>CP139769.1:5000000-6250000 GCA_034370585.1 Fragaria x ananassa | reverse complement strand
AGCAGCCATATTCAGTACTGATGTAATCATATGCTTTAGACTGTTGGTTTTCTTATGATCAGCAACTGCTACTTGCTGCTTTGTAGTTCAATGGGTTACCCAATTTTGTAACGATGTTCTTGTTGATTATACAGTGCTTTCTAACAAATGCACGAGGTTATCCATGTCTGTCGAAGCGCCACCAAAAGCTAGTTTCTGGGTTTTTCAACCATTCTATACAGGTATTTTTGAAGAATTTGTCTTCAGCATGACAGTATTTTTTGTTTCATCAAAGTTTCTTCTGTTCTTTCCCTGCAGTTGAAATATAAATCACCTCCCAACCCTATACTTTAGGCCTTGAAGAAAATATCTCGAGTGATATATCCGAATTTTTATATCTATATATTTTTTTGGTTATCAATAAAACTATTTTGTGGAGTAAAATTAAAATATGGGATTTGTGACTATTGTAGAATGAATTTGAATGGATCCTACCTGTTTGGATACTGGTATTGAGGCAACAGGATTTGTTTGATTGAATATATCAAAGGGATATAACCTGCTTTTCTTTCCTTCGATTGGTTCTTTCAATCTTTCACCATTGTCTATTTTTAGTTTTTTTCCTAATTTGAAGTGATCAATTTTTTTGCTAATTTTCTCAATTCTTTTGATCTAATTATCAGTTTACTAATCGTTGTCATGGGATTTTTTTTTCAGATAGTTTTATCAGGACAATCTGTACACATTCTTACCAAGATGAATTCAGACTTAGCTGCAAATAATAATGAAAACAACGTTGATGGTAAGGCTTATGTGCGGTTTGAAAATGTATCATCCTTAATACTACTTTAAGTATACAATATATCCCTGAAAAACTAGAGCTACTATTTTGACAGCAATTATTTCAGAAGTGCTTCTGATTGCCTATTGATTGTTACCGTTTGCATATTCAGAAAATAAAAGTGAAGAAAAAATGATTCATAATGAAATGAGCTTTTATTAACTCAAGCATACGTGTTCAGTTCCTCTTTTTTTTATTTACCTTTCTGAAGAAGATTTCTTGACATTCAGGTGTACAGAAACATCCCTTGAGACCTTATTTGGATTATGTTGGCTTTCTCTACCAAAGGATGGATCCACTTCCTGAGCAAGAACGGTTTGAGGTCTCTCTCGCTCCCCCCCCTTCTCCCTCCATCTCTCTCTCTCTCTCTCTCTCCCCCTCTGTCTCCCACTCTCTCTCTCCCTCTCTATGGGTGTTTGTGAGCGCGTGCGTGCATGTTTCTGTATAGTTGTGCTTGTGTGTTTGAGATGGTCCTTTTTTCCAGCCAATATCTATGTTTGACTCTTTGATTCTTATGCCAGCTCGGTTACAGGGATTTCTTGCAGTCACCTTTACAGGTTTTCTTCTTTGCTTACTTCTCTGTTGTATTATATTTCCTTTAGTAATTTCATTCTTGCATTGTTTCTAGTGATTTGATCCGATATTATAATGCAGCCACTCATGGATAATCTAGAGGCTCAGACTTACGAGACATTTGAAAAGGATACAACAAAATACATTCAGGTACTTGTTAATTGAATGCTGTAATTATCATTTTAGTTATTTGTATCCTTTTGAAGAGCTTTATATAATATGTTATTTTGTCTCTGTTAGTACCAAAGGGCAATTGCTAAAGCTTTACAGGACAGGGTTCCAGACAAAAAGTGTTCTACAGTAACCACTGTAAGCTGCTCACCTGTTAATAATGTGGTTTAATGGTTATTTATTAAGTTTTTGGCATTGCTTACTTGTTTTTTTTTTTTTCAATTGTGGCAAGGTATTAATGGTTGTAGGAGCAGGACGTGGGCCTCTAGTTAGGGCATCACTGCAGGTGTCTACTGCTGTCTCTTGCATATTTGTCTTTGGACTTTTTCTTTATAAGCAAACTGGGTTTTATGTGCAGACAATTTTAACATTTTTATTGCTTCTGTTCGTGTACAGGCAGCTGAAGAAACTGGGCGCAGGCTTAAAGTTTACGCTGTGGAAAAAAATCCAAATGCAGTAGTTACACTACATGTGAGTTTAAATTCTCCATATTGCAACTTGATATTTGACACCTTGCATTTGAATATTCCTGAGTGTGCAAGTGTTTGATGTCTTCCTCTGTGCTGATGCAATATTTCATATACTGAATATCTGTTTTTTGGGAAAGAGCTTGGTTAAACTAGAGGGGTGGGAAAACATTGTTTCCATAATTTCTAGCGATATGCGGCATTGGGATGCTCCTGAGAAAGCTGATATTTTGGTAAGCCAGTATTCTTATGTTTTGTTTTAATTTTTTGACTTATTTGCTTGTGATGCTAATGTTCCCTTCAATTGCATCAGGTTAGTGAATTATTGGGTTCTTTCGGTGATAATGAGCTGTCTCCTGAGTGTCTTGATGGAGCGCAGAAATTTCTGAAAGAAGACGGAATATCAATACCTTCATCGTATGTAAATATATAATTTCTTTCTTGTTATGCCAACATGGGAGCTGCTAAATAGTTTATTGGATTATTCAGATTCTTCACGACTCTGGTTATCTAAAGATCTGATATTCCTATTAACAGGTATACGAGTTTCATCCATCCGGTGACTGCTTCAAAGCTTTACAATGATGTATGCTCACATATGTGCCCAACATTTCTTAATTTGTCTGTTTCAGACTCTTTTGGACTTCATAATCGTAATTTTTTTATATTTTTCTTGCAGGTTAAGGCGCATAAAGTTGTTGCACACTTTGAAACTGCTTATGTTGTTAAATTGCACAACATTGCTAGACTGGCTCCTCCTCCAACCTGTGAGTTTTTCCACACCACTCATCTTTTGATATTAGTCCTCAGTTTTGATTTACTTGTTCGTGTTACCTTTTGACCCTTATCATCTGATATTGTTTCCAATAAACAGGTGTTCACGTTTACCCATCCAAACCGATCAATTGACAAAAGCAATAGCCGCTACACGAAGTTAAAGTTTGAAATACCGGCTGATACTGGGTCTGCTATGGTTCATGGTATGTTCTGCTTGTTAGTGTGCTCAAATTCTCTGATTGTGTGCCCGGACAACTCTTGTGTGATCTAATTAATGAATCATATTATAATCTAAATTGACACTGAAAGATGTCATATGAGTTGACCTAAAAAAAAGCTCCACTATAAGAATTATAATGACAATCATTTACCATCTAGGAGGTTAAAATATGTGATGGAAGGTGAGTGAATACACACATAACAATTTAAATATGATGGTTTTGCTCTACTCTCCACCCTGTTGTTCCACCCTGTTGTTTAAGATTGCAAGTAAATTTGTTCTTTTAAGTAGACCAGTGAACCATCTGAATTTGTATGTGGTGGGATAGAGTTACTGATGGTCATGTCATTGATAGAATATGATACATCTAGATATCACTTTCTTCCTGTGGCTTTTAGGATTTGCTGGCTACTTTGATTCTACACTGTACAAAGAAGTTCATCTTGGCATTGAACCATCAACATCAACACCAAACATGTTCAGCTGGTTTCCCATATTTTTCCCATTAAGGACACCAGTTTGTTTGAGTCCTGGTTCCTCCCTTGAAGTACATTTTTGGCGTTGTTTTAGCCCTTCCAAGGTGATTATACTGTTTCTGAGTTTGTTGTTTTTGACTCGTAATGAGTTATTAATCTACACCTATGTAATGTGATTCAGGTCTGGTACGAATGGGGAGTGGCATCTCCCAGCAGTTCACCGATTCACAACAGCAATGGACGTTCTTACTGGGTTGGACTTTAAGCGGGTCTGGTTTTAGTTGTTGATCATTGTTTAGTTCTTTATCTGCCTAGACGTGGTACACATATATACCCACCGGAGTTGTAGGAGGCGAGTGAGTTCGAGTGTTGTATTCATAAGTCCATAGTATGATTATGCTCTTGGCAGTTGTTGCATGTATCCATAGACATTCTTTGAACAAGTTGGGCAAAAGTTTTGACCTTTGTTAACAAATAGTTATAGGCTTATAGCAATGTCTCTTCTTTTACTCCTTCACTTAAATTTGGTCATGGTTGGATATATTTTCCTTTTCTTTCTGGATGTAGTCGGTTTTAGCCTAAAGCATGCTTGTACCATAATGCTAAACATATTAAAGGTGGCTCTCGATTTTGAAAGTAATCTGCCTCCGCCCTTCAACATCAGGATTGGGAACAACACAGAGATACTATGGGTAATCTCATAATCGTATTCATCTTCGATCTAGTTCATAATGTTACATTATTATGCTTAACAATAGGTAATTCATATGAAATGTACTGTATTGTTGCTATATATAAAGACCATATTCTAGCTAGGGTTGCCATTTATGTAGGAGGTAATTACGCCCCATTCAATTCAGTCAAGAAGTAGAAAGAATCCGAACTGAAGAAAACTACACCAGATCATACCCTTCTCCTACTCCAAAATCTCAAAGCCATCCAACCGGGCATCATTTAATTCAGTCAAGAAGTAAAAAGAAGATAGTTACATCCGAACTGAAGAAAACTACTCCAGACTCATACCCTCCTCCAAAATCTCAAACCCATCCAACCGGGTAACCAGGCACGCACAGCAGATACAACTGATCCGACTTTGTCAGGTAAGATATTGATAATTCAGTAATCCAATGTAGTAATCATACTCTTAGTGAATCTAATACCCCAGTAGTAGAATACGATGCTCTGTTGTTTCTTTATACAATACCATGCACATATCGGGAAAATAGGTGAAGAAATTGTGAAATGTTGATATAGCATTACTAGAAGCCCTCCATAGAAAGGAGAATTGATCATTGTAACCCCACCAGAAATTTCCCAGAGAAGAATCGATCTCATCACACACTATCTTACGGAACTTGAGTTAGATTTCGCTCCTTCCAGCCCTCAATGTTCCCTCAATTATTCTTTCTTGAGAAAAGTTCACCATCAGTCCCTCAACTCTTGTGGCAAGGCCAACGTGATGCCCAACTTATAAAAACTACCAACGTGATGCCTGCACTTTACTTTTCATATCACCGTGAGGCCTAAGGCCATTTTCCGTCACGGCTCACCAAAAAAGGGCATAAAAGACATTTTAGCTTATGGGAACCAGAATCGAGTAAAAACCCGATCTCCAACACTCGAACCACCATTTTCTCTTACCTGATTCCCGTCCTCTTCCATCTTTTCGGGTTTCTGCTTTTGTTCACAGAGCTCTCTCTCTCTCTCTCTCTCTCTCTCTCTCTCCTCTGATTCCGTCTCTCTGAGTCCCTTGAGGAGAACAGAAGAGTCTTCTTCATGGCGAATAGCAATCTCCCTCGACGAATCATCAAGGTTTGTTCTCACTTCTAAACCCTCTGATCTCTCTATGCACTGTTTTACAGGAATCGTTACTCATCTTTCTTCTTCTCCTTTTAATTCTGTGTTTATGTGACTCTTTCAATAGGAGACGCAGAGGCTGCTCAGCGAACCAGGTATCCCTCTCTTTCTCTCTCACTTCGTTTTTTATGCTCTAAATTTCTCTCTCACTTCGTATTTAGAGCAAGTTACAATTTTGAGTTGAATTGTGTCTGAAATTGGTTTTGAATGTTGGAGCTTTGAGATTAATCTGGGTTTATTTCTTTTGAAAGCTACAGTTACAGAGGGGGGGGGGGTTCTTTTTAAGGTAATGGTTGAGTTTTATTGACTTCAATTTGGAACGATGAAAGTAGGAATTGGTCTGGGTTTTTCTGTTTTGTTTATGTCGGTCTTGAACTGATTAGGGTTTTTATTTTGAAGGGACTTCGTTTCGTTTATGCTGGATTTTGAGATCTCAGTGATCGATTGCACTGGTTTGAAGTGATAGAAACTGATAGCAGAACCCATTGCTTTTCCAAAAGTTATCTGATAGCAGTACTTCAAAACTGTATGTGTAAGGTAGTTTAAGTTTCATATTAGAAAGATATAAATGAACAATTAATGCTAATTTGATTACTTTTGTTGGGTTTATACAAACCAATGCATGTGCTATGCGTTCCCAACTCTTGCATTCTAGAAGCACACATGAGATATGCTATTGAAGTCCTATACATATTTAATGATTTGCGTTTTTTTTTTCATTGTGAGCTTTGAATTTTGGTTTTGAATATAGAACTTCCTTACTTTGATTATTAATGTGAAAAGAAAAATAGATTCCTTTTTTTATCTGTGAGTTTCATGGTTGGCCTTTTTTCTCTTTAGATTTACTGTTATTTTGTTGGCTTTTGGGTTTGAATGTGTTTGATTTTGGTTGGTATTGGGTTAGTGTTGGATTTGATACTTGAATGTTTGGTTTTGTTTCCAGTTGTATAAAGCACTTTGTAATTGTTTTGAACTGAAGAATGAGGTCCTATTGAATACTACATCATGGCTAAACACTTCAAGCGACAAGGCAAATGGCCTTATGCTTACCATGCTGTAAGTTATTTAGTTCTACTTGATTATCGTCCAGTTTTTCAGTTGAATCTCTTCTTGAATAATGATATTTGTTATCTTGAATTCATGGTCATATATATGTAAGTATGTAACTATCTGCCTCAGCATTTCAGAAGTGTTACTTCTCATGATTCATGAAAAAATTAATAAAGCATTCATACGGTTACAACTTTGTGTGTTCTTCATTTAAGTTTTTTATTGTTCTGGACCCTTTATATGATTCTTTCCTCCACAATACTGATGATTTTTGTCAAGTGAATTATGTCATTTCCTCAAAGATTACTCTAAAAGTTCCATGAAGTTTAGAATTAAACATTTTCCTAGGTCCATTAGAAAGGAGTTTGCTCATAAGTTGTGTTTTGCATTGTGTGCTACTCTTTTCTCTTTATTATCATCAGTACTACTCTTTGTGCAAACAAGAAAGTAACCAAAAACTTCAATTTTGGTATTTTTTAAGAACCAAGATTTCAAGAATCCTAGGACTATGATTTGGTTGTGTTATCATGTTCTCTGTTCCTCTGCTTTATAGAAGAAATCAGATTAATATTCCCAATTTTGTTATTGTCTTTAAGCTTCATTAGTACTGCTGTTGCATCTTCTGATCTTTAGATCGTAGAAGATGTTTATACACAATTGACACTTTTATAATTGGTACTTTTATAATTATATAATGATAAGAAGATCTCACCAGGAATTTTCTTTTGCAAGTAGCTAAGGTCCTCAAGTTGGTAAGAATATCTCATCATAATTTGAATTTAGGGGAAATATTCAAGCATAACTTAGACGAGTGTTATTTGAGCAGCCATTAGAAATAGTATTAGAATCTTTTGTTGAAGATGTGAATGTTGTGTTGATAATGTTGTTGTGTTGAAGATGTGACTGTTGTGTTGATAATGTTGTTGTGTTGAAATGTCTATTTCTTTTGATTTCATAGGTGAGAACAGGCCCAGCCCCACGTAATGTTGCATCCAATGTCAAGGACCAAATCATACGGTCTAGGAAGGGATGGTTGAAACGAAAGGCTGCTGAGGCTTCTACTTCAAATGCTGGTGCATCCACTTCAGCACAAGCTCAGGGGCCTCTTACTCAAACCAACCAAAATCCAGCAGCAAGGGGTGCTAGCAAAAATTGAAAAGTTCCAGCATCATAGCCTCTTTCTCATGCTGATCCTTATTTGCTGGTTTTAAAAGATTCTGCATTTTGCTGTATATTTAGGGTGTTGGACTGTCGAATAGTTGTTGTATTGTTGTAATTTTGTTATGTTGGACAAGTTGAATTTGTTGAACTCATGTTTGTGGATGACTGGATGTTATCTATGTTGGAATTGTGGCATGTCTGCCTTTTTGGAAATGTACAAGAGAATATTTTGATGTTGCATTTCATTTCATTGTTCAAGATTGTTGCCAGTAACAGATTGCCCAGTAGGAAGGAAAAGAAAGGAAAATTAGGTACACAATGAAAATTGGCGGGAAAAAAATGTAACAGTAGAATTTGAAATTGGAGGGAAGCAGAATTTTTGAACTCGTCATAGGGTTATTTCTGTAAAATGCCCTTTTTTGGTGTGGTCACGTGCTGCGCCGTGACGGAAAATGGCCTTAGGCCTCACGGTGATATGAAAAGTAAAGTGCAGGCATCACGTTGGTAGTTTTTATAAGTTGGGCATCACGTTGGCCTTGCCACAAGAGTTGAGGGACTGCTGATGAACTTTTCTCTTCTTTCTTTCATATAGAGTAGTAGGCATACCAAGGTAGTTTCCAGGATTATAGAATAGTATTTTGTGATTTGGGTTTGTGCTTTTAAGCATTATTGAAGCTTATGCGTTGCTAATTTACGGTTATCTATTTGTGCAATTGAACTACTTAGAGATTAAAATGAGGAGAACATGCATGAACGAGAGTTCTGTGTAAGACAACTCTGAGCTAGCTTATTCTTGTCTTGTTTGGAGATGGGCTCTGAAGTTTATGCTTGTTTGGTTCTGGACAAATGTTCATGTGTTTGGTTTAATTTCCCAGTTTACATTTGTGACATTTCTCTGCATTAGGATGAGGGCAACGGATGATGTGATTCTCATGATCATGATTAAGATGGCCTTCCTAACCTTGATGATGGTCTTCAATATGGGGCTGCGCCTTGCTCAGGCGGTTGATAATGATAAGGCAGCCGTCGATCTCTCCATCTGGCCGATGGACGTCTGCATCACCTTAGGCTTCACCGTGGCTCTCTGGGGCATCCGAGAACTAACAGCCGACCTCCCTCGTCGACTTCACTGTCTTCTGTGCTTCACTGGGTTTTGGTTTGGGCTTCTGCATGACTGTGTCAGCTCCCCACATCCTGCCGCGCGTCATGACTTCTGCAACGGTTCTTGCAGTCCTGTGGCTCATGAGGCCGCGGTTCTCTAAAGGATTTTAGAGCGGCCGCTTTCAGTTAAATGCATGTTTTCGCGCCTCGTGTGTAATAATAATAATAATAATAATAAAACATTTGTGTTTTGGGGTTGTATTTAATCCGGATTTTAAAAAGATTTCGGCTGAATTTTAATAATCCGTGGATTCTGTTTATTTTATAGATTATTTTAATTCCTGAGTTAATCAGATTTTTATTAAATTGATTTCTCTAGACTCTGTAAATCTATAGACTGTTACAACTCTAGTGAACAAAAGAAAAGATTAATAAAAAAAATGATAATAAACATGATCATGGCTTGAAACAAAATGCTATGATAGAATGGTATAGGTTACTAGTATCAAATTAAAGAGAGAACCGTAGGGTTACTCTTCCGGATATGAATCATTCTTGCAGTTTTGTTACATTTGCTTAATGATCATTTCCCATTAATAAACATAAGAAGATTTGTGCTCTTATCAAATCAAGATGCAGGGCTAACAAGACGAACACATAAAGCAAAGGCAATATGTTCACATCAAATCATAATTCCAAAAATATGATACGTACTTTCAAATGTTACACAATTTTCAATATCTTTTCAATTTAGGTGTAATGAAAAATGGGAACTATGCGTCTAAACCCAAAGGACTAATTAAAGTTCATCAAGTTCAATTATTCTCTGCTTCAGATCATCAACTGTTTGGTCACCTAAAGAGTCTCCTAACATGCTCTTCTCATTCTCAAACTCATCTTTGTATGTATTCTGAAGAGTCTCCTAACATTTTCTTGACGAAGCCCAACAACGTATAAAGCCAACTCATTTTGATGTAAAGTGAATTCATAATCAGCTCCTTCTACCATGTAGAGTTTGTGATTAGGTATATACTTGTTGAACTCGTAAGCATCTTCACAGGAACAGTTATATCCATTGATCCATGAACTGTCAAAACCCTGAAAATTACAGAAACTAACATTAGCCGCTCCAACAAACTCTCTTGAGTTACTCAATACTAAAATGTGCCCATGAACAAGAGAAGAATCATTCAGCTGGGTGGATGGTCAATACTCAATCTAAACAAAATTTTATCTAGATCCAAAGTATTTCCAACAATGATTAAATTAAAAAGTGAAAGTATTTCAACAAAACTAGTCTTGAAAGAATGGAGATCTAGGCTCAGACAGTCGGTGCATGATACAACACCACTGAAGTTTCAAGCAGATGAGAATTACATATTTGATGGCTTACCTTTTTTGTTCTTCACATCAATAAATCCATCTTTCTTGAATCTTTGTAGATAATCTTTACCTAAGCGACCTTCAATGCCACTTTCCAGATTAAATCGACCAGAAATATTTACAACTATGGGAACATCCCTGTACTTTGCACCATACAATATAACTGCATTCCCCCTTTGCAAGAAACAAGCACATGAGGTAAAAAAGGAGAAGATAAAAATAAAGGAGCAGGAGAGCATTGCATCCGAAAAGGATGTCGAGAGGAGACTCTTCTATAACTACTGAAGGAAATTTTGAGCTTTCAATCAAAACAAAGAAATTATATCCAAACATGCATATATAGAGAGTAACCTTTAGACTGTCATCTACTACCTCAATTAAAATGTGCTTCATTTAAAACTTGATACATCTAAGAAATTTACCTTAACATCCTCTTTTGGTTAAAAACAATGAAGATTTTGTTTCTGTCTGAGCACAAATTAGAGACGGACCTCTACTGTGCGCAACAATTGCAATTATTACATAATGGCACCCAAGAAAGTGTTGAACTACAGCACGTAAAACATCAGCTTCTCTGTGATAGTTATCGGTATCGAAATGAGCCTTCACTTTCCCTATCAACACAAACAGTTTCTTATATATACTACTGGAAAATTTCATGGAATGCTATAGACTCGAATAATCTATGACTTGGACCAAGAATGCCTATACTCCTTACTTGTTCATGGATTCTTCAAATCCTATAATTTTCAAGGATCTATATATCCTGTAGATCACATGAACTGGAGTTCATTGTACTAGCTTGGGAATTCCAAATTTGGGCAGACACAAAAAGTGTTAACGCGAATCTCAATCATAGTATATTGGGAAGATGTATATTCTGTAATCAACTAGGATTATGTAAATCTTTCGGTGTAATTAGTTTCCTTCTAGAGTTAGAACTGTGCTTGTATATATACCAAACTTGGGGTTTGTTCAATATATTAGAAAATTCTCAACCTTTTGTGTCCTGTTTGACATGGTATCAGAGCCTAAGTCGATCCTAGCAATCTTGGTAATCTGACACTGTTGTTTTCCACTGCAAATTTGTTCTAAACCTGTCCCAATTTGATCTGTTCGATGTGTCGAATGAAGCTTTCGATTTCGTTGAATTCTGTCGTATTTGTTATGTTCTTCTGTCATCAAATCCTCTTTGCAATGGATCTTGCAATCTTTGGTGATCAACCTGAAGTTTCTCGTGAACTTGATTTTTATGGAGTAGGAGGACAAGACCTCACCACATGTATGTGTTCTAAGGAAAAAAGAGGTAAAATACGTATTGCATTAAAAATTTGTAACTTTACTGGTAGTGATATATAGATAATTGATTCTGTTGCGTCTAATCATATGACATTTGATAAGTCTTTTTTTTTTTATTTTCGAGTTTGTCCCCATCACCCATACCTGAAGTGTCTAATGGAAATGGGGTGTCCTTCCCGGTCCTTGGTATAAGGTAAATTCAAGTGTCTAATGGAAGTGTTAAACAAAGTCCTTTATGTTCCTGCTCTATCACATTACTTATTGTCTGTTTCTAAATTGATTTCACAAAACAAATGTTCTGTAACCATTTTTCCTATGTATGTTATCTTCCTAGACCTGTCATCTTAGGCGATAATAAGCAAGGGGGATTTGCGGGGGAGACTGTTTCACTTGGATTGCATGTACAATGGGGAAGCAAGAGCATAGTCACCAACAGTTGCCCTGTACAACGGGGAAGCAAGAGCATAGTCACCAACAGTTGCCCTCACATTAAGTTCTGATCGAGTAAAAAAAATTTGGCTATGGCATCACTGAATGGGTCATCCATCTTTTGGAGTCATGAACAAGTCGATGCCATCTTTGTTTTTTGGAATAAAAGAGTCAAGTCTCCATTGTGAAACTTGTGTTTTTGCTAAGAGTCATAAGTCTAGTTATTCTCCTAGTTTTTCTTCTAGTTCTGCACCATTCGAGTTAATTCATTCTGATGTATGTGGGCCTTCGAAGAATTTGACATTGACAGGAATGAAGTACTTTGTTTTGTTTATTAATGACTTTACAAGATTAACTTGGGTTGTGTTATTGAAAAAGAGGGATGCTGTGTTTTCGACTTTCACCGCTTTTCATAGTCTCATCCGAACTCAGTATGATGCTTGTGTGAAAATATTTTGATTTGACAATGGAGGAGAGTTTGTTAACCACTATTTCCGAGACTATTTTCAGCAACATGAAATTGTTCATCAGACTACTTGTCCTCAGACACCAGAACATAATGAGGTATATGAGAGGAAAAATCGACACATCTTGGATATTGGAAGAACTCTCTTATTCAGTGCCAATCTACCTAAACATCTATGGGGTGAAGCTGTGTTGTGTGTCTCTCACCTTATCAACCGTCTACCATCTGCAACTCTTCATAATCGGGCTCCCTTTAAGGTATTGTCTGAACATATTACTATTCCATCTCTCAACAAACTTTCTGCTCATGGCTTTGGTTGTGTGGCCTATGTTCATCTTTACAAAAATCAGAGATCTAAGTTGGAGGCTCGTTCTCTTAAGTGTGTGTTTGTTGGATACAGATCCCATCAGAAAAGATATAAGTGCTACCATCCTCCGTCTCAACGATTCTATGTCACCATGAATGTCACATTTTTCTCCTACGGTATCTTTGAGTGAAGAGGAGAAGCATGTTTTTTTATGAAGATCAACTTGGAGAACTAGAAGATTGTGTAATTATTGACAGTAACCCCACTGAAAAGGATATTCGGCTTGTCACCGACCAGATCCAGAATCTGAGAGATAATACTTTGGAACCTTAAAAAGTCATTCAATCTGTTGAACCTTCCCAAGTTGAGGCGTCTGTTCCCTGTTCTGTTTGACATGTCGAAAGGAGGATTGAATAGTAATCAGCCGCCAGTTGTTGAAGATGTACATGCAAGTTCAGTCTCTCCCTCTACATCAACGATCTCTCTTGGCTTGTCATCACCTGAGGTATGTAGTACTATTCCGTTGTCATCCTCCAATGTCCCTGAATCTTGTTGGGTCTTGCCTGCTAGGTCAACCTCCTAAAAAATATGAGCCTCTCTTATCAACTAAAGCCAAGTATCCTATAGCCAACTATGTGTCAACTCATAAATTGTCTAAACCTTATGTAGCCTTTGTGAATCAATTGTCTATTGTGTCTCTTCCTAGTAGAGTGCAGGATGCAATCAAGGAGGAGAAGTTGGCCAAAGCAATGGAGGTTGAGATGGATGCTCTCAAGAAGAATGGTACTTGGGATTTGGTGCCATTACCACCTGAAAAGAAGACAGTTGGTTGTAGATGAGTTTATACTGTGAAGCATAATGCAGATGGCTCAGTTGACAGATATAAGGCAAGGTTGGTTGTAAAAGGATACACTCAAAATAATGGGGTGGATTATGATGAGACGTTCGCACCTGTGGCAAAAATGAATACCATTCGAGTCCTCATGTTTTTGGCAGCTAATCTGGATTGGCCCCTGTAACAATTTGATGTGAAGAATACATTTCTTCATGAAGATTTGAATGAAGAAATTTAAATGGATCTTCCTCTAGGATATAATACTTCTACAGGCGAGAA
Source organism: Fragaria x ananassa (assembly GCA_034370585.1). NCBI lineage: Eukaryota > Viridiplantae > Streptophyta > Magnoliopsida > Rosales > Rosaceae > Fragaria > Fragaria x ananassa. Next base: position 6,236,329 of record CP139769.1, on the reverse strand, counting down.
GGTGGTGTGCAGATTAAAAAAGTCACTATACGGATTGAAGCAATCTCCAAGAGCTTGGTATGGAAGGTTCACATCTTTTATGAAGAAGATAAGGTATAGGCAGAGTAACTCAGATCATACTTTGTTCATGAAACACTGACATGGTAAGCTTATTGCCTTGATCATTTATGTAGATGACATGGTAGTGATAGGTGATGACATTGGTGAAATTAGAAGATTGAAAGATCAGTTGTCTTCTGAATTCGAGATGAAGGATCTTGGGAATTTAAAGTATTTCTTGGGAATTGAGGTAACCAAGAACAAGGACTGTATCATGCTGAGTCAAAGAAAATATGTTCTGGATTTGCTGACAGAGACATGTATGCTTGATTGTACACCAGCTGATACACCAATAGAATACAACCATCAGATTGCAGAGTATCATGATTAATTTCCAACTGACAAATCTCGATATCAAAGGTTAGGTGGAAGATTAATTTACTTGTCGCATACTAGACCTGATCTTGCTTATGTGGTTAGTGTGGTGAGTCAGTATATGCACAATCCTAATGATGATCACATGAATGATGTGATGAGAATATTGAGATACTTAAAGTCTGCTCCTAGAAAAAGGCCTGGTGTTTCGTAAGCATGGACATTTGAGGACTAGTGCTTAGACTAATGCGGACTGGTCAGGGAACATCACTGACATGCATTCTACTTTTGTCTATTTTACATTTGTTGGTGGAAACTTAGTCACTTGGAGAAGCAAGAAACAGAATGTGGTGGCCCGTTCTAGTGCAGAAGCTGAGTACTGAGATATGTCTCAAGAAGTCTGTGAGTTGTTATTGTTGAGAAGTTCATTAAAGAGTTTGAGTTTCAAGCAGGAATGATCAATGTCTCTTCATTGTGATAATACTGCTACGGTTAATATTGCACATAATCCTGTTTAGCATGATCGGACAAGCATGTAGAGATTGACAGACACTTCATCAAGGAAAGCTAGACGCTCGCATAATCTCGTTCCCATTTGTTCCTTTGGAGGAGTAGGTAGCTGACATCCTTACCAAAGCTGTGTCGTCTAGGGCGTTCAGTGACTCACTTGACAAGTTGGGCATTCAAGATTTGTATGCGTCAACTTGAGGATGAGTGTTAACGTGAGTCCCAATCTTAGTATATTGGGAAGATGTATATTCTGTAATCAACTTGGATTATGTAAATTTTTCGGTGTAATTAGTTTTCTTCTAGGGTTAAAACTGTGTTTGTATATATACCCGATTTGAGGTTTCTTTAATATATTAGAAAATTTTCAACCTTTTGTATTCTGTTTGACTAAAAGAACTGATTAGAACTGTAAGAATGTAAGAAAATTGTTTTAAAGAGCTCACCCATTTCCAGTAAAGTCATGTTGGAACCAAATTAAAACAGCTCCTCTCAACACACTGATCATTGAATAGCTACAAATTACAAACTTTTTTCAACAGTTACCAGTGATATAATTTCATGGCACAAAATAAGGAAGAAAGATCTACCTTTGAGGAACCCAATGAGCTCCTTAAGAACCCGCAAGCTTCTCCCCAGGGCTGTTTTCTATGACAACTCTCCGCTTCTGAATCCCTGCACTTACACCAATTCATGTATACCAATAAAGACTCCTTTTGTAATCTAAAACTGTTAGAACCAAGAGTTGTCATATATGATCAATTAAGCTCAAACTAGATACGATGTTGTTGAAACTAGGTATTGTGAAAGATGGCTGCTTTAATCGACCATGTATCAGATTGCAGCGGAAAACAAAAGAGCTAGGTTACCAGGTCTGACTTGGCCAAACTGCTGACGACTACAGGTATGATCTTGGCTGTAGAGAGTTCCAAGTTTGAAGCTTCATATTTTGCAGTCTGATTTAGATTTTTAACTTTATTAAACCCATCTAAGTCCACGTGACACCTGACCACCTAGACGCAGCTCGTGTCTGTCTAGCCCACATGACTCTTTTTTAGTAAACTACATATTAGTTACTAATCAAATATCAATTGACAAAAATGTCCATTAAACATATTATTAAACAAATAAGGACAAACTGTTATATTGTTATGATGTGACATTGCACATTTACAATTCTGTCTTTAATTAAAACATACTTCCCTGTTACTGCTACTTCAGACTGGAAATCTGTTGCTACTGCCACAGATCGGAAATCTGCTGCTACTGCCTCTGACCAGAAATCTGTTGCTACTGCCTCTGACTGAAAATCTGCTGCTACTGTCGCCGACTGAAAATCTGCTGCTACTGTCGCCGACCAGAAATCTGCTGCTACTGCCACGACCGGAAATCTGCTGCTATTGCACTGACAGGAAAATTTTCTGCTACTGCACCGACCGTTTACAAACGTTTTGCTACTGTGAACTGAAGAAGCTGCTACTGTTGACTGTTTACAAACGTTATGATAATGTCCCCATTTTAACTTTCCTGCTACTGCCCTTGTTTTAACTCTTCTGCTATTGTCCTTGTTTTTTTCTTCTGCTACTTCCAACATATCATAGTAGCAGCAAAATTACATTTCCAACATATCTCAACAACAGTAGCAACAATCTCAAGTCTCAATAGTAGCAGAAAATTACAGTAGCTACATTTTAACAGTAGGCTGTGTAGAAGCACGGTAGAACATAAACATACGCATAAAGACACAATATTTATAGTGGTTCATCAAGCCATCAGAGGGCTGACACTTCTGGGCGAGTTGGCTCCTCGGATAAGGATATCGCGTGCAAGCGAAGGAGACCACTTCACATAAGGGCTACCGCGCGAGATGATGATCTCACGGGTAAGCAAGGGAACCGCTTCACACAGGAGGAATGACATTATTGGGCGAGCTGAGAACCGCGCGGGATGAGGATCTCGCTCCGCGCACACATACTATCGCGCGGGCTGTGGAGCTCGTGTGAAGAAGGACTACCACGCGAGCTGTGGTTCTCGCTCCGCCCAAAAGACTATCGCGCGGGCTAAGGAGCTCGCATGAGTAAGGACTTCCCGCGAGTTGGATAGTTCATTCCACGCACTGACTATGCGGGCTCAGGATGTCGCTCCTCGCACGGGACAACCGCGCGAGATGAGGATCTCGCCGAAACAAGGACTCCCCGAGCGGGATCTCGCTCCTGGCAAAGGTACTGCCGCGCGGGCCGAGGAACTCCTGGACTTCGCACGAGTTGTAGAGTTCACGTGCGAGCAGAGAAGTGCGGTTCGGGCACAAACTGATTATCAGGCGAGCTTTGTTGTCCGCTTCTCACACAAGAAAAAACCGGTTCACACACCTTGACTATACGCGAGCTAAGGAGCTCGCTCCGCGCACAATGATTACCTGTGGGTTGAGGAGTTCACTCACTATTGGGCTAGCTAAGCGGTTCGCTCCGCGCACATAGAGTGAAATTGCCAGGTGAATTGATTAGTTTGCACATATAAAGACAATGACTTGAGTTGCATGCGAGTTGGACTTATGACAAGGTGTGACATAGCTGATTATGCTTAATTAAGGAGACTTCTCCTTGAGTTGTATACGACTTCGCGTAGGGGATTGCGAAGAAATCAAGAGAAGGTGTCCGCATAAAAAAAGGGGACTAAATGAGAGTAACTATTCCGTATGGTACCCGCATGATTCTAATTGCATATGCAATTATCTCTAATTGCATGGGAGGCGGCTCACATGCTTACCTTTTGCGCTCGCACCCTATGTTTTGCTTTTGGTACGCTAGAGTACCTCTCAACCCCCTGCTGAGGATCGTGGCCAAAACATCTTGTACCTGAGTGTTATGATCTCGGTGACACTCACCAGATATGAGTCTTGTATCTGGATGTTTATTCAGGTGTTGCCTTCGCATACAATTTTGTTCTACGACCACCCTGTGATTTGCCCCCCCCCCCCAAGTTAGGACTCATGATGTGTTTTATCAGGTCTTATTTTCGATGGACGAAGGTAGCGAACATTTTCATATCATATGTTTCTGCTCGAGCGAGACCACTATTCTCGGCATGAAGGGAATGATATGAACAGCCCAACCCCCACCCTCCAGGAGCTGTTCAAGGGACGTACAGTTTTCATGGCGTTAGTTGTTTCGCGCATGCTTCCTGGTGATACATTGTCGGGGTATGTTCATGCATTTTAGTTCGTATATGCTTCCCGTTGGTTCTTGCTCGGGTATAAGAATCTCATGAAATGGTTGTTGTATGTTTCTTCCAGTTAGTTCTTATCCGGGAATCGAGATTTTCCTAAGCAGTTGTTGCATGCTTCTTCCCGGTGACACTTATCCGGGACTTACAATTTTCCTGCTATCTTTTCCCACACCTATCCGGGACTTACTACTATCATAAAGACTTGTAACTCCTTATTCAATGTCCGAGAAGCAGGAGTATCTACGCACATTTGCCTCACAAATTTGAATGGATAATAATGATCATGGACTGCATATTATATAGTTCGTACTTAGTTACAATAATGCATAGTGAACCAACCGTACTATGATGTAATTGTACGTGAAGCATGCTTTGTACTTTCATAAAAAGGCAATTAAATGAAGGACTTATCTGTGGAAAGAGCTGCTGAATGGGTGCACATAGGAGGTGTTGATTCATGTCAGTACTACTCCCTGACGATGAATCCTTGTTGCCATTACGATCGGGGGCTGCCTACAAGATTTGTTGACTTTTTCCAGATAAATAGCTCCGGGTGTCCATAGTGTGTTTTTTTAGTCCCAGTGTTTGCAGATACAAAACCACTTTTTGAACCTCAATTCGCCTCTGATGGCTTCTCCACTCGGACTTATCTTTCACTTTCAACCAGACTTAATTGTCCATGCTACTGAATTCATCTTTCTTGCTATTCATGCCAGGCTCTCCTGGTGGCCAGAGTACGAAGACGGGTGTCCAGACTGAAACCACTTTCAGATGGAATTCCCTTATCATCTTGAGTCGGAAGCGGGAATTAAACCAAGACATATATGGGTGCTTGATGGAGACTCCCGGAGATGATCACCCATAGGGAAGCTGCCATCGGATGGCCAAGACTTCAAGAAACTTCTCCCACGTTCCTTTTTTACTATCCGAGCTCCCTTGCCTTCGATTTCTCTACTACTTCAGGTGGAATAAATGCCTTGATTTTAAGAAAAACATCTGTGTACTTGAAGCAAATATGTATGTTGGCTGATGCACGAGACGTAGCTCCGGGTGTCCATACCAATTTTTCAGTGAGTACCATACGGAACACAGTTTATTCGGCAGATCAAATGACACCAGCAGATCGAATGACCCACTCCCAGTCAGGAGTTTGGAGTCGACAAGATATGGATGTCGGATGGTGCTTGCAGGAGATAACCGCTGGTAGGTGAGGCTTCCCGATAGGTGGAAAGGGTAGATTCCCGGTGGGTAAATGGAGTTGTCTATGCATTGGTTCTCATGCCGCATAAGAAGGTGTCCAGTTGATCTGGAATTCGGATATCTTTCTGCCCTTAAGAGCGAACCCAACAACAGGAGGGAGATGAAGCTTTGATCACAGACTACTTGAACATTTGAAACACATGAGACAAATGAGATGGGTGTCCATAGCAGTTGGGCAGTAGTTGGGGTGTCGAGATACGTACCGTCTGAGAGCAGATGAATGTCCTGTTGCTCTCATCGATAGGACTATGTGATCATCACCATATAAGTTCATGCCATTCCTATTCCCAGACCCTAACCATCGGGAGCCGACGATTCCAACCTGGCAGTTGTTGCCTGCTGGGAGGATGACGCGACCTCATGTACCCTTGTGCTCCCGATGGCGGGCTCCCGATACACTACCAGATTTCATCTTTATATCGAAGTTGTTTTCGGGTTCCGGACCAATATAGGTGTTAATGTCATAATTTGGTTCGACAACGAAACATGCTCAACATAGATGAGTTTATAAGTGATGGCCCGCCAGCGAGATTGCATAGTGGACTTCGCATGGAATCAAGAAGTGGCTTCCTGTAGAAGTAGTCCGCAAGGCGAGATGGCTTCGCACAAGAGGTGGAGTCCTTATTCATGTGGAGGCGAGATGGCTTCGGACACTGGAAACTCCGCGAAGAAGAATGAGGCAGAGTTCGCATCAGCTAACCTCATTCTGTGTCCGTGCGGTGGCACGCCTCACATCCTTTCCTAGGCAGTGCTTGACCAACTAGTTGTAACTGGCAACTGGTTTAACAGGATCAACTGGCTCCCGGAGAAAAGAGACACGTTCTCCTGGTGATATCTACCAACAAGATAACAGAGCTGTCGGCCATGACTCCCGCTAGACTTCGTGTTTTGGCTCCCTCTCGTTGATGAAATTGATAGGTGACAGAGTTGTTTCTTGCTTGAACTCCGGTCGTCGAATCTGTGAACTGTCCCAACTTGGCCACCTGTCAAATCAGCGGGTTGTCAAATTCATAGAGGCCTGGTGAGTAACTCATTCAGGAGTAGGAGGTTGGAGTCCTTTCTAGATGATCCTAGTGGCTTGCGCTCTACGACATGGTGTACAAAACAACTTCTCGGTGCCTATAACAACTTTATGGGGGCCAATCTTTTCCTTTTCTTCTGCCTCATACGAGTTCCCGGGCATGACTTCGTTTAGAGCTGCATTCTCAACTCCTAGGCACCGTAAGCAAAGTGGGTGTCATCGGTAGGATTACAGATAAGGATATCATCCAGAAGCTTTTTGAAGGCGCCTTACGGGTGGCCAGAGTAGGGTGTTGGGTGTCCAGAAAAAATCCACCCTGACCAACTCCCCCTTCTCTTTTTAACCGGAGAATGGAACCACATACTCCTTAAGAGCCCGCAAGATTTACATGTTTAGGCACCTCCCGATGATTCAATTGAGCTGAGCCAATGATGCGTGTCGCGTGCTTGACTTGCAGGCTAGACCAACAAGGTCACCGAGTGAGGCATAGTTGGACGGCAGGTCGAGATGAAATCCTGAGAGAGATTTCCGAACCTTGCGTCTTGGTAGCGAATGTCGCCGGGAGGTTGGTTACCGAGTCTGACGAATGTCCAAATTGGAACATCTGTCCCCTTGCATCCCAGATCGAATGGGATCGACCGGGTATCGGAGGTCAAGAGGCCGGGTGGCAGGTCCCTTCTTCTGCATGAACTATCGCTCCCTGATGATTATTCATCCCTCTTGGAGAGCATCTTTCCGTTGTGGCATTGCTGATCCTTCACTATGGCGAGGTAGCCTGGATGTCGGTCTATAAGTTTCCTGAATGGTCTATGGGCGGAGAATGTAGTTTCTTACTACCGACAACATTGTGTAATTTTATTGTAAAGAGTGGACATTTTGGTCATTTGCATCGCAATTTTGGAGCAGGCCTGGTTCTATGAATTATGGGCCTAAGACTGATACCCTAATTTGTCTAAAAATTATTAGCAATGAGTTTTTTATGTTTTTAAATTTGGTCATGTGTTATTATATAATTTTTTATTTATTTTTCTTTTCGATTTTTCATTTTATTCCTTTTAAATGATGGATCCCGCGGCCATGACACCTTGGACCGCCTAGACGCAGCACGTGTCCCCCTATCCCCATGATTTTTTTTCTTCTATTTTTTATTATTTTCCTTTATATTACCAAATCCAATCTCCTTTAAATACTTATTTAAAGAGAGAGCGAACACATCTCGTCCCGCTTTCTAGTTTTCCTCTCAAATTCATCTAGGGTTTCGTCGCTAAACTCAGATTCCGATATGTACAACGGCATAGGGTTACAGACTCCGAGAGGGTCGGGAACCAATGGCTACATCCAGACCAACAAGTTCTTCATCAAATCCAAGACCGGCAAGGCCGACGGTAACTCCCGAGGCTTTGAAGGCGACCAAGGCATGGCCGGCGTCTCCAAGAAGGCCAACCGTGACATTCTCGAGCATGACCGCAAGCGCCAGATCGAGCTCAAGCTCGTCGTGCTGGAAGACAAGCTGACCGATCAGGGATTCACCGACGATGAGATCGCCGAGAAGGTCGCCGAGGCTCGGAGGACTCTCGAAGCCGCCGTCGCCTCGGAGGAGATGGGTGGGCCCACTGCCATTGTTCTCGGAGGAGATAAGAAGTAAGGGATTCATAATCCTCAATAATCTAATCTCGTTTTGTTTTTCTGGTTATTATTGCAGTGCTTAGTTGGTAGATTAATTAATCTGTTTCCGGTGTTTTCGCATTGTTTAATGACCTTAAGAAGTAATTTGAAGCATGATTTCGGTTTTCGATATCTCAAGTAGCATGTGTTATGTTATTGATTGATGATGCAAGGTTTTGTTGCTGTGTATGATCTTTGGTTTTTATTTTGCGGCTCTTGTAGTTGTAGTTATATAGGCTAGATCTGTTCATATCGACTACTCTTCTTGCTGGTTTATTTCATTGAAATATGTTGGTTATTGTGTATTGATTGACACTGTATATTTTGAACAGGGTTTCGGATACACAGACCCACCAGATTGCAGCTAGGAAGGAGAAGCAGATGGAGAACCTAAGAGATGCTCTTAAGCTAAAGCCTGAAGTTACAGAAACAAATGCTGAGGAGATTGAGGAGGGAATGATAATTAGTCCGAGGAATGATGATAGGAGGTATTACGAGAGGAAGGAGCATTCGTTTTTGGATAGGGATTCTGGGTGGAAGAAGTCTGTGGAGGAGAAGCAGAAGGTTGAGAAAGATAAGAAAAAGAGTATGAAGGAGTCTAGGGGGAAGAAAAAGAAAGGAAGCAGGAAGAGAAGGCATACGGATGATTCTTCTGATACAGATAGCAGTGGTATCCCTCTGAAACCTGATAAGAAGAAAAAGCATCGTAGTAGAAGTAGCAGCAGTGAAGAAGATGATTTTGAAGTTGATACATCGAAGAAGGCTGAGAAATACAATAAGAAGAGGTATGATTCAGAAGATGATTCAGATGTTGATGTTGATAAGAAGTGGAAGGTTGTAAAGAAGCATAGTAGAAGCCGAGACGATAGAGCTGATGATTCTGATACCAGTGAGGATGTGGGGGATAGATCCAGAAAGGAAATTAAGAAATCCAAACAACCTCGTAGGAGGCATGATTCAGATGAAGATGATTCTGGAGATGATGTTGACAAGAAGAAAAAGGTTGTAAAGAAGCAGAGTAAAAGCCGAGATGATAGAGCTGATGATTCTGATACCAGTGAAGATGCGGGGGCTAGATCCAGAAAGGATATTAAGAAATCCAAACAACCTCGTAGGAGGTATGATTCAGATGAAGATGATTCTGGAGATGATGTTGACAAGAAGAAAAAGGCTTTAAAGAAGCATAGTAAAAGCAGAAACAATGATACTGATGATTCCAGTGCCAGTGAAGATGCCAAAGATAGATCCATAAAGGAAGTCAAGAAACCCGAACAACCTCGTAGGAGGCATGATTCAGATGTAGGTGGTTCTGAAGATGATGGTGACAAGAAAAGGAAGGTTGTAAAGAAGCATAGTAAAAGCAGAAATGATGATACTGATGATTCTGCTGCCAGTGAAGATGCCGAGGATAGATCCACAAAGGAAGTCAAGAAATCACAACAACCTCGCAGGAGGCATGATTCAGATGATGATTCTGATTATCCTGAAGAATTGCCGAAGAGCAGAATTGAAAAGGGCAAACAACATGTGAAACCAAACAAAAGGCATGACTCTGGACATGAGGCTGATCTTGACAGCAGAATGGAAAGGAAAAGTAGCCAAGTTGAGCAGCAAAGAAATCATCATGGCAGCCGCAGGGTAGATAAAGATGATTCTGACTATGAAAGATCCAGAAAGAGTAGAGGTGCAATAGCAGAAAAGAGTAGAAGAAGTGACAGAAATGATACTAATGATGATGATACTAATATTGGGAGGAAACCTGGAAGGGTTGAAGATGTTGATAGTGATTCTGACCATGAAAGATCCAGAAAAAGTAGAGGTGCAATAACAGAAAAAAGTAGAAGAAGTGACAGGAATGATACTAATGATGATACTAATATTGAGAGGAAACCGGAAAGGGTTGAAGAGGGTGATGGAGGACGTGGAAGGCACTACAATGGTGAACTTCAAAGAGGAAGGAAGCATGAAAGAGATGAAGTGGACCATGATAATAGAAGGCCCAGGGAAGGTCTGGAACAGGGTCTTGAAAGTAGAAAGCGGGGTAATAGAGAGGAAAAGGGGGCAAATGAGGATATTGAGAGGGATAGATATATGGATTACAAGAGAGCAAAATATGATGAGTCTAGATCAAGTGAGAGGAGAAGGCATGAAAGTGTCAGACATAATGAAGATGAGCAGAAGTCTAGAAGGCATGGAGAAGGTGAAGGGGAGCGTAGATACAGAAGACATGAAAACCTGGAGGAACAACGGGAAAATAAGGAGACTGAGAGAGAAAGACAGGATTCCAGATCAAGTGAGAGAAGAAGGTACGGGAATGACAAGCACAATGACAGTCGGTCTAGGCATCGTGACTGATTCTATGGTATGTTATGCTATCCTCTGTCGATCTTAACATTCACTATTTGTGTGAGATCATATCAGCAAACTACTATAAATGTCATGACGTTCCCATTCAAGCATCCAAAACAACTTTTATTCAATAGAAATGTGTGGAGTCATGTCATTATTGGTTGGATTTATAGTGTCTTAAGAATATCAGTCCTGAGTCTTCTTTTCCTCGTATCAAAGTTTGATTCTTTGCTGCTCTTTTGTTTCTGATCTACATCATTATCACGATATAACATTCATTTGCTTATATTTGTTGCAGGTTACATGGCCTCAAAGCTTTCATAACTGATCAAATTGTGTACTCTTGAGAGCTGCACTTTGTTCCCCTGGTGACGGAGATGGAGTTGTGGATGAGTGTATGGTTGGCATATTGAATTCTACTGTTTTTCTTTGGTCTGTATGAGATCCTGTAATACAGTTTAAAACTCATTTTGTGTGAGGCTGGTCTTGTAACATTTTTGTGTCCATTAGATCTTTAGACCTGGAATACTATAATCTGTTTTGTTATTCTGTGTGGAGACTTCGGATTGGGATTGGGATTGGGATTGGGATTGGGATTGGGATTGGTTTTGCAAGAAAACAAACTACAGGAAAAGTTTATGCATTAGTTTTGGTTCAGATGCAACGACGTCGTATCAGCTGTAGGGTATATTTACCATATATCTATTTTGTGTCCACTGCAGATAACTCGAAACACTATTTTTAACACTGTTACTAATTACTGTTTGTAACACTTAATAACACAGTTAGGGTTGAAAATAGAAATTTCAAGAATTTACCTATATATTAAAGCATGGTTTATTTATGAACAGTGAACTTTTTCACAAGCATGTGAATAGTGAACTTTTAAAAAAAAAACTAGGAACATACCCGCGTCTTGTCGCGGTGTATACAGTGCATGGAAAACATTTGTATAGTTATAGTTAATATCTCCAAAAAAAAAAAAAAACTTCCAGCGGACTACGCGTCCATCTTCTCGCCTCTTTTGGTTCGCTTCCTCTCTTCTCGTCTCGCCTATTCTCGTCTCGTCTCTTCTCGCTTCTCCTCGCCTCGACTATCCTCTTCTCGCCTCATCCTCGCTGTTAATATATGCCTTGAACCAGCCATCCGGGGGTACCAGCTATTCGGGGATCTCGCTGTTATGCTGGGTTATGGTTTCCTGTTGGGCTTAGTATATAGGATTTAGGGTTTAGTATATAAACAACCAAAACCTAATTGTATTCGTGGGTTCAGTGTTTTCCTCAAGATAATAAAATTGTTCTCCTTTTGCCCGTGGACGTAGCTAACACATCGTTAGTGAACCACGTAAATCTGTGTTCTTTCTTACATTCGTTACAACACTCGCCTCACCTATTCTCTTCTCGCCTCGCTTCCGCGAACGCGGAAGCTTTGGAGCGGGTTCCCCCCCCACTCGGTTCGCCTCGCCAATCCTCAGTTCGCCTCGCCAATCCTCGGTTCGTCTATCCTATGCTTTCTTCGCCTCGCCATTCCTCGCCTCGCCTATACTTTCCTCGTCTCGCCTATCCTTTCCTCGCCTACCCTTTCCTCGCCATTCCTCGGTTCGCCTCGCCTCGCCTATCCTCGCCTCGTCTATCCTATGCTTTCCTCGCCTCACCATTCCTCTTCTCGCCTATCCTTTCCTCGCCTCGCCTCGCTTCCTCTCTTCTCGCCTACCCTCTCCTCGCTTCCTCTCGTGTCGGTTCGCCTCGCCTGGCTTCCTCTCTTCCAGGCTCGCCTCGCCCCCTCTCTTCTCGGTTCGCCTCGCTTCCTCTATTCTCGCCTATCCTCGTCTCGCCTCGCCTATCCTTTCCTCACCTCGCTTAATCTATTTCCGCCTCGCCTAACCTTTCCTCGCCTCGCCTCCCTTCGCCTATCCTTTCCTCACCTCCCTTAATCTCTTTCCGTCTCGCCTATCCTTTCCTCGCCTCGTCTACCCTCGCCTATCCTCGGTTCGCGATATAAAAATCTAGAGAGATTACTATTTTTTTGCGCGAACCCTCTCAGTCTCTCTAGATGTTTCTATTTCTTCGCCGAAGCGAAGGGTGTGGAGTCCGCTGGGAGACCATTATTTTTTTTTGGGCAAAATTTCGCTCAATCTCTCTAGATTTTTCAATCTCTTTGGCGAGATCAATACTTTATTTATTTATTTATTTTGGATGAACTCTCTCCTCTCTCTATTTCTGCAAATGTATGCGCGCACTGTTTCTTATTTTATGTTGTTATTTTTTTTGGACGAACTCTTTCTCAGTCTCTCTAGATTTTTCTATTTATCCGTCCTAGAGAATGGCGCGGACTCCGCTTGGATATCATTGTCTCTCTAGATTTTTATATCTTTTGGGCGAGATATTTTTTTTTTGGACAAACTCTTTATCACTCTCTCTAGATTTTTCTATTTCTCCGCCCCAGAAAAGGGCGCGGAGTCCGCTGGAAGATTTTTTTTTTTTGGGCGAACTCTCTCTCAATCTCTCTAGATTTTTCTATTTTTCGTCCAATAGAAGGGCGCAGATTCTGTTCACAAATCATTGTTTATAAGCTTATGAACAGTGATTTTGATTGTTGTTTATGCGCGGATTCCACTGTTTACAAATCACTGTTCTCTGGCGAGATCACAAAGCAATGTTTACTTGCTTGTGAACAGTCACTTACAACACACAAAACCACTGTTCATAAGCTTTTGAACAGTAGTGGCTTGCAACACACAAAAATATTGTTTATAAGCGTAGGAACAGTATCACGCGAACTACTGTTCATAATATTATGAACAGTGACCCCCAACCACTGTTCATAAGCCTGTGAACAGTGCCCGCGAACAGCCCGCACCACTCACAAAACACTATTCATATGCTTATGAACAGTGCTTATGAACAGTCGACCAAGCTTTAGTATATAGTAAATAGGTAATTTAGATTTTTCCTCTCTCTTGCCAAATAAATTTTTGCCCTTCATTTTTTAACTTTTCTTCTGTCTCTTGAATATTCCGGATCGATCTTGCCTCTTCATAGCTCATTTATTTTTATTTCTCCCATCTCTCTGTTTTTGCATCTCAGAGAATATCGCTGCTTCGTTTCATCTCTTTCACTATTTTTCCGTTTTGTGCCTATTTTACTATATACATTTGTTGGTCGACTGTTCATAAACATCTGAACAGCGTGAAAACACTGTTCATTAACAACAGTGAATTTATTTTTTTGTTCTGAAACATGTAATTTAGATTTTTTTAGAGAGGCGGCTCTCTCTCGACAAAAAAAATTTTGCCCTCCATTTTTGACTTTTCTTCTGCCTCCTGAATCTTCCGGATCAATTTTGCCTCTTCATACCTCCTTTATTTTTATTTCTCCTGTCTCTATGTTTTTGTATCTCAAAGAATATCGCCGCTTCATTTCATCTCTTTCATTATTGTTCCGTTTTGTGCCTATTTAATTTAACTATATACATTTTATGGTCGATTGTTCATAGCATGAATACTGTTCATTAACAACCGTGAATTTTTTTTTGTTCTGAAACAGGTAATTTAGATTTTTCTAGATTCTCTCTCGGCAAATAATTTTTGCCCTCCATTTTTTACTTTTCTTCCGCCTCTTGAATCTTCTAGATTGACCTTGTCTCTTCAGACCTCCTTTATTTTTATTTATCTCGTCTCTCTGTCTTTGCATGTCAGAGAATATCGCCGCTTCGTTTCATCTCTTTCACTATTGTTCTGTTTTGTGCCTTTATACTATTGCTTGGTTAACTGTTCATAAGCACTGTGAACATTGTGCATACCTTTTTACCATGCTGATGGGCTGTGTAATTCTGTATTTACCCTTCGTTTCAACTCTAGGTACAGTGGCGTAGCCAGCAATCTTAAATATGAGGGTCATAATTTATTGTATAGAACAACGATTATATTCAAAATTTCAAGTAACGTACATACACTAGTGGAAAAAACCTCTTATGCGACGAAATTGTTTTAATTCCATCTCCTAAGTTACCACCTAGGCAAAGAAATAGTGTTCTGTTGCCTATGTGGTAATTAACTTAGGAGACAGAAAATGTACTAAGGCGACGAAATCATTTTTATAAAAAATAAAATAAAATTATTCACTTAGGCGACGGAAACGTATTCTGTCGTCTAAGATTGATTTAGACGACAGAAAAATTTACTTAGGCGACAAAATTTTTATTTTTTATAAAAAATAAAATTTATTCATTTAGGCGACGGAAATGTATTCTGTTATCTAAGATTGATTTAGACGACGGAAAAATTTACTTAGACGACAGAATTATTATTTAAAAAAAATTATTAATATCTTAAGCAACGAAAAGTATAACTTTTCGTTGCCTAAGTACCGAAAATTTTAGCGGCTCCTTTTCAGCCAAAAATTTCAGAAAAATTTGAACCAAATTTTTCAAACTTTCCTTATATATTCTCTCTCCCTCCTCTCCTCTACCCAGTTTCCGCGCATACCTCAGCCTCACCTTCTTCTTCCCTTTGCCTCACCTTCTTCTTCCTTCTGTCTCTCCTTCTTCTTCGCCCTCTGCCTCACTCTTCTTCCCTCTCTGCCCCACCTTCTTCTTCCATGTGCCTCTCCTTCTTCTTCGCCCTCTGCCTCTCCTTTTTCTTCCCTCTGCCTCTCATTTTTCTTCCCTCTGCCTCTCCTTCTTCTTCGCCTTCTGCTTCTCCTTCTTCTTCGCTTCCTGCCTCTCCTGGGCGCCCTTTTCTTTCAGTGGAGTCCGCGCGCCTTTGTGCCAGGGGACTCCGCGCCCTTCTCTGCCAAGGGAATCCACGCGCCCTATGTGCCAGTGGAGTCCGCGTGCCCTTCCCTGCCAGCGGAGTCTGCGCGTCCTTTGTGTCAGCGGAGTCCGCGCGTCCTTTGTGTCAGCGGACTCCGCGCCCATTTATTTTTAAATTTTTTTTTTCACTTTGGCGACGGAATCACTATAAATTTTTTTGTCATTAAACAATATCAGTCGCCTAAGTAATTTTGACTAGATGTAAATCAATTTTTCGTCGCCCAAACACTTACCTCACTCTACTTAGGCGACGGAAATTTCCTTGCCTAAGTGCTTAGGAGACGAATTTTCTTACTTAGGCGACGAAATAGTTCTGTCGCCTAAGAACTTTTTTCCAGTAGTGATATTGCTTGTATTGAATTTTTTGAATCAATAACATATCAGGTGAAATTTTAATCATCGCAAGCCAAAGTGATCGATCATTACATTCCTTTCTACTACATTTAATTTCTTCTGGAAGTATTGCATATATTAATGAGTTATAGCTACAGATTAATGAATCGATGATGCCTTGTTTCAGAAATCAACCAAAATACCAAAGAAACAGTAGCATACCAACAACTTAATTTGTTCTCAAGGAATCTTCCAATTCAGAAAATCATCCTTAATCGATTGAAGTAATCTCAAAGTTTATAAACTATACAAAGAACTAAAGATACTTTATTTTTATCTTTGAACTTGTTGTTTGTAGATTATATATAGAAGAGAAGATTGAGAAAGAGAAAAACGATCGACTCATCGAGTGTAGAACGGCACAAAGATTACAATCATAAATAAAGTAAAATTAGTTAAAGGATAGCTCGTGCAATTGTGGGTAATTGGAAGAGTATTTAAGCTAATTTGCCTTGTTTCTTTCTTTTTTTGACTGAGGGGTCAAGTTTTGACAAAAAAAAAAAAGGTGACAGAGAGGGTTCAAGTGACATATGAACTATACTACTATAGTACAGTTTATAAATAATGAACAAATGGACTTTATAAATAATGAACAAATGGACGTATCAGATCTGGTTTTCTAGAAACTGAGGAGGGTCATTTGAACCTCCTCGCTCCCATGTAGCTACGCCCCTAGGTATAATTTATTTATTTATTTTCCGCCACTTCTCGTTCTCTCTCGCGCGCAACATTTCTCTATCTTTCTCATACTCTGTAGACTCTTCTCGAAATAACTCAAACACTTCTTAAAAAAACAGAAAAGTCTAGAGATATTAATATATTACTATAATAATTTATTACCCTGTTGTTTCACATAATTATTTCTGTCATTTTCTCTTTTGCTTTGTATACGTACAAATTAAAACAATTAGAACATTTATATTTTGGGTAGAACACAAGACTAGCTAGATATTTTGTTGTATAAATGTTGTTTTTGTGATAGCTCTTATACATATGTGAAATATGCATAATATGGATATTATGTTAAAGAATGGTCGACTGTTCATAGGCAAGTGAACAATGTATTTTTATGTGCTGACCATTTTTCCCCTACTATTTTTAGAAAACTACAATACTGTCATTAATCCTAGATATATATATATATATATATATATATATATATATATATATATAATCAGTACGATTTTCATCGTGAAGTATGGAGAATGATGTTGGCACGGTGAACAGTGTGAACAATGTGCGGACCTTTTTACTCTGCTGATGGGTTGTGTAATTTTGTATTTACCCTTCGTTTCAACTATATGTGTAAATTTTTTTTTCGCCGCTTCTCGCTCTCTCTCGCCCAACATTTCTCCATCTTTCTCACTATCTAGACTCTTCTCGAAATAGCTCTAACATTTCTCACAAAGCAGAAGAGTCTAGAGATATTAATATATTATAGCGATAAATTATGTGTGATGCTATTAACACACTCATTTTTGCTATTAATACGTCCTATATATAGTGACAACAATCATCAATTAAATTCAAGTGACAAGTTTGTAAATAAAATAAAAATATGTGGATAGAAAAATAGATGTGGTGTGTTAACAGCAAAAATATGTGTTTTAATATCAATACTTTTTAATCTATTACCCCGCTGTTTAACGAAACTATTTCTATCATTTTTTCTTTTGCTTTGTATACGTATAAATCAAAACAATTGAAGTATTTATATTTTTTAGTAAAAATGTATAACACAAGACTAGATGTTTTGTTATATAAAAATTATTTTTTAATAACTCTTATACATATATGAATCATGTATAATGTGGTACTATACTGCGTAAAGACGGAATCAACTCTAGTTCATAACATAAAAATTTTCAGAATTCATAACACAATTGGGCCTGAGAGCACTGACATTTTTTAGAGATCGTAAATTTCGAGACCTGCTGAGGAAAGAGCAGAGACATCTTTCAGATACCAACAAGATCACTGACTATCTTTCTTGATTTTTCGTTCAGCGACAAATTCCAGAGAGAAGAGGAGAAAGGAGAGGAAACAGGATTTGTCTGAGTTTGTGTATCTATAAAAGGTGAGTAACAATTGGAGAGATTAGTCTGGGTGGGGATTTGTGTGGGTTTGTATCTATAAAGTAATTTTGCATCTAATTCAATCTAGAATCCTTTCGTTCTTGGTTTTGGCCCGCCATGTCCGACTTTCGTAGGCAAGCATAGAATGGCTGCTGCTATTTCCCTTCTCCATACTCAAATCAACATTATTCAGGTCCAATCCTCTATATCACTACCCATATTATTGTTTTCTCCCATTCTATAAATCCTAGAGAATCCAGGAATTTATCATGATAAAGTTGTGTTGCAGGAAGAGCTCAACGAACTCGAAACAGTAGGCGAGTCCTCCATTGTCTGCAAAGAGTAAGCAAATTCTTGCTTCTAATCCAAGATATCATGGTGTGTCATTCCTTGCTTAAAATAGTCTGATTTTGTCAATCTTCTGGTGTACGCAGACTCGTTGCAAGCATCGAATCGGTTTCTGATCCCCTGCTTCCATGGTAAGCACCTAGTTGATTTTCTTTGTTATGTGTTCTCTATGACTGGGCTGAACTGATGGATGAGGATGAATGGTATAAAATGGCAGGAGTAAAGGAGCACCTGAAGTGGGATGGGATAGGTGGTTCAGAGGAGCACACAACACCAGAAGTAACAACCGCTGGATCTAAGAATGGGGAAACTAATTTTCTTCACCTAATATGTTGTCTTATTTTTGCTACATTGTGCATTACCTTGATCATAATGTTTCGAATAACATATCAGGAAGAATGTATTGGGATACATATCGAATAACATATATGTAAAAATTATGGGAATGTTTTGCCTAAGAATGAAGTTAATAGATATTTTTGGTTGCTCCAAATGGTTACAACCAGCGGGCAATCGCTTTCATCGACTTTCTGGAGGAACTAAAACACGAAAATTGATTTATTAATACTCAAAGGCTTACTGGTACTAGGCTGACTAACCGCATGAGTTTTAAGTTATTCAATTAAGAAGCATCACACTCAGAACACTTGTCACAATATGTACACATGGACAAGATGAAAAAGGCACACTAAGATCCTTATGAACAGAAAAATGACCAGGACCGGATAGAACAAGGACACTCAGACCAGAAGATACATCAGCCAAAAATGGCAATGTCTTGAAATTCCTCTTACTGGGGAGGGGGAGGCGATCTACTTTACACATTGGACCAGCCTTCTTAGATGCAGGAAGCTCACCAATATTAGGTTCAAGAACTGCTTCTGCCAAAGAAAAGCAAGAATAGTCACCAAGATTTAAATTAAAAGATAGAAGTTTCACAACCGTAAAGAAACAAGATCAACAGTAGGGTTGCAACTAACCTAAAAATGCAGGTCTTCCAACATGCCCGTCTGAAGATTAAAATTTCAAGTCACCTCCCCTCGGTCAATATTTACAAAAAACACAGATATCGACATTCAACTAGCAAACACATGCTTCTTATACAACTTGGGATGAGACATTTGCTGTCAAAAGTGTCCCTCGAAAACCCTCTTCAGTGTGTTGAACATCCATTTTCTGGTCAGAAAGCTCATCTGTGGAAACATCATCAAACTGCATCTTAGAAACTACTATTGAAACGAAACATTGCATTACAATTACCAATCAGAAACATTTGGTGAATGACAAAGCTTTACATCACACCAAACAATCTAGACAGAGCAATATCAATGGAATCGGAATAAAGGACAATCTGAAGCACCACATTCCACTTATTTCTAATGTAACAACAAACAATTTTTAAGTTACCAGCGATATCTCGGTTCTCATGGACTTCTGAATCAGTCACCCAAAGCTTATCCCCAGGGAATATGTTCAAATCTGCCAGTGTAGCACATTCACTATCAATTGTTCGAGTGCCTTTGTGAAGTATCTGGTTTTCCTTAACAACCTGCGTAAATCAAAAACAAGTAATTAGATGCCAACTGTAACATTACACAATTATCAAAGAAACTTATTCATACACAAGAAGAAACTGCCAGTGGCATAAGACAAGATAATGCATTTCTAATTGGTATTTTGAAGTGGAACATTATAAACTTACCCCAAAAGATTCCCATATCATCATTTTTAACTGGTATATAGACGTAGAACCAGAGACGTTCAAACTTATTTGATCTCCAGTGTTTGTCTTTCGAGAGCGCTTGGAAACTCGGCGATCCGGATCAAAACTAGTCTCAGATGCTTGTAAAATATATTTTGGAGCTTCCTTGCCATGTACCAAGTATACATATATGTCCTCGTTGCAGTACTCCAGTTTCCGCATCAGCTCCCTGCTTTCTTTCTCTCCAATGCAATCCTCACATATCTAACAAAAATTGAGAACAGCTAATCAGAAGAACAAAATTTCAAATGCTATTTAAAATATAGAAAAGAAGCTAACTCAAAACAAGCTAGACAACTAGTACCATAATATAAACTATACTTCCTCTACTATGATGTTATGCATATGACAATAAAATAAAAACTCAAAAAGGTTCCTGTACCTCAGGGCAAGTCTTAATAACAAGGGATCTAGAATCAACTTCACTATTCATGAGATTTGAATTGCGCAGGTCCTCACAGATTTGCATATCATCACAGGACCCTGTCAAGTTATTTCCTTCAGTATTGCTTAACTTGATTTCAGCAGATACACCTTTCTCCTCAATACAACCCCATTCCTCACAGAAGGATTTCCAGTCACTCTCAGTGATGAATATTAACCCATCCACCTAGATCCAAAGACAAAACAATAAGCAAGAATTCCAATATAGCATAGGAATAATTACAAGCATGAGAATTTGATCATTAAAGTCACAGAAAGCTAAAAGAACATGAGAACTTCTTAAATAAATTCAAATGATCTCATCCCCTCACCACTCCCTTCCCATCAATCTATGGATGAAAATAGATAAGATATTGGATGAAAACTTAAAATATTACCCTCCCCGTCCAAAAGTCCAAAACACACACCCAAACACTTGAAGACATGTAGTCATATACTTACAGGGGTAGATTTTTGCGAAATCAAACCACGTTTACAGACCAGATCAACAGGCCTTTCTAGAAGTCGTGCATGCTGAAAGAAACACAAATAGGTTATTTAATAACTGTAATAACTAAAGACAAAGAAAAAAATAGATTGAAAGCACAAATAGGTTATTTAATAACTGTAATAACTAAAGACAAAGAAAAAAAAAGACAGATTGAATTAGAAGGACAATAGATTTCTAATATCTTAATAGTTTTCTCAGAACTAGTGAAAAAAAAAAAAAAAAACCCTCTTATCAGAAATAGCAGCTGAAGAATAGCAAGAATTTAGTATGTGCAGGGTTTTGTCTAGGTGTAGAGGCTCTCCATTTAGCACAGAGGCCTTCCCACCAGTGTTAAAATGAGGGCGTTAACCCTTGCCAGTTTAAAATAAAAATTAATAAGAATATAAACAATGAAAATAAAAATGTAAATTCTACATAAAATGATGAGGTTCATTGGCTTCTATTACATAAAGACAGCTGTATAATAAGCAGACGAATATAGTAGAAGTCAATAACTCTAGTACCAGACTATTGTTGAACAAAATATTGCCACTTAAAGTTGCAGGTTACCTTTTCACACTTAATCAAATCCATGATGCCATCTAGTGTTTCCGGTTTCTCTATTGAAGAAATATTCCTTGCGGTTGCATTAATGTAGGTCCTCCATTTTGTAAGCCAAGAATAGGGTATCAAGTAATATTTGCAATGCAGAGAAAGAGGAATACTTTTCCCGGCAGCTAATTTATCATGAGTCTGGCGCTGTTTTTCCCTAACCAATCTGCAGCATACAAAATGGTAAGAGCAATTACACATTAAGCTTTAAAGTATGAGTAAGTGCTCAAGTTACCTTAAAGAATCCTCCATGCATGCAACTTCAGATAATTCATCATTGCACTCAGAACACTGAAGAGAGTCTGAGGGAAAAGTCGAACAACCCAGGTCCTCAGCAGGTTTTACTGTTAAAGCATCTTCATAAAGGAAGAGCCAGAGAACCTGAGGAATAAGCACTCTCTTAGCACCACTGGCTTGCTCTGGCAAAAGCTGCCCATGAGGACACCTGATTGAAACTGTTGGTCCAGCATCTGCTTCAGATGGAGCATCAAGAATTTTCCTTTTAAGCCACTGCTGCAACCTACACACGAAAACGAAAAACATAAATCATTAACAAAAAGAAAGTCTTAAGCAGATGTCATGAAAAGCATAAATAAGCACTATCATGCTCAAATGACTATACTACAGGAAAAACTGGTAAAATTAATATATGTCTGTACTCTCTAGCATATGTTGAAGTACGAAGAACAAAATCCAACAGCGTTTCCAGTCATACCATGATCTAGAAACATAGTATGTTCCATCTGAACACCGCCCTGCAATGGCATCCTCAGCAACTTGCTTCATTAATATCCTCCTATCCCTATAGCTGTCGGCAGAGACCACATCTCGAGCCCCATCATTAAGGCAAATCGTGCAGGAGTCATCATTGGTCAGGATTGGCCCCCCATTGTGCTGAAATTGTCATGATCCAGTCAGACAAGAAAAACCATCCAATAATAATCAGATGTGTAACAGGGATACACACACACAGAGGGCAGGCAGACGGTTGACCATAGGTTATTAAAGCATCAAGGGATACAATTTATAAGTCATATTATAACATGACAAGATAGCACATTATTAAGCGAGTACACTCAAGCAACTACCATAGAGATCAACTTGGTCCAAGCTTCAGCTGACAACCGCTTCATGCAGCCAACCTTTGATGCTGGAACTTTTCCATGCATACATTGGATGGAGGTATTGTCAAGAATTCTGCATGCAATAGTAGTGCGAGTCAAAAGCCAAAAATGAAATATGTACAAATTTGTGAAACATAAACCTTGACATTGTGTTGTAGAAGAAAGCATGTGAATAACTAAAATATACACATAAAAATAAAAGGGAAAGATGGTGCACAGTGCTGTTTCAGCTGGTTCCTAGTGAGTAGTTCAATAAAAAAAATATTTAAAATGAAGGTTGAGCATGGACAGAAAAAACTACCAACACAAAGGAAATTCATAAATCTAAAGAATCTGAACTTGAATGTACAACAGAAAGATATATTTTAGAAAGAGAGAATTCAAAATAATAACAAAGACATTTAACATATCCTTACGGTGGAGTAATATTGTCAGCCCACTGACGAAGCCAATCTGTCGAAACCCAACAAAAAGGTTCCTCAAGTGATCGAACAGGAGCTTCAGACAAAATCGAGCGCACTTCCTGTCTTCGTTCATTGATACGATTCATTTCTTCTTCTTTCTTCAATGTGTATTGTTGGCAAGAATCAAGATACAAAGCATTACTGCTTTTGATCTCATCAAAAAGATTATAAGGAAGGGAACCAGAAACACTATCATTTTCTATCTTCTTGTTGTTGCCATTACATTCAACATGAGTTTTCCCATCATCCTTGCAGGAGCGCCTGAGATTATACATCAGCATATACGCATCACATGATGAAAATGTTTCCACATCACACCTAGTAATAGGTTCTGAAGGTTGTTGGTGATCAATATCCATACTATCACCATTAGAAACACCGTTCATCTGTTCTGAGCAAGATGGATTAACTGGTTCATGATTAACAGGCCTGCTATTGGAATTAGAAGTCCCTTCTCCAAACGGGTGAGTCCCCAAGTCTGAGACACGTTCATCGTCAAATTCCCACCATTGCCCTGTCTTCTCATCTTTGATATGGGCTACATAGTGGCCACTGTTAACTGCAGTTCCTTTGTGAATCAGCACAGCTGACAAGTCATATATTGATTCAGTCTGAGTAGGCTCAGATAGCCTCTGCCTCATATCAAGTACTCCAGGAAACATAAATGCAGATGTAATCTTCTTCCTTGTTGTCGTCTACTGACACAGATCAATACAGAAAATAGAATATTAAAGAAGTAAAATTGAGGAACAAAGTAACTCAACAGAAAGTTTCCTACAAGTCAATGCATATAGACCTATAAAAACATAACTGCAACTTGATGGAAAATGCACATCATAACCTACCTTCGGAAGGAAAACATATCGCTTAAGCTGAAAATTGAGAACAGGAGGCAATGTATGCAACTTGATGCTTCGAGTAGCATCAACTCTTGTTTTACACGACTCACAGAAATATTGATTGTCTCCCTTAAGCTCTTCAACACTGAGGTAATCATCTAAACTTTCATCCAAACTTTTCAGACCCTTCACATTCAACTCCAATTCATAAAAGTCTTCCATGTTTGAAGAAGCTTCAGAGTTTTTTCCACATTTTGAGCACCTACATACATATATGTCTGAATCAAAATACTGATATAACAATAACTGGAAAGAAGAATATAACAAAAAGAGTAGCAATCTTAGGTTAACAAAAGCATAACTAGAGAGTTGCACAGCCACCAGCACTTTTATCACTTTAGCCAATTAAAACCAGGAATAATATTTACAACAAGGCCAAATTACTAACAAACTATAATGATCTGTTCAGTCATACCTTGTAACATGTGACACACTTCCACGAAAAAGATCTTGAACAATAGCTTTTGCCCTCAAAGTTTTTGAGTGGCTGAGACAACGCTCCAGCAATGACAGCAATAAGGTCAGAAACTCATGACTATCTTGTTGAACTCCGTTATCCAACTCCAGAGTTTTGACAAATGGAGATGAGTCAATGAATGCTCTTTTGCTGAGATACAACTGTGCAAAAAGCCGTGAAAGTTGATCCAAGACTGGTTGTTTTTCCAGGACTTCAGGTTCAACCATAAAGATACCTTCACGGAAGGGCTTGTTCATATACAGACATTGGAGGATGCTGTTAGCGTAACACGTAGCCCCGAGATTTGTGAGGCCTGCAGGACAGTCATCAGAAGAACGAAGATCCTCAGAAGGGTCCGGGCCAAGGTTTTGCAGAATCTCTGATGTCTTCTGCCACAGACCAGATTTCCTACTGCCTTTGAGAGGCGGAACAAGCCCACAAAAGCAATTCGGGTTGTCCTTAGTATTCACACGACACCCCTGACAAACCGGCTTCTTAACTTTATACAACATATCTATATCCTCCTTTGTTATTTCATTTGTCGCATGAATTTTCCTACATCAGAAACCACAATGTGATACCAAACATCAAATACATATCTTTCAACATAACAGAAAATGCTCCTACCTCAATATCTCCGAAGTAGTGTCACCGTTATCCCCTTGCTTATTTCGTTTGTTTTTACTCCGAGTACTTGGCTGGCTCATTGTAACAACCTATCAATCCTGAAATGGACATGACCATGTACTCAGACCTTGAATCATTACACATACTAATCAATTATGTACATAAAAGATACAGAAACTCGCAAAGCTCGAACGAAAAGCACAATTCTTAGGGCCCTAGCTTGTTTCAATTGAAGTTCGAACTCGCATTTCAGATGCAAACAGTTCCATTGTGCATTCTCAAAGCTAGTAACCAACACATTAAATGAAAGCCACAAAAAAAAAAAAAAATCAATGAAAAATGTTCAGGCAAACTTTCGGAAGCTGAAAAAAATCAAAAACGCAGAGAAAACCCTAGAAGCTACAGAACGATCAAAATTAGGCTGATCGCAGAAGAGTACAAAATTCCAGTCGGAATATAATTCATGCATGTAAAAGCAGAAATAAAAAAGGATTAAGAAAAAGGAAATAAAGAATGGTTGGAGAGCTATACCTGGTCTGAGAGGAGAAGAAGACGAAGAAGAAAGCTCTGTTGGAGCTGAAGCCGGAGAATATGAAGAGCCTGGTTTTGGTGTGAAAATGGGAATAAAATGAAAAAGAAATATATAATTTTGGGGGTTTTTATTTTAGGTCAGCGTGAGAGAAATCAGAAATAGCGCTTCGATTTTGGGGTTTTTATGAATTTTATTCATGTAAATTACATGGCTGGAAAAGCAAAAGGTCTGCTTTTTTTTTTTTTTGTGAAGTTAAAATCTGGGAGTTGGGAGGGACACGAGGCTCAGAGTGAAGGGTCAAGATCCAAGTCAGAACCTCAGGCGACTTTTACAGTAGTTCAACGGTAATGTTGACTGACATCCTTCAATTACGTTTTTACTTTTTTGATTAAATCATTTATGAACTGGACAAAACTAAATTCCCGCTGCGATCGTTTGGTCTCCGTTTCTTTTCTTGACATGTTTTAGATTTTCAGAAATATGGTAACTGTTACCGTAGAGCTTAACAGAATGATTTACCCATAAATAAGGTAAAAAATCTGAGCTGAAACAACATTTCCTTTCGTATTACTTGCATTACAGCAGTAAGATCTTCCTGGATTCAGGAAGTTAGATAGTATACCATATACCAGCAACTCATTACCGTACCAGCTCGAACAATTGAACTGAGAAATTCAGAAAATGAAAGTTCAAAGATGTACAAAAGTTACAACCAATGTAATCCATGATCATAAAGCTCCAGAGGTCTCTTGGGTAAGATCTCAACATTTTCTTGTACACATCGCATATAAGGCAAGCCCCACATAAATCCATCCAGCAGAAAACAAAACCCCCAAATACCTACAAGCAAACGGGAAAGGAGGCTTAATCCAAAAAGAGAACATCTTTACCCTACTCGTGTTTTTCTTCTAAACTAACTGTATCTGTATCACCCGACACAAGCACCTCATTTATTTGCTCAATCTCATGACCTGCTGCGACCGGGCTGGTACCCGCTCCGACCGGGCTAGTACCTGTAACTACACTGTCATTCAAAGAACCACTGGCCTGGTTTGCTGCATAACTCCTGTCCCCTGCTATCATAGATCCCGCATCAGGAGAGCTAGAACCAGTACCGGCCCCTTCCAAATGTTTTGGCCTATTTAGAGCATGACAATGTGGGCAATAATAAGTGATGTATGCGAAATCCTCCTTCTTAGCAAGCCCTGTAGAGAGAGAAGAATATCAGAGCAGTATCTTCAACCACAAAATGGAACAACCAAGTGAGTGCATCAGCCTGCAGGGTACCACTCCAATCAAGACTTTACTTCACTTCTTCCATGTAAACACCGGAAAAAAGCAAGTGCTCATAATGGGATCAGGATGTAGATGACTTACCATTGTGCATATGACAGTTGCCACATATGAGGGCATAAGATTGTGTAGGATCCTCACCCACAAGTAATGCCGCTATACGAGCAATCCAATTTCCATCTTGTGTAGCATATGATTGAGGATTCTGATGAGCAACTACCAGCTGACCATGTTCAGCAGTCTGGGGACCCTCAGACCCAACAGACTGAGGAGTCTCTTGCTCAGGATAAAGCATATGTGCACTCCCTGTACTGGTAGATCTGGTCAGTCCTGTTTTTCGGTTCCGAAGTTCACCAGAATGTACAAGTTCAACATCATTGCTTCTCCCAGATGGGGCATTCGCTCTAGATTCATCACCTACATGGAATCGTAGGCCTGAATCAGCACCCAACTTAGATGCCAGGACAGTTGCAGCAGCTGCCTTTGCTGCTGGGTCAGCATCATATTTCTGTATAAAAGAAACATCGTGTGAGCAGAAACAAAGAAATTAGAGGTGAAGAACAAGGTACATCTTCACGTAGACAACTACTCGAAGAAACCAGCATAAGAGTACACAATCATGTTCAAGACATACCTCTTGGAGCACAAACTCATTTAGCATACAACAATTTTAATAACGCAATATGTTCATGGGATTAAGCTTTACAGATCATTATTACAATTTGTTTTCCATCACCACACCCATTAAAACAGCCAAATATGAAAAAATAAGATGAAGAGCAAATGATGCACCAAGACCTACACCATTCATCTGATAATAATTCAACAAACTTACAAAAAAACCACCAGACAAGTTCAGTTATGAAATGAGACGCAAGGACATATACAAAGAGCAGTATACAGTTTTTCATCATTACCTGAATAAGCTGTTGAGTAGAGTAATAGTTGGTCTTCTCTTTAAGTTCATCAATTTTTGCTTGCTTTTCAGCCCGGAGCCTTTCCAGTGTCTTATTATCCTTGCGATCACCTATAATTAAGATATTAAATTGTAAGGCCCCAAGATTAAGAAAGTAGCCTATACTTATCTAAAGCAACATTTAGGAAAGATTCATAGAAAGCCAACAAATATGCCTTTGCAGTACACTCATAAGAATTGGTTGCAGTTCACACACAGTTCACACACCAACCATTTAGAGTATTCTAAAATCAAATTAGTGGATTAACTGATAACATACAACCACTTGGTCTAGTTTCTAACTTTTGGCAGATGACCAAAGTTTCTAACTTTTGGCAGATGACCAATTAAAATACCAACATGATATTAGACTCCTATAAACCCTATTTTGATGCTTCTGCATCTCTCTGAGATATATGCATGCACAAAAGCTGACAGACAATTTTTAAAAAAAATGTTAAGAGAAACAACAACGCATAGACCCAAAACAGAGAAATTTGGAAGCAAAATATGCATTACAATATGTGCAATTTTTTAGAAGACCATATGAAGATATTGGAAAGAGTACTGAACTTGAATAGATATGTATCATTAATGACCTGCTACCAGTAGCATGGCCAATCATACAGTTCAACAATTTCTAGGCTTTATTCATGAATAATGAATTCCAACTTAAATACTAAACTTTGACTTCTTTTCCATCCAATGAAGCTCATATGAGTTCATACATTCTCTATACAATTTAACACAAGTACGTTATAATGTTCTCACATAGAGCTAGTATATAAGACAATTCAAACAGGATTTCCTCATTCCCTGCAACAAACTACAGAACAGAATTCAAACATCCACAAGGCAAGGATAACAGAAGAGGTTTAAAATATAGGGATGAAGTGAATTTCAACAAATGACATCTAACAAATGACTAAGACAATTTAGGTGGAAATGTTTATGAGGATATATTCAGTTAATAAGGATTCCTCAGCTCCAAATGCAATGAGAAGCTACACTCAGAGATAATACACAATAAAGCCCAAACTAACTCGAGAAATAATTAGGAAACGAACAAAATCAAGTCTAAATCAATAGGTTAAAATGCCTCCTAATGAATTGCAACAAATGTGGAACCAGATAGTACTTAAAAAATCAGTTATTGGAAACTTCATATGAATATAAAACCAAACACATTCCTCATGCAAACAAACCAAATTGGAAAGTTCAAGACACTTACGCATCCTTGTGTAGTTCGTAAATGTTGAATACGTAAGACTGGACAACGCAGGCAAGAGAAACATGGGCAGAATTCGAAATGTTCTCGTCCTCCAGTCCAAGACAGTGGTTCTCGTTGTGGCAATAGCATAACCAATTGCAATAACCTGAAACAAACATCCAAAGCACAATCCTCAGCGAGAAAATAATGAACTATTTAAGATAACACAACACATTTCAATTTTCTTTCGTCAGATTCACAATGGCAATGGTGCACTTCTCAAAATTCCTAATATAATAAGCAGAAAGCAACAATTCGAATACCTCGAAGAAGATAGAGAAGGCAACAACGTTTCTGGTGAAGCTTCTCCGATTGAGAGCCCTCCGGTTGATTCTGTTCACCACAGTTACCTCCTCCTTGGAGAGATACTGCAGCCGCTTCTCGAAATCGTCCCCGTGCCGAAACATTCCGGTAAGTATTCTGGCGAAGAATCCCTTCCCCTTCTTCTTCGGCACCGCCGGGACGGCGTCGTTCTTCTCGCCTTCAGCACCTTTGTCCTTATCATCCGCCATTGCTATTCTCCCTCTGCAAATCAAACAAAAACACATACAGAATTAAGCAAATAAATTCAGAAGCGGAATCAGATCTAAGAAGATTATAGGAGTCGTTGGAGATGGAGACCTTACTGGATCGAGAAGGTTCGAATGGATTCAGATCTTTAGAGGTAAAGAGAGTAATGATAAGAATCGATGAGGAACTACGTGAGGGCGACGCAAAGGAGGAGCTTCGATTATCGATGAGAGAGAGAGAGTCTGCGGTGGTGGAGTGAGAGTGTCGAGAAAGAAGAAGGGGAGGTCTTCTTCTCAAAAATTGTTGGGGGAAGAAAGACAGCTTTCTCTATTTCTTTCTTTCCTTCCTTTTTAGAAATATCGTCGTTGGTTTCACGCGCGCGGAGCGAAATACACGGCGGGAGTTGGACCCCACCCCGCTAAAACCCTCTTTGGAGTGCACGACGGTTGTTACCGACCTCCCGTCTAGCCGTCAAAATGTAATTACTGTTTAGTCGTAAATAATCATCATTAACCCCTTAATCACGTATGTAGTTCAATCATCATTTAATTTACACTCTTTTCCATTTTTTGAAAATTCTGAAAATTAATATATATATATATATATTTTATATCAAATAACTAGTTACAGTGAAACAACTCTAGAACAACCAACTTCAAACAGATCGAAATTTAAAACATAACCAACATAAAGATGGCCGTGATATCCTTTGGATAAGCTACATAAGCGTCCAAGGACTCTTGAACCTCCTGTTGATGCAGTTGATTACCAGGGAAGAATCACCTTCGACAATTACATTGGATAACTTTAATTCCCTTTCTTTGATAGAACCATCTCTGAGAGCAGTGACTTCTGCAATGGGGACGTTCGCTTTCCCAATTCTACGAGCAGATGGGTCACCCAAAGTGATATCTCAGAACAAGACCGGCAGCAGCATTAGAGCTTTATTGTATATATAATCGAGTCATCAAAGTTTAGTGACTTCAGTCCATTTAGCTAATATAATTAAGACCGTCCATCTAATAGCTTATATCATTGAATTACTAGACCAGCTTTGGATTATGAAGTTTGATGGTGATTCTTGTTCCCAAATTCCTTTGCCCCCAAAGAGCCACGCTTTCCTTCTCCGTGAAGAAGGGAAAAGGGAAAGGAAAGAGGAAGTTGCATGCTTTACAACAACAAGAAACGTAGGAATCATTTATTTGGATCTTCCTCCCACTTCTAGTGAAAGTTTAGCATAGCTATGTTGGTAACCCTTCACCTTTTGTTGCATATCAAGGCATTGTTAATGCTTTGCCTGCCCAGGAATAAAAGAATGCTTTGCCCACGCAGTTTCAACCAACTCTCCTCCACCTCTTTTATGTTAAAGTCTTGCCATCATGGGAGCATATCTCACCGCATTTGACCAATCTGATTCCAGTTATCACCTGTTGGTTTTGCTGGAAAAACAAGGTATTAAATCTCCATTAGATGTGCGCAATTGATTCATGATGTATAGAAAATGAAACATAGATTTTGTTCTTACGTTAAAACCAAGTCCAACCATGTTATCTGAGAACAAAATTATGGTTCCATAACCTTAACTTCTGAGGATGTGTTAACAGTGAATCAATGACCAACACAATCATCTCAAACACTATAATCTCATCATTAACAATTTACTTGTTAGGTTTTTGCCTCATAAAATGAATGTGTTCTAAGGATATATGTAGGACAGGAGGAAAACTGATTAGATAAACCAACCTGAAGAATATAGGTTGAGCATTCTGATCTCAATGTCCTGTTGATATACTGCATCCTACAGGAGATTGTCCTTATATGACGTCCCAAGCATTCATTAAAGGAACAATCAGGTCTTGTCCCAGTTCTAGGAGTAGGTCTGTGAAGCAACATAATGAATTCTATCAGCAGACCTGTTATCCTGTTAAATTTTTGAACAGAAATATCAGGAGCCGTATATCTCAACAACATTTTAACTCAAAAGTCAAACCTAAGATGACCCGTGCCTAAAAAGTAAAAATGACTCAGAAATTCATTCTTTTTTCCTAGCATTCCACGGATTACCAGGATTACAGATATAGGTTTACCTAAAGCACAACTACTTGTCAATAGAAATAAAAAAGAATTCAGAAAAAGATAAAAAGTTCAAAATTTCTAAAGTATGAATATAACATTTGTGCAAACACCTACCTCCACAGAAATCATAGGAAGAAATAACCCAATTCGCCACAAACAGAAAACTTCCTCTATCAGATGGTGTTCTGTTGAATTTAGGTCTCGAATTCTTACTTGCCTACCATAACAGAACCTTGTCTTTAGAAACAATGTTACAATCATGCGTGGCCTAAGTTATTAAAGAGGGATATTCATTTCTCCTCGCTAGCCACTTCTGGTAAATGCCAGACGCTTTATCAGGCTCCCTCATTTTGCAGTACTTCTTGAAAAGTAATTTAAATGGAACATGATCAACAGGGAAACCAGATGCCTGTATCTTAGCCAGAATCTTTTCTGCCTCCTTGATATTACCTCTCATGCAGTTCCCTCTGATTAGTTCAGTGTAAGTAATTATATCTGGATCGAGTCCTATTTTCAGCATTATATGATATAACTCTATGGCAAATTCAAAACGCCCCGAGTTACAAGCACCCCCAATCAACAGATTATAGGTGACCACATCAGGAAAAAGACCAGAGAGAAGCATTTCCTTTTCAACAGAAAGAGCACTGATAAAACTTCCTCCTTTCACTTGAGCGTGGATCATTGCATTGTAAGTATATACGTTTGGTTGAACACCAAAAGCTAACATCTGATCCTTAACAGAAACTGCATTACTAAGATCTCCATATCTTGCATAGCAATCAATAATACTATTCCATACCAAAGGCTCAGGAACCATCGACTTCTCTAACATACTACGAAGAAATTCATGAGCTTTGACAACATCTCCCTCAATACATAAGCCTTGTATAATTATTTTGTATGTGACCTTATCTGGAATAATTCCCATTCTTGGCATAATATCATGGATGTAACAAGCATCCTCAAACCTTCTTTCTTTGCAGAGACCACTTATAAGTGTGTTACAAGTAAAACCATCAGGAAGTATACCTCTTTTGGTCATTTCAGATAGGTATCCATACGCAAGGTCCATTTGCTGATTCAAACAAAATCCATGGATGAGAACATTGTAAGCAATGACATCTACTTGGGTATTCCTCTGCATGTCAACCCAAAGACTAAGTGCCTGAACCATATTTCCATTTTTAAGATGACCATCCATAAGAGTAGTTGAAATTACTATAACTGAGTCTGTTATCTCATCATCATCATCTAACATCTCTTCAAGAAGCTTGTTAGCATCCTCCACGAGACCTTTCTTGCACAATGCATGTACAAGAATATTATAAGTAATACTATTCGGCCTAATACCACTGTTAACCATTGTGGTGAAAAGATAAAGAGCTTTATCCACTTTATCAAGAAGACAATAACCCTTAATAAAAGCGTTGTATGTGACACAGTTGGGAGAAGGACCCATTTCTAGCATCTCCCTGATAAGCCAACTTGCCTTCTCCAAGTCGCCAGCTTTACACAGTGCATTCAATAGACAATTATGTGCCCATACATCCGGAATAATCCCTTTCTTCATCAATTTTCTCCAGAGCCAAAAGGCTGACCCCAATTTACCATCAACACATAAACCCCTTAAGACGTCCATGTGTTCTAAGTAATTGATTTTCGAAGTGCATCCCAGAAAACCTATCTTTGCCACTGATATGCTTTCCCTGCATTATAAGTATAATTTAGACATGTTATAAACAATGACATATATCTAAGAAGTTGACCTCAAAACCAACAATCTATTTGAAAAAAATAGTTCAATGGTCTAAGAAGCTGCTTTCATCAACCAAAAATAAGAAAAAAGGAACAATGGAACAAAGCACTCTCATCCAACTGAAACAAGAGCATCTATAGGTCTGACATAATGAGATTTAATTTGTATGAGAAAACAAGCCTCAGACAAAATGATTGTAACTAGTCCCTAGTTCTAAGAGAGGCGCATCTTAGACACATCCGTTCAAATATATACAAACCTAAGATTTGTTAAAATTGTAACAAGTGACCATAAGTGATTTAGTAGGATCTCTTTGTAACTGATCGAAGAAGTGAAGATATAAACGAATCCGGCTTACTTGAACCATCATCAAATGACTTGAAGTACCAAAGCCCTATCAAAGTGCACACACGATTGCACTAAACTCAGTCCTCAAATATTAACCCTATAATCCTATCTACAAACATTCAGGCGATGAGACTAGCCTCATTACTTCACCTACATAATCTTCAACAAATAAGAGTCCGAAAATTCAGATTCTACCTCATTGTCTTAAGACGCTCCAAGTTATCCTTGAGCATCGTATCCAACACATTGAACTCTGCCTGTGGATCTTGATCATTGCCGGCATTCCTCTTCTTCGAAAACCAATCCCGAGCACTCAAGTGCTTATATTTCTCCATCAATTCCTCGAAACTGGATGGAACTACTTCCTCACTCCTAGAATTCCTTCATATAAACACATTACAAATCACCACACACACACACACAAAAACTCAGCTAGAAAATAATGAGCGACCTGAAATTGTCGTCACTGTGAGCTTGGCAGCCCAAAATGTTAGCGAAGATGATAGCGATGTTGTCCTTGATAGAGTCCAGGGTTCGATTCAAGGTTCGGAAGAGCGTGATGTATGACGGCGATGATTCCCCGCACACAATTGCACACTGTAACGCCGAAACAAACAATCGTCGATATCAATGTCACAGAAAACGAAGTTAATCGGAGAGAGATTGGAGATTCGACCTACCGCCATTGTAGGCTTTTGGTGAAGAGCTTTGAAGATTGTTGAGGAAGAAGAAGAATGCGGGATTGGTTTGTGCTTCTTCTTCTTCCTTCATTAACTTATTGACTGGTTCGCTTCGGATTATAGTCTACTCCATACGACGGCGTTTAGGAACCCCGGCGCGATGCGTTAAAGGGAGAAAGAAAGAGCCCTAGCCGGCGTTGATGTTCCCTAACGAATATTTACTTTTAAGATCCGACTCCGTTTCTTTTTTAAGCTTCCTTTTCACTTTTACTTGGTAAGTTTTTTTAAGTAAAAAATAATATTGCAATCCTTTTTTTTTGTTGTTGGAACAAGTATTACGATCCTCTAAGTCAGAATATTGGTTAGCTAGCCTAACAAGACACCGTTAAGGTCATTTTTAATATAAAAAAATGTACGAACATATTTGGATCTTGAATCTAACTTATAAATAAGAGTAACACCAATTAAATCTTGAAAATTTTTGTAGCAATGTTGCATGTGTTCATATGTGAACCTACTCCAAAATTCAGAAATGGAAATTAAAGAAGAAACCCTACCATAAGGTAGTATGCGGTATCATTCCTTCTTCACATGTTCATCTCCTGGACCCTTTTGTTTGTCTTCCTCCAAAGTTTGTGCCGCCTTTGGCAGTCGAGGCTTTGCCATGGCTTAGGTACTTACCGGCATTACCAAACTTGAGAGGGACAACCTGCTTGATATATGCCATTCCAGGGAAGTGCCTTTTCTCTTTTGGAAGTGACTTCAGCTGTGGGAGCCAGTATGCCACATACTCGCCTTCAGGATCATAATTCTGTGCCTGAAGAGGTATAAGAGCATTTCTTAGGTACTTAAAAAGTGTTCAGGAGTGAATAAAAGAAGCAATGTCGTAGGGTACTTACTTGTTTCGGAATGCTGAAGTAACGATCTTCCCTGGGGTCATTTCCAACTCCTAAGCAGGATAAAATACAGGAGAATGATGATTAGTTTTATCAGCTCTAGTTTACAAGAAGGGGTGTGAAGGAATACTAATCCAGGCACGTTTAAGGGAAACACTCTTGTGAATATTGGTATATGAACCAATGAACTTAGAATCACCTGCTCCATAGGTCCAATTACCATAATTGGAACAAGGGTCATAATCCAACAGGC
The DNA here is from genome assembly GCA_034370585.1 of Fragaria x ananassa. Lineage (NCBI taxonomy): Eukaryota > Viridiplantae > Streptophyta > Magnoliopsida > Rosales > Rosaceae > Fragaria > Fragaria x ananassa. The sequence goes on along the minus strand of CP139769.1, from coordinate 6,200,830 downwards.
ATGTCTCAAACCATTCAGCTCCCATGCGCCAGTCAATACAAATATCTCGAACCAGAAACGAACATACAATCTGGACAATAACAGATGAACTATTAGTCATCATCAAGACTAATCCAACATTAGCTGGACATCATAATTGAGACTGAAATAAGAAGTTGTGTACTATGCAGAAATCTACCATATATACTGACAACTAACAAAGTTACTTTTAGTTACCTGTCTTCCCCGATTTGACATGAATCCAGTGGTTGAAAGCTCTTTCATGTTCGCATCTACAAGTGGGTACCTAGAGGTTCAACAAGCTCTGTATATCATTGTCAATGGAAGGGCAATCACAAGTACACAACAGCCTAGTAGACAAAGATAGTTTTCTATTTCTATTATTATCAGATTATGGACACACAAATATGAAACATCTTCAACGTGGGGAAAACAATGTACCCTGTCTGGCCATCTCTCCAGGACTCGAACAAAGTCTTATCTTGGCTCCATCTATGCTCCAATTTTCTTGGGCCACCTTTAGCCAAGTACAGATGAAAAAAGAAAAGGGACGAAAGAATGAGATGAGAACCAATAAAGAAAAGTGATGTGAAATGTATAACTACACTAATATGTTTGAGCAAGTGATCACTTGTCAAAACAATGAACTAAAGTCTATCATTACCTGAATGGAAAAGAGAATTCCCGTATTTTACGGATAGAAACCTGAAGTAATCCCTCCATATCAATTCGAACAATACCCTGTGACATTTCAACAAAGATTAAACACGGAACAGATGATCTAAAGTCCAAAAACAGTTTAAAGAGTACTTCCAAGTGAGTTAATGGAATCTTTGACATATAGAAATATACAGTTCAATAGAGTTATATCAAGACATTTCTACTTTCTGTCAATAATAATGAATCATCAATTATTAAATTTGACATCGCTAGAGTGAGAAAGCGCAGATACTTTCTGATCCAAACAAGTTCATTCTATTATTCCTGAGAGAGAGAGAAAGAGAGAGAGAGAGAGAGAGAGAGAGAGAGATTACCAGTATGTGGAATCATTTGCTTGCCTTTCTTTTTCATACCTCGTTACCTTAAGGAATCATTTGGAAACACTAGTCTCAGTATTCTTAATGTCGTGTAATCATAAAGTGAAAAGATGAAATTAAATCATGGAGTTCTACCTCTTCGTGTATGAGACGAGGAGAAAGGCTTCCTGAAGCAAGCCAGGGAGAAAATTTTGTCGAATAATCAGGTCCTAACATCCCATTTCTGGTTTTTTTATATATACTTAGCAGATCCTGCAATGTATGAAGATGAGAATAAGTAGAAGACCAAATTAATCTATGATCAATGTACCTTAAGCAGTACAGAATGTAAGGTTTCTAGAGCATTAATAAATAAATAGCACTTATAGATTTCTCTTGCCTTCTTCCAGAAATACTCATTTAATCTGCCCAATGCTGCCCTTTCACCCCCAACAAACTTCATTCCTAGGCTTATCTGCATTAAGATTGAACAATACAAAAAAAAAAAAAAATGGTCATTTTCATTTCGCATTTTCGTATGAAAAGAACAGGGAAGTTCTTCATAAGCTAGATCTATGCAAATAACACCTACATTATGATGTTGAAGTCCGAACTGATCTAATGAAGGAACACATCCCCAATCCCCAATGGTGGGTGTTGGACCTAGAGATGCTGGCATTCTAATGCAGCCACGAACTGTGCATTTCGCTTCAACAGACTGCAAGTTGTTGCACCATCAATAACACAGCTAACAAAGAAAACCTCTATCACTTAAATCAAAGTAAAATGATTAGACGGATGTGTCCCTGCCTTGCGAAACTGAGTATAGACATCCGGTAAACTACTTGTATCAAACGGGAGGTCATCTATATGGTACATTGTGGTGCCCCATATAAGTTGTAGCTTGGGATTATTCACAGGACTCTGTAACACCACTGGCCTCAGACCTTTGCTGACCAATCTTTCGACACGCAGCTCCTCACTGCAAGTTTCTTTTTGGGCATATACCTAAGTAAATTAGATTACATACCAACACTCTACCGCTTTAATAAGTTGAAACACCACATCAAAAATCATTCTACAAATCAAAAAACAGTATACAGATCACTCAACTGTATGAGCTCCATATGTTTCTGCAAGAGAAGGCAGAACCTCCTCAGGCTTCCCATGTTGAATAAGCAAGTTAAGACCCCGCTTCGTTAGATTCTTCCTCAAGTCATCCAAGGATTCAACAAGAAACTGCGCTCTCAAGGCTGCCAAACCACCAAAATTGCACTACATTATTTTCAATCACATGATTGTATATCACATTATAAAGGCATGACATTAATGCTGAAACCAAAATGACTACATTTTAACGAACATTTCGATCAGATCAAATTTGCTACCTCCAGTTTTAGGGAAACCAAAGTGATAGGTGGAACCAAAGAGCCTGGGATCAACGCAATAGACAGGCAAAACCTGCTGGGAGGAGAGCCAAGCCTTATAGAGAGCCTCATTGTCGAGAACCCTGAGATCGTTGCGAAACCAAACAATGGCGACACCATTGCCGGTTCTCTTGATAGAAGAGGAGGCGTACCTCCGGAAGGTTTGGTTTAACACACGGTCCATTTCGTCCGGATCGAGACCCGGAACCTTGTGGACCAAGGCGGCGGGTTCGGGTCTGGAGCTGGAGCTCATGGCTTGGAAATGATGGAGTTTTCTGGGTTTGGGGTGTGGGAGGAGAATGAGCTTTTTGAGAGAGTATGGAGAAAGCGAGGAGTGAAGAACAACCATGGCATGGGGTGTTAGTTGCAGAGGATTTGTTTAGCAGTTGGGAAGGTGAACACGTGACAGAGGGTGGAGTGTGAAACGTGGATACTTTGTTAGCCGTGGAGGGAAATTACAGTTATTTCCGGTAAAAGAGCCGGTAACTCTACATTTGTTACAGCCAAAAATTGGAGAAATGAACTATGATGAAACTTGTTCATTGATACTAGTGTTCAATATACAAAGAGTAAATGCAAAACGTTACAACATAATGACTGGGATATGATACTAGCTACTGCTTAAAGCTTTTAGTCATTGCATTACAGGGCAGCTGATCCAGGCTGGAAGGAGAACCAGAAGATGATCATAATATCATTGATGCGAATAAGAATGACATGTTATGATGAACTCTGATCTTCTATCTTGACGTGCTTGAACATCTGAATCATTACAAAGAAATGCTCCTCCAGTCAGGATATCTCACATATTTTTACCTAAAAATCAATTTGAAAAACTTGTCAAGCTTGTGAGTGCAATTGTGGTTTTAAAGATAAAACAACGAGCAACTCCTTTCTTTTCAGATCAAGTTATGAAAGGTTTAAGAAAAACAATGTAAGAGCTGGACAGTCTACAACGCCATGGACTTCACTTTACAACAGATGCACATATGGCAAACTTATGAAGAAGAGAGAAGATTGAACTCTCTATATCCGAAGCTAAGTGCTTCTACTTAGTTGCATCAAACAATCAATACTGATAACATAAGGAAACTGGTTACTTAAAGTTGATGGGAGAAAACAAGACAATGCAAACAATCATAGAAAAACAAACATAGCCTTTAACACTCATATGTGGCATTAAAAGAAAACATTTAAACAGAGAAAAGTTACCTATATGGCTGTCTACAGATGCGGAGAAGAAAGCTAGCGATGATAGTTCTGTCCTTTTAGAATGGTCCATGACCTGAAGTCAAGCAATAAACATGCCAGCATTTTGTTAAACAGGAACACCATGATATGGGAGTCGACATGCAGCAACAGAATAAAGTACAGTTACCTATAGAGTTGTTCTACAAGCACAAGTATAGCAATTTGATGATCCAACACCATAGAAGACAACTTGATAGATATGTTAGCTCGTTCTCGCATATGTTTTCCATGTCCATAAGGTCCACCAACACAGAACGATAGTCTTGAAGCTCCCTACAGAATAGCAAGGGAAAAAAAGGGCCACATGAAGCAAAGTTCCTAAGTAAGTGTCTTGCTAAGCTTTCCAGGTCTACATACATTGAGAATGGAAAACTTTCAAGTATACCAAAAAAAAAAAACATTCATGAAAGTCACTAACGGCAAGTAGTTCATACCGTATTCCCTGCATCCCCGATCAACTCAGCCATCTGCATGGAACCTATGTCTTTCCCACGCTCATCCAACAGCACCACCTATGACCACAAGATTGACCATGTAGACCAAGTATAATCCTTATAGCTTATATGCCATAGCAGTTTTCAGGAATAACACAGAAATGGAATGGCCCCAGTTTTTCACTTTTGTGTACAAAGAATCTGAGAAAGAAGACTATAGTAAAAGAAATTCAACTTCTTAACAAAATTTTAGTTAGAACTTTTGTTTTCGGAATTCTATGAGGTGCATGTTGCAATGAGGTGGACATGTAATTTATGTGCTGAAAGGGTAGTAGAGCTTGGTTGGTCTGAGTTTGGTTGGTTTGGGCTCAGTAGAAGACCTAGTTAAGGGTAAATAGTAGGAAAATAGACTAATACAGCGACACAAATTTGATTGACAATCATATGCTGAGACTGTACCCAATCATCGGACCTGATAAGATCCATGACAGCACTCAGCACTGTCTTCATGATCAACCTGAGCCCTCCAATCACTACAAAAACAAAAGATATCTAATTTAAACTCTACAAACATGTAAGCTCAAATGAATCACAAATTAATATCTCCTCCATGTGTCCATTACTATATCACCTTCTTAACATCAACTTTGCTGAAAAGAGGTCTATAATCTCTACACTACCCGAAAGGGTTGTGATGATATTGAGATGGAGAGTACCTTGCATTCTTAGGATTGTTCTTTATATGAACATCCTCAACACTACAGTACAACTTAAGCCTTTGAATGTAGTCATCCACAACGAGTTGCACACCTTGCGACCTCTTTTTCCCTACCGATATTATCCGTATAGGAAGTGCTCTCTGCCAAACACAATTCACATTTAGTCAAACAAATACCGGTAACCAACAAACACTAATTTACCACAATGCAAGGATAAACAGGATCGAGGTGGAAAAATAGCTTACCACTGCTTGACCTGTGTACTTGCAAACTTTACCTGAAATCACAAGATGTAACAAAATTTCTAAATGCCAAATTCATAGAGCACATAAGGATATTTTCTGCAAAGCGTTTCGGATAACAGTAAACCTGAAGGAAGTGCAGAGAAATTGGTAGCAGAGGCACTACACACCACAACCATTTATAACAAAACTTACAGCTCCAAAATTTCAACAGCAACCCTGAAAATTAGAACGGGAACAATGTAAGACAGCTAATGTGGAATATGCAAGTGTCCCTCACTGAAAAAATGTGATCATTTCTCATTCTTTCATTTCATACATACAGCACAAATTGCAGGCAGTGGTGTTTGTTACTTACTGTGCCTTTGCCTTATTCACCGGAATTGCCTCAAGAAATAGCAAATATGAGAAATATTGGCACACATATAATAAATTACTCTATGCTTACCTCTCTTCTGTAGCTAGCTTAGCTTTATTTGGCTCCGCAACTCGCCGCCGAGAAAGAAACCGGCGAGCTAAAGGGATGCAAAATTTCCATATCGCTGACGATGTTGTTTTTTTATAATTCACAAGGTGAAAAGTCATTATTACCCCCATTATTCGAATTGTTTACAGATACGTATCGGGCCGTGTCCGAGAACAGATTATCAACCAACAAGGAGCCGGGTACACGCTGGTATGGCCGGAAAGGACGGAAACTGCCAATATACGCATCCGTAAAGCTATTGGTTTCAACGACATAATAAAGTGAAGCCCAATGGATCATAGGTAAATAGGCCCATGTCGGAGGAGAAAGTTCGACTCGGTTCTAGAAGCCTCCGGCTCTTGTCTATATATAATCGCGGAATAGATTCATAGATCGAGCATCTGTGTTTATCTAATTTTTTTAGATTGGCAAAATGTCTGCGTATGATAACGTGGTGACTGGGAAGCTGAAGCTGAGAGGCAAAGCTTTGGACGTGAAAGGAGGGATCAAAAAGAAGAAGAAACACCACAAACGCTACGAGTATGATCAATCCATTCAAGTCTCAACAGGTTGATGTCCTTAATTATCAATCTTATTGATATTGAGATTTTATAATTCATTAGTATTTATGGATTCGATAAGATTTAGGACTTGTGGTTTGCTAATTGAGATTCAATTCTTGGTTTTGGAGGGTGGTAGGTCAGTTTGAGAATGTTGATGATGACAATGGAAAGGGTGGAGTATTTGATCATATGACACCGGCGGAGAGGCGATATATGGAGCAGGCAGAGAGGCTTCAAGCTCTAAGGCTGGCTAAGATGGCCAAGAAATCGCATCGCGATCGGGTTCAGGAATTCAATCAGTATCTGGCTAATCTGTCTGAGCATTATGACATCCCCAAAGTCGGCCCTGGTTAATCACCCCTTGCATTTTTCGGGTTTGGCTGGAAATTGTAGTCTGCTCCTCATTATTGGAAGCAAGATTTGATTTGTGAAGAAATCTGTATGATTTTGCTTAGGATGCTCAGATGGTACACAAATTCTGTCTTGGCTACTTTAATCACCTGCTTTATAGTTCTTTCTTCTTCTTTTTCAAAATCCAATCAAGAAAACAAGCTATGAAGCTATACCAATTGTGCAAGACCATTAGTAACATCCCTACATATTATTACACAGCGAAAACGTTACAATGAACAGCGTCTGCTTTAGGATACTGGGTATCATATTGAATCCTTATGAACATATTATCTTCATGTTTTGCAGCTGAATGCAATGCGATCGTGAAAAAGCTATGGTTTTAGATCTACACTGAATAACACTGATACCACCAGCATTGAAGCAGTTTTACATGAGAATGATTCTTGATCACTTCAATTAGATTCACCTTGTCTTCTGAAAACAAACAGAGAACCTCTAGAGCCTTTCCCCAGCCTGATATTCTCATCAATATATGTGATCTGCAGTTTAACCTCACTTTCACCGCCATATCGGAAGCTCAAAGGTCCAACCTTCAATTCTGGTGGCTCAAAAATAACTTGAACCCATTTATCATTCAGAACCTTCAACTTTCCTGCTTATGCAGATATGGAGAACTCGATGATCAAATAGGAAAAGGGGCAACATTAAATACAGGAAACATGACACATATTTTAGGATAATTTCATCTCTAGGCTAAAAATTTGCTTACTGAGATTCTAATCCAAGCAAGTTGTTGTGCCTTTATCTTGGTTGTTCATTCAGAAAATCAAACTAGTAATGAGTCTACAAGGTTAGCTGATTTGGCATAAAGCTGCCATACGATTTCTGCTCTTTAGTAACGTGTTCAAGAGCTTTGTCATTATATTGTAACCATCACACTGGAATATGACAATGGTGATCAAACTACATGCTTAAAAAATCAATATCATTCGGAGTATAGAAACGAGCAGGCTACCTGTTAAAGAGACTTCTCCATCCAAGAACCCAAAAGCAGAGAAGGACACCTTGTTTTTAACAATGTCAGGAGCTTCGATTACTTGAATCATCTCCTTTGTTTTGAAAACGAGGCGGCCCAGTGTACTCCTATAGCCACCCCCAGGCGATGTTGGCACTGAACAGTACAGCACATCCCGTTCTGCAAATAGTACCATGGTTTACTCATACTGAGATAGACAGTTCGTAATAGAAAACTGCACACACTCGATTTAGTAATGAGCTGGGCCATATTGAGAACCAAAACAAATGACAATGGATTAATAAAAAAGAATGTGCATCATACATTAAGATTTAAGAACATAAACTCTTCTAACTTGGGTCGAATTAGAAGCTACAAAGATATCATGATTTCTAGGTGGAATGCTTTTCTATAAAAACCATCGTATATACAATAAACCAACATGAAGTTACTTAATCTCACTATAACGAAGAACTCCACGCCTTAAGAAATTTTACCTCCGAAAATAAGAGGGCATTTCACTGGTTCACTAACACAGTAACTCTGCAATGCCTCGGCCACTTGAGCTACCTCCTTATGTTGTTCCTTTTCCAGCAAGACTCCTCTATCCGAATTCATCACCTGATCGTAATGTCGCATATTTCATGAGTCAAATATTAATATCTTGGCAGTAATCCAACGACACAAATGCACTATCCTCCTAATCTTTAAAAGCTGAAACATAGCATTATAATTACATATTTTCATATAAACTGGAATGTGAATTAGATTCATGGTCGAAGAGTTACCCAAAAAAGGATTGAAGGGAGTCCATACCTTGGAAAGAATAGCAGCAGCGAGCTCATCGGGACCGGTCCGTGTTTCCGGGCTTGAAACCGAGACAGTAGCCGAGATTCTCAACGTTTTGCGGTGACGAGAATGAGAGTGAGGAGAAACAGCTAAGGCCAAATTGGTGGGTTTTGCGGAGAGATTAGGGAACCTGGGTTTAAAGGGATCGGAGGCTCCTCTGAGTGTGGTGGACGATAAGGCTAGTGAAGAAGCAAGAGCAGCAGCCATGGAGTTTGATGATGATGTTGAGCTTCCAAAACCAGAATGGGTTTTTGCACAAGGCAGTACATGATAATTGATGTGGGAGTAATTATTCTCTGTACCTGGAACACCGTGTGGCACTGTTAGGTGTTGTACCCGATCAATCATATAACTCAGATTCATGTGGGGACCAGCACGGGGTGGAAAAAAAAAGTAATTAAATACACCAATCAGAAATAAGAACAAAACACGTGGACCAATGAAATTAAAAGAAAATATAAAATAGGTGGCGTTCCGGGTACAAATAATAATTTCCCTGTACGTGGACTCGCGAATCAAAGGTAAGACAGGTTTGGGGTAGCCTATTGGTGGAGGTTATGCCACGTCTGAAGATATGAATTTCTTAGCCTTATCTGATCGTTACAATTACTAAACGAACCTCTTTTTTGGCGGGTAAAACAATCTTTCTTTTTTTCGTTATCCAATTATCCAAATTACACAGTCCCCTTAGGCTAAATCCATGCCATGAGAGATCTTCGTAACGATCCCTCCCAGCGAGCGATAAGGAGGTTGAGATTTAACTTCAATTAATATTGATAGAATTCGATCTTAATTAAGAAAATGTAACATTTATATTCTTATCAACTTGATCATACCCCACCAGCCGGTGGTGATTAATGCGTTAATAATCTTAGTAAATTTCAACTTGTTAGGAACCGATCAACAACCTAATATAAGGAAAAAGAAACTGTCATATATATGAGCAATATTTGTAGTAGTGAAAAGCATGTATGTGTTAAGCCCCCATGGACTTGTATGTTTGAGTGAGGTGGCTATAAGAGGGATTGGAGTAGCAGCTATTTCTCCATACCATGGGTTCATAACCTCACGTAAAGTTTCAATCGAGCCACACTCCCATTCCATAACACACTTTTGGTGCCTCTGCCAGTTAGCTTGCACTTCTATGATACAGACGTTCTTTCTTCCCCAAACTACATGAAATCTCGTTCTAGGCGACTGAAACAACTCGTCTCTTAAGACAAAAAATTCGTCGATTAAGTTTTGTCACCTAAGTGTCTACCTCATGACACTTAGGCGACGAAACTAAAGTTAGTCATCGACTAAGAGAGATCCTACCCAACAGACTTTTTTCTGTCTTGTCGACAACATTTTTCGTCGATAAAAACCTATGTCGACGGAACATTTTTGTCGGAAAGATTCTTAGCCGACAAATATGAAATTGTTCTTAGCTGACGAAATTGTCGTCAATATGTATGTTTACCGACGAACATTGCGTCGACCTTAAGCGACAAAATATTCGTCTAAGCGATAGAATATTCGTCAACAGAGTTTTAAACCGACAAATGCATAATAGTTCTTAGTCGACGATTGATCTTTGTATTCATAGGATATATATGGTTTATCTTAGGCGACGAATGGGTGGTTTATCTTAAGAGACAAATGTTACTATTTTCGTCGCCTAAGTGGTTTATCTTGGGTGACGAATGTCACTGTTTCCGTCGCCTAAGATATTTATCTTGAGCGATGAATATTACTGTTTCAGTCGCCTAAGATATTTATCTTGAGAGACGAATATTACTATTTCCGTTGCCTAAGAGATTTTATTTAGGGTAAAAAAATTGTAATTTTTTTTTACCTTATTCACTGTTTCCAAAAATTACAAATTAGTAACAATAATTAAACATATACAGATACAGCAAGCAAGAAGCACTAGATTTGAAAAACATATTCATATATTGATCATGATAACTAGATGGACAAATATTGTTCATATATACAAAATAATGAACACGGTAAAAAATTGTTCATACAATCTAGCTAAACTATGAATGAAGTACTACAAAATCAATAATGTCAATTGGCATTCTCGTCCAATCCTATGTTGTCTCCTCTATCATCATTGTTCTATGGGGAAACTTGTGGAGGAGGAGAAGATTGTGGAGTTGGAGGAGGAGGAAATTGTGGAGGAGTAGGAGGTGGCGGCATACCTATGTGCTCATATATGGCTGCAACTTGGGACTGCACAGCACTATACAACGACTCGGCACGCAGGACATGCTGTTGGACCTCTTGGATTTGCTGCCTGGCACGCTCCTCTAATTCCTTTAGTCTCTGCTCATAGCATTCATGCACCTCTTGGAGTTGCTTCTCATCAACTCTAGGAGGACGACTACAAGAAGTTGAACCATTTGAAGAATGACTCAAGTCTCGCTCGCCTCCTCGTCTCATCCCTCTGATCAAAAACAAATTTTCCGTTTCAAAAACAAATTATGCGTAGAACCTTCAAACGTAAAAAAGTCGTGAAATAAGACATAACCAGAATGGTGAAATACGTCTACGGTTGAAAAATCACGGTATTCCGGTCATGTCTCGGTGCCGATAGTTGCGGTCAATGCAATTTTCCGTTCTTTCTCCCTATGGGTAGCTCTATGTTCGGTGGTTATTTTGCGTAAAATTTTTATATGACTTGTTGCGTGTCATCGGTTTAAAACTATTTTCAGTTAGAAGGCCGGCCAAAATACGTAATTTAGACGGTCGAACGACCTTTTCCGTGCGTTTAGGGGTTTGACTTACGAGATTGACCATCCGGATCGAGCCCTTATTCTTTTCGGATCAAGTTGAATCTTTTCCCATACATGTATTTTATCATGATGGTCAGATCTGACGGCCAGATTTCTGTTTCTCAAGTTTGATCATCACAATCACAACATGCGTACTAATGTTGTATAACTTGTTTACCAAGTGTTAAGTAAATGTTCCGTTTCAAAAACAAATTATACGTAGAACCTTCAAATGTAAAAAAGTCATGAAATAAGACATGACCAGAATGGTGAAATACGTCTACGGTTGAAAATCACGGTATTCCGGTCATGTCTCGGTGCCGATAGTTGCGGTCAATGCAATTTTCCATTCTTTCTCCCTATGGGTAGCCCTATGTTCGGTGGTTATTTTGCGTAAAATTTTTATACGACTTGTTGCGTGTCATCGGTTTAAAACTATTTTCAGTTGGAGGTCCGGCCAAAATACGTAATTTAGACGGTCGAACGACCTTTTCCGTGCGTTTAGGGGTTTGACTTACGAGATTGACCGTCCGGATCGAGCCCTTATTCTTTTCAGATCAAGTTGAATTTTTTCCCATACATGTATTTTATCATGATGGTCAGATCTGACAGCCGGATTTCCTTTTCTCAAGTTTGATCATCACAATAACAACATGTCAAATGTATAAAGGTTTAGCCGACGAATTTCAAAGGTTTAGCCAACGAATTTCAAAGGTTTAGCCGACGAGTTTCAAAGGTTTAGCCGACGAGTTTCAAAGGTTTAGCCGACGAATTTATAAAGTTTAGCCGACGAGTTTCAAAGTTTTAGCCGACGAGTTTAGAAGGTTTAGTCGACGAATTGGTGTATAGCCGACGAAATTGGTATCTTTAGCCGACGAACAAATTATTTCGTCGGCTAAAGTTTTCGGGTTTAACTGCGAAACCCTAGCCTCCTCCCTCATTTCCGCAATTTTTTCCCTCCTCCCTCCTCCCTGCCTCCCGCCCTCCTCCCTCCATCTCGGTCTCCGCCGCCTCCTCCCTCCCTCCTACCTCCTCCCTCTGATCTCCCATCTCCGCCTCCTCCCTCCTCCCTCCCTCCCTCCCTCTCACGGTCTCCACCTCCACCTCCTCCCTCCTCGCCCGATCTCCCGGTCTCCAAGGTTTATTTTTGTGTTAATTTAATTATGTGTTAATTTATTTTTGTGTTAATTTAATTTTTGTGTTAATTTAATTTTTATGTTAATTTAATTATGTGTTAAATTATGTGTTAATTTATGTGTTTATTTTTGAATATATGTGTTAATTTATTTTTGATTTCAAATTTAGTTTTATGCTATGTTAGTTAATTTATATGTGTTAATATATATGTGTTAATTTATATATGTGTCAATATACATGTGTTAATTTATTTTTGATTTCGAATTCAGTTTTATGCTATATGTGTTAATTTATATGTGTTAATTTATATATGTGTCAATATATATGTGTTAATTTATTTTTGATTTCGAATTTACTTTTATGCTATGTTAATTAAGTATATCTATATATATTGTTATGTAATTATTAATTATGTATATCTATTTATTGAATAAGTATAATTTTAAACATGTATAATTTTTTATACAATAAAGACAAAATAATCTAAAGCCTTAGATTTGAGAAGGATAAGCTTGAATTTTTACTTTTTCAATGTTGCCTTAGCCTTGATTCAAATTAATATTTTAAATAGGATGAGCGGCTTTTTTCGATCGAAGAAGAGTTCGAAGGGCCAAAGGTCCGAATCGTCTAAGGGAACCTCTAGCAACCCTCAAATGACGTTTCAGGGCCAGATGACAGCTAGACGTGCGAGCCTTCTGGAGACGGCGTCGGAGGTGCCCCTTTCATCGAGGCAGGCGGCCGTCCCTCGTTCCTCGAGGCAGCTGTGGCCTCAGACCCAGACGAAGGTGTCTGCACCCCGTATGCCTGAGACACACCGGGGGCCCACTCCAGGTCCTACTTCTTCGGATAGTGGGTCATCTGGGGTACGGATGCCGCCGCCTCATCTGTTTCTTCCGCGGATGATACCGGCCTTACCTGTAGTCGATGGCTCAAGGACGCCGATTTATCCACTGCCCCCGCCAGTAGCTCCATCAGCGGCGTACCGGTTTGTGCCTTTTGATACGCCTCTTATTTCTGCGAGGGTATCATCATCGGCGACAGAGACGAAATCTGCCGCGAGCTCCTCAGGTAATCAATGATGCATGATTATTTTTAAAGGGTCATATATATTTTAATAATCAATTTGGCCGAATCATGTGATAGACACAAAGAATAAGAGAGGCCCCGTCACAGGGAAGACTCTCGAGAAGATCGTGGGTACCGTGGGGAGGATCGTCATCGATACTGACGGGGATGGCCACATAGTATCGGGCGGAAAGTCGAGGACGTACTCCGGCCGCGTGGGAGCTCTCATTAGGGATAGAGTCCCTATGTTGTGGTCAGACTGGGGCGAGGTCCCGCAGGAGGTTAAGGACATGGTCCACAACGCGATGTCGGTGAGTTTACAAAATAATATTATGTATTACATTGTTCATTTCTCGAAAAGCTAAACTAATAAACGGTTAAATGCAGGTGTGGTTTGAGGTTCCCGAGCACCTGAGGGACAGCTGGGCCAACGTTGTGCATGGGGGAAGGTACGTTAGGAAGTTAATGAAAAACAAAATTGTATGTGATATTAATAATATTTCTAATATTTTTGTTGTATCTGTAGGTACAAGGAGTGGAAGAACGAGTTGCGGACCCATTGGACTACGCATGGGAATGCACGTTCTGGTACCCCTGCTGAGTTCCAATACAGGGAGTACGAGTGGCGTTGGCTTCTGATATCAGAATTCAACAACCCTCGTAAACATGTATTTAAATAAATTAGTTAGTTAATTTATCATTAAGTACATGCGTTTTAAAATATTTTACTAATAGTTTACTTTTTTCTTTGAAGGCGGTTTCCCGGGTGAACGCTCAGAACCGGCAACGCAACACAAGGAACCATCATAACGGTTCTAGACCGTTCGCTGTCTTCATGGACGAGGCGGCCAGGGAACATCCAGAAGTCAACCAGTACGTCTATACGTACGAGAGAGCATATCCTGACTCCCAGAAGGATATTGTAAGTCACCTTACGTTTTTAAATTTTTAAATTTATGTAAAAATGTTAATTAATAATTTTTTTCCTATCCATATAGGCGAAGGTGAGGGAGGTTAGTGACGAGGTCATGAGTGCCTTAGTGAGGGAGACATGGCCGGACACGCAGGAGGAAGAGATGTCCGAAGCCATGTCCCGGATAGACTCTTCGGATCATGGGCACAGCCTTCCCACCGAGAGCAAACAACTTCTACTGCCGGGGTCTAGGAAAGAGAGGGGAGGGGATCCTGAAGACCACTCTAGGATTTCAACGAAAGGCAGCCTCGACCAGCAGCAGGACCACGTCCACGATCAACATGACGACTCAGCTAGAGTCGGAAGTTCAGAGACTACGAGAACAGCAAGCTGCTCAGGCTGCCTCACAGGCAGCCTATATTGCCTTTAACGCCGCGCAGGCAGCCTATATTACCGAGATACATGCCATCCAGCAGGCCCAGCAGCAGCAGATGTTCCAGTACATGCAGGAATTTACAGCTGCCCAGATTCACGGACTTCCGCCTCCGCCCATGCCGCTACCCCAGCTGCCGCAACCTCCGCAGCAGCCCCCAGAAGCGGATATTAATTTAGACGATATAGAATTTATGTAGTTGATATATACTTTTATGTGTTTGTTGTTAGTTATATGGAATTGTTTTGGTGTGTTTTGCAGCTTGCTTGGAATGGTAGTTCAGAAATTTCGGGGTTTTTTTTTACTGGAATGGACTTATAGCCGACGAAAAAAGCCTTAATTCGTCGGCTAAAGTTTTTTTTTTAAAATAAGTTTTAGCTGACGAAATATGATTTAATTCGTCGTCTAAATCCCTATAAAGCCGACGAAATATAGTATATTTCGTCGGCCATAGGTGTTTTATATTTTTTTATTACAACCTTTAGCCGACGAATATTTTAAATTATTCGTCGGCTAAAGTTTGGAAGATAACCGACGACACAAAATGTCGTCGGCTAAGGTATGGACTATAGCCGACAAAAAATTCGTCGGCAAAAGTATGGACTATAGCAGACGACATTATTTCGTCGGCTATAGTCCATACCTTAGCCGACGGCATTTTGTGTGTCGTCGGCTAAAGTCATCACAGACGATCCTTTCCCGACAACACTATAGCCAACGATGGTTCGTCGGCTAAGATCTTAGCCGACGAATTTTTTTAACAGGCCGACGAAAATTTTTCGTCGGCTAAAGTACTTGTCCTGGTAGTGCCTTCAAGATTTCTCCTCTCTTGCTTCATATTCCCTTCGTTGCTCCAAAACACCTAATAAACATAAAAATAACTAAATCAAATGGAAAATACGATAAACTAACAAAGTAAAAAGAGGAATTAACCATTATATCGTCACATATTTATGCTCATATCATCTTTTCAATGCATGGTTTGATTATAAACATTTATTAATAGACCTGGTTTGATTATAAACAGGAAAGTTTACAATAAAATGATAATGATAAACATGGAAATTTATAAACACGTTTGATCATAAACTCAGCTTCTCACTCTAAAACTATACATCTTAATTAATGATAATGATAATGATAATAACACTTTTGTTTGTTTTGGAAGAAGCAGGAAAACATGACATTCATTCAACTTATGATCATATATATACCAATAGCCGAATTTACACATGCTTGACTAATCACTGATAAGCTTACATAATAGTAAAACGGGAGACACTTACATAATACTTTGTCGTAACTTCATCACCCTCCCTGACATAGGTATTTTCAAAACCTGTGATTATTAGAAGATGCTCGTCCTGTATTCTAAGTTCCTCCATTGTGTAGATGATAGGAGAAGACCCCGTGTGGTGGTGCAGAGTCTTCTCCCCACGGTTCCGCTTGTTTGCCAAAGAGAGTCTATAATACACGAAAAAATATTAAATAGATTAGTTCTAACATCTTGCACATTTCACATTTCAAGTTATAAATACAAAACTATACATGAATGAGCTAATAATAAAATATAAGGGAAACAATGAAGGTAATTAAAAAAATCACTTTAAACGCATCTGACTCGAAGTGCTAGCATTAAAATTCTCACTGGTCCTCTCTCCCAATGAAATCTGAAAGCATGCCAAAGGGCCCTTCATTTAGATAAGCTTTGTGACACTGGTACTTCAGTCTTTATACCTCTCATGTGCCCTCTTCAGTATCCAATTGAACATTGGCTCATCATTTTCAACACACTAGTACTTTAGCTAACTAAGAAATAAAAACAAATTTTCATGTTAAGCACTGAAAAATAAAAATAAAAATTAATACACTCAATTACTATCACAAAACATATTTTTCAATTCATATCAACACACAATACTTTACACACATTCAATCATACTTTACACATATTCATAACATTTACACTTTATAAGAAAACTCAGTCTTATGCAAACATATCCTTAGACATGAAATTTTATCAACAAAGAGATGTCAATTCAGTCAGTTCATGTCTTCCAATTACTTAAGCAATCATATATATGTTATCAAACAAATGTAATTAAGTAAATTTACTTTTCATATACTTTTCAGTTACTTACCGACATTTCATTTCACACCTTCCACTTCTCGGTCTGATTAATGTCGTACAATGTCCTTGCCCTCATTCCCACCAGACTTCGTATGACTCAACCGATATCATGTGCCACCAAGCTGTTTATGCCCCTCACACTAGGGCCTTTTACACGGGGGCAATACTTACGCTTGATCTTCTGTCTCGTTTATTGAATGATATCCTCCGCATTCTTTTCAGAACAAAAACCCCGCTTTTTTTTTCTGGGCCGGAGCTACAATTAACATGTGAAAATACATTAGGATACTTAATATACAAGAGAATATATGTTGTGTGTAAGTGACATGAAAATGAAAGTGACATATTATACTGTAAGTTTATTGACCCATAGTAGAAGTTTACTAGAGGGCAATAAACTTCTACTGGGTTTACTAGGGGCCAATAAAATTGTTTATTAAAATATCTTTTATGTGTAATTGACATGAAATTGAAATTGAGATAATGTACTGTAAGTTTACTAACCCCCAGTAGACGTTTACTAAGGGAAGTAAATTAATACACTTACTTGTTGGGCTTCTAACTTTGATTCGAGCGTTGCTGACGATGCGTCTTGCAGACTCGAGTGCAGTTGCAGACGCCGATGGAGATCCCGTTTAACTATTGTCAACTGTAGGGGACCGCACGATCAAGGAGGGAGCCCTTGGTGGTACTGTCCCAGCCGACATTGGGGTAGGGTGGCTGCTACTGCTAGCTGAGCCAACGCTCTACCATATTGACTCCATCAAAGCACTAGCCTTAGTGGTTTGGTCCTTCATCTTCCACATGATCACCATATCTTGCACATGAATAACATACAATTATTAGTAAATGAGTGAGTAATAGATAAAGATTATGAAAAATAGTCCATTGAAAAAAATATAGGTTGATCAAACCACTTGTCTTTCTTCACTTTTTTTTTAGACTTGATGCATTGGGGATACAGAAAACACTAAAAAAAGTTGTGAGTCACTTAAGCAAAAGATACAATGTGATATTGGTTTTTTATTTTGGATAATTAAAAAAAAAACTCTAAGAACTGAGGTAAGTCTGATGTGAAGTGTATTTGGGTAATTAACAAATTCAGTTAGTACACATAACAATAACAGGTCAATAATTCATCATCAACATGAAATATGCCCTCCTTACCCTCACCACACTCCTGATCTATTCTTTAAAGGCTCTAATGTCATCACAATTCTTTCTCCTCGTTGGACATTCAAGACACTTTGTCCTCCTCCAACATACAAGACCATGTGCCCTCCTCCTCATTGTCCAACTCTAGAACCCTCACACATAAACTTAGGAACACTAGCAACAAGCTTAGCTATTTCCTCATCCTCCTCATCGAAAACACAACACTCCCTAATATACAAAAGTTCAAGATCCTTACAGTTTTGCAATAATGTAATAAGACTCTGCCTACCAATTTTGGCCCTTCTCAACCACAAGTATTTAATCTTCGGCACAAACTTGATAATACTCAATGCCCCCTTCTTCGCTATATCGTCATCACACACATTCAACCCACAAAAACTCTTGCATTTCTCCTTCACATGTTCAAGCACTACTTCTAAAACATAAGAGCCAGCAGGCAGCTTAAAAAAAAACTTCTAGCTAGCCATTTTTGCCTTCAAAAACATCAACCATAATTCCAAATACATCAACCTAGCTACACTTTGTTCACTTCTCTTATTTTCCTAATCCTAATTTATGAGACTTAACCACAAACGAATTTAGATACGATTCAGAAGTAACAAGCAAGATCAATTTGAGAAGAGAGAGAACACGGACCTGAAAAATCAGCGGTAGTGAGAAGGTGAGAGCAGCGAGATCGGAGCAGCAGGTGGATGCGGTGGTGATGAGTGGAGGAGGTGGGTGGATGAGCGCACTTGAATCGGTTGCCGATGCGTGGCTGGGGTCTGGTGGTGCTAGGCGGTGGCACAACTCTGGTGGCATGAGGCAGTAGCGCAGCTCTAGAGGCGATGGCAATGGCGCAGCTCTGGTGAGATTTGAGAATTGTGGGTGTGAATTTAAGGATTGTGGATTGAGCGAGGCAGTTAGTATCGATTTTATCTTAGCCGACTAATAAGTTTCGTTGCCCACATATTCGTCTCCTAAGTAATATGAAATTTCTGGGGGGGGGGGGGGGAATGGCGCAAAATTCACCCGCCTAATATTTCAGGATCCTAGATGACAAAAAAAAAAATTTCGTCGCCTTGGTTATACCAAACCGATGACTTATTCAATTTCCGTTGCCTATGTAACATAAAAAAACTTTCTGTCACCTTACAAGTGCTAAGGTGACGAATTCTGATCAAGTTCTGTCGACTAAGTATTTTTAAAAATTTAATTTAAACATTTTATTATATTTACATCCTAGCATTTTTGTGTAACTTTTCAAACTAAACTCAACTGTAACTCCACATAAGTATTCGTACTTAAAAAAACATACATATGCATTTTAAAAATTACATATGTAGAAAAATGGAAATTTGATGAATAATTAAGAAGTTTTGACAGCACCGGTACCCCAACTTTTGTGGTACGGTCAAAGTGACACTCATACTTTAAAAGCTATCAATATGGTACTCAAACTTTTTTTTTGCTACCAAGAAAATGTCTGAGGCCAATTTCCGTCACGGTGTCGTTTGTTTGTTGACGTGGTCAACATCGGGTCCACCAAAGAATGGGCAAAAATGATATTTTACACAGTCTGCACCCAAATCAAGTCAAAACTCGACTTCCCCCACTCCTCCCTCAATTTCCATCTCTTCTCTCCATAACCCCTTTTTTCTCGAAAACCCTAAATTGCAGAGGAGACCGACATAGCCAAAGCTCTCTAACCAAAGGTAAGCCACAACCCTATCTCTCTCTGTGGGTTTCAGCTTTCTGGTTTTATTGGTTGATTACTGTGTTGAATCATAGTAATCAACCAAGTCGAGTACGCCCTTGAAGCTGTCCGCACTAAGGGATCAGGGCCCTTCCACTAATATATCAGTGGCGAAGAGAGAGGCCGCAAAGAGAGATGAGATTAGTAGTGAGAAATTCGTTGCATTGCTCAAGGGGAGCGCGATTTTATTGGTAAAGAGAGAGGCCGCAAAGAAAAGAAGGTTTGATTTGGCTCCAATTCTCTGAGTTGTTTGTTTGATTTTGTTCTCGGTGGGGTGAATTTTGATTTTGAGTTTTAGATCAACTTTGGTGGTGCGGAGGAGAGGATGCATGGGTTGGAGATTTTAGGTTTTGGTTGCTAGGGAGGGTGGTATTACATCAATTGTTTTTGTTTGTTGTATTGTCATTGCTTTGTTTTTATGAGCATATATTGTGTAATTGAAACCAGTGAATGGTTTATTTTGTTATGGATGATTTGGTTTGATTCTGTATTTACTGCGAAATATGATGTTCTTTCTGTTTTCGTTTTAATGCTC
Organism: Fragaria x ananassa; assembly: GCA_034370585.1. Classification (NCBI taxonomy): domain Eukaryota; kingdom Viridiplantae; phylum Streptophyta; class Magnoliopsida; order Rosales; family Rosaceae; genus Fragaria; species Fragaria x ananassa. Next base: position 6,180,607 of record CP139769.1, on the reverse strand, counting down.
AGGTTGGTTGCTCTATGCTTACTGAAATTTTTACTTTGGTGAAAATGAAAAAAAATAAAAATCTATGTTCCGTAGAACATACAGTAAAAGTAGAAGCATATGTAGGTGGTGATAAGTGTTTAGAGCTAAAGATATGATGAAATGTGTGTCAGGCCCGCCCCGAATTTCACCCTGAAACCCGAGATGAGTCCTGTGGGGATCATCTCCAAGGAAAATTTACCAAAGACTCGGCAAACCTCCCTCTAAAATGGACAATCTTAACTTAAAAATTTAAGAACCACTTTTTTATTCCAAAATAAATCTTCAGCTACAATCCAAAAGTATCCAGAATACAAATTACACCGAAGAATTCCACAAGTATTCAGAGCTACTAAAAATAAAATAAAATCAAAATACAACGAAAGCTAGCAAACCCCTAGTAGATTAAACAGGTAATCTACTGGCGAAATATAGCTGATAGATGAGTCACTATGCCTCGGCGTCTCCTGCTAGACCTCACGCGAACTCTGCAGACTGGGTATTTTTAAAAGCGAAGAGCCCAGGGGAAAATATTCAACACGTCAGAGTGAGTGGACGAAATGCTTCCGACAACAAATAAATATTTCCCCAAAACATCAACGGCAAAAACAAAAGCTCAACTGGAAAGATTCTGAACTGGGGTCCAGCCTGGCTAGACTCCCAAACTTTAAGTCATTGCCTCTCAGACCTGGATATTATATATATATATATATAGTATGTATGCACACTCGCCTGACCCTTGGTACGATATCTATGAACAACTTGAATAAAGTAGATATCATACGAAGCTACTATGCTTGCGTCTAACGCTCACATCACCCCATACCTAAATTGTACCTCGCATATGGGGAAAGCGGCCGAGTGGTAATATATACGTACTTACTTCTTGTACGAAATCTTTGAATAAATAAATGCAAAATTAGAAAGTCGCACAGGGCTACGACACTCGCGTCTAACGCTCATGTCACCCATACCAGAATTGTTCCTCGCGTATGGGGGAAATCACGTATAGCTAGCTAGCATTTAATCATATACATACTATTCTCGGAATTGTGCCTCGAGTATAATCACCGAAATTCTCAATTTCGGGAAATATCTAACAACAGAAAATCATTCAAATGGTAAAGCATTTTGAACACAATATTTAAAAACAAAGGTCCACTCACAGGTTAGGCCTAAGCCTGATGTCGGTCGGCGGTCTCTTCTGCTCGAGCCTCCTCATGTCCTGTTCCATATAAATAAAACCTTAAATAAAACACCGACGCTTAAAGCAAAACATGTATAATTAAATATGCTTCGCGCTCAACCAAGCCTAACACTCTAAAATCTTAATTCCACTGCCAACCTCAAAACTCCACAAATTTTACCGACATCCTCAAAATCACCTTCCACCAAATAAAATCCAATGGCCGGATTATAAATTAATAATCCGCCAAAAATACCAAACTTCAACAATTCTCAAACCTATCCAAAACTCCTCCAAAAATTCTAAAACTTATTCCATTAAACTCCTCACATTTTTCTCCACCAAAAACATTTTCTCGGCAGCAGCTCCGCCGGCAGCGGCGGCCGACGACCAACTCCGACGACCTCCGATGGTCACCAAAATTTGGCAGCATCTCTCTCTCAACCTCCTCTACAACATTCTTAACTACCACAAACTCCAATTCTAAGCCTAACCAAGTCAATCGGACACAAACACACAATAAAGCCCTAATTCAAATTCTGATTTCTCCTTACCTAGCTCGAGATGGAGCGAGCCCTTTGGAGGGATTGAAGCACGGGAGGAGGGCTTCCTTTTGAGCCAAGGCTCGCCGGCTATGGTGGCCGGAGGAAGGAGTTCCGGTGAAAAAATGATTTAGGCAGTCGGGGCTCTCAGCGTCGATTCCTCCTTCACGGCGGTGCTAGGGAGGTTGCCACTGGTCTAGAACTGCTGCTGGCTTGGAGACCAACCGAAAGGGACCGGTGCGGCGGGCTGGGGCGGCCGGGAAGAATCGGGCAGAAACTGGGCTCGGGGAGAAACCTGGAGGAAGAGAGTGAAAGAAGAAAAAAAACTGAAGCTGGGCTTTAGCCCAACCCGGGTCCAAAACCTCTAAATAAACCCAAAATCCAATAATTCAAAACCCTAAAAATAATACCCCAATAAAATTACCTTTTACTAGCAAAAATTACCATTTTTTACCATCGTCAAAATTTCTTCCTTAGAATAATTCCACAAAATAATCGTCCCCTACACCTCTCTGGGGATCAATTATATTTTTCACTTATTGATGAACACGGTAAAATTCTTATTACCACTATGCCAGTAATAAAGGTAAAGATTATGGGTCGGGGCGTGACAGTGTGAGCTTTAAATATGAATCCCTACTTGTTGTGCTTTCTTAACGCTAGGTTGAGCACTTCTTACATGCTTGAGAATATCTAGGACTCTGTAATTTCTGATGTGTTTAACTTTGTTATTTCTATGTAGTGTACACAGTGATACTGTTCCTTGATTAATTCCTATAAGAGGATCCCTTGTATCAAACAATTACGTTAAAGTAATTGTTAACCATGATGGAAAGGCTTACATTCAAATACATATCAAGGATGGTAAAACGGTAGCTGTCAGTGATGAGGATATCAATGTTGTGATTTTTACCAATACGAAAATCAAGGCCGTTGTTGTTATTGTTCCTGGTGAGTGAGTATAGTTCATGGTTTAGCTTTACACCCTCCTGTTTACATTGATGTATGTCGACCATGACTGACATTGGTTTCAATTTCTATTTCAGAACACTTTAATGGTGATGTTGTGTTTATTAGGTATATTGTAATAGTATAGATAATTCTTTCTGGTTTCAATGTTGGATTGTAACTTCTGTATTTATGCTTCTTGTTATGGAGGATCATTTTGGTAGGAAGTAAAGCGTTAGGATTGGGTTTTCTTTGTTGTTACCTACTGGGAATCATCTTTAAAAGGGAAACTTGATTCGAGAAAAAATCAGTGATTTTCCTGATGCAGGTCTTTAACTTCGAAAAATCATAAGTAATTGTAAGAAAATATTTTTTGTGCGATTCCAGTTCCAGATTGATCTTTAGGATGTCTAATTTAGTTGTCGTTGTGGTAATCTAATTTAGCTATTTAAGTTGCAAGTTTTGTGTGTTTCCTTTTTGAAACATTGAAGTGGTTATGTTCAGTTGCTAGAAGTTTAATTGTGTTGGAAATGTCTTGTTGAATTGCGAAGCCAACTGTGGTTGTTGAATTGTGTTGGAAATGTCTTGTTTATGTTCCACATGTCCAAAGGGCATTAGCCCCACCCAAGGAATCAAAACCTATAAAGGACCAGGTCATAAAGTCTAGAAAGGGATGGAAGAAAATGAAGTTGGCAATGGAGGGTAGTTCTATTGGAAATGGTAATGCATCAGCTGGCCTCAACACAAAAGCAGCTAAAATCATGGAGCAAGAGATGCTAAAAAAAGTGAATGTGCTGATTTTTAAATTAGAGAAACATAATGTATACTTCATCATGTTTTGGAATCAATTTTTTATAAACAATTTGGTTCCTTGAGTTTTTGGAAACCAATTAAGTTTGAATTCTAATGCATAGTATGTTTCTCATGTTGAACTGATGTTGGTTTTAAATTTTTAATGGTTTTAATTCAGTGATATTGAAAACCATTTTTGGTTCTATGTTTGAATTTCTATGTTACATTTTCAGTTATTACATAGTATTTATTGTCAGCAGATAAACACAACAACAATGCCTAAACTTTACTGAACTAATCAATGTGATACCCAGGATGAAAACTCAAGATTTAATTTTAAAGATTTTGGAGGGAAAACTGTTCTAGAGAATTAGAAGGTTATTTTTGTCATTGCATATTTTTTTGGTGAGTCTCATGCCGGCCACGTAAGCAAACTAACGGCACAGTTACAGAAATTGGCCTCAGGCCTTTCCTTGGTAGCGAAATAGAAGTTTGGATACCACATTGAAAGTTTTTAAAGTATGAGTACCACTTTGACCGTGCCACAAAAGTTTGGGTACCGGCGGTGCATTTTTCTCAATAATTAATGGTTGGATGTACGTACGTATATGGTTACAAATTTAAAAATACATATCCAAAGTTATGCTAAATTAATACAAGTAGATTAGACAGATCGAAATCCACAATAATGGTTATATTAATCATACTCATGATAATCTGAGTCGTCTGAATCATCATCCTCCTCCTTAATTTGGTCAGAGTACTTATCATCCTCTATGTATTCGTCATCTATGAAGCCGTCATCATCATGATTAGGGTTGCATTGTAGCGAGTTCAGTTCAGATAGTGTAATTGGAATGTAACCTATGATAACCGGAACGTGTTAGTTGTTTACACAAATATCCTCAGTATCAGGGACTACATATAGAGATTCATCTTGATATGGTTCATTCAGTTGATCAATTGTTAGTTCACTAGGGCCACTCCCATCATTCCCTCCCAGTGTAGCTGCACTCCAAATATTCTTATGTGACATCACCTGCACCATTTTTCAACCCTCATTCATAGCTGGATCGTCAAGATAAAACACTTGTTTCGCCATGGTGGCAAGAATAAACGGCTCATTCTCATATCATACATTGTTTGAGTTCACTAATAACAAGCCACGATCCATAATTGTACTCATTCATCTAATTAGGTCAGTATTGAACCATTTACACTTAAACAATACAAATGGCATACCTTTACTGTAGATTAGTTCGATGACACTGACAAGACCTTGTAGTAGTTGTAACCCAGACCCTCAACCATGACTCCATTGTTTTTGGTGACATGGCCTTCATCTCGTTTTGACGTCATAAACTTTACATATTGTACTGGAAGAGACATATTATATTGCAAGTTTACTGACCCCCAGTAGAAGTTACTTGGGGGCAGTAAACTTCTACTGGGTTTACTAGGGGGCTAAAAGTTGTTTATTAGGATATTTGTTGTGTGTTGTGGTCATGAAATTGAAAGGGAGATAGCGAATTACAAGTTTACTGACCCCCAATAGAAGTTTACTGGGGGCTAAAAGTTGCTTATTATGGTATATGTTGTGTGTTGTGGCCATGAAATTGAAAGGGAGATACTGAATTGCAAATTTACTGCCCCCTAGTAACTGACCCACAGTAGAAGTTTACTAGGTGGCAGTAAACTTTTTTATTTGGATATAATTGTTTAATAGTAACGATGTTATTGTTATAATGTGTACAAGAGCTGCCGATGGAAGATATGAAGAAGAAGCTGAAAGAACTTGCCAAAGCAAATGAAGAACTAGTGAAGAAAAACACTGAATTGCTCGGCAAGTTAAAAAAAGTGGACAGCCAAATCATTGAGCTAGAGAAACAAAGGAGGGCAGACAAAAATCAAATCAAGGCTCTCAAGATACAGTTACACAAGACAACAAAACATGCTCAGACAAAACAAATAATGTGTAACTGAGGGAAAAGAGGAGGATACGTCAAAGCCTATTGAAGAGGAAGAATATAACTGCAGAGACAACATGGAAGATCATAACTACATAGAGGAGCAACCAGAAACTGAAGAGGTAAGAGTAGAAATCAGTTTACTGACCCCCAATAAATATTGTGTTTTCTTCATTTTTTTAGGATAACTTGCGTATTTTCTTTTGTGCAGTTTTTTGAACAAGCAGAACCAGTTCCGTTGCAAAAGATATTTTCAAAAGACGTTAAACCTGTGATGACCGATGTCAACCTGTCTAAACTAGACAAACTTGTTGCTCAAGCTGTGCAAATGGCCAAAAAAAAAAGAATGAAGAAACCAGCTTGAAGAATAAAGGACAACAAGCAAAAGGGGTCAAGAAATATGTCAAGAAAACAAATTAAAACAAATTGTGGAGACGCATTTGATTGAAAGAAACGTCAAACTGTACAAGCTTGGGACAGAAAAGAGGAAAGAAGAAAAATGAGAGTATGACACTCTTGAAGGGCTAAAGCCAGCAAAAAGAACAAAGAAGGAGAAGTAGAAAGTCGAAAATGATATTGTTATTGATGGAGTGAACTGCAACACTAATACATGGAAGCTCTTAGATGAAAAGGTGGCTCATCACTATAAGAACTAGTTTGATTTGAACAAGGACAAGAACGATGAGTAAGTTTAGTTTATTCTTCCCTAGTTTATATATAACATTACAATTAGTTCCCTGATTTGACTTGCTTATGGTTTATTTGTGTCTGCACAGTTTTCGGTATTGGAAGTGTTGTCATGATATCATTGACATTACCAAAGACGACTTGAAGAGAATAATTCAAGAATGAGAGATTACATCTAATGTGAGAAAAAATTACTGGTCTTAGTAACCCCAATAAAGTTGATGTTTGAGTAACCTAAGATGTATTCTTTGTTTTAATTTGTGACTTATGTTGTACATGCAGACAATCAGGGTGTACCTCTATATGTTGAAAGAGGAAGTGGAAAAGAAGAAGGTCTCGGTCAGATTTCTAGACATAGAGGCAGCGGTAAGTAGTCTAACCTGAAATAGCAGCATGCCGTTGCACCTTGGTCTTCTCCGTTATTTTTTTTCAGTTAACACAATCTTACTACTTGCTTTTATAAATACAGCGCGTGGCGGTGGTACATGAACAAAAATTAGAGTTCCTAGCTGGAGGAGGAAAGCAAGGAGAATTCAAATGTAATGAATTGGATAAAGAGTTTTCCATTATTAATCCTATGTGGTCCATCTTCAGTAAGGACCTGGTTTTCATTCCGGCATGGGGTCAACCACCATTATACCTTAGTCATGATTAACAACAAAGATCGATGCATCTATCACCTCAACTCAATGCTACCGCCAAGGAAAGATTGCTCTGCCGACACCAACATCCACTTTCAGAATGCAATGGGAGTGGTGAGTTGTAACTGATTTATTAGGGTAAGAAGTTTGCTAGGGGGGGGGCAGTAAACTTCTCCTGGGTTTTGTTTGTTGCTTGTTCTCTTAGTTTGTTTGAGTTGTAATTTATTTGTGTGTTGGAACCAAAAGGTGAAGCACATTATGGTGTTCGTCAAACGCGTATATGATTCCATCATATACCCTCTCAGCCAAGAGTTAGACCCTGAGGAATGGAGGGAAAACTATGGCGAGTAGGACAATCAAGGAATAGAGGTTAATGGTTACTCGATGATGAGTGCGTGCTGAAGAGAAAAGAACAAGAAGATGGATGTTGGACCAAAACGTTTATCAAACAAGATACGAGCTGATTAATGTCTTATCCTGCCCGCAGTAAAAGAAAACATCTTAAGTACCTTTAAACTTCTTTTAAACTGTTTTATTGTGGTCAGAAATTACTTGTCTATTTTATTAGGGTCAAAAATTTAGTAACATTGTTTCTTAATACATTGCAGGTCAGACTATGGACCATTTTTGCTCCATTTTATAGAGAGCCTATGTCATGGGAAAAAACCGACAGAAGATGGTGGTAATGAAATGAGGAAGAAGATGCTACTAAAATTCATGGACATCAATATAGAAAAAAGATTAGTGCCACTTTAGATGTAGGATCTTTAAAAATGTGAAAATATGTAGTATTTTGGTCGTGTTGCAAGAACATATGAATTATCTTGAATTTTAGTGCCAAAACTTGTTCTTTTATTTTGGTCTATTCCTTTGATCTTTCTGTCAGTTTCAGTTATCTTTAGTTGTCAGTTTCAGTTTTTTTGTTACAGGGTGATTATTGGGGGTCAGTAAACTTTGGTTGCTTTATTCAGGAAAATTACTGACCCCCAATAATTTTCTATACTTGAGAGTTTACTACCCTATTATGTCATTAGAGGATGCTTATTGGTCTATTCATTTGATCTTTCGGTCAATTTCAGTTATCTTTAGTTATTAGTTTCAGTTTTTTTTTGTTACAGGGTGGTTATTGAGGGTCAGTAAACTTTAGTTGCTTTGTTTAGGAAAAATTACTGACCCCCGATAATTTTTCATACTTAAGAGTTTACTACCTCATTATGTTATTAGAGGATGCTTGAAAGGTATCTAATTAATAACAATCATCCAAAAACTTTAGTTGCTCTGGTAAAGAAAATTACTGATCCCCAATAATTTTTCACACTTGAACATATATGAGCATAACAAACACTGGAAGCATTTCAGAGTAAAGAAAAGACCTAAAAAAGAGTAAAACAAACATCTAAGTATCAAACTGGAAGAAAATCAAGGAATGGATGTGTTGTATCAAGTAATATAGAAAATTAAAGAGAATCAAACCGAGAAGGAACTAAAGAGCAAACTAAAGCCCGATCTCTATCCATCGACTAAGAGATAATGATCTAGATCTATTAATGTACGTTGTTCATATCGCTTAATCTTCTCCTTATACATCTAGTTAGGGCACTAATCCCGTTTGAGAGCACATGACATTGTGATTTCGTTTGTTGTTGGGGTGTTTCGAATTCGCATATGTGAGAAAATTTCGGCAGCATCTCCCTACAGTTCCGTAAATGCACGAATATTTATACCTAGTATGCACTCGAGGATCAATAAAAGAAGATCATGTCGAAATATATATACCCATAACCGAAAACGAAACGCACCAACAACAAACGAAATCTCAATGTCATATGCTCCCAAACTGTCCAAATATGAGACAATTCAAAAACCATTTTGTTAGACACAATCGTAACATAATGATTCTCAAACGAGATTTCTAAGGGTAACAATATATTGATGAATATAAAAGAATATTATAATTCTTAATTACATGATTCATCATTTTATTTTTTATCATTTGAATAAACAAATGATTTACATGAAAACGAAAATTTCATAATTAAACATATTATTCACATAATTATTAATCATACATACAAAAGCTAAAGATATATATATATACACACACACACAAACATAATAATATATATACACACATATATAATATTATACGTATAAACATATTATACACACATATCCAGTAATTATATTATCCTCATAAATAAGCAACATTCCATCAAAATTGGATCGGCAAAGTCGCCGGAAAGTTCACCGGAAAATATGCCTAAATGAAGAAACTAGATTAATTAAAGTAGTTACATACCAATTAGGAGAAAAGCAGCTCTTGAAGATCAATCAAATTCATGAAGAAAAGCTTCCAAAACAAGATTTGGATCGGATGATAAATTTGTGGGGGGGGGGGGGAGAAACTATGTCTTTCTTCTGCGTTCTCTTCTGGGTAGAAGTTGTATAAATGATATATTTACTTAGCCAACAGAATATTTTGTCGCTTAAGACAAAAGACGTTGGCAAAAATATCATTTCTGCGTTGTGTCAGGCAATAATGGCATTTCTTAGGCGATAGAAAAAATCGTTGGCTAAGAAATACATATTCGTCGCCCAAGAATTACTTAGCCAATGGCACAACGTTTGTCGCCCCATACCTATTAAGCCGAAGGAAAATGGTTCGTCGCCTAAGGCATCCTTACCAACAGAAATATCACCTAGGAATATCTTAGTTGACAGAATGTGTTGAAAGTCAGTTTTTGGCGCCTAAGAGTTACTAAGCCGACAAAAAACTATCAACTGAAAATATTCGTCCCTTATGATTTACTAAGTCGACGGAACTTAGACGACAAATGTTGTTTCATAGTAGAGAAATATCTTAGTTGACGGACGTCACCAAAGTCATTTTCTGTCATCTAAATAGGTCTTAGGCGACGGTTGTGGTGTCCTATATGACGGTTGTTTTTCCGTCGACGAAGATGATCTTAGGCGACAAATTTTTTTTTCCGTCACATAAGACGAGATTTCCTGTAGTGCCAATTGATTAGCATTGGCTTCATAATCCTTACTTGGAGCTAGAAGTACTCCATTCCTTTCAATCAGGCAAAGGAACCTTTCTCATTAGGTAGCAAATTGTTATCAACTAGTTCCCTTTGTTGCTAATGCTACTGGTATATAGATTGAGGGTTTTTTTTTGACACCCTCCTTTCAGAATGTTCGATGTATCTTAAAGACTTTCTTGACCCAAGGACTAATCCGTTGGGGACATGTCAACCAACAAGGTATTGCAACCCGTCCCCTGACCATGTTTATAATTCAGCCAGCATTCGAACCCATGACATGAGGGTTCCATATCATGAAGTTCCCATGGTGGGACTCAATGCATCAACTACACTACTTACCGAGTTACTGTGGTTGGTAGATTGAGGCTCTAACATGTCGTCTGGCTCGTGATTTCTTGCTATTAGGCTTGGCTTAGTTCATTTTTTTTCTTCAGATTAGGGGTAGGTTCAATTCCTACTAGCCGCACGCCAATGTGACCCTCCAATAAGTCTAATGACCCAATAACATTATAGATCAATTGTGGCCCACAAGAATCCAACTTATATTTGGGTCAAAACCGATTATCACGTGAGAGCAGTCAGACCCTGCTAACACAAGGTTTTCTACCTTGTAAACCAGCAAGCATCCGCATCGGACCTCAAGATGACCTAGACTCTTAGAAGTTGACATTTTTTATCAACATCATATGTCCAACAGGTCACCAGTACTCAACAACCTACCAATAAAAGACTAATGATTGTTGGGGCTCAAACTGGGACGAGGGTTCTACTCAAGCAATTGTCTTGCCCATCTTGCTAACGCTCATTCACGAATTTAGTTCCATTAGTGAGAGCGCATAAGTAATTGAGTACATTGCAAGTTTGGAACAGACTTCTATGTTTGGTTGGCACTATCAGTCATCTCCTAGTCTTAGTCTTAGCCTCACTCTTCCTCTTCATGCCATTGTCTTATTGTTGACCTCTTGTTTATGAAAGTGAAAGTAATTGTCTACTTAACTATATAAATTATATGATAAAATTTGGACTTAGCTTTTGGAGTGTGATAAAGATCAACCGTATTTTGGTGCTTGTAAAGAGCAACGGTATTAGGATAGGAATTATAGGATATCATTGATAGAGATTTGGATATCGTATTAGGGTTCACATTTAACAACAAAGATCTGACTCATTAATGCAGATTAATTAGGGTATCATTTACATTTATCATCATAAATCAAATTCATATTCAGGTTATGATCATCTACCAAATTTATATTTTCCTATAAAGTCACCTGGGCCTAGTACAAAGGGTATTCTTGAAAGGAAAGCATATTGCCAATGTCCCATATTAGGAGATTGACAATGTTGCCAAAATCCCAATCTTGTGTGCATTTTTGGATCATAGATTAGACACTTAAAGGCAGTAGGCACAGTCCCCGATCCCATTTTAGGCAACTAACCAAACTGATTTCACTACTATTACGTGTGAAAGTTGCCATAAATCGCAGGCTGAAGTGCTTATCATCACCTCGAACCATCCAAATTGTTAAATTATCCAGAGATTCACGCGTAGTCAGTATAATCATCAAATCATTCATATATAATACAAGGGTTAAATGCACCAACAGTGTCTGAACTCTTGGAGGACTGTCAATATGGTACCCGAACTTTTAAATGTATCAAAGTGATAGCTGGACTTTTATTTTTGTATCAACGTCGTACCTGTCTTCATTTTCCGTCACAGCTCTGTTAGTTCACGTCATTTTCCGTCACTCTTTTTTTTCAGTCACGTGCGTCACATGTGACATGAACTAACAGAGCTGTGACGGAAAATGACGACAGATACGACGTTGGTACAAAAATACAAGTCCAGGTATCACTTTGATACATTTAAAAGTTCGGGTACCATATTGACAGTCCTCCAAAAATTCAGACACTGTTGGTGCATTTAACCCATAATACAATGCCTCACCTCACTTTGCATCCCCTCATATTTCTATTCACACCCGCCGAACCCGCTCGATCATCTGCATTTGAAGTTTTGATCACACCCAGAACAAACCCAGGTTAGATTTTCTCCATCTTCTCAAAGATTGCTTCTTTTTTTCGGTTTTGTTGGTACCCAATTCATAAGTTCAACAGGTAAGAACTAAGAACATTATGTTTCTGTCCGCCAGAAACCCACTTTTAGGTTCAAATTTCATGTTTTTGAGACAAATTGAGAAAAGGGTACTGCTAAATTTGTGAGTTAATTAAATTATGTGATTGTTATTTTCATAATCTGAAAGTATGTGATGATATGCGTCTGTGTGTTGCAAGTTTTCAGGTTCTTTGGTATAATTGGGGAACACTAAAGCAGAGGATGCGAGCAATAAGATGTTGCCTTCAACCCAATTGAAAAAAAGGTGGTGCATGGAGGCCACAATTGATGAAAGACATAAGGGTCATGTCCAAGTCAAGGTCCCGCTCACAATTGAAAAGACAAAAATGGATCATTGTATTGGCTTGCGTCGTCTCCGTTTTTCTGATCACTGCTTATTTCTATCCCTCGCAAGGCTCTTCCACATGCTATCTCTTTTCTTCTCCTAATTGTAGTGGGATGTTTGGGAAGAGTCCACCTACTCCTACAAGGGAACTAACTGATGATGAGACTGCATCTGAAGTTGTGGTGAAGGAAATTCTCAAGACGCCTCCTCTTCAGTCTAAGAACCCGAAAATCGCTTTCATGTTTTTGACTCCAGGCACTTTACCTTTCGAGGAATTATGGGAAAATTTCTTTCAGGTAAGGCTCCTGGCTCTTGTGTAGTTGTGTGTTTATATTATAGACAGGAGCTAGCTAGGAGCTTTGCAATTCCTAGTTTCAAACAATACAGTTCATTTCTATCTATGCATAGCTCTTGAGACTTCATTTCTCATGCTTAATGGGGAATTTGCATATGAAAGCTTCAATAGTGGCCTAGGCAAAGTTAAGACCCTGATTAAGAGTGACTTCTGAAACTTTTCTTTACGTTACGCACTCTTCTAGTGTTCAAAGATACTTGATGGAAGTGTATTCTCCCCTATCTAGTCTAGTGAGAATTGGAAGTATGATCTAGCGTTTGGGAAAGAAAGGTTCAACTTTTTATATGGGAAAATATAAATGCAGTTTCATATTTCTTGCTTTTTCAAGGGCTAACAAGATAGAAATGGTTTCCAGGGCCACGAGGACAAATTCAGTGTCTATGTACATGCATCGAAGCAGAAACCAATACATGTGAGCCGCTATTTTGTTGATAGGGGCATACATAGTGAACAGGTAGGCGTCTCTCACTGCATTGTTACAGTTCAGCTTAAGTTTGTCCTTTGCCGCCAGATGGATGTCTTTAATCATTTATAGATGCCTTTGATAATTAACTATCAGGTTGTTTGGGGGAAGTTTTCAATGGTTGAGGCAGAAAAGAGACTCTTGGCTAATGCGCTTTTAGACCCTGATAACCAACACTTTGTTCTGCTGTCTGACAGGTAATTTCATCGTAAACTGTTAACATTTCGAAGTTTTATATGATGTTTTGATGAAATTTCGCAAGTTCCTTTCCTTGATTGTTTTTTATGTTTGCCTTTCAGCTGTATACCACTGCATAGCTTTGATTATGTATATAACTATCTCATGTACACGAATGTCAGCTTTATAGATTGGTAAGCAAGCTATACTAAGCTCTTATTCTGGTGTAGATGATCATTTGTATTTACTTTGATCTGATGTATCATATTTCTCTCCCTCTAGTTTTGTGGATCCTGGTCCGCATGGAACTGGACGGTATTCGGAGCATATGATGCCTGAAGTTGAAAAGCATGAATTTCGAAAGGGTTCACAGGTACCTCAACATATGTATAAGTTAGCGAGCAAATTTGATAGTCTATCAAGTTCTGGAACTGCTGCATATATGGAGCTCCGATGAAACATTCCCCTACGTCATATAATCTTATCCCTTTTTTATGCTTAACGGATGGGGAACTAATAGTCTATAGGTGCCATAAAAGAAGCTTGTACTAGCTACTTGCTTTACAAACATGAATTCCATTGAATTACATTGTAAATTACTTATCATGCATATATCTATGGTCATAGAAATGATAGAATGGATTTAGGAATCTATGTCAGACACAAAGGATTTGACCCTTGCAGATTTTATGTTGGCTACAATTTTGATCTGGCAGTATTTTGAGTTGGGAATATTACTGGATGGGGGACTGTGTTCTTTGTCAGCAGCTTCCTATTAAACCAGAAAATAATCTGTTAACTTGCTTTGCAGTGAAGTAGACTAGGCAATTGCTGTAAAATCAGTTCTTATTGCGTACTTCTAGTTCATAGGATGTTTTAGCCTATTCTTTTCATGTCACCTGAGCTTCTAATTCGTCACAAGTAGGCTCTGGTAGGACAGTTCAGACTTACCGTCACAAGAAATGGTCTAACACACTTTTCTAATGCAGTGGTTCACTATGAAGAGGCAACATGCAATTGTCATGATGGCAGACAGTCTATACTATACCAAGTTCAAGCTTCACTGCAGGGTAATCTGCTCTCTTTATCTTCTCAAAATTCTTGCTTCTGTGCATGTCGTATATGCTGGAAAACATGTGCCTGTATGTGTATTCACTTATAGTCACAAGACATAGATTACGTCCTAGTGATGATTTTTTGACTTTCTCAGCCGAACATGGATGGGCGCAACTGCTATTCGGACGAGCATTACCTGCCAACATTCATTCGGGTAAGCACCAGTTATTCTTCTCTTGGTTCCAGTTAAATCTGCATCTCACTCCCTAAAATTTATCTACCCTACCAATTCATGCTTGCCATTAACTAACCCCTTTGACCAGATGAAAGATCCTGCTGGTCTTGCAAATTGGTCGGTAACATTTGTTGATTGGTCTGAAGGAAAATGGCATCCAAGAGCATTTAGGACTCAGGATGTTAGTTATGATCTTCTTAGGAATATCACGGTATAGCTTTGAGAACCCTTTTTCTCAGCTTCAATTTCTTTGTTCGACATGCCATTCATTCATTAACACATTTTCACCCTCATTTCAGTCCATTGCAGAGAGCACACATGTGACAAGTGATGAATCGGTACAACTAACCTTTCTGAAAAACTGGTTCAAATAAGTTGATTTGCTTGCCGATGAAAACTTACCTATAGCGGGTTTATACACCTTCTGTCACATGCTAGCATCTTGCGACAAAAGGTGTATACACCCCTTTATGGCAATTCCTAGTGTAGCACAACTTTGGGGTGATCCCAACTGAAAATTTTCGTATGTATTGTTTTTTTACTGCTGCAGAGAACACTATTGAGCAGTCCTTGCATGTGGAATGGGATGAAGCGGCCCTGTTTCTTATTTGCCAGAAAGTTCTATCCTGAAACTCTGGGGAAACTGATACACCTATTCTCCAATTACACAAAAGTTTGAATTTCTTTCTTCTTTGTCGACCAATTATACAATGCCGTCTCGCCTGACCATTTGGATCTTTGCTGCGAATATTTAGCCATGTCAGTGAAGCTGTCAGGGTATGGCTGGGATTGGTGGTACAGGGAATGCTGCTGCTGCTTATTGTAAACTAGTTAACCTTTTCTTGTTAGAATTACTCAAATTGCATTCTGTTTCAGATCTTTATATCTGTAAAAAGGAAAAACCTATGGAAATGTATTTTATGTACAAACAGCAAGTGTTCATCCCACTCTGTACATGTGCTCAGCAGCTCATGCTTGTTGATACTAATCGACTTTGTTTTTTCTTGTTTGCCTCCTTAAGGTCGGAAAACAAAAACAAACTCAGCAACAATAAGCTGTTAATTCAATAAGCCATTACGCCCTCTCCATGACAGATTATTAGATTAGGTGAGAGCTCAAATAGTCTTATGAGAGAATCTTCCATATTATAAGGTAAATATGATGTCAAATTTAGATAAGAAATACCTTTTAAATCTTATGTGCCACTTCTATATATCTAATAATCAATCGTGAAATACAACTTGTCTTATCTTCCACTTTTATATAGTTACAAATATGGTGTTGTTATTAACACATTTATTTTTTTCTTATTCACAAGCCTCGTTATGCTGAGAGGTGATGAATGAACAATTTCATCGGACTAGTTTGTCAATAAATCAATATTCAATTGTTGAATCACATTGTTACTAGAAAAAGTGAATCTAAATTAAAACAACATAAATCTTTTATTTATAAAGCCAACATTTTCTAAATGGTTAAATTTTTACGACTATACCTTCTGTTACCATGATTTTTATTTTTATTTTTACGTCCTAAACCAAATAGTGCTCAAAATTCAAAACCAAAAAACATTTTCATTTCCCTCCACGCCCATTGGTGAGCGGTAATCCCAATACTGTTTCAACCAATCCCAGCCGCTCGTCTAATTTCACCCTCCCAAAAGCGCGGGAAAGTGAATATTATCTCCTTAATATTAAAAATTAAAAAAGAAACATAGATATATATATATATAAAAAACAAAAAGCGTGAAACGAACCACGACGCCCCCACTCTCTCTCTCTCTCCTCAACTGCTAGGGTTTGCGACCTCTGACAATGGCGCCGAAGAAACGCAAGGCTGACGAGGAAGCCGAGCCGGCCAAGAGCCCCGTCGAGTCAACTCGGATGGTGACTCGGGGCTCGGAAGCCGCGGCCCGGCGGCAGACTCGGAGCTCCACTCAGGGAGGTGATGCTAAGAGTGTGAAACCGGTGCCTAAGAAGCCGGCGGCGGCGAGGAAGAAGAGCAAGAAGAAGAAAGAGGAGGCCAAGTCTGATGAAGAAGTCGACAAGGTTGAAGATGAGGAAGTGAACACAAAGACTATTGTGATTGAACGCTGGTGAGGAATTTCTATCTCTTCAATTTTGCTTGGTAGAAATTATGATTCTGATTTTTTACTGTTTTATTTCAATTATGATTCTGATTTTACTGTGTTTTACTTCAATTTTGCTTGGTAGAAATTATTTCAGATCTAGGGGAAGCTCAGATAGATTTCCTTCACGCAATTTGTATGGCTTCTTTGAGAAATTTCGTACTCATATTCGTTAGGAAAATGGTGTAGCAAGGGTTACAGTTAGAATTTTGGTTTGTTTGCTTCGGTTTGGAAATGTCGCCGCTAATCGATTTTGATTATGTGAATAATTTGATACTAATTGGATAACTCAAAAGGTTTCACTTGTTTAATATGAAAACTATTTGTACAAGACTACGAAGGTGTGTTTTGAGAGTGTTATGACTTTAGCCCAAAGGGCTGCTTGAATTGCATATCGTGGAGAAGTTGATAGGTTTGCCATTACCCTGCACTAGTGAGGGCCTTGTGTGTTTTACCTTTGCTAGCTTCTTACTTACAGCACTATTGTTACTTTTACTGATTTTCCTTTTCTTTTGCTAGCACGCAATGCAATTCTTTTAAGACAAGGGCCGATCAGGTGAGAGCTAGTATGGAGAGTCTGCCTGGCATCACTGTGAAAATTAACCCTGTTAAGGTATGATTGATGGGTATTAATGCTGGCCTTAAGTTGTATATTAGAGTTTGGCAATCTTTTCCTTATCTAATTCGAATAAGATGATGAATTCCTTATCTAATTGTTATCTATGTATATCTGCTTTGTACTCTTGCTTTTAGTTTCAAACTATAAAAATTACTATAACTATTTGGAAGCTAAGAATATAAAACAGTAGAGCTTTAAGCTGATTGTTTTGATCCTATAACTCGTGCCATCATTTGCTTCGCACTGTGTACAGCTTAAGTAATACAATACAAATCATCACTAGCAAGATAGTAAATGAATATCTGGGACCAATTGTTTGTTCATTTCCTTTGATCTATTACACAATAATGAAGTCCTGACATATTAGTGAACTAACTTACTTTTTTGTTTGCCCTGTGGAATAGCCAAGAAGGGGATGCTTTGAGATACGGGAAGAAGGTGGTGAGAAGTTCATCAGTCTTTTGGTAATTATTACACCACCCTATTGATAGAGAGTTGTATATGGAAATGCTCACAGATCATTGCTTATGTTTTTTCCTATCAAAAGATTCTGTACATTTCTGAGGACCCTCATTATATTTTGGTAATGTGCTTCTCCATTGTAAAGGAGATCACTTAGGGAAGAGAAATCATGATAGTTGTTGATAATAATTGAACTTTTCTGGATGCTAATAAAAGAAGACAGATATTCTTCAACTATAAAATAGTTTAAAGCCATACTGATAATAAATCCGAGCAGCATTGGCTTTGTTTTATCTAACTAATGTCATATATATGAATTGAGGTTTATGTCCTGCTATTTCACATCATACCTACTCTACAGTCAAGCTGTCTCACTGTTTGTGTCGCAGCAAACTTATCCATGTAGTCTGCACACTTATATATCAGTGTGCAGTAACTTGAATCATATCCAATGGGGTCAACTTCAATAATAGTTGTAATGATAACTGAACAACCTAGCGGAATGAAGACTCCCATATAATGCTCGTTATGTTACGTCTTTTGCTAGTGTAACTTGAGTATTGGACAGTTGCTTTCTTACCAATCCTGATTCTAGATGCCTTTTTAGAAATGGAAAAACATGATAGTCTGCCTTTTGTATTATCTTTGCTGATGAGTTACTTTTTTAGCTAATTAAGCATTCTTTTATTTCTGAGTTGAATTAATAGGTTTTCTTTTGCAGGACATGAGGCGACCATTTAAACCAATGAAGGATCTGAACATGCAGGAAGTAATTGACGATATAATTCAGAAGATCCAGTGAATGAGAGGTTATGCATGGTATTAGATGGGAAAATATCTTTTTGTTGTAAGCATGTTTCACTTGCTTCTTTGGAAGTAGAAACTTGCAAGTACTATCCTATGGTTCTCATTGAGTCCTTTTCTGAATGGACCAAATGATTATTTCCCGTTAACAACTTGGTGATCATGACTTTCTTAGCCTAACATTGATGAATGCAACTGCTATTCGAACCAGCATTACCTTGTTTTGTTCTTTGTTTTAGCACCCCAATTTTTCTCATCTGGTTTACGTTTTGACTGCATTTCACTCTTGTAAATTTCTACTTCTTGCTGTTAGTTTTGTCTTAGTGCATAGACAAACTCGTATTTTCTTTTGTTCAACGAACGCTAAACTGTTAAAATAACTAATAACTATGATAAGTTAACTTGGTTATAAGGTTTGTAACTTATGTTGCAGTGACACTGATATGGCGATATGATACGGTGCAACATGGTAATTTTGAAAAACGTAAGATCCGACACGGGTTAGATACGGTAAATAATTAATATATTTATATATTTTTAATACATAAAAGAATTACTAAAAATATGAAATATCATTAATTTATTAGCCAAAAAATCCTAATTTTGTCTTCAAATAAACACAGTATAAACCCAAAGCACCAAAATCTTTCACTTTCCTCCTCGGCGCTCCAGCTGCTCTAGTCCTCTGTCCAACTAATGACGTAAACTAGTTATTTATGATACTTTACACCTCATAATTCTTCCCCATTAAAAATTTCCGAAACCTAGAAAAATAAAAAAAATTCCTCAAATATATATAAAACTCTAAAAACAGAAACCCTCACCAGTCATAATCCTTTTTCTCTTTGGTTAATTCAACTCTTCCCAAAATTCTATTTCTCTCTCCTTCATCTCTTCTTCTCCAATCCTTGCTCTCACTAATACACACATTTATCAATGGCCAAAGAGAAGCAATAGGAAGGAGAGAAGAAGTTGAATCTTTTTTGGGGTTGCTATAGTTTAGGTTTTGGGTTTATTTTTTTAATTTTTTTAAAGTAACAATTGATGACGTGGCGTGTCGGATGGTGATATAGCGTGTCGGTGCATGTCAAAAAAGTTAACATTTTCCGACACATCACATGGCATGTCAAATACATGTAGGGGCTTGTTGGTGTGTCAGACGTGCCGGACACTCCGACACTCTACCGGTATGAAGTGTCGATGCAACATAGTTTGTAACAAAAATAATTATACATTTATTAATCGTTATAACTCGGATAAACTAATAAAAAACCATTAGTGTATATGTACAAGCTCGTATATTCTTTTGATCAACTACAATTTTCTTATTCAGACACCTGAGAATACTACGTTTTTTACCCATCTTCACATTTATCGAACGATAAACCGTCAATAACTCACAGGAAAACTACAACGAGTCAACTCGGTCATATGGACCTCCTTGGGTTATTTGGTCAGTATATGGTCCAAGTCTCCAAGACCAATCAGTTTCGGATGATGGCCGCTTTGGGGATTTAGTTTGGCGTGTATTATGAGTGGCTTATGCATAAAGATCGAAGTGCCCCTATTTTGATTGCTAGGATCTATCTTTTCTGCCGGTTCACAATTTCGCGCAAAGACTAATGGGAATGCTAGAAGATGATTTTGTCCTAGAAGACACAGAGTTTTCTTTATTTCTAAGCTCGCTCTTCTATGACTCATTATTGACTTGTAATGAGTTTTTTTTTGCTTAGAATAGGGTTCTGAATATTTATAAGCACACCTAAACCCTAGCGATTGGCAGATTAGTCGGCTGGTGATCTCATTTAACCTTGATGTAAAAAAAATTAACTTAGTTTCTGATGGTGAAGAGAGAAATATCATTAGATCAACCAAGTTTTGATAAATTTTTTGTTAGAAAAACTTGTACATATAATAAATTGGGTTTGTCTGATATACCGTATATATAATAAATTGGGTGTTAAATTTTGGTTTGGGTATTTGTTGGAGTTGGTGGTCCGGGTTGGGCTAAAGGCCCAAATCAGTTTTTTTTTTTCTTTCTATCTCTTCCTCCCGGTTTCTCTCTCCTCGAGCCCCTCACTGCCGAGACTTTCCCGCCGCCCAACCGCCGTCGTCCGGCCGCCCCAGCTCACCGCACCGGTCCCAAACGGTCGGTCTCCGACCCAGCTGTCGTTCTAGACCGGTGGCAGCCTCCCTAGCGCCGCCAATCTAGAGAAAAGCCACCCGAAAGATCCGGCCGCCCGAAGTTTCTTTTCGCCGGAACTCCTTCCTCCGGCCGCCATAGCCGGCGAGCCGTAGCTCAAAAGGAAGCCATCCTCCCGTGCTTCATTCCCTCCAAATGGCTCGCTCTATCTCGAGCTAGGTAAAGAGAAATCGGTAATGGAAATTTTAGGGTTTTATTGTGTGTTTGTGTTCGATTGGCTTGGTTAGGCTTAGAATTGGAGTTTGTGGTAGTTAGGAATGTTATAGAGGAGGTTGAGAGAAAGATGCTGTCAAATTTTGGTGACCATCGGAGGTCGCCGTAGTTGGTCGCTAGCCGCCGCTGCCGCGGAGCCGCCGCCGAGAAAGTGTTTTTGGTGGGGAAAAATGTGAGGAGTTTAATGGAATAAGTTTTAGAATTTTTGGAGGAGTTTTGGATAGGTTTGAGAATTGTGGAATTTGGTATTTTTGGTGGATTATTAAGTTAGAATCCGGCCATTAGATTTATTTTCGTGGAAGGTGTTTTTGAGGATGTCGGTAAAATTTGTAGAGTTTTAAGGTTGGCAGTGGATTTAAGATTTTGGAGTGTTAGGCTTGGTTAAGCGCAAATCATATTTATTTATGTATGTTTTTGCGTTAAGCGTCGGTGTTTTATTTAAGGTTTTATTTATTTGGAACAGGACGTGAGGAGGCTTGAGCGGAAGAGACCTCCGACCGACATCAGACTTAGGCCTAACCTATGAGTGGACCTTTGTTTTAAATATTGTGTTTGAAATGCTTTATCATTTTGAATGATTTTCTGTTGTTGGATATTTCCCGAAATTGAGAATTTCGGTGATTATACTCTTATATGAGAATAGTATGTATTTGATTAAATGCTAGCTAGCTATACATGATTTCCTCCTGTTTCTGCATAAACCGGGAGGGCTATGCAGAATCATGGTGGGGTATGAACGTGACAACATAAGGACATATAGTGGTTCACCATGCCTCAGGGGACATGGCTACGTCCACTTAGAATCAATTATCATTTTTTGGCGTTACAAGTACATCGATCCCGCGCGGGATACAAGAGCACCCATCCCGCGCGGGGTGGAATAAGGGAAGGATGGTGGAGCCTATCCCGCGGGGTGGAATACTACATTTCATCGAGATTCTATATCTAGAGGGGGAGCCTTCCTTTTATAGATAAGGAAGGTTCCCTCTTACATTACATTTCTGATGTGGGACAGAATGCACATTTATACTCTCATGGTGCCTTCTTGTGGAGCTTGGAGAAGCACTTTCCGGATGTTGCATTGATGATCTTTCACCATGGCGAGGTAGCCTGGACATTGGTCTACAAGTTTCATGACTGGTCTATGGGCAGGGGAGGTAGTTTACTGACTGCCGACTACAAATCCCCCCAAGTTCTCATTCAAGACACATCTTGAGTAGGGACTTAATATACAAAATGTCCATAGACCAGTCATATGTCCCCAACACAGACCCGGTCCCAGTCCCCCCAAGTCCGCACTCAAGAGATGGGTTGAACGGGTCTTGCTCTTCTTGATTTCTTCAAGGGCGAGCTGAGGAGTCCGCCTAGAAGATAAGAAATGCCCCTCCTGGTCCCTGGCCTCAAAACTTATTCGGCCGGGTGAGGATTGTTGCACCTTCACAATGAACAAATGATCGATGAGTATTTGACCAACACAATTATGACATAATAATTATCGAAAAGCACAATGGTTCATGCAGTTGTGTAATACTCTCTCGGTGGAATGCCAATCTTTCAATCTTGGTCGAATGCCAATCTTTCAATCTTGGTTGAATGCCTATCTCCTGGTGGAATACCTCTCTCTTGGTGGAATGCCAAAACATGCATGTTGACTTGCAAGTAGAATATTATGAATTTTCAGACCAATGAGATTATAACAATCATAATCTGAACGGGACTTTTCTGTGATAATTGCTGCCGAATGGGTGGACATAGGAGGTGTTGATTCATGCCTGTACCACTCCCGGATGATGAATCCTTGGTGCCAATACGGTCGGGCTACCTACAAGATTTTTTTTTTGACCACCGAGACCCGTTGCTTGCAGATTAGACTGGCACTGAGCCTTCCCCTTTCGATACCCGGAGATAAAGGTGGTGGGGCCCTGACTTGCACATGGGTTCAATTCTCTACCTTCTTCAACTTCTTTTCTGCTCACGGATGACCAACTCTATAAACCTGGAGTCATTAGGGTAAGTTGATTAAAGCCCGGAAAGATGAAGCTGCCGCCGAGTTGGGTGTCCATAGCAGTTGTTAGTTGTTAGGGTGCCAAGAGTATTTCCTTTTGTATGCCTTTTAACTGATCCATATCGATCGAGAGTATTTGAACTTGACGAACCATCGATTGCTGTACCCCCGAGAAGCTTATGTGGGTGCTGTGCGGTTGCCCAGAGCAAGATGTTGGGTGTCCAGATCAACACCACTCAGACTGAATTCCCTTGTCCCTCTTCTCTCTTTAGTCGGAGAGGAGAATCACTTCTCAGATCCTGTAAGATCAGACCAACTCCCATATTAACTCCCTCTCCTAATGAATCCGACCAACCGGGGACAAGGGCCGGGATGAGCGTGGACTCTAGGTCCCGGACGCTTCCAATCGGGAAGCCGAAGTCATTCCATTGGACTGAGGACAGGGGCGGGGATGAGGGTAGAGATGAAGCTGTTACCGAGCTGGGTGTCCATAACAATTTTTCAGTGGGCACCCAACCGAACACAATCTCTTGCCTGAACGTGCTCTGCTATCCCGGACGGGAGAGCTCATGAGGTCGGTCCCGAGTGGTGGAGACGATCCCTGGAGAGATACAACTGACTACCACTGAATAGGTGTCCAGATCAACACCATTTTGCTTCTTTCAGTTAGGATTTCCTGGGTGGCCATGTGATTTGCAGGTGAGACCAGATGTGTCTAGATCGAGTTTCTTGAGCGGTGCCCATCCCGGGCGGGCAATTGACTGACGCTGCCGGTGGATCCCGAGCGCTACCAGCTGGCTCCCGACGCATCACTCCTGGCCGGCACTGGATGAGCTTGGCCCAGGAGAGCTAATCGAGCTGGACCGGGCTAGTCCTTACGCTGGTTACCCGGCCGATTGGCGACGCCGGTCTGTCCAGGTTTCAATGACTGCAGGTGCTCCCGGCCTGCCAACTTGTCGATCGATCCTAACCCAGTGAGAACCACTGGGAAGTGGTAGCCGAGGCTGGCGACGAACCCCTGCATCTCGGGAGGAGTATACTCTGGCGGTACCTTTAAACGCTACCGAATGGTGTCACGGGTCACGTCAATTCGACCGAGCGATGGCTAGAGGTGTCGGTCATGAGCCCAGGCACGATCATCTCCGAGCGATGGCTGGAGGCGCCGAGAGAAGAACCATCAGCAATGCCTTTGGCAATTAGCTAAAAACACAACTCCCGATCGTTTCTGCTTAACTGGACCTGTTGACATATTTAGGCCAGATAGGTTGGACCTGGTCGGGGACTTACTGGCTTGTGCACCTCCCGATGGACCTATTGCTCTTATGAACTTGAATAAACTGTCTCTCAGAGGCAGAACAACATGACTTTTCATAATGATTCACACAGACGGCACCAAATGTTTCTGCATAAACCGGGAGGGCTATACGGAATCATGGTGGGGTATGAACGTGACAACACATAGACATATAGTGGTTCACCATGCCTCGAGGGACATGGCTACATCCACTTAGAATCATTTATCATTTGTTGGCGTTACAAGTACATCGATCCCGCGTGGGATACAAGAGCACCCATCCCGCGCAGGGTGGAATAAGGGAAGGATGGTGGAGCCTATCCCGCAGGGTGGAATACTATCTTTCATCGAGATTCTATATATAGAGGGGGAGCCTTCCTTTTATAGATAAGGAATGTTTCCTCTTACATTACATTTTCGATGTGGGACAGAATGCACATTTATACTCTCATGGTGCCTTCTTGTGGAGCTTGGAGAAGCACATTCCTGATGTTGCATTGATGATCTTTCACCATGGCGAGGTAGCCTGGACGTCGGTCTACAAGTTTCATGACTGGTCTATGGGCAGGGGAGGTAGTTTACTGACTACTGACTACACCCCCATACTGAGGTACAATTCCGGTATGGGTGACGTGAGCGTCGTAGCCCTGTGCAACCTTCTAATTTCGTATTTAATTATTCAAAGATTTCGTACAAGGAGTAAGCACGTATATATTACCACTCGGCCGCTTTCCCCCAGCCTGAGGTACAATTCCAGTATGGGGTGATGTGAGCGTTAGACGTAAGCATAGTAGCTCTGTATGATATCTACTTTAGTCAAGTTGTTCATAGATATCGTACAAAGGGTTAGGCGAGTGTGCATACATACTATATATATAATATCCTGGCCTGAGAGGTAATTTCTTAAAGTTTGGGAGTCTAGCCAGGCTGGACCCTAGTTCAGAATCTTTCTAGTGGAGCTCTTGTTTTTGCCGCTGATGAAGCATTTTCTTGAAAAGCATTTTTTGGGGAAATATTTATTTGTTGTCAGAATCGCTTTGTCCACTCACTCTGACGTGTTGAATATTTTCCCCTGGGCTCTTCATTTTTAAAAATGCCCAGTCTGCAGAGTTCGCGTGAGGTCTAGCAGGAGACGTCGAGGCATAGTGACCCATCTATCCGCTACATTTCACCAATAGGTTATCTGTTTAATCTACTAGGGGTTTGTTAGCTTTTGCTGTATTTTATTTTATTTTTAGTAGCTCTGAATACTTTTAGAATTCTTCTGTGTAATTTCCTTTTCTGGCTACTTTTGGTTTTTAGCGGAGGATTTATTTATTTTGGAATAAAAATGTGGTTCTTAAATTCTTAAGTTAGGGTTGTCCATTTTCGAGGCAGGTTTGCTGAGTCTTCGGTAAATTTTCCTTGGAGGTGGTCC
This sequence comes from Fragaria x ananassa, assembly GCA_034370585.1. NCBI lineage: Eukaryota > Viridiplantae > Streptophyta > Magnoliopsida > Rosales > Rosaceae > Fragaria > Fragaria x ananassa. Next base: position 6,154,886 of record CP139769.1, on the reverse strand, counting down.
CCGTAGGACTTATCTCGGGTTTCGGGGTGAAATTCGAGGCGGGTCTTGACAACAGAAGGTTCGGACATGTGTCTAAGGATAGATTACTGCTACTGGTTAAACAAGGCATTTTGTCAAAATTGGATTTCAGTGATTTGTTAAACTGTGTTGAATGTGTGAAAGGAAAGTTTGCCCAAAAGAAAAAGAAAACTGCAGTAAGGAGTAGCAGTGTGTTGCAATTGATTCACACTGATATATGTGGACCATTTGCAATACAAACCATTTGTGCCAATAGATATTTCATAACCTTTATTGATGACTTCACAAGATTTTGTCATGTCTATTTGATTTTTGAAAAATCTCAAACCCTTGATAAATTTAGAATTTATAAAGCTGAAGTTGAGAAAAAGCTGAATGTAGTGATTAAGGTTGTCAGATCAGATAGGGGAGGAGAATATTATGGTAGACACACTGAAAATGGACAACATAAGGGTCCATTTGCACTTTTTTTGCAAGAAAATGGGATTCAGGCTCAGTACACTGCGCTAGGTACTCCTGAACAGAATGTGGTAGCTGAGAGGAGAAACATAACTTTTCTTAATTAACATGGTGAGGTGCATGATGTGCACTTCAGGGCTTCCCAAATTTTTATGGGGGGGAAGCATTGAAAACTGCCAATTACATCACTAATAGAACCCCAACCAAGGCAGTGACAAAGACACCATTTGAATTGTGGAAGGGTAGAAAGCCTAGTGTGATGCATGCACATATGTGGGGGTGTAGAGCAGAAGCCAGAGCCTACAATTCTAAAGAGTCCAAATTGGATTCGAAAACCATTTCAGCCTTTTTATTGGTTACCTGAGAATTCTAGAGGCTTTAAATTCTATTGCCCTTCTCATAGCAGTATAACTATTGAGACCAATAAAGCATGTTTTTGAATGAGATGGCTTTTACTGATAAGTTTGATGATTTTGTGCTTGAAGAATTGGTTGAGAATGATATGTGTGATGTTGATATGTCTACTATGTCCGAGCCTACTATAACCATTCATATACTTTCAACTGAGAATTATGCATATGTCATAGTGTCAAACCAAAATGAATTTCCAGTTGTGCAAAATGCAGTAGCTCAAGAAATGCCTAATCCAGTAGTAGAAAATGCAGCTGAGAATGTTGTAGCACCACCACAGCCTGTTTTGAGAAGATCTCAGAGAGAAAGAATGTTAAGACCCGCCCCGAATTTCACCCTAAAACCCAAGGTGAGTTCTGCAGGAACCACCTCCAAGGAAAATTTACCGAAGGACTCAGCAAACCTCCCTTGAAAATGGACAACCCTAACTCAGAAGAACAAAATATAGAATCACTCTTTTAACCAATAAATTAACATCCTCCTCTACAACCCAAAAGTAGCCAGAATAAGTTATACAAAAATCTCAACAGTATTCAGAGCTACTAAAAATTAAAAACACAGCGAAAGCTGACATTCTCCTAGTAGATTAAACAGGTAACCTACTGGCGAAATGTAGCGGTAGATGAGTCACTATGCCTCGACGTCGCCTTCTAGACCTCACGCGAACGCTGCAGACTGGACATTTTAAAAACGAAGAGCCCATGGAAAATATTCAAAAACGTCAGAGTGAGTGGACAAAAGCAATTTCGACAACAAACAAATATTTCACCAAAAATACTTTCAAATAAAACGCTTTACCAGTGACAGCTTAAAAGCTTAACTCGAAAATTCTGAACTGGTGTCTAGCCTCGCTAGACTCCCAAACTTTAAGAAAAATGGTCTCTCAGGCTAGAATATTATATATCAGTATTTATTTACACTAGTCTATCTCTTGTACGATATCTATGAATGAGCTTGAAAAATAGATAATCATACAAGACTACGACGCTGGCGTCCAACGTTCACGTCACCCTATACTGGAATTATAACTCAGTATGGGGGAAACACCCGAGTGGCATATATACGTGCTAATTCCTTGTACGAATTCTATGAATGAATTCGAAGAATAGAAAGTAGTATAAGGCTACGACGCTGGCGTCTAACACTCATGTCACCCTATATATATTGGAATTGTACCTCAGTATGGGGGAAAATCACATATAGCTAGCTAGCATTTATTTATATACATATTATTCTCATAAACAACTATATATGAGTATAATCACCGAAATTCTCAATTTTGGGAAATTTCTAACAACAGAAAATTATTCAACAATAAAGCATTTTAAGCACATTAATTAAAACAAAGGTCCACTCACAAATTAGGCTTAAGCCTGATATTGGTCGGAGGCCTCGTCAGCTCAAGCCTCATCACGTCCTGTTTCAAAACATAAATAAATCTTTAATTAACACATCGACGCTTAAAGAAAATAGGCGAAAATAAATATGAGCTCCGTGCGCTTAACCATGTCTATCGGCCAAAATCTTAATTTCACTACCAACCAATAGATCTCCACAACTTTTAACCGACATCCTTTAAACACCTTCCACCTTTCTAACCTTAAATAAACATGTGGCCGGATTTTAACTTATTAATCCGCAAAAAATACTAAACTTCAAAAATTACCGAACATATTCAAAACTCCTCCAAAAATTATAAAACTCATTCCAATAAACTCCTCATAAAATTCCCTACCAAAAATATTTTTCCCGGCAGCGGCCAGCTCCGGCAACCTCCAATGCCCACCAAAATTTGATAGCACATTCCTCTCAACCTCCTCTACAACTTTCCTAACTACCACAAACACCAATGCCAAGCCTAACTATGCCAATCGAACGAAAACACATAAAAAACCCTAGAATTTCCATTACCTATTTCTCATTACCTAGCTCAAGATGGAGGGAGCCCTTTGGAGGGATTGCTGCACGGGAGGAGGGCTTTCTTTTGAGCCAAGGCTCACCGGCTATGGCGGCCGTAGGAAGGAGTTCCGGCGATGGGAAGTTCCGGGCAATCAGAACTTTCAGGCTCGGCTGCGGCTTCTCGGCGGCACTAGGGGCTCGGTCACCTACTCAGAAATGAAGAGGAGAGGATGGTGGTTCGAACGGGACCGGTGCGGCTGTCTGGGGCGGCCGGACGGCAGTGAACAGGCTGCCGGAAATTTTCGGGCGGAGGGAGAGTCAGGGAGAGAGAGAATCGGGAGGGAGAAGAGAGAGAAGAGAGGGAGAAAAGAATTCTTTTGGGCTTGGCCCAACCCGGTCTACCACCATATATCCACTCTAAAATTTAACACCCCAAAAAATAATACCCCAATAAAAATTACCTTTTACTAGCAAAAATTTTCATTTTTACCGTCGTCACATTTTCTTCCTTCGAATAAATCCTTCAAAATAATCGTCCCCTAACACCACTCTAGGGACCAATTGAATTAAACACTTACTGACGAAGACGGTAAAATTCTTATTACCACCGTGCTAGTAATTAAGGTAAAAATTAAGGGTCAGAGCGTGACAAAGAAAATCAGCATTAGCCACTCTAGCTGAAGACTACCAGATTTATTTGCAGGACATAGAGTTTGATGTTGGTGAGTTGGATGATCCCACTACTTTTAAAGAAGCTATTGAAAGCTCGAATTCTCAAAAATGGGAGGAAGCAATGGTATCTGAATTAAAATCCATGGAAACCAATGATGTTTGGAGATTAGTTTAGTTACCTCATAATGCTAAAGTCATAGGATGTAAGTGGGTTTATAAGACCAAAACTAATGCAGATGAGAGTATAGAAAGGTTCAAGGCTAGATTAGTAGCTAAGGGGTTTACACAGCAAGAAGGGATATATTATAATGAGACTTATTCTCATGTTTCTACAAAAGACACTTTCAGATTGATTATGGCTTTAGTAGCTCACTTTAATATGGAATTGCACCAGATGGAAGTTAGAACGGCTTTTTTGAATGGTGAGCTACAAGAGGAGATTTTCATGAAGCAACCTAAAGGGTTTATAGAATCTGGAACTGAGGAGTTAGTGTGTAAGTTGAATAGATCGATTTATGGTTTGAAGCAGGCATCTAGGCAATGGTATTTAAAATTTGATGCAGTGGTTGGAAGTTTTGGCTTTAAGGAAAATCAAGTAAATGAGTGTGTGTACATGAAGACTGAGGGAAAATATTTTATTTTTCTCATTCTTTATATATGTTGATGATATTTTACTTGCTACTACCAACTTGACGTTATTGAAAAATACTAAAGATTTATTGTCGAAGAATTTTGACATGAAAAATTTAGGTGAAGCTAGGTATGTGCTTGGTATTGAGATTAAGAGAAATAGAGCCAGCTGCAGAACTTTGGGACTGTCATAGGAGGGATACGTCAGGAAGGTTCGGAAAAGATTTGATATGGAGACTTGTTCAGCTAATGATGTTCCAATGACAAAAGGTGATAAGCTAAACAAGGATCAATGTCCCAAGACTGATTTAGAAAAGAAGAACATGGAGGGTAAGCCTTCTGCACAGCTGATTGGGAGTTTAATGTATGCACAGACATGCACAAGGCCTGACTTGGCTTATGCAGTAGGAGTTTTAGCACGGTTTCAATCCAATCCTAGGACTGAGCGTTGGATTGGAGGGAAGAATGTGCTAAGATATTTGCAGAATACTAAGGCACACATGTTAGTTTACAGACAAGTGAAAAAAAACTTAGAAATTACTGCATATTGTGACTCAGATTTTGCATCCAAATTTCCATCCTCCAATAAGTCCACCACCGGCTATGTTTTTATTTTAGCAGGAGGAGCATTAGCTTGGAGAAGTGTAAAACAAGAATTGATTTCCACTTCTACTATGCAGGCTGAATTCATTGCAATTTATGATTCGGTGTGTGAAGGTGTTTGGCTGAAAAATTTCTTGATTCAAACATGACTTATTGATAATATTTTGTCTAGGCCAATGCAGTATTTTTGTGATAATTCTATTATTGTGTACTTCACTAAAAATAATAAGAGGTCCAATAATTCTAAGCATTTGGGAAGTATTTCAGTGTGAGGGAAAAGATGAAACATGGTAAGATTGAAGTTCTGCAAATTGACACTTTATCTCAGCTTGCAGACCTTTTTACCAAAGCCTTGACAACAGTGAGTTTTAAAAAACATGCAAGGAGCATTGGTATTTTACGTAATTTAGATGCTTGAGGAAGTTAGAGAACAGTGGGAGCATGTTTTGTTTTATTCATTATTCCTTGATAATTTTATGTACTTGTTTCTCATATTGAAAGTTTGGCATTTTGCCACTTTCTTTGGATTGTAATAAAATTTCAGTTCAAACTATATGATTGAAATGATATTTCTTTGATTTCTGAAATTTATAATATGAATACAATGACCTGTTTTGCTTGGATATTTTAAAGCAACTTTGGATATATGTGAAATGTATATATGCTGCATCATTAAGGAACACAAGAATATTTCTTTTGAAATTTTGTGTTGAGGTTCTTGCATATTGAACCAAGGATTGGACTGCTTTGCTTAAGTGTTTGATTATTTCCATTTTCATCAAGAAACACTTTTGCAATTCTATTATCTCTGATTGGTCATGTGTTATATTTAGAGTTGTGTTGGTGATTTTCAAGTTGATGTGTTCAGTGAATGCAATATGCTGGAAATCCTGCATTCCTCTCAGATCAATGATATTTGTATTAACATGTGTATTGGTAATCTCAAGTGCACAAAGGAACAATGTTGTATATGATCTCATTATAGATTCTTGTTACAGACTTGTAATGCTAGTCTAAGTGGGAGAATGTTAGAATGAACTTAGCATTATAAGTTCTAAGGCACGACAACTTCTATAGAATAACAAAATGAACATTGTGAGATTATTAATTGCATTATCATGATATGTTTATCTAAATGAAATGGTTAGATTAACAATGAAATACATTTGAATTATCTTGTATAACAAGATAATAGATATAGACTAATATTGTGGTATTTGTGTGGAACTCAAACTCTTTGATGATTAAGAGTTTGAGCTATCCAAAATGCAGTATAAAAGAGGTCCTTGTGCACACTAATACATACCAAAAAACTAATCTCTCTCTCCATCAGAGCTTTGGTACTTGAGTGCTGCACATAAGATCTTTTTTGGAAGCTACTTCTCACCTCTCTTCATCATGATGACTACCCTCAATATTGAGCAAGGGACTACTTCTGTTCCTTATGTATATATTAATTAGTACATGTACATACGTGTTGTTATACCTGTGATATTGTTTATGTACATGTGTTTATGATAAATGTTTTGTCTTTATGATTTTAGTCTAAGACAAGATTCATATACTAGGCTTCTATGCACGTCTATAACACCGGAAGAAACAAAAGAAGCTTAATTAAGCACATTTCACCGAACATGTACTCGGGATTTCTAAACCAACTGGTGTTTTCTTCGCTATATATAAATGTGTGAGGAATGAAAACGCATATGAGAAATACGATACAAACAGTGTCTCAAGCTAGTGAGGGGGAGTGGAGAAATGGAAGAACAATACTGTATATGTTTTCAATCCCCCACCAATAATCTGAGTATCTAACTCATTAGCTAATCTTAGTGATCCCATATCTTCGCTGCCGTTGAGCTCGAGATATCAATATCAGAGCAGCAGGCACCAAGAATACCACCTCTAAAATCTCTAAACATGTCTCTGTAACCAGGGCACAACCAAAGGAGCTATGCCAAACACCATGTATGATGTATCTGTATTTATCTTAAACCAACCAAAGAATGGACGATACTGCAACAATATATGGAGCTCTACGAGCCTTGCGGGGGACACCAACTTATTCGAAATAGTGAGGTCCAAGACAATACGTATTGTACATGCACCCAGATTATGTAATTTTATTGGAAGACTTAACGTGCCCATTAGTCAATCTGTAAGAGTAAAATAATTAGATGAAAACAAAAGAAATATTGATTGTTCAAACAAATTCAACGATTTTTTGTTTGTGTTCTTTTTCCTAGAAGAAAGGTAAACTGTCTTAGAGTAAAAACTATCGTTAAACTGATTTCAGTTTATCTTTATATACGTACACAAAACAAGATGTTCAGACAAGAAAATTATATGCAAATTAAAGGTTGTTTTTACCTTTCTGTGGTAAAATAAAGGTTTATAATTAGACACAACTAAATATTCTAGTTAAAACTTAAAAGCATGCGTTATATGTAACTGAGAAAATGATATGCGGGACGTACAGATGTAGTTTAAGCACCATTGCAGGAAAGATCCATGTAATTAAGAATGCATCACATCATGAGCACGACATATGGGTGTTAATTAAGTACCTAAATGTAGATGGCAATTTTTTAGGTACGACTAGAACAACTAATCAAGTAATTAATCATAACTGTATTCAGGCAAAGAGTGAGAAATTCACTCCACACCTTAACTTGAGCTCTTTTTCTAACATCTAATTATAGTCATCTGCATGCAACATTGCCCCAACTATAAAAATCTCACATACACAAACCATGCTTTCAAAGCAAAGAACCAAAAAAAAAAAAAGTAATAAGTAAAACTCGGTGAAACTTACAGAGATGGAGACGAATAAACCTAAAGCCTCTGTCTCCTTTTTCCTTGTGATGATGTTGTTTTCAATAAGCTCTTGTTCGGCCTTCAACATCACCAAACTGCTCGAAAAGGAAGATGATTTCAGTACCTTCAACCAACACCTATCCGACACCAAACTCGCCGACCAGATCAACAAGCGCAGCACCATCACCGTCCTCGCCGTCGACAACAGCGCCATCGGCGGCCTAGGTGACGACAGCGTCGTCAAGGCCATCATGAGCGTCCACGTCATCCTCGACTACTACGACAAGGAGAAGCTAACCAAGCTGGCCAAAAACAACAAGAGCGCAACCCTAACGACGCTGTACCAGACCTCAGGCTTGGCTAAGAACGAGCAAGGCTTCGTCCGGATCGCTACCGACGACGACGGCATTACTTTCGGGTCCGCAAGCAAGGGTTCTCAAATGAACTCCAAGCTGGTGAAGTCGGTTACATCTCAGCCCTACAACATTTCCGTGCTTCAGGTCAGTTCCATCATAGAGGTTCCCAACATTAATGCTGATCCTTCCCCCGAGAAGGCTCCCGCACCAAAGAGCCAGAAGGCTAAGCCTCCCAGTCCGGCATCCTCCGACAGTCCATCCGACGACTCTGCCGACGGTCCTTCCTACGACACTGCCGATAGTCCCACGGACGACCCGGACATGGATGATAATGCTCCGAGTCCGGCCAAGCATCATACACCACCCAAACCTAAGGATGTTGATTCGGATTCGCCATCGTCGAGTCCTGCGCCAGGGCCGGCGACCGGGGACGGGGCCGGTAAGAGTGATGCACGCGCCACCGCTGCGGAGATGGGTGTTGGGGTTGTTGCGCTTGGGTTGGTTTCGGTCTTAGTTGCCTTCTTTTGATGAGCATGAGATAAACGGATCCGGCCAATAAGAATAGGAAACAGATCGAAAAATCAACTACCTCATAAGGGTAGAAAGAATTGAATCTGAATTAGTTTGTAAGACGATGATTTGTTCTTTAAAAGCTTGAAAATTCAAAGAAGAAAAAAAAGCAGAGAGATTTTTAAGTGTCATTTCATTATGCATAGGCTTTTTGCATCTTATCAATTAAGCAAATGGATTACTTACGAGACGAAGATCTTTGACAATACAATTTCGAAGTTACTGATCGAGGGTCTACTTAATTTTAACTAAATACATCCCGGCTTTATGTGGGTACGTATTAGAGATTAAGTGTGGTTACCAGAGATGAAGTGGGAGAAAAAAATTATGAAATTTTGTTTGAATAATGCAAAGTGAACCATTTAGAGCACACCTTAGATGGCAGCTTATGTGGTATTGCCACTTCATCAAAACTAATTTCAACTCTTTTATATTTATATATTTTCTTAATTACAAAATTCATTTTTCTAATTTCACTTTTATGATTCTTTTAACCCTAATTCTTTTTCCTTCTTCTCTCAGATTTGATCTCTATGCCGTCTTCATCTCCATCAAACATCCGATTTCTATTCTCTCCTCCTCACCACTAAAATGGCTATAGATATTGGTAGTGTTGATCTACATATTGGTCTAAATGTATGAAAGCTTAAAGCTTAAAGCTTTCGCTTTAAGTTAACTAGAACTTTATACCTTCTAAGTGTAGTAGAAATTTGCAGTTGATATTGTCCCAAGATGAAGGTAGTTTACAAAATACTTGATTATTTTAAGTATAAGCTGGGTATTTACTTGAGTTAGGAACAAAATTTGTATATTGGGGCAGTTGGTGGGTCTGGTGAAGTAAACATGGGAAATTCAGCATGTCCCGTTAGAGAACATTATGATGATATATAATTTGATGTTCTCCTAACCATAAGCGAAACTTGGACGTGAGAGAAGTCCCAGAGTTAGTGCATGACATATTGTTAAGGGAAAGAGATTAGTGCTCGCTATCAATTATTAACCCCACTAGGTGAACAACTGAATTCAACACGAAATCCAAATTCACACTAGGGATTTCTCATTTGAGAAACCACAGTGACATTGATATCAAAGGGAAAATGCTAGACGACCCCATGGAACACAACAATGACCATGAAAACCTAATATGTGTCTTGTTATACACTAAGCTCGATAGGATTGATCAATTAAAAAGGAGGTAAGAAGCTGGTTGAGAGAGAGAGAGAACAAAAATCGGTCTAATGGAGATGGAGACGGCATAGAGATCAAATCAGAGAGAAGAAGGAAAAAGAATCATGAAAGTGAAATTCGAAAAATAAATTTTGTGATTAAGAAAATATATAAATATCAAAGAGTTGAAATTAGCTTTGATGAAGTGGCAATACTACATAAACTGTCACCTAAGGTGAGTTCTAATTAGTTTCTTAAAAGATTGTTCACCTAACATTACTCATTTTGTTTATTATTGATTAAATTTTCTAATTTCAATGATGCCTTTGGAACTGAATCATCATGACCTAAACAGAAAGGATATGGTTGAAAATTTTGGCCAAAGTTGGAAAGGAACCCCCTCATCTGAGTTGAATCAAAGGATAAATCTAGGAAAGGAAACCCTCTTCTCTTGCGCAAGATGAGTCTTTAGTTGTTTCCTAAAAAAAAAATTAAAGGATAAATTTACTGAAAAACTTACAAGCAAGGAATACATAGTGACCTCATATTTAAACTCTTGCAACAACAAACAAAACTAAGTTAAAACTGATTTTTTTTTTGTTACACTGATTTGATTTTTTTCGTTAGACTGATTTCAATTTCTCTAATTTTTTATACCATATTTCTGTTTTTTTTTTTATGGAAAGATACTATATTTCTGTTGCATAACTAACAATAACAATGTCCATGCAACATCGTCCCCGGCCTATATGATTTTCTCAATCCAAATCTCAATTCAATGTCCAATTATCGAGGCCAATCAAACTAAAGCCTCGACATCCTGCTTCCTTCTATTTATGTTGTGGACTTCTTGTTCTGCTCTCAACATCATGAAGCTACTAAACAAAGAATCCGATTTCAGCATCTTCAACAAGTAATTCTCTGAGACCAAACTCGCCGACCAAATCAACAAGCAAAGCACCATCACCGTCCTTGTCGTGACCAACAACGCAATGGGGTTCGGTGTCTCTAGAGACGACAGCTTCGTGTGCTAGTTGGTCATGAGCGTCCATGTCATCCTCGACTATTACGACAAGGAGAAGTTGGCCAAGCTGGCCAAGAACAATAAAAGCGTCAAGCTAACCTCTCTATTCCAAAGTTCGGGCGTGGTTTAAAACCAACAGGGCTTTGTTCGGGTCGGAGTCGTTGACGGTGAGATTTCTTTCGGGTCAGCATCCAAACGTGCACAAATGAACTCTAAGCTGGTTCAGTCGGTGACAGCTCAACCCTACAACAATTATGTGCTTAAGGTTAGCTCCATCATTAGGGTTCCCAACATCAATGCTTCTCCGACGCCCGAGAAAGCTCCAGCATCGAAGAAAGGAAAGACTCTGAGTCCGGAAGACGAAGACGATAGTCCTTTCGAAGACACGGCCATGAGTCCATCATTATCCATCAACAACCGCGAATCTATCTGCAAACACATTCAAACATTGCATTGAATCAACATTATTCCACATGTTACGAATGCATTTGATAACTAAACAAGAACATAAATTCATCGAAATCTGATATTCGACATAGAAATTGTTGACATGGCTTTGCTTATAGAAATCTGTGCTGCCATGTTTGTCACTCTCTTTATGTGATATGGCTGTCTTGCTGGCTTTTCCAGCTGTAATAATATGCTTCTAGAAGCTTTTAGTCTTTTATGCTTATGTTTATAAATACGTTTTGGTTGTAAGAATTTCTTTAAGCTTGCATTAATTCAGAAAAGCCTGATATATTATTGGTCTGTTCTCTCTGTGAATTCTTCATCTTCTTTATTGGAATTCTAGGTATACAGTAGATTTGAGTTATGAATGTTATGTTAATAGAAATTAAAGTTATGCCTTTTCAACCAATGGTTAAACATTTGTAATTTGGTCAAATTGCCCATATTCAATCAAAAATGGCTGCATATTAAAACCTCAAACGAAAAGTAAACAGCCCTGCCTAAAGAATACAAAACCCAATCTGCTATAATTAATATAACCCATAAATACAAGACATTCAGATCAATCAGATTACATATATAACATTAAGAGATTGCAAAATTATTCTGGGGACGATAAAACCATTCGAAAAAAGAAAAATAGAAAAGTGAAATAAGGCTAAAACTGCAAATGAAGATTACAATAATGAGAAGGGAAGCAAATAGTGAAAGAAGAGAGGTTCACCGGAGTCAAGATGTCGTCGAGAAATCGCCCAAAAGAGTAAAGCCTCTGTTATTTTCACCACAGTCTCTTCAGTTTATGTATACACAAAAAAAAAAATTGGTGCCCCCCATTATTTTGGGCCTGAGGCGGCCGCCTCTTTGGCCTCACCTCAGGTCCGGGCCTGGATGCACGGGCCTGGATTGTTGTCATAGGGGTTTCAGTGTTGCAGGTTGGTTTCTTCTGACGACCATGAGAAAGACCGATCAAATAAGACTAGGAACTGAGTAACTAATCAACTACCGCGATGTGTAGAAGTATATGAATTTGGATTAGTTCTGCAACACATTAATTTGTTCTGGTATAGCTAGAAAGCTAGAAGGAAACAAGAAACATTTTATGTGTGTACTTATATATGGCTGTATACTTGTATGTAATTGATCGAGAAGCTACCACGCACGGAGAATTACGGGCTAGATAAACAAGTCATTTTGAATTAATGGAGTTCGAACAACCAGGACTATATACAATGATATCCTACAACGATAACAGTAGTTATGATATAAAAACAAAAAAGGAACTCCTGTGTGTTAAAAAAAAAATTCCGTTAGAATCATGCATTATTGAAAGGAAAAATAAAGAAAAGTAAAAGGAAACGTTGAGAGGCTTGAACTATATCGTGAATTTCATTGATAGAGGTGAATAGTACACCACAACCTTAATTTATATCGCCAAGAAGGATTATAAGCAAATGAAACCCATAAACATTGTACCAATACGAGGCATTTTGTAGATCGAGTTGACATGATATTGTTGGTTGCGGTAGATCATTGATGCAACAGAGAAGAGAAGCAACAATGCAAGAAACAATCACAAGAATAAAGATAAACTGAAAGTTCGTAAATCTGTATATTTCTGTAACCTGAAAAAGTATATATTAATCTGCAAATCCAAAGCACTACACTTCTCACTATCATTCATATAATACCTGCAGCACTTGTATACCAACAATTTAGGGAATTTTTTAAGGTACTCACATGTATATATGTGATACCTACATTTACTGATATGATAACAATTTTGTTGTCAATAAGGTAAATTGGGTCATAACTTAGGTAATTTAGTTTCATTAGTGGTAATTAATTCTATGACATTTTACGTACAAGTTTATGACCAAATTGTTGTGAATATGATAAATTCATTATCAATGTTGTAAATTTGATTCAAATAAATGGTAATTTTTTGCTCAATTAGTAATAAATGATCGAGGACATGGGATACACGTAAGTACCATAGTCAACCCAGCAATTTAACAGCAACTCAACATATATAGAATATACCATCACAAATCCAAACCATACATATAGAAAACTGCCCAGTACATATAAGCCAAAAATCCGTCAACTCTTCAGAAGTGTTGGTGACCATTAGTTTACCATCAGCAAGAGCAACTTTCAATTCACATCTTCCATAAAAAAAAAATATAATAAAAAAAAATCAATTCACATCCACTATTGCTGCCAACATATCTTCACATCCACTATTATACTAACACTAATAATTAACTTTTGATTCTTCCTTTCCATAAAATGTCACTCCAGTAAGGGGCAAAGATGAAGAGCATGCAGTAAGGATATGATCATACCAGAGATAATGCACCGGATTTCATTAGAATTCTGAAGTTAAGTTGTTTGGGTGAGAATAGTTTTAGGATGGGTAACCTCCTAGGAATGTCTCGTGTTGCATTTCTCTTTTTTTGTATCATGAAAAAAAAAAGATGAAGAGCAGTAATTAACATCACCAATCAATACTAACAGCAAACACAACTCATTCTTCAATTTTAGATAACAAGTGAAAATTTGATCATACCATGTTAGAACCATGCATTATTGAAAGGCAAAATGTAAAAACGTAAAAAAAAAAAAAACAAATAAAAAAACATTGAGAGAGGCTTAGACTACATCGTGAATTTCATTGATAGAGGTGAACAATACAACACAGCTTTTATATAGGCAATATGGATTATAAGCAAATGACTAAACTACCGTTATATGGTTAACAATATGGATGTATATATTACTTTCATATTTTGTTTGTTTGTGTAATCGGTAGTCGATAAATACATCCCCTGACTCACAATGCTACCGGAAGCCCAACGTGAGGTAGACTGAGCAGGCCTCATCCTGGAGGTTGTAGCAGTCTGGGCCGAGCATGAGACACACAACAGAATGCCAAATAAACAGACATCGGCAGCATGTTTATCCCACATCGAATAGTAGACAAAATATAAGTCAACGCGGGACTATAAATACAAGGGAAAATGCCCATTTAATACTAATTTGAACCCCTCATTCCCCATTCCAATGATAATCTTTTTCATTAGCCCATTCCAATATAAAGTAATTTTTTTTATGCCCAAATGCACAAATCTTTATTAAAGTCTTAATAAACCATATTATTTTAAGACTATTTTGCCCTCATCCTTTAAACATGCATAGAGAGAGAAAATAAAAGAGAGAATACTTGGTCGGAATCTCACCGGACTCCGACTCCGGTCACCGGCCGCCGGACTCCGGTCACCGGAATTTTCCCAACCGCCTGAATTTTCAATTACTGACCCCCAGTAATCGGTTACTGGCCAGTTATTGACACCCAGTAACCAGTTACTGACACCCAGTAACCAGTTACTGACCAGTTATTGACACCCAATAACCAGTTACTGACCCCCAATAACCAGTTACCGACACCCAGTAACCAGTTACCGACACCCAGTAACCAGTTACTGACACCCAGTAACCAGTTACTGACACCCAGTAACCAGTTACTGACACCCAGTAATCGGTTACTGACCAGTTATTAACACCCAATAACCAAATGAGTATAGATTAAACTGAGAAGTCTGCATTACTGACACCTAGTAACTCGAGTTACTAACTCTCAATAATCGATTACTGACCCTCAGTAATCGATTATTGACCCCCAGTAATTGATTACTGACTCCCAGTAATCGATTACTACCTCTATGAAAACAACAAAGTACACACTTATTTGCCATGCTTCCCCACAAGGATCTAACTCTCCATGAATCTATACCTCAAGCAGAAGTCAAAAGCAGCTCCGGAAGTCAAAAGCAGCTCCAGAAGTCAAAAAAAAAAAAAAAAACCTTACCGGCGCCGGTAGCACCAAAGCAGGGGACAGCCTTGTTAGTCAAAGTGAGAAGCCAAAAGCAGCTCCAGATTCTCTCCTCCTTCTCCCTCTGTAATGAACTAAAATCCTAATTTTCTCTGCTTCACCTCCAAGTTATTTAAAGCTGCCAAAGATTCAACCTCTCTCCGCCACTCCAACAACCCCTATGGGCGGCGCTACTCTCCATCCCCTCCCTCAAATTCCACACCCAAAACCAAAACGCCACCGTTTCGCACCTCCCAACCGTCCTTTCAATCCAGTCGTTCCATGACGCCGAGAATCTCAACCTGAAGCTCGTCGCCGATCACCCTCTCACAGCAACGACTGAGCCTCGTCGTGCTCGGAGGGGACCGGCAACGCCATTTCCCGATTCACAGAGAGCTAGCCCGGCGGAGACGAAAGCAGAAGGTGCGATCGACGATCGACGACGGACGGCAGCCGCCATGCGTCTTTGTATCTGTGTCGTCGCCCGAGAAAGAGGTCCTGCTCACGAAGACGACGATGTCTCGTCGCTCGGCGGTGCGACGAGAGAGGAGACGGCATTGGCCGGAGGAGATCGGAGCTCCAGAGAAAGAGGAGGGCGGCGATGATGGTGAGAGAGAGAGAGAGAGAAAGAGAGGATGGTGAAGAGAGAAGAAGAGAGAAGAGAGAAGAGAAAGAGAGGATAGCAGATCGGAATGAGAGGTGAGGGAGACGAGAGAAAGAGAATTATGGTAGGGGTACAAAAGTATTTTTCATAAGAAACTTTGGAATGGGATAATGAAACTGTTTTTCATTCAAATGGGCTTTACGAGCCTTGTTTTTGGGTATTTGGGCATTTTCCCTAAATACAATGCTGAAGTCAACCAAAACGGTAAGAAATCTTCTAGCATTAAATACTATACCTACCTACCAATTGACTTAATCATCGGAGAGAGAAAGACCGGAAAGTCCCGGTCAATCTCCTCTTGTAGGTAGCTAGTCAACGGCAATCAAGGGCAAAGATTACGCCAAAAAGCTTCTACGAGGTCTACAAGATTTTACAGAAATAATTGGCGCCGTCTGTGGTCATTAACTCATTATAGATAAAGAAGCGGAAACACATGTAAGTTGATGTATGATGAGATCTCATCAATGACTTCTGAATTGTTTTTACTAGAAGAAGGATAAACTAATTTTAGTTTTTCTCTTCTTTTGTTTGTAAACTATTTCAGTTTAAACCGATGCAAATCAGATTTTTAAACTAAAGATTGTGTGGAAAACGGAAGTAGCATTTCTTTTTAACATACATCTTGTTTGTTAGTTAAAAGAAGGTTTCTAGTAAAATTAATAACTAGGAGCTTCTAGTTAAAATTTAAGGAGGCATCCTTCCTTCTTTTATGTCTCTAATTATAGTAATCTCCATGCAATGTTGTCCTTTAAATTGCTCCCCCAAAATCCCCAATACCATAACATGCAAGCTACGACATCAACACCAAAAAATATAAGCAATAATTTTCATATGACTGCAACTTTAATTTCAACCATGGAGGGCAACAAAACTAAAGCCTCGATGTGCTTCGTTCTCCTCTCCGTGTTGTCCATCAGGTCTTGTTCAGCTTTCAATATCACAAAGCTACTCAACAAAGAATCCGATTTCAGCACCTTTAACAAGTACCTCTCCGCAACCAAACTCGCCGAGGAGATCAACAAGCGAAGCACGATTACCGTCCTCGCCCTGAACAACGACGCCATGGGCGGTATCTCTAGCGACAACAGCTTCCCCCTCAAGTCGGTCATGAGCGTCCACGTCATCCTCGACTACTTCGACAAGGAGAAGTTGGCCAAGCTGGCCAAGAACAACAGTAGCACCAAGCTGACGAATCTGTTTCAGAGTTCGGGCGAGGCTAAGGACCAACAGGGCTTCGTTCGGGTCGAAGTCGTTGACGGTGAGATTTATTTCGGGTCAGCATCCAAGGGTGCACAAATGAACTCCAAGCTTGTTAGGTCGGTGACAGCTCAGCCCTACAACATTTCCGTGCTTGAGGTTAGCTCCATCATTAGGGTTCCCAACATCAATGCTTATCCGGCGCCTGAGAAAGCTCAGGCGTCGAAGAAAGGCAAGTCTCCGAGTCCGAAAGACCAGGCCGAGAGTCCTTCCGAATACACGGCTCTAAGTCCCGCCGGTGATGAGAAGGATGAGGCTCCCAGTCCGTCCAAAGCAACAGATTCGACGCCGCCCAAGCCGGGTTATGAGGATGATGTGATAACGGCAGATTCGCCTTCGTCGACTCCCACAGCTTGGGACTATAGTGATGCACGCGCCACCGCTGCTGAGATGGGATTTCTGGTTGTTGCTATGGGGTTTGCTTCAGTATTGGTTGCTTTCTTCTGACGTCGATCATGAGATAAAACTCAGGAACTAGATACTGATATGATTTGTAAATGAACCTATAATTTTTAGATAAACTAACTTTGATTTCTAATCAAGCAAATCGTAAATGATATGATTCGCTTGATTAACTTGATATTCATACACGCAACAATCAAAATGATGTAAAGTGTGCAATCAGTTTTTCTCTAATTAATTTAATTTAACTGACAAAAAGTTGGGATGACGATTGCATTTTCTCCGTAATAAGGATTATGATAGTGAAGTTTACACTTATGTCCGTATAGTAATATAGTAATAGTACACGACTAATCTAAAGCTGATCGTAGGTGGTACGTAGTCTATGATAGAATGTTTTTAAGGGATTCATGAATTATAGATTTTATTATGATATATTCATAAGATCGAATTTGTGCTTCTAGTAATTAAATTATATTCTGACGGAAGCCTATTTGCTCTTTCTAATGAGAATATAGCATCTAATTTCTAGAAATAGACCTAGATTTGTTTGAAGTTTGCAAACTAGATTATATGTTTCTTAACTTGGGGTCTTGGGCAATATTCCTAAGCTAGCTAGATTATCTCTAGGTATATTAGCACTCAAATAGACATTATGCCTAACTCTTGCTTTATATATGACATATAAATAAACATAATGATCGAGTATATATACCGCCCCCATTAGTTGTATTTCATTAGTAGATTGCTTCTGCATGTTGAACTAAATCATGTGTCATTGTGGGTTTCAAATCCTGCAAAGTGACGAATAAGAAAAAGTACGTATAGAAATGATGTGAATTCGATTTGTATTAAAATTATTATTTTTTAATAAAACTCAATAAAAGTTTGGACATCTGGCTCATCTTTTGTTCATAGAAAAAATGATGTGTACTCCGATCAATTAACTACTTAAAATACAGGGTTTACTACTTGTCATAGCTTCTAAGTACTCGACCATTAGCTACTTCTTTTTTTCTTCTTTTTTATGAACGACCAATAACTAAATTAAAATACAAGCTTTACATACATGATTTAAGTGATCGTCACTGCTTGTGAAATCCTTAATTTGATTCTAGATGATTCCTAAATATTACGATTTCTATCTACATATTTAACAAATGTAGATTCCTCAGTATTCTATTCATTTTAGGCATAATAGATAGTGACGAACGAGTATATATAAAACATGTTAAGTGGTGGCTGCTTTTTCCTTTTGATTCTCAGTTTCTCACTAGAATGAGATATATGAAAGCTATTGGCATGTCCACAAAGTTTGTGGTGTACAGAGAATCAAAAGGGTTTGCCGTTTGCCCCACGAACTAAAAGCCTTTGAATTTGCAAGCAAAGGGGAAAGCGGAAAGTAGTAAAATAAAAACGCATATCGGAAAATTCAGAGAATAACAAAAAGAAGGGTGAGCTAGGGTTGTCCTCCAAGATCCAAACACCTAATTGATTTGACAACTTAAACTGTTTAATCATTGCTATCCAATTACTCTGCTGCTTAGTTTCTAATCAAGAACATCAGTGTACACGTAAGGGCAACATTCTCTTTTCTGGGTCTAAATCACTTGCGAGGGACATTAAGGTGTCCATGGAAATTGGGCAGAAGTTAACTTCATACATACATTCTTCCCTCCAATATTCCTTACTAATTTCTTTTGGATTTGCTTACTGTTTTTTTTTTTTTTTGTATTCCTTCATTGCCAACATTTTGTAATCAAGGTTCCCAACAAAGTACATCCACCTTAAAACAAAACTACGTATACGTTATGAAGTTAAACTCGATCATTTCTTGATCGTCATCTTAATTTCTTTCGGATAATATATAATATAAAAATTAACAGTTTATTTTGATAAGCATTTATGAAACATATATGACAGTGAATAGTGGTGTGATACGCTTATTCTTATTTTATGTTTTTGAAATAATAAAGAAAATTTCATTGATCAGAATGCTCATACAATCTTACTTGGTGTTCAAAAGTTTGATGCTCAAGCAATATGTATGCCGACTGCACATGTAACCATGACTCTATAAAGTTTCATATTTACTACATCCTTGATAAAAAAAAAAAATAAGCTACAAGATTTAAGCCAACCCGTATATTTTTTCGATTGTTGAAAGTAAATATACAAGCTAAAGACCAAAACCTCTATCAACTCCCTTACTCAGCTAATTCAAATGGAACGCTGAAGACACAGAAAGGGGAAGACAGTTAATCCAAATACAAGGAGAATAATTAAGATGTGTGGCCTTAAAGTCGTAATTCTGTCAGCTACACACTACTAGGAAAAAAGGTTTAAGAGACGAAATTTTTCAAATTCGTCGCTTAAGTGAGTACTTATGAGACGAAACTGGTTTCCTCTCTTAAGTGAGGACTTATGCTACGAAATTGAAAAATTGGTCGCATAAGTGAGAACTTATGCTACGAAATAAAAATTGGTCGCATAAGTGAGAACTTATGCTACGAAATTGAAAAATTGGTCGCATAAGTGAGAACTTATGCTACGAAATAAAAATTCGTCGCATAAGTGAGTACTTATGCGACGAATTTTTCAATTTCGTCGCATAAGTCCTCACTTATGCGACCAATTTTTCAATTTCGTAGCATAAGTTCTCACTTATGCGACCAATTTTTCAATTTCGTAGCATAAGTCATTCCGCCAAAAAATTTGAATTTTTCACTCATGCGACGAAATTTTTTATTTTGTCACATATAGGTCATTTTCGCCAAAAATTTGAAATTTTGAATCATTCCGCCAAAACTTTCCCTCCACTTTTCTTCTTCTTCCTTCTTCTTCTTCTTCACCACCACCACTTCTTCTTCTTCTTCTTCTAAACCACCACCACCCTCCTCCGGTTCTTCTTCTTCTTCACCACCACCACCCCCCCCTTCTTCTTCCTTCTTCACCACCACCACCCCCCCCCCCTCTTCTTCTTCTTCTTCACCACCACCACCCCCCCCTTCTTCTTCCTTCTTCTAGCTTCTTCTTTAGCTTCTTCACCCCACCACTTCTTCTTCTTCTTCACCACCACCACTTCTTCTTCTTCTTCTTCACCACCACCACTTCTTCTTCTTCTTCTTCTTCACCACCACCCCCCCCCCCCTCTTCTTCTTCCTTCTTCACCACCACCACCCCCCTCTTCTTCTTCTTCTTCACCACCACCACCCCCCCTTCTTCTTCCTTCTTCTAGCTTCTTCTTTAGCTTCTTCACCCCACCACTTCTTCTTCTTCTTCCTCCGCCACCACCACCACCTCCTCCGGTTCTTCTTCTTCTTCACCACCACCCCCCCTCCGGTTCTTCTTCTTCTTCATCCTCCGCCACCACCACCTCCTCCGGTTCTTCTTCTTCTTCACCACCACCACCTCCTCCGGTTCTTCTTCACCACCCCCCCCCCTCAGGTTCTTCTTCTTCTTCTTCTTCCTCCGCCACCACCACCTCCTCCGGTTCTTCTTCTTCTTCTTCACCACCACCCCCCCCTCGGGTTCTTCTTCTTATTTTTCACCACCACCCCCCCCCCCCTCCGGTTCTTCTTCTTCTTCTCTTCGATCTTCTTCTTCTTCCTCCGCCACCACCACCACCACCACCTCCTTCGGCGAGATCGATCCGGCAAAACAAAAAAACAAAATAAAACAAAAAAACAAAATAAAATAAAATAAAAACTGCAAAAAATGAAAATCAAATTAAATTAATTAATTTTTTTTATATATTGAAAACACTTAAGTGACGAAATATTTCGTCACTTAAGTTAGAAACGTTCGTCGCATAAGTCTATGCGACGAATTTTTTTTCGTCTCTTAGGAGGCACTTATGCGACGAAATATTTTTTCGTCGCTTAAGTAGTTTAGCGACGAAACGTAATTCGTCGCTTAAGAGGAACCTAAGCGACGAAAATACATGTTTCGTCGCTTAAATACCTATGCGACACCACCTATGCGACGACTCTTAAGCGACGAAAATTTCGTCGCTTAAGTACTTATGCGACGAAATTTCACTCTTAAGCGACGAAACCATTTCGTCACATAAGTCCTAACTTCTAGTAGTGACAAAGTTCGCATCTCTATGAACATGCCGAAAGATACAAAATTGTAGAGAGGAGGATAGCAATCTTATGTCTTCTATGAGTGATTGTAGACACCATGGAACAGTCAATGAGAACTTTATATATATATATATATATATATATATATATATATATTACTATTTTTAAGTTATTCTTCTTATTTTTAACAGTATCTCCATCCATCAAGATCTTAGATCCAATGGGTACGTAGGTGCTGTAAAGCTAACTAGCTAGCCAAAATTCCAGGCATACACTACGTCGCATTGTCCATCAATACAGAAAGAAGAAATACGTGTTTATTGCCGAAAATAGAAAATAAAATCAGAAATTGAATTGGAATGGATTGGAAAGGGTAGGGATACCAGAAACAATTAGGATCAGGATGGAGCTAGGGTCTCTATCAATAGGACCATTGAGGCTTCCATAAAGAGAAACACACAATCGCAAAGGTAACCTTTTAACTTGAGGCATTGGATGGCTAAAGGCATACAAACTAGAGACCAGTTCCATCTTTCTACACTTACATATAGAACTCATCAGGACCACGTACTACACTGAAATGATAGTCTGTACGTAATTCGTTCAAAATTTAATCTTCCTCATCTTTTTTTTTAACAAGAAAAATTTAGCTTAACATGCGTCTTGTTGTAAATATTATAATATGTGTAGATATCCTTGTAAACACTCATTAGTTATGTCCTTAAAATGTAAATCATACTCCTATATAAAGGAGCCTAATGAGAGTGAAAATGACACTTCTTCCTCCTCCTACAGTTTGTTCTTCTCTTTTCTCTATACATATTCTTTAGTTTATAACACGTTATCAGCATGTTTTTATTTATTCATTCCATGAATTTCATGATGATCTATGAGATGTTGGTACAACTTTTGTTGCTTATTATCTACCCTCACGATCTATGAGTTCACTTCTATTTTGATGATATCTTGTTTACATATATACATTGTTTATATTACTCAATTATATGTTTACAATTGCTTATATTAGTGAGCCTGAAGTTTGGCTAATAATATTTTTGAGATTGTGAACCTGAAGTTCAATATTACATTAGACTTGAAGATCTAATTGTGTAAGCATAAACCTAAAGTTTTGTGCATGTACATGTGATCTATTATTCACGAGATTTAAACATGAAGTTTCGATATTGATACTTATTATGAACCTGAAGTTCTAAATAACATAATTGAATTCATGATGCATGATCGATGTGGTCTATGATGCAAGACTATTGTTTAAGACCATGAACCATAATCTATGAGTTTATGAGTTTATTGGTGGTCTATATGATTTAGATGAATAATCTACGGTTCTTATTCCTATTTGTTTGGATGAGTTTTGCAATATCATGGTGCAATTTCACGTATTTATGTGGATAATTTTGTAAAATTTTTAAACACATGTTCAATATGCGAAATTGAAAATCATTATTCTACCAAGAGCCATGAATATACACATATGCGTCTATGTAACCTGATATGGTTATAGATGTGGTTAGAGTAACCACACTATGTAAAATTTGAATTCTTATGTATCTGTTATCTATTGTTTCACATGATATATATTATGTTATGTAATTATGTAAAATTGATACATACACTTTTTTTTTGGGTATAATGTTGACCAATCGTTAATTTTTTTAGAATTATATTATAAATACAATTAAATATATTTAATATACTTAACATGTGACACACATTTCCATATGATTCATATGTTTATTATTGTAATTCGTGCTTATTGAATTAATGATGCAACATTTTCAAATTCTTTGACAGTTAAAATGACTAATTTTGAGGTCATTATTATGAGTGATTATGGTTAATTGATTACTTTATCTTTTAAATACTGTTAATGTCATAAAATTGACAATCAAAGGTAATTTTTGACCACTCTGTGCGCCACTTAATAAACATTTAAGTCATAACTATGTCTGCAAATTATATATAAACAAACAATTATATATATTTGTTCTGTGCCTATTCATTGATGATAGTTATCGTATTATTACGTTTAATTTCATTTGCTGCAATAATATATTCATTGTTGCTTATCTATTTTCAATTTATTATAAAGGTATGAAAATGGATCATGAACACGCTTAACTTAAAAATGAAGAAGATATTTGTCTTGTTGACAATGCCCCCACACATATAATCTTTCATGATCAGAAATGTTTTTCCATCTGAGTACCTTCTTAAACTAATGTTGTCACGTCCTGACTCTTAAATTTTACCTTATTTACCAACATGGTATTAATAAGAGTTTTACCATCTTCGTCATTAAGTTTATAATTTAATTGGTCCCCAGAGATGTTGTGGGGGACGAATAATTCGAAGGAATTATTCGACAGAGAAAAATGTAACGACGGTAAAAATGATAATTTTTTCTAGTAAAATGTAATTTTTATTAGGATATTATTTTTTGGGTGTTGAATTTTGGAATGGGTTAAAGGAGAGGTTGGACCGGCTGGGCCGAGCCCAACCCTTTTCTCTCTCTCCTCTCGCCCGCTCTCTCTCTCTCCCCGAGTCCCTCCCTGCCGGAAACTTCCGGCCCCCCGGCCCGTTCGTCGTCGTCCGGCCGCGCTATACCGCCGCGCCGATCCCAATCGATTGGCCGTCGACCCAGCTATCTCCCTAGGGTGGTGGCAGCTGCCCTAGTGCCGCCGAGAAGCCGCAGCCGAGCCCGGAAGTTCCGACTGCCCGGAACTCCCTCCTCCGGCCGCCATACCTACCGATCATTGGCTCTTTAGAAAGCCCTCCTCCCGTGCAGAAATCCCTCCAAAGGACTTCATCCCTCTTGAGCTAGCTAAAGAGAAATTGGTGTTTGATTTTCTAGGGCTTTATTGTTGTTTCTGTTCTATTGGCATAGTTAGGCTTGGAATTAGTGTTTGTGCTAGTTATGCAAGTTGTAGAGGAGGTTGAGATGAATGTTCTATCAAAATTTGGTAGGCATTGGAGGTCACCGGAGCTGGCTTCCTGTAGCCGCTGAAAATGTGTTTTTAATGGGAAATTTTAAGAGGAGTTTATTGGTATGAATTTTAGAATTTTTGGAGGAGTTTGGATAGGTTTGAGAATTTTTAAATTTTGGCTTTTTGGCGGATTAATAATTAGAATCCGGCAATTGGATTATTTATGGTGGAAGGTGATTTTCATGATGTCGGTTTTTGTGGTGAAATTTGGTTGGCAGTGAAATTAAGGCTTAGGGCGATAGCATGGTTGAGCGCGCGAAACTCATATTTTAATTATGCATATTTTTCTATAAGCGTCGGTATTTTAATTAAGGATTTAATTATGTTTTTAGAATAGAACGTGAGGAGATTCGAACGGAAGAGACCTCCGACCGACATCAGGCTTAGGCCTAATTTGTGAGTGGACTTTTGTTTTAATTAAAACGCATGCAGTTGTTTATTGTTGAGTAGATTATTTTGTTGAAGTGTTTGACGTGATTTTTATTTGATAATTCCACTTATTGTGGAAAGTTACCGAAAATGGGATTTTCGGTAGATTATAAATATATTTGTGAGGAGAGTATATATACAAATGCTAGTTAGCCATATGTGTCTGTCCACTTTAATGGCATATATATAACTGCATTATGGTATGACGTGAGCGTTTGACGTAAGCGTAGTAGCCTTGTATGAGTGTTTACTTAATATAGGGGGGTCTGGACACATATTTATACATATGTATGTCCACCTTAATGACGTGGTGTAGCATCGCATTAAGGCATGACGTGAGGGTTGGACGCAAGTGTAGTAGCCCGGCCAATATAGATTATTTTAAATCTATTAATTTATATTGGGAGTATGAGCATGTGTAGATACATACGTATATTGATATATATTTTTGAGCTTAAGAGACTCGATATTTATGAGATTTGGATTTCTCATTTGAATCATACATTCGGTTTCTTTGAATTTTTAAATCGGAAAAACATAGTGCTGATGTTTATTTTTGTCCACTCACTCTAACGTTTCTGGATGTTTTCCCATGGGACCTTCGTTCGGGTGGGGTGTAGAAGGAGGCAACGAGGCATAGTCATACATTTCTCAGCTACTTTTCACCAGTAGGTTATCTGTTTAATCTACTAGGTTTTGTATTTTGTTTCTGTTGATTTTAGTAGCTCTGAATACTCTCAGAATATTATTTGAATAATTTTATTTGGATAATTATGGGTTGTTTTGGAGGATGGATAATTGTTGTTAAGAGGGTAGTTTTTCAATTTTTTGGGTTAGGGTTGTCCATTTTCAAAGGAGGTTCGCCGAACTCTTCCGTAAATTTTCTTTAGAGGTGGTCTCCGCATGACTTATTTCAGGTTTCAGGGTGGGTCTTGACAGTTTGTATCAGAGCTATAGGTTTCGTTTTCTGCCTCCTTATCATTATCATAATTGCCTAATAAGTAGCCGTAGTCTCTATATAGTGATGATCTGACAGCGGCGAATTCATCAACAGTTTATGTTTTTGATGCTATGTGTTATTGGGTATGTGTGATAGTTCTATTAGTCTTGTTTATAGACTACTAAATATCTTCCTTCTCAAGTGTTATGTCTCCTAGACGCCGACCCCGTGTGGCTACCTCGACCAACGTCAATGAGGGTGATGATGTGAGAGGATTAACTGATTCTATTGGGAACATGTTGAGAGGTGTTTTAGATAGGGTTCAGCACCCTCAGTCTGTCAGGAAGAAGGATGTTTCCGATGCAGGGTCAGTAGAGTTCAAGGGTGCCAAGGGGCCCCTTGATGCATTTTATTGGGTGGACAAGATGGAAAGGGCTTTTGAGAGCTCTGAACTGCCTGAAGAAAAAAAAGGTGAAGATGGCAGTGTCTTTTCTAGATGATTCAGCTCACCATTGGTGGACTCTTGCCAGCAGGGGTAATGGTGGTGGCCAAAATATGACTTCAGAGCAGTTCAAGACGCTCTTCTTAGGTCAATATTTCAATCACACTCATTATAGTATGATTCAGTCAGATTTCCTAAATATAAAGAAGACAGACAATGAGGGTGTTATCGAGTTCGAGTAGAGGTTCACTACTCTGAGCTACCATGTGCCATATTTGGTTCCTGATGAGAGGACCAGGATTGATTTGTTTAATGGGGCACTTGGCCGAGTGTTTGCAGATAAGATGATCGGTGTTATCTACCCGATCTTCCTTGATGCAGTTGAGGCAGCTATGACCATTGAGACCAGGGAGACTTATAGTGCTCGGCCTCGAGATTTCAGTGGTCCCAGTCATGGTCCATCTAAGAATGCTGCTTCATCGTCCGCTTCTGGATCTTCAACGGGTAGTGGCAGTAGTGGGGAATTCGGTTCTGGTCCTCGGTTCAGAGCTATGGGGTGTAACCGGAGACCTTTCAGGAGTCAGTTGGGTAGGCAGCAGTCTGGTCAGTTTAGTGCTGATGGCAGTTCCTAAGGTAGATCATCTGATAGTCTGACTTTTTCTTTTGGTCAGCAGCAGTATTCTGGGTGCTTTGAGTGCAGTGGCCAGGATTATTTCAGGAGAGAGTGTCCTTTATTGGCTCAGATGACCGCCCCTTCTCAGCTAGTTGGTCAGTCTTCAGCCAGAGGCTCCGGTGGTGGTTCTCAGGGTGGTTCAGTAGCCAGGGGTGGCTCTCAGCAGGGTAGTGGTCAGCGTGGACGTCCCATGACTCGCGTTAGACTTCATGCTATGACCCAGCAGGAGGGTCGTACTTCTCCAGATGTCATCATTGGTACGTTTTTAATTTTTGGTCAACCAGCTCTTACTTTAATTGATCTCGGAGCCACGCATTCATTTATGTCTAGTAGATTCACCCTCCATGCCAATGTGCCATCATCGTCTCTTCCATGCGAGTGGCATCTATCTCTATCCTCTGGTGAGGTGATGAGAATAGATTGAATGTTTAGTGGTTGTGAAGTACTAGTAGAGGGAGTTAATTTCAAGGCCGATTTAATTCCTCTAAATATAGTGGAGTTTGATGTGATCTTGGGGATGGACTTCTTGGAGACTTATAGAGCTATGGTAAATTGTTTCCGAAAAGAAGTAGTGCTTTGAAGTTTGGATGGTTTTGAAGTTGTTTTTCAGGGGGAAGGAGATGTGATTTCGAGTTGCCTGATATCAACTGTGGCCGCTAGGAAATTTTTAAATAAAGGCTGTCAGACATTCTTAGCTCATGTTGTGGATACAATTATAGGAGTGTTGGAAATAAGGGATATTCCTGTAGTAAGAGAGTTTCCGGATGTGTTTCCCGAGAACTTGCCTGGTTTGCCTCCTGTAAGCGAAATAGATTTTTCTATCGAGTTTCTTCCTGGAACTATGCCTATCTCACATGCACCTTACATAATGGCTCCAACGGAATTGAAAGAGTTGAAGACTTAACTGTAAGAGTTGGTAGATAAGGGTTTTATTCGGCCTAGCATGTCTCCATGGGGTATCCCGATGTTGTTTGTTAAGAAGAAAGATGGCACCATGAGACTATGCATTGATTATAGGAAGCAAAATCAAGTCACAATGAATAATAAGTATATGTTGCCTCGAATTGATGATTTGTTTGATCAGTTGAGGGGTGCTTCTGTATTCTCAAAGATCAATTTGAGATCTGGTTATCATCAGTTGCGGATCAGGGAGGGTGACATTTTCAAGACTGTCTTTCGATCACGTTATGGTCATTATGAGTTTGTGGTGATACCTTTTGGACTTACTAATGCACCCGCGGCATTCATGGATCTCATGAATAGGGTGTTTAGTCCATATCTTGACCGCTTCGTGATCGTGTTCATATATGATATTTTGGTATACTCAAAAAGTGAGAATGAGCATGCCAAACATCTAAGATTGATATTACGAACTTTGAGAAATGCTCAGTTGTTTACCAAGTTCAGCATGTGTGAGTTTTGGCTGGATAAAGTGGGGTTTCTGGGTCATGTAGTTTCAGCAAAAGGTGTTAGTATGGATCTCCAGAAGGTGGAAGCGGTGTCAAGTTGGAGAAGACCCACCACTGTGACGGAGATTGATAGTTTCTTGTGGTTAGCAGGTTATTATCGGCAATTTGTACAAGACTTTTCAAAGATTGCAGCTCCACTCACTAGATTGACCAAGAAGGGAGTTAAGTTCGAATGGTCAGATCAGTGTGAGCAAAGTTTTCAAGAATTGAAGAATCACCTAACTAGTGCTTCTGTTTTGGCACTTCCGGATGATAGTGGGGAGTATGTAGTTTATTGTGATGCTTATAGACGTGGTCTAGGTGGGGTATTGATGCAGCATGATCGAGTGATTGCCTACGCTTTAAGGCAATTGAAGCCGCATGAGGTGAATTATCTCACCCATGATTTAGAGCTTGCAGCAGTAGTTTTTACTCTCAAGTAGTGGATCAACTATCTTTATGGAGCCAAGTGTCAGATTTTTACCGATCACAAGAGTCTTCGGTATGTGTTCACTCAAAGGGAGTTAAATATGAGGCAAAAGTGGATGGAGTTGATAAGTGATTATGATTGCACTATTGAGTATCATCCGGGAAAGGCTAATGTCACTACCAGAACAGGCACTTTAGCCGACGAACAATTTTCGTCGGCCTGTTAAAACAATTTGTCGGCTAAGACCTTAGCCGACGAGGCTTCGTCGGCTATAGTGTCGTCGGGAAAAGGCCGTCTGTGATGACTTTAGCCGACGAAATTTTTTTTTTCGTCGGCTATAGTCCCACTTTAGCCGACGAAATATTCGTCGGCTAAAGTGCGTAATAAATAATAAAAAATAACTATAGCCGACGAAATATTTTATATTTCGTCAGCTAAACGTTGAAAAAAAATTTTAAAAATAACTATAGCCGACGAAATATAAAATATTTCGTCGGCTAAACCTTATTAAAAAAATTAAAAATAACTATAGCCGACGAAATATTAGGTTATTCGTCGGCTAAACCTTATAAAAAAATTAAAAAATAAAAAAATTAAAAAATAACTATAGCCGACGAAATATTCGGTTATTCGTCGGCTAAACCTTATAAAAAAAATTTAAAAATTTAAAAATAACAATAGCCGAGGAAATATTAGGTTATTCGTCGGCTAAACCTTATAAAAAAAATTTAAAAAAAATTTAAAAATAACTATAGCCGACGAAATATTAGGTTATTCGTCGGCTAAACCTTATAAAAAAAATTTAAAAAAATTAAAAATAACTATAGCCGACGAAATATAGTGTTTGAAACTCGTCGGCTAAAGTTGCTGGGTTTTGAAAAAAAAAACTGCCTAAAACTTTCGGATAACTTTCGGCCACCCAAATGCAAATGGCGGAGGTTGGTCATGTGAGCCACCGAAACCGGCAACACGCCGGTGAGGTTGTTGTTGTAGAGGTCGAGAATACGGAGGTTAGTGAGGTTGGAGAGCTCCGGCTGGAACGTGCTGTTGAAGACGTTGTTGGAGAGGTTGAGGAGGCGGAGAGCGGAGAGAGCGGAGATCTCAGGCGGGATGGGACCGGAGAGGTTCTCGGCGAGGGTGAGATTGGAGAGGTAGAGAAGGAAGACGATATCGGGGGAGAGATACCCGGAGAGATTCAAGCCGGAAAGTGCAGTGGCTGGTGTTGGGTGTCTAGGAGGAGAGGCTGGAGTCGGGGTCGTCGAGGGAGGACTTGAGGGAGAGGAGGGCGCGTGGGGGTGGAGAGTAGACGGTGGGGTGAGGAGAGAGAGTGGCGGAGGTGGAGGAGGAGAAGGAGGAGGAGAAGAAGGAGGTGGAGGAGGTGTTGGGTTTATTTGAGGTGCTTGTGTGGAGGATATTTAATTACCCTACTCTGCGGGTATATAAAGAAATTTCGTCGGCTAAACTCTTTGGTTGACCGCCAAAAAATTTTGGTTGAAAATTTTGAAAATTTTTCGACTTTAGCCGACGAGTTTTCATATATTTTCGTCGGCTAAAGTCATTTGAAAATTTTGGTTGCCCGCCAAAAAAATTTGGTTGAAGATTTCGAAAAATTTTCGACTTTAGCCGACGACTTTTCATATATTTTCGTTGGCTAAAGTCCTTTGAAAATTTCGTCGGCTAAAGGTACCAATTTCGTCTGCTAAAACTTGGAAATTCCTCGGCTAAACCTTCTAAACTCGTCGGCTAAACTTTATAAATTCGTCGGCTAAACCTTTGAAATTCGTCGGCTTAAAGTATTTTTATACATTTGGCATGTTATGATTGTGATGATCAAACTTGAGAAACAAAAATCCAACCGTCAGATCTGACCATCATGATAAAATACATGTATGGGAAAAAATTCAACTTGATCCGAAAAGAATAAGGGCTCGATCCGGACGGTCAATCTCGTAAGTCAAACCCCTAAACGCACGGAAAAGGTCGTTCGACCGTCTAAATTACGTATTTTGGCCGGACCTCCAACTGAAAATAGTTTTAAACCGATGACACGCAACAAGTCGTATAAAAATTTTACGCAAAATAACCACCGAATATAGGGCTACTCATAGGGGAAAAAATGAAAAATTGCATTGACCGCAACTATCGGCACCAAATATTTACCGGAATAGTGTGATTTTTCAACCGTGGATGTATTTCAACATTCTCGTCATATCTTATTTCATGACTTTTTAGCGTTTGAAGGTTTTACGTATAGTTTGTTTTTGAAACGGAACATTTACATAACACTTGGTAAACAAGTTATACAACATTAGTATGCATGTTGTGATTGTGATGATCAAACTTGAGAAACAGAAATCCGACCGTCAGATCTGACCATCATGATAAAATACATGTATGGGAAAAAATTCAACTTGATCCGAAAAGAATAAGGGCTCGATCCAGACGGTCAATCTCGTAAGTCAAACCCCTAAACGCACGGAAAAAGTCGTTCCACCGTCTAAATTACGTATTTTGGCCGGACCTCCAACTGAAAATAGTTTTAAACCGATGACACGCAACAAGTCGTATAAAAATTTAACGCAAAATAACCACCGAATATAGGGCTATAGTAGGTAATAGTAAAATTTCAGGTTTTAGCCGACGAATACCCTAACGTATTCGTCGGCTATAGTATGTAATTAAAAAATTAAAAAATAACTATAGCCGACGAAATATTAGGTTATTCGTCGGCACAAACCATCTTAGCCGACGACTTTTCATATATTTTCGTCGGCTAAAGTCCTTTGAAAATTTTCCTCCAACTTTGGTTTACCACCTAAAAAGTTTTGAAATTTTTTGACCTTAGCCGACGACTTTTCATATATTTTCGTCGGCTAAAGTCTATAAATTCACGAAAACACTCATATCTCCCCCCATATTACGTAGTTTGGTCAAATCTCCCACACGAAAAACTCTCACGTAGATGAGACGCAACCACCTATATAAAAATTTTGAAACATTTACCTTTCGACGATAGGGCTCCCCAAAAGAAATAACAACGGTAAATAGGGTTGACCGCTACTATTGGCTCCGAGACTTTACCTGATTTACTTGATTTTTGAACCATAGCCGTATTTCACCATTCTGAACACATCTTATTTCACGAGATTTTTAATAATTTTGCTTCCTATGTAGAGTTGGTTCACAAAGTTGTATAACCTACTAAACAAGTTATACAACATTAGTAGACACGTTGTGATTCCGATGACTAAAATTCACAAACCAAAATTCGACCGTCAGATATGATCATTATGACGAAATATGTCTATGGTAAAAAATTCAACTGGATCCAACAACGTTAAGAGCTCGATCGAAACGGTCAACTCTAATCGAAAATAAGAAAACTGCATTTTGAAGCCCTAAACGGACTCGGATGGCCAAAAAAGCCTATACGTCATGGAATAGTGATGAGTTTGACTCGTAGGGCCGTTACGCTTCCGGAAAGGTATCACAATAGTCAATCGGACACCAAAAACTAAATCTGCAACATAGTGAATAATAAGGGTAAGTCAACTATCAGCACCGAGACTTTACCGGAATACCGTTATTTTTCAACCGTAGACGTATTTCACCATTCTGGTCATATCTTATTTCACGACTTTTTTGCATTTGAAGGTTCTACGTATAATTTTTTTTTTCAGATGAGTTGTTGTCCAAATCTGTAAATATAAGACACTTTAGCAGACGAAATTATATTTTTCGTCGGCTAAACTTTTAAAAATTTCGTCGGCTAAACTCTTAAAAATTTCGTCAGCTAAACTTTTGAAAATTTCGTCGGCTAAACTTTTAAAAATTTCATCGGCTAAAGTTCACAGACTATAGCTGACGAAATTATATTTTTCGTCGGCTAAAATTTTAAAAATTTCGTCGGCTAAACTCTTAAAAATTTTGTCGGCTAAACTTTTAAAAATTTTGTCGGCTAAATTTTTGAAAATTTCGTCGGCTAAAGTTCACAGACTATAGCCGACGAAAAAAATTATTCAGTCGACGAAATATTAATTTCGTCGGCTAAAATCCACTTTAACTTAAGAAAATTTTTAATTAGCCGACGAAAAAAAAATTCGTCGGCCTAGTTTTTTTTTTTCGTCGGCTAAAGCCTTTCTTCTGGTAGTGTGTGGTAGCTGATGCTCTTAGTCGCAATCCCTCCATATCTTTGTCTCACTTGAGGATGGTTCGAGTTCCACTTCTTTGTGAGTTGCAAGCTACATGGGTGGATTTAGCGGTGGATGAAATAGGTGCCTTAGTAGCTAGTTTCCATTTGAGGCCAGTTTTGGTGGATTCAGTGCGGAAAGCACAATATAATGATTATTTCATAGTTTGGTTGATGGAAAGAGCAACAAATGGAGCCGCCATGGATTTTCCAGTGAGAAGAGATGGAACTTTATTGTTCAAAAATAGACTTTGTGTTCCAAAGAGGAATGAAGAGTTAAAGAATAAGCTAATGGACGAAGCTCATATGTCCGCATATGCTGCTCATCCGGGTAGTACAAAGATGTATCAGACTTAGAAGGATTATTATTGGTGGCCAAACATGAAGAGGGAAATCGCAGCCTTTATGAGTAGGTGTTTGATCTGTCTGCAAGTGAAATCTGAAAGGCAGAAACCTTCAGAGTTGCTTGAGCCATTGCCGATTCCAGTGTGGAAGTGGGACCACCTCACCATGGATTTTGTTTTCAGTTTACCTCATACCCGTGAAGGGCATGACGGTATTTGGGTGATTGTGGATAAACTCACCAAATCTGCACATTTCTTGCCGGTGGGAAAGAAATATACATTAGATAAATTGGCTGAGTTATATGTGAATGAGATTGTGAGACTTCGTGGTGTACCTAAATCCATAGTGTTAGATCGGGATCCTAGATTTGCTTCTAAATTCCGGGGAGCTCTTCAGGCAGCTTTAGGTACCTAACTACATTTCAGCACTGCTTTTCATCCTTAGACTGATGGGCAATCAGAGAGGACGATCCAGACTTTGGAGGATATGTTGAGATCATGTGCCTTGCATTTCAGGAGGAGTTGGGATAAAAATCTATCTTTGATGGAGTTTGCCTATAACAACAGCTTCCGTTCGAGTATCGGTATGGGTCCCTTTGAGGCACTTTATGGGAAGCAATGTCGTACGCCTTTATGTTAGAATGAAGTCGGAGAAAGAGAGCTTTGTGGTCCTGAGATTATCCATGATACTAATGAGAAGATCAAAGTGGTCAGGGATAGACTCAAGGCCGCTCAGAGTAGGCAGAAGAGTTATGTTGATGTCTGTAGGAAGGACCTTGAGTTTCAAGTGGGTGATTGGGTGTTCCTAAAACTATCCCTTTGGAAATAGGTAGTACGTTTCGGTAAGCGTGGAAAACTTAGTCCAAGGTATATTGGCCCGTATGAGATAATATAGCGAGTTGGCTCTCTTGCTTATCGGTTAGTTTTGTCTCCAAAGTTACCAGGATACATAATGTGTTTCATGTATCCATGCTTCGCAAGTATATTTCTGATCTATCTCATGTACTGCAAGAGCAGCCGATTAGCTTGCAGAAGGATTTGTCCTATGAAGAGGAACCAGTTCAGATTATTGACCGAAAGGAGCAAGTGTTTAGGAACAAATTAATCCCGCTTGGCAAAGTGTTTTGGAGAAGTCATCAAGTAAAGGAAGCTACTTGGGAATCGGAGGAGCAAATGAGGCAGCAATATCCTACCTCTTTGATTAGTAGGTAAGTAAATTTCGAGGACAAAATTTTTATAAGGATGGGAGAATTATCACGCCCCGACTCTTAAATTTTACATTATTTACCAGCATGGTGTTAATAAGAGTTTTACCGTGTTCGTCATTAAGTTTATAGTTTAATTGGTCTCTAGAGAGGTTGTGGGGGACGATTAATTCGAAGAAATTATTTGAAGGAGAAAAATGTGACGACGGTAAAAATAGTAATTTTTACTAGTAAGAGACAATTTTTATTAAGGTATTATTTTTGGGGTGTTGAATTTTGGAATGGGTTAAAGAAGAGGTTGGACCGGCTGGGCCGAGCCTAACCCTTTTCTCTCTCTCCTCCCGCCTGCTCTCTCTCTCTCCCCGAGACCCTCCCTGCAGAAAACTTCCGGCCGCCCGTTCGCCGTCGTCCGGCCGACCCAGACCGCCGTGCCGGTCCCAATTGATCGGTCGTCGACCCAGCTATCTCCCTGGGGAGGTGGCAGTTGCCTTAGCACCGCCGAGAAGCCACAGCCGAGTCTAGAAGTTCCGACTGCCCGGAACTTCCCGTCACCGGAACTCCCTCCTCCAGCCGCCATAGCTAGTGATCATTGGCTCTTTGGAAAGCTCTCCTCCCGTGCAGCAATCCCTCTAAATGACTTCCTCACTCTTGAGCTAGGTAAGGAGAAATCGATGTTTGATTTTCTAGAGCTTTATTGTTGTTTCCGTTCGATTGGCATAGTTAGACTTATAATTGGTGTTTGTGCTAGTTAGGAAAGTTGTAGATGAGATTGAGAGGAATATGCTGTCAAAATTTGGTAGGCATTAGAGGCCGCCGGCCGTAGCTGAAAAAGTGTTTTTAATGGGAAATTTTAAGAGGAGTTTATTGGTATGAATTTTAGAATTTTTGGAGGAGTTTTAGACAGGTTTGAGAATTTTTTTTAAGTTTGGTTTTTTGGCGGATTAATAAGTTAGAATCCGGCCATTGGATTATTTATGGTGGAAGGTGATTTTCAGGATGTCGATTTTTGTGGTGAAATTTGGTTGGCAGTGAAATTAAGGCTTAGGGTGATAGGCATGGTTGAGCGAGCGAAACTCATATTTTAATTATGGTTATTTTTCTATAAGCGTCGGTATTTTAATTATGTTTTTAGAACAGGACGTGAGGAGACTCGAGCGGAAGAGACCTCCGACCGACATCAGGCTTAGACCTAATTTGTGGGTGGACTTTTGTTTTAATTAAAATGCATGCAGTTGTTTACTGTTGAGTAAATTATTTTGTTGAAGTCTTTGACGTCATTTTTATTTGACAATTTCACTTATTGTGGAAAGTTACCGAAAATGAGATTTTTGGTAGATTATAAATATATTTGTGAGGAGAGTATGTATACAAATGCTAGCTAGCCATATGTGTCTGTCCACTTAATGGCATATATACAACTGTATTATGGTGTGACCTTAATGAGACACTCCTAGGCTTGGACACTCCTCTTATTATGAGGGGGAGAAAAATTGTTCTTGAAGAACGACATGAATTGTTGTATGATATTTACCTACCGTTTCATTTTGAGCTGGATAAATATCTCAGCTAGTGATTTATTAAAGCTAGTGATGACAAAACTATATGTTGGCGCAAAAACATTTGTTTAGGTTAAAGTCTATGAGACTAACCATATTAACAAAACAACATTGTCCGTGGAAGGAATGTGATATGGTTCTCCTGATGAGAATGTCATTAGAAATGTCCGAGTTCCTAATATGGCGGCTACAATATTACACATACAAAGATTAAAAGTACACCATTAGAGGATGATATCTTGGTGATACAACAATACATCAATATAGTTGATACTCATGAATTTAATGTTTTTGACCTTTAACTTGGTTTGGGTTCGCCACCAGCCAATAAACATCTTCAACCGAAAGAAAATGATAGACATTTAAACGCATTTTTATACATTGTCATAATGAGACAGTCTTCTTGCCGTTAAGGGGAGAGAAAAGACTTCTTTCATTTAAATAACGGAGTGAATTTGAGTGGAATGTATCAACTAGGTCTAAAATTTTAAGCTCCTAAAAATGGAAAATTATACAAGTCCTATAATGTTTTATGATATTATGAATATATATCCACATTCGCTAGATATAATTCATCTATGAGAGATGTTTGTCGTAGAAGTGACAATATTTGCCCCAGAAGTGGCATGAGTACCCAAAAATCAATAAGCTCATAATAGTTAATGCATGCATATAAGAATGTGTAGGATCTATAAATGATGATCATCTATGAAAATTTACATATGGTAGTTGTCAAAGACCATTAAGGATTGTATGATGCAACACCACGTTTCATTATGAATGTTGACAAAGTATATTATTGACCAAATTAGATAGAGGCAATTCCAATTAAACTGAATATTTAAAACATGATGAGATATTTAGACCTTTTAACCCTACATGATACAAAAATGTTTTAAACATAATGAAAATAAATCACTATAGCACAATGTCTACAAGAGACATGGAGATTATGAATATCTTTCCTCATACATGATAATTTTCTATAACTACAGTGTTACATATAGTTATTGACGAGAGACTTACGACATTTGTCATCGTATATTATGAGAATCTTAAAAAAGACTTTGCTAAAAGAAAAATCCCAAAAGTAAATAGTCATATAAGTGTTTCGCTTATCAAATCCTTAAAGAATTCAAGTATATGAATGATTCGAACGTAAATCGATCCATAAATACTTGAGAGAGTCTGAATGTGAGATTCTTCATCGCCTAAGGGAAATGACGTAATGTGTCTTACACATGCAAACACAACTCTCATTAGTGAGACGTGTCTTGGGTTGGAACATATAGACGAGCATATCTCGTTATGCTGGGTTGTTAAATTAAAGTTAACTCATGCAATCGATAGTCTAAAGCTAGCTCATATATATTCATTATATTATAGTTAACATAATCAAAATTGCCTCAATGAGTATTATGATTGGACTACAAAACCGAATTCGGATTATGTTGCTACATATTCTAACTTTCGTGAAGTTATGAATTGCTCAAAGCTCTTGAAGAGCATATACGAGATGTATCAATAAACGAAGATATTGATATGAGTAGCTAGATATGCCATGCTGATTTTTCAATGGTTTTGAACCATACATAGTAATATGTTAATTAGTTTCTACTACTTAGTTATTACATAATGTATGAATTTGAACATGTGAGATTGTTTCTAACATTACTACATGATGTAAGACCTATTAAATTGTATAACTTTGTTGGTGTTGCTTTCACTTTGCAGGTATGAAAATCTTGTGATGAGCCCTTGTATGCAAAACGAACAATATCTCACTTCAGTGATAGACAAATCAAACCACTATTTACAGTACATGAAGCTTACAACAATCAGGGAGAGCATCCAGAAGTATGTTACCTTGGACATATGCGCGTTGCACTCTTTTTTTTTCCGACCAGTGTTGTTTTTTCCCACATGGTTTTTATTACCTGGCAAGGTTTTTAACGAAACAACACTAAGCGCGTCCAACATCATATTATTAATGGACATCCAAGGGGAAGTATTGTAAATATTATAATATATGTGGATGTTGGTACGGCTAAAATAGCCTCACAATTTAACCCTGCAAAAGATTGTCGATTGTAGTATAAAGAAGCAAGGATCGTTCATTGCCAGAGATTGAGGGTATTTAATTTCACACACAAAAACAATGTCACAAAAGTGTCTACTGTTCCTGACGAACAGCAGACTAAAATATAATTAACTACCTAATCTACACTACTCAGAAAATTATGAAAATTTATAAAACTAAACTAGACACAAAGAAGAACACGCACACAAAATTTGAGGGGATTTGGAGTTTGTTTACTATACTAAATAAATCACGAAATACAGAAGACAGAAGAATAAGAAAACAGTTTTGATTTGTAGTTTGAGAAATATGATAGAGAAGAGGTTAGGGATTTAGGAAATTCACCACCGAATATGCTTTAAAACAAAGTCCACACAACCAAGATTCCAATTACCAAGTTATGAAAAGGTTCAATCAAGAATAAACCGTGAACGCACTGCGTAAATTCCTATTACTTCCCTTAATTACTTATGCAAGATGAACGCACCATTACTAAGCCTTTAGAATAACCAATCAAGGTATAGACGCTATCCTATCAACAAGTTATTCTAAGCATTAAGATCAATGGAAGTGATTGAACAAGTATGCAAAACTAGTGTGGAACGCCTACCTAGCATGCAAGTCTCTCTATTTGGTTTCACCTATTGTCCTATAGGTTTTACTACTTTGAACTAAGCCGTATTAACCGTTTAGGAGATTAAACAACCTAATTCTAGCCCCACTCACAAGTTCATAATGTTCTATGTATGCATCCATGAACATAAACAAGCAAGAGTTCTCTATAATTCAAAACCAAACAGACAATCCAACTAAGTAATTACGAAATCAAGGTTGTGAAACAAAGTTTATTGCATAATTCGAGGCTTCAAACCTCCACCCCTAACTAAGATAAACTAGCCACACATCGTTGTAGAAATCACACAGAGAAAATAAATTCGAAAGTTAAAGATTACAAAGGGAAGAAGAAAACTGTGAATGGAAGGAGTTGACGATGATCTTGGCGACTTCCCCTTGATGGATTCTTGTGCGATGCAGCAACGTGAAGACTCTCTTCTGTATGACGGCTCTCTCTTCTGTTTTGGTATTAGGGTTCTGTCTTAAATAGTCTCCAAGTCTCCAAAGCTTCCTTGTCATACCATGTTTCCTTCTTTGACTAGAATCAATGTTTGGGCCAGCTTTTGAATGTCTTCCACATATAATCTGGACTTGGATTTTGGGAAAATTATATTAATGATGTCACTCTTCAAAATCGTGCAAAAAACCCCCAAGAAAGCTTCTCAAAATCCAGCCCAAACACTGCCTCGAACTTGACTGCTGCACAGCTTTCCCGGAACTGCTGATTTTCTGTCCAACTTTGGAGCTTCATAACTCCCAGATGACATCACCGATTTGGATGATTCTTGAGTCCAAAGTGATCTACAAATGCTCCTCTACAAATCTGGGCAGTCATCTTGGTGAAACCGTTCTCGAAACCGCATGGAAATTAGCCTTGAAAACCGGAGAAAATAAGCAGAACCCATTTTTCAGCTTTTTGTGTTTGCAGCTTCTGTTTTGGTGAAGTGGTTCCATTGCCTTTCCTTGATATTTTTGACCATATGAGTAATCAATCTCCATCAATGACATCTCTACTTCGTATTGGAAGCCTTGCTTGTATCACTTGAGCACATATTTGCATTATCTTGCTCCACGAAGTACCTAAGAAAATAACAAAGTTAAAACAATCTTTTTAAAGGAAAATAGCCAAGTTAAATGCAAAGGTTAAACTATAAAATTGTCGCATTTTATGCTCCTATCAGATGTCCTTATAAATACTCATTAGTTATGTCCTTAAGATCTAAATCATACTCATATATAAAGGAGCCTAATGAGAATGAAAGTGTCACTTCTTCCTCCTCCTATAATTTGTTCTTCTCTTTTCTCTCTACATATTCTTTAGTTTATAACACGCCTATATTTTTCGTAAATTAGATCGATCTACATTTGAAAGTTAGTAATTATTTAATACCTTAAATATGTTTTTTTGCCTATACTGTTTTTTAAGAGTATCTTTAGCAATGCTAGCTGTATTTGAGTTAAATTTTCATCAAATTAGCTAAAATGTTATTTTGACTAGCCATTTTAGAAATATGTATACATCATAGCATCTTTAGCAGACTCTCTACTTTGACTCCTTAACTATTTTAGAGTGTGTTTAGTTTTTTAAAATGTTTTAAAAGCTCCAACATACTAGTTAAACTTGAGCTATTATAGAAATATGTTTTAGAAATATGTATGCATCATAGCATCTTTAGTAGACTCTCTACTTTGACTCCTAAGCTATTTTAGACAGCGTGTTTAGCTTTTTAAAATATTTTAAGAGCTTCAGCAGACTAGCTAAATTTGAGCTATATATTATGACTTTTAGTTATCTAGCTAGCTATAATTTAATACATTCATTTAAGATATTTTAGGTGATATATAAATACATTTAAACTATTTAATCTTTATTTGAAGAATAATATTAATGTAATGCTAGCTAAAATAGAGAGCATTGATGCATACACATTTTTTAAGTGGCTAGGCAAAATAACATTTTAGCTTTTTAGCTAGTTTGATAAAAATTTGACTAAAAATGGCTGTCATTACTAAAGATGCTCTCAATGCTCTCTATTTTAGCTAGTATTACATTAATATTATTCTTCAAATAAAAATTAAATAATTTAAATGTATTTATATATCACATAAAATATCTTAAGATGAATGTAATAAATTATAGCTAGTCTCATTTGAGTTATCTCGCTAGCTAAATATAGCTAGTGAGATAGCTAAAAGTTATAATAGCTCAAGTTTGGCTAGTCTGTTAGAGTACTTCATAAAACATCCAGAAAAGCTAAACACGCT
Organism: Fragaria x ananassa; assembly: GCA_034370585.1. Lineage (NCBI taxonomy): Eukaryota > Viridiplantae > Streptophyta > Magnoliopsida > Rosales > Rosaceae > Fragaria > Fragaria x ananassa. Next base: position 6,113,904 of record CP139769.1, on the reverse strand, counting down.
CTCTAAAATAGCTAAGGTGTCAAAGTAGAGAGTCTGCTAAATATGCTCTAAGTGTTGATAATTTACTCATGTATCTATCTCGAGGCATTTCGATCAGCGACATTTCATTTTTCCTTTCTCAAAGTGGGGATGGAGAAACTCCATAGGCTCGAAGGGTGTACGTTTATGGTTTAGGATTCAAGCTTACATAAATAGGCTCCATCTCTTTATATATATATATATATATATATATATATATATATATATATATATATATATATATATATATATATATGTTCAACCGTTTTAGCTAGAGCCTTAAATCTTACAAAACCACTTGAGTTCTTTGTTTTTTTGGTCGATCAAACACTCGAGTTCTCTTTGGGTTCTTAGAAATTTCTCTATCTTAAGTTTCTTGGTTGCATATATATTTGACCCTTAAAAAAACAAGAACAAGAAAACAAGAACGTTCTACGTAGTCTAGTCAATTCTTTGTCCAAGTTATATCACCTCATTGAGAAGAAATTTGGAGGTTGACTACTCGATCATGAATCGTAACAAAGTTTTCCTTTGTTTTTTTTTTTTTTTTTTCTTCTTCCTAACTATCATTATAGATTTATAGCTAATAGTTACAAAGGGTGCGCATGTATCCCATATGTGTAAACATGTGATTGTTGGGGCTACTTGGGGGTAGTTTCTCCAACCGCAAAATATCTCAAGGCACAACACTAATGATGGATTTGACAAGACAACGCTCAAGAACACTCTTGACCTAATTTGAGGACCATCTAGCCCATGTGTGATCACATGTAGGCAACATGGTACATTATATAACCAATCTCATATTTTGGATAAAAGGGATCGTGGAAATCGTGTAACTTGGTCACGAGGTGGTCCTTTTAGGGCACGTAACAACATTTAGGGTTCAATTATGATTCATTTGATCGCGACGACATTGTTTCATCGATTAGATTTGAGTGGTGTTGAGAACTTGTGGGAAAGCCCAATGATCATGAAATGATTATTTGTAATAATTGCCTGTCTAATCTCGATCTTAAAAAGAACTCGGTAATCTACTGTTCATTATAGTGATCCAACTATTACAACCTCGTTTGATCCAAATTTAGTCCTTTTAGTTGGTTAAGGAATGTTTAATGAATTGTTTGGTCAACATGCATGATATACACTTTTCATGGTCAATCGTGTTATCCAATTTAAGATCGTTCTGTTTCTTTTAAAGAGTACGTAATTAAGTACACTACAGGGCAAGTAAGTTGGGAGAGTGCTTAGTTCCGGTCCGATTTCTTTCCTGGTATGGTTAGGAAAGGTCATAGGGTTTCCTTTGATTTGGTTTTTATCAAGTTTTGTTGCATACAAGGTAGCTTTTTTATAGTTATAATTGGCTTTAGATCTTTATGATCCTTCCTTCTGATCATAGCCTTTCGAGCTGAGTTATGCTTATGTGACATTTGCTATGTTTTAATGGATTGACCCCAATTTCTCTATATATAAAAATTAAAAACAATATGTAACAACTCTCAAATTAAAGAATGTATTTAATCCATTAAGTTAAGATAGGGGTATACTCACTGCTTCAATAACCAAAGCAATAACTTCTGCAGTCCTAGTCTAATGTAACACAAAACTTGAGCAAAGCATATATAGACGTCACACAAGTGACACAACTATATATATATATATATAGCAGATGGATCAATGGGGACAATGCAACGTGAGTAAAGTGAAGTTACAGCTCTATTAAGGTTTCCAGATTGGCAGATTGCTCTAGTAGAACAGAAGCATCAAGAAGAATACACTAGAAAAACTGAAAAGAGAGAAAGCCATAAACCACGAAATATCTAAACGTAGTAGAAATGTGTACCCAGAACGATCTCCATCTCCCACTCCCTTCACGTGGACATCTCGTGATCGATCTCTGTGGCTAACATCATTGACTACAAATTGTTTAATGAACAGTGCCACAAGTGCGCTCAGGGTTACACAGATTCCCTCCCCATTAATTTCGAAAAGAACAGAGCAAAGATTCTCCTCCTCAAAGACCCTAAGCCCCACCGGAGCCGGGAATCGTTTCCTTGCGATGAGCCCTAGGGTTTGTTACCATGCACCGTCTTCCCCACACTGGCTCCCACAATATCTTGATTCTGTTCAAAAGCCAAACACACCCACACTCGCCGTCGTTTTCAGGAGACTTGTCTAACTCCCACTCAAACTCCCAGAGTATTTTCCTCTTGTTTTTATTTGTCCCCAACGCTCTTTCATCACCCTATAAATACCTCCCTCCACCTTCTCATTTTCCCCACCATCAACAAAACACACACAGAGCTTTCCCCCCTCTTTTCTCTTCTCTCACAAAACTCAGCAATTCGTTTAGGTAAAACTTCTCTCACTATGTCTGGAGTTTGGGTGTTCAAGCAGAACGGTGTGATGCGCCTAGTGGATGATTCGTCTTCGTCCCGGAAGAAGGCGCTGGTGCACTTGCCCACCGGCCAGGTGGTGAACTCCTATTCGGCGCTGGAGCGAATCCTCACCGGGCTAGGGTGGGAGAGGTACTACGGCGGCGACCCCGACCTGTACCAATTCCACAAGCACTCTTCCATTGACCTAATCTCTCTCCCCAGAGACTTCAACAAGTTCAACTCCGTTTACATGTACGACATCGTCGTAAAAAACCCCAATATCTTCCACGTCAGAGACACCTGATCATCCATCACTACTGTATTGAGTGAGTGAGTCTTTGTTTCTGTCTCTCATTGATCTATGGATTCTGGTCTCTTTCTGGGATTAAATTTAGTCTCAATTTGGTATATGGTTTTTCTGGGTTTTCATGGGTATACATACGGGTAGGGTTATAGGTTTCACTCGATTTCCTCTCTTCGCATTTGGTTCGTGGTTTACTGCAATAAAAAAAAAGAAGCGTGATCTAGATGGTGTGTGTTGTTTTCGATCTGTTCAACAATATGTATTGTTTTCTGTAAAATATTGCTTTTCAATCAATGATAAATGAATGTTGATATTGAAGAACCATAGAGCTCAATGGTCTGTGGTTTTCTGTTTATGTATAGCTGCTCAGTGTGCCATGACAGCGAGAGTGCATATATGTTATTGTGTATGTATATCAGTATATGTGTGTGTTGGTGACCAGGTGTTGCTACTGTGGAAGAGACAGTGGTAGTTTCGTAATTACATTGACTAATTGACTTCTACTGCTACAGAACATGACTATATATATATATATATATATATATATATATATATATATATATATAGACATGCTATGATTTGATTGTTACTGTTATGATTCCATCTTTGGAAGAGAACGAAATACAGGGCATATCATATTCTCAGCCTTTTGAAAACAAAGTTAAATAAAAATTGCTAATTAACTATGGTTTACTGTTAAATAATCTATTTTGAGAATTTGTTTCTCTTTCAAGAATCCACAGGTACTATATATACCGAATATAGTGGTTTAATTTTTTATTTTATAGAGTTGTTTGAGTAAATTGTTCATCCTCAAACAAACAATGAGTTATATATGCATGCACTTTCATACTCTTTATTTCTGTCTCAAATATTAGTTACGAGCAAGCTTTTTAATCGTGCATCCCAAATCTTCATTTTCACAATATAAGGTTTTTCTCAATGGTCAGTTAAGATGGCTGCTTTGTTTTCGGCAAGATCTTCAACGATCGAGGTACTCATCTTTTTCCTCTTTCCGCTCATGAATGTTACAATACAAGCCAAAGTATATCGAATATATATATATGTAGGTGTAGACGGTGCTTTCGATCACTCTCGTGTACGTTACATACTCTCAAAATTAGATTCGCTCTTTACTTTCTTCGCTCATACACAACCTGTCCCGGCCCACTTAGGAGAAGCTTTTCTTAAATAAGATCAACTTTTGTCAAATTGTAAGAACCCTAATTAGGCTATATATATATATGTAGTCCCCAATCCCCACTGATAAGAACATAATTTTTTTTTTTTTTGAAGAATTCAAAATAATAATAATAATTTTTGGGTGAAAAATGAATTCCATATAATGATTATCCAATCAAAATATGTCTAGGGAGAGATGCTGAGGGAATCAATTATGTAGTGATCCAATATATGCAATCATATAAAACGAGCACCTTATGTTGATTGAAAATGATAAAACGACATCACCAGGTCCCGAGGGATGAGGGCCCGAGACCATAATTCACGTGGAGCCAGATGGGTGCTGTTTCTTCACCCCTCCACGTGTACTTGGGCCACGTGTTGCTTGGGGAGGGGATTTAGCTTTTGCCGGAGCCCACGTGGCATATACATGTTGTCTAACGTTGCTGCTGCCAGTTGTTCATCTACAAACGTCGAAATTGGATTCTTAAATCCCAATCTGGATATTGTGTTGGTTTCTTTTTCCAATCAAAAAACGCCACGTAATCATGGATGATATTGTTTTATTCCGCAAATAGCCCCATTGGTCAGCCGTACCGTCCACGCAACGCAACGGCCGTCATCGTTAAATCATTAGGTTGTTTCCTGAGATTATAGACAAGGAAATCCATGAGGTCTTCCACATATGAAGAGAGAGACGGGATTGTACTCCTATATATGTCCAGGAAGAGGCAACAGCAAACTGTATTTTTTGGATTGTTGTATGACACTTTGGGACAGTGTCATTTCTTCAAAATCATAGAGCATCTGCTCAATAGTACGGTATTTAATCGCTAAATCAGCATGACATGCCCCGAAATATGGTAGAATTTGTGGGAGCGTGGAAGTACAGATGACAGTCGAGACTCAAGAACACCATTGGTAACCTTCTCTAGCATAGTAACCCACATAAGTATACATTTAGCTGTATTTTTCAGTATATCGTTACAAAAGAACAGGAAATTTTTGCTATGGCAGCCTATGGAAACCTCAAGCTTAGTATCTAAGAATCCGGAACTTGAATGCCATGTGTGTGTGTGGATTCAGTAGTGATTAATAGGCTGGAAACCTATTTAAATAGTGAAATACCCAATATTTTCAGCACTCTTATCGATCACAAATCCATCTACATGGACAGAATACCTCATGGAACAAGTGTCAATACCAAATACCTTGTTTATTGATATTGAACGCAATGTTGGATGGTTCATGCAATACATAATATACATGATGGCATCTGGACACTTTATTTAGTACGTGCACAAATGGACATGTTGATTCTGATGTGAAGCACTCTATTTTACATTGCCGTTTATTGACTACCCAAAGCCAGATCTTAGTTGCTCCACAGTGAGAATTGAGATGCCGGATTTAAAAGGTACCACCCTCCCATTTCTTGAATCCTAACAATACACGCAACGCATGCAGGCATTGCAGATAATATCAGCATCCACCCAGCCGTTCGAGATCATAAAGCATGAGAAGTGCTGCAGAGTCTAGTGAACTCTTCTTGTCTGACCTAGGATCTCCTGTGCATTCGATGTTGCCCAAATTGGGTATGTACAACGTTATTGTTGATGTGAAACTGTTCAGAGAAAAATGGTTAGTGGTATAATCACCAAATTCCATTTGAGAATCAGGGAGGAAAGATGCTTGTGAGGACAAAAATAAAAAAGACTAAGAAAAAATAACAATTAGTGAAGATAGGCCAATGCATATGGTTACCTGAAATCCTTTTCTGTTGGTTTGAAGGTAGGCATCTGCCACTGTTGTTGTTTGCACAGCTCGAAAAGAGAGACTCGAGGTCCTGCTTTCTTCATGTTGATTGGTTTTATAACTGCGCACAAGAATCCCACAGCATGATAAGAAAACGTAAGGTTGATTGTGACTGATAAGTTGGGGTGCAAGGTGCAAACCTGGGATGTCATTTTTCGGAGTACTTGTTTTTCTGACAGTGGCTGGTGAAGAAAGTTCAGTTGTATCCACAGGCAGCTGCATCTCAGTTTTCTTTTGCTTTGTTGGAGATGTATCATCAACTTGTTCAGCACCCAGTTTTCTCTTCCTGGCAGACCCAGAGTGTGCAATACCTCTTTTCTGTAGCATGAGTATTACAGCATCAGCAATATTTTGTATTGAAATTACAAGGAAAAATATTATAAAACTCTATCAAAACTCAAAAGAGATCCATATTCTTGATCTTTTTCCTAAATTTCTTGTTTTCCATTTTCTTTGACAGTCAGTAGAATTCCACAAATTCTTTCGGTCAACTTGTTTCAGTGTAGGTACGTTCTACTGAGGATTCTGGTGGGCTATCCCAAGCTAAAACTATTGATCTATGAAAACGTAATTTTTTCTTAAATTTAGGAGAAAATCAAAGAATCTTGAAAACAAAGGTAGCTGCTCATCAGGTAATGAGCATATTATCCTAGTTGCGGAATGTCCAAAGTACTCTAAGATTATGATTGCCGAGGTTTCATAAGAAATATCAAAGGGAAGCAGACATTAAAAAACTAACAAACCTCAAACTCCTTCAATAAACGATGAGCTGCTTCTCCTTTTGCGGCCTTCTTACTTCGATCAATCCCCTTTCCAATCAACAGGACATCTTTTAGCTGTACACTAAGCTCCGCGTCAACTGTTTCATCCTTCTTTACAATTTTTTCTTTATAGAAGTACCCAAGTGAGCCACATAATTCAATCAGTTCACGCAAGGGAGGCAGCTCAAGTTTATCAGGGGTCACAATTGGAGATAACAGTGGTTTGTATACTCTCCACACTTCGTCAAGGTTGAGCTTCGTATCAATTAGTATTGCCCCTGCAATACTTTCCAACATGTCTCCAAGAGCCTGTAGAGACACCATTTTTATGAATACAAAAATGAAAAATCATAATAACAATGGAATCCCAGCGGTATTCAGAGAGACTTACCTTAGGGCATCTTGGGCCTTGAAGTTTGCTACCAATGTCACGTTCAGAGAGGAACTTTGCATATTCTGTTATTTGACTCTGAAGTAACCCAGAGCAATGTTGTAGATGCTGTTGAAGGTTGTGTCTTACAGCAGCTTGAGCAAAGTTTTCATTGTTAACTGAAGCAGCACGCAAGTCAGTTAACTCTCCTGGATCCATATCTTTGTGGCTCTGATAGAGATACCGTGTGATAAGTAGGTCCAACACACAATCACCAAGATATTCTAGTCTCTGTTGAAGATTCAAGAAATAAGAAAAGGAATTCAAGGAACTGTTTACTCGTAAATAACACAATAATCTGTCCAAGTTCATGATAAATTTTCCTCATTGTTCTAGAACCATCATCTTCTCTTTCAATAAAAGTGAGGAAGAAAAAGTCAATCACTACCTCGTAAGAATAGCCAAGTTTTGAATCTTGCTCAGATGCATGTGTTATGGCTTCCTGTAAGAGACCCTTGGTAGAAAATACATAACGAAGCTTTGACTCAAGGATTCCAATGTCCTCCACCATTGGGTTGCAGGAATGAAGTGATGCAGTAGCAATTGCTTCCGAAACCAAGGATGGCTCAAGCTCTAAATCAATTTTGAGCCACTTCATAAAATGAACAGCAGCAGATGATCCACCAGCTACATAGTAAGCTCCTATAAGGGCTTCAACACAATCAGAGATGGTTTTGGAACCCATCCATCTATGTCCCATGTCACAGCACTTTCCAACCACAATTCCGCGGTCTCTAGTTTGAAACTTGCTATCTACTGGAACTTCTAAGGTATCCACTCCGCACTCACAAGGAACAGGTCGTATAGAGAGCTGTCCTGGACCAACCCAACGGCGCGGATCAAAAGCTCCGTCACGTACATATCCCTATCAAATAAGAAACCATACTCATTATCACAAAATGTCAAAATCAGTGACCAATTAAATTGATGCAAGTCTTATTAGCATATATATGGACAACCACCTGTAAGTTTCGATCTATTCCCAATCTATGCAGGTTTGCGTTACAAATTACTGACTGGCGCAGAGACGATAATTGTCCATCATGTTTTTCGGGATATTTTAGGAAGAGGTGGCAGCCTACAGTATACTTTAGGACTGAATCACCAAGTAATTCCAAACGCTCCATGGAAAAATCTTCACTGCATCTAAGTGATGTGAGTGCTTCTAGAATCTAAACATAAGAAATTAGCTGGATTAGTCATATTACTAAAAGATAAAAGTGACGAATTACAATTACTCTAACCGAGGTACATGACACATACCAACGAGCTTGATATCTGTAAGCTGCTAGGATGACCACTAATCTCTTCTCTGAGTTGGCTAGCTAACATCAAGGATTCTAATCGATGAATCAATGATGGTATTAGATAAAATGACTTCAAAACCTCTCTTCTCAAACCAGTACAGACTAGAAGCTCAGGAGGCATATGGGCGTACATACGTTCCTTTCCATTGACAAGGCCAGATTCTGATGTCTTACCACTACCACCTGCCCAGTTGAGAGAAAATTTCAGAAACTAAACATACAAAAAGAGCCTGTATTCACTCCATTTCATTGAGAAAAATTCAAAGGGAAATGCATTTCTTCCTTTCATAATTCCAATTAATTCAAGAGACATGACGATAGTATTCTGGAATTTTTCTTTTGTCCCAGGAACTTTTAACTCAATCATATCGCTGGTATCATAATAGAATTGAGCGTTATAATGGATGTCTTTTTAAGGTACAATCAATGTTACAAGAATTCTTTTGTGTTTACCAACCATAGAGAAAGGGGCACACTATAAGAGAGACATACACAAAAGATCATGAAGATGGGAGAGACAATCTACAGAGTCTGCATAACATGAAGAGCTATTGCACGTAGATCAACAAACCTTCGCCATTGAAGTTCACAAGAAGATTGTGTGGATTATGATTTTGCTTCAGCCGCAAAAGAGGCTGAACCGGATACATGAGCAGGATCCCATATCTGAACAGTGACAGTGAAACTGTTTAAAACTATAAAGTGACAGTGACGGAACATCCAAAATATATGAACTCACTTACTTTTTGTTGAAGTACTCAGCGTAGTTTTTGAATTCTGATGTGTCAAAAGGGCTCTCAGCAGATGTTTCACTCAAAACCTCAAAAACAGAATATATTTTTCCAGTGTGGATGGCCACTACCACCATATCTTTGAAACTGTTTTCATCAACAGAAGAATTAGCAAAGTGAAATATCTGTGAACCATTGCATCCAGTCCCAGATGGGCCAGTTCTGTTTTGCAAAGATCTCCTTGCATCACCATTACAATGCTGAGCCCCCAATAATGCATTTTGCTTCAAGAACTCTACCACAGAAACACAAGAATTGATCCCTCCCCAATTTATTTTCCAGGATTCATTATTTGAATCATTCAATGTTTCAAGCGGAAGAACCAAATACATGTATGATTGCCTCCCCAGCTTTCTTGTTTCTTTCTTAAGTAAAAATTCTCTCTGCTTTTCAGCTGGGTTGATTCGATGAAACAATTTCCCAAACAATCCATTAAAGAAAAATTCCTGAAAGAGCTTTGCTTTTGACATCTGTTAAGAAAAATATAGTTACAGACTTACAGTAAGTAATTCTTCAAAACAAATAAGTTATATTCTACAAAAGCTTATGATTTACCTGCTCTCTATCCAAACGAACTTGCCCACAGGAAGAAACAGATGCTTTAACTTTCTTTGAAACCAAGTAAAGCTCCAATCCAATATTCCCCACATCCTTAGCAAGCTCCGTCTCAATCAGAAGAATTAATCTGGAATATAGCTCGGTGACAATATCACAGGAGAAGTCAAATTTATAGGCATAAAAAACAGCACCATCAAGTTTTTCTGCCCATGTTCCAGACAGAGCGCAAATGCTAGTTGTTCCATGTAGTTCCTTTCTTTTGGTTGTTCCTTAAAGAGAATATAAAATTTATTAACTGAAAGGCCATGGGACAGGGGAGAACAAGTGGAAGAAGAAAATGCCAAAATTCAACATGAAGTAGAACAAAGAGACTGGTTTAAAATGTACATATAGATGTGATAACCAGAAACAGTTAGCCACATGCACCAATGCTCCATCACCATTTAAAATGTGTACCAAGATCAATAAACAGAAAAAAAAAAAAAAAAAAAAAAAAAAAGGAGCTCATGTGACCATAATAAATCATTAAAAGTAATATGATATCAAAAAATACATACCCGCACCAGATGCTGGCCCTTTGCTCTCTGTAATTATATCTTTCTCCAAAGGCTTATCCGTGGATGGGAGAAGATGATCATTCAAGGAACCCAATTGATGCAGCTTTTTACAAGCTTCTAGGCATACAACCTGCTTTGATAAAGCAGAGTTTTTGCATGCAGGACCAACCAAAGTTTGGAAAGCCGCATTTGGAGGCAATGTAATCTTACATTCATAACAATCTCCGAGATATGAAAATTGAAAAGCTGGCCTTGGAATAAAGTACCTTTATCCAGTGATCGCAGTACAATAAGTAACAACACAAAGAGAGCTGTGAATTGGATAATAATTACAGAGATGAGGAAAAAAACATACTTGTCTCTGCGGAGTGTGTCACAATACTTATGTATGAGACTGACACTGGAATCTGCTGTAACCGATGCTCCGGTGGCATCCACAATATATTCACTTATTTCATCAAGTGTACGTGGTTTCAAAACACTTTCTTCAGGATCTCTATTTAGAGCTGTATTTGTCATCAAACCTTCGCTCTTGATAATCTTATATAGTTGATCCCTTTGTTGCTCATTTCCTCTGTATGAAGGGATAGTTAAGATTGCTTAAGGAAACACAAAATAAGAATGCCAACAGAGGCAAGCCTCAACTTATCGGAGATTCACTATATGCACCTATTGATATTTTGATGTAGTGAAACGAGAAAGCAATGACCTTACCTCTCTAGCATTATAATGAATTGAGAGTTATCTTGACGAGCCCGTCCTCTAGACTGTACATAACTACGCACTGTCTTCGGCAAGTCAAAACGAATCACACAGGAGCAGTTTGGAACATGAATTCCGTCCTCAACTACATCCGTAGAAAATAATAAATTGACCTATAAAGCAAGAGTTACCAGTTCATATTAGGTTTGATATTTCTGAACAGCTCATAATTAATTGATCTACTCATAATTCAATGTTTTCCTACAACATAAATCATCATTTACCTCCCCAGAGCTGAATAGCTTCAATGTCTCCTTTTGTGTTTTCGGTGTCAGAGCATCAACTGAGGTAGTGCTCCCAGTCAAATAGGAAATCTTGAAATGAGACAAGGAGGTAACTTTTCTCATGAACCTTTCAATCACTTTAGCTGTGATAATTCTATCCACAAAGATGAGGCACAGTAGATCCCTAGATACTCTGCAACCGGCAATCATGGTCAAAAATCTATTTTGCAATCAGGCGAATAAGAATTTGGAGTCGTTTACTTACCCAAATGAATGGAAAAGCTGAACAAGTTCATTTAACTTTGGAGATATGTAGCCCAAACCTACTGCCTTCAAATAGTCAAACCCAACATCCAAAAAAATTTCGACACCTGAATAGGAGAAGGGCTTACTATGACTGATATATAACTTCTTTAAAGGAGAACATAAAGTGACTAGCATCATAAAAGCATAATGGTTTGACCAAAAAATAAAAAATAAAAAAATAAAGGCATAACGGTTAATGAAAGAATGTCAGGCTATTAATCATTTATCTTAAGAATCTGAACTTGATCCCTACCAGAAGGAACATCATGTTTTGGTCCTCATTAACTGAATGACAGGAAAAACAAAGCACCAATAATGATTTTCATACGAATTTATGCAAAAGCCTACAGGGTGATTAAGAGAAATTTCAAATTTTAGTAACTTATACCATATCTCTGACTTGCATGTAAGATCGAATAAATACTACTAGAGAGAAAGCCAAAGAATGGCATACCGTTCAAAAGAGAATGCTTTATTATACCAACAACTTCCTCGAGAAAATATCTGCACCGTATAGAACTTTCTCTATAAACTTCACTCTTCGCTAGTAGGAGCATTCTCTAGACAGACCTTCACGGCCTGCAAAGGAACTCGGGGTTATAATCACAACCAGAATGAAGGGCCATAGAAGTAAAAAAAAAAAAATTGGAAGAAACATGAAATGGATTTTTTAATGGTTGGAAATTGGAATAAAGTGGCAGAAACAAGTTCGACGGCAACACAGATCATTTCCTTGACTTTCTGGCAACAGACTATCTTTCATTAAAACTAATGCTTAAGATCATACCTCATAAGCACATATAAGACCAAGGTTGTCCAGGCAATATACGATCTTTTCATAGTCATTTGACAATCGTCTCCGCAGAGTCTTAACTTTGTCATCCAAATCTTTAAAATTGCTTTGTATTGATTCTTGCAGCTTTAAAAACGAAGCATCATTCTGTTCATGCATTTAAACTTTTGTTAGCATCCACACTATACATGGAAAAGCTTGTAGTAAGTATCACTGGGAGTACCTTCGACCAAGAAGCCTTGATCTTTTCTTTCAAATCCAAACTTGGAAACCATGTTGGGTTATAAAATCTACGAGTTTCTTTCGCAGTAGGGGCATATACTTCCATCTATGTTTTATCCTCTACAGTATATACCTGTGTGTGCAAATTGTAAGACTGTAAATCATCACATGTGATCCATCAATAGTATCTCACATTTACAGCTCAAGAATCAAAACAAAACAAAAAAATGGGCGGTCACCTGGGAATCCAAAATGCTTTCAAGTTCTGATATTTGATCTTCACAGTCCATTGTGGATGAGACACCTGATCAATAAATTTTAGCAGTTGGTTTGGTATCAATAATGGACATGTGAAAAGCAATCCTCTATATAATCAAAATACAGTAAATCAGTAATACATTGGAACAACAGTGAATAGAAAAAAGGGAAAATGCCCTAATGCCCAAATATTTAAAAATTAAAGTCCATTCCAATTAAAATCTTATCTCATAACTCATTCCAATGATTGTTACCAAAAGGACAATACTACCCATCATTAATTCGTAACTGCCCCCTCCCTCTAAACCCAACCGTTGTCGCGCTCTCTCTCCAAAACTTCAATCGGGCTCTCTCTCCAAAACACCATAACTGCTTTCTCTCTCTCTCGCACAAGCACAGATTCACCAAAATCAAGCTTCGAATCGTCGAGCTTACGTCAGAACAGTCGCTCGTTCTCGCCAGACGGAATTGCTTTCGTCGGGACAGTCGCTCGTTCTCGCCGGACCGAATTCAAAGCTAAGAACTACCAAGACGAACAGGTAAACAAATCTCCAATTCCGAATTAAATTTCATTATTATGCTTGTAATTCGACTATTTAAGACACGAATGATGATTTTGAAGCTTGATTTAGAGATTTAAGAGAAGAAAGTGAAAGCGAAAACCTAGGGGTTTTTTTTTTAGAATTGGAAAATGATTCAGATTAATGTTCTTTTGTTGTTTAATTTTGTGTATGATGTTCTTTTGTTGTTCAATTTTGTGTATAGAGTGTTAAAATGCAGAAAAGGGGATTGTTGTGTTGATTACCGACCCACAATAATCAATTACTGGGGGGGGGGGGGGTAGTAATCAGTTAAGTATGACAAAACCACATTGATATAAGCCCCTTTGATATATTTTTGAATTGTAATTGTTGATTTGAAACTGTTGTGTTGATTATTGAGCACAAATAAATACTTACCGGGGTCAGTAACTAGTTACTAGGGGTCAGTAATCAACTTATTAGGGGTCTGTAATATTGGTGAGTGCTTAGTAACTAACAATTTAACATCTATATATGCAGAATGGGGAAACAAGTTGTTAGTTCAACTGAACATTACTACCTTGAGGAAAGAGCAGCTGGCAAGAAAAGGAAATCACAAGGACCAAAAAAGAACAAGGAGAACAAGAAGCAAAAAACTACCACAAAGTCTGTTCCTGAAGAAAATTCAGAAGAAGAAGATGATGCAGAGTTGAAGATAAAGGTCCAGCAGAAGAAGTGCTTCTGGGACTATTAAATTGATAGGAAAAGCCAGAATAGTAATAAAAACAAAAACAAATAAATTGATAGGAAAAGCAGACCTTCTGGGACTGAAGCGCTTTGGACCTTCTTGATCGGCGGCAGCACCGTGACCATCAGTGATATCAGAGAAGCCGCGTTTCAGGGGACTGTGGCCTTCTTCCCCTGGCAAATGCATGTTGCAGAGACAATGAAAACAAACAAGGACAAAGAAAAGATTCCACAGAAAAAACCTGAAAGAATCTCTAAGAAATCATAAAGGTTTTTCCTTTTTTTTTCTTCTGTTTTTTTTGGGGTTGTGGGTTCTTTCCCAACACCAAAGTGGGAACTGTGAGTGCAGACTTTGGGACTGTGCAGTGTTCCTTGGTGGGTTTTATTGCTATAATTGGGTTTTGGGTGGCACGTGAAGATGACGACCAGGTTTGGCAAGTGGACAAAATACTGGGTTCGGAATTTAACGAGTCGCCGATTTCCTTTTGTTTTGTTTTTTACGGTCAGAATCAGAGTAAGAAGAAGGAGAAGTAAAAGCACTTCTGCTCAGATGTGTGACAAGGTCAATGAAGTTGCACGAGCACGACCACAATGGTAACTCTCAACCTCGGATTTACCTTTTGACCAAATCTAAACTTGACATAATCAATTGATCATCGAAGAAGTTATACTCAACCTCAGATTTACGTTTTACCCATTACGAAATTAGATTCAATAATCTATTATAACTCCCAGATTATTTTGTTGCTATTCACGTCAGCTCATTTAACCACCATTTTTTATCAAACCAAAAAACATTAAACATCAACTAAAATAAGAGAATCGAAAGAGATATCCAATATAGTGTATTGCATAGATTGATCTAACCTAATGCAATTTCTCATTTATGTTACCTAGTTAGTATACGGACCGAGGTCCATGAGAGTATTCTAGCAAATTGAAACTAATCTCCCGTCGCATGTTGCATCAACACAAAGACCCTTCAAGCATGTTGGCCACAAACTTGTGGGAATTGAGACTCGACATTTAGACATGAATGTTTCATACTAAACAACTTGACCAACTTGATCATACCAGGTGGTTAACTAAATAAATCTTCGAGTTTTTCGTTCAATTTTTGTACAAAAAAGAAAACATTAAACATCAAATGAAATTAAAGAATTGGAAGTGTTAATAGAGTGTACTGCATCAATTGATCTAAACTAATCCAATTTAAAAAAAAAAATCAATTAACAATCAGTAAAACCAACTTGAGAATAAAAGAACTGTACCTATACTTATATGCATTTGCATTAACCCAAGAGCTAAATCATCTTCTATTTTTTCACTCATTTGTATCCCCGAACCAACCAGTTGGCTCATGATTTAGGATCTAGACAGAAATCAGTTTGGTTTTCAATCCAATAAGATAAAAAAAAATTGAGCATTTGAGGAGCCGCTCAATTCTCGATTTGATAGCAGTGAGATTTTTGCACTGAAAAGCGTTTGTAAATATTATCGGAATGACATGTTATAAAAACGGCCCAAATCAGATTTAGATACGTCTCGACATGCATGTAAATTTTAAAATTTAAAATTTAAATTTTAAAAGTTTAAGCTCACGCATTTAAGCTTTAAACCTAGTTATGTGACGCCTATTGTATTTTAAAAGTAAAATGGTTCGCACTTTGAAAATCTAAAATCAAAATATGTTACTATGAGCTCTGAGTGAATATAGAAAATATCTATTTCGCATCAAGTTGTTGCAATCCATTTTTGTACATAGAAACATGAAAATGATGTTAAAATCAAAGAATCCACTAAAAAGTAAAAATACTGAATGAATTTAAAATGTTCACAACAAAAGGAACTACAAAGGTGAGTAATCAGGTTGATTCTATCTTATCCTGTATGGCCGAGTTACCAGTAATCACCACAAGAGCAGCTTCCATTTTTGAAACGATGGAAGCGATTTGCATCTCTCACCACAATTTCTCTTTGAGAAACTTTTGATATGTACTTGATTGCATTATGGCAATCTCCACAAACTCTAAGGTTCTTGATGACCCGAATAATGGCAGATGAAGGAGTGCTTATCAATCCATAAGCTATGGCTAGTCTCTCACTATGGTAATATAGAGCTCGCTCCTTTTCCTCCTCTTCAACATCAGCAAGCACAAACTCTGTATCAGGAACATACCCTTCTTCGCTGATCCGTTTCATCAAGTCCTCCAACTTGTCGTATATCGAATCGGCTTCAGGATGAGATTTATCATCTACTACAAACAAATGGATCTTGTTCTTCACATCTATCCAGCTGAAATCTGGTTCTTTCTTTACATTGTTCACTTTCATCATTTTTCGAGCATCGTTCACAGCATCCCACTGGTTGGCAGCAGCATTCATATTGGATATGAGAACATAAGCCGACGAGTCAGATGGCTCGATAGCCAAGAGCTGCTCTGCTACTCGTTTTCCAGTTTCTGTGTCCCCTTGAACCCTGCAAGCACCAAGCAGGGCTCTGTACATTGAAGCAGAAGCTACAAATGGCATAGATGCTATCAGCTTTTCTGCCTCTTGAACACGCCCTGCGCGACCAAGGGCATCGACTAGGCAAGAGTAATGCTCAATCTCAGGTTCAATGTCATAATCTCTTTGCATTGAAGAAAAATGCTCATAAGCTTCAGAAACTAAACCAGAGTGGCTGCAAGCAGAAAGAACTCCAATGAAAGTAACTCTATCAGGCACAATGTTTCTAAATTTCATGACTCTGAAAAGATTCAATGCTTCTTCGGCGTCTCCATGTTGAGCTAAACCCACCAACATGGCATTCCACAGGACAATGCTTCCGACATCCATCCTTCTGAATAAACGATATGCCTCTTCTATGTTACCACACTTGGCATACATGTCAACAAGTGATGTCGCAACATAAGGGTCCGAGGACTATTCCAACTTTATTGCATCTGCATGTATCTGTTTCCCTTGTTCCAATGCTGTCAGACAAGAGGCGGCTTTGACAAGGGTAGCTAAGGTGTATTCATCGGGCGGAACTCCTGACTGCCTCATCTGACGGTATATAGACACGGAGCGCCCTTCATCTCCATTTTCTAAACACCCTGAGATAAGAGTTGTCCACGCAACATTATCTGGTGAAGGAATGTCATTGAAAACCGTGTGTGCACTTCCCATGTCTCCACATTTTATGTACATATCTAGAATACTGCTGTTAACGTACAAGTCCTTTGAATACCCTGTCTTTATGATATAAGCATGAATTTGCTTCCCCGGTACCAATGCTACCAGGCAACTAGTTGCCTTGGCAACAGTTGCCAAAGTAATCTTGTCTACACTGTTTCCACCATTATGAATCCTCCTCATAAGTTGTAGCGCTTTGTGACTGTCATTACTCTTTATGTACCCAAACATCAACGCATTCCAAGAAGCCAGATTGAATTTAACTTTATTTTCCAATAGAGCCTCCGCCTCCTCCATCTTTCCACTTCTAGAATAAACATCAACAAGAGCTGTTGAAACAAATCTGTCAGCAGCAATTCCGGTTTTAAGTGCATGTACATGAACCTGTTTGCTGAGATGCAACCCTTCTTGAAGAGAGGAGCAAGCCCTTAAAATACTTGCAATTGTGAACTGATCAGGTCTTAGACCATCCCGTAATAAACCTATAAATAGGTTTACTGATTCCTCTTCTGAACCGCTTTGTGCACAACATGATATCATCGAGTTCCATGAAACTAGGTCCACTTCTTTCATGTGGTTGAATACTTCTATCGCACACTGAACACAACGAGCCTTTGAATACATGTTAATAAGTCTATTTGCTACCAAAAGAACAGAATCAAGACCTGATTTCAAAGCAGCAACATGAATCTGCTTCCCCACCCCCAAATTATTTGTGCCTACAATCGCAGATAGAATGATGACTAATGTCACACTGTCATATCCAACTTTTGATCTAATCATATTTCTAAAGCACTCTACGGCAGCTCAAGTTTCACCAGCTCGGATATATTTGGACAACGTCTTGTTCCACAAAAACACATCGGAATCAGTAGAAGGATCACAATCACTTGGTGGATAGGCTTCATCATCCACATTAGTTACAAACTCCCCCAGCTTTGCTGCATATGCTTGAACCTCCTCCATGTGCCTCTTGCCTTCATCAGAATCAACTTTCCGAATCCCACCAAGAACACAACGCACACTAACACTGTCAGGACCTAATCCACTCCAATGAAACTCAGAGAAAAGAGCAAGCGCTTCTTCCTTCAGTCCCATTTCCACATATGCCTTCAGCATTGTGTTCCACAGCACAACATCCCTTTCCACCATCCCATCAAACAAAGACCGAGCCTCCTTAACTCGCCTGAGCTTACAATACACATTCACCAGGTTGCTCGTAACAAACACATCCCACTCCAACCCAATCTTCACCGCATACCCATGAACAGCCTCGGAAACCCAAACACGCCCTGACATCAAACACAGCTTCAAAACCGACGCCAGAGTATGCCTGCTGGTGAACACAACAGACTCACGAAGACCCCGAAAAATCCCAAGCCCCTCTTGAGCATTTTCAACCAGATAGCGACCCGATTGCGCGTAGGCTGCTAAAATGGCGTTCCAGGTGACCAGGTCTCGCTCAGGACTTTTATCGAACAGGTGGCGTGCATACGTCAGCGACCTGCATTTGGCATACATGGTGAGGATGAGATTGTTGATTAGGAAATGATCTGGGCATTGCCCGGAGGTTAGGATGAGGGCGTGGCATTGCCCGGAGGTTAGGATGAGGGCGTGGGCGCGCTTGCCGAGTGGGAGGTCTGTGTTGGGAATGGCGGTGCGGAGGATAGAGAACCATGGAGAAGACGAAGAGGAGGGTTTCGAGTGAGAGATAGGGTTCGAAAGGGGGGAGATATTGGAGAGAGGGACAAGAGTTTTCGGGGTTTTGGTGGAGAAGAGAATTGATTTGGGTCGGAGATTGGTATGCAGCTGCATTATTTCTGGTTTCCCTCCAAAATTCAAGACATGATGAGCGACTCTGAAATTGGGGGGAAACCAAGCAGTTCTTTCAGTTTAGGGTTACTACTCCACTCGAGGAGTTTGTAATTCTACGGTGTTTGCAATTTACTGACCTTTGCCGCAGGCTGACTAGGATTTTCCACATCATTAGGAGCGCTACAGAGGCGAAGCTCGCTTGAATGGAGAACAAAATGAGGAACTGAGATGAAGACGGTGGATCATTGACAGAGAATCAAGGATAAATGGGGTTAAGATCCCTCAAACGATTGGCTCAGGGAGTAATTGGCAAGGTGAATTCTATCATGTAATTCAATTCTATCAGTTACATCTGAGAATCAAAAAGGAATTAACAAAGAAATGAACTTTTAAGATACAAAAAAGATAACGTTGCAAGACGTCAGCTAACGTAGGATCACTTCTGCCTACTGGTCCAACTTACTGATACACTTCCACTTCTTCTTTTTTCCTTTTTTTTTTTAACTTCCTCTAACTTCTTCATCTTTCTGTTCCATTTTTTTTTTCCTTTTTCAGACTTGACTAATCTTGGTTGCTTCCCATATACACAGATACAAGAATGGCTATGATCACTATGACTTCGTCGTGGACTTCCCCTCTGTCAAAATACTATCTTCCCGGCTCAGTACATCAGAACTCGTAGCAGCCCAGGCTGCGGCTCACTGTAGTTGAGGCCCTCTTCTTCCAGTAGGTAACGCTGTACAGCCACCGGGAGCCTTGCCGGTGTGCGTGAACCCCGAGTGTGGTGGCCTGTTCCAACACATATATAAACCTGAAGACCTGTTTCTGCTGCTCTGGCAGTATTCCTCAATATGCTCAGCTCATGCTTGAGCCTATGAAGAGCTTCACTTACGTGAAGTCCATGCAGGTCTATCATCCTCTCATGTGCTCTTCCATTGCCTTGCATTTCTGGGTTCCTGAAAACAGTGTAGAAAAACAAGAAGGGCTACAATTAACTTATCTAATAAAGATCACAACTAAGCTTATAAAGGTGAACCCCAATTGACACTAGTCAATTATCAAACTCATGCTATATATGAAAATAAGGAGCTTCATCACGCTAGACGCTTGTTCCAGGCTGTCAGAACACGAAGCAGCTGGAATGCTTAAACAGAAATCACTCGCAGAGTGTTCCAAACTATGAGTGACAAATAAGCTCATCTATGCGGTTTAAGATGAAATGGAGTTCTTGAAGACAGATAAGAAGAAAAGAAAACCTAATCAACTTGTCACAAAGTCCATGAGGGAGAATAGGACAGAGATTCAAAAGCAGAAGAAAAGAGTTTCAATCCTTCACAGTTGAATTGAATGAACATAATTCAAAACAGGTGACAGAAAAATGAGAAGTTGCCAGGAATAGAATTTATCAGCCATCTCCTTTAGAGATTGATAGGAGTAACACAAATGCAAAAACAAATTTAATAATCAGGATACCCTCGATGGCACAGACCAGCCACAAATAGTGGAGGACAACAAACCTCTGGCGATATATAGATTCTTGAGCTTTGCCATGAGCTGCCTTCATATGCATGTTGTGCAGCTGCCCTTTAACACTCAGTTCCTTTGCAAGAGCCTTGTTTCCAATAAGGTATGCTTGCCGTGCCTGTATTTAAATACAAACAGTCAGTGAAGTTTTGATGTTACAAGCACTATATGACTCGATATGCCAATATTGATGAAATTGCAGTGGCACAGTGGTATGGGAGATTTGTATGGGAAAAACACTCCAAATACCAATAGTTGCTAAAAATCTTATGCTTCAAAACCAACATCAGGTGTCCACCAGCCATGTGCCACTGCAATTTGATCCTTGACTCTGTATTTTTCCTTAGCTTGGCCAAACAGTTTAGAAAAAGTTAAATATGTTAAGATTCATACATACTGCCTGAATCCCTTCTTTCTTTTTTCTTTCTTTTTTGAGCCAATCTGTGTTTCACCGTTGAGTTCGAAATAAATGGAAAGGGTGACCGAGGTTTTACATGAAAATACCATTTGAAAGGACAAACCTGCTCTAAGTATGCATTACGCATGCGTGCATGATCACGAGCTTCCTCCCGCAGATCGGAATACATATTTGCTGTCATCCCAACAATGTTAAAGCAAATATTTGTTCCAGAAACTGAATGGACAAAAACAGAAGTAATTTGGTTGACCAAGGAACATTACCAACAGCATCTCCAGTTTCAAGCCAAACAGGAGCAGTCCGAGCTGAACCACGAGTCTGCGACCTATCACTGTAGATGGCTCTTCCATGCCCAGTATTGTAAGTGCTATTTACAAGATGGGAAGCTCTACTTGAGCCAATTGCAGCATCAGCAGAACCATTCCTCTCATACTTCCATCCACCTGAATCCTGAGTTGCCAATTTCCTGACAGCCGAAGCAAAATCTACTGAACCTCTAGATGGAAAGGATGAGTTAGACTTAAACATAAGCATGTTGTCCTTGTCAGAAGATCGATAAGGATTGCCACTTTGCTGGAAATCATCATCTCCAGCATATTTTGGATGACCATGCTGACCATCTGTTGGAGTAAGTGCAGGAAAGTCCATCGGACTAAGATCAGGAGCTGACAAGGTCTTTGGATTCATATTCTCATTAAAACCACCATCAACTTGAAGCTACAGTTCAAAACAATCATGCATTGTCATGTCAATTTGCAGCAATGAAAACAACAAGTAGCTAAAAGAAATATTTTCTGACCACAATCAAAAACCCGCATTTCCCATTCAAACATCTTCAAACTAGAAAAATAAAAGCTACCTAGAGATAAAAAGCATGAACAAAACAAAGAGTATACCTCCAACTGTGTCAACATTTCAATAGTCAGGTTCAAGTCGCAACTATTGGCAAAGTAAACTTCTGCAAGGCTCTGAGCAGAAAACCCAGGGAACTGTGAAGCCAAAAAATCGGCAGGGTTAATTTCGCTATCATCAAGAACTGCTTGCTCACCCAATATATCATTCATGAATCCATGTCTAGAAATGCCATCATAAAGAGATCCCTCATGACCATTGCTAACAAGCTGATTACTATTCAGAATCTGCTTATCCCAAGGCTTGGTTGACATATGCATGAAACTGGGGGAGGAAAGATCATCCCCATAGGGAGATGTAGCAACTCTTAACTTGTCAGAAAAGCTATTACCATTGATGTGTGACTCATTTAATAAGTATCCACTGCCGGTAGAGGCAGGAAACTGTGTTATTTCACCATCATCATGCAAGGACAAACCCGCCAAAGAGATGTTTCCAAGACCTGGTGACTCATCTTCTCCCATGACCTTAAAGTCAGGAGTGATATCATCAGGGAGCTGGTGGCGCCAATATTGGTGGGCCTCGTCATCAGAATTATTCGAGGTGGAAGATTCAGTTCGATCTAATACAGCTTTTCCAAAGGTTCCCGATGAAGAAAATGCTGTTGCCGCCTGAGCTGTGCTGGTGCTTCCAGATGATGGAGATCTGAGTGAAAAGGGAACAAACTCTGCTGCATTTGGATTTAAAGACGTTGCCTTGCTTGCAGCAGCGCTTAGCTTTGTGTCATTCGTGAAGGATCCTTTCTTGGACAAGCTCATTATTTACTGAATTAGATACAACTAGAGAAGCTTCGAATTGAAGAAAAAGAACACAAAACTTTCAGTAAGCATCAACCAAACCCTGCAAAACAGTTCCATTGAGCACTATCATCAGTCCATTGACCACCAACTTCAAACCAAACAAACTCGCAATTCACAGAGTCCATCATATCAAAAGTCTTTCTTCCACAATTCAAGTAAAAGAGCATACATATAACGAGATAAACAGCAAAAATGATACTAATTTCAAAAGCACTTCCGAATTTCCTCGTTTTGAGGTTAAAACTAGTTGTACAATTCTCCGAAAATCAAATCATTTCTCAAGATTCTATGCAAGATAAGACAAACTCCACAAAACCGAAAACAAAGTCAGCTTTTTCAAAAAATACAAATAAATTTCCACAGTAATTAAATTCTCAAGTTCATTGAAACAGCTCCAATTTCCACACAAGAACCAAAACAAAATCAAGCTCAAGAATCAAGAGCAGCACAGAAACCAAATTCAAACTCAACAGATCTCATCATATTCAACGCAAAATCCAAACCGAATTAAAACCAAAACGAATCCGAAAGCTACAAAATCAAACAGAGCAAGTGAAAGATCCGGAGCCGAGTACCACCTTTTCGCACCAAATCGAAGGGATCCATGAGCTGGTAGAAGCCAAAGCTTTAGAGAAGAGAGTGATAGGAAAGCCAAAGAGAGATTTGAAGCTTCAAGCTTGGAGGAGCTGTGTGTGTATGTGTTGCAGTGTTATCTGGAGCTTTCAGGGCTCTCTATATCTATCTATCTTCTTCTTCTTCTTCCTTCTCTTTTGTGTCTGTGTGAGCTTCTTTTTTTTTTTTTAACCCTGTAAGGAGTAATACCAAAACCACCACCACAGAAATTTGGAAAAGACGATCCAATCCCTTCGCCACTCGATTTGACCCCAAAACCCTTCTCTCTCTATCTCTGTCCAAATTGGCCCTTTTTTAATTATTTATTTGACGTGATCGGGATATGAGAATAGCACTGCACAACTTTTTTGGATGAATATTTTATATTTTTTATAGTTTATTTATTTTTTCATTTATTTTCGGTCCTTCTATTTTTTGCTGGGGAATATTCTGGTATTTTTACATTTATTCTACTTTTAAAAAATTTTCTAACGAACATGATTCTAATTCGAGTAATTTTAAATACATATTTCTTACTTAATACATTACTTATCTAGTTTTTTATTTTAATATTATACTAAATACACACCTTAAAACCTAAAATACTATAAATATTTAAAATTAATAATAATATATTATTTAATATAATTATTATATATTTACTATTTCCTAACCCTATTTACGTATGTCAAAATGCCCAGTAATTCTAAATCTGAAGTATTTTTTCCCACTAACAAAAAAAATTCTAAAATTCTTATCAACCCAATAAACTCTTAGAGACTATTCTCATTAACAAAATTTTTAACTTTTAATGATTTTTTCTTGACCAAATTAACCTTGCATATTCTCTCTCTCTCTCTCTCTCTCTCTCTCTCTCTCTCTCTCTCTCTCTCTCTCTCTCTCTCTCTCTCTCTCTCCAGCCTGCCACTGACGACACCATACCTCCGCCGGCGACACAGCTGCCTCTAATGACGTTTGATTCAAGCCCTGCAACGAGATCTGAACCAGCTACCTTCGACGAAGTCTGAACCAAGCACTGCCAATCCAACCAAACCAACTTCGGTGCCTCTCGTCAAAGCCGCCATGCTACTCTCGTTGGTGCATTTTGCCAACTTCGGCATCTCCCAGCCCTCTCATCGCGGTTGCGGCCGCACCAAGAAGACCGAGTCGGCAAATATCACCGCTCACCGGAGCGGGGAGCTCGTGACACATGTCTGAGTAGAACGGCGTGGTGGCGGAGGAGAGGTTTAAAGAAGAGGTTTAAAGAAGAGGTTTTTATTTCTTTTCTTTTGATGTGTAGTAATAATGGAAAAGAGATAGCTAGGTTTTAAGGAAGATGAAGTTTTTTTTTTTCTAATAATTGATGGATGTTTTTGTAATTAAACATATTTATAAAATCTAATATGTTAAATATAAAATAATAAGGGTGTGTATTAAGAAATTAGATGTGTGTATTTAAAATTTCTCTTCTAATTCCCCAAGAAGTTTTAGAAAAAAAAATGAAGAAGTTTAGAGACGCAAGGTATTAGCATATCTAATGGTAAGTTGTTTTCTGAGCGAAAATTTCACATGAATAAGGCTTAAAAAAAATACCGTAATTAATATTTATTACGGCGTGTTTTCAAGACTGAAAATTATATTGATATCTATAGTCAGATCCGGATTTATTACCAAACAATGCGTACCCACTATCGCAGCATTATTATTCTACATGATGACACCATCCCATAATTTCACATGAGCAGTGTAATAATGGAATTTGCCATAAGTTGTTTAAGAAGCAATTCCGCATGTAAATATTCAAAGAGGTACGTGTCGAAATCCCTCACTCAAAATAACTAAATGTCTGGTGGAGATAAAATACATCATTATCATGGAGTACAGGCTCAAATTAAATTTTGGGGGGGGGGGGGGGGGGGGGGGTGTGGACTTAGTGTAGCACAGTCTTTTATTTTATTTTGGTCCGGAATAGTGTAACATTTGGTGAAGGTTGCATATGGGAGCTAGTTAATTGATCTACCAAAATGTCTTTCTCAAAATTGGTCTTTTTAAATCTATTTGTGGTTTTTGGCTGGTGTATATGTTGGTTTATAACTAGAAGGCAATGATGCTCTATGCTGCAATTGAATAGGGACACTTGCAACTGTCCAAGTACACATTGAAGCTGATTGTTAGATGTTGTACATTTTTGGCAATTGCAGTATTTAAGTGTCTTATTCACTTCAAATAGAAACCCTTAGTATTTATCTGACTAAAGGGTATTTCTTTTTATTTATTTTTTTAATCAATGTGAAATTTCATAGGAAATTGGAGTGAGACTATTTAAGGATACTATAGGGTAATTAAAGCACAAATCGGACCAAACAAGATTCCTAACTGGGAATATATATGCACAAACTGAATGGAAAGAGAAATGACAAATCAGTATAAATAAGCTTATCCGAACCAAAAATGTCACGTCCCGACCCATAATTTTTACTTTTATTAATGGCATAGTGGTAATAAGAATTTTACTGTGTTCGTCATTAAATGTAAAATATAATTAATCTCCAGAGAGGTGTGGAGGACGATTATTTTGTGGAATTATTTTAAGGAAGAAATTTTGACGACGGTTAAAAAATGGTAATTTTTTATAGTAAAATGTAATTTTTATTGGGGTATTATTTTTGGGGTGTTAAATTTTGGTTTGGGTTTATTAGAGGACTTGGACCCAGATCGGGCCAAGCCTAATTTTTCTTTTTTTTTTCCCTTCTCTCCGCGCACCCCGCTCCCTTTCTCTTCCCCGACCCATTTCTGCTTGGATTTTGCCCTTGCCCGAGCCCGACCGCTGCCGTCCGGCCGGCCCAGCTCGCCTCACCTGTCCCAAACGGTCGGTCTCCGACCCAGCTGCCGTTCTAGACCGGTGGCAGCCTCCCTAGTGCCTCCATGAAGGAGAAATCAATGCCGAAAGCCCCATAGCCGACGAGCCATAGCTCAAAAGAAAAGCTCACCTTCCGTGCTTCAATCCCTCCAAAATGCTCGCTCCATCTTGAGCTAGGTAAGAAGAAATCGGTATTGGAAATTTTAAGGTTTTATTATGTGTTTGTGTTCGATTGGCTTGGTTAGGCTTAGAATTGGAGCCGCCACCGAGAAAATGTTTTTGGTGGGGAAAAATGTGAGGAGTTTAATGGAATAAGTTTTAGAATTTTTAGAGGAGTTTTGGATAGGTTTGAGAATTGTTGAAGTTTGGTATTTTTGGCGGATTATTAAGTTAGAATCCGGCCATTGGATTTTATTTAGTGGAATATGTTTTTGAGGATGTCGGTAAAATTTGTGGAGTTTTGAGGTTAGCAGTGGATTCAAGATTTTGGAGTGTTAGGCTTGGTTGAGCGCGCGAAACATATTTATTTATGTTTGTTTTGCGTTAAGCGTCGGTATTTTATTTAAGGTTTATTTTATTTGGAACAGGACGTGAGGAGGCTCGAGCGGAAGAGACCTCCGACCGACATCAGGCTTAGGCCTAACCAGTGAGTGAACCTTTGTTTTAAATTATTGTGTTCGAAATGCTTTATCGTTTTGAATGATTTTCTGTTGTTAGATATTTCCCGAAATTGAGAATTTCGATGATTATACTCTTATATGAGAATAGTATGTATATGATTAAATGCTAGCTAACTATACATGATTTCCCCCCATACCGAGGTACAATTCTGGTATGGGGTGACGTGAGCGTTAGACTCGAGCATCGTAGCCCTATGCGACTTTCTAATTTCGTATTTATTTATTCATAGATTTCGTACAAGGAGTAAGCACGTATATATATACACCATTCGGTCGCTTTCCCCCAGCCTGAGGTACAATTTCAGTGTGGGGTGACGTAAGCGTTAGACGCAAGCGTAGTAGCTTTGTATGATATCTATTTTATTCAAGTTGTTCATAGATATCGTCCAAAGGGTTAGGTGAGTGTGCATACATACTATATATATATAATATCCTGGCCTGAGAGGCAATTTCTTAAAGTTTGGGAGTCTAGCCAGGCTGGACCCCAGTTCAGAATCTTTCTAGTGGAGCTCTTGTTTTTGCCCCTGATGAAGCGTTTTCTTGGAAAGTGTTTTCTTGGGAAATATTTATTTGTTGTCGGAATCGTTTTGTCCACTCACTCTGACGTGTTGAATATTTTCTCTCGGACTCTTCGTTTTTAAAAATGCCCAGTCTGCAGAGTTCGCGTGAGGTCTAGCAGGAGACGTCGAGACATAGTCACTCATCTATCCGCTACATTTCGCCAGTAGGTTACCTGTTTAATCTACTAGGGGTTTGTTAGTTTTCGCTGTGTATTATTTTATTTTATTTTTAGTAGCTCTGAATACTATTGGAATTCTTGTGTATTATATTCTGGCTACTTTTGGGTTATAGGGGAGGATTTATTTTGGAATAAAAAAGGTGGTTCTTAAATTCTTATAAGTTAGGGTTGTCCATTTTCGAGGGAGGTTTACCGAGTTTTCGATAAATTTTCCTTTGAGGTAGTCCCCACATGACTAATCTCGGGTTTCGGGGTGAAATTCGGAGCGGGTATTGACAAAAAAAGTCATTAAGTTCAACATACAAGCTTGACATTTTCGCATTAACTCGATCAGGACAAAGACCCTTGGCGTACACGCCAATTAAACACCACAAATTACAACAAGAAACAGAGTAACATATATAATGGTTCAAACAAGACCCTCCACACCATAACCAACAAACATACCTCTGGGACGAACACGATCACAGCTCCAAAGTATCATATAAAAGAATAAAGGAATCATAATGAATTCGGGTATAAGTATTTATTTGTTTATTAACACAATAAGGAATCAGGTATGCCTCACCTCCTTGTAAGGATTTAATTTCTTGATACTCAAGAATTTGATTATGAATGGGAGAGACCGGTTTATGAATAACTATCCGAAATCATTAACAATTTTACCCAACTATAGCCAAAAACAATGCTACACGTGTCCTAGATACTGCTATAAATATTAAATCCCAATCGGGTAAGGATATATAGTACGTAATCATATATAGTATCCAAACAAAATCGGGTACGAAATTAGCTAGAGTCCCCTGTACCAAGTAGGAATGATTATTGATTAACCAGAAACTCGAATCTTATTAGGAGAAGTCCGCTATAAATAAATCAGTGCGCACCATATAGAAAGCTACAAATCAGAGAGATAATCTAGCCGCAACATAAACTTTAGCTCCGGCCCTTTTTCATATTTCAAAACTTGAATCCTTCTTAAATAGCGCTCTGAATCTGTAAAAGAAAACAAAGCTCAGTAGTGCAATCTTATGGCATCAGCTTCTTTAATGGAGGAGTCTGCTGCTGCTGTTGCCGATGAGGTCGAGCTGGTGACGTGTCACTGCTGCGGGCTGGAAGAGGAGTGCACGCCGGGATACATAGCGCTGGAAAAGAAGAAGCACCAGGGACGTTGGATCTGCGGGCTTTGCGCGATGGCGATCGAGGACGATAAGATGAAGTTGCAGACGGAGATCACTGCCGATGAGGCCATTAGGCGACACGTCAAGCTTGTCGAGAACTTTCGGTCGTCGTCGTCGAGGAGTATGGATTCTCCCGCGGCCGATGAGAAGGAGGAGGAGACGACGGACTTGTTGATCTCGAAAGTGATGCAGCTCCTGCGGCGTACATTGGACTCGTCGAGAAGGACAGGGTCTGGTTCCGGTGGCGGGGCGTTTGATCGGCGTCTGTTGAGGTCGAAGAGCTGTTTTTCGACAGTAGGAGAGAAGGGTCGTCTACGTTGATTATTTGACTGATTGAATTACAGGGTAATTTTACATGTTTGGCTTAGGTTAATAAAGTAGTACCAGTGGTAACTAGGATAATTTTGCAGGGGTGGGACTAGTTAAAAGTGACAAGTTAGTTTTTGTTGTGGTGATATTCTAATTTGGGTGGGTTTAGGTCTTGTTGTTGACATAATGTGTGCATTGTGACTGAGGGGGTGGTGGATGAAGTTCTATCTTCCCTTCCCTAAATTTGACATGAAACAAATGCTATACAAACGGTTTCATTTTGAATAATTGGTGGAATGTCTTTATCGTGGTATGTTTTTATGTTCAATCTTACGACTAATGAAATTGATCGATCAATCAAATTTAAACAGTTATGATTTTGGAAGATCTAAAATTGATTGTTTCCTTATGTCATGTTTCTTTTGTTTATGGGTTTTAATACCGATCTAATTCATAGTGTTGCCTAATTATGGTATATGCTGGCAAATATGGAAGTCTCATAACAATCATATCTTCCAATATGTCCAAGTCATACTTCCTCAATTATTCATGTTAGCTGCCTATATTTGATCCTCAGAGGAGTTACAATACTATGTGCATGTTTAGTATCGAGGACAATCATGGATACTTGGCCTACTTTCTCTTGAGTAGGCTTACTCAATACTAGCTTGAACCATGTTTAGTGAGACAATACTACGTAAGGTGGAATAGTGGAAATAACACTCATCAAACCCTCTTGAACTATAGAACCCATAAAGAAAGAAAAAAAAAAACCCCAAATTTAGCGCGCGCCTAGCTTATATAAATCTGTATCGAGTAATTTCCACTGCAAAGCCATCTACAATAACAAGAGACAATGTCTAAGTTCCTGGTTCGAGTGTGCTTTCTAAAAGCTCGGCATGCTTCCAGCTTAGATACATATCCAGTTCATCTCCTTTTCTTTCTTCTATATGCTTACATACACACGTAAACCCATTTCACATTCTACTCTTCTCTACTTGACTTATCCCTTCTCCTGTTAAGCAATCTCTTGGTTTGGCACCTATAACCTATATCTACATAAATTGGGGTTTAAAATCAAAATTAGGGGGAAAACGAAATTAGGCGTTTACGAAGTCGCTCAATCGGTCGATAATAGATATGGAGAATGATTGGTCTCTTGATCAAACAAGTTGATCAATCTTGTCTTAAGAGATAAAGTGAGAGACAAAGAGAGGAATGAGAGAGATGATGTTATCTTGGGGTCCTAAAATTGAGTACTCAGAATAACACTACTTAAGTCTAGTTTGGTATAGCTCCGTTTTAAAAAAAAAATCAGTTTCTATCCAAACTTTTAGATTTTATAGTGTTTGATTAATGAAAGAAAAACAATTTTTTAAAAAAATTACAAGTCACTAGCAGCAACTTTTAGAAGCAACATGAATGTTACTTTTAAAAGCAGCTGTCACTAAAAACATTAGACATTAATAAATTTTATCTTGACAACACTTTGAAAACTAATATTTACCAAACACAAAATAATTTTAATTCACAACTAATTATTTTCTCAATACAGCAGCAACATGTTTTTTTTTAAAAGCCACAGCAATACCAATTAAACTAGCCCTTAAGGAGGTTGAGAGCAAAAACAAGTGTTAGGTAGTATCATTTATTTTTGTACTCCCTCACAGTCTCACACCAAACACAAAACAATTCTAAAACTAATATTTATCAAACACAAAATAATTTTAATTCACAATTGATTATTTTCGCAATATAGTAACAGTAGAGTTTTTTTAAAAGTCATAACAATACCAAACTAGCCCTTAAGAAGGTTGAGAGCAAAAACATGTGTCAGGTAGTATTATTTATTTTTGTACTCCCCAAGTCTCACACCAAACATAACTCAAACTATTTGGTATTTTTTGTCTAATATAATATCATTTAGCCTCATACACCAAACATGCATTGAATGTGGTAAATCCTGCTAATGTGCCAGTGTTGAAGTAATCAATTGGATTCCTCATGCTCCAAGCCAGGTGAAATGATAATCCAGCAAGTTAATTTTGTAATGCTGTTTGGATTTTTTTTTAAATGAAAAATAAAATAAAAAATCTGAAAGGCCAAATCATTGGCATTGAGATTGACAGGCACGTGTCCTTTGCATGGGCACTGTTCTGTACTTCTGTAGAGCTGTGCAATCCTGCCGTCGCCAGTAGTACATGTTACCATCTTTAACCTCCGTGTACTACATTTCCCAGTCCGACCCGAATACCCATATCTACAAACCGCCATTAACCTCTTTTTCTACTGGGCTCAGCCCATTAAATCCTCCTCCAACCAGTAAAAATCACCTTTTCGATCAAACCAAGCTGTCCCTCACCTTTCAAATACCAAACCCACCCCTCCAAAGCCACCAACTCCAGCTCCCACCACGGGGACAAAACCGTAAATAACATAATTCCGGAGGCGATTTTACCTTGCGTACATCGCCGTCGTACCAGAAAAAGTTAGTACACGGTCCGCACCAACCAGCTTATCAGAAACAGAATAATAATACAAATCATTATTTCTGTCTTCAGTCTCCTTCAAACTTCATCGTTTCTTTTTTTCTCACCGGAGTTTTGACCTCTGCTTCCTTCCTTCTCTCTCCGGCGAAGCCAAGATGATGCACATGACCTCTGCTTCCTTCCTTCCTTCCTGTTCGACTCGTGGAGCACCACCACGTGGCTCAGCTACGCCCTCACGCTCCTCGCCTGCCTCATCGTCCTGGCGTTCTACCAGTACCTCGAGGACCTGCGCGTGCGTCTCAGGCTGGCCTCGTCGGCCGCGAAGGCGTCGGATCCGATCCAGGCTCCGCTCCTGCGGGGCAAGCTCAGCGCCGGAGGGAAGTTCTCGGCGGTTAATCTGGCCGGGTCCGTGAACTTCGCCGTGAACTCCGCAATCGGGTACATGCTGATGCTGGCGGTGATGTCGTTCAACGGCGGCGTTTTCGTGGCGATCGTGGTGGGGTTGGCGGTTGGGTATTTGTTGTTCAGGAGCGGAGAGGAGGATGTTTCGGTTGCGGTTGAGAATCCATGCGCCTGTGCTTGAAGATTATAATTAGATAATTGTATAACGGAATTGAAGATTTGCATTGCAATTCCTCATGTTTTATGAATCTGAATTTACTGGTGTGCTTTGTAATTTGCCCTTCTGGGGTTTCTGTAAAAATTTGTGGAATTATATGCATGGAAAGCAGAGGATCACCGTGTCATTCTTCATTGGGGGAAGATAAAAAAGTTGTGATGGTGAAAATTCACATCTTCAGAACTCAGAAGAAGAATGTGTGTCCTCTCGTTATTTTTGGAACAGTTAATGAAAGGTTGAGACAAAAAGCACTAGAATAATAGATTTCTGATCAAAGAGCTGTTGTTTCACTCTACAACCAAAAGTGTACAGTTTCCTGTTGTTACTGGGATTAACCATCTAATGCATAATCACATCTTCTACAACACAATATTCTACCTGAAACGACACAACTCATCTATGGCTACATCTAACACAATGCTTCAAATCAAACTCGTTACGGAACAAATATAAATATGGCCCTTGGCAAAGAGATGTGACTCATGTGATGGACTTTGCATGTACTGATGCGGGTTTGTTCCTCTTTGTTTCTGGATCCCATCACTGGTCAAACTTGGTGAGGAAAGGATGAAAGAATTGGCAAGATAGTCGAAAAGGAAGCTAGTGCTGATCTTGAATCTTTAGTGATACTAGTTCACTCTCTTCGTGTTGGTTCCTAAGCCTTGAACTGTTGGGGAACCATCTTCGAAGCCTGTCTGGCCAGAACCTGATTACCAGAGTTGCAATAAAACCATTCAATTAGTGAAGACTGCATATTGAACACGAAATCAAAACAAATCAGATATTGCATACAGGTCTTCATAGAAAATGAACATGGAAAAACAAAAGGCAATTGTAACTTACAGGTCTAATCTTTCTTGTATTGCCCGTCGAACTGAGGAATTCAAGCCATAGGCTATTGAATTGAAGAGGCCCTTAACAAGTAAATAAACATAATTACAACATAACCAAATTTAGTAGAGTACCAATGTAGTAAATGACTTCGAGAAATTACAATTATTGCCATTGAAAATTAGTGAATTACCATGAGTCCAGATGTCCCAACATCAAGAACCGAGAGCCAAAATATTTTATGATCCGGTTCAATAAAGTCATGAATGCGGTTGATGGTACCAAAAGCCCATGATCCTATCAGGATGAGCGGATAGTACCCCCACCTGTTCAAAGCCTGTTGAAGGAAGTACAACATTGTCATCTACTGAAAAGAGCGGCTCAAACGGAAATTTGCATTGAGACACAAATGATTATCAAGACACTTAGATTTCTCTATTATATTCAAGCTAAATACTGAATGTTCCATAGTTGTTCGCATAAATGACATAAGATACATGAAACATAGGCTACTAACAAAAAGGCTACAGAACTGGTATAGTTCTACTTTGCATATACAGTTTTCGAAAATTTTCTACTGCCATGGAAACTTATGAACTGACCCTAGGAAGCCATTTGGAACACATCATACCTTTGTTTCTGCTCTGCCATCTGATTGGTAAGGGCGGTCGGATATGCTACCTGCCATCTGTAATTTTCACAGCAGGAGAATGATCTCAACAAGTGTAAAAAGTGAGTGGAAATTATGTGTGGAAAAAGAAGTTGACAACTGGAATACATACACGCCTTGCATTGTTCAGCATGCGTATGACTTGAAAGTATGTAAAACCATTGTAAAGAATTGCACCCCAGAGTAGCATATAAAAGGTTATAAAGTGAAGTGCCTGTAAGAAAGGGTTGAAAAAGAAGAAGACAATTAGAAATATACAGGTAATCAGACAACATGGTCAGAAATTTAAATGAGCCAATTGCTCAATAATGACTTGATCTAGATTTGATAAACACAATTGAAACTTTGTAAGGTATATATAATTGACCGGTTCATATGTAAGATTTGAAAAAGCTAATGAATGCATCATTTCCAAATGTGTGTGCAAGATTGAATGAAACTCATCTATGAAGAGCAGAGCTTGGACGTTGACTTATATATTTCAGGATCAACTTAGTCCAAAGTCTAGATATCATTTGTTCAGGTAATGGCTAATGCACTCATAAGTTGTGTACATATGTACTGCATTATCGTTTACTTACATGTGTAATCTACAATTATGGTTTCCACAATCTCCAGAACATATTCTACAATTTCTGAATATTTTCCACTTCATTTATATAATACTTAATACTGATAATAGACATATAGACTTATAGCAATAGAGGAATAAAACATACAACCAATGCATGAGTTGGAGGAGTACTAATTAAACCAACTACATAAAGTCCCATAAACCAGAAACCTAAACAAACATTCAGCCGTCAAGATATTCTCCAAGCAAATAGGTACTATGAAATTACCTTTCCTGTAAACCCAGTCTGCGCCCAACACCATGTACCTATGTGGCTATGGTTATTCCCAATAGATCGCACAACCGTCACAACTAGTGATGTCCCTGTAAAAAATGCAAGTGCACTGCTTATCATCTTCAGACATCAAATATAGCTCATACATAAATGCAATTCAGAAGATCATACATCCTTCTTGGCCGACATAAAAAAGGTCATACCCCAAACATACAAATGAAACATCGCCTCCAAATCTTCCACATCAGTTTTGTGCTTAACAACTGTACGGTGGAGAGTAAAAGCAATCGTCGTAGTCCACAAGAACGACGCAACACAGAAGAAATGAGTGCTGTAGCCATGCGAGTAACAAAAAAATCCTCTCGATGGATCCCTGCACATAACAGAAACTCACTCCCCATCACCTAACAGCAAAAAAATCAAATAAAAAAAAAATCAATCTCTCACACTAGTGTCTGTGAACTAAAGCATACCCAACCATGCTGAAGAAGCTACAAAGCATGTCCTGCGTTCCACACAAAAAAAATGCAACACATGAGCATATGCTTAATTCTCAACCAAAAAAAAAACTGAACAATTTCCTTCAGCTGCCAATTGATTCAAATATCAAGTGAAACACTAACAGTTATATCAAATCCTTAAAGCAAAATTCACTAAATTTATATTATTCAAATTTTTTTTGAAAGTAATGCTGAATTTCCGAGAGCTTAAAGTTTCTAAAACTAAGAACGAACCACAGAGCCAGAAAGCGAGCAGTTAGATCTCACAAGACACGCGATTTCTATGATCGGAAGTAAAAGTGAGAGAAGGAGAGAAGACAGAAGAGAGGGATGCTTACAGAGAGAGCGAGGTAGAAGACGAGCTTGAAGGAGAACTTGCGGAGCTCTTTGAAGAGGACGTAGCAGAGGACGATGAAGCCCGAGCCGACGAAGGAGAGGCTGGCCGCTCCGGCATTGACCGCAGTCAAAACTTGGCGATCGTAAGCCGTCAGGCCTCCGGCGACTTGCCCCGTCGCCGCCATTTTTTCTTCTCTCTCTGAAAAATTATGATCCAATCGCGCCCAGTGGTCTCTTCTCAGTCGATAATCCGCCGTCGGCCCACTTTACTGTGGGTTGGTTTTTGCTTTTCACTTTTCTTTTTCTTTTTCTTTTTGCGTTTTTTTTTGACTCGAGTCTTATTAAACTTCGTTTGGTTCACGGAAACGAAAGTAATTCATTTCTCTCTCTCATGAGAACGGAAATAAAATTTCTATAGAAGTTTTCATTCCGATGTTTGGTAACATAAGGAAAGCAATCGGAAATGTTGTTAAAAAATATAATAAAATATTATAATGTGAATAATAAATACAGGGAAAAAAAGAAATGAAAGTGGTTATTTTGAATTTTGAAAGAAACCATTTTCTCCCATATTTCCCCTTCATGCATGAAAATCTTTCATTTCCTTTTAATTTCTCAAACACTGGAAATTCTTGTATGCACGACGTGTATTTACACGACACAATCTTAACCGTTCATAACAATTCATATGTTTGACCACCATGTTTCTATATTATTTCTTCTAATCCTGACCATCCATGTATTTATGTGAAGATACACGCCGTGTACTAAAGATACTCTCCTCAAACACAGGATATGAACAGTTTTCCTATCTTGATGCCTACTTTCTGCAAAACAAACAAAGTTTAATAGCGAATCACAACTCCAACAATTTTACAGCCCATTTTAATTGTGGAGTTAAAATCAATCTTCTCTTTTTGTGCTTCTAAAGTACAATGGTTAATCAACCAATCTTCTTAATTATCGTGCTTCTATTTTACACCAGTTAATCGCATCCATCGTGATAATATAGTTGTTATCATATTCTTGATGATGAGTTTTAATTGCTTGATCGATAATCTAATTTAAGACAGACACCGAAAACATTATTCACATCCCTCTTGATCAAATTTTTGTTAGTCATATTCTTGATGAGATGATTAGTTGCTTGATCGATAATCTAGTTTGAGACAGACATTGAAAACATCTGTATTACCGAAAAAGAAACAGAAATATGCACATGATATAATGTACATGATCAGAATCCAAGGTATTCTGCATTGCGCTGGCACCAACATGAGCCACTAGCAAACGTTAACAGAATGACAATTATGTAATTATCTCAGACACAATCGACAAGAGGGATGAGGCTGGTAGAAAATTCTTACTTTGATGCCATTCTTTAGAAAAAGAAGGGCAAATGAGTCTTTGTCTAACAAATTACCAATGTGTTTGACCGAGAAATGGTATCCCAAATTGAGTGAAAAACCCTGGCTTGAGTGGTGTTTTGAGAACATTGAGTTTTTAGGGTGAGCAAACGAAAACCTCTTCCGACTCGAGTCCCTGAAGGAATTTCACGAGGCATGCAAAACTCAACTCCGACCCTAAACCAAAAACCAGAAACCGAAGATTACATCCCGATAGAGTTTGCGGCGGACGCGGGTTTTGCTCCCTAAAGGGGTAGACAACTCGACACACACCACCAGTTAGATCCAGAAGTCGGTAGAGCCAATAAAGGTACTTTTCCTTTACATAAGTCGCAGTTATTCGAGATTGTAGCAGTCGGGTGAACCCCTAACAATATTGGGTGAAACAATTGTTAAGTACTTTCTGTTGAGATATGTTTGATTTTGTGTGAATACATATGTCTAATTGCCCTGGGCACTACTAGTAAGTGTGCTTGAAGCATTTTTGAACATAAACTGTGTGCTAGTTTGATAGAAAATTTATGTAGAATGGGTATTGATTTCAGGAACAGAAGGGAAAGGAAAAATGGTGACTGGAGAGAAGAGGAACATAGATCTTTTGCTCACCTGTGACGACATTGGATGTGCTGACAACACGTAAGATTCAACAGTCGCCAGTCTAACGTTTTTGTTTATAAAATGACACACGTAACAATGTATAACTTAACAGTTTTCTATCTTACTTGATCCATTTCGTCCCCCGGGACACAGACAAAGTGATGATGGCGACAAGAAGCGGAAGCCAGAAGACCATGTTGAAGATGATTAGTGATTGGTTCCTCTAGCACCCTTTATTTGGCTTTTGTTGTGTCACTGTTCAGTGGGATAGATGTCAAGGGTGTTGCGACTGAACCTTGCCGTAACGAGGAAGCCAACGGTCAGGTTATAGTCAAGGCATCTTGCCTGGCAGAACACTTCGCCATGACTATGTCGTTCCTATCAGCAAAAAAAAGCAGGTGCGGGAGCTGGAATTGGCCTCGGTTCACTGAACAATCTTCGTTGTACACAAGTGAATCTCCAGCTGTGTCGAATACTGGTTCAAAACTTTGATGTGCCTCACCGTCACATCAACATACATGGAAGGAACCTGAGAATCACAGAAGCGGACCTTAGGCACATTATGCACATTACCAATAGAGGTGTAGATGTGGAACTCGAAAGAAACATCGAGGACCCCCAGATATTGGACTTGAAGAAAAGGATTTCTGGGAATACAGACATAACCATACACGGGCTGAGGAGGGTGCTAATTGAGTCTGAACACGTCGACGGTACGTTTTGGAGCTGCCTCGCTCTGTATGCCATGGCAACTGTGTTGTCCCTGGTAACAGGTTTGGACGTGGACCCAAGATATCTTATACCAGTTAACGATTCAAAGTACCTATGTACAAAAAACTGGGACACATTTGCATTCGACAAGTTGGTTGAAGAGGTGCTGTCGTTTCAGCGGACGAAGGTTGGGTTGGAAGTTGTACCACTCTTGTTTCTCCAATTGTTCTACCTTGACGTTGTCAAAAATGACATGATATTCGAAAAGAAAATGCTTAAGCCAGTAATGACTTGGGAGGTAACCGACGTCAAGAGAGTCGGTTTGGGTGGATGGGAAAGTACAAAGGTTTCCGTATCAAAGAGGGATATGTGGGACGAACAAAGTGAGAACATCAGATCCTTTGATAAGAGCACATTAATGAAGACAAGTATGGTTGAAGACTTGTCCGTCGTGAGGTCTAAGTTCAATGTCGTCAAGTGGGAGGTCGGTTTAATCAGGTCCGCCGTAGGGCGATTGGAATCGGACACTGGTCGTATGCGGGGCGCAATTACGACGTTAGAAACCTCACTTAATCGACTAGAGGACGGAGGACTATCTCGGATTGTATCCGACGTCGTGATGAAAGTTTTGGAGGTCAACCAAAACAGTTCATCAAGCAAGACCAACAGTCACTTTGACTGAGATTGTATGGAGCAATGGGCCGAGGAAGTAGAATATGACGACAAACACACTTTTCCAGGAGTGGAGGCATACGGTGATGGGATTCCTAATAGCCTGACCGAAATAACATATCTATATGTTAAAAAAAAAAATAGAACAACATATAACTTCTCTGACATTTGTTGTAATTTTGACAGTGGACGTTAGTTGAGGTGGTGCATCACCATGTCATACCAATGTGATGGACAACACCGAAAGCTCTTGCAT
Organism: Fragaria x ananassa; assembly: GCA_034370585.1. NCBI lineage: Eukaryota > Viridiplantae > Streptophyta > Magnoliopsida > Rosales > Rosaceae > Fragaria > Fragaria x ananassa. The sequence goes on along the minus strand of CP139769.1, from coordinate 6,075,008 downwards.
TGGAGCCGTGGCTAACATTTCGCAAAGGGATTCATACTTACTGACCTATCTATCCAACAAGAATGTATCAGCGAACAATACTCTTGGGAGGTAAGCAAGAACCGAAGTTTAGATTTCCTTCACATGATTGTTGCATTTATGTTGGGTAGTATCACCAACTAGAGTTTTTACTCATGACAACGCTGCATTTTATTTTGTGCCGTGGCAGTAACGAAGTGGCTAGGTTCGGTGGGTGGGCCGTGTCTCAATGGGACCTGAGCTGCTTGTCCCCAAGGCAGCATGTTACTGCTGAGGTAGTGAACATGTCAGCCGCTTACATGTCTGACGGCCAATGCGAGAACTGGTTCATGCCAGTCACAGTATTAGTATGTCAATTTGAATATTATTGGTCTGAATGTGTAATGACTACATAGCCTCCATACTATTTATCGTTTTCTTAATTGACTATGTGGTTTCATACCTCCACTACTGCAGGAACGTACCAAGGACATTTCCGCGGGAGTTCACTTGGATGCTATGGTGCCTTCTACCATCTTAACTTGCAGGCTGCAAAGATTCGTCGGCCGATTGTCTTTTTGTAATAAGGTAAGGACACCTTTTTTCTCACTGTCACCCTGGGCAACAGTTGAAAAAGTAAGGGGCATACACTGGAAACATTGGTACAGATTTTTGTCCCCATATATGACTGGATATTGAATCATTGGTTTTTGGCCATTGCGGACATGTTGAATGGCGTGTGTGAAATATTGGATAGCGCCCCTGAGGATTCAGCGAAGACACGCAGGCATGATTTTGCCTTTGCAACGGTGAGTTGTTCCTTTTTAATAACGTCTCGTCTGTCTAAATCACATAGTATCTAGTTGTGGATTATATGTTGGTGCCAGTGAATAACGCAAGCTATTAAATCTATCTCACTTGACAACATATAGCTTTGATTGAGAAGGTGTTTGGCAACGAAAGACGAACGTCACATGTCGGCGCACAACGCTCGGTCAATTCTACATTAGTAATACGGTCGGAAGTCCTCGACATTGCAAAAATGAAGACTCTGGAGTTTATTTGATTAGAAACATGAAGTTCTATCGACAATGTTGGTACGAAGGGGTAAGTGGTTTGATACATAATCTCAAACACTTGAATACGTTGTCTCATGTGTCTTTTATGCCTGACTGTGTTTCTTTGTCTATTTTTTCAAATCAGTATAATTCCAGTGACCAGCAGGTACGCCTGACACTTGAGATTGTGAACAAATGAAATATTTGAACAAGTGTGTAGTGTTGCGACAGAAAAAGCCAGGGACAACACGCTTGCTACTGAGGTCCCAACGTTATGTCGTGGGGAAGATGGATCACTAGCAACAGCGGGTATCAAGTTCAACGCACGTTGGTCCATCCGAAGAACGTAATGTTAAGAAGCATTTCCAAGTACATCCGTAAATAAACAAACAACGACCAAAATATATCAGTCACACCCCTGCTTTACTGTTTAAATCCAACCTTCCACTGCTAGTTTCAATTGCAAAAATCCTAAACACATCACTTAGGCAGAAAACCCGGAGTCCACTCCTACTGCGTGTTAGGTCTCGCGTCGGCCTTGCACGTGCGCCTGTTGTGACCTGGAAGGTTGCAGTTGCCACAATTTCTCTGCTCTCGAGTGTTCCTAGTCTCGGTACCTGTTGAAGGATTACCATGCATTCCCTTTGTCCGGGTTATCTGCGGGTCCCTGGCAACGTTGCTAGGAGGCAAGGTAGATGAGTCTACTGCTGGTGGATTCACCATAAACTCGATTGAGCTCTGACCAGCCTTGAAAGCTTGTTCATTCCCACCCTGAATCCTTCTTCTGAAAATGAGTAGTTAGAGCATGTTTTCGACACTTCTGATACGAGAGCAGAATACCTGGCCACCTGTGCTGCCTTGTTGTCAACTGGAACTTTAAAACACAGCGCCATCGTTGAATCGCCCACAAAATTTTTCCAACGTTCCTTTTCTAGACTTTCAGGGTATCTATACACAAGCTGATCTTTCATTACATAGAAGATATGGCAGCAGGGGATACCATCTGACTCAAACTGTTTGCAGGAGCAAGATATCAAAGGGTTTGTCTCGTGAGACTGGAACTCAACATTCAATCGTACGTCAGGCTTGTCGTACTATGCAATGTAGAACACCACCGTGTCTGTTAGAGAAAAGGGTGCCCAGTGGACAATAACAAACTTGTTCTCAAACAAGATCTGAGACTTGATCATTATGAAGATGTCATACGTGAACAACCTGCATGCGTCCTCCTCTACCCCCCTTATATGCGTCTCAAATACCGGTGCCCAGTTTTTCCGCCTGAAGTTGTCGTGAAGTACTCGGTCCCTAATGCGACTGACTGACTTTGAAGTTGTTTTCGTCATCTACAGGTCCATAGATGAATGAAAAAGGCAAATCCATGGAGACCCAAATGTAGGATTTGATTTGGAGACCCAAATGTAGGATTTGTTTTGGTTTGTTCAAAGAAGAAAATACAGTAAGATCTCTCATCTGGGTTTTAATATTTGTGTTTTGGCCACGATCCTCAGCGAGCGGAGCAGAGGTGAATAACGAACAAAGAGAAGGGGGGAGTGTTGCGGGCGTGCCACCTCGCGGACGAGGAAAGGGTTGTATACGTGCGCTTGACTTCTTGATCAGGCGGAAGGGGTTTCTAGGTGCCACCTCAGATGAGGAATTTACGAGCACAAGGCGGTCAACATGGTGTTCAAGTTTTTCACATACCACAGAAGCTTGTCCAGAACTTCATGGTGATGAGGAGGTCAACATGGTGAATAACTATGGAAGGCCAATGAATAATTTCTCAGGCAATAACTATAATTCGGGTTGGAGGCCACATCCGAATCTTTCTTATAGCAACAACAATCATGTGCAGATGCCAAGAAATAATCTTCCTATTCAGAATTATCAAGGGCCAAGTGAACAAAGAAAACCATCTCTTGAAGAAACTATGCAGCAACTTGCACAAAATCAGCTAGAATTTCAAAAATCCAATGCTCAGATGCTTCAAGCTATTCAAGAGACCAAGAAAGAGCAGCAAGTTCAATCTCAAGCTATTTCTAAGTTGGAAGTTCAAGTTGGACAGATTGCCAATGCTTTGAATGAGAGAGAACAGGGTGTTTCCCTAGCCAACCTCTTGTTAATCCGAGGGGTCAATTTGAGAAGCATGAGACTATGAAAGCTGTGATCACGTTGAGGAGTGGGAAAAAAGTTGATACCAATGTTCGTGGTTCAAAAGATGTTCAAGAAGAAGAGCAGCAAGAAGAGTTCGAAACATGGATTGATGATACTGCTGCTATCCCCGTAGCTACTGAATCAGCAGAGAAGAGCTCCGAAACCAAGATTGAAAAGACTGTTTCCATCCCGGGCAGAAAGACTGATCCGAAACTAGCAACTTCCAGCAGTCCAGTGACGACTTTGAAGCCATTTACAGAGTCTCAATTTGTTCCTAAACCTCCATATCCAGAGTTGCTCAAGAAGCCAAAGAAAGATAGTCACTTGTCTGAGATTATGGAATTATTTCGCAAGGTGCAGATCAATATTCCTTTGCTTGATGCTATTCAACAAATTCCAGCTTATGCAAAGTTTTTGAAGGATTTATGCACTAACAAAAGGAGATTCAAAGATCATGAGAAGGTGTTGTTGTCAGAAGAGGTTAGTGCAGTGATTCAAAGGAGACTCCCTCCAAAGTTGAAGGACCCAGGAAGCTTTACAATACCTTGCCAAATTGGTGATCATCACTTTGAGCGTGCTTTGATGGATTTGGGTGCTAGTGTCAACTTGATGCCATACTCATTGTTTCTGAAATTAAAGCTTGGTGACTTGCAACCTACATCCATGACTTTGCAATTTGCAGACCGATCAGTCAAGCGACCGAAAGGAATTGTGGAAGATGTGTTGGTGAAAGTGGATAAGTTCATATTGCCTGCAGACTTTGTCATTCTTGAAATTGAACCAGATGCTTTTGATAGAGCAGAAGTGCCTATTATCTTGGGACGTGCATTCATGGCTACCGCTGATACGGTGATAAGAGTGAAGGATGGTAGTTTATCAATGAAAGTTGGTGACATGTCCGTGGAGTATAAAGTCTTTGAAGCTAGTCGACGTCCTTCAGATGATGGTAAATGCTTTATGGTTGAGTCCTTTTCTCCTATTACTCATGAAGCTTCTGTTTTGAATTCTTACAAAGACCCTCTTGAGGTATGCTTAACACAAGCGCTAATGGATTTTGATGCCAAGAAAGAAGTTGACGAGTTGGAAAAGTTTCTTAATGATGCACCGATTCTTGAACCAAGGAAGTGGAACCAATTTGAGTCTTTACCTCTGTCTACAAACAAAGTTGTGCCTTCCATTAAGCAGGCACCAAAGCTAGAGCTCAAACCGCTGCCCCAACATTTGAAGTATGTATTTTTGGGTGATAGTGAGACATTACCAATTATTATTGCCTCGGACCTTTGTGAAGAGGATGAAAAGAAGCTGCTGCAAATTGACAATGTGAAGCCGACACGTAATGCACAAAGACGTTTGAATCCACCAATGAAAGAAGTTGAACAAGATGAAATTTTGAAGCCTCCTGATGTTGGAGTTATATATCCAATTAATTCTAACCGGGAAATCAAGAATATTTTGGAGGAAAATCGTAATGAGTCCTATGAGAATGCCAAGATTTACAAGGAGCGCACCAAGAAGTTTCATGACAAAGTCATTCGTCAAAAGACTTTCGAGCCAAATCAAAAGGTGTTGCTATATAACTCTCGACTTAGACTCTTTCCAGGGAAGTTGAAGTCAAGGTGGATGGGTCCTTTTGTGGTTACAAAGGTGTTTCCTCATGGAGCAGTTGAAATTCAGAACTTAAGGAACAACTCTACATTCAAGGTGAATGGTCAACGTCTCAAGCCTTATTTGGAGACTACTTTTGAGACCAATGAGCAACGTGTTCCTCTCAATGATCCTCCACAACAATGAGCTTAATATGGTCTGGCTGAAGACAATAAACTTAGCGCTTTCCGGGAGGCAACCCGAAGACCTTTGGAAGAAGATGGATGCGTGTTCAGCATGGAACAAGGCTTCTTAATGTGCTCCTATCTATTGCCTTCATACCAGGGACGTTTTCTATCTCTTTTCTCCTATTTTTGTTGTTATTTTCCGATTTTAGTTGTTTTGGTCATGCTTTATCCCCTTATTTTCGTTACTGTACTGTTCTGCAACTTTTCGGGATTGCAAGTTGTGTTGCAATCCCTGTTCTGTGCTGATTTTTCTTCACATTGCGGACAATGCTCAATTTAAGTTTGGGGGTGGGGATTTCGTGTTTTGTTTTTGTTTGTGTGATTTCTAGGTTTGTTTTAAGTTCTTTTATTCAACAAAAAAAAATTTAATTAATAATAATAATAAAAAAAGTCTAGTTTTAGGTTTATTTTCAGTTGTGTCTTAGGAGTCTTCCAAACATTGTGATGAGTAAGAACTTTTACAGGAATGATATGGTCATGAGATGAGAACAAGCATGTGTTAATCCATAACCTTAAATAATTGCTAATGGATTTTTATGATTATCATGCTTGATTTGTTTTGCATTAATACTTGATTTGAACCTTATGTGAGATTATTGAGCCTATTTGTGCTTTTCTTTTCTGAGTGATTGCTTAGATCATCCTTATTTCTTGACATGAAGTTTTGTTGAATTCACATTTTGTTTTATCTTGACTAGTCATTGACCACAGCTCTTTAATGAAACTAGAGAATGCTAGAACTTGTCTTCACACCTGTCGAAGCTTTATGCCAGTTAAATGCTGGAACCTCTGAAAGGATATAGGCATTAGGATTAACCGTCAAAGCCAAATAAGCTGGTGTCCTATTGTTGCACACAAGTTGTGCTACCCTTAGATTAACCCTTTGAGCCTACATTGAGCCATTTATTTCTAAACCACAAATTCTTTACCTTGAGCTTATGTAGATATATCTTTACCCTATCCTAAGGAATTAGTGGAGCACAATATATTTGGAGATTCATTGTGGTTAAAGTGGTACTGTTGTAAGCAAGTTTGGGGGAGCTACTTATCGATTCAAGGAGAGAAAAGAGGAAAAATAAAGTTGTTGGCTGTTGAAAAAAAAAGAAGAAGAAACAATATGCATAGCCAAAGAGAAAAGGAAGAAAACAATTAAAAGATGTAAAAAGTTAGCTTCCTTGAATCTGATTCATTGTTGGTTGTACTTGGGAAGGTTAGAATGAAGCAAAGGCCCAAAACGGTGACATCTGGCCTCATAGAAGAAGAAGAAAAATCTAATTACTTGCTTCATGAAATTTCAAGTTCAATGCCTCAAGGAGACATCGTTGTAGTGTTCTACTAAATTTCCTTAGGATCTTTGTGTTTCCTTGTCCCTTCTTTCATGAAACCCTACACCCTTTGGCCCCATTACAACCTGAAACAAAGTCCTATTTGATCATTGGGGATGGCAGCTGGTCTGTTGGAGATTTGTGTGTGGAGATGAGCCTATGGCTTGGGTTTCATTTGGTCAATGTCTGGTATCGTTCGTGAAATCTGATTAAACAATTATATTTATAAAGAGCATTCTTGTTATTTGCATGAGCTATTTGTTTTGTACATATTATCTCTCTCACGTACATAGGATGTGTGCAAAAGTCAGAAAATCATGAGTGAAAAGATTGGAGTGCACCCTTGCGAGGAATCAAGTTGAAACATGAGATTTTGAGCAGGATGGTTATCAAAATGGATTAGTTTTTAAGTGAGGTTGTGAATTAATATTGTGACTGTTTGAATCTTAATTGACCATATGTGTGGGCATTATAGTTCTCTGATATGTTTGGAAGGCGTTAGGTTGGTGTTTAGTTTTCTTGTTTTGCTCGAGGACTAGCAATATCTAAGTTTGGGGGTATTTGATAGATTCATATTTCATACATTTTTATACCCTTAGATGCATGATTATATGCTTAGTTCTTGTCAATTGTAAGTCATTTACTTGGTTTTTATGTTTTGTAGGTTAAATTGGAGAAAAAGACAATTTGGAGCTAAGTGATCCAGAAACTGCTCTGCTGTGCGTCAACTTTGAGGATTAAACTGTACCTGCTCACAAGGAATCTGGAAGCGAGCCATACATCATTGGAAAGCTACAGATGTTAGCTTTCTGAGGAATTTTGCGGAAGTGAATTTGCATTTTTCTAGAGCAAGTTATGAAGGTTTGAGTGAACGCAGCGCGTGGAGGCAGATTCTGACGAATTTTGTGTTTCTTCTCATGATTCCAATTTGTGAAGTCCAAGTCCATCAATCTTAATACTACAAGTAAAGGGGCTGAACGTGGCTAACATATTTGGAAGGTTACTCTTGCATTGACAATAATAACCTTGTGTTATTTGGAGAGAAGAAAGCTATTCCATAGTGGACAAGGAGACTAAAAAGCCCAAATCAATTGGGATTTCAAGAAGAATAAAAGAGAACCCTAAGCACGTTAAAGGGGGAGAGACGGCAGAACAAAAAAAGAGACGGCAGAACAGGGAGGTAGCAAGGAACGCAGAGGAAAAGAAGAACAAAGCTTCACCATTGCTCAACCCGAGTTCTTATCTGTTCCATTGTTTCTTCCATGCTATCTTTATTTCTAGTCATGTTTTCTTCATCTATGAATTTCTAAACTTCTAGCTAGGGCTGAGATGAAGCCCCTAGTATGGTTACTCTATTTTTTTAGTTGATTGCTTTGATTCAATGGATTGCTATGTTAAATTCTCAATCACCGTTTTAATAGAACTTTTATTCAAAATCTTTGCTCTGGATCAATAAGACTTAGGTTTTGTTTATTAGTTATTTGGTTTGAAAACATGAGGCTTGATCGAGAGTAGATGTTTTCTAGGGTTCCAAATGATTTATTTAATCTTGTGATTAGAGAGTTGTAAGTTAAGAATACAAGTGCTTGATCATAGTCGATATTCTTGTTTACATGATTTCCTAGTTCTTTTGTGCTTAATGGAGTTGAACATGTTTTACTTGAACCTGATCATAACGTGAAGTAGATTATAGTTTGACTACTTGAGTTCTATACGGGATCAATAAGTTAGAATTCATTGTTTAGAAGAACTTTGGCATTTGCTCGGGATCAATAAGGCTTATGTACGAAAATCTTTAGCATGCAATCTAGGGAGTTCAATTGCTATCAACTAGAGAGAAGGGTAGGCATATTAGGTGGTGGATTCAATGTTTTAGCATCTTTATAACATGTTCTTAAACTCTTAGAAATTTCATTGTTCTCTTGTCTTTAATTTCAGTTTTATTACTTTATTTTCTGTTTTCAATCCAAACATCATAAAATCATATTGTTATTTCATTAGGTGTAGTATAATCGGCATAATAAGTTGTTCTAATCAATCCTTGGAGGGAACGACCTCGTGCTTGCACTTCTATTCTATAAGCGGTTCGTGCACTTGCGAGTACTATATTAAAACATACAACAAATACTCACTGCGACACGAGCAAAGCAATTATAGGGGAGATTCAGAGGAATCGGGGTGAGTCCAGGAGGGCTCTGTAACTAAGATGGCGATGCGATTAGTTAGGTTTAGGGTTTCGAGGTAACTCGAAGGGAACTGGGTTGCAGTTTGTTTGTATTTGAGTAATTGTGTTGAGAGAGAGAGAGAGTTTTTTTTGTAAGCCTTCGAGTCTCTTATATAGTGGGGCTTGACTTGCCGCATAAGAAAGATAATCAGAATCCAAGCCAGACTCTGCAACGTAAAGCATAAGGGCACTGTTCCACCCATGCAGACAAACCTTCTTGTGACACATGTCCAGTTCGCACACTCTGCATAGGACACTGCTACCGTGATCCTCAATTATAAACTCCCATGTGAAGTGGAATCAATCTTATCCCGCGGGATGTCACAATCCTTGTGGAAAACTAATTTCGCGCGAATCGCGGACTGAAACCATCTCGCGGGCTATTCTAGCTCGCGGGCCAAAAGAAGGCTTTTAATATTAAAAGGGCCATAGGGATTGACCCGAAGCATGCTAAAGACTTGGAAAAAGTCTTCAACGATTAATTAGTGCGCACGGACTCCCCATGTATCTTCCTCGCGAACTCTCTCACGCGAACCAGCGAACCAGCTCGCCTAGATGTATTCCGCCTCGCCTAAGCGAAGTGCCAAAGTCATTCCGCGCGAAAGCATTCCGCGCGCGAGCTGTGTATTTTGGCGAAGCGCTCGAGCTATGTGTTTTACACGAAGTCCATATACGCGCGAGATCCGTACTTCGCGCGGAGTCATTCCGCGCGCATATCTTGTAACTCAGCTCGCGTGGTCTTACTAGCGGGCTTTTATTTGTGAACTTTAAAGAACTTGGGCTCGCCGGATGGAAATGGGTTAGGGAGGTAATTAATATTCACATAGACATTTTACAGTCTAGTAAAGCATTATTACTTGAACAAAAATTCCCTTTGGCTCAAACATTGCCCCCTAGGCCTTGAGTTTCGGATTGTCTAAGTGAAAAGGCCTTATTGAACACGTCGCGAGCGAGTGTGTATCCCGATGTAAGATTGGTAAAGTGAACCAAGTCATCTTCGTTGGTGATCAACATATTGGCGAGGCGAACCATTGAGAGAAACAGACCTCACCAGCCTTGACGCCCCTCGTGTATAGGCTGCAAGGGAAACTTAAGAGACTCCGGTCGAATTCACTTCGCATGTCGTGCTGCCTCCATGTATGAATCTCCTTCACGAGGCCACAAACCTTCAATTGAGATTTGGTAAAGGTCTCTACGCAACTGTTTGCTTGGAAAGCAGGAAGTCACTGTAGAATCCTGCACTCACCTTATCTCTAAAGCTCAAATCTCGGAACTAAACTCTGCTCGCAAGACACATGTCATATGGAGTCAGTCCATTCTTTCTATAAAGGAATCTGCTGGCCGGGGTTTGAACAACAAACAAGCCTTGATATCCCCTCTCCATGGCTCCTTCTTCTTTTCTGCTCATCCTTCTGTCTCTGCTTAAAGCAAAACCACCATTTCTCCTGCTCATCACTTGCTCCGATGAATTTTGAAATCTACTCTTAGGCCGAAGGTGAGTTTCGAAATCCACTCTTAGGTCAGACCTCCGCTTGATAGAATAAACGGCCTGGGCACCCTTGCCTTGTGCTTTCTGCTTTGTCCATGCGTGAGGCTCCGGAGGCTCCTTGTCCGTACGTGTTCCGGGAATTTGCCAGTGTCCTTGAAGCACCTCTCGAAACTTGCGCGGTGGCATGAAGGACTCTGTTCCAATGAACCGCCCGACCTGAAAGCTCGAGGCGCTTCTAACCTCCCCAGATCTATCTATGCCTGTAACTATAGGGTAGCCAGAAGTCATTGTAAACATGTTTGCTTTGGCCGCAAAGCCACTTATGTAATCCTGTATCAGAGTGTATAAAGGGAAAAAAGATGTACATGTTAATTTAGGGCCTCTGGAATAGGCCACAATCTTGTACTAGTCTATTGGTTAGACTTTGCACGTTTATATTGAAATGAAGCAAGGAAACCAAAAAATTAGCATGACTAAATTGCATGTAAAATATAATTTTAAGGCATCTAGAATAGGTCATAATCTTGTACTAGTCTGTTGGTTAGACCTCGTACGTTTACAAAGAAATGAACTAACTACGTGCTTCTTTCTTGGGTTGCCCCCTAGTGGGAGGCAGCAGAGGGCTAGCGTGATGGCGCTGAACACTATAAATAGTTAGCGAGGGGCAGAAGGTGAAGGATCAGCGCGCTCCCATACGCTAGCAATATGTCATTTCAAGAGACGACCGTTAATAGGGTTGGGATGGAGCGTGCCATCAAGGTTGCGCAAACGGAATTCCCCCTTGGGCAATATGTGATGAATAATGAAGGGTCCTTCCCACCGCGCAGACTACTTCCCGCGGCCTTCGGTTTTCTCTCCCAACGGTAACACGGCGTGCCACACTGCTTGGCCCTCGGCAAAGCTCCGACCGCGGGTAACTTTGTCATAGGACCACGTAATGCGCTGCTTCTCAAGGATGAGATTATTGAATGCAGTGATGCGGTGTTCGTCGAGGTCTTCAAGTTCTTGCCACATCACTTGGACGTAATCGTCACCAAGCAACTGATGTTGTTCCTGAACACGAAGCGAGGCGACGTGAACTTCAAGAGGAAGGACGACATCATGACCAAACATGAGAGCATATGTTGTAGTAGTTTTCGGCCCGCGCTTGGAAGTCCGGTAGGCCCATAAAGTATGATAAAGCTCTAAATGCCAGACGCGGGGGTTCAACTCTAACATCTTGCGCAAGATACTGAGGATAACCTTATTGCTTGCCTCCGCCTGACCATTAGACTGTGTATAATAAGGGGTGGAATGCAAAAGCTTGATACCATAACCAGTAAGTAATGTGACTACATAATTGGTCATGAAAGCAGCCCCCCGGTCCGTCACAATGCCCTCCGAAATATCAAAGCGGGAGATAATGTTGCAGAAGATAAAGTTGCGAACCGAGGTCGCAGAGGCAACCTTAAGTGGCTCGGTTTTAACCCACTTGGTAAAGAAATCAGTGGCCACAATGATGAACTTGTGCTGCTCTGAGGAATGGGGATGAATGATGCCTACGAAGTCTATCGCTCATCCTCGACCTAGCCATGACTTGATAATCGGTTGCAACGAAATGTTGGGAATGTGTTGCACTGGTCCGTGAGCCTGGGAATCCTGACACCCTTTTACGAAAGTAATACAGTCATTGAGAATTGTAGGCCAATAGTAGCAGTGGCGACAGATTAACCAACGCATCTTTGGGCCTGCCTGATGCGAACCACAAACCCCAGAATGAACCTCGCGCATCAGCCATTTCGCCTCATTACCATACACGCAGAGGAAGTCAGTACCATCCTCGCCGCGCCGGCGGAGCTCACCGTTGCGCAGCACAAAGTTGAGGGCGAGGAAACGCATTTGCCAGGAATGAGTGGCATTATGAGAGTTTGTGAGGTAGGCGATAAACGGTTGCCACCAATCCTCATCGATAGGGTCCAAAGCAGCAATGTCAGGAGAGTCTACCTGATATTGCCCCCTAGCAATAAAAGACGGGAGAGTGCGTCTCTCGACCTTGAGCAGCGGTTCGCGCACCCCGTCTCGTAAGCTGAGGCCAGAGGCAATATGTGCAAGCTCATTCGCCGTGAAGTTGAACTCGCGTGGAATGTGTTTTATGTGGGCGTCATCGAAGCGGTTTAATACGTCAAATGCTTTCTGCATGTATGGCTCAATAGACGAACTCAAGCACTTGAACTTCTCCACCAACTGGTTGACGACTAACAAAGATTCGCCAAAGATTTGAATCTCGCGGACCCCTAAGTCCAGCAAAATCTCTAGCCGATGATGAGTGTCTCGTACTCCGCCTGGTTATTCGTACATTTGAAGTCCAGCTGGAAAGAGTAAGGGAAACGATCGCTTGCAGGGTTCTCAATGGCGATTCCGGCACCTGCGGCGAGTTCAGTACGTGATCTATCAAAGTAAAGAGTCCATGTAGTAAGAGAAACGGCAGCGAATTCTAACTCGCGGAAAGCTGTTAACTCGGTTGGTGGGTGATGAGTGAGGAAGTCCGCTATGACCTGTCTTTTGACTGCTTTTTTAGGAACATATTTCAAGGAGAATTCAGACAAAACCAATATCCATTTGCCTATGCGTCCTCGTAGTATAGGGCGAGAAAGCATGTATTTGACAAGGTCAGACTGAGCGATCACCATCGTGATAAAGGCCAGCATGTAGTGGCGGAGCTTGCAACCTGCAAAGAATAGGGCGAGACACAACTTCTCCATTGGAGAGTAGCGTGTCTCGCAATCAGTTAACATTCTGCAAAGATAGTAAACGGCGTGTTCAACCTCATTTTCATCGTCTTGTGCCAAGAGTCCGCCAATGGATAAATCAGCAGCGGCGATGTAGAGTTTAAGCGGAATGCCAAGGCGAGGGGAAACCAATATCGACGGGTTTGCCAGGTAGTCCTTGATATGATCAAAACCTCTTGGTGCTGTGGCTCCCATATGAACTCGGTTGCCCCTTGGAGCTTTAAGAGGGGTGAACAAGGTTGAACCTTCCTTGCCGCGTTTGAAATGAAACGGCGGAGGAAGTTGATTCGCCCAATCAGTTGTTGAACCTCCTTCTTAGTTGTAGGAGGTGAGGCATTTATTACCGCCTGCGCCTTGTCTTTAGGGATCTCGATGCCCCTTTGATGGACTAGGAATCCTAGGAAGTCACCTGCTTCCACGAAGAATACACATTTGGCGGGGTTCATCTTCAGGTTATGTCGTCGCATCCGCATAAAAACCTGTCGGAGGTCTTCGACGTGCGTCGCCCGCATTTTGGTTTTGACCACCACGTCGTCTATGTAGACTTCAATCAACTTGCCCAGGATTTTATGAAAGATGAGGTTCATGGAGCGCTGGTATGTTGCCCCCGCGTTCTTGAGTCCGAAAGGTATGACAACATATTCAAACGCGCCTGTAAAACCCGAGCAGCGGAAGGCGGTCTTGTGACGATCTTCTTCGGCAACAGGAATCTGGTGGTATCCAGCGGTTCCATCCATAAAGGATAGCACTTCATGCCCCGCAGCCGCATCAACGAGGAGGTCAGCAACAGACATGGGGTATATATCCTTAGGCGTTGCGTTGTTGAGGTCTCGGTAATCAACACAGATACGCATTTTGCCGTTCTTCTTGCGGACATGAACTACATTGGATATCCATTCGTTGTATTTGGCCACGCGAATGATACCCGATCGATGTATGTTCTCAATCTTCTCCTTAACCTCGATCTGGGCCTCAGTTCGCATGAATCTTCTGTCCTGGCGGACTGGCCGTCTGTCAGGATAAATAGGCAGCCGGTGATAGACCAAGTCTGGAGACAAACCGGGCATGTCTTCGTACTTTTCAGCGAAGCAATCCCTATATTCGCGTAGTAAGGCGAGCAGTTCTTCTCGTTCTTCCTCTGCCAGCTTAGCACTGATGGAAATGAGGAGGGGCTTCTCTGCAGTCCCGACATCGATGTGAGATGGGGTCGCGGACTTGAGGTGGTGTGTCGTCTAAGGCAGCGGGAGCTAACTGAATAACTTCCTCCTTGGTGTCGGTATAATCCACTATTTCATCCACGTATTCCATGGTCGCGACCTTATCATAGGTTTCGCGTTCCGCCCAGTATGAAATGAGTCTTTCACACAAGGACTCGCCAGGCTCGCTTGCTTCTTCTGAGGACGCACTAGACATTAGAGGGTTGAAGGGGATTCGCGATGGTGTGGGGATGCTGTAAATCGTCTTTCGCTTGGGTGAGTCCCCATTGGGTTAAGTTGGAGGTCGTGACCCCATCAGGACAACCTTTAGAGTCGATGCCTTGAACATCCAGCGGGCCCAAGTCAGTGTTGTAATAGCGGGCATCGTTGAAGTTGGCGGAGACGGAAAAAGGATGCAGGTCTGCTTTGATGAGGACCGCCTCGCATATCTCAGTATCCCAAACCATGAGTTCTTGGTGCATAGAGAAAGGCATGCATAAACTCCTATGGATCCAATCGGGGCCAAGAATCATGTTGTAGGATGCGGAGCACTCGGCCACGAAGAATGTATAGACCCGTGATGCTGGACCCACCTTGACTCGTAGAAATAATAAGCCTAGAGTTCTAGAAACTTGTCCGGTGAAGTTCTTGACTGTCAAGGACGTGGTTTGGATCATTGTGCGCGAGATACGAAGGAGTCTCATGGTGCGGGTGGTAACGACATTTACCACAGCTCCGGTATCGACCATGACCTTGTTGACCATAATCCCTTCTACTTTAGCCGAAATGTATAACGGCCTCATGTGAGTAGCCATGTCTAGGGTCGGTGTGGAGAATGTCAGAGTCGGTACTCGTGTGACGCTGCTTGTAGCCTCCAATGGTGGAGCATTCGCGGGTTCCGCTAGGACTTGACTCATCTCGCAGCAAGGCGGGGATATGTCACAGACATCGTTGCTGCTGTCTGGAACATCTGCCCCGTTGCATATTGTATTTAGCGGAAGAGCATATCTTTCGGATATGAAAAACATCATTCCGACTTGAAAGGAAAATTGCTCGTGAACTGGGATCAATGGAGCTTCAACTATCCCAAATTCGCTTTCGAGCATTGCGAATGTGCTCTTCATGGAGTTGGCCTCTTCGTTCTCAGGTCATGAAGAGACTTCAACCATGTTGCAAGTGAATGATTCCTCTTGCCCTTTTTCTTGGTCTTCATCTAAATGAACATGAGGCTCTGAGTGGGCTTCGTTGTCCGGTGAGCTTTTGCCGAGAAGCCGGGTCATCTGCTGGGTGAAGTTAGGGCTAGCAGGAGCACTATCAGCGACTGATGGCGCTTCAGTCTCCGGCTGCCGTGGCCGCCACACGAGCTTGGTTGAGGACTGTTTGCCTTCGGCTGTCTACTCACCCACGGTTAGAGGAACCTTGGCAGTACCATTTTCCTTGTTCTAGGAAAGGCTGGGACTTGTGGTTCCCTCTTGGCCTCCAACTCCGGGTCAGGTTGTGGTCAGCGCCGATGTGAACGTGGTGGTTCCCTCATTGTTTCCGGTTCCTGGTGAAGAAGTTCCCGGGGCTGTGGTGACCGAGGCAACTCGTGCTTTGATTCAGGCTCTGAGGTAGCAAACAGTCTTCGCCTTACCGGAGGAGGCGGTTCCCTTCTTCGTTCAGTCCCTGGCGAGTGCATGCGCCTTGGTGAAGGTAGTGGTTCCCTTCTTTGGTCAGGTTCTGGTGATGGCCTGCACCGAGAAGGCTGTGGATCTCTTCTCCTTTCTGGCTCTGGAGATGGTCTTTTCCTTGCAGGGTGGAGATCCTGCCTTGGTGGTACGGTGAGGCGACAGAAAACACTTGCCTTTGGGGCACTGCGCACACACCCGTGGGGGCGTGACAGGTGGCCTTTGGAGTATAGCTCCCAGGCCTTTGGCTTCTCTCCACATCATTTCAGGTGTCTGTGTAAGCTGCGATGGTCGAATTACGCCATTGTCGACAGCTCGTAAGGCACGCATGATGTTGCCATACTTCTTCTGGAGCTTTTGTTTCATGGATTTGGAGATGGTAACTGGCCTTCCCCCTTGTTGCGTGTACCATATCCCTTCCTTGATTGCCGATTTGGATGCCAGTGGAATGTAGAGATCAGACAAGATACCTTGACGAGGGCTTGAAGCCTCATTATTATGGCATTCGCTGCTAGAATCCGATATGTCTATTTCGCTTGAAGCTGAAGACGAAGGTGTCCGATGTGTTTGGACAAACGTCTCTAAGCGCTTGATCCTCTGTTCCAGCTCTTCGCGAGTCTTGGGGCTCATGGGCTGGAAATTCTCAGCGGGGGACGGTTCATCGTCCTGCATGATAGTTTTGCCCTTATCTTTCCGTGAAAGGCGATCAGGCTGCGATCTGGTGACTAACTGCTTCGCCGGGTCACAATTTCCACTCCGGTTTGCCAGCATGGTCTAGTCATTTGCTGGTCTCTTGCGGTTTCGACCTGGCAGTTCACGCGGGCCTGCATTTGGAGAGATGTCCAATGTGATCACGCGATGGCCGATACGAGGCCAAGCAATGTCAGCAGTTGCGATCATAAATCCGTCTTTGTCTTCAAAGCGAATATACTTGAGGTTGAGCCAGTCCTGGACTTATTCGTGAAGTTGGTAGCACTCGCGGGTTCTGTGCCCCCAGTTATTATGGAATTTGCAGTGCATGCGGCCTTCTTTGTATTCAATGTAAGGTAAGGCCCCAACCACTATAACAAGTCTGTCATCGATAAGGTCGTCTAGCACCTCATGTGCAAGGTTGACGTTATATGTGTACTGGCGAGATGGTCGAGCTGTATCAACATTGTTCTCCTCGCGGCACCTCTTAGATGTTCAACGCGGATTTTCATTCTCTGGGTGGTCAGACAAGTCCAAGGTGATTCTTCGCAGGCTTGGCTTTGGCGCGCGGCGGCGACTGTTCTCTTCTGGGTGGTCGTTCCAATTTACTTCGACCATACCGACCATGGATGGAAAAGGATCCAAATCCACCAGAGAGGCGTAACTCCATGGCGTTTGCAGTTTCAAGGTGTCAGAGTTCAGCCAAGTCTGTAGTTGGTCGCGGAGCTTGACACAATCTTTAGTGTCGTGATTGTGGACGTTATAGAATACACAATACTTCTTGTCCTTCAGCTCCTTTTTGGATGAGATCTTGTGATCCAAGCGCACGTACTTCGCCTCGATCAAGTCACTAAAGACAAGATGGACGTTTTTCGCGTTGTACGTGTACGACTTGTATTCGGGCTTGGTCCATGCAAAAGACTGAATGGTGATTGGCTCGCGAGTCATTTTGAGATTCTTCAAAGTGTGAGCCAATAGCTTCCCAGTCAGTTCAACCGCTCTGACGTCTTTATAGTCCTGCGCGGCTTCCGACTCTTCCTGCCTCTGGAAATAAGGATCGTACGTGGAGGGTTGGAGGCTGACTGCCCCCACTGTCCTGTTTCTTCCTAGTACGTATGTCCCCTTGGAGGCATTTTCCTTCTCATCCATTTCATTGAGTATCAGCTCATAACTGCTGACCTTGTTGATCAGGTCGCCCATGGATGTGAAGCGCTCCCCATGATGTTTCAGCCTTTGGCGGTGCTTGAGTCCACGGACAGCCAATTTAATGGCTTCCTACTCAGGTAGGAGGAAGTCACACTTAGCCTGCTGGATTTTGAAACGCTGGAAGAAAGAGACTCCTGACTCCATGCTCTGCTGGCTCATTTGAGTGAGAGAGTCAAGGCTGACCTCTGGCTTAATGGTACCGTAGGTTTCCCGGAACAATCTCTCCATGGTGGGCCAGTCCGCAATGGACCCTGGCTTCAACCTGGAGTACCAACTGAAAGCTGCTCCGGACAGAGAAGTCCCGAAGAGCTTGAGCTTGAGGATATCATTGTTCCCATACTGGGCGCTCTGAACTTTGAAGCGAGCCATATGAGTTGCTGCATCTTCCTTTGTTTCCCCAGAGAAAGTAGTGAAGACAATGTTCTTGAAACCATGGGGAAACGGATATTGTACCACACTGTCAGGGTAAGGGTAGCGATATTGCAAGTCAGCATCACCTTTTCCGGTCTGCTCCTTAACAATGGATGATATAAGCTAGCGCCAGTCGGCCGCAGTCACAGGTGTAGATTCGCCCCATTCTTCATGGTTAGGCCATACAGAAAAACTGGCAACCTGACCAACATTCTTGGAAGCTGGGCTAGAATAAGCAATAAACGAGTCTTCTGGTGTCCCGCTTCCTTGGCGTGGCGCGTTGTTGAATCCCTTGAAGGGAACAGAAGAGCTACGCGGGGGCGGATTCTTTGAAGTGCCTGCCCCTAGCGCGAACTGCGGGGTTTTCTGAGCCCCGACTTTTGGATTTCCCCTGGCGCTCTCATTTGGCGGGATATACTTGGATGTCCCCTCATTCGCGCTTGCGCCAGCAGGATCTAGGGCGAGATTCTTTGATGCTTGTGCCCTCATCCAATCTTCAACTTCAAGGATCCGCAAGCTTAGCCGGTCCTGTTTCTCCTTGAATTCGTCTAGTTTTTCTAGACTATTCTTGCTTCCAAAGAATGAAACATTTTGCTGGTCATGCAGCTTGGTATCATGGCCGTTTAAGCGGCAAGTTTGCTCATCCACTGTCGCGCGAGTGCTAGACAAGATCTCTGCATTTTGCTTCACGGTTTCCGCGTTTTGGTCTAGATCCATGCTGATCCGCTGGAGGCTACCTTCAACGAGGCCCTTGGTTTCTATGAATTCGCCCGCTAGTTGGCCGTAGTCCTCACTGAGTGTGGTGAGTTTGTCATGGTTGGCCTTCCAGAGGGCTCTGTCTTGCTTGACCTGCTCAGTTAAGTCAGCAACGCTTTGTTGAGTGGCCAAACCATCAATCCGACCGTTGAGCTTCGCAAACATTTGGAGGATTTGTTCCATAGGAGGAGTAGATCCCATGTCTTGGGTTGATTGTGAGCCTGCCATGGCAGTTTCGCTGAAGTTTGGATTGCCAAACTAAGCGAGAACCTTCTCTTGAGTAAGGGATCGGCAAGCCGCGCTGTTATGGGGCTTGTACCGTAATGATTTATGCTTGAGACAAGAAGGCTGATGCTTCCTGTATGGTGTCTCCTCGGATTTCCCTATATTGTTACACTTGTACTCCCTTATCCCACTGGGCGTGCCAATGTTTTGGCCACGATCCTCAGCGCGCGGAGCAGAGGTGAATAGCGAACAAAGAGAATGGGGAGTGTTGCGGGCGTGCCATCTCGCAGACGAGGAAAGGGTTGTATGCGTGCGCTTGACTTCTTGATCAAGCGGAAGGGGTTTCCAGGTGCCACCTCAGATGAGGAATTTACAAGCACAAGGAGGTCGATACTCACGGCGGCGCAAGCAGAGCAACTATAGGGGAGATTCAGAGGAATCGGGGTGAGTCCAGGAGGGCTCTGTAACTAAGGCGGCGATGCGCTTAGTTAGGTTTAGGGTTTCGAGGTAGCTCGAAGGGAACTGGGTTGCAGTTTGTTTGTATTTGAGTAATTGTGTTGAGAGAGAGAGTTTTCTGTAAGCCTTTGAGCCTCTTATATAGTGGAGCTTGACTTGCCGCAGAAGAAAGATAATCAGAATCCAAGTCGGACTCTGCAACGTAAAGCATAAGGGCACTGTTCCACCCATGCAGACCAACATTTTTGTGACACATGGCCAGTTCGCACACTCCGCATAGGACACTACTACCGTGATCCTCAATTATAAACTCCCATGTGAAGTGGAATCAATCTTATCCCGCGGGGTGTCACAGTCATTGTTGAAAACTAATTTTGCATGAACTGCAGACTCAAACCATCTCGCGGGCTATTCTAGCTCGCGGGCCAAAAGAAGACTTTTAATATTAAAAGGGCCACATGGATTGGCCCGAAGCATGCCAAAGACTTGGAAAAAGTCTTCAACGATTAATTAGTGCGCGCGGACTCCGCATGTATCTTCCTCGCGAACTCTCTCACGCGAACCAGCGAACCAGTTCGCCAGCTCGTCTAGATGTATTCCACATCGCCTAAGCGAAGTGTCAAAGTCATTCCGCGCGAAGGCATTTCGCGCGCGAGCTGTGTATTCCGCGCGAGCTCTCTACTCCGCGCGAAGTCGTTCCGCGCGAGCTATGTGTTTTACGCGAAATCTCTATACGCGCGAGATCCGTACTCCGCGCGGAGTCATTCCGCGCATACCTTATAACTCAGCTCTAGTGGTCTTACTGGCGGGCCATTATTTGTAAACTTTAAAGAACTTGGGCTCGCCGGTTGGAAACGGGCCAAGGAGGTAATTAATATTCACATAGACATTTTACAGTCCAATAAAGTATTATTACTTAAACAAAAATGTCTTTGGCTCAAACAATTTGTATGTTTTTTTCAGTCATTAATAGAAAATAATATATTTCTTTTCAGAAGCTTCACTCCGTCAAATAGGCTGGTAAGTGTGATGACGTGACATGACATGTGGCAAAATTTAAGTGGGTTACAGGTAGAGAGACAGAAAAATGGTGACAGAAGATTTGAAGCTAGTTAATCGCATCCGTTGTGATAAAATACTTGTTATCATAATCTTGATAATGAGTATTACTTGTTTGATCGATAATTTAGTTTAATACATACACCGAAAACATTATTCACTTCCATTCTGATAAAATTTGTGTTAGTCGTATTCTTGATGGGATGTTTATTTGCTTGATCGATAATCTAGTTTGTGACAGATACAAAAAAACATCTGTACTAACAAAAAAGAAACATAAATATGCACATGATATATCAAAGAAACGTACAAAATAATGTCATGATCAGAATCTATATATGTTTATGTGCTAAAGAGAATATGCCAACTTTAATTTGGTGCGACTCTCTCTATAGTCCATATCAGAACGTTTATCTCATATTAAAAGGAAATCATTAATGTGGTTGCTAAACAACCAATTCTTCAAGTCACTCTTCAATCATTCTACTCAAAGAAGAAACATCTTGCACACGCCAGAAGGTTAAACACTAAGCCTAATGAAGTTCTGGCCTACCTGGGTTAAAATTTCAATCCTTGGGTTGGTGGTGATGGAAACTTGAAATTCCAGTCTCTACTAACATTATCAAGGGCTGCCTTATTGATTGAGACACACGTTAGGTTTTTGGTCTATTCTCAGTCTAAGTGCATCTTAATCAATATATATATATATATATATATATATATATTCATATATGCTTCATTCTTTTCCACCATTTTATGGTTAGGAAAATACAATAGCACATCACTGTTCCAATATCCAGTATCAAGTCAGTTCCGTCTCGAGAAATTCTTTTAGGGTGTATCTGCAATGGTAGTCTCCCTTTTCTTCATCGCAATCCTTTTCTTCACTTGGTGCGACATAAACAAATGGTTGATAAGTTAAGGCTTCGTTGAATCCCTGAAGAGACTCCAAGATCATAACCACATCGGTCATCATAGGCCTGGACTTGGGGTTGTTGCTCAAGCAAGCATAAGCCAATGTAGCTGCCTTTCTTGCCCCTTTGGTGGAATATTGTCCCTCCAATCTTGGGTCTATGATCCTGTTGAGCTTTCTTGGGTCCTTCAGCAGAGGCCTTGCCCATTCCACAAGGCATTGTTCTCGGCTCCGGCGGGTTCTGTCTAGTGACCTTTTTCCTGTCAACAGCTCTAATAGAACTACTCCAAAGCTATACACATCGCTCTTGGTTGTTAAGTGACCTGAATTCAAACGTGTTAGGTTTAAGTTCATCATGAGAGGTTATGTTTTGCTTAAGAAGCTAGCTTGAACTGAATTGGGGTTACCTGTTCTTAAGTATTCAGGGGCTGCATACCCTTGAGTTCCTAGTATACGTGTTACCACATGTGTTTCTTCTCCTTCTGGACCATCCTTTGCTAACCCAAAATCTGAGAGTTTTGCCGTGTAATCCTGAAAAGGCGAAGAAGTGTGACTGTTAGTTAGTTTTCCTAGTATTGCATGCCATGTATAAAGTCAGAAGGAGAATTCAGAACAAAACTTACAGAGTCTACAAGAACATTTGAAGTTTTGAAATCTCTGAATATGACTGGCCTATGATCTTCATGGAGGAAGGCTAGGCCCTTAGCTGCTCCAACTGCGATTTTCATTCTGGTTGACCATGGAAGAGCAGCAGAATATCCTGAAAAACTCGGATCCGATTAATACTAGAAGAGTTGGCAGCTGATTAACACAAATGTGAAGGGAAATGGAAATAAGAAACTCACTTCTGAAGAGTTGATCTTCCAAGCTTCCTCTGGCTATGTGTTCGTATACTAGAAGCCTATGCTCCTCTTCGCAACAATATCCGATCAGCTTAACAATATTGGGATGCCTCAGCTGTCCAAGAAAGACAAGTTCTGCCTGCACAATAAGAAAATCATCATACAATCAATCAGAACTCAGAAGTACTACTACTTTGATCCCTTAAATGAAAATTACTCGTTTGAAACACAAGAGTGTAAGAGCTAAGGGAACATACCAGCCACTCTCTATGGCCTTGAAAGCCATCCAAGTTTAATAGTTTGACGGCTACAGGCTGAGCCTTCAATGTTCCAGGCCTAAGATTGTCGTCAACAAACCCCTTGTAAACAGGTCCAAAGCCACCTTCACCAAGCAAATTACTCCATGAAAAGCTGTTTGTCGCACCTTTAAGCTCCGCAAGTGAAAACACATGAAGATTTAGGCCGGAAAAAGAATTGGAGAGATCATCTGCATAACTGGGGTCGCTAATTACATCCGACATGGACAGCCTTTGCTGCAGAAAAGGGGTTTGCTTATCTTGGACTTGTCTAGTGGAATCTGCATATTCACTAGTACTCTTGGAACAACAGATTGGGAGAATGCATTTCCATGTGATGACCTTCTCTGCTGTCATATTGAGAATGAGACACTCCTAGACTCCAGAAACTTAACCAACAACTTCTGAGACAAGAATGGAAATTATGCAGGATTTCCAAGAAGGCTGAAGATGAGAGACCTCATCATTCATTTTCTCACCAACCATCCATATATATGCATAATTCTCTGCAGTCCTGCAACACCCTCCATTATTCAGATACAATTTGTACAGCGAATGACTTGCCTAACTCTTGACTTTTCTTGGCTATACAAACTACATGAAGCACCAAACGATTTATAGATGAATTTATAAAAAGCTCCTATGCTTAAAATAGGAAAAAACAGGGAAAAAAACATACGTATTGAGGCAATCCACTAAGTAAAATAAAAGGGTATATAGTGATATTAAGAATCTATGGCTCTAGTTGTTTATTGGCCTAATGTCTCATATTTTGGGGTAGGTAAGTTAGGCTATGCTGTATAATATCTTGAATAATAAAGGTGTTAAGAGGTCAAGATCAGATTTTAGCATGCTGACAACTGGAAGAACACCACAGCTGGCTTTGTATATAGAGAATTCCCAAGGCTGTGTTTCATCAATGGCAACAAGGAAAGCTCCTGGAATGTGTAAACCTGAGCTTGTCTTTTGGCTAAACTGGAAAGCTCAAAGATGGCCATGATATATATAAAACAACAAATTCCCTTGGTGATTATAAGCATGAAGACATGAATTGAAATATGATATGGGTATTTAGGCTGGCCGGGTTTTACCTTTGATTTGCCGCCTCAAATGGATGACACAAGCACAGCGCACACCAGTGAGATCAGCTAGCTAGCTTGATGCACTAGTACTCTGCAGATGTTCTCCAGGAATGACATTTTGGCATTTTGCTTAGTTTGGAAAACTTGGTTCATAACTTGGTGATATTGAAGCGTATGCGTTATATATATAGTACATGTCATACCAACATTAACAATGGTTTAAGTCAAAAAATGATTATATAGCAACGAAGTTTGGTAATCCCTAGCTTTCAACCTTCCCACAATAGTAAACCTAGCAAATGATATTCAAGTAAGATTACAGTCTCTGCCTCTGCAATGTTCGGAAGAATATGAATGGTTGGATCATGAAAGATCGATCAGTTGTTTTCCATCTATGTCATAGTTGGTGGAAATGGACAAAAGTACACTATTTCATAGAGAGATCTGGCAAACAGGCTCAGCGACGTGGGCTCTTATGTAGTACATTAGTACATGACCTCATTTGCCTAGTCGATTTCATTGTTCAACCCCATTATTTTTTTGCTAATTATTATCAGTAGAACACAATGTAGGCTATTGATTTCAACTTCAATGAAGCAACCCTAAACGTCTGGTTCTTCATAGCAGCCGGAGCCGGTATTATTTATTTGATTTTTTGTCTATTTTTATGTGTTTTTGGAACCGGTTACGTCAGGAGGCTGCTTAGCCTTCCACTCAAATCATATGATAATGACGTTTAGTTCCTAACTTGCAATCCATAACTTGGAATCCATGTTCCATTCATTTTGAGTTGAAATTGTTACACACGTATAAACTTTAAAATATTAAAATATTGTATGAAGTATGAGTGTAATTTATAAAATTAAGAGTGTACGTTTGATTTTTTTTTTTTTAGTTTTTGAACCTTTGTATACAGTACTGATCACATCAAAACATAAATTATATGTTAAATTTAACAACGGCTAACGGTTAATATTAACAAATTGTATGGTATATCATCTCTATAAAATGATCATATTATCAAGGGAAAATGCCCATTTAGTACTAATTTGAACCCCTCATTTCCCATTCCAATGAAAATCTTTTTCATTAGCCCATTTCAATATAAGGTAACCTTTTTTATGCCCAAATGCACAAATCTTTACTAAAGTCTTAAAAAACTATATTATTTTAAGACTATTTTGCCCTCATCCTTTAAACATGCATAGAGAGAGAAAATGAAAGAGAGAATACTTGGTCGGAATCTCACCGGACTCCAACTCCGGTCACCGGCCGCCGGACTCCGGTCACCGGCCGCCGGACTCCGGTCACCGGCCGCCGGACTCCAGTCACTGGAATTTTCCCGACCGCCGGAATCCGGTCACCGGAATTTTCCCGACCGCCGGAATACGGTCACCGGAATTTTCCCGACCGCCGGACTCCGGTCACCGGAATTTTGACATAATCATGTTTTCAGTTACTGACCAATTACTGACACCCAGTAACCAGATACTGACACCCAGTAACCAATTACTGACACCCAGTACTGACACCCAGTAACCAATTACTGACCCCCAGTAATCACTTTGTTTTCAGTTACTGACACCCAGTAATCACCCAATAATCATTTTGTTTTCAGTTACTGACACCCAATAATCATTTTATTTTCAGTTACTGACACCCAGTAATCACCCAGTAATCACTTTGATTTCAGTTACTGACACCCAATAATCACTTTGTTTTCAGTTACTGACACCCAGTAATCACTTAGTTTTCAGTTACTGACACCCAATAATCACTTTGTTTTCAGTTACTGACACCCAGTAATCACCCAATAATCATGTTGTTTTCAGTTACTGACACCCAGTAACCAGTTACTGACCCTCAGTAACCAGTTACTGACCTTAATAATTGAGTTACTGACCCCAATAACTTTTAGTTTTCAGTTACTGACACCCAATAATCATTTTGTTTTCAGTTACTGACCAGTTACTTGACATCCAGTAACCAGTTACTGACCTCCAGTAACTGGTTACTGACCCCCAGTATCCATGGCTTAATCACAAGGATTCCTCTCTCCATCCAAAGTGAAATCACAACAGCAAGACTACTCTTCTCACCTTATCTCCTTCTCCAACCACAACACCAATTTAACCTCCAAACCAACAACAACCATAATTTAATAGTAAGAACTACAAAAAAATAAAAATATAATAGTAAGAACTACAAAAAGAAAAGGAGGAAAATCAAGAGACAATGGAGTTTTATAAATTGGGCTTGATGTCACCCAAATCGAGCTGAGCAGCAATCTCCTCAAGCTGCTTCTTGCCACTCATATCAATCAGCTTAGACCCATAATTGCCGTACCTCACAGTGAACCCGGCCACCAAACTGGGATCAATCTCTGACTTGATCCTCACATTCTTGGAACCCATGAGCTTCTGCACCTGCTTGGCTATCTGCGCCAAGTGCTGCAACTCCAGCTTCACCACCGAGCTCACTATGGCCAGCTCCGTATCCGTAATCTTGTTGTATACAGTCTCAAACTCTGCCACAATGTCCTTGAGGTCGATTCTCTTGGCGACGGGTGGTGGTGGATGATTTGGGTGGAGGAGGAGGAGGACTGGTGGTCGAAGAGGACGTCGGAGTGGAGGAGGCCGGGGCAGCAGACTACGAGCTTGTGGAGGAAGGACAAGACGGCGGGGGGATCGTCGGTGGAGATGAGGGAGGGAGGGAGAGAGAGTCGAGCTCCGATATGGAGTTGGAGAGAGAGAGAGAGGGAGAGAGAGAGGTTTGAGGAGGCTGGATCCGGATGAAGAGGATGAGATCGAGGCGGATCGTCAGTCGCCGGCGTCGGTCGGCGGTTTTGGTTTTCTGGTGGAGCAACTCGGTTAGAGAGAGAGAGAGGAATGTATCGGGAAGAGAGAAGAAGAAAGAGATAAGAAAAGAATGATGTAGATTTAATTAAACACAGGGTAATACCGTCTTTTTGTCAAGAATCATTAAAATGGGCACAATGATAAGATTTTAATTGGAATGGGCTTTAATTTGTAAATATTTGAGCATTAGGGCATTTTCCCTATTATCAACTGTATCACTCTTTGTCTGAGAGGGGCGCTCATATTATTTAGAATTACAGTTAGCTGTGCAATGGTGTGGATATGAGCACCAATACACGATCAATGATCTGGCTAGCGTATTGTGTTTCATGACATGGGAAGATGTAGAACTCTCTACACAATTCATAAATCCCAACTCCTAGCTAGCTCGGCAATCCCATTGACAGAGAAGTTGGTGAAGGTAGGTTTTATATTGCACAAGTAAATTTCCACCCACACAAAAAGAACGGAATCCATCTACCAAAACCAACTCCCCATCTGCAAATTAAGCATATCAATTCTCACTCCCACACGCTTTTCATTCCAAAAATTAGGGTAAAACAGAAGAAACCCTTGTTCCCATTTCTTCATGATCATCGATCGTCACTTTCCCATTTCATCACTTCCCATATAATACACAACACTCTTCTCTGATTTCCCTCCACACTGATCAAAAATGACGATCCTGCTCTCCTTCCTCAGCCCCGTAACCCTATGGGGCCTCTACGTCCGCCGCTGCTTCGCCGCCTCCGGACTCTCCCAGCAGTCCATGAAGCTCGACGATGACACCACCCTTCACTTCTGGGGGCCCCACCAAACTACCCATAACAATAAGCCCTGTCTGGTCCTCATCCACGGCTTCGGCCCTGCCGCCATGTGGCAGTGGCGGAAGCAGGTTCAGTTCTTCACTCCCAACTTCAACGTCTACGTCCCCGACCTTGTCTTCTTCGGCGGGTCTACCACCACGTCACCCGACAGAGCCGAAACGTTTCAGGCGGCCTCGGTGGCGAAGCTGCTGGAGAAGCTGGGCGTGGAGAGGTTCAGCGTGGTGGGGACCAGCTACGGCGGCTTCGTGGCGTACCACTTGGCCAGGATGTGGCCGGAGAGAGTTGAGAAGGTGGTGATCGCTAGCTCTGGGATCAACATGAGAGGGAGAGATAGCGAGGCGTTGCTTAAGAGAGCTGACGTTGAGAAAATCGAGGACCTCATGCTTCCGGCCACCGCCGCGCAGCTCCACAAGTTGGTCCGTCTAGCGATGTTTAAGAAAGTTGACATGATCCCTCAATTCTTCATGAACGACTTCGTAGAGGTACATTATCTTTATCTTCATATACCATATTTCTAATGTGTGTAGAACTTGTTATGATAAGTTTACAGAAGACAACTTCCCGATATATGGATACATTAATATTTCGAAATTCATCTGAGATGTGTTATATATATTTCTTTTGGAGAGTGAAATTTACACTCCATATAATACAATCCACACTCTTATGATTCCGTTTTAGGTAAAATTTTCATAAAAAAACAAAACAAAACATATATCACTCAAAACAAAATTTAAATTATCAAAAAAAGAAAATGAGAGCGTTGATTGTAAAATTGAGTGTAAATTTTAGTTCCTTTCTTTTATAGATGATGACTACTTGATGTATCGATATATTAATAAGAGAAATATTCATCTGTGTTTATTGGCGGATGTAGAAATTGTACTCGGATAAAAGGAAGGAGAAGATGGAACTTTTGAAGGGAGTGACTATTGGAAGAGATGACAAAGCAAACATATCTCCTCTTCATGATAAGGTGTTAGCAACCCTGTGATTTCTATGATTTAAGTAACTAATAGTAATTTTGGTTTTGATTTGCAATTCTAATTCGTTATTTGGCCTGAATAATAATATAGGAGGTGTTGATAGTGTGGGGAGAAAGTGACCAGATATTTCCTTTGGAGATGGCTACTGAACTGAAGCAGTGAGTACCTTTTTCAATAGGGTTTGATCAATTTTTTATTATTTTTCTTAAGAATGTTTGATCAATCTACTTATACTTGTTACTGATCGATCATACCCGGAAACGTGTTTCGCTTCTTGTGATTGCAGACTTCTGGGGACGAAAGCGAGGCTGGAGGTGATCAAGAACACATCACACATGCCCCAGATTGAAGATTCTGTGCAGTTCAACCACATTGTACAGAACTTCTTGTGCAAGGACTGAAAGTCTGAAACTGTGAGACTTTGCTATCAGCTATGCTGGGACATTTGGGGAGAGAGAGTTTTGGGCTGTGCTGTGGAATGAACAGGCTTGCTGCGCTGGTATTAGATCCATTTTCTGAGCTGGGTTGGACTACCTTATTGACTCTAATTATAAGTTGGGCTGGTTTCTAATTTATAGCTTCTAATTATTTCTTTCTCTGTCTTTGGTAACTTGGCTACATTCTTCAATTGTGTATTATGTCCTCCAAGAAAAGAAAGAAACATTAGAAATATAATTGTGGAGGACCAAAAAAGGAGCTTAGGAAACCATAACTAAAGTTGTAAAAACTAAAACCATAACCAATGGAGTAACCCACTTTCGGGTTAAGAGGACAGACGACATGATCAAGAATGCAAGGGCAAACATACTGTATGAATCTTCAATATTTCAAGACAAAGATAAACCAAACAACCAAGTCAAGCGATCGATACAACTAAATATAAACTGTATGTCATATTTAACATCAAGAAAGACTCTTAAATCAGTCAGCTCACTCGTAGCCCCATAAAACTCATAAAGTTTGCCAAGGATCACATCCAAGAAAATGGAAATGCCAGCAAGCTAAAATATCACCTCCACCAATGTCTGGGAGGCGGACAAAGATGGGAGGCGGACAAAGATGGGAGGCGGAGGGAGGAAGCACATGACCCACCAGAAGGTGGCACAACCTGGCAATGTTTTTGGGCAGATGCACCCAGTCACCCACACAATGACACAATGGAACAAGAACAAGACTCATCAGTACAATACACAAGCCAGTCAAAAGTGTATAGTCTCAGACACACACCGTGGATTGTCCCAAGAAGATAATATTCTTCTTCATCTTCCTTGACAAAACCAGAAAAATATTTCACAATTTCGTTTCTTAAAATAATTTCGGGTCCTGTCTTTTCTTTCTCCATCTTTGACCGAAAGTGAGTAGCCAAGAAGAAACACAAGGCTGGCTCTTTTGCAGCTTTCGGCGCTGTTTCTTTCTCACTCTTTGTTTCCAGATTTAGCCAACGCTTGAATTCTCATTTCGATTCCTTTGTGAACTATTCACTCACTTATATCACACACGGACTCTCTCCACTTCTGAATTAAACACCCCACATTGGTTTTTTCTTTGTGTAATCTCTCTACCCCCATCATCCACGTTTCGACAACCCAAAGCAAACTCCTGTTTGGCGATTCAACCAAGGCCATTTTCCTTTTTCTGTTCAAGGTAAACTCACTTCTAGCTCGTTTAAGGTTCTTAATAGATCTCTGGTGTTGTTGCTGGATCAATAGGTTTTTGATTATCTGTTGTTTCTTGTTTGAGTGACTGGGTTGGTTAGATAGCATTCAGGGCTTGTTTTGTAGTTATTTAGTTTAATGGGCTAGTATTGATGTTCTTGGAACTAGGAGTTGATGGGAAAATTGTTAAGAATTAGGAACTGGGTTGATGCAATAGCATTTTGGGTTTGTTTACTTAGTGATTGTGTTTGATGGGCTATTTCTATTTCTGATGGGTAAATCCTTAACAGTTAGCGTATTTTTCTTAATAGCTTAACTGATTGAACTAGAATTTTGTGGTTTGCACCATGTTTTTTAGTTTGTGCAACTTAGAATTAGTGGGAACTCTATCATTTTAGCTCAGAACCAATTCATGTCCAGGCACTTTGCTTTTTGGTTGTAATGTTGCGCGCTGGGGCCGATGTTTTTATATCCGGGGAGGTGTTAGCTCATCTTTATTGCTCCTTGACGTTTAGCTTTGTGATTAGGTGCATTTGAAACACATTGTGTATGAACATTACAGAAGGGAATTGGAGATGCATGTAAGACGGTATTGAGCTTGACTTGTGCATCTTCTATGCTGTCTATTGTGTTAGAAAATATGGGCTCACTCTGCAGCAAAAGCCGGCATTACAATGAAGCAGACAATGAAGAGAACGCACAGGTGGATTTTGCATGATAATACAAATTGTTTTATGTCATTGATCAATTGTTGCCAGAGCAACTTTGCATTTTTTTTATATTTTATTTGTTTCGGCGAGATTCTTTCGGTTGATGATGCTTCAAATATTGTTCTTTGCATCTTCTGTAGCATCTAATTTATAGTCATTGCCTTGCATCCAGACTGCAGAAATTGAAAGGAGAATTGAACAAGAAACGAAGGCTGAAAAACATATCCAGAAACTTCTCCTACTAGGTACATATCATAAAGGTTTCTGGTTATATGGATGCAGAACATAACATTCTTCATAGTTTGAGCTGGTTTTGGTTGAAAACTAGAATCTTTATGACCAAGAGGTGTCTAGTACTGTTAAATCCATATTAAAGTCAATTCTTGGTTCTGTAAGAGTGCAACTAATGTGATCATTCTATTTTTTTAAGGTGCTGGGGAGTCAGGGAAGTCTACAATCTTCAAGCAGGTAAGATATGGAACATGTTTTTCTGTTTAAGATTTTAATGTCTATGTTACTGAAATGAAAATACTAAATACACTTTTATGACAAATGGTTTATATTCAGATAAAGCTTTTGTTTCAAACTGGCTTCGATGATGCAGAGCTCCAGAGCTACATCTCAGTCATACATGCCAACGTGTATCAGACCATAAAAGTACGCAATACTTGAAAGGGTGTGTTGGTTATTTCCCTTTCTGCATAATACAAAGAACATTGGTGTGAGCTCTTAATAGCAGAAAACACAGTTTTCCTGCAAACACTCTTCTTTGGTGAAAAAGAAGATGAATGTTAGTCTAATGTGTACGTGATGTGGCTGAACAGATATTGTATGATGGGTCAAAGGAGCTCGCTCAGAATAACAATGAAACATATGAAATCTCCAGTGAAAATCAGGTTTGATCTCATCATTTCATAGTTTACTGAATTGCCTTCTCAGTTTAATCACTTAATGTACAATACTTGAAAGTTTCACTTTTTTTTAATATATGAATTATCCTTACAGCCAATATATGAAGTTTGTCCTTTTAAACTCCTGCTTGCTCATACTGTGCTTGAACATAACTGCTTGTTCACTAAGTAAAAAGTTTGTTTCTTTCTATCAGGAAATTGGAGAGAAACTGTCAAAAATAGGTGGTAGATTGGATTATCCACGTCTGACTAAAGAGCTTGCACAGGAGATAGAGACTCTTTGGAAAGATGCCGCAATTCAGGTAGCTGTAACTTCTTGTAACTGATATATTCCAATTGTTTGACATCATTCCTAGTGCTTAAACAGTTGGGTTTAGCACAGCTTTTGTCTTCTTTCCAATGCTCTAAGTGAAGTTCCCCATTCATGCAATTGTAGGAAACATATGCTCGGGGTAATGAACTCCAAGTTCCTGACTGTGCCAACTATTTCATGGATAATTTACAAAGATTAGCTGACTCGAATTATATTCCAACCAAGGTATGTACTGTTAATTGATTGTTTCCTGAACTGAAGAAGGTGCTGTTGCTGTTTACACTATGTGAAAAAGGTACAACTATTCTCTCAGAAAGTTTGCATGTTTTGATATTGCAGGAGGATGTTCTTTATGCAAGAGTTCGTACAACTGGTGTTGTAGAGATCCAGTTCAGGTAATAATTCTTTTTTTTTCTTCTAAATTTCTAATCATGCCATCCATTCATCTCCATTATACAGTGCTTCAAAACATGAAAGGAACTTGAGGATGCTTTTAGAATATAGTTTAGTTCATGAGAAATTTCTATGATAGTATAACTCATGCATACAGTTGAAATTTTCAATCAATCAACTCGGTGATTATTTTGATTGGCAGCCCGGTTGGAGAAAACAAGAAAAGTGGCGAAGTATATAGACTCTTTGATGTTGGAGGCCAGAGAAACGAGAGGAGGAAATGGATCCATCTATTTGAAGGTGTTACAGCTGTTATATTTTGTGCTGCTGTTAGCGAGTAAGATGCTCATTGCTTTAACTCCCTATTATATCCTCGTTTGCATGCATGATCGTAGCAATTGATCCTGATTCTTGACAAATCATCAGCAGCCATTCTTTCAGAGCAATCTGTCCATGTCTTGCTTGTGGTTATCATTTTATTTTCTTGGTTAATAGTTTTGGGGTGAAGCAAAGGTCAAGGCAGGAAAATACCTCTCAAGAAAGTCCCCAAGAACCCTTGTTAATATGAAAATACCATCATCAATAAGGAGATTATTTCATAATAACTCCCATTGCTGTCACTGAAGGTTGTTTTATGTACATTATTGTATTAATTGTGGTGGGGAAATTACTAGGGAAATACAAACTAGTTTCTGTCATGAGTATGCATTTTCCACCCCTAATTTTTTGCATGGATCATGTCAGCATAAGCATGTCAAATACCACTGTCAAGCTGAATTAGTCTTTTTTGATTTTGATCCTTGTGTTTCAGTTATGATCAAACACTCTTTGAAGATGAAAGCAAGAATCGAATGATGGAAACAAAGGAACTTTTTGACTGGGTCCTGAAGCAACCTTGTTTTGAGGTTCCTTTTCTTCCAAGTTGTTGTTGTTGTGTGTGTGTCGCATGTGTGCGGCTGGCAGTTCCTTTCTGTAAAGATTGGCTCTTTTACATCGTATGCTCTCTTTACATTTTTGCCTTTGGATGCAGAAAACTTCCTTCATGCTATTTCTAAACAAGTTTGACATATTCGAGAAGAAGATTCTAAAGGTAAGAGTCAGTAGCTCAGTATGCTGTTATTGGTTAGCAGCAAGCTCACATTAGTATGGGATGTTGATACTTCATGATTCATTGTGTAGGTGCCACTTAACGTGTGTGAGTGGTTCAAAGATTACCAGCCAGTTTCAACAGGAAAACAAGAAATTGAACATGCGTATGAGTAAGTGTCTGCATCTTTGTGGTCCTTTGCTTAGAACGGAAGGAACAAAACTACCATAGCTCTGCCAAAACTATTTCTTGTCCAATCTGTGGTCAGAATTAGATCTATAGCTGGCTGTAAACTTCATCGAAGCTCAACCTTTTTCATGATAGAGAAATGGACACTCTCAACATGTGCCAAACCTACTCAATTATTTGTTTTCTTAGCTTGGACCTACTTTGGTATAGGTTTAATAACGACCGTAAATGTTTGCGTTCAGGTTTGTGAAGAAAAAGTTTGAGGAGTTGTATTTTCAGAGCACCACCCCGGATCGCGTGGACCGAGTGTTTAAGATCTATAGAACCACTGCCCTTGATCAGAAGCTGGTGAAGAAGACTTTCAAGCTTGTGGATGAGACATTACGACGGAGAAATCTGTTGGAGGCAGGCTTGTTGTGACCAGGGAGGGACCATTTTTCTGGGCAGTAAAAGATTGTAATTTGAACAAGCAACATCACATTTTGAGCACTCATATTCCTTGATTTTTAGCATTTAATTTTCCATTAAATCTTGTTCCGATTATGAGTGTGAAGACAAATTTTTTAAGATATATAAGTGATCATTAATATTTTCACAAATGACTTGGTTATCATTGTTTTTTTTTTTTACAAGGATTAAATTCATGTATCAAGTTAAAGATCAATTCGTTCCATGCTTTTCTCTCTATGTTTTGGTCAATGTCAATACTTTTCTCATGTTTTTTGTATTATTATTGTTTCCCTTCTTTTAGTAGAGTGGCAAGAAAAGAAAAAGAATTTTGTTAATGAAAACGATTTGACACTCTTATTTAATAAACACTCAAATTATAACAAGTTAAAATTACGCATTTATCATTTATAACCCACAACGATGAAAAATGTATTACCCAATCATGTGAGATATTTATCATTCAGAGGCATTCATTTCAATTGTGCCAGATAAGGCAAAAAAATGGGCCTAAACTATGAATGCCGCCGCACTAGTGTTCTCGTTGTCGTGAAACGTTGTCTTGAGGTTTTCTCATGTTTTTTTTAACCTTTATCAGATAAATCCCTTCAACCCTTTCACTAGGTTTATAACTTTATATTAAACATTTTCCCAAAATATCAGTAAATAGATTAAGGTTAAAGTCATTGTCCAAAAAGGATTAATCAAGGGGAATCATGACTATAAAGAATTGGAAAGATGTTAACTTACATGACATAAGCCCTAGTAACAATTTTGATGAGACACATTTATGGCGTAAAGTATCTGTAACCTGTCCCTGTGCCTTCAACCCCGCCGACTGGGATTTCAGCACAACACAACTCCCCCGACCGCGACCCAAGGTCAAATCCGTCCTTCCAATCAAAATAAAAAAAAACAAACGCGAGAAAATTGTTTTCAAATATTTTGAATTCCAAATTTGACCCCAGAGAAGAAAGAAGGCTCCTGAATTAACTGTGACTTGTTCGCGTTTGGCACCCAAAGCATATTCTTCCTCTTTCTCTATGGAACGTCGTACATCCACAAACACAGAGAACCCAGCTTTCTAAATGCAGTAGAACCAAGAACAAGCTGGGGGCCCCAGATTAATCTCGCCGTGAAAGTCCAATTGGCTCCGATCCCAGGTCTGTTTTTCTCGTCTTCTTTTCTGGGTTTGCTTTTGTTTTCTGTAATTCTGAGAATAAGGAATCAGAGCAGGAAATAAAAAGTTGGCTTTTTAAACTATATGCATTTGCTTCATTTTAACATATTTTACCTTTCTTGTTTGTCTTTTGGACAACATAAAAGGGTGAATAGGTTTGATCCATGTGATCCCTGATTTGTAAATCAGAGAGCTGTGAGGTTTTGTTTTATGATCATATCCTTGTGGGTTTGAAGTGGGTTGGGGAAAGATTGTCTTTGATGGTTGGGGAGATAGCAATGGCAAATTGGTGTTGTGTGTTGTGGAATTTGTCAATTTGGGTTTGACTTATGAGCCCATTTGGTGTTCAAGTAGATTGGATTATGGACAAATCGATATAGAGCTGATTGGAGATGTTTTTGAGCTAGAGTGAACCTCAAAAGCACCGTTCTTAAGACGGTGCTTGTTTTTTATTTTATCTGTTTTATGTATCATATAGCCTTGTTAGCTGTGTTTTATGATCTTAAATGACAAAACTTTGTCATTGTGGCTTTGTGCAGGTGTATTGTATCTCTCTCGATTGATGCCATAAACCCAATTTGTCTGTTGAGGAATTTTTTGAGGGCCAATCTCGGTAGAAGTATAGGACATAGGAAAAGCATGAAGAATAACTGGTTTGGGTTAGCGGATTTTGATGACGGCTCTTCCTACAACTTTCTGCTGGAGCCTCTGATTTTGTATAGTCTTCGGGGAAATGTGTTTTCGCATATTAGTTCATTTATGGACAATTCGTTGCACCACCGTAGATACTTTCATGGGCCTGGAAGCTTAGCTCTTGAAGGCGCTTTTAATCATATTTCAAAGTTTGCGGGTGCTTTGCTAGTGATGTTCTCTTCTGGGAACAGTGCAAATGCTACTCAGGCAATAGCAGGTAACTTGGATGGTTGTGAGCCTGGATGCTCCAGTTCTTCTGCACGAGTAAAACACGTTACTTCAAGTAGACAAAAATTTAAAGGGTTTCACTTCAGTTTTGGGCCAAAAGGAGAATCTAATAATCCCATTGATTTTGGTAAGATATCGGCTTCTGTAATGCAATTCCTACAAAGAGAAGCTGAAACGCGATATTCATATTCCTTGCTCTCGTTAGCTACTGCACTTGTACCACCTTTTGGCAACTTGTAAGTCACTAAATCTTTCACACAAAAGAGTGAATTGAAGTGCAAAATTTCTCTTGGCTCCATTTTTGATGTTTAGAAAATTCTCTTCTTTGGTAATTCCTACCAGATCTTCAAACATGTTAGCTGTTTCGACGTCAAACACTGATGTTATGGATCAAAGGCCTTGTGAGGTTGGGCGTCAAGGATGTGCTGGTCTACCTTTTCCCAATTTGGACTGGAGAATACATGCAGTGGAGCCCAGAACTGGTATCGAGTTCCCTATGGTTTTGGACAATATATTAACAGCAGGGAACAATTCAAGTTTAAATTCAGAGGTTAGCACTTCAGATGTTTCTGTTGTTGTCGGTGCTGCAGTTTGTTAGTTTTTCTTACTTGTTTAGTTTCTGGTACTTCTTTTATATTGTTTATAAATGGTGTAGCTTATTTATTGGGAATGCCTTTTCTTAAGAACTCCATGTGTTTGGGCATGTGTTCCTTTCATTGAGGCATGATCATTGTATGGAGGCATAAGGCTGAGAGCTAGCATTCTACTTTTCTCTATATAGTTCACATTTTTGAAAGTATATTTAATGTCATTTTTTTGAAACTCCATTACAGGTCCTTGTGGGAACTGGATCCAGAACAATGACAATAATTAGAATAAAATCTCTGAAGCTCTATGCGTTTGGCTTTTGTAAGTTATTTGTAGTTCCACTCATTTTTTGAGTTTCTTCCAATCTGGACTGTTTTTCACATCCATTATCTTATGTGGTCTTTGATTTGTTTCATTTTGTATAGATATTCATCCTCATTCTGTTTGCAAGAAATTGGGTCCAAAATACGCTTCTGTTTCGCTTGATGAACTAAACAAACGCCATGATTTTTATCAGGACCTTCTCAGGTATCGACAACTGTCTTGCTCAACTTTGTCTTCTGTTTTTCATATAAATTTACATTGCTGATAGGTGTTTCTCTAGCTTATTTTTTGTCCCCTATTTTAGCCTGAGTTGGCATACAAGTGGTTTTGGCCAAGTTGTTCAATTACTTGTCGTTGCTGAGCCGTGTTTTCTGGGTTTAGTGAACTTTCTGCTTTTCCACTTTTGGCAGGGAAGATATTGATATGACAGTTAGACTTGTAGTTAGCTGCAATGGGATGAAAGTCAATACTGTGAGAGAGTAAGTTATATATCTGTTCTTGACATAACCTCGGACATTTAGCTGTACAGTGTCTTGTTTGAGATTTGGAACAATTGTGAGATTCTTCTTTTAGGATTTCCAGAGCCTGATTTATATTCGTGGACCAGTTTCTTTTCTTTTTTTTCGTTCTTTTTTTAATTTTAATGTTTTTTCCTTGTGCAAGATTTACAATTCCAAATATCAATAGCTTGGTTAGCTGGGTTAGCTGGGTGTGCATAGCTTCTCTTGTTTTGGATCATTAATGCTATGGTACCATTTATATTAAAATTTTGTTAGCTCGATATTTCGTAGTGACTTTTGATGGGGTTAACTTGTAATGGGTGGTTTGTTTGGAAAAACTTAGGCCTTAGATATATGTGTTCCAACGTGTTATCAATTCTAAATTCTTTTATGATCTTAAGCCAAAAATTGATTCTGCTAGTTACTTATCTGCATATACCAAGCTGCGCTTCAGTTGATTTACTTATATTCGTTCCCCGCTGTGTTTAATATTTCCTGGTCATTCTTATTTATGTGCTTCTGGTTATACTTGATGCAGTGCCTTTGAGAAATCCCTTCGAGCCCGATTAGTGAAGGTAAATCATATTCTTTGCAGACTCTGTATTTTATACTCTCTGATCTTGTGTTTACTAATTCTTGTCATTTTTGTTCACTTTTCTTAGACAAACCCAGAGACTGACTTCCGTTGCATAACAACATTTGGTTCGAAGTTCACACAAGATATTCCACTGCCAGCGGTAATGTTATATTATATTATTCTTTTTCTTTTCTATATTATCTAGTGGTTTGGGAGTTAAATTATTCTTACGTCAACATTTTTGAATATCTCAGGGAACAACAATTGATTTCCAACGAACAGCTGATGGAAAATTGATTACTAAAAGTAAGTAGTGATTGTTCTGATTTTGTTATATGAATACATCTGCCATGGCTGAATCATGTGATGGCTCAATTTAATCATTAAAGATACAGTTTCAAAGCCCCCAAGCCCCTCTTTCCAGTTTCCTTCCTTTTTTCTAGTTGCTATTGTGCTCTACATTGCTTGCTGATCCATATATTCAGCTCAATGATGTCTAGGACAGATTTGTGTCATGTGTTGGTCCTGATTGATTTACTCTGTACAAAAAATTTATGGAAATTTGATTTTGCAGTTGGAGATAATCAGATTGGAGCAGTCCAAAGCAAGGAACTGTGCAGTAAGTGAATCTCGTTCGTGTTTTCCCCTTCCATTTCTCTAAGATCTCAACGTGCCTCTCCGGAAATGGTGGATTAGAATGCAGTCATATACTTATTCTGGGATAAATGTTTGATGCGTACAATTTTTCTCTCAGGGGCTTTCTTTGACATGTACCTGGGAGATGTTCCTGTGTCAGAGCAAACAAAAGAAGAGATTGGCAGAAATGTTGCTAGTATAATTAGGCGTTGCTGAACTGGTTCATTTATCTCCATGCCTCACTTTTTTAAGGGGCAAGTGGTTTGTTGAGGAGATAAACTGCTCACGCCGATGAAGATGTCATTGCCGAAGAGTATTACAAGGCATAGGTGAGTGTGCTTTATTGGGGCTTCTTGTGCTTACCAGCCTGTGATCCCTTACCAGCCATTATATGGGGATTTACCAGCAAATGGTCACCCTCCGCATAGATGATAGGCGGAGGGTGACCATTTGCTTACCAGCCTACGATTCCTTGCAGCCATTATATGGGGATTTACATAAGTTAGATAGGCAAATCCCTCATTCCAAGTGTAGTGATTTGTATTTGAACTTTGAAGTATACATCAAATAAATATTGGTTTCAAAATCTTTGCTGCTGAAAAACGGACCTGAAGAGTGAAGTCAGCAGCTAACAGGCATTTCTAGTCCAATACAAAGCTCAAACAAATTAACAGCCCAATGCAGCTATAGTAGAAACCTATTCGTGGGTACCTTTTGGATATTTCATTTTGTGATATCTCTCATCTACTAAATTAGCTAAACAAGCTTCTTCAACTTCTTCGTCGATGAAAAATTGATAGATGATTGTTGGAGAATATTCGTTTAGAGAACAATTTATTCCGATGAATTCTTTCTAGGCCGAAACTTTTTAGACATTATTTAGTTGACGACTTTCTCCGACGATGTATCAGCCGGAATCTAAAGTTTTGTAGACAAATTTTCGTCAGAGATGTAACACGTAAAACAGAGGACTTCATTCCGGTTGAACTTGATTAAGGGAGCGGTACAGAGATTAACCTGGCAAGTGGCAAATCTCCTATGGTTTCGATCGATGATGAAACACAAATAATATCCAACTATCATCTGTTAACTATATGTTTGTTTGGTTTATATCAGTTAAGTAGCAAGGGTATTTGCGTCATTCTACGTCTTTAGCCCGATATATAATTGTTGTAACTTTATTATCCATTAATCAATGTAGTCTCAAACTTTTCTCTATGTTTTTCTTTTAGTTTTCTGCACCTTACATTTTAATAAACCTTAATTTCTTAAGTGCGGCTATTGAGATCTTTAAATTTGCTCATTTGATCTCACTTCATTATGAATTATTAAATAACTTATTTATCCTCTTATACTATGACTATTAAACAAAAAATAATATTACATTTGTTCTCTCTAAACTTTCTAATTCAGTAATAATGGATTGCATTTTATTATTTTTCTTATTGATTTTTATTTTCTAATTTTACCACATACTTATTAAAGCATTTATATATTTATATGAAAAAATAATT
The DNA here is from genome assembly GCA_034370585.1 of Fragaria x ananassa. Classification (NCBI taxonomy): domain Eukaryota; kingdom Viridiplantae; phylum Streptophyta; class Magnoliopsida; order Rosales; family Rosaceae; genus Fragaria; species Fragaria x ananassa. The sequence continues at coordinate 6,034,749 of CP139769.1, read as the reverse complement.
TTACAAAAATTATGATCTATCAATTATTAAAAATAATTTATCATCATGAGGTATAAAAACAAAAAATATAAACCGACGAAAAAAATAGTATATGCAAAATATAAATACAAAAGTTACAAAAATATAGAATAGTTCATGTAAGAACATTTTTTTGATTATCGATAAATAAAATTTGAGACACAATTTTATTTTTTATTTTTAAGAGAATGGTATTCTTCATGATTCGAAATAACTTTTCTTGAAAATTGATTTCATTGGAAATTATTTCTTAGAATTTGATCAAAAAATGAATGTCTAGTGACATTTTATGCAAAATAAAAAAATACAAAAAATCAAGAAAATCAAGAAGTTAAGGTCAGGAATGGAGGTTTGTGTTAAAAAGAAAAAAGAAAAAAAATTAAAGAATAGAAGTCGGGAATAGATGTTTCCATGCAAAAAGAAAAATGGACAAAAAAAGAATTAGAGGTATTGTGAGTGAATAAGAGATGTAATGAGTAATATATTAATATATATGTGAATTACATAAACAAGGCTATTTTAGAAATTTGAAAAAATGACTAATGAGCAAATACTTGTATTTAAAAGTAAAATGGAGGGGTAGAGAGAATGAGAAGTATACTGAGCAAATTTAGAGGTCATAATACCCGCATTTTAATTCGTTTCATCATCGAGGAGAATCAAAAGACCTACATGAAAGAAAAAGAAAAAGAAAATAACATCACCTATTCAATTTTATTTTAATTTTAACGAATGGTCTATGGTTACTATTTTGCTCATTTTACTATTTTGGGTGTCTATGGTCTACCGTAAAATGCAAGTACAGACAAAGATGCGAAACTTATTCCCTGCACCCCTGGGACAGGTGCACCACTCATCACAACCGTCCAATTTGTCACGTGTTGCCTCAGTAGAAGCTTGGAAGGTTGAAGAAGACTCTGATACCGCTGAGCTTAAGCGCAACTATGGCGGCCGTGGATGAGATGTGACGGATGAGAAGTGGAGGGAGTAGATCGGTTTTTTGCCGGGTGCACATGTCTCAGTGGGGCACCGAGTGCGAGGGATGATAATCGGGTTGGCGATGACTCCGATACCGCTGAGCTTAAGCAACTACGGCGGCCGTGGAGAAGATATGGCGGATGAGAAGCGGAGGGAGTAGATCGGTTTTTTGCCGGGTGCACATGTCCCAGTGGTGCACCGAATAGGATCCCACAAAGATGTAGATATTAGGCATGAAACGGTTAAGTAAACTTGAAGTCCACAAGCTTTGTTCAATTCCCACCCCACGTTTAGACTCCTTCCTCCCAAAAATGGCTTCCCACCGATCCCTCCGCCACCATCGTTCTGTCGATTAATTTCCCAAGAAATAAAATTAACAGCTAGCTGTCCAAACAGAAACCTCGAACCATTTTCTTCCTCTACTTCTCCCTGCTCGTCTATTAAAGAAGCAAGGGATTCTGCATTTCCATCATCGCCAAGTATCATCTATCCGAGAACCATGTACGTAGGGAAACCCTCGGCGATCGTTGTTGTATGGCTCGCACTCTTTCAAGGACTCCATGCTCATTTGGACTATAAGGATGCCCTAACCAAATCCATCATCTTCCTTGAGGCACAAAGGTCAGGGAAGCTCCCTCCTAATCACAGACCAAAATGGAGAGGAGACTCCGCCCTCGATGATGGCAAACTAGCAAATGTACGTACCTCTCATGCTTGTCGCTGTTTAACGTCTCTCTATGTATCTGAATTAATTTTGGTGATATGCATGCATGCATGTATTCATGATCCTTAATTTTCAATAGGGTCAGATGAATTACTTATTGAATATTAGTTTTGGTGGCTGTGTTTATGATTTGTAAATTTTTGTCACAGGTGGACCTTTCAGGGGGATATTATGATGCCGGCGACAATGTCAAGTACGGACTTCCGATGGCTTTCACAGTCACAACACTGGCGTGGGCAGCCATCCAATACCAATCGGAGCTAAAGGCTACAGGAGAACTGCAGAATGTCATCGACGGGATTAAATGGGGAACGGATTACTTTCTCAAAGCTAGTAAAAAAAAACATTGTACGTTCAAGTAGGAGACCCCAATGCAGATCATCAGTGTTGGGTTCGACCAGAAGACATGAAGACACCAAGAACTGTGTTGAAGATCGATGAGAACAATCCCGGATCAGAAATTGCAGGTGAAACCTCGGCGGCAATGGCTGCTGCTTCCATCGTGTTCAGACCCTTTGATCGTGCCTATGCTCGTCGTCTCCTCAATAAAGCAAAGCTGGTAAATATATGTATATGCTCCCATATACGTTTCAGTTTAATCAATTAATTTATTTCATGCTAGTTATTTTCCTTCCTCTTTCTTGTAGCTCTTCCAGATGGCTAAACTACATAAAGGAACTTACGACGGAGAGTGCCCTTTCTACTGCTCCTTCTCCGGCTACAATGTAACCAATCTTTTCTGTACAACCAAAAGAAAAGGTGACGAAGCAGTTTTTTAATTTGTTTTTGGACTGGTGAATTGGCTTGATGGGTTAGATTAAGGTCCGAATGTTTTGGCTTGTGTGCAAGTTGTGTTTGTTTTGGAGGATGCTTCCATATTCGATGAGGAATTTGCTCCAATAATCCACAGAAAAATTTGGTTAAATCTTTCTCAGTTGGGAGCTCTGTCTTGTTTCATAGATTCTTGCTATGGTCTTGGTTGTTATGCTCAATATCGTCAGTTTTCCATTTTCTTTTATATCAAAGTTGTGTTTGCCGTCAACCAAAGAAAAAGAAGGTGACGAAGCAGTTTTTAAGTTTGTTTTCAGACTGGTGATTTGGCCTAGCTGGATGGATTATGGTTTGGATGTTTGAGATTGAATGATTGTTCTGCCTATTTGAGAGATAGAATCAAAATTTGGTTGTTCTGTTATTCTAGAATGAAGTTGGCAGTTGCAGTCTGGTTCTAATGTCAGGAGAGGGGGACAATATTATTTGCTTACTGCTGACATATGTGGCTGTTGGGATGATGGTAGTATATGAATATTGTGAATATATTGAAGATTGAATGTCAAATTTGGAGAGGAATGATTGAGAATATGTAGCAGAATGGTAGTCAATATGCAGTAGATGCAGCCTTTTAGAGCAAAGACAGATATCATCAAAAATTTTAGAGATTCAGTATATCAACAAAATTTTCTGAGATTCAGAGTCCAAGAAGAAGAATTTTCAGTTTTTCCTCATATTGTAGTTTGTTTGCTGCACTATTGCTGTTGGTGTCCTCCTTTATCCTGCCTCATTTGTTGCCACAACCAACAAGCCAACTTGATCTTAGAGATGCTTGGTTATTGGGTTTTTGGAATGGGATATTTTCTTAACTTGATCTACATCATGTAATCTGCTTGTTTGATTGTTGTTTGTACCAACCATTATGCTTGTTAGCAAGCATATGGTTGAAGGAGGGTGTTAGCATTATAAGGGTAGACAAGTCTTTTTACTATAATCTCTACCCTATAAATAGCTCTCAATGTACTGTTCTATTCATCAGAAATAAACGATGTAGTTCATAAAAGTCTTGCGTTATTCCTTCTCTGCATTCATTTTCAATTCTGCTCTTTCAATTCCAATAACCCATGATTTCTATCACAACTTACCTAGGGAAACAAAATCTTATAAGACAAAATCGATCCTAATTCTTTACTTGATTTGAAATATGCTCTTGTAGGACGAGCTATTTTGGGCAGCTACATGGTTGTATAAGGCCACCAAAAGACCAGAAAACTTACATACACGAAGAAGCCATTACCGCTACCGTGGCCGAGTTTAGCTGGGATCTCAAGTATGCTGGAGCTCAAATCCTTGTCTCCAAGGTGATTAATTCATTTTTCCATATCGTTTAATCTTCAAGTGTATATGTGACAACAAAAGCAAATTGTGAATATTAATTTTCCATATATGGTTGCAGATGTTCTTTGAGGGCGATAAGACCCTAGAGAACTTCAAGAACCAAGCAGACAGTTTCATTTGCTCCAACATACCGGAAAGTCCATACGCCCAAGTCAAAACCACTCCGGGCGGTATGATCCACCTCCGAGACGGCGCCAACACACAGTACGTCACCGGCGCCGCCCTCTTGTTCAGCGTCTACAGTGATTTCCTAGCCGAACACAACCAAAAGGTAGAATGCTCCAACAAGCAGTTCGATAGCACCCACCTCATGGCCTTCGCTAAGAAACAGATCGACCTCTTGCTAGGAGACAACCCTAACGGCAGATCCTACATGGTTGGCTTCGGCCAAAACGCCCCGACGCAGGCCCACCACCGCGGCGCGTCGATTCCGGTGGGGACTGATTCCAGCAATGTCAACTGCCCCATGAGCTTTGTGTACTGGTATAACAAGGATGTTCCAAATCCTAACGAGCTGACCGGAGCTATCTTGGGAGGGCCTGATATTAACGACCAGTTCCATGACAAGCGCTGGGAGTCTGTGTTTACAGAGCCATGCACCTACGTCAATTCACAGGCGGTTGGGGTATTGGCAAAACTAGCGACCAAGTCTATCGCGTGATGAACTAGAACTAATCTTTTGTGTATATATACAGTACAAGATTATAGCTAGCTTTCGCTGCCATTTTCTTATTTCTGGGACAGTGAATGTCGTCAAGTTCGAATAAGAATTCACCACAATCGCTGTAAATTGACGCAAAAAAAAAAAAAAAAAAAAACTTATGTACGTATATCTATCTAAATTTTGCAAGTTTATTGCTTCCATATCTTATAGCTAGTATTCTAATGATACGTAGAGTTGTGTTTACCTGATCATTTTATATAACCAATTGAGTTCTATGGTATGTACATATATTTATGCATACACAACTATAATGTAATCCAAAAAATACACAATTTTATGTTCATAATGACTTAGTTTGGTATTATGGTTTAAAAACTTAATTTTTAAAAAACTCAGTTTTAAATAAGCAACACATGACCTGCTTTTTAAAATCATGGTTATTTGAACTAAAAAGTTTTAGATAAACACGTTTTAAAATTTTACCAAACAGAAAATCTATTTAAAATGGTGATTATAACTGATTTTAATTCCCAAAACTCAATGGTGCTTCTAAATATACCCAGCAAATTGCTAAATATACCCAGTAAATTGCTAAATAGACCAGCAAACTATTTACACCCAGCAAAATTATAGAATCTGCAAGTACACCCAGTAACTTTCCAATAATGCTCTTTCTTTGTTAAACCCAGCAAAACTCACACCCAATACTCACAGTCTCACACCTAACAAAACCCAATTTCTTTCTTGACTGAAGAAGAAGGAAGAATAAGCTTCATGAAGTTCTTCAACGTTTTTCAATAAAAGCTAGAATCTTATTCATCAATACAGAAACCAAATCCAATGAAATTTACAAAATTCAAAATGCAATTTCTACCTTCTCTAATTTCTCAAAAGTATCGACAATGACGTTAAGCCAGGCGGGCCAGCCGGCGGCAACCTGCTCAACCTTGACATACCTCTGCAAATTACTCAACCGGAAACTCAACAACATAATTGATCTTCTTCTCATTATTCAAATTGGAACTCGCTCTCCCGGACTCTCCTAACTCACTCGCTCCCACTCAAGTCAACCCTTCATTTCTTCTTATTCACCACCTTCTTGACCTGGCTCAAACCGGATGCTCCAGCAAAAAAAAAAAACATAAAAACCTGAAATGCAGAGTACTGGGAATCTAGAGGGCACACCATAAATGATGATGAGTTTATATGTAAACACACAGGGTGTGTATTTGATTTTGATGATGGGTTATATAACTTTTGTTTAACTTTGATGATGGGTCTGTTTGATTTGCTTTGCTTCCTCATCAGTAGAAGCTTCAAATAGAAAAGGCAATTCAATCTTTGATACGTAGCACTGCAATGAGGTTTTGACTGTTGGATTCAAGAGTCTCATATTTCATGGTTTGTTTCGTTATTATCTTACATATCATATCATGACTATTAATATCATTTTTTATGAGGATAAAATCGTATTTTCAAGTTAAATTGTTTTGTTGGTCTGCATAGAAATTTGCTATGTACATATAGTAGCACCCAAACTCAATACCAAACTAGGAATTGAGTTTTAGGAATACTAATTAAGTTTAAGTGATTTAAAATGTCAACCGATACATATATCACCAATGAGTGACGACGATATATCACCAATGGAGACGTGACTCATTAAACTAATTGATGGTATAAATATTTATCCTACGTATAAAATCATGATACCAATACGTACATACCCAACAGAATGTGTAAGCACTCGCATAGCCATTGGCGTTGCTATCGTTGCTTAAGCATCGTCTAGATGCCACATCAAGCTGAATCATCAAGATAAAGTCGATTATCTCCTTGACATAATGCCCACCCGTTAACGGACCATTATTATTTCAGTCATTGTCATTCACATAAAATATATTTTCTTTATAAAAAAAAAAGAAACGGCTATTTTCACCCCATTAAATATTTAGTTCACCCAATATCCTTAAAATTTTAAGAAAATCTGGTTTTTATTTTATTTCTTTTAACTTACAATTATAAAAATGATAAAACCTAAATATATATACAAATATCTTATCGATATATTTGACACAGACCTCTATTATTCTCAAATCACATCCTATATATGTTCTCCTCGATCTCTTTTTTAAGTTCATTCTTTACGATTATGAATATATAAATATATATGATATATATAAGAAAAACTACATTTAAAGCCATAAATAAAATTAAAATAAAAACAAATAATCTCACCGTAATGTATTATTAACCACTATTAAATATTAAAATAATTTTTAAATCTGATTTGAAAGATATAAAGAATTATTTTTTTCTAACGTAAAGTAAAGAATTGTTATTGATATTATATTTTTATAAAAATACTTGATTATGAGATTAATATTAAAATATTTAATTTAAAATTAAAATATAAGATAAACAAAATATGTGGTGGGTGCCGACAGCCGCACCCAAAAAAATAAGACGGGTAAACTGTATTGCCCGGTGTAACGGGCACTTAGTGGGGTCTTTCTCATTTTGGATAAGCCTCACCACCCACGAGGTCCAATGACTTTTCCCTTTTTTTTTATAGCCACGTCATCGACCGACCACAACTCAGTGATTGCTCAACGTGGGGGCTTCCTTACTGGTCCAAGTGTCAAAACTGTTCCTCACCAAAATCTGTTGGCAGTTCGGGCAGGTACCTCGGAATATAACGCCCCTGATTCTATACAAAACATGGGATTTGGATATGATCTCCTACATCATCATCACTTTGGTGGACTCGCTTTCTCAACCAATGAGAAAAACACTCGACACCACTATTTTCTTTCTTTGTTCAAAAGTCATGGCACAAAATGAATCTTGGATTACCCATAACATTTAGTTTAGTCGTTTAATCTTTTGTTCGTAAATGTGAGTTTCTGAATTTGATTCACTACTAATAGTAATATTCGAGTTACGATTCTTCTCATTTGTACAAATAAATTAAAATTTTCAAAGCTTGATAAATTGACTATAACTAACACATTCTTCTTTATGTGAACGTTAATAATTTGTGAACAACGGTATACGAATATTCGTATTCTTATGAAATTACAACTAATTATTATGACCGAACAAAAACATTTTATCTAGACGGTTCCAAGGATTACATTTTAAAGATGACTAGCATTGACTACCCGAAAATAGTAAATAAGAACGAATATGCGTTGTAGTTGTGGTAAATTGATGTAGAAACAGGGTAAAAATAGAGAGAGACAAATTTGAGTAGGATGAGATGCGAAGCAGATAATAACAGCTCCCGGTGATAAGTAGTGGATCCAGTTGGCTAAAGGACGCTTTCTCGTAATGAGGATGAGGATAAGTCCTACAACCTTTCCTTGCTGGCCTTTATTTAATTAAACAGTACTTAACATCAATATAATGCGACATTATCCTCTAATCAACTCCCTAATTAACTGGCTTATCTTCTTAACCTTCCCTAATCATCTATCCTAATAATAGAATTAAAGTAATTTACAGTGCATAACCAGATATATATATATATATATATATATATATATATATATATATATATATAAATGGTGGGAGAGGGATGGATAAGTACAATGTAGGTGTTCCTTTGGATCTGCTTGAGTTTCATTTCACGACCAAACCGTCCTTGCTTTGTGTTGGTTTTGGATTTTCGGAGTTGTGAGTTTCATTCATGTCGATCGCGTTGGAGAGAATCGACGTGGAGCCGTCCTCTTCTGGCTTCATGCACGGTGCTGCGATGTCGTTTGGTTTGATATTTGAGTCGTCGCCGGCTCCGGTTGCGTCTTCGTCGTCGTCGTCGTCGTTAGGGAAGAACAGCGACGTGTCGTCCGGGAGGTCGGTGGACGAAGGCGACGAGGAGAATGACGAGGCTCAGAGCTCGTATAAAGGTCCTTTGGATATGATGGAGGCTTTGGAGGAGGTTTTGCCTATCAGGTTAGAACCGAAATTCCATTTTTTCTTTCTGCAATTTTTCGGGTTTTGTCTGAATCATATTCGTGTTGCTATGTATTGTTGTTCTAAACTAAGTATTTGTGAGAATTAATTTGGAAATTTGAAGACAAATACCCGAAAAATCTATACATCTTTCGATTTTGTTGTGGTTATGGCTTCTGCGCTAGGAATGTGTGTTCTTAGCTGAGAGCTAGGTTGTTGATTTTGTATAACAAAGCACATAGTGGTGAAGATATTGCAAAGTTTTGATTAGTAATGCCGATTTTGGTTGGATGAATTGGTTGATGTTCATATGACTAAATGGTGGTTTGCATTTTGTAGGAGAGGCATCTCGAAGTTCTATAACTACAAATCTAAGTCCTTCACGAGTCTGGCAGAGGCTGCAACTTCTTCCTCCATTAAAGAGATTGCAAAGCCAGATGATCCCTATACCAGGAAACGCAGGAACATGCTCGCTTCTAATCTGAGAATTTGCAGGGGCGGGATATCTAAATCTTCAAAGAGTACAATCACCGCAAGTCAGAGCACGTTGGCTTTGGCTATGGCAATGTGCAGCGCGGAATCCAGTCCCAGCACTAGTGGTGATTCCATTTCAAGTTCCCTTGCTCCTCCATCTTTTAACAAACTCGGAAACCACTCTGCTTGGCGATCATTATCTTTGGCTGACTTGCAGGAATGTGCTACTTCTGCTGCTGTAAATGCCACTTCTCGCTTCTTTCCTTCACATCCAAATATGCAGCAATGACTCAAAACGCCACACTATTCTTTGGAACAAGCATCGTTGCTTTAGAGCTGCTAAGAAGTAGCTTCTGATCTAATCTAGTTTGAAAATGTAGCTTTTAGAACTTTCATATTGTTGGTTTGTACATACGCTTAACCAGAAAAACCCACAATGGACAATGGAAGTGCGTTCAAGGCATGTAGAATTGTGACAAATATGAAGTACCAATTGTAAGGATCAAGTTTATTCAAGAACACAAAACAAGTGGACTGAAAAAGTGATAGCATTGAAAACAAAGCTTGGCTATATATATAGCCTTACAGGCTTAACAGAAAACAGCTGAGAACCAGCTACCACTAGCATAACATACGCATAGTGGATTTGATCAACAGGAATGATTCAAATACGTGCTAACTAACCTAAGGAATAGGTCATTATTCCTACATTCATGGATTCCTACGACTGATTCAACAAACCCTCCCTTGAACTAATTCCCATGACAACTAATTAGTTCAAAACAGGAGCAGCACACACTCCCAGTTCTTCACGAAGTTTCTGAAATGCTTAAAGCTTCAGAGGCTTAGTCATCAGATCTACAAGCTGATCACGAGATCCACAGAACACCAACTGAACAATACCTTCTTTAGTAAGGTCTCGAAGAAAATGATAACGAACCCTTATGTGTTTAGTGCAACCATGGAAGACTGAATTCTTGGACAATTTTATAGCTGAGGTGTTATCACACATTAACACCGTTCCTCCTATCTGAGCATGATTAACTTCTCTCAGAATCTTTCTCATCCACACTGCTTGACAAGCACAAGACACAGCTACAACAAACTCGGCTTCAGTAGTTGACAAGGTTACTATAGGTTGCTTTCTTGATGACTAAGCTACTGCACCTCCACTCATCATAAAAACATGTCCTGAAGTACTCTTACTGTCTTCGACATCTCTAGCATAGTCACTATCAGTGAATCCCAACAAATCTCTTTCTCCATCTTTCTTGTAGTAAACACCAAAATCCACTGTCCCTCGTAAGTACCTCAAGATTCTTTTTGCTATTGCAAAATGCAGTTGTGTAGGTTTTGCCATGTATCGACTAATGAGGCTTACAACAAACATAAGATCAGGTCGAGTAGCAGTCAGGAACATCAGACTTCCCACCATTTGTTTGAACAATGTTGCGTCTACTTTAGTGCCATCTTCATCACTGCAGACTTTCTGTCCTGGAATAATAGGATTTTGAACAGAATTGCTCTTTGTCATCCCAAACCGACTTAAAACCTCAGCTGCATACTTCCTTTGGCATATGAAAATGCCATCATCTCTTTGCAGTACCTTGATCCCGAGAAAGAACTTCAACTCCCCTAAATCAGTCATCTCAAACTCCTTCATAGAGCACTTGAAATCACTCAAAACTGTATCATCGTTGCTAGTGAACATTAAATCATCAACATAAATGCTCACAATGAGAATTTTACATCCCTCCTTTTTTATAAAGAGCGTTTGTTCACTAGGACTGCTCTTGAAACCTTCCTTGAGAAAATAAGACTCAATACGACTAAACCAAGCTCTAGGTGCTTGTTTTAGTCCATATAGAGCCTTTTGTAGCTTGTACACCATCCGCTCTCTTCCCTTCATCACATACCCCTTTGGTTGCTCCACAAAAACATCTTCTTTCAACTCTCCATATAAAAATGCTGACTTGACATCCAACTGGTGAAGCTTCCAACCTCTTTGAGCTGCTAGAGCTATGATCATTCTCACAGTATCCATTCTGGCTACAGTTGTAAATACTTCTGTGAAGTCAATCCCTTGCTGTTGAGAATATCCCTTCACCACAACCCTTGCTTTGTATTTGCTGACTTCACCTAGCTCATTTAGCTTGGTTTTGTAGATCCATTTTAGTCATATTTTCTTAGCACCAGCAGGCAGCTCTACTAAAGTCCAGGTATGATTTTTCTCAATGGACTCTATTTTTGCATCCATTGCCAGTCTCCACTTCGAACTCTGAACAACTTCTTCAAACGTTGTAGGATCTGATGTCACCATCAGTGCCATATTCGCTTCTTCTTCTTCTTCAGATAATCCCTCACCTGTGACATAGTCAACTGTCCATTCAGGGGCAGTTCGAATTCTGTCCTCCCTTACTCTCAAACCCTCTTCTCTGACTGGTGATTCTGTCACAGCACCACCACCCTCTCTTGTTGCTTCCGGTTCATTCACACCTCTTTCTTCTTCTCCATTTCCCACTTCAGGTGCTTCTTCTTCATCAATGTCTCCCCACTCTAGCTCCATCAACTGTTCTCTTTCATAGCCTACATCCCAATCCCACAACCGATCTTCTTCAAAAACCACATGACGGCTTATGATGACCTTTCTGTCAACTGGATCGTACATCTTGTACCCTTTTGACTTCTCACTGAAACCAAGCAGCACACATTTCTTGCTTTTGTCATCAATTTTGATCCTCTTAGCATTTGGAATGTGTACATGCCCTACACATCCAAATACTCGAAAGTGCTCCACTGATGGCTTCTCTGTGCTCCAAGCTTCCTCTGGGGTCATATCTTTTACTGCTAGTGTGGGTGAGCGATTCAAGACATGAATTGTCCATCGAGCTGCTTCAGGCCGGAAGGTTTTGGGAATTTTCTTTTCTGCTAACATGGCCCTTGTCATGTTCATCACAGTACGATTCTTACGTTCGGCCACTCCATTTTGTTGTGGAGTGTAAGCTGTGGTCAGTTGTCTTCTCACCCCATGTTGTTTACAGAAATCATCAAACTCTGCAGAGTTGAATTCTCCTCCTCTATCTGTTATAAGACATTTAATAGGCAAACCACTTTCTTTCTCCACAAGTAACTTGAAACATTTAAAGTGATAGAATGTTTCTGACTTTTCTAACAGAAAATAAACCCATGCCTTTCTAGAGAAATCATCTATGAAGCATAATAAGTACCTCTTCTTCCCGCTTGAAATTGGTGTAATTGGTCCACAGAGGTCAGCATGTACTAGTTGTAGTCTTTCAGTTGCTCTCCAGCGACTTGCTTTAGGAATTGGAGTCCTATGCTGCTTGCCCTTCATGCAAGCCTCACAGATAGCACCTGAATCTGTGACTTGTGGTACCCCTAACACCATGTTTTTGGATTTCAGAGTGCACGGCCCTTTGTAACTGAGATGTCCAAAACGATGATGCCACAACTTGGATGGTTCCATGGTGCTGACTTGAAGACATTTTTCTTCTTTACCTGATTCGGTAAGCAGGATGAACATCCTGTTAGCACTCATGACAGACTCTGTCATTTTTCCCTTCTGAGGATGAAACATACTACAGACTCCATCTTGAAACAACATTGCCACTCCCTTTTCTTGAAGTTGTCCTACGCTCAAGAGATTGTTCTTTAACTCAAGTACACAATACACATCACCAATTGCATAATTTATCCCATTCAACATCAGCTTCACCACTCCTTTGCCTGCAACCTTCATTCTAGTATCGTTTCCCAGTTTGACAAAATGTGAGAAACCAGTGTCCAGATTTGTAAACATACCAGGATTGCCACACATATGATTAGAACATCCAGAGTCAACAAACCATGCATTACTCCTTTTGGTCTCGTGTAGCTCCACATGTGCCATCAACAGTAGCTCATTCTCCTCTTCTAGCTCAGCATAATTTGCTTTCTTGTTCCATGTAGGGCATTCATACTAACAATGCCCTAGATTATGGCATTTATAGCATTCCACAGTTGCTTTGCTAAAATTAGTTCTGCCTCGTCCACGTCCCCTACCTCTGGACATTCTCCCTCTGCCTCTTCCTCCTGGTTGATCTTCTATCTGCAGGATTTGATTTTCACCCTCACTGCTCATCCTTCAAAACTTTTGCTCATGCACCACTAATGAACTTTGCAGTTCATCAATTGTCATGGAGTCGGTATCCTTTGCTTCTTCTATGGACACAACCACATATGTGAACCTCTCGGTTAGGGTTCGAAGGATCTTCTCAACAATCTTTGAGTCTTCCATGGTTTCTCCATTGCTCATCTGGTTTGCCACTGTCATCACTCGTGCAAAGTACTTAGTAATTGTCTCATCATTCTTCATGGTCAGAACCTCAAACTCTCTTCTTAAAGAGTTAAGAAGCGATCTTTTCACCTTGGTATTGTCTCCAAACTTCAGCTTCATTGAGTCCCAGACAATCTTGGCTGTACGACGATCCAAGATTTGTTGGAAAACAGATCGATCAATGGCCTGGAAAAGATAATGTTTAACCTGGTAATCCCTGGTTCTTGCATCTTCTAGTTGAGCTAGTTAAACCTCTGTTAGCCTCGTCCTGTCATTTGGCTCCTCGAAGCCAATCTCCACACAGCTCCAAAGACCCTTTGCCCTAAGCAGGTTCTCCATCAACTCACTCCAGTGGTCGTAGTGACCGTCGAAGTGAGGGATCTTTGTTAGTGTTTTGTCCTCACTCATTTTCTCAAAGTTTGATCACTTCGAAGACTGCAGCTTCTTTTCTCTCTCAGGCCCCAGTAGGGGCTCTGATACCAAATGTAAGGATCAAGTTTATTCAAGAACACAAAACAAATGGACTGAAAAAGTGATAGCATTGAAAACAAAGCTTGGCTATATATATATAGCCTTACAGACTTAACAGAAAACAGCTGAGAACCAGCTACCACTAGCATAACATACGCATAGTGGATTTGATCAACAGGAATGATTCAAATACGTGCTAACTAACCTAAGGAATAGGTCATTATTCCTACATTCATGGATTCCTACTCAACACCAATACCAGTTCCAGAAATCTCATGTTGTATTTAACTCTTGCGACGGTTTTCCACCTTTTCTAAGAGCAATACTCTTTAAAGACATTAAACTAAATGTAAAAGGGAAGCACCGAGCTATATTTCAAATTCAAAACAAGGCTTATGCAGCAACTATCTATTTCATTTTGGAGATGGGCAAGAAACTGAACTCTCGAATAGCCATACAAGGAAGATGGAAGTTCGATATATGAAGGATCAGTAAGAGGAATTGCCTTGTCAATATCTTCTGTAGAGAATGGAATGCTGCAAATGAGAAAATAAATAGTTCTGAAAACCAAATATGAGAGACAAGAACAAAAGCATCGGCAATGAAAGCAAGGTAAGATGAGAAGCTCAGAACAAGGGCTTCCACAATCCCATGGTTTTTGGGGCCCATATATGTTAGAAAGTCTAGGACAGAATTTGGGACTCTACAGTCTCATATACAAGATTCCTGCTTATTGCCAAACATGGGACTTCCGGGTTTACGCTATGTAAGAATTCAATCCATGTTAACAAACGTGCCCTTGGACCTCGTCTCCTACTCCCCAAGCTCTTTATTTTCTATCATCTAATCAAATTCCAATAAATATGGCAATACATATTAACGTAGAATTAGTATGTACATATTAACTAATGAAACCCACAATGGAAGTGGATGCGATCCATGTGTATTCCTTGTTACAAATATGAAGTACTAATACAAAAGGTTTGATGCCGGTGCCAAAAGCCTGGTCAATTGCACATCATAATGATCATATAACGGTTTTTTTTTTTCCGATTTTTTATTACAATCTTAAGATGGCTTTTGAAACTCGAAAGCACTTGGTTGCAATACTCTGCAAAACTGGTTAACATTCCAGTTGAAATATCACAACAATGAATCAAATTCCTAATGGCCATGCTAAATGTACAAATGAAGAATTTACATAACACTTCAATACAACATCAACCAGATTCCCAGTCACCTTAAAGGCTAAGTTCATCCTATCCACACCCCTCCCCCTAAAAAAGGAAAAAGAATAACGAACCTAACAAGATATAAAACAACCTAATTACAATAAACCAGTCCTAGACCTACAAATGATTGAAAGAAGGGAAATGAATTCATCAGGCATGATGAACCCCAGACACTAAATAACAAATTAGAGCAATGAGTGGAGTCACCCTCTAATATTTAGATGACTACTGCTCCATGTTTTGTGTGGGTGGAGAGAGCCATTGTTGCCTACAACTTTTAACTTCAAAGCAAGCACTGTGTTAGCCTTCGGATTCAAAACAAGCTTACACAGCAACTATTTGGGATGAACGGACTATTTCATTTTGGTGCTGGGCAAGAAACTGAACACAAGAATAACCAGACAAGGAAGATGGAAGTTCAATATCTGAGGGATCAATAAGAGGAATCGCCTTGTCAATATCTTCCGTAGAGAATGGAATGCTGCAATTAGAAAATAAGAAGTTAGAAAACCAAAAATGAGAGACAAAAAGAAAAGCATCTGCAATGCAAGCAAGGTAAGACGAAAGGATCCAGTTCTCACTTATTATGGCTAAAAAATGGTCAAGGACACAAAAGTTTAAGGTTCAAGTTCTGCCATTCGATTTAGAACCATACAAGCATGATTTTGTTTTGAACAAGACTGAATATCCAATGCAAGGCGGATTACCTTAGATCATCATCCAATAAGAATGAATTGGAGGTAAGATTCTGGTTGTCCTTGTTCAAAAGCTCCCTCATCTGGGCAACCACCTGCCCGCAGCAAGATAATGTTAGAAGATTTAAAAAAAAAAAAACATAAAAAAAGGCCCATGGATAGAGATTTATGAAACAGGAAACATGCCTCATTGGACACACTCTGAGTGCCATATTTGTCATCCCAGTACATGGTACTAATTCGATAGATTTGCCTAACTGTCAATGCCTGTACATTAAACACCATCAGGATGAGTTCAATTTGTCAGTTTATAGGTCATCCACGCTAGCAATGACAGGACAACATAGAATTGAGACACATAGAGGCAAAAGAATCATACCGGACAAAGGTCCTGCCTGATCTCATCCAGAGATTTTCTCCTCTTCTGATGAATTACCTAAACCAATTGAACAAGCAGAAAAGGTTTTTGACTTCTGATAGATCATGGATTTTAAAATATCAAAGGAAACAGTTTAGCTTATATACCAGAAAACCAACAGCTTGCCTGATATAATTTAGCTCGTGCCATGAGGTTCCTGCAAACTACACCGATCGAAGATTCAGAGCAATGCATTTACCACCAAAACAGAAATTTCTTGCAACATAAAATTTTACTTGCCTCATCCCCAGTGTTGACAATCCACTTCTCCAGTTCAGCTAAACCTGATTTTACATATTCTCCATTTGAAAATGTGCAACACTCACGTCGCAGCAGAAGACTACCAATGGAAACAAGAGTCAATAAATCATTAAAAAATATAAGCGATAAAAAACTAGAATAGCAGTAAACTCTTGCCTGTTGAAAAGTGACATATTGATGAACGAAAAGACCTGTGTAATGAGCTTATGAATGAAGAATGAAGGTACCTGAGTAAAGTATAATGCTTAGGTCAGAATCAAATAGAAAGTTAATTAAAGGACAAAGTCACAAAACAGCATAAGATTGCAACTTTTGATAGGATTTTTAAGCTTCAACACAACAGATAGGTAATATGATTTTAAACTTTGACAATTGAATCATCTGGTGATATAACAAGTCTTACTCGACCATATGGCTTGGGTGAACATGTCCAACACACTTTACAGAATGTAATATAGATCAAGCAACAAAAGTACTAAACAATTGAAAGAGTAATCTAGCTCACATACATGATTTCCATGTAATCGGATCATAAGAGTATCCAAAAACTTGATTATGTTGTCCCACTGACTGCCAGGTAATTGTTGAGGAGCATTACCAGGTGATCTAGACTTCCCAGCATGAACTCGTGCAGCTTTGGGTCCCTTGCAAATAGTATGAAGAGCCAAAGATCAAAAATCGAAAAATGCAAAACCACTACACCACTAAATGAGCACACTTAACATGGATATACATTTGAGACTGATGCTACTAATAGTAGAATAAAAATGAACATAGTGTGATAATGCACCTATAATTTAAATTAGAAGAGCACTTAACACACCTGAATGCATGACCCCAATAAAGGGGACAGCTCCTTCTTCAAACTGTCACGCATCAACCCAAAGATCTTTTCTACGCAAGCAGTCAGCTGTTGTTTGAACAGTATAGCTGGATATCTTGCTTCTAAATGCGACATACCATCTCCATGTTTGAACGGCGATGACAGTCCCTGTGAAAACACAAAATGAAAAATACCAATAATATGAAATAAAAAATTTAAAAAAATTCAGTGAATTCACATTTAATTGCAACTTACTTGTGCAATCCTTAGAGCTAAACTGGAAGACCCTGCTGAACGCTGAGTTGGTGGGAAACCATTTGGTCGTAAATTCCTCTGCAAAAGACATAGAAGTGCTGAGGCATTGGACAGCCAATATGGCAAGGTAATGTTTTCATCTCCAACCTGAAACAAATACAAACAATTTAAGATCTATTAACGCTTGAAGAAAATATGAATATCACCAACAACAACAACAACAAATAACACACACAAAAAAAATGAAGCTCTCCAACATAATGTATTTCAGGTATGGTAAAACATCCAAATCATAAGCACAATTTAAATACATAAAAGATACTTACCCTCAGAACATCACTTATCCCCTCGATTATATGGTCAAAAATAACTGTCCGCTCAGACTCAAAAGCACGCCACTGAAGAAGGCATTTGTATATGATACAAGCCGCTGATGGTTTACCGTCTTTAAACCCAATATCATCTTTAATACACCTTGATAGGACTTCATAGTTCTCCTGTACACATCAAAGCAAATTGCTAAACACAATTACACTACAGAATACCAAATACAATCAGTACCAAGATAACAGTGAATTGTAAAAGCTAACATCAGGCTCAAGAAACAATAAGAGTTATAACCTGTGGCCTCTCCATTGTTAGCTTTGTTCGCCGTGATTCGGACAGGCCATGTGAATAGGGTGTTATCATTTTTGAAGGTGTGGGTGACTCCTGCATCAGGTATATCATACATTTATCATTTGTTACAGCAATAAGAGAGAGAGAGAGAGAGAGAGAGAGAGAGAGAGAGAGAGAAATCATGTCTTACGAATTCAGGCTTTCGATGAGTGTGGGGAACAAGTGCACCAGAGTTCATCTGTTACCATTAAAAACAATGATCTTAATAGGAAACCATGGCTCTTATATACAAATGAGAATGTTGCCCACAAGTAACAAGACAATAAATATAGCAAGGCAAAGGATTAACCATGGGGAAGCTGACAATTCTATGCATAAACCTTCCCAGCCATTATAGTGTACAAGAAGTGAAATTAGATATAATACGGTGTTTGCAACACCTGCATACTTGAGAACTCTTGCTCCATACCAAGTTACTACCAATATTTGAAAAAGTAGAAGATGAATTTTTAGTTTCAATCCCAACGCATAACGGTAAAAAAGAGGAAGGAGACCCACACATAGAAAGACGGGAGAATAAAAATTAAGCTTTCTAGAGTAGCCTTAAATATTTTGCATGCCAAATGGTTTAACCATATGTTTCATATATGATCTCTGGTAATCATTCACCCATTACATTAAATTTCACTTTCTTCTGCTCTCCAGTGGTAGGTGGAGAATATGACTTTGGCAAAGAGGTCGGTCAGAACCCCCTCCCCCAGCCCCCCCAGAACAGGTTTTGTAGGTCAAAACATTTAATCATGCATATATTACCTCAGGAACAGTAGCCTTTTCAAAACCACGTCGAGTGCTCTTTGGAGAGACAACAAGGGCTTTTTGTCGCATGATATGATTCTCATCTTCTAAAACCGAGAGTTTCTCCTTTAGACTGTAAATTAAATAAATAGTAAGCATGTATTAAGCTAAGACGCAAGAGCAAAATAGATGTAGAATCTGAAAAAAAAAAAAAAAAAAAAAAAACCCTACTTACAGAAAAATAAATGTTTAAAATAAATATCCATTATATACACAATTAGACTGCATTAAAGAATTGGAGTAAGTGATGAATTTCTGAAAAACACCTGTTTACATTCTGTTGGAGATTGTAACACTTGTGTTCAAATTCCTGCAGCTTCTTAATGGTGTCATTAGTGTTTTTCTGAGCCTTGAGAAGCTCATTCGCCAGATCAGAATTCTTCTTATCTAAAGCATCCATCGAACTCTGCAAGCAAAATATTTAGATATCACATTCCACAAGATTTAATATAAAATAAAAAATATCCAGAAAGGAATCACATTCCTCACCTTTAAAACAGCATTTTCTTTTCTCAATTCAGCCATATCAATTAGTTCTCTTTCCAAAGCAGATTTTTCTTTAGCTGAGAGTTCCAACTGATTTTGTAGCACTGCATTCTTGTTGCACTCATTAATTGTTGCCAATTTTGATGCATCTAACTTGAGGTTCAAAGATTCCACCACTTTTTGAAGCCTTGAAATTTCCACTGACTTAGCTTCTTCATTAGAAACCTGCATTCCATAAAGCTTGCAATTAGAAAGAAATTTCAAACATCCCTAAAGCTTGCCATAATACTAATTGTTCATATAAAAGACGGCACTTTTAACTTTTTTTAAGGAAACAATAACTTCATTTCCAATACTACATGAATATGGGAATGGACAATGTGCACAGAAGAAACAAATACCCGCATTCTTTTCTCAAGCTGCAGTCGCCATGTGAGATCTTCCAACTGCTTCTCAAGTTTATTCTTAGCTAAACGTAAGGCACCGCTTTCATTTGCCTCCTGTAAATAATAAACAAAAAATTGATGGCAATGAGACACTTTTTATGCATATTTGAATATATGAGAAGCACTGCTATTTAACTTACTTGTTTAAGCTTTCGGAGCTCTCTCTTTGCTAACTTCTGCCTCCAAAGACATTGTATCGCCACAATAGAAGCTTGATGATGTTTGAAAGCTGACCGAACCTTGCGCATTCTCCACCGAGCCTAACAGATTTATATTATATCAAAATAGAAATTAAAAGCTATGATGGCATATGAAGCTAAACCAAGCCAGATGACATTACACAAAAGACATATGAACAGAATGCAACTTTATAACTAACGGCACTGCTATTACTAGCAACCTTCCCCAAACACCAGTGCACCAAAGATTAAAAGCACATAGAACACAAATGAATGTCTGAACAAAACACAATTTTATAGGTAATGGCACTGTTTACTATAAATCTTCCTCATGCTTGCACAGGCAACATATAACACAGGAGATCTGTTTACCTGGATCAGAGTAGCAGCTTTATGTTTCTTCCCATGCACAAATCTTTGGCGGGTTGAAAAACCACGGATATTGGACTGTAAGGTAACGACAGCTGAATATAATTCAACATAAGCATGCCTCATTAGCCACCTTCGGACATGTTTCTGTATAAAAATAGCAGCAGCTGTCTCTAGTTTTACAGCATACAGTGCTCTAGCAAGGAATCCTTCAAACATCAAATTCAGAAGGAAATAAAAATTAAATTAATATATAAAGAATCACAATAAAGTGAGAGGAAGAATAAGATTTTGCATTTCTGATGAAATCTGGCAGAAGCAATTGAAAGAACCTCTACAAAAAGCTTGAAGTGCAAAGGAAGCAGCACGAGTTGAAACAAAATTCCTGCGGGCAACGAATGTTCGCAACCGACATTGAATACGCTTTGCAGCATTGTCCAAGACCTCAGCACGTCTGGAGTCCAAAACTCCAATTTGACCAGCCCTAAGAAACACTTTGTTCTTACCCAACTTCAAAAAAGGAAAAGACGTCCTTGTCAATTATTTACTACATAGATAAATGCCCACTCACAGTGCTTTGTTAACATAATAAATACCGAACTGTGTAGTCACATGATTAAAGGACAAGTACCTGAAAATTCTTAAGCTTCAAATTCTTCAGAATTTTCTCAGTTGTAGATTTTTCATCATAGCTGCATGGACAGAAATCAAAGAAATTTACAACATTAGTATCCAGAATAAGGTAAGGGGATATAGAATAAAACAAAATTATAAATAAACAAACACAAAACAAATGAATAGAATCATCCAGCTTTGTCCATGCAGATGCCTATTTAAGTGGAACAAGCAAAACAGATAAATTTAATGAACCAACAGAAAACAAATAAAGTAAACATTATAAATCATTATGAAAGATGAATGGGAACCTACGTCGCGTCAATAAATTCAGGAGCTAATATTCCAAAACGATCAACAAACTCTGAGTAAGTCCTACGAGTCGGATAACCTGCCAGACTTATCCGAACAGCCTCTAGAACACCCTAGTGTCAAATCAGAAAATCATTAGATGAAACAACTTTATCAATATTCCATCAATAAAAAAGATGCATAAAGTACATGATAGTTTTTTTGTACTAACCCCACAACGTAATTGATGTAAGATGCTCAGATTCTCAAATTTCTGTGGTCGATTCAATGAATTTGGCTTCACACACCGTACATAATGCGGTTCTGTTGTGTTGAGGGTTTCCATCAAAGCCTGAAGTTGTTGCTGCAAATGCCAAAATAACACGGAAGAAATATCAGCAGCGCACACATATTAAATAAGGAAATGTACATAAATTTATATTTACCTTAAATCGAGCGGCTACAGAAGAGAACTTGTACGATGATCTTGAAGATTCTTCAGGTAGTGAGCAGAAAAGATTAGCAACAAAGGGGCATTTTGAGGAAGACAAAAGATTGCAATGTTCTACCACCACATAATCACGGTTCTTATCCAAAAAGTAATCTGTGTGATAAGTGACCTACAGAAGCAGTGAAAAAGTAGAATAATAAGCAAAATATTATGTGGATCAACATATGCACAAAATGAAAATGATATACCTTTCCAGCATAATGGGACAAGGTAAAATCTGTCTCCGAAAATTTTGCTTTCTCCCACCTTGGGTGGTCCCGGAAACTCTGAAACAACCTGGTTGAAAATGTGTGGTGTGTTGATTTCGGGAACATGCTGCAAAGATGAGAAAATCAGGATAAGGAAAAAAACTACTAAACTACTATAGGGAGTATAACATGCACCAAACTATAGTGAAGAACTTAATTGTACCAAGCTTCATCCAACAGAGCAATGATCCCAAGAGGTTTCTGCAAATCAATGTAGGGTAACATTAATGTCCATGGATAGATCACTAAAATGTAGGAGAGACAGAAGGGGAAGAAACCTTCTCAATCAAATCTAGAACATCTTGGTTGTCTATGAATTCAATGTAGCTCCAATTGATTTCCTCTTTGCTATACTCCTCCTGCTCCATCTTGAATACATGCTGGAGCCAGTGCAAGAGAAGTTGAGAAAATTAGTAACAGAAACTTACAAGACAGCACAAGATAAAAATTTATTATTTAAAACAGCAACACACCTCGTTAAAATGTTGCTGCAGCTTCTCATTTGCAAAATTAATGCAAAATTGCTCAAAACTGTGGAAATGAATGATTAATTAATCAATGACCCTTATTTACTAAAACAATGATCATAAATGATGAAGGGATAACATTGTGGTGTAAAGACTATGATTTAGTGACTATCACCAATTAACAGATAACAGTAGAGATGAAAGTTAATGTAGTGTAGGCTCATAAACTTTCTGGATTTGTCAAGCAAGTTCAGAGCACCATGATAATAAACTATATAAAACTGAATTGCCACTATATGACTACTCCTATGGCAAGGTAAATTTGCATAGTAATGACATAAATTTCAACACATGAGTTAACAATCTTACCTGTTGTCTTTAAAGCACTCAAAACCATAAATGTCCAAAACTCCTATCTGCATTTGGGAATTCAAGTCTTGCCCGACAGACCTGTTAATCTTCTCAACAAGCCTGTGAACATATCGCATTTCAATCAAAATAATAAAAATAACTTCAGGAAAGTCAGCTAAAACTAGAACAACTTTGAAGGGGGAAATTAACCCATACCAATCAAACAATCGTGCATAAACAGTCTTTGCCAATGCATCTCTACTAGAAACAGCACCATTACAGTCAAGAGCTTTAATAATAATTCCTTCACGAGTTTGGATTGTACGAGTAGATAATGTTGCTAGCAAGAGGTTTTCATCACACCTGAGTAATAAGGTAACCAAGTTAGACAAAGAAAGAACAAATGCACCCTATTACATGGTTACAGATATCGATGAACGCTCCAATAGCAAACAGAACTGTGACAACTAAGTTACTCTATAGCTAACAAAAGTGTTAGTTACTCTACTAGTTAAACATTACAAAAATTCCAAGGGTGACCTATAAAGAAGAATATAACATCCTAAAAGAAAAGACCCACAATCAGAATTCATTAAAAAAGACTAGGAGGCAATAAGATTAGTCAGATTGCCCATCAGTCTGCTAATGCAGATTCATAAAAGATAGAAGTTCAGGTCAAGCTACATAAATCACTTACATAAAAAGATTAGCAGCCATCTGCATATGAAAGCTGGATTTTTGATCCTTTAGAACTGAAGAGTCGTGCTCTTTTCCAGGAGAAAATTCAACATTTCCCAAATGTAGAATTGCAGCCAAGGTGCGAAAAATTGCTTCCTATTGATTGGATAGAGATAAAACAAATTATTTTCAGTAAGATCAGTGAACAAACTATCAAAAGGGGCAAAATCAAACTATTCATTTTCAAGAGTAGTCCTCTCAGACAAAGTTTATAACCTGCTCTTCCTGGCTGATGCCAACAATATACATTGCTGTTCTTGTTTTCATATATTCTTCTGCATTGCTCACTCCTTCCAGTTCATATGTCTTGCTTTGATTCAGGTAGTGAAAGTGGCTTGGATGGCCTAACTTGTACTTCTCTGCGTCCTATGAGAAAACCAATGAACAATAACCATCAGCTTGAAGATAAAGTCAAGAACTCCCATCATATACATGAACGTAGATGTTTAGATACTGTTTAGATACAAGGTTTAATACATGAGACTACCTTTCCAGATGCGCACAATTGGTAAAAACAATGGTAATTCCTTTCAGGGTCTGTTATCTGCACGACACGGGATCTCTCCAACAGGTAAGTCCTAATTGCAGCTCCAGATATTCTCCCGTTTGCATCAAACTGAATCTCAACAAACTTGCCAAAGCGACTGCCCGATAGAAGCATAAATTACAATTAAATATTAGTAACATTGCATAAACTTAACAGATAATCACACGATGTGATATCAAGCTACTGCTAGACAAAATGGTAATGACAACAATTAACCTTATCCTAATTCGTTCAAATGCAATAAACATGAAGTTCTTATAATGACATAATATCATCATTACAAAGACCGCAGAAACGGTTTAAGGATAATCTATATCCTCTCTTCTCATGACTAGCATTCAAGCTGAAATATGGCACTGAATAGTGACAAGCTGTTTCAACCTTTGCATAAATAAATTACTTAGCTTGGAGAAGACCAGCATATAGCGCACCTTGAATTGTCATTTCTAACAGTTCTCGCATTCCCAAAAGCCTCCAGCAGGGGATTTGACTGAACCATGCAAAAAATAAAATCAGCGACTCAATAACAACGAAATGGTAAATGAAATTATTACAACACCATGTTAATCAATATTTGAGTATATGTGAGTATTATCCCCATTTTCTAAGCTTCAAGCCAACTGAACCCCAAACTCCCCCCCCCCCCCCTCCAAGGTATAAACAGAAAAAGGCAATCCCACCTTCTTTGCCAAAATTTGGTAGTATACAAAAAACACCTTTATCTACAACAGAGTTTAAAACTCTGAATTTTCTTATCCAGATGGCAAGTAGTTCACAAATAAAAAGTAAACCTGTTTGACTCAATGTGAAATCTTACTTCAAGAACTTGCTGCTCAACTGTTCTCTCATCGCTAGCGGCTCGGCCTCCTACATAAGTAAGATACTGCATAATCAACTTTGTTGTCTCTGTTTTCCCAGCTCCACTTTCACCACTGACGAGTATTGATTGGCTTCGACCCTCAGTCACCATTGCTCTGGATTATATTATAAAAAGAAGCTAGCGTGAGTCACGGCAATGTAACATCAGTCAACAGTCAACTTCCATATAAGAAATAAAAAAGATCACCTGTAAGATGCATCAGCCACAGCAAACACGTGCGGACTTAGCTCACCAAAAGGAGCTCCCTTATATTGCTCCATCATATGTACATTGTATAGATGGGGAAGCTTAGTAAATGGATTAACTGCAATCAAAATGCTCCCTGTATATGTCTAACGACAAAAGAAAACAATTCATGTTGAGTGACACTGCAATCCCGGAAAAGAGAGCGTTATATGGATGCACTTTCTAAAAAAGAAACATAAAAATAATCGTTATGGTATAAATCTCTCATTTGGAAATGAATTCCGCATCGATTAATTAATACCATGTCATCATCCTAATCCCACCCCAACCTAACTCGAAGAATGAATAAGGGATGTTAATTATCAAGTCTTATACACACTCATTACATGTGATTGCCAATACATACAAGCAGTCAAATTACACCACGTTCACTCTCAAAGGGTGAACTTAAGCCCTTATTTGGAATACCTTTAACAATCCCAGAATGCATGAGATCGAAAGCGTTATCTTAGTCTTATTGAATACCTTTAACATTTCTAGAATGCATGCGATCGAAAGCATAATCTTAGCCTTATCTAGGGTAAAACAAGAACCAGTAGCTCAACAAGTGTAAACCATCGAAAGCAATTAATACTGCACTTGACAAGCAACTAAACACTGTCACTCCAACAACACCATTTGGTTGCAATTCTCGAATAACATGGAAATTGGGACATGGATTCCACCACTCCACCAAGTAGGAATCCCCAAAAGCATAATACACTACCGAATCAACCAATTTTAAGAAAGAAATTTACAAAAGCCCTTTGATTAAGTAGCAGCAGCACTAGAATCACACTCACATATATATCATTGAGAGCATATCTCCTCCTGAGATTGTACAGCACTCCCGGCTCGTTCAAGTATGTCAATTTGGTCATATCGTCCACTCCCCCATGCTCGTCCTCATCGGCGTCCCTCGGAAACAGCTTCTCCGGCATAGCCAAAACCTAACACACACAATTACACAGTCAAAACCCCACTAATCACCACCGCAATTCCACAAATCACACACAAAAAACCCGACCGTCTTGCCGGAACCGGCGACGAGCTGGACTTGATTGCCTTTGAAGCCGGCGACCTCGGCCGGCACCCACGCCGAATCGCGGTCCTCGACCCAGACCTTGGTGCCCTTCCGGAGACTCATGGCGGACTCCCAAGGGAGTTGAGCGAAGAGAGAGAGAGAGGGTTTTGGTTTTTAGGGGTGAAAGAAATTTGGGTTCCCGCCCTAAGAGGTGTAGAGCAGGAGAGTCCAAAAAATGGCGAGAGAGTAGTTTCAAAGTGGTGTGGGGGACACGTCACCTAACCTCTCTACACAGACAGAGAGGGTGACAGTTATTTTTATGAATTAAATTCAATTTACCCCTTAAATCTTTGGTGTCAAAATCAGTTTAGTCCTGCAACTTTTTTTAAAATCAGTTCGTCCCCTTAACTTTCGTAAACACATTAGTTTAAAATCAGTTCGCCCCCTCAACTTTTTTTAAAATCAGTTCGCCCCCTCAAAATCAGTTCAAAAATTGGACCAAACTGGACCAAACTGATGTGTTTACAAAAGTTGAGGGGGCGAACTGATTTTAAAAAAATTTGCAGGACCGAACTGATTTTGACACCAAAGATTTGGGGGGTAAACTGAATTTAATTCTATTTTTATTTTCAATATTAATGGCGGTTTATTTTGTACCACACGGCACGTGCGAATAGTGGAACTTTGACTCTTTGTTTTAACCACGAGGCTGAACGTTGCGAAATTTCCGTTGGGGTTTTTGAACGTGTTAAAAAAGGAAGATTTTAACGGCAAGGGATCTGGTAATTTTTGGAGGAGGGGTTTGAATCTTCTTGGGTTATCCGTGTTTATTTTAGTAACCATGTTTTATTGTTTTCATATTTGTTTCCTCTTTCGCACGTCGTAATGGTGTTTTCTCGATTTAGGAAAGTATGTCAAAAATTCATAATTGGTTTTTACTTACAGTAAAAGAAAATAATTAATTGAGAATCATTGTTGGTGTGGATCATATCGTGAAGTGAGGATCAAGGAAACAAGGACCGTGAGTTCACATGCTTAAAGAGGAATTAAGAGAAAATGATGGGTAACAAACGATATCAAGTACAAATCTCATTTCTTTTCAAAATTCACAAGCTAATAGAACTATAGAAACACAGTAGCTATTAAACATAGATAGCTAATTATTCAATAAAACATGTCACGATAAAGATGCAGTACTTGACAATATGATCTACAAGATCAAACTAAAGCTAATACAAATTAAAAAAAAAAGACAACCCAAATGAATTGTGGAGAAGAGTTAGGATTAGAGGAAAAGATATGATTTCGACGGTTAAAGAATACTTCTAATGTGATTTTTCTTTTAATAATATATATATATATATGTTTTAGTCATTTAACTTACTTATAAAATCTTAAAAATATGTATTAATAAATTAAAGGTGTGTATTTAAAAATTTTCATATTCTTATTGTATCGTTTTCAAAAAAAAAAAAAAATCTATTGTATGTTCTCCTATGGTAAATCGAAAGATGCATACGTCTGAAGCTTCTCGAACATTGTAAACGAGATTTTATGGCTGGAGGTTTAGAATCGAACTTGGCAAGAAAACATGTGCACGTTTGGCCAAGACTGTCGATATTAACACCCTCCTTCTCAATGAAATGACAATGAGGATTGTTGCCTTGTGGGATGCAATGTGTGACACTCAAATTTTCTCTTTGAGATTAGGCACCATATTACTACAATACGACGATCAAAGATTCTCGAGTGACATGTGAAACACCAGGAAGCACCAACTTTATGGTTGGGCCAGGTCACTGTTTACGCAGATTAAGCCCAAAAACAAATTCAATGATTGTGGGCCTTGTTCCGCCATCAAGACACTGGAGCTACATGATGCAAGCCCAAAAGGGAGCGGAAACAAGTTACTGGCTACAAGGCACGAAACTCAAAATTCAAAGACGGTTTAAATGCAGCCTAGCAAAACTCACTTGCATCAATGAAGAATATATAAAGGCAAGCAATCTCTCTGACCTTCAAACTGACACAGAAATGGTCCTAGCCATAAAAGGCTCCACACTGCATTATTGCTTCTTCACAGTGCATTATTGCTGGTCATGCTCATCCATATAATGCACTCTAGTCTCCAGAGCCTGAACCCTGAGCCTGTAGACTATAACCCCACTAGGGCTTTGTAACGGTGTGATGTTCTTTAGCGCTTCCGAGTATTAAAACCAAGAATGATACCTAAAAGCGGATATATGAACCTAGATGAAGCATATATATAAATCTATTAGTACACTAATACACTAATACTTGTCCATCTTTTTACTTCTTTCCACCTACAATAACTGATGAACCCAGATCTTTTGTACACGTTTTCAATGAACTCAACCTTCAGAACTTCCACTACTTACCATATTGAGACACTAAATAACCAGTACTCCAACAGCATTACTATTCTTCCCAATGCTTCTTCACTCACTGTTCTGAGAAATTACCTCTCCAAACTTGAGAAAGAGCTGTGCGTCCGAGGTACTCATAGACGGGCAATTGAGCATGTGTGGGGTTTTGAGGTTTGCATACTCATCCATGTAGCACGGCGCTTTGACAGATGAGAGTGTAATGGATAGTGGATTTAGGGTTGCTTGTTTCGGCTGTGTAGGTGATGGCACAAGGCTACCCAAAACTCGTGTTACTTCATGCATAGTCGGCCGGTCTGTTGGCTGCCTCTTTGTGCATAAGAGTGCAAGCTGAAAAACCTTCTTCACTGCTCCAAGGTCCATGCATGTGGACGTGATCTCCGGATCAACAGTTTCCATCACGGCATTGTTCGCTGTCTTGGATAAGATCTGAGCGAGAAATATGAAGCATTATGTAAGAAACTGGATGATTCAACATTTGTTTAGGATTGTAAACATTGAAAAGGAATGAATGAAGACTTACCAAATGATGGAGATTGCATTCATTGTCTACAGCTTTCCTTCCTGTTAGCAACTCCAGCAGGACAATCCCATAACTATAAACGTCTGATTTCTCAGTAAGGCGGGAAGTTCGAGCATACTCGGGGTCTATGTAGCCAATAGTACCCATCACACAGGTAGATGTATGGGTCTTTGAAATGCATAAGCTCTTGGCAATACCAAAATCAGTTAGATGAGCCTCAAAATCCTTGTCCAACAGAATGTTAGACGACTTCACATCCCTGTGTATGATACGTGGACTACAATCATGATGGAGATAGGCAAGCCCTTGGGCTGCTCCAAGTGCTATCTGGACACGAGTATCCCAGTCGAGCTTTTTCTTCTTGGTAGTTGGGCCTAGCAAAGTAAATACAAGTAAATCAACTCGTACCCCATTCTGCTATTATATGAAACATTTTCCTGATGGGTACTCCTTAAACATAAGATTGTAGATGCACCTAACTCTATCAAGTATTAACCCAAGCCGTTCAGATGACAGATAGACAGTGTTTAGAGACTAATAATTTACATAATTAAGATACTAGGAACATATTGACTTACCATGAAGGAGATCCCAGAGACTGCCATTTTCCATGTAATCATAAAAGAGAAGGTTTCCAGAAGAAGACAAGGAGTATCCTTGGAGGCTGACCAGATTTCGGTGCTTGATACTGCCAACTGTTTCAAGTTCAGTCTCAAACTCCTTCAAGCACGGTGGATAATGAGAGTAGAGTCTCTTGATCGCTACTGGCTTACAATTCTTAAGAACACATTTGTATACCGTGCTTGATGCGCCATAACCAATTATATACTTTTCACTCAAGTTTTCAGTCATCCTCATGATATCCTCATAGATATGAAGTGCCATATTCATGTTTAAAATCACTAGCTTTGGTGTGGAGTAATTAACTGCCATCACACAAATATAAAAATCATTAGCCAGGAACTTTCTACTAAAGCTAACCCTAACAAGGAGAAGAAAACTTGAAAAGTATCAGTTATAAACACAGCATACAGCTTTCTTTAATATTACTTGACCGCCAGGAAGTGCTAATAGACATAGTAATTAGTGTCATCAACCTTGATGTCATTTAGCCAACTTTGTTTTCCTCTCAAAATGTCAAAATGTCTCATCAATTGTGTGTGTTTCATTCAAGTCCAGTCAACTTACTAAAATATATTCTTGAACTAAACTTGTGAACTCATTATATTAAATGATATTATCAGAAATAACCAACATTTACGTTAAGCATCCATAGGGTGCAGACAAATTATAAAAGAGTACCTGGTTTGTCAAGTGAACCATCAGGGAAAGGAGTTGGATGGTAAGGACGGCAGGCGGCAACAAGGATCATGAGAAGAATCACAAGGGCACCAAGGGCAATTCCCAGGATAGCTGCTTTAGATAATGCAACTGCAGAGAGAAGACTTGGATAAAAAATGAAAAATCTTTATGTTATGATATATGTAGTCTCCCTTGTCATGTTAAGTCCACAAACCATATTAGTTGCATTTGATACCCGGGATAAAGAAAAAGTAATGGCAATTAACTGTCTTCATTGACAATAAAATTTACCTCTCTCTGTTGGACGGGACTCGTGACACGGAGAATTGAGCCAATAGCCACAAAGATCAGGATTTCCAACAAAACTTCACAGAAAAAAATTCAATTAGCCAAAAAATAAAACTTGAAAAGGCGTTGTGATAACATTATGTGTTAGACAGACTCAATCTTCTACTAAAACTGAGCCATCTGATTCTCCTTCCATAAAGAATTCATAGCTGTTTTGATTCTATGCTATAATTACATATCAATGCTATCATTTGTATTTACTGTTTTCCATACCTAGAGTCTAGCATAGCTACTATATATCTGTACAATTGTAATATTGTAGATCAATGGAAATCACTTTCTATATGGTATCAGCCTAAATCAAAGATCCTTACCTGTGTCTCATCTTCTTCCTCTACTTGTTGTTTTGTCTTTTCCTCTCCTCTTCTCGAATCCTTACTCCTCTTTCCGGCTGTGTCTTAGCTTTTCCTTTCTTCATCATTCTTATTCTTAGTAATACAAAAAAAAAAAAAAAAAAAAAAAACCTCTGCCAATGGCTGCCGGTCACCTCAGTACGTGTTATTCATCCTTCCAGTACTGTCAACATGCTGCGTCTCCATACCTGGTGCAGCAGCGACACAATGTCACGTCTCAGTGCCCACAACGTCTTGTCCCATTTGCCGGTGCCCATTCTTCTGTCGACCCGAACTGGTACCCTGATACAGGAGCCACCCATCACATGACCGCTCTGCCTGTCTGTAATCCCCGACCATATAATGGGCCTCACAATGTTTATATGGGAAATGGGGACTCCATGTCCGTTTCCCATACTGGTAACCTTCCCATGTCATTGGGTTCTTCAACCTTCTCTCTCCAAAATGTCTTTCGTATTCCATCAATTCAGAAAAATCTTTTGTCCGTCGCTCGTTTCACTAAGGATAATCTTGTATTCTTCCTTTTTGCCCCAGATTTTTATCAAATCTATTGCTTACGTACTGGTCGTCTCTTGTTTCAGGGCCCGTGTCAAGATGGTCTATATCCGCTTCATTTGTCTTTTGAGTCCTCAGTGCCTCATGCACTCTCCTCTGTTCACTCGTCTATTTGGCATCATCGTTTGGGTCATCCCTCATCTTCCGTCTTGGCTCATGTGGGGTCCACTCTTGGCTCTAAAATTTCTTTTAATTCTTTTTGTTCTAATTGTGCTCTTAGCAAGTCTCATCAACTACCTTTCCCGTCTAATCATATTGCTGCTTCTTCTTTGTTTTCTGTCATTCATAGTGATGTCTGGATGTCTCCTGTCTTATCCTTCACTGGTTTCAAATATTATGTGCTATTCACAGTTGAATATTCTCGTTATACATGGGTATACCCTATGCGCCGGAAAAATGAGGTTCTTAATCACTTTCAAAGATTGGTTGCCATGATAAAAACCATTTTTCACGGTTCTGTACAACACCTCCAAAGTGATAATGGCACCGCATATGTCAACAAAGCATTTACTCAGTTTTGTGATTCTTTGGGCATCCAACAAAGATTTTCTTGTCCATATACTCCGCAGCAAAATGGCCTTGCTGAAAGAAAACATCGACATATTGCCAATACGGTTCGCACTCTTCTTCTCACATCTGGTGCTCCTCAGCATCTTTGGGCTGATGCTGTTATCACATCTGTCTATCTTATTAATCTTCTTCCCACCCCTACTATTAATTGGGATACTCCCCACACGCGTCTTTATGGTCGTCATCCTTCTTATTCGTCCCTTCGAGTCTTTGGTTGTTCTTGTCATTCTCATCTTGTTGCTGTGAAACGCATTCTGCGTTATGTGAAAGGAACTCTAGGTCATGGTCTCTACTTTGCTCCTCAACGTCAGCCTGTACATCTTTCTGCCTATTCTGATGCGGATTGGGCAGGTTGCCCCGACTCTCGTCGTTCTACATCTGGTTACCTAGTGTATCTTGGATCCAACTTAATTTCTTGGTGTTCCAAGAAGCAGCCCACTATAGCACGCTCAAGTGCGGAGTCCGAATACCGCTCTCTTGCTCATGCCTGTGCAGAAACTACTTGGCTTGGTTATCTCCTTTACGAGCTTGGTGCCCGTGTTCAGTTTCCTATCTTATTGCACTGTGACAATCTCAGTGCCACCTACATGGCCTCCAATCCAGTGTTTCACGCTCGCACCAAACATATTGAGCTTGACTACCATTATGTTCGTGAAAAAGTTGCTCTTGGAAGTCATCGAGTCTGCTTTATTCCCTCCATTGATCAACCAGCTGATTTACTCACAAAATCGCTCCACAAAACCCGACACTTTCTTCTTTCGAACAAACTTGTCCGTCCAGAGCCGCCAAGTTTGAGGGGGGATGTTAGACAGACTCAATCTTCTACTAAAACTGAGCCATCTGATTCTCCTTCCATAAAGAATTCATAGCTGTTTTGATTCTATGCTATAATTACATATCAATGCTATCATTTGTATTTACTGTTTTCCATACCTAGAGTCTAGCATAGCTACTATATATCTGTACAATTGTAATATTGTAGATCAATGGAAATCACTTTCTATATTATGTGCACATCAATTAAGTAAGCTGAACCATCAATCTGCAGCTAATTTTTTAGAAGCTTAGGAAATACAAAATCAGCGTCCCTAACCTGTCAGGTGAAAACCTTGAGAAGTTGTTGGATGTGGGAATATCTCCGGCCAGGTTGTTATAAGACACATTTCTGTAAGGATTCAATTTCATATTAGTGAAACTTAACAATATATGGGCAATCTTATATCAGGCTGCGGTACATAAAAAATGAAATCAGAATATTCAATAAGAATTGACTCACAGCACTGCAAGACTGAGGCAATTGATCAAAGACACCATTTCCCCTGATATATTATTGTGCTCTAGCCTCCTACAATAATTTTCACAAGTGAAGACAATATCAAAACAAAAAACATCAAGTTTCAGTACTTCAACATCCTAAACTTGGGACAACAACAGATATTGGCACTTACAGTGCGAACAAATTCTGCAGCTGACTGAGCTCCTGAGGAATCATTCCTGTGAGCTGATTATTTGAAAGATCTCTGCAAAACATGTCTAAGATTAGAGAAGAAATAACATGCGCACAGACACAGAGACGTACAAAAGACGGAAGTAAAAGTAAAAAGAACTGTGACAAGCACTTACATGTCCACAACACTCCTTAGATTACCAAACTCTGCTGGAATAAATCCTGTCATATGATTTCTACTCAAATTCCTAGCAAAGTAAAACAGGTGTCAGTACAGAAAAAGAAGAAAATCCATGAAAATTATAAAAAAATGAAGCAGTTGAACTCACAGCTTAAGAAGATGTTCCAAATCACCAAGCGAAGAAGGTATGGCACCACTAAACTTGTTGTTAGAAAGATCCCTGTTCAAAAATATGAAGACATATACTTAGAGAAAGCAACAGGAGAGGAATAAAATAGACTGATTTATACTTACAAAGTATCCAAATTGCCCATCCGAGATAGCTCAATTGGTATGGAGCCATGAAGACTGTTGGAGGACAGATTTCTGAGAAAAAATATTATTATTTTTGTTATTGAACCTTTCTCCCACTATCAGTCCAATAACATGACCATGACGAACACAAAAGATATAGTAGAAAAAAAAAAAGTAGAATACTTCAACCGTAAACCAATTATCACAAAAAGATTGGTGAAACTTACAGATAAGTCAAACTCTCCAGCCTCTGGAGAGCAGGTGGGATGGTTCCATTCAATTTATTCCCATGCACATTGCTGATAAAAACATCAATTAGGCATATCCACCTTGAACTAGGTTTATAAAACAATGTAATAGTTGAGGTCATATGCTTACAGGGTGTTGAGATTGGTACATGAGCTAAGATTATCAGGAATGGGCCCTTGAAGATTGTTGCCAGCAACATTTCTGCAAGTATATTAATTGAGCAACTTAAAACTTCAGACATGCAACACAATTCTGAAATTCAAAATCGTGCAAGAAAACCTACAGGTCAAACAAGTTCGTAAGCTTCCCAAGTTCAGGTGGAATTTGTCCAGTAAGATGGTTGTCATTCAACACCCTGCAAACACAAAAGCAAAGCTTAGAGAGGATGAAAATCAAACTTCTTAAAACAAGTGGCACAGTGCATGCACATCGCTTGAATAAATCAAAACAAAGATGTTTTTAGATGCATGTAGTTGACATTATATGTGATGAAGAATTGAATATTTAAAAATAAAAAGGCAAGTCTCATACAAATAATGAAGCTGTTCCATTTGTCCGAGCGCTGGGGGAATTGATCCTGTAAGCTTGTTGGCATGCAAATACCTATACAAATCAAGATATTCAGTCAGTCTCTTGCATAGAAAACTCTGGTCCGGCCAGGCAAGCCTGTTCAGAAGTAACTTGATGATGCTGTTGCATGCTTGATGTAGGTCTATGATACATATATAAATCACATATACCATTTAATAACATAAAATCTCAGTACAGAACACAAATTACAGCTCTTTCAGAGGATCTGTTGCAAATTAGATGTATGTCTGTGATCGTAGTTTTACAAAGCCATGCACTGATATATTATAACTTCTTTTAACAAAGTTTATGTCTCCTATACTGTCATACTTACAATTTCTCTGTATAAGTCAAATTCCCCAGAATAGGAGGAATCGGCCCACTTAGCATATTGCCGCTCAAATCTCTGGAATGGAGACAAAACATATAAGACACAGAAGAGATGAAACTTCGAAAGAGTACGAACTCAGATATACAGTTAAACGTCTTACAACACAGCAAGTGCCTGCATCAGGCCAATCACAGAAGGGATATGCCCAGAGAGTTGATTACCCTGCAATGATCTTGCAAAGAAAAAGAAGAGAATATTCAACAAATTAATAACTCAAGTTCTTATGATGACAACGCAAGATGACGACAATGTCAAACAAATAGAAAGTACATACAAGGTCGCTACTTGCAGGAACCCAATGTTAAAAGGAATCTCTCCAGTTAGCTGGTTATAGGACAGATCCCTGCCATTAAAAATATGCAAGACATATGTCAATTATCCTAGCAAGGCATTACTAGAAATTTCAACTGACAAGTCGGATAAAATACGTACAAGACTTGGAAGGCAGTGCAGTTCCCTATATTTTGAGGAATGCTACCAGTCAAACTGTTGTTTCTCACATCGCTGGAGCATATTAGAGAAGATTGTTATACTGGTTGGAGAATGTAAATTTGTTCAAGACTTGAGTTAAGGGTTGAAAGGCAACTTACAAATACCATAAACCAGTTCACTGGCACATATCTGGAGAAAGTTTCCCAAATAAATTGTTCCCTCGCAAACCACTACAATGAATATGAAATGAAATTGAATCAAAGATGGAATAACATTAGCATAAAGAATAAGATTTGGAATCACAAACTTATCATTTTACTCACAGATATTGTAGAACTTCATTCCAGTAAATAAGCCTTGGTATTTCCCCACTGAGATTATTCTGGGCTAGGTCTCTACAACAAGCACCCGTGTTAATAAAAAAAATGGATTAATGGTAAACAAATTTGGTACTTTAGTTGTGTTAATTAAGTTTAAAATTCAGAATGCAGATGGGAAAAAGAACTTACAACGTCTTCAGGTTCGGAATCTGGGACAGTGTTGAAGGGAGTGGTCCAATTAACTGATTATTTTTCAACACTCTGGAAGTCCAATTAGAAAGTCAGACTAATATAAAATACACACCAGTTCTTTTGCCTATAAAATCAAGTGCTTCCAGAACTTACATGGATTCCAATTGCTTCAATTTTGAGATCGAAAAAGGGATGTCTCCATGTATCTCGTTAAAGGACAGGTCCCTAATCACAGTCATTGATTAGTGTTAAAAGCTTGCATTATAAGCTTCAGCAAAATCTTAATCCAGTTAGAGAAATTACAGGTATCTCAGAGTCGAACAGTCACCAATCTCATCTGGGATCTGGCCTGAAAGTCGGTTTCCTCGCAAGTCTCTGATCAAATAAGAGACAAAACAATTCAATCTTTTTACTTAAAATACCCACCACTCATTTAAAATCTAGAACCTTTTAATGAACCCAGAAATGAAAGAACCATGAACTTGTGGTAAAGAAGTGTTTACATGGACTGGAGGCCCTTGAGGTTTCCTATTGCAGGTGATATTTCCCCATCAAGATTTAGACTTGATAGATTCCTGCACACACAAAACAGCAAACCCAGAATGAAACAAAAAGAACCAAATTGTCTAGCAAAATTATAATAATCATAATAATAATTAAGTCAACCCCAAGTCTCCAACTAAGAAAACGAAAAGCGGCTTACAGTGCTATGACATTGAAGGTGACATTGTCACATGTGACGCCTCTCCAAGCACAATAGTCTAAAGACGGTGAGTCTATCCAGTCGTATAGAACATTGTCCTCATCCCTAAACGATTTATTTATCTCCAGCAGTGTTACTCCTTCATATTATAATCAAACTTTCAGTCTCACAAATTAGAAGCTATTAAACAACACCAAAAACCCATTTAAACTCTGCTTTAATGAAATGATGAAGACCTCTACTTAGCCACTCAAGT
Source organism: Fragaria x ananassa (assembly GCA_034370585.1). Taxonomy (NCBI): domain Eukaryota; kingdom Viridiplantae; phylum Streptophyta; class Magnoliopsida; order Rosales; family Rosaceae; genus Fragaria; species Fragaria x ananassa. The sequence continues at coordinate 5,997,342 of CP139769.1, read as the reverse complement.
CAGTTAAGCTAAAGACTGAAACTTTACAACCCCTCAAGCTTTCTGGGTACCAAAACCAGCTCAAAAACCCATTCTGTTCTATAGAAATAGAAGCCAGCTACTAATAGTCACTCAAAGTTGGAAGCTTTATACACCCTTGAGTGTTCAGTATACCAAAAACAGAGCAAAAACCACCAAAGCTTCTGAAACTCACCTTCGCCTGAATCCACATTACCAAAGCTCAGACAAACAAGCAAACCCAGAAGCAGCAAGAAGTCAAACCGAAATGCCATAACTGCCACTCCTATCAAAACCCCATTGCACAAATTATACTTCTTCTTCAACTAGTCTTGTCTGAAACACAGAGAACCCCCTCCAAAAAGCCATTATATCTCTTCTTACACTGAAATGGTCTCAATGGAGTGAGAACCCATGTTGGGTTTTAGAAAAAGCTCCTTCCTTTGTCTTTGTTTATTCAAAGTCTTAACTGGGTGTGTGACTGAAATATATTCTGGAGCTCTCTCTCTAAGTTAAAGCCTGTGCTTGTTCCATCACATCGCTCTGCCACACTGGGTTTCTCTAATACAACTGTTAACAACTAGACGGAGAGAGAGAGAGAGGCTAGGCTTTAGAGTGCTAGCTAGAGATAGAGAGAATTCAGAAGAGAAATTATTTGGTGGATAAAGTTAAAAAGGCCACATGCCAGAGGTCTGCAATGAAAACCTGCAAAAACATTACTACTACTGCAGCCCAGCTCTCTCTCTATGTCTATTGGACTTTCTAGTTTCTATCTTGTTATATATTTTTTCAGTTTTTGGATTTCTCTTTTCGCTCTGTCTAAATGTCCATAGTGATATAAGCAGTCACTTTCCATTTATCTTTGGCGGACCTCAAAATTTTGGGTGCGACAACCTCCTTCGGTTCTCTTGGTTTATTTAAATATAGAATACGATTATTGAAATCTTTAAATTTATTAGATATATTTTTTATTTTTTTTCTATTTTTAATATAAATATTTTCTCAATATGCCTTATTTTTAATTTCTAATTTCTATCATAATTTTAAGTTATTTATTGACATATATTTTAATTAATTACTTATTTTACCTCTTATTTATAGACCTCTCATATTTTTTTACCTTTTTATTTTTAAACATTTATTATCCCTACCTTCATTTTTTTCATGCTAGAAAATATTTTATCATAAACTATTCTATATATCTTTTGAACTTTTGTTTTCTTTTTTATACCTGTTATTTTTTTTCTGTTTTTTTATTTTGAATAATTTGATCTCTATTTTATACCTCATAATAAATTATTTTAATAAATATATATTTTTTATAATTAATATATATATATATACATGACCCTTTCAATAAGGGATCTCTTATTATGACTTATATGAGAGATTGAGCATTAGCCTAACTTTTTTATCACATATCAACATCTTTACCATTTAACATCTAGATATATATAAGTAGATCATTTCTATTAATTTTCAGCCAAATTGGTCTTTAAGGCTTTAAACTAGCTTATTATATATATATATATATATTGAAAAATGAAAATATATAAGGAAAATAATAAATAATATAATCAATTATTATTGAATTGGAAAGTCTAGAGAGAATAAATGTAATAATTTCTTTTTTATGATTATTATTCTTAATAGTCATTGTGTATAAGGATATATATGTCATTTAATAATTCACAATAGAATGAGGTTTAGTGAGAAAATTTGAAGATCTCAATAGCCACACTTTTATATCTTTTGAATTTATGATATTGTAAATGTGATCCTCCAATTATTTTGCTTCTATTGGTTTCTTCATCCAAACAATAACTCCAACTCCATGATCAAGTGATTTGATGGTGTTGGTAACATAATTGGAGCTTGAAAGGTATGACTTTGTCTTAAGAAAAAACTTTTATCTTCCTTTGATTATTTTGGTTGGAAATGCAATTGAATAAATGATAACACTTTTATCGTATTAGATTAAAATGAACGATGCGTCGTAATATATATGTCTAAAATGAATCCAAATTTTGTTGTGAAAAGTACTAATGGCATAAGAGATGATCATAATCGCTCAACATGTTCAAGTCGGCAATACTTGATTTTACTACAAGATGAGGTTCCCTATCAGAAATTCAGAAGGATGGGATTTGTGATCAAAGTTTTATTTCTGAAGAATGGAAGCAAAACAATGCAATGCATCTTCAAATTTGTCTTCAGCAGTTCAGGTGGTTCATATGTGTGAGTAGAAATATAATTGAATGTCCTATACTGCTATAATTTAAGTACACCCTAGAACTAGTTTTGGTGGTTAGGAAAGAGTTAAAACTATGAATAGCTTTGTGTAATGAGCTCCATCTAACCCAGTACATCAAAAATGGTATTAGCAATTGACTAATCCTTCACTAAACAATTGCCCTTCACTTTCCATTTTCGGGGGTTTCTTACCTTCCCATAAGACTTCACTTTCGAGCACCAAATTGTATCAATTGCTCTGTCTGTGTAGAGACAGAAGAAAGTCATACGCATACGGCCATGCAGACGCAGTAATTGCATTACAAGAAGACAGTGTTTAACAACAATGAAATTGACATCTTTTTTAACAAACCAGTTTACTTCTACGAACATATTCATTAAGGAATTAAACATAAAATTGGTAATTGAATTAGCTAGGGTTCGTAATTGAAAATATGTATTATTAGAAATGGACTCGTATAAAACCAACCTAGTAAACCTTGAACCATTGGGTAAAATTCACTGGGTAAAAGAGAGACATGCATGCAGAGGGGTCAGAAACGAGCGGGGGCCTAGGGGTCCTATCATACAGTGAATTTTACCGGAATCAAAGCATAAAAAAATGTTACTTTTTTACACCTCGGGAAGGTCATTTGTTACCGTCTGACACAGCACGATGATTATGGGCCCGGAAAAGCTGACGGAGCTGACGACAGCTCACATTGACGGTCTCCGTTAACGTCGCTGTCGGAGCCAGGCCTCTCCCTCTCACACGTCCTTTTCACTCCCTTTGTCCATTAACGCCTTGTCGCTATTTATTTTTACTTTTACTTCTGGTAATTTAGAAAGTCATTTGGGAAATAAAAGAAGCTAATTTCCAGCTTTACCGTTAATCCGCGAATGTTTCCTCAGTTAGGGTATGCCCCTCTTATATGGCAACATTATCCGTTACCAAAAATATATAATTAATGTACGAGCTGCCACGTGGATTGTGAACCTCGAGTTTCAAATTCTACTTTTTTTTTTTTTTCTTTTTTTTGCTTTTCCTCTAAACACTGTCTATTTTCACCTTATCCTAGATATTTCACACATCTTTATTTTTCCTTCCTTCTTTTTTTTTTTTAATGCAATGACATCCGACAGGTCTAAGTTGAGAGTGATTTTATGTTGAACGAACACGGAAAAATTTAAAAATTGAATATCTGACATGGTTTAGATACGGTAAAAAAAACTATATATTTATTATTTTTAATTAATAAAAATATACTACAATATGCATTACATTACCAAAATAATGTTCTAAATTCAATTCATTGCATAACCATAAGAAATAACATTAAAGAGAGTCAAATACAAATAATAGAAGTGCATAATCAACAATATTAGAAGTAGCAGACCTCTATTAAAACATAATATTAAATAAATCAAATTTACAGTATGTTGCTGACAAACTGAGCATTAACTTACTTTCAAAAGAAATAATATAGTCAAATACAAATTATAGAATTGCATAATTAATAATGTTAGAAGTAGCAGACCTCTAACTTAAAACATAACATTAAATAAATCAATTTTGCAGTAGGTTGCTGACAAAACTGGGCAGTAGCTTACTTTTAAAAGTGAATATTAACTTTATTTAGGTTTTGGTTCTTTTTTTTTCAATTAAAAAAATTTGATAAATGATGATGTGGCGTGTCAGAGATGATGTAGTGAGTCGGTCAACGTGTCCGAAATGTCAACATTTTCCGACACGTCACGTGACATGTTAGACACGTATTTTGCCGTGTCGGCAGTGTCCGTGTAACATAGGAGTGATTCCAAGCTTATTATAGACTTAATTAACAAGTCCCCTCCTTCTTAGAGACTTTGTACTCTTCTTTGTGTTGTTTGCTGAATGGCTTCCAAGTTTAAAAAGATCACCTTCAAGCATGTCTCTCAGGAAACAAATTTTGTGACCGATGCAATGGCTAGCTTAAGGCATCAGGTCTCAAATCCAACTCTCTGGAATCGCAAGCTCCCGCTCTCCACGCTTAATGTATTTAATTTTGATCGCTTTAGTATAAGTTGTTATATAGACTTATCCTTGTAATTTCTTTCTCTCACAAAAAAAAACCTTATTTTCTTTTTAAAAAAAAAGGATATAATAATTTCACATATTCCTTTTGGTTTTGTTTGTTTAGAACTTTGATCTGGTCTAGTTCCTTTTTCTTTTTTCTTTTTTGAACAGGATCTGTTAGTACATAGTACAACATCAGTCATACTCGCCTAAAAAGACGCGTGTCGCCACATAAAACGGGCTTGGGCCTTAACTGAGCCCAAGAAACCTACACTATCTCTTGAGGGCATAATGATAATACACCCTCTAAGCAAAGGCAAAATGGTATTTTTAGGGTGCATCCACCATACCCCTATAAATACAACTCCCCCCCCCCTCATTCTCTCTCTCTCCATCTTCACTCTCTTATCACTTGTATCTGCTCACTGATTTAGGCATCGGATGGTCGAAGGCCGGAGCACCCGGTCTTCCCTCTGACACTGTTCTCTCCTTGATTGACAGGTTATAGGAGCTTGAAGACAACCTCTGCATTTGGGTGATCCCCCCCTCAGAGATCACGCCAGAACAATTGGCGCTAGAAGGAGGGTCTCCTCAAGTGGAGACCCTCACGTCGCTCACCATGGCCATCATCTGCCCAGAAATCCCGAGGAGAGAGAAAGTAGATCTGACTTTCTCTCTCTCCTTTGCTTGGGCGTGCCACAGCAAGGTAGCTCACCTTCCCAGCCATCATGCACACTGTCTTCCAATGAATCCAGTGTGGCCACCCCAACCTCCGACCAAGGCCCACGCGCCGGAGAGCAGCGCCCAGAATAACTGATCTGGACACTCAGCCTCCTTCAGCCGAAGCGGGAACGCACACTTGGTCTCGCGACCCCAATCTCGGCACCCTCCCCCCGGGACATGCCTTCTCTTTTGGCACCCCTTCCCGGCTCGGGACCTCGGGACGAAGCAGGTAGAAGAAATTGCCTTTGCTTTTGGCGCTCACTTGATATTTCTCTCCCGGGGACGCCCACCCAGGTCCCGCCATCCATTCGAGGACTCCGCTAGTCCCGCCATCCATCCGCGGACTCCGCAGGTCCCGCCATCCATCCGCGGACTCCGCTGTCCTTGCCAGCCCTCGCGGACACCCCTGGTCTCGCCTCGCCAGCTCCTCGCGGCATTCCCTGATCTCGCCAGAGTTCTTAAACCTTGCATGGGGACATCCCTAGTAGTTCCCCTGGAGGACACCCCCACACAGCTCTCCATCCCGACCTCCCGGGACTCCTCTATCCCGACAGAAGGATGCAAAAAAAAAAAATAAGGAAGCCTGCCCCCAGCACCTCCCCTTCCTGAGACTGAGTTACACACATCCGCCTTCCTCTTCTCCTCCCTCTCGGGACCATCCATTTCTCACCGCGGACACTGCTTGCCACGCCAGACTCCACAGACTCCTCTTGTCTCGCCATTCCTCGCGGACTCCACTAGTCTTGCCAGTCCCTGCGCACCGCGTAGCGGCTCTACACGGTTTCAGATAAGTGTCACTTCACACTATCCAATTAAGTTGTTATCATACAAATAGCATGCCACATGCATCATAATATATTCTCATGTACATGCTAAACACATACTTGTAAACCATGTGCAAACCACATACACTTGCTTCACATGATTACAAACCAAACATTGTTGTACATCTATCTATATCAATCTCAGGCTACACACACAGCATATGTAAACAGCCATCATTCAAACATGCATTTTCTAGCTACACACGCCACTAGCGCGACCCGTCCCGCCACCCCTTAACCCTAGCTAGCCCGACAACAAAACTCTTACCCTGGGTTTTCTACCACCATCACAAACATATGAACCGTCCCATTCACCCCAAATAAATCCAAAGACAAAGAAAGCCACCAATTCATACCGTGAAACAGTGGATCCGCATAGTGGCAATGAAGCTGGTTGCAAACAGCCAAGCGCTCGCGCCCACTCGATCGAGGGTGAAGTTGGACGCTTCCTAATCTGAGGTTTGTAGAACCACCGAAACCCTAAAACACAAATTACGGCTCACCCAATTATCAGTTTCCACATAGCGACAGCTCGCCAACCAAGCGCGGACTGACTCGCTAGGGCAGCGGCCCACAACGCTCAATAGCGAGTCTCTCCAACCAAGCGCGGACCGACTCGCCACGCAGCGGCCGCAACGCTCAATAGCAACAGTCCCCAGCCAAGCGCGAACTGACTTGCCACATAGCGACAGTCTCGCCAACCAAGCGCGGACTAACTCGTTAGGGCAGCGGCCCGCAACGCTCAATAGCGAGTCTCCCTAACCAAGCGCGGACCGACTCGTCATGCGGCGGCCGTAACGCTCAATAGCGACAGTCGCCAGCCAAGCGCGAACTGACTCGCCACATAGCGACAGTCTCGCCAACCAAGCACGGACTGACTTGCCAGGGCAGCGGCCCGCAACGCTTAATAGCGAGTCTCCCCAACCAAGCGCGGACCGACTCGCCACGCAGCGGCCGCAACGTTCAATAGCGACAGTCGCCAGCCAAGCGCCAACTGACTCGCCACATAGCGACAGTCTCGCCAACCAAGCGCAGACTGACTCGCCAGGGCAGCGGCCCGCAACGCTCAATAGCGAGTCTCCCCAACCAAGCGTGGACTAACTCGCCACGCAGCGGCCGCAACGCTCAATAGCGACAGTTGCCAGCAACCTTTAGCGTGTTTCCTCGTCAACTAGCGCGAACTGCGTCGCCCCGTAGCGGCACGAAACGCCTTTAGCGCGTTTCCTCATCAACTAGCGTGAAATCTCTCGCCCCGTAGCGGCCCGCAACGCCACTTGCGTTGTTCGTCAATTAGCACGAACAGTGTCGCCCCATAGCGGGCGGCCACGCCATTAGTGCGGTTCATCTCGTCAACTTAACTAGATTCTTCACCCCCGTCACCTTGCGACCCTCGAGTAGGGACAGGGGGACTCGGCACCATGCCTCCAGTGCCCAGGTAATTGTGCCATGCCATATCACATGCTCTTGATACACTTTGGCACCACCCGCCTCCCATCGACATCTTGGCTACGCCCCCTAGCAAGCTTTTCGACAGCTCTACACAAGCCCTATCGGCAACAACATTATGCCCTAGCGGCACCCATCGTCATGCCTCAGCGGCACTCCTCGCCACTCCTCGACGGCACACTTGTCTCGATGGCGAAATGGTGAACTACGTCTGGTTTGATCCCATAAACGGGTACGTAGGCATTCTAGCACTCACGTAGAGCCAACCACAAAATATGCCACCACAATCTCCCCCTCGAACATATGCTGGAATAACTCAACTAACTCGAGCATATAGCTGGTACATATCAAAGGCTACTAAAACGCCAAGGCATACCAACATGCCGGTACCCGTGGCCCTCGCGAGATGCTCGCCAGCGGTACCTCAACTTCGACCCCCGATTGCCCTGCCATCTCCAAACAATACATGGCAGCAACAACCCGATGTCTCAATCATATATAGCGATACACGGCATACCCCACTCGGAGGGAGCCGGTTCATCCCCTCCCTTACATAGGGACTTGGGGGACTGGGGACTGGATATGTCACCACTAGTAAGAGACTCGTACTCCCGATATTGTATCAGATAAAGTCCCCACCCAAGAGAGTCTCTTGACCGTGGACTTGGGGACTTGTTAGTACATAGTACAACATCAGTCATACTCGCCTAAGAAGACGTGTACTGCCACATAAAACGGGCTTGGGCCTTAACTGAGCTCAAGAAACCTACATTATCTCTTGATGACATAATGATAATACACCCTCTAAGCAAGGGCAAAATGGTATTTTTAGGGTGCATCCACCTGCATCTGCTCACTGATTTAGGCATCGAAGGGTCGAAGGCCGGAGCACCCGGTCTTCCCTCTGACGTTGTTCTCTCCTTGATTGACAGGTTATAGGAGCTTGAAGACAACCTCTGCATCTAGGTGATCCCCTTTGCATCTGGGTGATCCCCTTTGCATCTGGGTGATCCCCCAGAGATCACGCCGGAACAGGATCTGGTCTAGTTCAATACAGAGAAAAACATGTGGGAAAAAGTAAATCCCTGCAGCAAAATAGGTACAGAACAAGGTAAATAATGTAGTGTATAGTTAAGCACAGCTGCACAAGTAAAGAATGTTGAGATGTCCAACAGCAAAATAGGTACACAACCATGTAATAATGTAATCCCTTAACCTATCTACATATTCAGACCCCCAAAAAAAACCTATCTACATTGAGACAACTCTCCATACCAAATGATGTCACTGAGCTTCAGCGTGACATCAATCACATAAGTGAACGTAATTGTCTACTTAAGTAGGATTCTTAAACGATACCTCGCTTATATAATTGATCATTTCTATCTATTGCAATACGCTACGAGATTAGATAGTTAACTGAGACATGTTATCCAAGGCAAATGCACACAATCATGAGAAGATGTGCATACAGAATCATGGCTTAAAATCGAAACACACAAATCAAACTGGTGCTAGGTTTTTAACCCAGAAAAAGAAAGAGAAGGGAGGAAGATTGTTGGGTCCCCAAATCACATGCAAAGTGTTTTAGCATGAAATCACCCTCATCTGCAATTTGTTCTCCTTCACATGCCCATTAAATGTGTACAATAATGTTTTCAAGGGGGCCATTCATATCATTCACCATTGTTCTCAATACCAGACTTGGCTTCTTGCTTCTGAAGCATATCTCACTCTTTCAGAAAAGATGATAACCAATGTTAAAAAATAAACATTGATATCAATCATATCACAGAATCATTTCTCCCCTTGAGCAGAAGTAAGTTCTTTTTTGGGGAAAAAGATGATTGCACTTGTAGTGAAACCAAGCCATCGTCTGCAATAATTTATCCATCAAGTATAGGCCGTATTAGCTTATGCCAATACCATGGATAAGCAGTGAAATGAACCCTCTCGACCACCAAGCATGACACATCTCTCAGCCGTAGACGAATACACTCGACGGCACCAGAGATATCGATCCTGGTAGGATTGACACCACCAAATCACCAGTATACTTGAAATAATGAGGTAGAAGTAAATTTTATTGAAAATGAAGCAAAACTAATACAACTAAAGCCAAAACTAAACCAATTGAAAAATGGAGTGGTGGGACGAAAGCCAAAACTAATACAACTAGAACAGCATGGCAAAGAGCCAAACAGACAAAGCAACGTAGAAATATCCTGAAAGCAGCCATCAAACTTAGGCAATCTACATCAACATTAGCATAACAGTCTGTGTTCTTATAGCGTATAAACCCAGCACCTGAACATGGTGAGGTTTGCGTGTCTTCTATTTTTGTGATCATACCCTAGAAATCACATCAAATGATATATTTTCCAAGTGTCTTAATCAGCAAAAACCTTCATAAAAGGTTCAAAGTTCACTTATGTGAAAGAGTACAGTAGTATAATCATTTGCTGTAGTTTCTGGTTCAGAGTGTTTAACACGTCTAGCAGAATGGTCTGGGGCTGTGCTATAAGTAAGAAATTAATTGTGTGTCGGCTGGTGGTGGGACGTCTGTACTGTGAGAAACAAGGACACCCAGATCAATTATATCAGTTCTGGTCTACCTCCCATCATAAGCTCCATGCAGAAAGCATAGACATGATGAATATGAAAACACATTTGGACATTTGGTGATTTGGTACGGTATTATTATCTTGAATTAAATTCAGTTTATCCCTCTAAACTTTTGGTTTAAAATCAGTTCAGTCATGCAATTTTTTTTTAATCAGTTTCATCCCTAAACTTTCAAAATGACATCAATCTCGATCAAAATAACTAAAATAGCCCTTGTTACGGTTTTACTTAATCTTTTTACTCTTTTTTTATTCTCTCTCTTTTTACTCTCTCTCTCTCTCTCTCTCTATCTCTCTCTCTCTCCACTCTCACCTCTTCCTCAACCTCCTCCTATGCCGGCCTCGTCGTCGCCGAAGACTCCTTGACGTCGCCAGAGAAGTTCCCATCCAGCGTCGTTGTCCGGGAGAACAAGCTCCCGGCGTAGCTGCTCCCGCTCGACAGCCTTGGCAACGACACCTGCCGGTCAAAGTCCTGGTCAACACTCCGATCGACCTTGAACGACATTGTGTCCGGGACTGCGGAGAGCACATCGACGACGGCCTCGAGTGGGAGCAGGAGCTCTCGATCCTCATCGGTCACGTGGCTGGAGAACGACGACCTCTTGCTTCTCACGTGGCCGGATTTGGATCTCTGTTTGTAACTGTGCTTCTTGTCGGCGACGAACCAGTCGGAAATGGTCGCTAGCTGTTGCTTCTTGGCCGATTGCGTGCTGCCACCGTCGCCGCCGCTGCTACTTGTATTTGTTGTGTTAGTTGTGGTGGTCTTTTGTCCGCCCGTGAAATACTGATCAAATACAGCTGAGAGAGAGAGAGAGAGAGAGAGAGAGAGTAAAATAGAGTAAAAAGATTAAGTAAAACTGTAACAAGGGCTATTTTAGTTATTTTGGTCGAGATTGATGTCATTTTGAAAGTTTAGGGATGAAACTGATAAAAAAAAAAGTTACAGAACTGAACTGATTTTAGACAAAAAATTTAGGGGGGTAAACTGAATTTAACTCTATTATCTTTGAAATGTTTATAAACTAATTACATAAGGAAGCAATAACTTCCTTGTTTTAATATTTGTTAATGGAAAAAGAATTGAACTGAATTATATAACTCAAAAGTCTTGATTAAGCGTGCAAGCATTACCGGAGGATCTAATTCTTCCTTGCACTTTCGGATTTATGAAGCTGTAGAAGCAGTGAGTTGGTTACTACAAAAATCGAGCTCAAGGCCATCATTCCACCTGTGCAACCAAATAGTGTTAATCAAAACTCGCAGAATCTGATTATTTGTTGTATTTCAATTCCAACCTTAATTTCCTAGCAAATATGAAAAAAGAACGAGGAAATGATTTTACTCACCAGAAAGTGATGGTATCATGGCAAAATCGTATTGCGGAAGCAGTACTCCGGCAGCTATGGGGATGGCAATTACGTTGTATGCAACAGCCCAAGATAAATTTTGATACACTTTTGCCATTGTTGCCTGTGCAAGTTCCAGTGCATCTACAACCTGCCAAAAAGAGGTTCCCCTTTAGTATAAAGACATGGAGAAGCTCCCATGATTAGCACTGTTGATGAGGATTGTAGAAATGATATACTTGTGATAATTTGTTTCCAAGAAGTATAATCGATGCAGCATTCGAAGCAGCATTTTCTTGTCCCTCAATCTGAAGAGCAATCCCAACGTCCGCAAGAGCCAAAGAAGGTGCATCATTTATGCCATCACCAACCTGCGAAAAAGTACTAGTGTCATAAAGAGGTATAGCAAAACTTACAATTGATCATGTCATGAGAATGCCTTAATAAACAATCAAAGAAGATCTATTTGATTGCTGGTCACATGGTTTGAACTATTAGATATTTTACTAAAAACACCAGTTAATTCGATTGCTGAATTGTAGAGTATAGAATGGATGTAGTGGAGTGAGGAAGACACTACACTGGGATTTCAATGTTACAACAGCTCTGGCATAGCTAAAAACATATGAACAAGCAAAATTTATAAGACAAATTGTGGATGGTTACCATTGCAAGATGATGCCCTGCAGCTTTAAGACTAGAAATAGCTCCAGATTTTCCCTGTGGAGTCAATGATGACTTGATAAATTCCTTTTCTATTCCAACTGCTTTTGCTATAGTTGCAACTGCCTCTTCCCTGTCCCCGGAAAACAGGACAGTTCTGATACCCTTCTGCTGAAGTCTTCCAGTCAAAACAAAAAAAATGTCAGCACACCATGCAGAAAAAAGTTCTTGACAACTTGATTAGAATAGTGTATAGAGGAAACTAATACAGCAAAAAATCCAAATAAGGCAGATTTAGGCTCCAACAGAAGAGCACTAATTTGTGTTTATATCAGCAATCTACAGGCCAAATATTCCTCAGTCATTTCAACTTTACAAATTGTCAACTGCCTACTGTATGTAATGAAACCAAAGCCACATACAAAAAACGCCAACAAAAAACCACTGTAACAACCTATGTGATGGTTCTATGAACACACAAAACATTGAATGAAAACAAAATGACAGGAGCATTGCTCTGGTTGCCATGGTAGAGTTCACCATAAATACAAATAAAAAATATCCTCTCTCATTCAAGAAAATTTCAGCACTCTGCACCTCAGTGCTTAAAATGCGATAGAGATATTACCTAGTTACAGTAAACTCAGCATCATGCCGCAGGCTGTCGGATATTGCAATAGCACCAATGATACCTTCCCCTTCACGTCCAACATATACAATTGTTTTTGAATAATTTGAGGGTGTTACGCCTTCAGATGATTGACGTACGGCATGCTCTAGGTTCAAAATTTCAAATTTGTCTGTCCTCTGGAAACGCTCATGAACCCGTTCCAAAGAACCCACGGCAACCAAAAGGCCATCTACTTCTGCTAATGTTCCAAAACCTGGTTCTGTTAATTGCCTTTTTGTGGCTGGGATACTCAAGTCCAATGATTTGGCTTTGTTTAAGATAGCATTAGCAATTGGGTGTGATGCTGTACTCTCTACAGCAGCAGCAATTTGAAGAATTTCGGACTCCTTATACTTGAAAGATGCAATGCTAGAAACAGCAGGTTTTCCTTCAGTGAGGGTTCCTGTCTGAAGGTTGAAGCTTAGAGTGAGATTGCAGAAATCACTTAACATATAAGTTAGAGTGAAATGATTCATCTCTTCAGAGCCAGAATATTGTGTATGAGTGAGCTTGATTGTGTAAATGCAAATCTACCTTGTCTAAAGCGATATGATCTATACTGGCCATACGTTCCAATACATCTGCTCCTCTCACAAGGAGTCCTTGCCTTGCTCCTGCTCATTTTTCAGTGCAAACATAAAGTAAATTAGAACTTTCCAGAAGCACCTTGGTGTTATAACTCTAAAGAATGTCAACATGCTTGAATCTCTCAAACACCAAATTAAAAATATTGAGTAGATAGGACAGAAGTATGACAGCACAAGTTTCTCACAGATATACAAAATCAAAGTGAATATAAATGAAGATGGTAGGTGGTATACCAAGAGAAGTGCCTACTAGGATTGATGTGGGTGTGGCAAGACCCAGTGCACAAGGACAAGAAACTACCTGCAAAAGAACAGGAATACTTCATGGAGATTTGCTAAGGAGAGATTTCAATATGAGTTGTAATTTATTTTACTTTTCTTTTGTAAATTTGACAATGTATGTCTTACAATCCTGGTATTTATCCAAATGGTTCAATATGATATCAGAGTAAAGCCAGACACCAGAATTCAAGATACCAACTAATTGCAACAGTGTTTCTCAGTCTATATTTGGTCACACTTGCAATGTCATTGATCTCTAACTAAAAGACTGCAATGCCATCAGTAACTGAATGTGGAGAAATTTTTTTGTGCGTCTAGTAATATTATATCTCTGAATAGTAATTTTCTTGTATACAACAATGCAATTACGTAACAAACTAAGAATAATTCATCCCTATATCAAAACTGGAGAATAATGTTTAACCTTCGTTAACTAGTTACCTAAATCAGTCACAAATTAACAATGATTCGGGGTATCTTTATATTTGTTGGTTCACCATACTCACCAGGACATCCACAGCTAGTTTCAAGCTCAACAGCAATGGATCTCCATCTGGTCCAGCAATATCATTGAGCAAAACATCTGGAAAAATATGAGTTCCAATATAGTACCTGAAATGAATTCAAAGCATAAGCCTACTGCCTACCTAGTTAAATATAACCAGAAAGCATTTTCTTAAGTATAAAGATCGCACTTTAGGTTCATTTCAGTCTATGATGACATATAACTTGTATTATGTGAAAAAAAAAACGAAGAAAAAAAAGAAAGCACAACGTACCAAAAAGCAAATGTTGTAGCTGAGAGAGTCATTATAGTATATACAAAAGGTCCGGCTATTGAATCAGCAAGCCTTTGTCTTGGTGCTTCATGTCCTTGAGCATCCTCAACCTGATAAATATGAAATGCATCCACTGTCTAATGAGTAAAACCCCCCTTCCCATAGGAACTAAACAAAAGAAAGAGATTTTCCTTGCACATGTACATAAATATCCTTAATGAATTAGTGTTTCTGCAGAAATGCAATGTTGCTCAAAACAATTGTGTGTCATGAATGAAAGTAGTTCACTTACCATGCGAACAATTTTGGAAATCATTGAATTGGAGCCAGTTGAAGTTGCTTCAATCCTAAGAGGACCATCCTGAAATATATAAACAATTACCTTCTGTTTTAACCATGTACAAACTAGATATCATATGAATTGATTTCTTCTTTTCAGAGAATAAAGTCTTATTCTTGTTTTCTACTTTAAAAGAAAAAGAAAAAGAAAATATCTACTGAAATTAACTATATGGAGGAAGTAATTACTGGAGCTCTTATAATCTCATCATTATATTCCCTATTGACCATTACAATATGGAAGCTCCATCCAAGATTTAAAGATTATACATGACTCAGAAAGCTCTCAAACTTAAGAAATTAAGAACCAAATATAAGTGCTATGTGTGACAACATATCACTCTCCAATTTAATAATCATACCCAATTTATTGTTCCAGCTGAGACAGTAAGTTCTTTTTCCTTAAATACAGGAAGTGATTCTCCTGTGAGCATGGACTCATCCACAACACTTCTTCCGGCCAGAACTCTTCCCTGTGGAAGCAGATTAATTTTGAGCAACCATTCATGAAAAGAATCAAAGTATAACAGTTATCTAAGCCACCAATAGGCCTTTGGTCAAAAACAAAGACAAACAGCATACTAGTTAAGACATCCAAGGGATTCACACCATTTCAGCAGAAATTTCCTAGTTTTTGCACAAATTGTAACGTGCCAGGTCAATTTGATTGGAGCAATGATTAAAATGCTTACATCCACGGGTATAGTTTCTCCTGGCAATACTAACACAGAATCTCCCACACGAACATCATCAGTTGGGACCTCAAGGCAAATTGCATCGGAGCCAAGTACAGTGTCGCCGGAGGAATCATTTTCTGAGGATGCAATTACAAGTCTTGATTGAGTGTTTATCAGTGACTGCCAAGCATATTCCAAACAAACATGTGTTGGTTACGCATCCCATATATAGTTATATCATGTTGATTATATATATTCAAGTTATAGACATGAGTAACGGTCTAACTAACCAAGAGTTCATTCATATCACTAGATGCCCTGATCCTTGCCCTTTCTTCAAGAGAACGTCCTAGGAGCACAAAACCAAGAAGCATGACCTGCATACTAAAACATAGGAGCTTTCCATGAGCTTTTTCTCATGAACATCCAAGGTTTGAAAAATTCATAAAGGTTAAACAATGCAGAGGTTGAAAGCAAAATCAGTCACCGGCTCATCAAAGAAGGTAGCATCCCATTGAAGGTCAGGGTTAAGAAGAGAGACCTACAAGAGTAAAAAGCTTAAATTCAGACAAAATCTAAAATAAAAACAATCGGAACCATCTTGCATTGGACTGAGAAAAGAAGAATGAATGCTAGCTTTAAGAAGAGAGACCAACCGCACTGATTGTAAAAGCAGCCAGGGAACCAAATCCCACGAGAGAATTCATATTGGGTGATCCTTTTCTAAAAGCCCTCAAACCATCAAAAAGCAAGTCTACAATGAATTAGATTCACAATGTCAGGCGGAAACAACAAGCCTTAGTTAGCTAGCCCTCTATTCATAGAGCGTCACTACTTAGAAAATTGTAATCAAAGAACTTTGCAGTAACTGAATAAAGCAAAACCAACCTCGTCCTGGTCCCAACAAAGCTGCCATTGCCAAACCACCCTTTGACCAGCCCCGAATTTCACCCCGAAACCCGAGATGAGTCATACGGGGACCACCTCCAAGGAAAATTTACCGAAGACTCGGCAAACCTCTCTCGAAAATGGACAACCCTAACTTAAAATCTTACGAATCACCTTTTAATCCAAAACAGATAAATCTTCAGCTACACTCCAAAAGTAGCCAGAATACAAATATAAGAATTCCAATAGTATTCAGAGCTACTAAAAATAAAATAAAATACAACGGAAACTAACAACTCCTAGTAGATTAAACAGGTAACCTACTGGCGAAATGTAGCTGATAGCTAGGTCACTATGCCTCGACGTCTCCTGCTGGACCTCACGTGAACTCTGCAGACTGGGCATTTTAAAAACGAAGAGCCCAGGGGAAAATATTTAACACGTCAGAGTGAGTGGACAAAACTGATCTGACAACAAATCAATATTTCCCCAAAAGAAATGCTTTCCACAGTGGCAAAAACACGAACATCACTGGAACGATTCTGAACTAGGGTCCAGCATGGCTAGGCATTTTAAAAACGAAGAGCCCAGGGGAAAATATTTAACACGTCAGAGTGAGTGGACAAAACTGATCTGACAACAAATCAATATTTCCCCAAAAGAAATGCTTTCCACAGTGGCAAAAACACGAACATCACTGGAACGATTCTGAACTGGGGTCCAGCATGGCTAGAACCCCCAAACTTTAAGAAACTGCCTCTCAGGCCTGGATATTATATATATAGTATGTATGCACACTCGCCTGACTCTTGGCATTATATCTATGAACAACTTGAATAAAGCAGATATCATACGAAGCTACTATGCTTGCGTCTAACGCTCACATCACCCCACACCGGAATTGTACCTCGCATATGGGGGAAAGCGGCCGAGTGGTAATATATACGTGCTGACTCCTTGTACGACATCTTTGAATAAATAAATGCAAGAATAGGAAGTCGCACAGGGCTACGACACTCGCGTCTAACGCTCATGTCACCCATACCGGAATTGTACCTCGCGTATGGGGGAAATCACGTATAGCTAGCTAGCATTTAATCATATACATACTATTCTCGGAATTTTACCTCGAGTATAATCCACCGAAATTCTCAATTTCGAGAAATATCCAATAACAGAAAAATCAATCAAATGATAAAGCATTTCAGATATAATATTTAAAACAAATGTCCACTCACAACTTAGGCCTAAGCCTGACGTCGGTCGGAGGTCTACTCAGCTCGAGCCTCCTCGCGTCCTGTTCCATATACATAAAACCTTAAATGAAACATCGACGTTTAAAAGCAAAACGTGCATAATTAAATATGCTTCGCGCTCAACCAAGCCTAACACTCCAAAATCTTAAATCCACTGCCAACCTCAAAACTCCACAAATTTTACGGACAACCTCGAAAAACACTTTTCACCAAATAAAATCCAATGGCCGGATTATTAATTAATAATCCGCCAAAAATACTTAACTTTAACAATTCTTAAACCTATCCAAAACTCCTCCAAAAATTCTAAAACTTATTCAATTAAACTCCTTATATTTTTCTCCACCAAACACATTTTCTCGGCGGCTCCGCCGGAGGCGGCGGCGGCCGGCAGCCATTTTCCGGCGACCTCCAATGGTCACCAAATTTTGACAGAATCTTCCTCTCAACCTCCTCTACAACATTCCTAACTACCACAAACTCTAATTCTAAGCCTAAGCACATCAATCGAATGGAAATACACAAAAAGCCCTAGAAAAATCAAATTCCGATTTCTCCTTACCTAGCTCACGACGGAGCGAGCCCTTTGGAGGGATTGAAGCACGGGAGGAGGGCTTCCTTTTGGGCTATGACTCACCGGATATGGCTGCCGGAGGAGGGAGTTCCGGCGAGAAAATCGGTTCGGCAGCCGTGGCTTTCGAGCGGCGTTTCTCCTTCACGGCGGCGCTAGGGAGGCTGCCACCGGTCTAGAAATGAATCTGGGAGGGAGACCGTTCGAACGGGACCGGTGCGGCGGCGAACGGAGGCCGGACGGCGACGGACGGTCGGCCGGAAATTTCCTGGATGTCGTGAGAGAAAAACTGGGTGAGGAGAGAAAATCGGGAGGGAGAAAATGAACTTGGGCCTTTAGCCCAACCGGTCCAACACCTCTATAAACCCAAAAAAAATCCAAAATTCAACACCCTGAAATAATACCTCAATAAAATTACTTTTTACTAGCAAAAACTACCATTTTTACCGTCGTCAAAATTTCTTCCTTAGAATCATTCCCTCAAAATATTAGTCCCTCAACATCCTCTGGGGACTAATTAAATTACACACTTAGTGACAAACACGGTAAAAACTCTTATTACCACTATGCCAGTAATAAAGGTAAAAATTAAGGTTCGGGGCGTGACACCCTTCACATACGAATTATGAAGCACGTCCATATACGATCCTATACCAATCAATCAACACAAAACAAACACAGACTTCAAATCACATCAACAATACAAATGGAAAACTTTCTCTTCTTCAAGTGTCATTCTAATTCTTTCCCTAGCTAACACACATAAAGCGATAAGAGAAAAATGCACCAACAGTGTCTGAACTCTTGGAGTACTGTCAATATGGTACCCGAACTTTTAAATGTATCAAAGTGATACCTGGACTTGTATTTTTGTACCAACGTCGTACCTGTCGTCATTTTCCGTCATAGCTCTGTCGTTAATAAACACGTGCGGGTCATGTGAGTTGGAAATTGAGGACATAAATGACTTTTTCTCCACTCCACCGACACCTCTGACAGCAACTTCATTCCCAACTTCATAGACGCCATGGAATCCATCTCCAACAGTGTCAACAAGAAAACATGGGGACAATACAACACCACATCACCGCCTCCAACTATTTTCGCCTTTGCGCAATGCCATTCCGATCTTTCCCAAAATGACTGCTCCACTTGTTTCGCAATTTCTAGAACCAAGCTCCCCAAATGCCTGCCTTCAACCTCAGCTGGAATCTATCTCGACGGCTGCTTCCTCGCTTATGACGGCCATGACTTCTCCGGCGAGGCCCTCCACGAAGATCACAAGCATGTGACATGTGGAACACGGTACCGGTCAATCTTTCGAAATATAACTACATCAAGGAGGGGTTTAACAGCAAGGTGATGGATGTGATTGGTAACGTGACGGAGAAGGCTGTGGGGAATGAAGGGTTTGCTGTGGTGGAGCAGAGAGGTGGAGTTGAGAGTGTTTATGGATTGGCTCAGTGCTGGAGGACCATCGGCGAGAAAGGGTGTAGAGATTGTTTGGAAGTAGCTGGGAAGAATCTCAGGGGTTGCTTGCCTGTGAAGGGCCATGCTGGCAGGGTGTTATATGAGGTACTCTACTAAGAAGTTCTTTGACGTTCAAGAAGATGAACTAAATGGAAATGGTGAGCCTCACTTCCACATTGTGTTTTTGTCTCAGGACTCTTACTCAAATCGGACTAGCTAGCAGTCCATGAATTTTAGCATTTGGTGATCAAAATTGAAAACGTGTGACCAGAAATTCTTATTGATAACACAAAACCATAATGATTTCAATGTCATGGAAGTTTAATTTTCATTTTGGTGTCATGTATTTTCAGCTGGACTATGGGAGGTTTTAGCTGTCATGGTAGCTGAAATGGTTCTTTCTGTTCTGTCTCTCTTTGGGTTCACAATGGCCTACCAGAGATTACAAAAAAAGACAGCAAGTAAACATCTAGTTTTGGAACTGTACTCCTAACTACTAATCATTTGTTGATCTTTTATACAGTTTCTAACCTTTTTTTGTTTGTTGTGGTTTCAGTGACCAATGCCCCAGTTGTGACATCAAAATCTCAACACAAGAACAGATTGAATTTCAAGTATGAAATGCTCGGAAATGACACTGATTTCTTCAATGCCTCGAGGAAACTAGGGCAAGGTGGAGCTGGTTCTGTATTCAAGGGAACTATTCCAGATGGGAGCAATATAGCAGTGAAAAGACTATTCTTCAACACAAGGCAATGGGCGCAACACAACACAAGGCAATATAGCAGTGACTCTCTTGCAAGCTTCCAGACAAATATAAAGCCTATGAAACCTCCTCACAGCCTTTGAGAGCTCATCTGCTCCCTTGGAGCCTATAGAGTCTTCCCATATCTGTAACTCTTCCAAGCTATCATTCACTTTGAGAGCAGAAGCAAGAAATCCAGCTCCAACAGACCCAACATTTGATTCAGTAAACATTACCTCTTTGATCACTCCATTTCTCTTGAGAACTTCTGACAACTCTGATATGCATTCTCTTCCGAATCTGTTTCTCCGAAACATGACTAGGGAAATAGGGTTGGGTGGAGAAAAAGTCATTTATGTCCTCAATTTCCAACTCACATGACCCGCACGTGTTTATCAATGACGGAGCTGTGACGGAAAATGACGACAGGTACGACGTTGATACAAAAATACAAGTCCAGGTATCACTTTGATACATTTAAAAGTTCAGGTACCATATTGACAGTCCTCCAAGAGTTCAGACACTGTTGGTGCATTTTTCTCAAGCAATAATCGTGCTCAAAATTCGACACATAACAAGGAAACTCTATGGCATTACTAGTTTGGAATTATTACCATGAGCAATGTGAATCCCCAGAGAATGCAAAATGTGAGAAGCATGTGAACCACAGCACAAGGCCACAAGAGTCCAAGCCAAAATGACACGGTTCCTACTCTTGACCAGCATCTCCTCTTTCTTCTTCACCATCTCCTTCCACTTCCTCACACTCTCCGCCACACCCATCCCGGACGCCCTCCTTTTCGCCGCGAATCCGCACTCCGTTAACCTCCCCGCCAAGCTCTCCGCCGCCTCCTCCGCTCCTACCTCCGCCTTCAGCTTAACCGCCGCCGTCTCGGTCAACATGTTGACCGCCACCGAGTGGACTCGGTCATCAGCAGACAGCACCGACTTGACTCGCGACACGCATCCGCCGCACATCATCCCGGAGACGTCCAGCAGCACCGACGCTTCCGCGGCGGCGGCGCGTGGCTCCTCCTGAACCGCCGCCGCCGCGATCGGATTTGTGGACGCGGCCTGCAGGCAGCTGGAGAGAGGGAAATTAGGTTTGGACAGGTGGCGGAGGAGAAAACGGTGACGGCGATGAGGTAAACGATAGCGTTGCGGGAGGTGGGGCTTGAAGTTGTTGAAGGCGAAGCTATCGACATTGGAGTTGGTGGACAAGAGCTTCGGGTCTGGCGAGAGTGAGGCTCTGATGAGAATAGTGTTCATCAGTATGGATTTGCAGAAGAGAGAGAGAGAGAGCGAGAGAGCGGTGAGGAAGGTAGAGGTGGTGGTTGAATTGGGAAAGATTATTTGGCGGTAGGAAAGGGGAGGCTTGAATAAACAATAGTCTGACACGTCCGATTTCATTAACAGCTTCACTAACGGTTTTTTGTCGGCTAGTGTGTACACCTTGTTTAAAACGAGCTCAATTAGGAAATTTATTTTTAAATTAATTAAGACAAATTTGACCAAGAATTTCATGAATTTTTTATCTTTATCCTGAATATTAAGTGGGAAAACATGAATCTTAAATTTGCATGTTTGTACAATCCTGTTCTCTTTCAAACCATTTCTCAAAGGTTTAGCTATGAAATTATCTGGTTCTTTAAAAAAATTATAATATCAGTAAACTGAATTGGGTACGTGTACTATTGAGAAATTTTATTAACACATCCATAATTATTAGATATACATCTCATTTTTAATACATCACCTATTATCTTTATTATTTTAACATTTTACTAGATACACAAACTCAACATTCCTACAATAGCCTCATTTAAAATATATCACTTATTCACTAAATACACAATCAATTCACTAAATATACATATTTTTCGAGATTTGCTACCCAATTTATTCAAAAAAGGAAAAAGAAAAAAGAGAGCAGTATATATATATAGCATCATCCCAAGTTCTAGTTTGATGTTCAGTTTGAACAACCTAGCATACGTGAACAGTTTAATCTAAATTTCAACCTTTGATTTGTACTAACGATGATAAAACCTTGATAATTTAATATTTAATAAATTAATAATCTCGATTAAATAATATTTTTTGCCAGCCCCGAAATAAAGAATTAACAAAATTAATGTCGATAAGTTAACAATCTCGATTAAATAATATTTTTTTACCGGTCCCAACGTTATTAATTTATAAAGATTTAAATTATAAGGCTTGGTATCTTCACATAAGTTGTTCTCGTATAGAAAAAGAAAACTTTTAAGCGGATATTTTATTTCAACAAGTTTTCTTTACTTTTGATGTGAATGTCTCTTTTGGTAATTTTACGTACCCACAAACTCTTATATAATTTGTATAAAAAAAATGTGTATCTAGCATTTAGGATGTGTTAATAAAATCTCTCTATTATTATTTAGTTTTTAATATAATCATAAGTATCTTAAGTTCAGTTGCGTTGTCGTAACTAGTGAATGTTACGACAGTTATTAAAACGATTGAGCATATTACTTATATTGTTTCGATTTCTCTACCCTCCTCAATCATGCTAAACTTCTCAAATATGCTAGTTCCTTCTATATGGCAACTTAGTTCTTGATGCTCAAGCAACTCGTCATGAAACTACTCTCCTCCTTTCCTCCATGATTTATACAGACTATATAACATAGTCAATGTTACTAAAATCTTTGGTTTAAAATTCGATAAAAAAAAATGAAATTAATACGACTGTATTGACCAACAACCAGAGAAAAACGAGTGGAGAGCGAACGTCGTCGTATGTAGCACAATGCCGGGAACATATCACATAACCCAATTATCCAAATCTGGTACCTCTTTCCTGATCCACACCTCTTCTTCTTCCTTCTTTTGTCAGCTCAACTGAAGAACATGGCTCAGACCGAGTCGGCCTCGGCCTCCGAGACCCCAAAACCACTGCCACCCACTCCACATTTCACTCCAAACTTCTCAATGCTACTCTCCCCAACCAACTTCGCACCATTCCTCAGATCACCATCACCATCTCACAAGAAGCCCACTTTCGTTCACTCCGCAACCGAATTGCTCCACTCACTCGCTTCACGAAACCCGTTTCTCAACAAACTCATCTCCTTCCATACCGAATTCCACAGTTTCTGCCACCAGGTACGCCCGCCGCATTTCTCTCTCACTAGATTGATCGGATTGGATTTGTCACCGGAAATGGGGTTCTTGAATTGAATTGCTTTCAGATTCAGAGCACGAGGCACACCAAGTTGAAGAGCTTATCTACTCACAATTTCGCGGCGGTTTTGCCCGGAGATTCGGTGGCCGGACTTGTAGTTGCAAATGGCGTCTCCAACTTCTTGAACTTGTACAACACTCTGTTGGTCTGCAGGCTTGTGCTGACCTGGTTCCCTAACTCCCCTCCTGCCATTGTAGGCCCTCTCAGGTGTGTATATTCTCGACTTCGACAACATAACATGTCAGGTTATCTCGTAATAAATATTAGTATATGGTAAAGTAGTGACTGATTATGATGCGAATGTGGTGCAGCACAATATGTGACCCTTACTTGAACATATTTCGGGGACTAATCCCGCCACTCGGGGGCACATTGGACCTCTCTCCCATTCTGGCATTCTTGGTTCTAAATGCCTTTACGAGCACAGCTGCTGCGCTACCGGCTGAGCTTCCAGCATCTTCGGCAGCTTCCCAAGAACTCTGTGCGTCTTCTACACCAGGAATTACTCAACTCACCACGCTGCAGAAGAAATGGATTACTAGGCTTCAGGGCAGCAACACAAAGAGCTGAGTTAGGCTGCCCTTACTTTCTTGTGATATCCGAGTACTTGACACTAAATGTACGGCTTTCTTTGTAGTTTGTACTTGGCTTTCTTAATTCTTTGCCTTTGCAATATAATAGGGTGGTGATTGCTTTCGATTGCTGCTGTCTGTTTTGAAAATGTAAGCATTAAGCATGAACGAAATGCCAAGTTTATAAGTTGTTTATTACACACTACTCACTAGTCTAATGAAGCTGATAGTATAGGCATCTGATTTCGTTTATTGGTCTTCTTGGTGTTCAATGTGCCTAACTTTCTTTTAGTTTCCTTGTCCCTATTTATTAATCTAACTTTACTTGTATTTTCAACCATTTGATTCAATAGTTAGACTGGAAGAAAAGTTATAGGAGCTATACAGCATCTGATTCCAGAGAATTATGCAGGACAAGCAGTATCAAATTTAATTTTCGTTAATGGAGAATAATCTATCCCACTCAATCTGACGCCAATAGCTTCTTCATTAAGCCTCTGACTCCTAGTCTCGAAGGGAACATTATCTCTTAGTTTCTAGAATTCTAGGTCGATTCCTTGTGAAGGGTAAAGCTAAAATCAGTGTCCTTTTGCTCAAGCTCTCTATGACTACCATTAAATTTGGTCATCTTTGCTTTAGATAGAGAGTATAAGCTTATAATTGGTCATAGTCTCATAGACAGTCCATCGTTCTTGTTTTTCAAGTGTTGCATTCTGATACTCCTAAATGGAGCCTGGAGCTACCAGGAGGATGAGCCGGTTTTCTTCATATGAGAGGTTGGTGGCCATCGGATTGGCGCTTCTAGCTGTGCTTTCTCCTCTCTATATTGATCGAACAACAGTAGATGATTCAGAACTTGAGTTGCAAGAGCCCATCAATTTTGCTGCTTGGCTGCCTCTGCTGCTCGTGGTGTTGATCTTGGCCATCACTTTCTCGCTTTACTTGGACCGAAGCTTTACCAGGTTTGATCCTTACTGGATTTACAGAGTTGGCGGTTCTTCAAGTGGTATTATAGTAACTCTCTTGGTTCTGGCGTTGGTTTTGAAGTGTAAAGCTTCTGCTTGGAACTGGGAGGCGTAACTCAACTCTGTTTGCAGTACTGGTTTTTCTGCTATGTAACTTGGGTACTGTTTTTACAGAGCACACTTCATGTAGCTTCTGTAGAAAATGTATTTCCTCTGAATTGATCATATACAAAGTTTACAATATATAGGAGATTACAACTACAATATTGCAATCTACAATTACTATCATATCAAAACTGATCCTATAATACAGCTAAACACAATTATAACAAATATCAAAACTGATGCTAGAATTACAATCACAGATCCAAGATTTAAGCCATGACATTAGTGTTATTAGATGTGGAAGATTCTGGTTCATTAACATCCCCCCTCAAACTTGGCCGTCCTGGATGGACAAGTTTGGTTGTGAAAAGAAGATGGCGAGTCTTGTGAAGTGGCTTGGTAAGTATATCTGCATGCTGGTCTTTGGAGGGAATAAAGCAGACTCTGTGACTACCACAAGCAACTTTCTCACGAACGTAGTGGTAGTCAAGCTCAATATGTTTAGTGCGGGCATGGAAGACCGGATTTGAGGCCATGTACGTGGTGCTCATATTATCACAGTGTAGTAGAATTGGAAAATGGATATTAGCACCAAGTTCATGTAATAAGTAACCCAACCATGTCGTCTCTGCACTAGCATGAGCAAGAGACCTATATTCAGACTCAGCACTAGAACGAGCTACCGTAAGCTGCTTTTTGGAGCACCATGAGATAAGATTAGAACCGAGATATACAAGGTAACCAGAGATGGACCTACGAGACTCCGGACAACCAGCCCAATCGGCATCAGAATATGCAGACAGACGAACAGGTTGACACTGAGGGGTAAACAACAAGCCATGACCAAGAGAACCCTTGACATAACGAAGAATGCGCTTGACAGCAACTAAATGATGATCACGAGGCTGACTCATAAACTGAGAGACTTGATTAACAGCAAAGGCTATGTCAGGACGGGTGATTGTAAGATACTGTAAAGACCCAACGAGTTCTCTGTACAAGGTAGGATTGGCAAGAACAACCCCAGTAGTAGAATGAAGATCAGACTTGGCAGACATGGGTGAAGACACCGGCTTACTATGCACGAGATCATATTTGGAAAGAATATCATGAGCATACTTCACCTGGCTGAGATGCAACCCATTAGATTGTTGAGTAACTTGTAAGCCCAAAAATTAATGCAAGGGACCAAGATCCTTAATATCAAAACCACGACCTAGCACATCAATAAACTGTTGAAGCAACTGATCATCACTACTGGTAACAATAATGTCATCAACGTAGAGCAGAAAATATATCTGATGTGACCCATGACGATAGATAAATAAGGATGAATCTGCAAGACTCTGAATAAACCCAACAGATAAGAGGAATGAGCACATGCGCTGGAACCAGGCACGAGGTGCTTGTTTCAAGCCATAAAGTGCTTTGTTCAACTTGCAAACATGATTAGGCCTAGACTGATCAATGAAACCTGGGGGCTGGACCATGTAAACATCCTCTTGAAGGAAACCATGAAGAAAAGCATTTGTAACATCCAACTGCCTAAGAGACCAACCACGAGACACAGCAATAGTAATGACGGTACGAATAGTAGCAGGCTTGATGACTGGACTAAAAGTTTCAATATAGTCAATACCTTGCTGTTGATGAAAACCTTTAGCAACAAGGCGAGATTTGTACCTCTCTATTGAGCCATCAGACTGCCGTTTGATCCAGAAAACCCATTTGCAGCCGACAGGATTCTGTGTGGAAGTAGGAGGTACCAAAGTCCATGTGTGGTTTTTGAGCAGAGCATTAATCTCTTCGGGCATGGCAGCACGCCATTCAGGTTTCTGGGATGCTTGAGAGTAGCAAGTCGGTTCGACTGTATCCACCAAAGTGAGCAGAGCACGAGGAATAGGATATTTGACAGTACCATCTGTTCGTTGGAAAGGTTTAACAATCCCATCTTTCAAACGAGTGATCATGGGATGTTGGTGGGCAGCTGCGGCGGCCGGAGGAAGAGCCACGGCCTGTGGGGCGGCGAGTGGGGAAGGAGACGCAACCACTGATGCTGGAGGAGACTCTGATTGGGCAACTGGAGAGGGAGGACCAATAGGATCGGAGGCCACCGGCGGATCGGGAATGAGCAATGGCGGTGGACGACGCCGCGAGTATTGGAGAATAGGCAGAGAGGCTGCGACCGGTGAAGGAGGCGAATCGGAGCTGGATGGATCTGCGGAAGATGCGGCCGGCGGATTACGAAGGGAAACACCAACAAAGGCCTGGGATGATGGCGGGTCTGACTCTGCTGCGGCGGTGATCGGAGTAACAGAGGCGGAAGGCTGAGGGCAGCTGGTGTCGGGGAGACATAGGGATGAGATCGATGCCGGAGACGTCGTGGAAGGAGGGAGAGTAATAACATGTGGGCTTGGGCCCGATGGTAAACTTTGGCTCGGCAAGACCTGCGGAGGTGCAAGTGGACGAGGATTATGCAACGAGGTGAATTCAATATCAACCCAAGATGAAGGTGATGGTACCTGCAACCCTTGATAGGGAAAACTTGTTTCGTTAAATAAAACATGACGCGACACATACACACGATTTGTTTTGGGATCTAGACATCGATAACCTTTGTGGTGAGGACTATACACAAGGAAGACACACTCAAGACTCTGATTAGACAACTTATTGGAAGGAGAACAACCTAAGTGAGGAAAACATAGACAACCAAAAACGCAAAGAGAGGAATAAGAGGGAGAATGACCATACACACGAAAATGTGGAGTGTCCCAGTTTAAAGTGGAAGTGGGGAGAAGATTAATGAGGTACACAGAGGTCAAAATAGCCTCAACCCAAAGATTTGGAGGAACACCAGAGGTAAGGAGTAAGGAACGAGCCACTGTGGCAATATGGCGATGTTTTCTTTCGGCAAGCCCATTTTGTTCAGGAGTATATGGACAAGAAAACCGTTGTTGGATGCCTAGGGAAGCACAAAAGTGAGAAAAAGCTTGATTAACATATTCAGTGCCGTTATCACTCTGGAGATATTTGACAGAACCATTGAAAATATTCCTGATCATGGCAACCAAAGTCTGAAAGTGGGTGAGAACTTCATTCTTTCGACGCATAGGATAAAGCCATGTATAACGAGAGTACTCATCTGTAAATAGAACATAATATTTAAATCCAGTGACAGATACAGTAGGGGACTGCCACACATCACTATGAATAATAGTAAAGAGAGAGGAAACATAACTATTACGAGAAGGAAAAGACAATTTATGGGACTTGCTAAGGGCACAATGATTACAGAATGAATCAGGAGAAATTTTAGACCCAATAATGGACCCTAAACGAGCGGAAACAGAGGAAGACGGGTGACCTAAACGATTGTGCCAGATTGAGGAATGAACATAAGTTAAGGCATGAGGAGGAGTGGAGGCACTCGACAAATTTAGCGGATAAAGACCATCTTGACAAGGATCCTGAAACAGAAGACGGCCAGTACGTAAACAATAGATTTGATAATAATCTGGTGCAAAGAGAAAGAAAACAAGATTATCTTTAGTGAAGCGAGCAACAGACAAAAGATTTTTACGAATGGAGGGAATACGAAAGACATTATGGAGAGAAAAATTAGAAGAACCTAATGACAACGGAAGGCTACCAGTATGAGAAACATACATTGAGTCACCGTTACCCATATATACATTATGAGGGCCAACATAAGATTGAGGATTGTTGACAGGCAAGGCTGTCATATGATGAGTCGCACCAGTGTCAGGGTACCAAGTAGGCTCAGCGACAGAATGAAGGCCAGCAAACGGTGGGATCATGGTTGGGCACCATTGACCATGAAAGCCAGGACGCATTCCCCATGCAGGAGAAGGAAAAAATTGGGGTTGCCGTAATTGAGAGCTTATGGGATAAGTAGAATACATTGCTGAAGCCATATGATGGAGAAAAAGAAAATGATGTTGTGAAAGGAAAAATAGAATGAACGAAGGATCGATTAAGACCTAAACTACTGATACCATGTAGAAAATGTATTTCCTATGAATTGATCATATACAGAGTTTACAATATATAGGAGATTACAACTACAATATTGCAATCTACAATTACTATCATATCAAAACTGATCCTATAATACAGCTAAACACAATTATAACAAATATCAAAACTGATGCTAGAATTACAATCACAGATCCAAGATTTAAGCCATGACATTAGTGCTATTAGATGTGGAAGATTCTGGTTCATTAACAGCTTCTTTTCAATAAGACTAACAGTAAGCAGTTTTTTGTTGAATCCAAAATGTTGAGGTTTTTGTGTTTGGATCGGAGACTCAGCTGCTTTGTTCATTATATAGGTAAACCAATCTCTTCACCTCTATAACTACAATAGGACCTTTCTCTTTATGTACAGTCGCACACACTGGAAAAAGAGGTAAAGCTTGGTTAGCAGACGCAAAACAGAACAGAATAGCTGAAGAAAATGAATGGCATTAATCTCGTAGTTACACTTGCATACAATGAAAGCGAGAAACACAGAACAAACTACAAAGGCCTTGCCTGTTAATACAACAGAACCAAAAAAAAGGCCCCAAATTAAGTGGAAACCAGTCCATATTCTCATACAACATCATTATAACCCTAAGGCAAACCCCATTGCAATCAGAGCTGTGGTGAAAAATGCCCACACACGACTGCTTCTAGACCAATCATAAGCGCCACTGCAGTCATCATTCGCACCACTAAAGCACCCAGGTCTTGTTGTCTTAACCTCACCTTCCTCGGGAACAAAGCTGCTGTTAGTTTTGCCGCCGCTGAACAACACACACCAGAAATATGGAGAACCACCATCACTGCCACTCACAGCAGCTCCGACTTCAGTGTGGTTCTTATTGTAGAGAATGTCCAAGCTCTTATTGCTTTCAATCAAGATATTTGAAAACACTTCGGCAGCAGGGACATATTTAGTCTCGCAGCCAAGTAAACGACCGGTGATTGGGGAGAGGGTTGAGGCTTGAACACCACAGGTTGGAGCAAAAGCTTCAACAAACTCAGAATCAGCTGGCTTCTTGGCATCTGGACCTCCTACAGCACCGCAGTCACCTTCGTATGCTTTTATGTACTGCAAGGCAATGCAGGCCAATCCAGGGTTGTCATAGAGGGAAGGTGATTTGTGTGCAGTTCTGTTAGTGTTAAGCACAGCCACTAACTCATCCGCAGGGTTATTAGTAACTTTCACTGCAATGTTCATCCACGATCAATCTCATTAATACAAGTCCTATCTTTGATCCACAACCAAATTACAAACCCAAAAGACAATGAAGCAAAGGAAAAACACCATTTATACTTCATAAGTCAAAATAAGTCCAATGAAGCCAAAAAGAACTTCACCAAAATAGTACAGAAGAAACACCATTATAAGTATTGCTTCATTTATTACACTGTCATACTCATACCCAAGACTATATATTCAAGTTTCAATCTTTTATTCTCATTGTAATTTAAGGCACCCCTAATCTTGAAAGATCCAAGATCCAACTTCTCTATCTCCAAACCAAGAATGGCTAGAATGACAAATGAGAGTAAACAACCTTAACCAGAAAGATCAAGTAACTGAATCTGATTTCTGATCCTAAGATCTAAAGCCAATTAAAGCTCCAATCAACAAACTCATGCACTTAGAGTGCAAATGCAAATGTGGAAAGTGTAGCCAGATTTGGAAAATGCATCAAAGACAAGATATGCAATCAAGGAAACAGAACCCCAACTTGTTTAAAACAGATCCAATCTTCACTACCCATCTACATACAAGTTCCAAATCAAAAGTTTGCAGGGTCACATTGTACTACAAATGCATAAAGAAACAGACTTTGATTTGAAAGAGACTTACTTTGAGTAGCAGCAGAAACAGAGACAACAAGAAGAGAAGCCAAAAGAACCCAAGTGGTCATGCCGTTGCTACTCTTCTTTTCTTCTGTTGCAAACTCTGGAGATACAGAAAGAGAAAGAAGGCGAGGTGGGTCGTTCCGGTCTCTCAGTTAATCAATGTGTCGGCTTCACTTTGAGCTTTACCAAAATGGACAGCTATCATTTCTCTTTTTTTATTTGCTTATTTCAGAAGACAGAGAGACGCAGCAACCAGAAAAGTAGTGGTAGTTACTTGGGGGCGGATAAGTCATTTCCACCATAAACCAAACAGATAAGTCCCAAGCTTCGCCTGTATGGTTTCTAAGTTGGGCAATGGCTACACTGAGCTCCACTGCGCGTGTTAGCAACGACCCCTTCAGTTCATCAACCGTGTCTAGTAAAGTACACAAGTTCCGGCCAGTGAGGTGCGCACTGTCACCCCCAAATTGGCGGGAAAGCAGGCGATTGGTCTCCGTTTCCCTCTCTCTCGCTCTCTCGCATTTGCTCTTCGTCCCTGATAGTACGTCTCTAAATCTCTAGTCATCATTACTCTATCTGGTAATTTGCAACGAACCAAAATATATGCAAAAATTGAAGCTTTAATTACTTATCTGTTATTTGCTGCAGATGCTGTTGCTGGAGGCTTTGATAAATACGTGAAAAGGTAACGAATTTCATCGGTGTTGGTACTTTGTCACTTAATACATTATGTGACCAACTAATTTTGCCAAAATTGATGTACCAGGAAAAAGCTTGACCCCCTTGAGGCTTATGTATCACCGGTTGTATTGACCCAGTTACAAATCAAGGACTTGGGTAAATTCCCTTTTCCTTGTCTTTTATTGCTTGGCCAATGAGTTGTTGTGCTTATCATGGTTGATTATTCACTATGCACTTTGTGAGGAATTTATGTATCTACACCATTGTGACATATAGTGATTGTTGATGAAGTTTTGTGCTTATATGATCTTTTCATTTGTGTAGAGAAATCTCTGGAAGGTGATCAGCCGCAGTTTGCTACCTGTAGGTCTCTGCTACGCACCGGCCCTGCAGCGTCTCTTCGTGTTAATATCAGAGCTGTAAGTTTAGGATTCATGGAGTTATTGGTTACTGTGATGCTTAACTGTTTCAATTTGATGCGTTGTCTATTTGTCTTCCTACATTTCAAAAAGATAAGAGTAGCTTTGTGTTGTGTTGTCACTTACTAGATTTAACTAAAATGGCTCTAAGCCCTTGCCTCATGCCTCAGCTCACATGTTTGTGGATGATAAGAGGGATTTCCCTTGTACAAACCTGGCTAACTTTTCCAACAAACACTAGGAGGAAGCTTATTTCACAGTTGCTTTTATGGCAGTTTATAGTATGCAACTATGCATAGAGTGCTAAGAGCTTTGGGAATTTTCTTCGGAACTGTAGGTGGCACAATATGCTTCAGACAGTGGAGATGGCAAAACTGCTTCTACAAGTGTTGATCAATGTCTCAGGTACTATCAATTTCTTGACCATTGTCGGATTTCAACGCTGTCTTTCTTGTGTTCTCCGATGAATCCGCCATTGGTTTGTGAGAGCCACCTAACTTGAAATGCTATCTCTTTCAAATTTCTGAAGGGGTCAAAACTATTTTGAAAATATGGCCCCACAAGAATATCAACAAATTGATATGGTTGAATTCAACTGACTTTTCTTACCTGTGAAATTTCACCTTGAAGGGCCTTGGAGGAACTAGATAACTTGCTTTTACGCGCTACAAGAAATGACCCAGGAGCTTCAGTCAAGTCGATGAAGACACAGACCAATACTGCCCTTAATGCATTGGACAGGTACAGTGTTGCCTTACTCTTCCTCTGTTCTGTGACCTGAAACATTATACATTATCCCCATCTTCGTCTTTGCCTTCTATAGTTCATACTTTTAATCTTTTGTATATACCAGAGCCACATTTCTGAAAACTGACCATCCTTTCTGCAGCCTCCTCAAAACTGTGCCTTCAGACATGCTAGACAAAGGGAAAGTCGCGGCCGATTCTTATAGGAGCTCATTAGAGAATGCTGATGTTGATACCTCAGACCCAGAACTGAGGGAATTGCAATCCATATTATGAACTCATCACCTATGAGATTCTCGAGACAGCATGGGTGCATTGTAAACTTCCAAACTTCCCCTTTTTTTCATATCTCATCAACACATACAATCAAGTACAAGGCTTGCAATCCAAACTCAACAAGTAGTGTAAAGTGTCCCATGTTGTAAATATTCTGGTTATATAATTTTACGATTACCATAGTGCGCGGACATATAGCTTTGAACAAAGGTGAATACTTAAGTAGAATTGGAGAATGTAAATCATGAACAAGAAATATCAGAAACAAATTTATAGTATCATCAAATTTATAGTTTACCCTATACAAACAAACACAGAATTCAGGTTGTTTTGAATCTATCCCGATCTGGAAAATTGAATTGAAAGAAACAAACAATCATATACAACTCAGGTAAACTTATTGTACTACATAAGACGCCCACAGCTGCTACCTATATTCTCAAAAGCGAACGCAACTGAAATAGATGAAAACATTTACATAGAATCATTGATCGATGCCAGATCTGTTAGCTAAGCAGATAACTTGTAAATTGTCCGAAAGACACAAGATGCATTTCTGCTCTTGCTCATGACTGTGGGGACAGGCTGCTAAAGATGCGCTTCAGACTTGGGCACGCCGCACGTAACCTCCCCATGCTTAACGGACATATCTGTCGCCAACAGCAAAAGTCAATATAGAATTCCATTGAAAGGAAAATATTTTTCTCATTATTAGCACACAGGAATTGAAGTTTGTACTGACCTTGGGACAAAAACGAACATCAAGAGTCTCCAGCGTGGTACAGTTTGATATCGCAGATTCAACTGCTGCTTCATCCATGTTGCAAGACTAAGAAAAATTCCCAGGAAGAAAGTGATATCAAAGAACGGCGAATCAACAAACAGAAGTCCTTGAAAATAATGGAAGGACAAACCAAAAATAATATATATAAACCAGATAAAAGAAAAAAAAAAAAGAGATGTGTTAAATTTCCAGTGTTCAGTGAGTGTTGCATATAAAATAAAATAAAAAGTTAAAAACAAAGGAAAAAGAAAAAGTTATAGTGTGACATGCATAAGAGGCAAAATTGCATCACATACCTGAAGGAAGAGACTAGTCAATTTTGGACAGTCGAGCTTTAGAACTTCCAAAGAATAACAATTGCTGATAAAAGACACAACTAGTGAGATAAAGAGAGCATAAAGAAACAATTAAGGACTAACCATGCAAAGAGAGCTTTTCAAAGAGAAAACAAAAGTACCTCAGATTAAGAAAGCATAGGTTGAAACAAGCAACTTCTACGTCCTTCAAATTTGCAGACAGAGAAAGGTTCAATGAAGTCAAATGTAAACAACCTGCTGCAACTGGAATGTGAACTTTCCTGATATTTGAACAACCCACACAGTTGAGATTCTGCAGCAGCCGGTTTCCACACTCAACTGGGTCATGGACATGTTCAAGTGAAAACATGCCAGATGGGACGATACTAGGCGTTACGGGAGGCTGCCTGACACTGCTACCCCAGTTCAGGTCATGCATGTTCACACAGCCATTCAAGCTCACATGGGTTAAGTGTGTACAGAAAGATAAAAGCTCTTCAATAGCAGACTGACAAAGGGTTCCATAAGACAAATCCAATTCCTGGAGAGCTGGAAGAGCCCCTTCCTTGTAAAGAGGCTCCAGGGATGAATCAGATAGATACTTGCATGCTTGTAATTTTAAAACCTGAAGATGAGGACAAAAATAAAGGTAAGAGGATGTACCCAATACATGGTGACATGAGACTCATTCAACCTATTGGAGTAATAACTGACTGAACTACAATTTTTGTCCTAGTTGTTTGGGTCATGTTTAATTTTGATCTGTTTGGGAATGTCCATCCTGTATCTTGCTATCTTTAGAGTTCTGGTCCAAATATAACGCAAAAGCTCAACTCATAAATTCCAGTGCCTTATCCTTGACTCAACTCAAAAATAAAATGTTAAGATTAGATTCACTTAGTTTAAGTGAAGTGTTGACAATTTAGCCAAATTACAAAGTTAGAAAAACACATTAGAAAAATTATAACTGATGAACTAGAAGGAAAATCTATACTCAAATCATTACTAGTAATGGAGTTGTGTGTGTGTGTGTATACCTTTAGCTTAGTGCAAGACTCAAAAACTGGCTTCAAGCTCATTAAGAAAGTGTATGACAAATCAAGCACAATCAAATTTGGGAGCCAGCGCAACGAATAGAGTCCATCAGAACCAACAGAGGGGCACGACATTAGAATTAAAGACTCAATCAGCGGACAAGATGCGGCTGTTGCAGACAAGCAATCATCCCTAAGTTGGCTGCATTGTACAAATAAATTAAGGCTTTAGTTTGGTTTTCACAGGGAAAAGAGTGGGATGTTAGAGTTAAGGAAGTATAATATAATAAAGAACATAACCTGCAAAATGAAGCATCCAGAGATGTTAAGAGTGGACAATTAATTGATGCTTCAGACAATACACCGCATCCCTTCAACTCAAGCAGCACCATGTTTGGCGCATCAATACTGAGGGCGCTCAGTTTGGGACATATTCCCAAATTTAGTGACCTAAGACCAACCTGAAGAAAGGGATAAGAAAATAACTCAGTTCTCTATTAGCCGCTCAATGGAAAAATTAGCATCCAGAAATAGTGCAAATAGAAATATCATATTCCCATCGAATAAGTTTTATAACTATGTAAGAGAAATATATGGTAGAACTCAAACTTCGTAGAAAATTAGAAACGTCTTATAAGTCGTATTGCACCACAATGATTATCACTTACCTGAAAAAATGCTGCACTTTCAAGATGATCACAACCATCCAAAGAAACTTGTTCAAGATAGGGGCATATCAGTTCAAGAGAAGTGATTCCCCGGCAACCAACAAGTGAAAGACCGACTAAAGAAGTGCTGCAGAACCGAACCGCTGTTAAGCTCTGCAAGAAATAAAACCATTAAGTTAGCTAAAGAAATATGCTTAATAGCCAAAACAAAATTCAAAAAGTCAACCAATGCAGTAAACAAGAATGATTCAACCTCTCTGATTGGCTATCCTAGCAAAATCTATTGTCAACAGCATTTAAGTTGACCAATAAGATGAGATAAAGTCCACAAACCTCACAATTCTCGAGTACTAAAGATTTAAGCATAGGGCACCCACCACCATCACTGAAAACATTGCATATAGAAATTGTTAGAGATTCACAATCTGTGAGATCTACTTCTTGCAAACTTGGGCATTGCAGGGACAACGTAGTTAAGCTCTCTTGCTTCTGCAATGATAGTTTCTGCAAGTTCAAAAGACCATTCAGGTTCAAGTGACTGATAAATGAATAAGGCATTAGACACATAGAACCTGATTGTTTCAACAAAAGACATACCTGGAGTGAATTTGAAGTGATGCTGATACGGTGGAGGACAGGGCAATTAGACACCATAATAGACGACAGCATGAGAGTTCGGAGATTCAGGTCAGCAAATCTGTAGATGTACAAATTTAGATGTTATATATAAAAAATAACAAACATCTTTATTTGTGTGTGTGTGTGTGTGAGAGAGAGAGAGAGAGAGAGTATTTTTTCATGAAGAAGGAAGGAAGGATGAAACAGAAGAAAAAACTTACTTGCGACAATGTACTAATCTAATATTCTGCAACCGTGGAAGATCCAAGATCACGGAGGTCAGTAGGCTGCAATTGTCAAGCTCCAAAACCTGCCATAGGTCAGATTAAATTGTGTTTAAAGCATTTATTGATACAGCAATAACAACACCGATATTTCGCACATATACAAACCTCCAGCATGGAACTACGTGCTATTGCCACCATAGAGGCGGAAGTGATGCCCTCACAACTGTGTAGCTTGAGAACTGTCAACAATGTGAGACTAACAGACTTCAAAGAAAAGCAAGGGAGCATGTCAGATAACAAATCATCCATATACTGCTAAATGAAAGACGATGGCAACCTCTAAATTCTAACCTCTAGAGATACATTTGGGCAGTACGATGCATTGAGAACATGGAGATTTGCACAAGTACCAGCTATCTCACGTAGTGTTTCATCACTAACACATGAACAATTTGACATATCCAGTGACTCCAATTGAGGACAAGAAGTAGCTGCTGAACGAATTGCAGCATCTGAAAGCTTGTGGCAAGAGCCTAGATCAAGATCGCGCAAAAGAGGGCTATTAAGAACAGCCTGGGCCATGTTACTGCGCTTCATTGACAGCGTCTCCAGTTGCGGACATCTGCAAAAGGTCACATTTAGCACATAATTTTGACCAAAATAACAACCCGAGAAGGTTGAGTTAAAATCTTAAAACTTTTTTCACCTAATAGATATGCGCATAACGCGACATTTTGTCAGTTCAAGATGACGCAGTCTATCGTGGTTTATATGTATCTCCTGAATACCGGTACCCAGAGTAGCATCGTTGACTATCAAACTTCTCAACATCTGACAATCTGCCAAGGAATGGAAAAAAAGATCCCCAATTGGCCCTTTGCCTAGAGTCAAAACTTCAAGATTCCTGAGATAAGTGAACTCAAATATGTAAACAACAATCATCACAAGGTTACTCCAACATAAAAAGGGAAACAATTTACCTTAATGATGTGATTGCTGTCATCACAAGCATGGGAATAGCAGGGGTACCAGAAATATTCAATTCAGTGGCATTCGGATACCGCCAACATATATCCTCAACTGCAATTGCAGTCAATAATTAGCACCTAGTTTAAAATCTTAATAGCAATAAATAGGGAAATATACTGACCCAAAATAATAAATATTAAAACAATGCATAAAGATTAGATATACTAGAACTAAATCTAAAAATATCTTCAAAATGTAAACTAAATTTGACAGATATACAGTGACACATACACCTCACTAATACACTATCAATACCTGAAAAACACATGATAACACAAGTATCACAAGCTATTTGGCACAGATGAATCTCAAATATGTCAAACTTGAGTAGAAAGAATTGGCAAATGGAAGGTAATACTCACATTGCTCTACAGATATGTTCCGATTCTCAAAATTCAAGCACCTCCAGAAATCTTCATGAGCACTAGCAGCTCGCCACTGCCTGCAGACTATTGCAGCTCGGCAAAGATTGATGTGGTCCAAGAAAGAGAAAACCTAACAAGGAGAATACAATACGATGGTCATAAAAGTAATCTTCGAGCCTAAAAAGAGATATAAGATAGTTAAATATTACAAATGTGTATATATGGGAGACAGTGATTACCATGTGTAATAGGTCATCTGTAAGATCCATACGAACTTCAAAATCTTCAGAGTTTGAAGTGTCACCGTTATCTCTTTCATCATCTTTCCCGCTGCCAGAATCAAATGGATTCTCCTCACCACCATTGTTTGGTACAAGACTATGATAAAAAGCTTCGCTCTTATACAGAACATTAGAGCCTTGATTTCTGCTGTAGTCCCTGTCAGATGAACTAGAGTTTCCAGCACCTGAAGACGTTGCCATTGTATAATAGAAATCACTGCAAGAAAGACAACACCAAGCATAAGTATAGCAGCAATGTAGCACCCATGTCAAGTAAACAAACAAGTCCTGTAGACTTCCAATAAATTTGCAAGTGCATATCTGCCTAAACAATATAATACTACCAGTTCAGCAGTTGTTTCTCGTATTTCTCATAACAGGTGAATCATTTTAACAAAGTGACTGAATCAGGATTTAAATTCATTTCGCAAATTAAATAATCAAGTAATGCAGAATTATAGACAGTACAAAATTGGTTTAACAATTCTAATGCACTTGTACTGTTCATCTTAAACCATATGGTCTGTATCCCCAGTCCAGGTTAGGTTAACTATTCCATCAATGGATTGCTGATGGTCAACATTAAGTACCAAACATGTTACCGGAACACTCATTGGGATCACATGGAATGTTCCCACTTGAAAGTCACACTACTGTAGATTAAACGAACTATAGTCACACTATGAACCATGGCGAAGATCTCACAACCCCAAATTAAACACTAAAAACCTAATGACCTGAAAATTAACAATCAAGCGAAAATGACAAACACGAAGGGAAAAACTCACTTTGAAAATGAGTGAAGTTTAGCTCGCTTATGGTGGGAATCATGATCACCGTCCTCCACCGCCACCAGAGGACCCGAGCTAGTCTCTCCCTCCGACCACCGCGTCGTCCTAATCGCCGCCCTCAGGGTGTCAAGAGCGCCAACGCACACCGACTCGTCCCAGTGAGTCCCTCCCCGCATTTCGTGGACCATCCCTTCAAGCATCCTCAAATGCTCGTCATGCCCACCCGCCACCACCTCCAATCTCGGCTCCGCCACCTCCTCCAATCTCGGCTCCGCCACCTCATTATTCTCCATCACAACCCCCTCGGAATTCTCCTTATTTACCAAATCGCCCTCCTCCTTCATGACCTCCTCTTCCGGCTCGTCTTTCACGGTGAAGCACAGGCAACACCAAATCTTCATACATTCGCAGGGAAACCCTAGGTCACGATCCGGTACATTTCCAATCCGCCGCGGAAAAGTGAAACGAAATTCGGAAACCCTAGAAATGATTGGGATAATGGAATTGGATTGAGACCTAGGAATTGAAGAAGATGCAGCAGAGATTGAAATCGAAAAAGAAAGAGGAGGAGGAGGAGGAGGAGGATCGCGAGAGCTGATTCGGGCGTGGATGCTTTTCTTTCTTTCTTCTATATTTCTCTCATTTCTCACTGACAACGGAAACTCTGCACTCTCTCTCTCTCTCTCTCTCTGCCTCTTAAAAATGATTAAATTTCCGTGTATAAGTCGGTAGATCCGGCGTCGTTTTGTTTGTGTGTCCATTTCTTCTTCTTTTTTCCTTTTGTTACTGTCTTATTATTTATTTTGCGGAGAGGAAATGGAAACTATGTTTTGTTTCACCAGACAGGCCGGATACTTTGTTTTGAAATATGAAACAGACAAATTATTTTTTATTTTTCAAAATAAACCGTAGTTATTGAGTCAAATTCAAGACATTCACAAAAAAATGGAAAGTGGTGGTATGTTTTACTCGATGACTGCAAAGAACATACTCTTTTATTTACCCTTCTTAAGTAACATATGTTTGTTTTTATTATACTGTCGTAATGTTCACCACATGTACATAAACATTGACCGTCACAAAAGATAAAAATTAAGTTTGTGGTGTTTTTTAATTTTGATAAAAGAAATATCATTGATTACAAACGTAAGCGTCTATGCTCTTACTTTTTTACTTGAATAAAAAATTTCTTATTTATATTTCAGAATATCATTATAAAACAATAAATACTTGCTCTTTAAACCAGAAAATACAAACAGTTACATGAATTTTGGTAGGTGTGTGTGTAGGGAACATTACGTATTGGTGTATAGTGTGTGTATGTTTAGGGAACATCAAGTGTTGGTGTTTCGTGTATACATGAACATTAGTTATTTACAATATGTCACCCGTGAGTGAACAATATTGGATAATTATTATGCATAAATGTTGTAAATTGATGGATGGTACACGATCATAGTTAAAAGAGTTATGATGAGATCTTAGGAAACATTGTAATTATATCCGTCTATAAATATTTGGCTATATTAGCGCGTGGTAATTATATATCTTACGTATATTTACGAAACATTGTATGAAATGTAAGATATGCATGAAGTTCTTATTTCAACACTGTTTACAATATTTATCTTGAATCCACTTCATGCACAATGTTGTACGAGTACGTTTTCTCATGTAAATGAGAGATCGATGTATCAGATTAATGATAAGGTGAGAGAATGTAAACTAAGGAGGGTTAAAAGTCGTCTGTATTAGTTATGCACTTATGCTAACCGAGAATAATATGGTATGGAGTCGAGATAATTAGGAATGATTAGGGTTTGGTCATGGGGGAACCTTGGACATTAGACAGTCATCGACCCCCAAATAGGGGAACACAAAGGCCCCACCGACATAATCAACGGTGACAAAAAGATGTTGATAAATACGCGAA
Source organism: Fragaria x ananassa (assembly GCA_034370585.1). Lineage (NCBI taxonomy): Eukaryota > Viridiplantae > Streptophyta > Magnoliopsida > Rosales > Rosaceae > Fragaria > Fragaria x ananassa. The sequence goes on along the minus strand of CP139769.1, from coordinate 5,956,266 downwards.
ATCTCCTAAAGCAACCCAAAGCTTCTTCTACACTAGACCACGGACCACTAATACTACTGCTGGCTACTGCTACCGTCAAGTCAACACTGACCTCAAAACTTAACTGGCCTGAAAATAGAAACTCTTGGGCCTCGGAATAAGTTTGCACATCTGGCCCGTCACTGAGAGCTATTCGCTTTCATTGAGACCTGTAATTCATATAAATCGGTCCATTATATCCTTATATGTTGTCTTCGGTATGGGTTTGAGGCAAACGAAGGCAAGGGTCTACTCAGCAGGAACTAGCATATATGAACAATAGGATTCGAGAACCCCGGCACCACCGCGTGCCGGTGTCGGATCAGCTTAGTCGCCGATACAGAGAGGTTGAAATGATAATCCAGCGGCAGAAACTGAGGCCGGTGGCATCCCTCTTCTCATTTCCGTTCCATTTATTGAGTTTATGTTCAGTTTCTATCTTCGTTTCTAGCTAGTATATATGTGAGTTATTTTCGACACCATCTCTATCTAGCTAGTCTGTAGTGTCGTCTTTACTCTTTAGCGTCATTAATGTTGTGGTATACAGCATCTGATATCGGACACTGACATGTCAATTTTGATGCTTATTGGAAAAAATTGAACAAATTAAGTCAGTCCCGATTTCGTCGACAACAACCTAATTCATACCCGTTTCTCTTCCTGATTTGAGTAGGTTAATCTCACAACATATATTGTCTAAACAAAAGCTGAGGCGCCATGGTTTAGCTCTAAATTAAACCATCGAATCCCACTATATATGTTTAACGAATCTTAGTTCAAATTAAGAATGCAATCACGTGCCAAGCTTGAGATAACTGCGCATGATTCAAGTGTTCCTAACTTTGTTCAAGTTCATATGGGAGGAACCCTAAAACACTAACATCGATGTTCAGATTTGAGAGAGAGAGAGAGAGTAGCTTTCTCGCTCCATCTCAATGACTTTCATTGCCGCAGTTTCGATCTTTCGCAGCCTTCCAACACAGAAGAATACATATTGTCACGGGCCTAGCCCTTCGGCCACCACACTTGACCCATGCGGCGCTTCCATGCCAGGGAGCCAGCCTTATCAACCGGGACAACGACTGGTTTCGCCCTGCCTTGGGCTCGTCAGGGGATCGGCTCCAGACCCCTACCAGTTTGTGTAGGGATGGCCTAGTCCCCTCTTCAGCGTTAAGTCCTCGACCAGCGACAAGCTCCCTAAACTCAACCGGGTCGGCCTGCCTGAACTCCAAAGGGACTCTACGTATGCTCCTACACTCCTTGATCGTGGAGCGCAACCCCGCATATATTCCATGCAGCTTGACAACCAGTGTCGCCCATGATGACACTCCCGAAAGCGGGACGTGACACTCTCCCCCACCAAAACAAGGTGTACGTCCTAGTACACGGCTTCCCCATGCGACACACACTCCCACGACGCACCACAATGCCAATGCCGAAGGACGAAGGGAGGTTTCCCCATGGACCGCTCAACAATGCTCCGCGCCGGACTGTAAGATTACCTCCCCGCAGCACCTCTGCCACTTAGGCCTATCTTCACAATCCGAACCCCAACCTCTGGGGCACCCTGCCTACTCGACCCCTTCCCCACGGGGACTCCACTCTAGGAGCGCGACGACATGCATGAGTGCTTGGCGACCAAAGGACGACAATTGCCGAGGCGGCTCTGATACCACTTGTCACGGGCCTAGCCCTTCGGCCACCACACTTGGCCCATGCGGCGCTCCCATGCCAGGGAGCCAGCCTTATCAACCGGGACAACGACTGGTTTCGCCCTGCCTTGGGCTCGTCAGGGGATCGGCTCCAGACCCCGACCAGTTTGTGTAGGGATGGCCTAGTCCCCTCTTCAGCGTTAAGTCCTCGACCAGCAACAAGCTCCCCAAACTCAACCAGGTCGGCATGCTTGAACTCCAAAGGGACTGCACGTATGCTCCTATACTCCTTGATCGTGGAGCGCAACCTCGCATATCCATGCAGCTTGACAACCAGTGTCGCCCATGATGACACTCCCGAAAACGGGACGTGACAATATGCCACCAAAAAACAGAGATACGTTAACTTTTAGTTCCGACTATATAATTTGCATGACACAGTTACAAAGAACGTATACGATTCTTAATTAATCTGCATGGGATTAAACCATCGATCGAGGACAAGAACCACTCCCTCCTTACTTTAACCTTCTTCGTAATCACTTTGTTTAATCCTTGTTGCTTGGCTTTGGTGCACCTTACAAGAAATCATGATCTTATTATTGCCTTCTAAAGCCAAGTACGTTCCCCCCACTCTACTCCAGCTTTTCTCTACTTTTCATAATAGAAAAAGAAGGCATAGAAAGAAAGATAAAGGAGTTCGCCATAGCTAGCTAAGTTTGAAACGAAAAAAGCAAGATGGGGGAGACGATAAAGAAACCCAGTCGAAGATTTGATTTCCCTTGAAACCAAACAAAACCAGCCAAAGCAAAGCTCGAGACGGTAAAAAAAGGAGTTGGATAAAAGTGAAAGCGAGCCTTTATGCATGGCATTTCACTTTAGTGCATGCATTGGTGTAAAAATCTGCATGAAAAAAGAGAGAATCTGATGCTTCATTAGGAAAGCTTTTGTTCATGCATGTTGAAAAGTGAACTAGTTCCACCCAGTTGAGGTCAAATCATCTTGAACTACTGCAACATCAAAGCTATGTAGCTCAACCTCTTAAGATTCACTATCACATATATACGATAAAATAAGAGTCTAAGATAAGATCTTATCAGATTTTTGAGCGGTCCAAAACTATATAATCCAACCTAAACATATGTTATGAAAAGCGTCGAAGGAAAAAGCTACCAGAGTAAAGATAGATGGGGTTGATCAATTATTATTATTATTTGGAGAAAGACATGCACAACATCAATCAATGTCAAGTATAATTGAATCAGAACAGTGATATGATATAGGCCACATTTCAATCCAGATTCCAGAAGTCATATATCATTGATCGACTACTTATGCTATCATTTTATTGTCCAGTTTTCATTTTTGGATTCATTTAGTTTTGGCTATTAATGTGCGGAAAATGAAAGGAACTAATGGAAAGGAAAGTATCCGATCCAGATCTTTTTGCTCAAAATTCCTTTACACTAATTTGCTGCCAACAGCTAGCTTCTTTGTAGAAATGTTCGATTGATAATAACAACGGTACTGACCCACCAGCACAATACAAAAGAGGCGAAAAAATTACACGGAATACACCTGAATGATGAATATTTGCTCTATATCTAGCTAGGGTTTGGGATTCCTTCTCGGGAAAATTTTCTGCCCGGGAGCGAGAATTGCCATGGGATCGAAGCAAGTCTTCCGTTCGACGAACCTGCCCCATTGATTCCCGAAGTGCCGCTTCCATTCCTCTTGCGATCGATAATGCGGCAGATACAACTTAAAGTCCAAACCTTTCTTCGTGCAATACTGCACAATCTCCTGGTTCTGAGCAACTAGACTCTCACACGACAGGCCTTTCGGGTATGCCGGAGTGAACCTCAACAACGCCACAATGTAGAAGATCTCGCTTTCCGGTAGCACCACAGACGTCCGCGCATCCCACCTAGTAATAACATATTCAACAACCGTTAGTCTAAGCTGGGTATTTCGTACATTACCAAGAGTCAGAGCCAGACAGATTAAATAAGGTGTCATTTTAGTCATAATAGAATAAAAGACGATTGTCGTTCCTCAAATGGCTGAACCGTGAACCTTCTCATTAGTCATTTTCCTCAAAGAGGGAAACGAACCCACATCCTAGAACCTAATTTACCGAACTACCCTTTGTATTTTATTGTATCGGTATAATGACAAAATCTACTACCTAATTTTTCAGGTAATTCAGCACTATTTCAAAGGCGTATTTAAAAACTACTATACCATGTGGGCCCACCCGTATCTTTTACCAGGACGTCCTTCCTACGCTTGCCTTGTACGCTAACCAACCCACACCAAACTACGTGACGTAAACAGTAAAGCCCCGTCTCTGATCCCCTACGGTGGGGTTAAGGTTTAGATCGTACAACCCTCCCGTCAGCACAGGAAGGGGTCAGATTCTCACATGTCCGAACATGAATCATGTAGCAGCATATCAAAACCCCTCAAAATAGCCATAAATCTCACATGCATATATCATTTTATCACATAGATGTTAATACGAAACGACGTCGGCCAGTCCGTGACAAATTGGAATTGACTGGTAACTTCGTACCCTGCTTTTTATTTTATTTATTTTATGAAAACTAACTTCGGACCCTACAAGGGATGTATTGACACGTCGAATATTCCGACTGGCAAAAGCAGTAAACCTAGTCATCTATGGTTATCATGTCGCATTACCCAAAAAAAAAAAACAAGGTTATCATGTCGCAAGAAGTATGATTACCTAAAAGAAGAACAAGAGGGAAGACTTACTTGCTACGCAGAAGAGGGTAGACAAGCATCGGGCCACCAATGCCGTCTTTAAGGATCTCCCTGAACACCACCCGATCGAAATCGGCGATGTCCGATTTTGATACGAACAGGTTCAGCCAAGGGTGGGGAGCGTCCCAAATGCCGCTGGCCTTTGCGTGCTCCTCTGCCTGCTTCACACGCAATAGAAACTCCTCGTATCCGAGGTCCACTTGGAACTCCAATCCCTCCACGAATCCTAGGCCTTCCAGCAGCCTGTTCACGCCCTACACAAGAAAAGAAAATAGCGTCAACATAAGAGGGCATATCAGTCATTACAAACCACTACATGGGACATGGCGACATGGCATTCATGATCCACAGATTCCAGAAAATGATGGCCTTTTTGGACATTTCAGGATCCTTAGGGACCACGGTATCAGCAAAATCTCATATGAGCAACGTCTACTGACGCACTTTTACTCTTTTCTCCTCGAAACCGAGTGTCATACTCGTAATAAAAAGATACGGTATGGGCGTTTACATGCCAGTACCGTGTCAGAAAATCCAATGGAAGATAGTAAGATACGGTGTAAGCGTATTGTCAGTTTCAAGTTGAAGCAAGCGACCAACCAACAATTCCCAAATTAATTAAATAAATATATAAAAAAGTTTAATTAAAAAGAATAAAACTAAAATAACTGGTCAATGGTTGAACTACGTACAGGTTCGACAGTAAAAAGATCATGGTGAAGGAGAAAGGTAATAAAGGCCCCGCCCTGAAACGACGAGCGCCTTACACGTGTAAATGAAATCAGAGTCGTTTTGACTTTTTCACTGTCCGGCGGGACGGTTTTGCGCGGGACTCACTTAACCCAATCAAATTTTCAAGCGGAGTCCCGTGGGCCCCGCTTAGCAACTACCTAGGTCAAAACTCAGTCACTCACAAGGGCCCGCGCAACTGTACTTTGCGGAGGCCATGACGCCAAATATAGCCGGAGAACCAAAAATAGCAAATCCAACGGCTGAGAATCTAGGGTGCAAAGATGATACTGTAGTCCCTGGTGCAGGAGATAAAGAAAATGAAAATGAAAATGCTAGCGTCGGGGGTTTTGGAACTTACCATGTCAACAACTGAGGGGTGGTCAGAGCTCCGGTAGTGACGAGCGAGCTCGAGACAGTAGAGTACTGATCCAGCTTCTTGAGGCAGTCGGGTCGGGTCGAAAACCTGGTCCGGGTGTAGAGGAACCGAGGGGAGCCCATCCGCCGGGTTATCGCTGTTCATAAAGGCAAAGCCTTCCACGTAATCGAATGACTCATCGTCGCCGTCGTCGTGGGGGCGAGTGACGAGCGACTCGGCGTCGCGAGTGAAGGCGTCGAACTCGGTGTACACCAGCCTCATCCATCTCACCTAATCACGATTAATAAAAACAAAAACCGAGATTACGTACCTTAAACGTGATGCTCATGCACTCTAATTAATCTGAAAAATGTTGGGGGAGGGTAATTTGGAAATTAAGCAAGAGACTGTAGTAGTAGAATATCAATAGTAGTACCAACCATGCCCGGGGCTTGCTGTAGCAAGACTCTAGCTCTGGTAATGATGCCGAACTGGCCTAGGCCGCCAAGAACGGAAAAGAATAGCTCCGAGTTTTCCGCTTCCGAGCACACGAAAGTCTCGCCCTTCCCCGTAACGACTTCAAGCTCCTCTACGTTCGAGGTTTGGGGACCGTAACGGAAAGCCTGGCCGCTGACGCCAGCGTTGGATAAAGTGCCGCCGACCGTTAAGCTGAGGTAGTCCGTCCATGACCTCGGCGCCATCCCGTAGCCCCGAACGCACCGTTTCAGCACGTCTTCCCATAATGCCCCTCCCGACACGTCAGCGTAGCCGGAGGTGCTGCTCGTCCTCACCACCTGGAAATGGTCCTCCATGGCCGGCATGTCCAGGACCAGGCCTCGATCGGCCATGGCCTGGCCGTTGATGGAGTGGCCGTTGCCGCGCGCCGCCGCAGTCAGGTTCAGATTCGCAGCCGCTCGCACCACGCTAGCCACGTCGGCGGCGCCTGCGGGACGGACCAAGGCAAGAGGAGCGAGGGAGTTCATCCCGCCGAAGTCTTTGGCGGCTTGTTCGGCGGCGTCGCCGCAGTCGATGGTGCCTTGGAGGTCGAGGGCGCCGCGGAGGCCGGAGACGACGTCGTAGGGCCGGGATTCGGCTTCGTTTTCGTTTTCTTGGACGAAGCACTCGAGGTAAGCTATCATCTTGGCTGGCCGGAGAAGAAAGATTTGGGTTTTGCGGTTAAATTTCTCCGGTGGTGATTAGGTTCTCTCTCTCTCTAAAGCTATAAGCTTTCTGTGGGCTGAGTCACACACACTCTCTCTCTTTCTCTAACTCTCTCTAAAGCTTGAAGCTTTATAACTGAGCTGGTTACGGTTTGGACTCTAGGCTTAAATAGCTGCTGGGTTTGGTTAGGCCCTGATTAATTATAGTTTCATTTTACTAAAATTTAAATTGTTTGACGTCATCCTACCTTCAAGTATCCGGTTGATGTAGTGATCCTATCGAAATCCTCTGTCTGCCACTTCCACGATTTTGTTCTTTTCTTCTGAGAACAAAGAATGGAAATTTTAAATTTGGTTACTGGTTATGTGATTAGTGATTAAGGATGGCCTCCTCTTTCGTGCCCTAGCTTTTAGAACTGAAAATTAATGGACAGTATTTTTGGTTTTCATTTTCAATGATACATAGATGCATGTCTCATGCAAGTTCAATTACCCCTTTTTTTTTCTTTTCTTTTGAAGTCAGTAATATTAAAATTTAACTTGTCTAGATGACGAAATATTTGATAACGTTGTCTAGTACTATTTGGTCTAGTGGTATCGGTCTTCCATCTGTAAGTTTGAGGTCATGTGTTCGACTCATGATAGACTCGTCATAACATTTCAGTTGTATGTTTAATAAAAAAAAACTTAATAACGTTAACGACTTAAAAGAACAAAAATCAAATATAAGGACTCAGTCTTCCTCTGTGTATATAGGGGATGAATGACAATAGCTTCCTTACATATGGGAAAAAAAACAACAACAATATCGACTTTGACATGTGTAACAAGTAAAAGCTAGTAAAGTCACCGGTACATTCACTACTACGCAAGTTTTTGCACGAGTCTACATCTCGCCTTATGATACTTGATCTAATCATATTATTTTGCAATTTCAATAAATAAATTAAAATGATAGAACATAAACAATACATATAATCGAATAGAAGAAGTGAAGTTTGCACTCGAATCCCATTAATCCTTCAACCGCGTTCATCATAGTATAACCTTAAATAATGATGAATGTACACCACTAACCGAAGTAATGGCTCTATAAAGACCATAAAATTCATACATTGAAGGCCAAGAACATTTTTAGATATTAAGAGCCAGATTTGAATATGCCTTTGTCTTTTGCAATGCAACTCCGCATCATAGCAAATTATCCGATAACTCCATCTATACAAAAACTTTAGCTTGATGATGATGATGGCCAAAAACAAGTTGGCAAATCCCAACAAAATTCTTCAACTTGGCGATACCTAATTTTAGAAAATGAATATAAAGATCCGATGAACAAACAAAAACGAGTACTCGAGTGCAGCTAAGACTACATTTGCAACATAATGTTTGACTATATACGAAATTAAATTTGTGAATTATTTTTTTAATCATATATTAGAACTTTATTAGTCGAACTCACAACCTCATACTTATTAAGGAGAAATTATGCCGCTAGGCCAAATGATACCGAGTTAAATTTGTGATTTTGATTTCATATATTTTCTTTTTTAATTAACATTTCACTGAATTTCTTATCATCAGCTTAAAACCACATTCAAAATTGTCAACTATGTTCTTGTTCATGAGTCATGATAATACTAAAATTTAATTAAACTCGCCTCTTTAACCATACCAGAGGATGCAGATCCTGGTGTACGTGGTAGTAATTGATACTTGCAGAAGCAAAAAGATTTTCTTACACTAAGAAACTACTAAGAGTCATCAATTAGCCGATTAATTTAAGTAATCAAGGATACCCACGATTGCAATTATTCAAGTAATCTCTATTTGAGAATTCATTTTCAAATTGCTTAAACATTGTTAATTTCTTGCTCTCCAATGTTGACATTGGAATTATTTATATGAAAATTTCACTTGTCAACAACACTATATATCACGCCCCCTTCTTAATGCTTGTACACTATGACGGCTTTAGCTATAAGAAAATTTAGTTTAATGAAAGTTCGGTGGAATGAAGATTTTCGAGTTTCTAATTTGTTACTTTATTGAGAACTCGAAAGTAAACCTACTTGATCAAGTATATTAAAACCAAGGTTGTTGAAATGAGATTTTCAAAGCTGAGTTATATATTCGCAGAGAAGAAAGATTCAGGTTGCGCATGACTTACTCTTTTCATTCTTATATTCCATTTCCAGTGGCTACAATACGTAGTGGAAACAAATGCACTGTTGTGACCAGGTTTTGTATGACTTGTTCTTCCTTTTTGGTCTCAATGTTTTGTGAGACTTGAGATTAAGCTAGCTTCAAATAAGTTGATCGAGTCGGCAAGATACATGCATGCACCTGCTTCATCTTTAGTGGCAGTGTGTAATCTATAAATCAGTACTTGATCTTGTGGTCATCAGTGTGATCAATAAAAACTTCAATCACATGTGGGAAGCAATTAATTTAGGGTTTTGAAATCTACACATTTCAGATTGAAATCTACACATTTTTTTTAGCCTATTAAAAAAAATAAAGTTTAAGTCACTAAAAATAAAATTTAAGTTATTAAAAAAAAGATGTGCGGATTCAATTTGGGATGTGTGGATTTCACATCCCTTAATTTAATTACTTGGAGAAATTTTTAAATGCTACGGGAGAACCACATGACAGTTTAACGTGGTTCTATATTTCACTCAAATTTAGACATGTATATATGATAGTAATTGAAAATATTTTGATTGAGATTAATGTCTACAATAAATTAAGTGCAAGTAAAAAAAAAAAACGGCTATATATGGATTGTGAAATACTTGTAATAAATCAATTAGTAATAAGAAAGCTAGCTAGGTCTTTCTCTTCGATCCCTTTCTCTTCGATACCTATAAAAACGAATCACTACTAGGGATGTTCTTATGGATATATAGTACAGTGTACCCTATAGTAGCTAAAGTCAATCAAATTAAGATAATAATATATGGTGAATTGAATCATATACTTTTATATATTAGACAAGTTTGTGTGTGATTATGAAACCCTAACTGAAAATGCAGCAGACTTTGACACGAATTGATAATAAGGGAAAACAAATTCACGAAACCCTTTAAGGTCAAATATTTTGTTATATAATGTCAATGGTCAACCAGACTTGTTATGATCGGAATGGAATGCTAACAAGTGTGCGTATATAGTCCGGCCACTCATACTAAACTATATATACTCACGTTGTAACTAATTAAGTGGTTTTTTTTATTTTTGAACAGGATAATTAAGTGGTTAATAACGGGATTATACACACACACATTGATTCATAGGTTTCTAAATTCATTTCTCTTACATATGATGGTATCATTTTTTTGTCTAAAAAAAGAATCCTGCATGACTCGATCACGGGATTGAATTTATCTTCTAATTAACAAATAAAACAAAAGGTAAGTCAATTGCCAAGTATCTATTGGTGTAAGTTTATTCTGATATTTTGCGTCATTAAGATAATAGATTATTGTTAATTATTAATTTGCTAATTGTGTCGATCATTGACTTGTTATCGTTAATTTTCACAAACGATTGATCAATTACGTTTTAACAAACTTGTAGCATGATTATCTGGTAAGCAGAGGCGTAGGGAGAGAGGGGGGGGGGGGGAGGGGCGAGGAGACCCTTCTCATATTTAATATGAATGATTTGATTTATTTAACTTTTTATATATAATAGCATAATGACCCTTCTAATTAAGTTCTAATTAATGATAATAATGTTTTTTTGACTCTTTAGTTTTAGTTTTCAGTTTTTGTATACATTTAATGCAAAGGAAAAACGAAATCATAGTCAATATTTTCTAATTTGATCAAATATAATAAGGTAATTTATTACGACTCGGCGGTTTTAAAAGTAATAAATTGAGAGTGCCTGATGAAATCATACCTCTCACTAGTAGCGTCATATGCATGTAATTAGGTTCTCAAATTTTTTTTTTGCCTCAACTCAATAGCTATTAAGTTTTGACCCTCCTAAACAAAATTTCTGGTTACGCCACAGTGGTAAGTAAGTTCAAACAACCAAAATTGCCATTGTAATCAAATTTTTGTGCTTTGATCCACAATATTGAAGCAAGTTAACATGTATGCAGATGATCACTGCAGGATCGGCACATAACAGGATTCCGATTACTCTTCACAGTGCTCAGCTTTCCGGAGATAACAATTCCTAACCAGAACTTTGCAAATGGCAAGTTGGCAACCACCCCTTAACGTATCTTCACCTGTTTTTTTTAATATTTTTGTTTCCAAATTTACCACTCAAACCAAAGCAATGAAACAAACGAGGATAATTGATGTTCCCCTTTGCGATTGAAATCGATAAAATCTTTTGGGGTCCATATGATGCTGGAGATATATATCAATCTGGTCTTTTATGTCACCCTATGATGATCTCTATTGCTACGAGTTTGGTCATTATCGGACTAGACAAAATACTCTGAATATCCAAACCCCCAATCCTAGCTAGCTACAGCAGTTAAATTCCTTTTCTCATATATAAAAACAACCAAATATTTGCATTGGTGACCCGAAGAAATATGGAAGAAATGAGAATCCGAGGCAGAAAATAGCAGAAGCAGAAAAACGAAACCCACTTCAGACATAAGTTTTTGTTTCTTCATTATAAAAGTTTAAGGAAAAACAATAGTTGTTTACAACTTAAGTAAAGGGAAATGTGATTAGTTTAGTGTGAATGGTTGTCGTTTATTAACCTCCTTTTTATAATTATGTGTAATGGTTGTCGTTTATTAACCTCATTTTTATAAAAATGGGGCCATGCTTAGTGAGCTTATAGCTTAATTAAGACATCCCATTCGTTTGCAAAATCTTCACTGACAAGTAAAATCCAAGCTTAAAGGTGTGTGTTAAAGTAAAGGAGAACAAGACTAATTGTTTTTGAAGGGTCAACCTCAACTTCTACAAATATCACTACCAAAAATAAGGCTTTAGGCGACGAAATGGAAAAAACCGGGCGACGATTTTTTTTTTCGTCGCCTAAGTTCCATCTTAGGCGACGAAAAAAAAAAATCGTCGCCCAAAGAAAAAAAATCGTTGCCTAAAGTTCAATTTTAAGCGACGAAATTAAAATCGTCGCCTAAGGCTAAATTTCGTCGCCTAATATATAAACTAGGGCGACGAAACAATATGTCGTCGCCTAAGATATTTATATCATCGCCTAAGTTTTTTAATCCTTAGGCGACGAAACTCAAATATATCGTCGTCTACGTATTTTATTTTTTTATTTTTACTTGGCCGACGAAATACAAGCATTTCGTCGGCTTAATAACATCTTGGCCGACGAATTACACTACTTTCGTCGGCCAAGAGTAATCCTAATAATTAAAATAAAACACATTTAAATTTCGTTGGATTTTTTTTTTTACCCTTGAGCGACATATTTAACAAATATCGTCGCCCAAGTATCATATTGGCCGACGAAATTAGGGTAATGTCGTCGGCCAAGAGAATCCGAATAATTAAAATAAATAAAGCACATTTAAATTTCATTGTACAGGATTTTTTATTTTTACCCTTCGGCGACGAATTTAACAAATATCGTCGCCCAAGTATTATCTTGGCCGACGAATGACCATAATTTCGTCGGCCAAGATAATCCGAATAATTAAAATAAATAAAGCACATTTAAATTTCATTGTACAGGATTTTTTATTTTTACCCTTGGGCGACGAATTTAACAAATATCGTCGCCCAAGTATTATATTGGCCGACGAATTACCCTAATTTCGTCGGCCAAGATAATCCGAATAATTAAAATAAATAAAGAACATTTAAATTTCATTGTACATTATTTTTTATTTTTACCCTTGGGCGACGAATTTAAGAAATATCGTCGCCCAAGTATTATCTTGGCCGACGAATTACCCTCATTTCGTCGGCCAAGATAATCCGAATAATTAAAATAAATAAAGCACATTTAAATTTCATTGTACATTATTTTTTATTTTTACCCTTGGGCGACGAATTTAACAAATATCGTCGCCCAAGTATCATAATGCCCGACGAAATTAGGGTAATTCGTCGGCCAAGATAATCCGAATAATTAAAATAGATAAAACACATTTAAATTTTAAGGAAATGTTTTTTATTTTTATAGCCCCGTAAGCGTCTCGTCGATTGGAAACTATTCTCAGTTGAAGGTCCGGCCAGATTACGTGATTTGGAGGGTCGAATAGCCGTTTCCGTCCGTTTAGGGGTTTGACCGCGCCGATTGACCGGACGGATCGAGCCCTTATCGTTGTCCGATGGAGCTAAATTTTTGACCACCCACGTAATTAGTTATGCTGGTCATATCTGACAATAGGTTTTCAGTTCCTCTTCTCCGATCACCAAACTCACGATATATGTACTAATGTTGTATAACTTTTTTATATAAGTGTTAAGTTTAAGTGTCGTTTTGAAGACAACGTATATGTAGAAGCCTCAAACGCAAAAAAGTCGTGAAATAAGATATGACCGGAACGGTGAAATACGTCAACCCGTGAAAAATGAAGATATTCTGGTAAAATTTCTGTGCCGGTTGTTCCGGTCAACGAATTTCTCTTATTTCTACCTAGTGGTAGCCCTATCCCGGGTATTTATTTCTTACCAAATTTTTATAGCCCCGTAAGCGTCTCGTCGATTGGAAATTATTATCAGTTGAAGGTCCGGCCAGATTACGTGATTTGGAGGGTCGAATAGCCGTTTCCGTCCGTTTAGGGGTTTGACCGCGCCGATTGACCGGACAGATCGAGCCCTTATCGTTGTCCGATGGAGCTGAATTTTTTCCCACCCACGTAATTCGTTATGCTGGTAATATCTGACGGTCGGTTTTCAGTTCCTCTTCTCCGATCACCAAACTCACGATATATGTACTAATGTTGTATAACATTTTTATACAAGTGTTGAGTTTAAGTTTCGTTTTGAAGACAACGTATACGTAGAGGCCTCAAACGCAAAAAAGTCATGAAATAAGATATGACCGGAACGGTGAAATACGTCAAATCGTGAAAAATGAAGATATTCTAGTAAAATTTCGGTGCCGGTTGTTCCGGTCAACGAATTTTTCTCTTATTTCTACCTAGTGGTAGCCCTATCCCGGGTATTTATTTTTGTTTTGTTTTTTATTTTTATAGACCCGTAAGCTTCTCGTTGATTGGAAACTATTCTCAGTTGAAGGTCCGGCCAGATTACGTGATTTGGAGGGTCGAATAGCCGTTTCCGTTAGTTTAGGGGTTTGACCGCGCCGATTGACCGGACGGATCGAGACCTTATCGTTGTCCGATGGAGCTAAATTTTTGCCCACCCACGTAATTAGTTATGCTGGTCATATCTGACGATAGGTTTTCAGTTCCTCTTCTCCGATCACCAAACTCACGATATATGTACTAATGTTGTATAACTTTTTTATGTAAGTGTTGAGTTTAAGTATCGTTTTGAAGACAACGTATATGTAGAAGCCTCAAACGCAAAAAAGTCGTGAAATAAGATATGACCGTAACGGTGAAATACGTCAACCCGTGAAAAATGAAGATATTCCGGTAAAATTTATGTGCCGGTTGTTCCGGTCAACGAATTTCTCTTATTTCTACCTAGTGGTAGCCCTATCCCGGGTATTTATTTCTTACCAAATTTTTATAGCCCCGTAAGTGTCTCGTCGATTGGAAATTATTATCAGTTGAAGGTTCGGCCAGATTACGTGATTTGGAGGGTCGAATAGCCGTTTCCGTCCGTTTAGGGGTTTGACCGCGCCGATTGACCGGACGGATCGAGCCCTTATCTTTGTCCGATGGAGCTGAATTTTTGCCCACCCACTTAATTCGTTATGCTGGTCATATCTGACGGTCGGTTTTTAGTTCCTCTTCACCGATCACCAAAATCACGATATTCTGAATTTTATGATAGAACTCTTGGCCGACGATTTTCTTCATCTTGGGCGACGAGATTTATAGCGAAGAACATCGTCGCCCAAGTATGGTCTCTTAGGCGACGACATTGAAAAATCGTAGCCCAAGATTATCTTAGGCGACGATTTTAAAAAACAGGGCGACGATTTTTATAAAATCGTCGCCCAAGAACGCCAATATAAAAGGCAAAAATTCGGAACCCTAGCCATTCGCGCAGCCGCTCTCAAATCCAAGCCCTCTCTCTCTCCCTCTCTCCGACCCCGACCCCGCAACCCGACGCCTACCCTGACGCCGACGCCGACGCCGACCCCGACCCCGACCCCTTGTCTCGTGTTATGCAGAGAAAGGTAGAGAACCTCAGATTTTATCCTTTGGATATTATTCATTGTTTTTCAATTTTTAAGTAACTGGGTCAGCAAATCTGCTTTCAAGCAGCTTTTATGGGTATGAAATGTCTTTCGGTTTCTGATGGATGATCCGATCTGTTTTCATTGTGCAGGAATATTTGTTGAGTAACCAGCTATCCTCTTTTGATTCATCTGGAATACAGGTATTAAAAATGCGGATTGAATCCCAATATGTAAACCCTAAATCACCTAATTCCTTTTATTGAAGAAAGAAGGGGGTTTTTTTTTCCGGAAATCTTGGTAACAATACAACCTATTAACTAAGATACAAGTTTTTTTTTCTTTGATAATTGAATGCATATGCTATAGATTAGCATATATAGATCTTGATTTTGGAGAAATATGCATGCAGCAAGTGTTGCCAGGTTCGTTTGAGAATGAGGTGGCAGGTTGGTTGGCTAACGGAGGCCACAACCACACCCAAATATACGATGCTTCTGCTCCTTTGGATCACCAACTTAGGTACATTGCCATCAAACCCTAATCTCAATTGAATTACTCAACTTTATAATAGCCTGATGTGCTTGTATGTACGGATAGGAACTTGTCGTCGTCACTGTATGATCCGTTTTCACAAGGAACGAGTTCAAATGGTGGCGCAGATCCGAGTAGCATGGGAGAGTGTCATGTGAGTGTTACAAACGGCAGTGATGGAGAGCTTCCTCCTTGGCCGCAGCCTTACACATCCTCCGGACATCATTCCAATCTTATGCAACCATCACTGATGCCTCAATATCAGGTAATTTATGATATCGTGCATGCTATGCTATCAAACGACAAATTTGGCGAGTAGTTGTCTTAAACGAGTAGTTGTGATAGGAGTTGTATTGCATGA
This sequence comes from Fragaria x ananassa, assembly GCA_034370585.1. NCBI lineage: Eukaryota > Viridiplantae > Streptophyta > Magnoliopsida > Rosales > Rosaceae > Fragaria > Fragaria x ananassa. The sequence continues at coordinate 5,940,393 of CP139769.1, read as the reverse complement.
ATTTTATGTTGAATAACATACATTAATAATTTTAGTTAACTTAATGAGCTGAACAAATTAACTGCAGCAGGCAATGGTAAGCTCAAACATGCCAGAAATTATACCACACGAGCAGGTGGATATTCCTGTTAGCAGCTCCAACGTACAAGCTTACAACGATGGCGCAGACAATTACCATGATCAAAACAACAAAGTGCCTCAGCTTAATGGGCATTAATCATCATTCTACACTATAGTAATTCAAGTGCTGATGAGTTCAGTTGATCATTGTTCATCGATGCTCGTTCCTCCGGCCTTGATTTTAATTAGTTAGCAGCTGTTGTAATTTGTAGCAGTACTACTGTAACTAGGAAAATCAATTTAAATCAATTTTGTAATAAATTATTTATAAATTTATAAATTTGTGTTATTTTTAATTAAATTTTAGTATTAGAAAAATTTAAAGAAATGCCGAAAAAAAAATTCCAGCAAAAATTAAAAAAACATTATTTATATATTTAAACAAATTATTTAAATATTTTAAAAAAAAATTTAAATATATCTTAGGCAACGAAATTGCTAAATCGTCGGTCAAGGACTTACATATAAGACGACGAAAAAAATTATCGTCGCCTAAGATGTAGTGATCTTAGGCGACGAAATATTTAGTTTCGTCGCCCAAGGTTATAAGATCTTAAGCGACGAAATAATTTCTCGTCGGCCAAGGCGTTAAATCTTAGGCGACGAATATTTTTGGGCAACGAGAAATATATCTTAGGCGACGAAATTCGTGTCGTCGCCTAAGAATTACTCTTAGGCGACGACAGACTGAATTTTCGTCGCCCAAGTTCTTGGCCGACGCACTTCTGGCGACGACGTCTTGACCGACGACATGTCGTCGCCTAAGTACTTAGGCGACGAATTTTTTTAACAGGGCGACGATTTTTTTTCGTCGCCCAAGATTCATTTTCTGGTAGTGTATACAACTCAAAAAAGAAAAAAAAAGAGAGTTAGCGGAAAATAGCAAAACAATATTACATATTTAGAAATTATACATATGTACGCGTTGTGTTTTGCGTTATTTTTTTTGTTTTTGTTATCTAAATACACGATGAGACTTGGATTTAGTGGTGAAACAGAGGAAGAGACTAGAAGAGAGAAAGGAACGCGACTCTATTTTATCTAGTGTGCTCTCAGCCTCTCATACATGAGAAACGAAATAAAGCTTTAGGCCATGTTCTTCTTCTTTTTTCTTTTGGACAAAAAGGCTTTAGGGTTCATTGTTTTGGTGGAACCAACTCTTTTTTTTTTTTTGTCCTGGTAGGACTGGTGTGTGTTTATAGCAACCTATTTGTCTTTTGTTCACTCTATGATTGAAGTGCGCGTGACTTATTTATAAGGCAAGTTGTTCTCGTTTTGGACAGAACTTGAACATGAACCAATTAGTGATGGTCTGAAATTCTGAATCATATTCGAACAAGACAGGAGAACGTAGTTCTTCGTCTTTAGCTCCAGCTAATTGTTACATGGTTTATCACATTCACGCCCAGCATAAATTTCTAGTCGGGGGTAAAACAACGGTGGGTGTGTTATTGAAAAATATCTTATGTCGTAAAATACGGCCATTGAAATAACATGAAAGATGATCGAGTACGTATTTTATATTGTATGACTTTCACTATTACACTTATTTTAGAATCAGTTGCACGCAATAAGCCTATAGCAAATAGAGACTATAGATATCATGCATGCATATTGGAGAAAAACAATGATCATTTTAAAGTCTACTACTTCTAGAGGAAATCATCAAAGTTGAATTTAGCATTAGCTAGATTTCCAGAATCTTGAATAGCCTAACTAAAGATCTCAACGAAAACAAACCAAAACGAACCGAACTGCATGACAGTGTTGAATACCAAAGGAAAAACTGTTATGTCCAATGAGCAAATAACCTACTGAACTAGGGTCTCGTTTGGTTTGTAAAAAGTATAATCAGGAAAACAAAGTTGTTCATTTTCTGCGTTTGAGAATGTGTTAAATGAAATGAAATACTTTCCTGAAGGTTGAGAAAATGTGAGGAAAAGTTGTTCTTTTCAAAATCCATAGGAATAATCATTTTCTCATCTCATTTTCTTGCATTTATTACTCATAATATATTATTTTATTATTTAAAATAACAACATTCCGGATGATTTTCCTTGTGTTACAAAATATCGGAACAAAAAGTCATCGGAAAATAAAAGTCACCAGAAAATGAATTTCTTTTCTCTTTCCCTTCCCGTTGGAAAAACGAAGGAACTATTTTCTTTTTTACGAACTTTTCATTTTCGCGAACCAAACGAGGCTTAATTAAGTTTACCTAAGTACTTGTCTTCCTACGAAGCTGGAAGGTCAAGTAATACAAGCAATTAAACTAGTAACCGTCGCAAACTGTCATATCTCTTGGTCTTTCTTTTATTCAATAGCAAAATCTTAACGCTTTGATTTTCTCTCCAAGTATATATAACTCGAATTAACGTCGACTAAATTGTCAGTTTCTATTTGCTTATATCTACCTTATCCCAGATCTTGCTGTAGATTCTGGGCTTAGCTTATTATGTCACTCGATCGGATTAGTTCAATTCCAACAATGCTGTGTTTTACTTGCTACTCTTTGTCATATTTGCATCCTTGTAATCAATAACAGGTACTTATATTTGCTTTGTATATATGATTGAGACTCATTCAAAGGCGGCAGTATTATATTTCTTTCTGAATACCGAGCTTCTTTGTCTGATGCAGACTTGTTTGATCAAATCAATTTTAAGGGTTTTAGTTTATTTTGAGGTGGAGTTGAACTGACTTATTGGACTAGTATACTACTGTTCAGTAACTATCTCGTTTGCTTCGTTGCATGTCTATCCTACACGCGTAGTTGCTCATAGAAAATAATGCAAGATTCTGCGAGGATATCTTTGATTGTTAATAGATTTATCAAGCAGCAGGTTTGGAACAAGTTCGATTTGATCTTTTTCTCCCATCATCATTAGAAAAGAAAGATTATAGCAGCTCCATGTATACGTCCGTTAATTTGTTTGTTAATTACTTCGAATAAACGGCTCAATTAGTGTCATGTAATACGTTCAAAGATACTCTGATGCTAACGCTGGATATACTAGATCTGCAGTTTCATTAACAGATATGATCTTGCTGGAAGATCTGTTATTAATCTAATCTGATGACTATAAACAAGTTTTTTTCGTAGTAATCTTACACATTTTACTTAGAATATCATTACAAGTTGTCAATTAGTTCTTCTGTACGTACGTCCAATATATATTTTTCCATCAGCAGACTTCAGATTGATAGAAATCTTTGCGAACTGGAGGAATGTATCAACTGTTTACTTTGACTAGCTACCTTGTTAAGGATAGATTATTTCCTCGGATATCGTCGAACAATTTGATGTTTTCACAGTCATTTTACTGCCGATTTAAGCATATCTTCTTGAAGTTGAAATACGGCAGCAGCTGATCAGAATCTTTCTAACGTCCCAATTCGATCATCCTCGGTCTTCATCAGAATTCAGATATAGATTTTGCTTCCATAAGCGAATAACTAAGATTATGTTTTAATAGTTGATGATGCTTACAACAAATGTAACTTGTTTCTTTCTCATTTGAACTAGGGAGGAGGTACCACGAATAATAACAATTACCTGCAATCTAGGTCAAATGATGTCATAGCAAAAAGCTTGACGAAAGTGACTGATCAAAAGAAGAACAAGACAGATCTAGCTAAATATAGCCCAATAATAGGTTAAGGCCCAACCAGTTGAATTTGCTGCAGAACTGACCTGCATCGGCAGAGGGAGTGTAGGTCTTGGACTGCCGCCGCTGATGATGGCGGTGTCCGGCGGATTCTGGGTCGTGGACTGCCGTCACAATTCGCCTGAGAGAGATGTGAGAAGACGACGAGAGAAGAGTCGAAGTTGGTAGTCTTTTATGTTTTTTTTTTAAAGGTGGACCGAAATTCCTGCCTAGGCCCAGCCCACCTAAGGTCCGCCTAGCCCACATACTCCCAGTTCGCCTATGCTTTCCTTTTCATCTGGAGTTAAATGTCAACATCTGTAAGTGGGTTTTGCTTCAAAAGCTAAACTTCAGGTCTTTCTTAACTGTTTCCGATTGCATTTAGGGTTTAGTGATTTGGGGTTTTTGTAGAGTTAGAGAGAGACAGTTTTGATCTTTCTTAAGTAGGATTGTTTTGATTTCTTACCCAGATCTTTTATATGAAAATTCAAGTGAAAAGATAGGGGTTTGCTAGTGCTTTTGTGGCCAATGTTATGTGGACTTTGGGTTGTTTCTTTACGCAGTATATTTAATATGCCAAGGAATAATCTCCTGACCTGCAACACAGTGTACTAGCAATTTTGAGTCACCTTCAATCTCCAGATCAAGGATATTTGAAAAAAAAAAAAAAAAAAAGCTCATATACCCATTAATGTGATATTTATGACCAAAAACTAAAGTGACCTTAAAGGGAATAAAGAGCCACACTTTTTGTAAGTTGGTAAACTCATAAAAATTGAGTACTGAATCCACTTTCCCATTTCATCAAAGAATGACTAATCCTTTTTTGCATATAGTTCACCAAAGGGGGTAATTCAAGTTTTGATCTTTATTTGCATTATGTGGCAGGACTATGGTGTTCAGATACTACTATATCACACACAACCTACTTGGTCGATCTTGATAGCGAGAAGGTCGGAAGAGTGTTGAAGCTCGACTCCATGTTTATCTAGCTCATGATAAGCTGGCTTCAAATTTCCTTTTAACCCAAAAAAATGTTCTTGCCTGTAGTTCATTGAAATCAATCACTTCCTCTAAGCGTTTGAAATCTCAACTCAAATTATTGAGGCGTTTAATAAACATGGCCATATAATTGATAGTTTACCTTTTCCAAGTTTCACATGCTGTAAATGATGGTTCTTGTATGTTTTGGAGCAAACTTCAACTATCTTGGTTATGATAACTCACTTTCTGGTAACAATTGGTAATTATTACTGCTCTCACTTGTTGACAGGGTCAACAAACTCCCAATGATGATCATGACTAGCTTGTCGATGGCTTAACGAGACAATACTCTTGGTTTCAATGATGACAAACTCAAAAATCACTGAGAGTATAGAGACTAAATAGTAACTAATTCAACAACTTCCAGACTCAAGAATTTCATTATAGAACTTATTCACTCAAAGACTAGTTCAATCGATCATGATTTTCAGAGTTTGAATTATGCCGAGTAAGAATTCTCTTGGTGTGTTCACAAGGATAATCTTAAAATTTGTATACTATTTGCAGCAGTTAATACTGATTATCATCTAGAATCCATTCATGAAGATCCAAAACTGACCATGCTCTTCCAATTCATGTAAATCCACCACTACTTCTCTGCTTCTGATGCCCACTTTTTACCTAATCCTGAATCTCAAAAGCAACAATAACCAGGCTCCAGTTTTTAAGTTATTATCCCTGCAGGAACTTGAGGCCTTTTCCAAGTGGCAATGACAATGTGATTCATTACAATACTAAACTAAGGACTATAGAACTAAATTCTCTGTCAGATTTTGTAAATACCTAAATACCTGAAGAGAGCCAATCCTTGAAATCATATGCTTCCACATGCTTGCCTTCAGATTCAAATGCTGCAGATGTTACCTTAAAACATTAGTCTACACATGTTTGTTGCCGGATTTGTTTGTTTCCTAGGATGTAGAAGATATTCTTTTAGATTTTTACCGAGGTACTAATATCACCTAATCTTCGAATCAAAAAAATTATCTCAAAACAGTATCTCCTTCCAGATTAGTAAAAAAAATCCAAATAGGACGCCTCCCTGGATTTATTCAATATGAGAATCACAATGCACAAGTGATCACTGAGTCCTTCAATCAGTATCTACTAACTCAGATAAGAAGAGAAGGGTTTTAGGGAGGTTCTTTAATATGCTTTTGCTAGAGAGTAGACAACAAAAACAGAATAAAAAAGCATCATGAGGGCACAGAATTCTGTGACTAGAAAACATGGCTGATCATGTGAGAAGTGTAAGGACTTATAAGGACATACACATCATCCAAATTATCTTCCTTTGTGGAAAAGAAGAATCTAATCTATCCCTGCAAAGAGTGTCTCCCTCTTCTGGGTTTCACTAATTTATAATTCTTGTTGTTTATTCTCTCATGATTCTCTTATTGACCAGGTTTCATACTTATGATGTATTTGACTCTTGTGTTTTTGAAATACTTCACTAGTTTGGTATCCTGATCTAAAGGGTAACTCACTTTTCACTGCTGTCAAACTTTGCCATCATTGCCTTCATAGAACACATCACATGCATCATACAATTATTTAGAAACAAGGAGGAGATTTGATTGGACAATATGGGCCATTGATCTGCAGAATTCACATTTTCCCTTTCTGCCAAGTCATGTGTACAGAATGGTACACATATGCGAGTTTCTCCTTGTTCAATCATCAAATGCATGCACATTGTCTATTTGTCTCTGGAATTTTTCTATATAAAGTTAGCTGAGGTTGAAACTATTCCAAAGAAAGGTAGCTGGTAACTTGGCTTAGATAGAATCAACATGCCACATCTCTCAGTGCCATAAATATATATAGTTTCTCAAGCCTCAGCCATACTACTTTCAGCTAGAAATCACAAAGTGGAAATAATGGTACCACTAAGCACTAGAAGTAGCAAGAGCAAGGAAGTAAACAGAGGGTCTTGGACAGCAGAAGAAGATCAGAGACTGGCTCAAGTAATTGAAGTTTATGGCCCAAGAAAGTGGAAGTCAGTTGCAACCAAAGCAGGTGTAGTATGTAATTCTCTGCTATCATTCTCTTCAAGATTTGATGATGAATGTACAAGGTTTTAATTTTTTTGTTTGTGATTGCAGGTCTTAACCGATGTGGGAAGAGTTGCAGACTGAGATGGATGAACTATCTTAGACCAAATATTAAGAGAGGCAATATATCAGACCAAGAAGAGGATTTGATACTCAGGCTTCATAATCTCCTTGGAAACAGGTGTGCTACTTTCACTTCAAGTTCTACCTTTTTGTTCTTGGGGTTCAACAATTGGATTAAGTTGGATTCTGTTATAATTTAGGTGGTCATTGATTGCTGGAAGACTACCTGGTCGGACAGACAACGAGATTAAGAATTACTGGAACTCTCATTTGAGCAAGAAGATCAAGCATAATGAGAGGCCACAACAACAAAATAGACTACTTTCAGAACCATCAAATTCAGCAGCGAAAGAGTTGTTGTTCTCATCCGACCCCAAAAATGTTGAGTTGATGGAGAACAATTCTGTATCAATTGGAATAGAAGATACCAGCAACTCGAAACGCGAGGAGAACTACTTCTTCAAGTCCATGAGCTTTAATGGATCATTTGGGGATGAGTTCTTGTGTGATGGCTCAAGTGCTGAGGAGGGGCCTTTGAATCTGGAGTGGATGAATAGATTTCTAGAAATGGATGAGAGTTGGTTTACTCTGCATGGCATTTGAGCCTCGTTTCAGTTTGTAGTTACAGCACTTAGACTAGCCTTTTGCTAATTCTAGGAAAAATCCCACTCTTAGATTTTCTCTATGCATGTACTCTTTGGATCCAGCTCCTCTAAAGTTAGCAAATTGTGAAGTTAGTAAAATTCATAAAATCTAGATTCTTTATTTAAATGTTTAAACATGACAGTCATTTTTGAATCAATTTAGTCTAAACCATGATTAACTTGGGTTAAGTGTGTTTCTTTTAGATTGAATAGATTAAATGTCATTAACAAAAAGAAAGAAAACAAAAAACAAAAAGAAAATTGCTACGCCTTTGTTCAGTTGAAGGTTGTCAAGTCATTCATGGGATTTCTTATTTTTCTTTATTGAAGTCTAACTTCTTGATTCTATATGACGAAAGGAAAAGATTTGATCTTGAAAATCAATTTTTTTGAACTCAAAGACAATCTAACAAACTAAAAGCAAGAAAATAAAAACTCCCCCATGTGAAAAGCATGGACCAAGAGCAATTATTCTGAAATAAGCAAAACCAACTGAAATTGCTGAAAGAGAAGTATAAAAAAAGACTTCAAAAAATCTCCTTGTCCTTCAAGCTAGGAGTTGAATTTTCCTGATTGGCATCTCTTTTAGGTTTTTGGAGCCGACAGGACGTCCCCGCTTCTTCTTTTGACCTTCAATTGCAACCGATGCCATATTAACTGGTTCATGGGTGATGGTAAGAGGCTTCTCTTCCTCTTGCATCTTCTTTGGACTCATTATGTTCCGTGAACCCATAAGGCGTCTTCTCTTCTTTTTGGGAGGAGCAAAGACACAATCTGAGAATTCGATAACCTTCGAGTTAGCAAAGGCCAAGGAGGCAACATATGCTTGATTAGAGTTTTGAATACCCAAAGAGGATGATGATGCTAGCAAATTGGCTATGCTAGGGTTTTTTCCAATAGATGGCGATGAAGTGGTGGAAAACTTGTTCTTCGATCCTTTCGAAGAGGGTGAGAGATCAAGGTTTGAGTGCGAAAAGACCATGAAAATAATTGAAAACAAGGAGAACCGATGAAATATTGAGCTTTTTGGGTTTGGTGGCCGTGCTCTGGGAGAGAGAGAAGAAATTAGGGTTTTAGGGTGTACGTGCTATAAGAAAATCAGTTTGTGATCAATAAACAGTGATATAAGAAATGAATTGGTGTAACTATCACATGCTAGCACCAACCGAGCTCTTGATCATTCAAACTGAAATGGTCGGTAATACAAACTGATCTTTTTATATGGTTCTTCTTCAACATGTATGATATGACTAAAAAAAAAAAACTTATTCGATATACACATGATAAACTCATAAAGACAACATAAATTTTAAACTAGAGATACATGTTGGGGTTTTTCATAACAAGTTTCAAATAGAGTTAGATTACGATTATTTAGCTATAACAATAATCCTCTTGGCGTCCAACTTCTGGGAATTCTTTGAGTTTAACCTAATTTCTTATTAGCAGAAGAAACGGGAAGAAGAGGTGAGAAGCGCCCTTACGTCCATAAAAATCCCTTACTTTTTATTTTTATTTTGGTTAACGACACTTAACCCAAGTTAACTATGGTTTAGATTTAATTGATCCATAAGTGACATGTCATGTTTAAAACTCTTAGATTAAATAAAGAGTCTAGATTTTATAAACTTTACTAGTTTTACCATTTACTAACTTTAGAGAAGCCGGATTTGTGTTCTTCACTGAGATTTTTCCTTGCATTAACAAATTCTATGTCGGTCTTGTTTTAACTCAAAGTTTCAAGCTTGATGCCAGTAACTAGTTTTATTATAAGAACTTAATGGATGTGAGCCAAGTCAATTACACCTTATTATTGGCAGCACATTTTCATAAATTCAGTGTGAAGGGTAATGCCTTGACTTGGCATCACCCAAAAATAGTACGTCTTATTATAAATACTAAATGGATGTGAACAACATTAGAACTCCAGCTGTTTTGGCCACACCAGTAAGTCTGGGCGAGCAAAGTCTCTTTTAGTTGTTGCGGACGTGCCACCGCGCGGACGCGGAATGTGGTGGTTGTAGTAGCAGGGTGCGCTTAGCCTTTTGCTTCTAATCAAGCGACTGAGGATGGAGAGAGCACTAACTCCACCGCAGGGTTCTTCAGATTCGCCTTGCGTACTGGGCAAGGACTTACAGTAGTCCGCCTGAGCGTCACAATATCGATACTCGACGTAGGATCGAGCAGAGCTTCAATTGGGAAGGAGAGGAAAAAACAAAGAGAAAGCTCCGGAGAGCGTACGGGGAAACGAAAGGAAAGCTCCGGGGAGCGTCTGAGGTTCGACTAGGTCGAGAATTGAGTTGAGTTGTTGATTTGTTGAGTAATTGTGTTGTGTGTGTCTGTAAGCCGTGGAGCTTCTTTATATAGAATTACTTAGGGCCACAGGTATTGGCCCAAATCATGTCAAAAATTTGTAGGAGTCTTCAACGATAAATGTGGCGTAGGCGATGTAAATCACTTGCTGGACGTGATTAAGCCTTGGCGAAGTAACTAACTGCCTACTATGTAAAGGAGTAGAACCAATATCATGAAGATATGGATGTAGGCGATGCATGCAAATCCAATTAAGGAGTAGAATCCTTAACCACCAATACAACCAAACTCAAGAAGATGTAGACGTAAGCTCCCCATGCAAACATGCTTGAATCAAGATAAGGATCCTTAATGAACCCCTCCCCATGCAATCATGCTTAACTATATATATATATATATATATACATATATATATATAGCTTTCTTATCCAATAGACTTGATCCTACAGACGTGGACGTGTGCTACTGCCCTTCACATGCATGATAGCCCTTTAAGTAATTAAGGGGTATATATTGCTTCCTTATCCATTTGAGGTATTGTAGGCGGGGTCTTCTCTTGCTAGCTCAATCGATATATGTTTATATATACACCAAGCGGAGCCCGCCTCTCTCCTTCTTTCACGCGAATTCTCTTCTTATTGCTGGCGAAGTCTCCCGCGTAAAGGCATCTCGCTTCGCTTCCATACTAAGCCTATATCTTCTACACGAGATCCACCTCTTGATCTCATGCAAAGTCCTTTGCATACAAACTTCTAGTTTGCATGGCAACTTTGGCTCGTACGTAGCATGTCTCTCATGCATGTATTCATGAGAATTGTAATATGTATATGGAGGCAGGATAACTTTGATAGTCATTCACGCCCAAGACTTCTAGGCGAAGTCGCCCTCTTCACATGCAAGCATCTTTCTCCGCCTGTAAACTTATCCAGATTGCAAGCTCGCCGCTTCATAGGCAATTAAACATTAAATCAAATCCACTCACGTCTCTTAGTCCATCTATACCTCGCGAAGTCTCTTGTCCATGCGAACTTGTCCAGCTCGCATGGGCTTCTGGCGGGCCATCACTCGTAAACCCATTATTTCGGGCTCGCCGGTATGACGTGGACCATAAATTTAACTAATATTCACTAAGACAATTTCTGTCCAGTAAAATATTAATTTGGGTGTAAACACCAGCTTACAATTTTCATCTGGCAACTTAAATTCTGTGGAGGATAACTGGTGCTCCATGTAGAGGCTGAAGCCTGAAGGGACTGAGAGCTTGAGACAAGAGCATGAGCGTATGAGCTTGAGAGCTCGAACGAAAATCGTTGTAGAATCATAGCCAGGGCTATCTTTGCTTCTAGCAAATCAAAGGTTTGGCCTAGACATATTCTTGGTCCCCAACCAAATGGATAGAATGCCATTTGATCCTTTGAAGCTTTTGCAACTCCTTCAGCAAATCTCTCCAGGTTGAATTATTCCTCAACATTTTCACCCCAGAATTTTGGGTCATGATGAAGAAATAGAGTGAGTAACACCAAATCAATCCCCAGCTGGGACTGAAATTCCTCCTATGTTGGTTTTCTAGTTGGTGTGCCTATAGAGTGCACTCACCGGTGCATATAGCCTTAGAACTTCCCCCAAATCTTTTTGATACCTGCTGTAGACATATAAAATTTAATGATAATAATAGTTGTTGAGTAATCTAAGCAAACACGTAGACCCGACAAATTGCATACGTGGCTCGTGAGTCTACAAAATTGAAAAGCAGTAGGAAATGACACGTGACAACGTGAGAATGGTCGGCCGACAATAAAACCTTAAATCCTGATTGAAATCAATTATCAAGTGTCGATTGATGATCAGATATCAAATAAATTAAATTAATTATCAAAACAAAGAAGTCAGACATCCCCAAAGATAATTAGTGATGGTTCGCCAGGGGTCAGGCGAGCTAGATAGTGCCTGGACTTCGCATAGAAATAAATAAAGGCGAGGCGAGAAGACTCTGCACGCGTAGATATACATGAAGGTGAGACGAGATGACTCCGCGCGCGTAAATGTACATGAAGGCGAGGCGAGATGACTCCACATGCGTAAATATACATGAAGGCGAGGCGAGATGGCTCTGCGTGCGGAACTTTGCGAAGGAGCTAGTCAGCAGAGTTCGCATGCATGCGGAGATATACGTTCAAGTTGAGTCGTCTGCGAGGTGGGACCAGAAATCACCACTTGCTTGGAAATCAAGGTTCCGCGCCATTGTCAATGAGCTGTGGCTTGGTTGGTTAAGGTGTTTAACTAACAACTTTAAGGTGATAGGTTCAAAACCCCACTAGACATATGTAGGGTGTGTGAGTTATTAATAATTTTAAAAAAAAAAGGTTCCGCGCCCTTCCTTCCATATCCGCCAGATGGCACGCCCCTTTACTAAAGATCTTGGTCAAAACTGAATATTCAATCCAAAACGATCTGGGCATATCTAAATCTTAAGATTTGATTGATTTGATTATGGTAAAATTGGTAAGTAAATCAATCAGTCAAGATTCATTGATTCGATTATCATCGTTAAGAAAAAAAAATCTTTGATTCGGTATCTTCATTACTTGCCAAAAGTGAAGGCATGTTAACACTGTAAATACCCCTCTTATACCAAGAGGAGGGGGTGGATGAACCAAGGAAGCAGTGAACCAGAGAGAGAGAAAGAATTACTCTCAAGAGCTCAGAAGTCTCCCAAGCCCTAGAAGAATCATCAAGCTACCAAATAGCTGGTTCTTCATCAACCTCAAGTCTAGAAGTTGTCAAATTCCAAAGAACCATCAAGCTGCCAAATAGCCGATTCTTCATCAACCTCAAGTCTAGAAGTTGTCAAATCCCGAAGAGTCATAAAGCTGCTAAATAGCCGATTCTTCATCAACCTCAAATCTAGAAGTTGTCAAATCCCGAAGAGTCATTAAGCTGCCAAATAGCCGATTCTTCATCAATCTCAAGTCTAGAAGTTGTCAAATCTTGAAGAGTCATCAAGCTGCCAAATAGCCGATTCTTCATCAACCTCATGCCTAGAAGTTGTCAAATCCCTGTTTGCGCCTAAATTAATATTTTATTGGACAGTAATTGTCTATGTAAATATTAATTAAGTTCTCGGTTTATATCAATAGGCGAGCCCAAGTTCCTTCAAAGTTTACAAATATCGGCCCGCCAGCGAGACTATGCGAGGCGAAATGCAAAGTCCGCGCGCGGAATTACTCCGCGCGGACTGAGGGATCTCGCGCCCTTTTTGGACAATAGTTGATCTCGCGCACTTCCAGACAAAAACACAGCTTGCGCGGACTACAGGTCCCGCGTGGAGTGAGTATCCATCCTGCACGCTTCGCGTGGAACATACAGTCCGCGCGGAATGCTGTGCGCGGAATAGGACTTTGGCATTAAGCGAAGCGGAGTGTATATTGGCGAACTGACTCGTTAGTTCGCGAGCTCGAGAGGTAGACATACGCGGAGGCCGCGCAGACACTTATAATCGTTTTGGACTTTTTACAGTCTTTGACACGCTTTAGGCCAATCCATGTGGCCCTTATCAATTAAAAATGCTTATTTTGGCCCGCGAGCTGCAATAGCCCGCGAGGTGGAGCTGTGCTACAGAGTCCGCGATTCGCGAGTTAGTCTTCTACATGGACTGTAGCACCCCGCGGGATAAGATTGCTCTTAATTTCAGTCCGCATGGGACTCTACAGTTGAGAGGCGCGCCAGAAGCGATGTCCTATTCTAAATGAACTATGCGAGCTGGACACGTGTCACATGCGGATTGGTTTGCATGGGATGAACAATTCTTTTGTGCTTCACGTTGTAGAGTCCAACACGTCTCTCCTATCTCTTTCGCGGCGGACTCTCTCTCTCCCACTATATAAAGAAGCTCAACGGCTTACAGAAGGGCTCTCTCTCTCTCTACACAATTACTCAAATACAATACAAAACTCTTCAACCAAGTTGAAACCTTCGACCCAGTCGAATCACCTACGCTCCTAAGAGCTTCATTGCCGCTTCCTTGCCGAAGCAACAACACACAAACAAAAACACACAATCAATCAATCAATCAATCAAACAATTACTCAAATACAGAACAAAGCCCTTCAACCAAGTTGAAAACCCTTCGATCCCGTCGAAACCTTCAGCGCTCCCAGGAGCCGATCCCCCTTCGAAGCCTTGATTCTAAGCGCCCGCCGCATAGAATTCTTCAGAGCTCTCCGGAACTCGACCCCCGTTTCCTCGGAAGCATCCCTATTGTTGCTCTGCTCACCCCGCCGTGAGTATCGACCGCTTGTGCCGTAAATTCCCCGTCCGCGAGGTGGCATTTGGAACTCACCCCGCCTGATTCAAGAAGTCAAGCCCAAGCACTCATTCAACACCTTCCTCGTCCGCGAGGTGGCACGCCCGCAACTCCATCCTCTTTGGATCGCTATCTACCTCGGCTCCGCACGCTGAGGATCGTGGCCAAAACAATCCCGAAGAGTCATCAAGCTGCCAAATAGCCGACATCTTCATCAACTTTAAGACAAAGAACAAACCACCACGTGAAACTGCTCGTGGATCAAACCCGATCAACATCAAGCCTCTACGACCCTTGGTCAATCAACTTCTACAAATCGTCAACACGACAAGAAGTCCAAACTACAAACAATTCGATTCAAGATTAAGTGCTCGTCACACTTAGATCAAATTGACGTCGGAGATCGAATCAAAGGAAATTATTGTAAAAGAATACCCACATAGATTGTAACCTGTAAATTCATCAATACAAATATTTTATCTTGTACATCTGTCTTTCTGTTATTTGTTGCAAATTTTTCGTGTTTACACCTGCATAACATTTCAGTAAAAGAATCAACAACCACTAATAGCAGTGAAGTTAGACATTTCATCAAACATCTTATGCTCACATTAATAAGAAAAATATATATTGATGAAGAAAAATCATCATTCGCTAACATTGTTCAACTTAGACATGCTATATTGTTAGATTCCTACTTTGAACGACGCATTAACTTACGATTTTGAGGTGATTCATGGAATCGAAAGCTTTGTTTCCACAGACACGCCGGACCTCTTCTCTTGCTTTTTCTTGCCACCTTGGATATATAGACAAGATGATCATAGCTTGCACTCCTCTATCACATCCTCGACTGTCATACCATTTTTCTCTTGCTCTTTGCACTGTAACAGTAAGCCTAGCAGATCATTACCACCCTCTTAACCATTTTTAATGGCTTGCTCTTTCCTTCTGATCATGTCCCTTAGTATGCCTCTGATTTCATTGTCCAGGTTATACATCATCCTGTTCTTTTTAGTGGGGATGATTCTGCGTTACATAGATAGAAATTGACACATTTAGAAAATGTTAGGTAAATCACATTTTCAAGTACGGTCTCTAGATCACATTATGTGACATGATCTATGTAAGTGTCGAAGTCACATTTTATCAGGTGACATATTATGCTCCAGTTTGGTTGAATCACTTGAATTGTCACTTTGACATTATGTTATGTGTCGTAATAGTTGTATTGCTAAATTTAATTCAATGTTGAATCGTTAATATATAGTATAAAAAATATGGAATCTTATTGTTTTTTTTTTTGACAATGAATCTTATTCATTTTAGTACCTTAAACCTGGGAAGTAGAAACCATAGTAGGCCTCAAGCACTAGAACAACTTGCTGTTTCTGAAGTTCAAATATCTTCTTTCCCTCTTCATAGCTACTTCCAAAGGCTGTTCTTGCTATGGCATCGCAGGCAAGGTTTTGAAAGTCCGGCGCCACATCTACTTCACAAGGCCCTTCAAAACCAGCTAGCTTATCCCATCGACTTATCAAGCTACAGCAACTGGTTTCAAATGCAGGCATGCACCATATCCTGTTTTCCCAAATCTAATTTTCATTCCATGCAGGCTAGGTTTTCTAATGAAAATTGCCTGAAAGAGAAAGTGGCGGTGTACCTTCAACACCTCGAGGTGGAAAGCAGGTATAATGAGCCTTCTGCGCTTGGCCGATTGTTCTCCCTCCAATGTTGCAACTCCAAGTTGCAGAAGATTGACAAGAGGGTTCAATGGTGGCTTTATAATGTGACCATTCTTGTCTTCTAAAATCGACTTGATCAGCTCCGGGTCAGCTATTACTAGCCTTGGTCTTGTTTCAGTCCAACACAGAGTCACATTCCCTAATCAAGCAAATCACACAATCGTAATTCATAATGAGAGCTACACCACTGAGATTCACCAAAGTATACTCATTACACTTAAAACAGTTACCATAGTTTTGCACCATTTGACAGAAGAATGGGAAGACACTTGAGGCAATGTGTATTGAACTGTAAACAACATAAAGACATAAACACATTGCATCATGTTTCAGCAAAACAAGAACATATAAACATGTATAAGGATTAGAAACACCAACCTTGGTTGTTCATGTTCAACGCCATCAAACTAGAGCAGAGTAAGTCTTCTGTGTAATTCTCCAGATTGCCTATTTACAGTGAGTATGAAAACTTACAGGCGTAGAATAAGCTTACAAATGACCCTTTTATATATTGACAAGTTCACTTAAAGTCTCATCTCAAGTCAACTCTAATAAACCAATTAATTACCTTATGTGATAACTATAACATATATTCTGTGTTATCTCAAACTTCTTGTATTTATCAAATCAGATTACTAAGATAAATATTCAAGTTAAGTATTATCGATTAACCTCATTTACTTATTTCACAAGATGTTTATATATGTGGGACTTTCATGTGTTAATCTTGAGTCCACATTAGATATAATTCTAACAATGTGGTGGTTGAGGGACAAGAGTTTGGAGCAAGCTTCCTGGCTGGAGCTACTGATCTCTTTCATGTCATCCTGGAAAAGCCTGTAAGATCTTCCTCTGATCCCTTGCTTTCTCAACTGCTTCTCTACGCTTCTGGGTCTCCACCAATACACATTGATGACTCTCAGAGCAGAACAAACAATCAGTAAAACCATAGAGAAGACCAAAGTAGTGTTGAAAATGTGATAGTCTTCCATTGTTTGTCTTTTGTTGCTGATTGCTCAGTATGTATGGATTCCAAACTGAGATCCAGTACTGGTGAATATATAGCTAAAATAGTCAACTTCTAGGAATCTGTTTCTTATTTATCATTAGTGTGTGATATTGATTTGTTTTCCTTGACGAACAAGATTCAACACATAACTAAATGCTCTTGATTTTTTTTGTTTTTTCGTTTGGTGAGATCAAAATGCTCTTTCATTTCGAAGCAATGACTTCATATGGCTGTTCTATATATACCTCTGTTCATATGGACTGGTTGTGCTTGTGTTCAATATAAGTTGGGTTGGGCCTTGGGGGAGTCCCTGTTTTCTAAACTTGTTGTATAAGGATAGCCCAAAATGGACTTTTGGGAGTCGATATTCCTCCATGTGCAAAGCTACTTGGGCTGCAGTCCAAGTGAAATTTCTCATAAAAGATAGACTAGTTGGTTAAGGCTTTACATCCCACTTACCCAGTAATATTGTAGGTCTCTTTCAATAAGTTCTTTTTCTTTCTTTCTTCATTTACTAATCTTTGATGTATTTTGTTTCTTCATTCCTTCCTTCTTTTACTGATCTTCATTTTCTATATGTTTTGCATTCGGCTATGGAGGAATTGAAAAGAAAACAATGTGTTCGCCCTTCACCTAAGTGATTTAAATTTAGCTCACTACATATTCGAATCTTGAACACGTCTTTAAATTATCATGAATTCAAATTTAGAGTCAATTAACACCCTAATGTTGTAGTGAGTCGACGCCATATGTTTTGTTCTTCCCTTCGACACATGTTGTCAGTTTTAGTTGCGCATTTACTACGAAACAATTTGCGAGTATGCATAATCAGCATAGAAGTGATCTTTTTTGGTAAGATGAATTGCAGGGACCGAAGAGAATTGGGAAACTTGAAACACAGCAAACAAACCGGGGAAGAAGCAAACAAAGTAAATGAGAATCGCTTTCGAAATTTGGAAGGGTTTGTGAGAGTTGTGTGATGGCAGAGACAGAGTCGTACGTAGAGAGCAATAATTGTAAAATTGTCAGATACAGAGAGAGGTAGAGTGGCCGTTGGTCAGGGCTGAGCTCCAAAAATGGGAGAGAGTACAGACAGAGGAATTAATGGTGGAGACAAGTCGAGCAGACCATAGCTCAACTGGGACAAGAAGACAACCTCTCCCTCTCTCTCAAAGTCTCTAGCTAGTACGTTCACGTGCATAACAAAAACCCAGCAGCCCAGCCATACTCAGAGTCGTCTCAGACTCAGACTCCCCACTCTTTTGCAGTTGAAGGACAATCATCTTCAACGTGTAGCTGTTGATGTACCTTTCTACATGTATTTCTTCATAAATATGTGTACAAGAAGCTAGACTGCAACCAAAATGGAAAACTCAAATGTAATCGTTGCCTAAACAAAGGGTAAGATTGATTCGTTTTCAAATTACCCTAATCGGAAGTCATGTCGATACAAAAAAACGAACACATTCAAGCTTAAAATTGAATTTATTA
Source organism: Fragaria x ananassa (assembly GCA_034370585.1). Taxonomy (NCBI): domain Eukaryota; kingdom Viridiplantae; phylum Streptophyta; class Magnoliopsida; order Rosales; family Rosaceae; genus Fragaria; species Fragaria x ananassa. The sequence goes on along the minus strand of CP139769.1, from coordinate 5,921,960 downwards.
AAAGAGTAAATAGTGTAACAAGGAGTTATGAAGTCGTATTGACCGATTCGGCTTTATTACGTAAAATAATTTCATGAAAACCAACTAGAGATTCAGTTTAGATTGTCAATTAAAACTTATGACTTACAATTTTGATGATTTGTCCTCATTGATCATTTTTTATTGAAATATATGATTTCTCGCTTATTTTAATCATTTCGTTTAGAGTTATTCTATATAAACAATTATGAAAATAAAAAAAACTATGAGTAAATGGGCTGCGACATTTGTAGTTTCTGGTTAAAACCCTATGACAAAACCCTAGTACATATTTCATATATATAGATGAAACAAAAAATGGTGAGACGGACTCCAATCTTATCCTTCCCTACTCTCTGCGGAAGGGTTTTCAGTCGGTTATACATTCAAGCCTTGAAACTTGAAAATATCTTTCTGTTGGGATTTCCCAAGAAAGAAGAATCCAAGTTCAAAGAAAGAGCCCTACTTCATCACATTTTACAATCTCTTCATAGTTATGCAGTCTATTTTTGAAATAGCAGACCTCCCTTCTCAGCAACACTTCATGGACACCAACTCCTCCTCCCCTGTTTTCTTTAACCCCCAAAATCAAACCCACCCTAGTTTCCACCAACGACAGTTGAGTCATCACCTTGTTCATCCCATTCCCATTACCCATGAGTTATTTCAAGGACTGCACCCACAGCCAGAACAAGAACACCAATCTGGAACAGCTCACTGGCAGATGAGTCCTTTAAATTTCAAGCTGGCTCTGAATGAGAACAGTGCCAGTGGTCAGGCTGCTTTGCTTGATCAAAACAACCCTCTATTTCTTCAGAGCCGTCAACAAAATTTGGGCTTCAAAAGTTGGCAACCTCTGGAATATAGCACTAGGAAAGAACCCTTTTGGTAAATGAATCCATACATGAATAAAGTTACCTGCTTTACTTGTTTGTCTCTATTTTTCATGTTGGTGTAAATTGTTTTTGAACTCCATGTGTTTGTGAAAATGTCTGTGCAGGAAGCCCAATGAAACAGAAGGCATGAAGCAGAAGCAAGAAATTCAAGGAGAGATGTGCAAGGAGTTGGAGAGCAAGTACAGGTTTTATGGTGAGCTTGAAGCAATTTATAGCCTTGCAAACACTGGTGATGTTAATAATAAGCATACTGGTTCTGGGTCAGCTCTGACTAATGAAAACTCCCCAAAGAATGTGGACCTTGTTACCCCTGTGCCTTTTGGAGGTGCTCATGGCCTCAATGCTGGCCCAGCAGCTATAGATGGAGTTGATGATGGGTCAGAAGCCTCATTTGAAGAAGAGGTTTCGTATAGGAATGTTCAGAAGAGGAAGAGGAAGAGGAGAATGAAGGAGCAAATGAGTTCATCCATGGCACGATTTTTCGAGGGGTTAGTGAAGCGTGTGATGGATCACCAAGAGAGTTTGCACAACAGTTACTTGGCATTGATTGAGAAAATGGACAGGGAGAGGAGGGAGAGAGAAGCGGCATGGAGAATGCAAGAGGCTGAGAAGCATAAGAGAGCAGCCATTGCACAACTCCATGAACAGGCTCTAGCTTCAAAAAGAGAGTCACTCATTGTTTCATACATTGAGAAAATCACAGGCCAAAAGGTCAACATTCCTTCTAGGGAAATACCATCATTGTTGCAATGTGATTATTCAAATGGAGCTAGGGAGGGGGAGTTGACACCGGCCAAAGCTGATCATGAGACAAATAGCAGATGGCCTCAGAGTGAAGTTGAGGCCTTGATTCTAGTGAGAAGTAATATAGAACCCAAGTTTCAGGAGCCAGGGCATAAAGGGCCTATTTGGGAACAGGTGAGTGCTTCAATGGCTTCATTGGGTTATCGGAGGAGTGGAAAGAGGTGCAAAGAGAAGTGGGAGAACATCAACAAGTACTTTAAGGAAAACCAAAGATAGCCCAAAAAAACGTTCTCAGCAGTCCAAAATTTGCTCTTATTTTAATCAGTTGGATCAGTTGTACTCTAGAACACCAATCATCAGTCCCCCATCATCTTCTTATTGTTCTAGTAACCCTGCAGTTAGCATCGAAAGGCAAGGTTACTCGGAGGTTTTACAAGCTGTCATTACAGGGAGTGACACAGGAGTTTCAGAAAACCTGTCTAGTGGGAACTTTGAATTACTCTCTGAAATGGGGTCCAATAGGTTGGATTTTGATGGCTTTACTAATAATGGTAAGGTAGAACATTTGAGAGAAAACCATGGAAAGGAGATGGAAAACCATGAGGATGATGGAAGCATGGAAAAAGAGGAAGACATACATGGTGATGACTCTGATGAGTAGAGTAGAGCATGACTATCAGATAGAATAGAAAGGTACGCCGGTTTGTCACAGCCTGTAGTGTAGTTGTTTTTGAACCTAGGAATTTTGAAGTGATCCAATGCCATCAATTTATTTCTGCTATTTGCTTGAGCTTCAGGCCTTCTTATGTAGTTCTTATGCTTTAGAGCCACAGACTTTGAGTTAAATTAATTTCTTCTTTCAGAGTTTATTTACCCTATTAGGCTGTTGGTTAAGTCTGCTACTCAGATAATTCCAGTTCATGAATCATGATTAAGAGCGCAAAATAATCGATTTGATGAATAAGCTTTGTAGGACTCACAATCATGCCAGACATCCATCATTTTCCTATTAGTTTTAGTTTGGTTAGGACCAGCCTTTTTACCAATATTGGTATTACTTTAAACAGGCCATTTCGGGTAGAAGTGGAAAGACCTATACTTCCAGAAATGGAAGCTTAACAAGTCCAAAAAGGGGGGCGGAGTTGGATTGCTTTGTAAACTAGACGATGAAAAGCCTAGTAACTTTTAATCTTTGTAAGATCAAAATGCCAATGGCAGTGGCAAATACAGAAAAACTTTTGGTTGAAGAATTTATACTAAGAATCTAGGACCCAAAGCTGCTTCAAGAAGACAACTGTGTATTCCTGCCTGATTAGTTAGCACTCCTGCAAGTACAAGAGGCTTTACCAACAACTATCAGGAACACGAATTTTATAACTCTAAATGACCGATGTCAGCACCATTCGTGCAGTCGACGAGAAGTCGGTATGAAGAAACTCAGATATGCTAAGTTGTCCTGCATTTAGATCCATTATGAAGTTCCATGCCATATCACTTTCACCGGTGGTGGTCGGCAAGAATCCATCACCAGAATCTGATTCTGTCCTTTCAACTCCAGAGAGAAATTGTTGTTCTGCTGATTCATTTCTGGTGCTGTTTGTTGATCTGATTTCATTGTTGGTCAAACAAGGGTCCTTGATTTTCCTCTCATTTCTCGACCGTCTTGAGCTGTTTTCCTGTTTCTTCCTTAAGTTAGAATTCCAGTAGTTCTTTATCTCTTTGTCTGTTCGCCCTGGAAGCCTTCCGGCTATCAGTGACCATCTACAAATACCAGAAAGTAAAAATCATATAATTCAACGCTATATACTCATTGTAACTTTACATGAAAGTTTATGTACTCATTGTCTGTCGCACCTTAGTTACGTACTAGCAGTAGTTATTACTTATTTACAATGAGGAGTTCGATCTTCTGCCATCTGTAGCCTAGTAAATAGAAGGAAATTAATCTGCTTTTGGTATGCCATATCGATCAGAATGGTAGAATTTTCAAAATGAAGTCGGTCAAGGTTCAAGGGCAGCAAGTACCTGTTGCCTAAGAGTTTATGAAGCCTAATGATGAGCTCTTCTTCATCCTCTGTAATGTTTCCTCTCTTGATATCAGGCCTCAGATAATTCAACCACCTTAGCCTCCAACTCTTTCCACATCGCTTCAGACCTGCAACCAACAATGTATTTTGCTTTCACATAGATAATCGATACTCAACCAACAATGCATTACATTACAATGAGGAGTTATTCTGCCATTTTCATACTTGAGAAAGAAGCTGTATTCATAGTACTGATTACTGAAAGCGAATTCTCACCTGTTTCCCTCGACATTTTCCCCCATTTCCCTTCACCGTTCTGTTTGACATAGTCTCTCAGAACCTGATCTTCATGAGCAGTCCAGGCCCCTTTGTTTGCTCCCTCCTTATCACAACGAGAGCTGCTTCTTCCCATCTCTCACTCCTGTTCTTGTTTGTCTCTCTTTTTCTCTCTCGCTTACTTACAGAATTGCACGTTATTTTGAGCAGTGTTTGCGAGTGACTCATTGTATAGCTGTTTTCTGGTATTCAACCTAATCCTTTATTATAAGACTACTTCGAAATCTGTGAATTAAACTTTCATCTCTTTAACAACGTATAAAGAACTGAACTAAGTGCCAAGGTTGTGTCATACTATTTTAAGAATTCCAGTGTCATATTACTAATGTATGCATGTTCATCATCGATACGTGTTCAACTGGTGTTTATAAGAATGAAAAATACTATGATTCTCTGCATAATTTTGATCTTCCCTCGTTGATTTGATACATATAAAACCAAAACTCATGACATGTTTTTGTAAAGTTTCATCACATGTGTATGCTTTCGTATCAGATCAAGTAGAAAGTAGAAAGCAGAAGTCTGGAAGTGATGAAACTTGGTCAAACAGAGAATCTAGATTCGAGAATATAACTGTGACGTTGCCCTAATTTTCTGCGTAATACAAAACTATGAATCAAATTGTAGTAATACTTATTTGATATGATGAGAAAGGACTCAGAATCCCTCAGCAAAATAGGCTTCTTTTCATAGCATGGAATCTACTTGTGATTATTTTTGTTAATCGACCCTCTGAACGAGTATATGATTTTGTTAAGTCTATGAATTAGTATTTCTATACTTGACCTACATTTTGATGTCATAGTATTTGATTGATGGTGAAAGATTCACAAGACATTCTAGTTTTCTTAAACAAAAAACACTGTTGGTTGTTGTTGATGTTGGCAGACCGCAGACCCACTAGAGTAGTGATCACTGTATATTAAGTTTAAGTTTCGGCTGATCAGTGATGTCACAGATTAAAGAAGTTTCATTAAGTAGTAGCTTAATTGGTTGTCAACTTTTTAAGTATATCTATCATCAAGCATCAAGCGCTTGATGCTTTTTTATTTTTTTGGCTGATGATGCCTTGATGCCTTGGCCAGCCAATTGAAAATGCTCATGGAATGTGATTGGTGGCATGGGCAAATTTAAAACTTGCTGCATTAACAATTAAACTATAGGAATGCTTGATTGATGTACCCTGTGTGTGTGTCTAACATTAATTAAGATGTAAAAAACACTAAAAAGATTAAATTAAGATGTAACCATTCTCTACTTGCAAAAACACTCATGTCCAAACGACCGCAAGTTTCCAAATACAGCGGGTGAAGGAAATTGTTAATTCTTCCTTTTTAACCCACGAAGGGTGACGAAGTCTGGCAGCACGCGATTTAAATTTGTCCAAAGATTTCGATACCCTGCGAGATTCGATGTCCTCGCGGGATCCTTATTTTCAGCTCGTGTGGGACTCTACAGTGCATGGCGGAGTAGGGTTGGAAATGGACAATAGTGCCCTTGGGATATGATCGCTTGGTGTTCGAGTTCGTGTACGACACTACAGTGCAATGATGCGAGGCAGTGAGCAAGACCTAAGCGAGGTTGGTTTGACACGTGTTGCATGGATCGCACGGCTCGCGAGTTAATTGTATCCTTGTGGGATTCTAATTGCCGAGTTCGAAGTGGATTGTGATTAGGTCTCCGCGAGTTGCTTGCAGATGATTATATAAAGAAGTTCTACAGCTTACAGAAGACACACAACAACTCTCTCAACAAACAAACAAACAGACAAACACAGTCGATCGTACCCAGTACAAACCTTCGAGCGTCCTCGAAAACCCTAAAGTTCTAAGTGCACCCTGCCTTAGATCTCAGAGCCCGTCTGGACTCGTCTTCGATTTCCTATTGTTGCTCTGCTCACTCTGACAGTGAGTATCGATTCACAGGTGACCGAGAATATTTTGCTCGTAATTCCTCGCCCGCGAGGTGGCACCGGAGCTCTCTTTCGCCTGGTTAGAAGTCAAGAACGCGCACCGTTCTCTTTCCTCGTCCGCGAGGTGGCACGCCCTGCACACATCGTTTTACTTTTGAAAGCACAATCTCCTCTCTACTCCAGCTGAGGACGTGGGCCAAAACACCCTGTGTGTGTGTCTAACATTAATCAAGATGTAAAAAACACTAAAAAGATTAAATTAAGATGTAACCATTCTCTACTTGCAAAAACACTCATGTCCAAACGACCGCAAGTTTCCAAATACAGCGGGTGAAGGAAATTGTTAATTCTTCCTCTGTCATGGGTTTTAGATCCAAGTTCAACAGACTCTTCTTAATTATTCTTAATTCTTGATTTACGTTTTGTTGTATTTTGTTCTCAAAATATTTGCTAGTGTGATTTTCTTTTCTTGGTTCTAATATTTTGAACGAGGGGCAAACACCCGGAACTAGTCTTATTTTCTTATTATCACTTAGGATAATTCCAATACTATGCTAATTTGCAATTTCTTTGCTCTAGTCAGTGATACTAATTTTTACATGAAATAAAGGTAGAGCTAGTTATTGCAAGATTGAGTAAGATTTAGTTTGGTATTGTGGTTTAGAAACTCAATTTTTTAAAAATTCAGTTTTAAATAAGCAACATTCAACCTGTTTTTTAAAATCGTGGTTATTTAAATTTAAAAGTTCTAGATAAACACATTTTAAGATTTTACCAAATATAAAATATATCTAAAATGATAATTATAAGTGATTCAAAATTCAATACCAAACTGGGCTTAAAGATAGCTGTGGATCCCATCCGATTCACATACTTTGAAGAGCTGGTTTGTAAGAATTCAAATATGTCATGTTGGCTCAAATCGTTCCGTATTAATGTCATTGTCTGTTCCAACTCCAACTTCAAGTACGGAGCTCAATGTACTACCATACTCTCCTAAGAAGACGACGTATATATGATCTTCATCAACATTAACGTGATTACTAGCTAAGCGTCACAAATCCGTGGATGAGGAGCCGGATCAGAATCTTTCTCATCCGATCCACCTCCTCATCCTCCATGTTACCAAGTATTGCAAGTTCTCCTTCCTCGTCAAATCTCGAGTCATTTTGTTGTGCCAGCAGCTTCGATTAGTATTTCTTCATCTCATTCTCACTACGACCTTCCTGCTATAAATTATCAACACTACTACATATGTGAGCAACAACCACACACCCTTAGCCACAAATGGAATGACATTGCATTGCTGTTTAACCTGTTGGCGTTGATTTCCCATTTCTTTTCTTCATGGGTGGGTGTTACTTATGTTTTTTTACATTATTATAATTGATAAATGAAATTCCTAACCACAACTAAGCAATTTTCTCATCCACGAGTAATGTAATTGTGGAACTAGAAAAGAAAAGAAAAGAAAAAGGGAGACGCTAACCCAAACCTAGGCTTCTCATATGGATTTACTGCGCCGCGCATGCGTTTGGGCTTGCCGACGGGATTGTCGTGTAGGGGATCGGTGATAGGAGCACAAAGTGCTACGTTTATAATGTATTTCTGACCCTATTTAGCTATGTAATTCCCTTAACAATATTCATATTAACTAAGTTTGTGTTTTTAGGTCATAAATAAAGCCAAGGAGCCTAAAAGAGATAAAAGAGGAGAAATCTTGAAGGAAAAGGAATCCATGTTGTGCAAGGAAAGAAATCAGAAAATCTGCCAGAAATCGTCAGTCAACTTCGACAGAAGATTGTGATCAGCTCACAACGATCCAGGAGATGTGCCATATATCAATGGAAAGCTACAAGAGTCTACTTTCCAGAACTTTTTACGGATCGTCAATACCTATTTTGGAGAAGAAGTTATGACCGTTTGAGTGGCCGAAGGTCAGTCTGCCCGAATTTCTGATTTGGACCAAAACTTCTATTTTGAGGCCCAGACCACATTGGTAAGCCCATGGACGAGTTTTTAGGGTTTTATAACCCTAATCACAGCAGAGAAGAATAGATTAGAGAGGAGGACGAAGAGATTAGAGAGGAGGCAGCGATCTCACATCATCAGAACCTCTAGAGTTGCAGACTCGCACAAGGAAGCCGCCAAGCCATCATTGATTTCTCCATCATCCACGGTTTATCTTTCCTTTGTCATCTTTTATTCTCCTTGTGTGTCTTTGCAGCCATGTGTGGCTGAATTCTCTTAATTAGGGGCAAGGTTTGAAGCCCCAAGAATGTTTTAGATATTGTTTTGAACTTTAGTTTTGAATTATTAAGTCTTTCAAATTGTTTATTTGGTTTTGGTTTATGGAGAACTCTTGCTTGTTTATGTTCATGTATGCGCAACATAGAACATTATGAACTTGTGAGTGGGGCTAGAATTAGGTTGTTTAATCTCCTAAACGGTTAATACGGCTTAGTTCAAAGTAGTAAAACCTATAGGACAATAGGTGAAACCAAATAGAAAGGATTGCATGCTAGGTAGGCGTTCCACACTAGTTTTGCATACTTGTTCAATCAAACTTTCATTGATCTTAATGCTTAGAATAATTTGTTGATAGGATAGCGTCTATACCTTGATCGGTTATTCTAAAGGCTTAGTAATGGTGCGTTCATCTTGCTTAAGTATTCAAGGGAAATAATAAGGACTTACGCAGTGCGTTCACGGTTTGTTCTTGATTGATACCGATTTGTGACTTAATGATTGAAGCTTTGGTTGTTAACATGTCTTGAAACATACTTGGTGGTGGATTTCCAAGTCTCTAACGTCTCATCAATCTGATATTTTCTGATTTATTTTGTTTCTTATGTTCTCTTGTTTATAATCACAAAACCTCATATCTCTAGTACTATCATCTTTTGTTTTATCTTATTTTGTAATTAACGTAAGTTGTAAAGATACCCTCAATCCCCGGCTTGTAACGATACCCTTATTTGCTATATACTACAATTGACACAAAAGGGTTTTAATTGAAACGCCCGGTTTCGGTCGCTATCAATTTTGGCGCCGTTGCCGGGGATTGAAAAATCCCTAGCAATTTGCGTTAATTCTTGTATATATATCTTCTGTTTTAATAGCTTTTCAAATTATATTATTTATTGTTTTAGGATTTGTGATTTAGTTTTGTATATATTACTAACTATTGTTTCTGTTTTGTTTTTCAATGTGGCATCAACCTTACGAGGTGTGTTCTAGATGCTCCATGGTAGGTCATTCAACGGAGACATGTCCAAGCATCCAATATCACGGATACTATGATCAAAATATGTTTGGAGGATTTCAAGAGAACCAAGGGCATTGGAATGATTACTATTCACCTTCACACAATACAGTATGGGATGATCCTCCTTATTCTTCATGGAACACCAATTCGGATATGCAACAAGGATTTTCCAATGAGTTTCAAAATTCTCCATATTCATTCCATGACTACTGGACACAAGCATCATCTTATCAAATCTCAGATAAGTTAAATCATTACGATGAGATGATCAAGTCTATAAATGAGATGAATGAGGCTCTAGCTGCTTCAAATAAAGCTTGGATTGAGGAGCAAGAAGATTTCAATGATAGTTGGGAAGAAACTAAAAGGATTTTGGACACCTTAATATCTCAAGAGCAGCCATCTTCATTGATGACAACTCCACATGAACTTCCCGCAACTTCAGCTCCATGTCAACCTCATGATTTAATATTTTTTGAGGATGAAGAAACAGATTTGGAGGAGTCCTATGAAGAGCCACGCGATGTTGAGACTTTTGAGGATTGCTTAAAAGAGGAGTCCATCAAAGCTCCTACATTTGGACCTTTATTGCTAGTACATGGAAGACCACATGATTCTTTACTCCATCACTCAAGCTCTACACATGTTCTTCCTTTCGAAGCATCATGTGAGTTTGTTGAGCATGTGGATATGGTGGTACCTGAATGTCTCAAATCAGATAAGGAGAATCTTGTTGTGATTGCGAATAGTTGGAGACAATGGAAGAAGAGAAAGAAAAAGAGAAGCTTCATATCTTATATGTCCATTGCTCCTAAGTTACTCAAATTGCTACCAAAGGACCATGAAATATCTTTGAAGAGGGTCAAGCATTTGATCGAACCGCGGCCTAAGCCTCCTGATTATTCTTGTTGAAAAGCCATTGGGAGGCAACCCCACTGTCTATGCTTTCTTTATTTTGTTCGTTTTGATGTGTTTTGTGTGTGTGCAGGTGAGAGTTGAGAAAAGTTGAAGAAAACTCCAAATTCAGTCAAAACAGTGCTCTCGGCAAAACAGTTCTTCCGACTTTGGAGGGCTACGGTTTGCAGATCACAGAACCTGGGACAGTGTGCTTTATATGAAAAGAAAGATCTCTGAGTCTATTTTCTGTAGGATTTTACAGAAGTGTATTTGGAGACCCGAGTCATTCTCAGTTTGATGTTGAAGGCAGCAAGGTCACTGCCAGGAAACCAGAAGTTGTGCAGTACAGCCGGGAAAAGGTCAAAACATGGGATACTTCCAGCCATGCTGTGGAGGAAAGCTATATATGTCTGAAAAGCTTGTTGAATTAGCTTCAACTTTTCTTTGAGGCGATTTAACATTCCGGCAACAGAATGCACTGGAAATCAGGTTTGAATGAGTAAAGGTCTGTTTCTCAGCTTTTGTGTGCAAACTATGTTTTTCTTCTAACTTTGCAGGGCTGTCATTTTCAATCCACTTGGAGTTAGGAAACGTTCCACATATACAAAAACAGCTAGAAACACCATCTTTCATCTCCAATTGGAATCTCAGACATTGGATGCTGCAATAGGGACTTATATCAGCTGGAAGTTGGCTACAGAGTACAAAATGGGGGAGCTTTTCTCACCTTCTATCTTTTGTTTTGTTCACTTTCCTCTATACATCTATTATGCATTGTTTGATCTATATTGTTCTCACATTGTGGACAATGCGTAAGTTTAAGTGTGGGGGAAGGGAATGCACACATTTTGTGTTTTGTTTTGTTTTTGTTAGAGTCGAAAATTAGAAAAGAGAAAAAAAAAAAAAATTGTTTGTTTTTTCTGTGAGTCATCATCATGCCTTTCAACTGTCTAGGATGAGTATATATCTCTGAAATTATGGCTAAAAGAGGATCACACGATTGAGATGATGTTAAATTAATTCTTTGGTTAATTATGATGTATACTAAGCATATGAGTGTGTAGTAGATGTGGTTTTTCGTTGACATTGGTACAGAATTTTGAGCATGTTGATAATGAGTTTTGATTCATAATTACCCTGGTGAGAATTTGAGCTTTATTGTGCTATTCTTTCTGAGTGCTTATTGAATAAATCATCATCTATTTTCGTGGCAATGTTTAGCGATCTCATTATCTTTCTCCTTGATTGATTGCTTGCCGCAGATTAAGTTTAACGGACTCTAGTGCTAGAACTCACTTTTGTGCTAGTCGAGACTTTTATCGATATATGTTCTGATTTTGGAAGGGATTAAAAGGACTTAGGATTTCCACCATTGCCAAATTGCCATATGTCCTTATTTGTGTGCGCTGCACACCCCTTAGTTAACCCCTTTGAGCCTACGTTAAGCTTTTCTGTCATCACCCATGTAATCCTCACCTTGAGCTTAGTATAGTGATATCTCTACCTTTGTCTTTAGGGCCTAGTAGAGCTTATTTTGTGATGTATCGTATGGAAGGATGATGAAAAACAAGTGTGGGGGGAATGACTTGTCTATTAACAAGAAAAAGAAAAAGAAAAGTGTTGCCGAAAAAAAAAGTAAAAAAAAACGAATGTGGTGGCATTGAAAAAAAGAAAGTATGTATTAAGTCTCCCTTTGTGATGGAGGAGTTTGTTTTAAATTGAAGACCTAATGATGTGATATATGGTCTTTGTCCTCATTCATAAATGTTTAAAGGTGATCTTATGGCTCTATTAGGTTTTTAAGGACGATTTGCAATTCCTTATCTTTTGTTTCATTAAACCCTAGCCTTGGCCAAATTTTAACCTTGATAAAGTTCTTTTATGATCCAAAAGATGGGCAGCCATCGATCTGTGGAGATTGGTTACAAAAGTTGAGCATATGGGTTGGTCGGTTTGGCAAGTAGTTGATATCTTTCATGAGATCTTTTTAATTTCACAAAGTGCATTTCTTTCTTTATATGTGAGCCTACTTGTTTGTTTATTCTCTCACATTATATACATTCATTGAGTGAAAAAAGCTTTTAAGCATTAGACATGATTCTAAGAGAAGAAAGAGTGGTAATCCTGTGAGGTTGAATCATACTTGTTGGATACATGCTGAGCTCCACCCATCACCATTGTCACCCCCGTGTCTTACATGTTTATATGCGAAGTATATGTTTTAATTAACTCTCGAATTACTCATAATTGATTCTTGATTGAGTGCCAATCTTGATGCTATGAAAGTAAGAGATTTTTGAGACAATAAAGTTGAAGGCATAGTTTGTTTTGAGTCTTTGTTTTAGATTTTGCTAAGGGACTAGCAAAAGCTAAGTGTGGGGTATTTGATAGGAGCACAAAGTGCTACGTTTATAATGTATTTCTGACCCTATTTAGCTATGTAATTCCCTTAACAATATTCATATTAACTAAGTTTGTGTTTTTAGGTCATAAATAAAGCCAAGGAGCCTAAAAGAGATAAAAGAGGAGAAATCTTGAAGGAAAAGGAATCCATGTTGTGCAAGGAAAGAAATCAGAAAATCTGCCAGAAATCGTCAGTCAACTTCGACAGAAGATTGTGATCAGCTCACAACGATCCAGGAGATGTGCCATATATCAATGGAAAGCTACAAGAGTCTACTTTCCAGAACTTTTTACGGATCGTCAATACCTATTTTGGAGAAGAAGTTATGACCGTTTGAGTGGCCGAAGGTCAGTCTGCCCGAATTTCTGATTTGGACCAAAACTTCTATTTTGAGGCCCAGACCACATTGGTAAGCCCATGGACGAGTTTTTAGGGTTTTATAACCCTAATCACAGCAGAGAAGAATAGATTAGAGAGGAGGACGAAGAGATTAGAGAGGAGGCAGCGATCTCACATCATCAGAACCTCTAGAGTTGCAGACTCGCACAAGGAAGCCGCCAAGCCATCATTGATTTCTCCATCATCCACGGTTTATCTTTCCTTTGTCATCTTTTATTCTCCTTGTGTGTCTTTGCAGCCATGTGTGGCTGAATTCTCTTAATTAGGGGCAAGGTTTGAAGCCCCAAGAATGTTTTAGATATTGTTTTGAACTTTAGTTTTGAATTATTAAGTCTTTCAAATTGTTTATTTGGTTTTGGTTTATGGAGAACTCTTGCTTGTTTATGTTCATGTATGCGCAACATAGAACATTATGAACTTGTGAGTGGGGCTAGAATTAGGTTGTTTAATCTCCTAAACGGTTAATACGGCTTAGTTCAAAGTAGTAAAACCTATAGGACAATAGGTGAAACCAAATAGAAAGGATTGCATGCTAGGTAGGCGTTCCACACTAGTTTTGCATACTTGTTCAATCAAACTTTCATTGATCTTAATGCTTAGAATAATTTGTTGATAGGATAGCGTCTATACCTTGATCGGTTATTCTAAAGGCTTAGTAATGGTGCGTTCATCTTGCTTAAGTATTCAAGGGAAATAATAAGGACTTACGCAGTGCGTTCACGGTTTGTTCTTGATTGATACCGATTTGTGACTTAATGATTGAAGCTTTGGTTGTTAACATGTCTTGAAACATACTTGGTGGTGGATTTCCAAGTCTCTAACGTCTCATCAATCTGATATTTTCTGATTTATTTTGTTTCTTATGTTCTCTTGTTTATAATCACAAAACCTCATATCTCTAGTACTATCATCTTTTGTTTTATCTTATTTTGTAATTAACGTAAGTTGTAAAGATACCCTCAATCCCCGGCTTGTAACGATACCCTTATTTGCTATATACTACAATTGACACAAAAGGGTTTTAATTGAAACGCCCGGTTTCGGTCGCTATCAATCGGGGACTAGGTATGGGAGGGAGTGATTTGCGGGTTCAGTCGCTGGCTTTGACTTGACGGGGGTTGGGTGATTCGATCTGCTCGGATTTCCTAGAAAACTGAAATATGCTTGGGGTGTGGTTTCGCTTCAGATTGCGCAGGAGGAGGCTACGGTGAAAGTGGTGTTTTGTCCCTCTGCGTACACTCTCTTGGTTGCGGTTAGTGGTATTGAGTTGTAAGGAAAGGGGGCAACAAATGTGTGTACTTTATGGAAATGGTTAAAAAGTGAGCTTTAAGAAAAATATATTTGTCTTGTCTATTTTGAATACTAATTTTTCTGGACTACTTGGTATCTTCAGTGAGTTTCCATATTTAGAGAATTAAGAATTTAGTCAAAGCTTTCTTCTTTCATGTTGCAAGACATTTCTTTCTGATACTAGAAGAGAATAGGCCTTTTTCTTGTTTTAGCTTTGAAGATTTTGGAAGTTACTTTTCACTTGTTGCTGTAATTCATAATTTCTTGGGTTTGTGCTCAATAGACCTATGTGACTGTGAAGGAGAAAGCCAATGATAAACCCAAAAGTTCTGGTTTTTTTTTTTTTTACTTTGCTTCTTGCTTATAGAGTTGTAGTACTACTATTGCTATATCCTATCAATCTTAAGTTGCTGAAATTCTTGCACTGTATGATGAAATTCATTGTTCTGTGATTAATTAGGTTTGAGTTTTTAAGCTTGTACTCTGTTTAGATGGTGGAAAACTAAGGGGGAAAGAAATAGATTAACAAGTTATGACTTTCAGTCTAATCTTTGTTTAATGCCTACTTAGCTTAACCATGTAGGCACTCCAAGGATTATACTTTATAGGTAATCAATTCTTTCTGAATTTGGATTCTATTAGAATAAGCAATTTTCATAAAGTGGCCTTATAATCAGTTCTTTCTGAATTTGGATTCTATTAGAGGAAGCAATTTTCATAAAGTGGCCTTATAATTTAGTTGTAGAGAATTCAAACTTATAATTTGCAGAGGTATTACAGGGTTTCACTGTTCTTTACAGACTAATGGTAGATAATATACCTACAGGTTAAATGGGGCTTCTGGTAGTATTAACTTGTGTCTGTCAGATAATATTGCCGAGTTTTGTTTTGTCGGTGGGAGTACTAGGAACATGGTTTTAGATGTCTCATGATTTAATTCTAGATTTCTTATTGAAAATATGTCTTGTTACTTTTCAGAATTGTTTGCATTCTCCATATGCTATTTTGTTGGCTTAGGCAAGATAATGTAATTATTCCCTTATGTGAGTGACTTGGTATATTTTCATCTGTTACATTTTGTACACTACCTTAAAATTTTATATGCATATTCTTGCATTGATTGCTTTCATTTGATTAGCTTTGATTTATTGCCATTATAAGAGCTTTGTATCTCTTGCTTAGTTGCGTTATTACTTGTTGACAGAGAACTAATCAAGGTACATTTTCATACTAAAAATGTGTATAATTCAGGGAAATGACCAAGTAGTAAGAGTGCTTTGGAGTTGAAGGGTGGTGTAAAATTCATGGCAGCTATGGTCGATCTGTTGCACCTAGATTTCAAGTACGCTCATATCTTGTACGTACACAGAATTTTCAAGAGTTGATGTGGTCACTGATACTTCAGGTATCAATTTTATACACAGAATTTCAAGAGTTGAAGTGGTCATAGGATATTTCAATTTGTTTAAGATGGAGCCCACATTATAGTAAATATGAACCAATCCACGTACTAATACAACTGTGACAATTCTTTCCATTGCAACGGGCCTGTTGCCCAGACCCTGTATATGTTGCTGCAGTGTTACAATTAGCTTTGGACACATATAAATGTGGTATGATGGGTGTGGTTATCGCTAAGAATTGTAGCAGTGCAACGACCATGCACGTACGTACACACAAGGCTGCTCCAATTCGCGGCAGGGTGTTTCTAATAGTATCGATTCCATCCCAGTAGTCAAACTCGTGCTCATTCTCAAGCTTTAACAGTGTTGTAACCGAAAAAAATAAAAGAGGCTTCAATGTAAACCTAAACAAATCAAAATATCTATGTTGTGTGCGCTTCAATGCGGGGAGGGGCTAGCTTCAACTGTGCTAGCTAGAACACGTACTCCATTAAAAACGAGTACTCTCAAAATGTAATTCTTAAAAACGAGTTACCTAAATGCATTTGCATGTCGAGAAAAAGGGCAAATTGGATAGTCTCTTGTCGTACGTCCCATCTTTTGATACTACTCAATTGTAAAGCCATGACATATATATGATCGATCGCAACCAGTGTTGTGTGTGTATAAATAGCTACCATATATATATTTTTTTTCGAAGAAGAGTATAAATAGTTTCCATTTTGTTTTGTTCTGAAGCAGAGAAACAACTACTAATTTGTTGACCGTTTTATTAATAGTCGAATATGACAATGAGACGTCACTGACATGCCGCCTTGTAGACCACGTACATTATTCAGATCGAAACTAATAGATGACGAAGAAAAATAATTTCAAAAGAACCAAGTAGCCTATGCCCTAAGGAAGACAACTCTCGGCAGCGGCGGTGGGGGCGACCAGGCTACGACCGCCTTCCCAGTTATTTGGCAGCTCATGATTGGTGGTGCTGCAACCCCCAACGTCCACATTCATAGGACTTTCCGATTCACAAAGCTTTGAAAAGTCTGTTTGGAGAAATTCAGATATATCCAACTGGCCTTCATTTAGATCCATTATGAAATCATTCCACGTCACGTCATCGCTCAGGTCATCTCCAGATAGCTCTATATCAGTCGTTTTTGCTTCAGCTTCAACGGTGGCGCCGCCGGGAGATAATGTAGTATTATTGGCAGTGCAGGTAGTAGTAGAGGTACTTTCAAGATGATAACGCTGAATATCTTCTTCCCTAACACTGTGATTGGTAAAGCAGTACAAGCTTGTTGGTTTGATCATCCCTCCTCCTCCTCCAACCCCTCCGTTATTTGTGGTCGAATGTGGTTCGTCCTCCTCGGCCGCACCGCCACTGCGCCTGGGGGATAAGGAGTTCTCCTTGGTCTCATTCGAGTGATTTTGTTGTTGTAGCTTCCTCCTTAGGGTGGAATTCCAGTAGTTTTTTATCTCATTGTCAGTTCGGCCAGGTATTCTTCCGGCTATCAGTGACCATCTATATATACGTACACAGCAAGTTTATTACAAGTTCAATTCTATTATGTTCAAGTACGAGTAACTGAACAAAAATGACAATGTAGACTATTAACGATCAGGAAATTAACATATAAATTGACATTAACAAATGTGTGTAATAGAAGAAGATAGTATTGAGTTCTACCTGTTGCCTAAAAGTTTGTGGAGCCTGATGATGAGCTCCTCTTCATCTTCGGCAATGTTGCCTCTCTTAATACCAGGCCTCAGATAATTCAACCACCTAAGTCTCACACTCTTCCCACATCTTCTCAGACCTGCAGGAAACCACTCACAGTAGAATCCATTAATATATATATATATACACACTCGACCACTCATATTCAATTCTAATTCTGACATGCATGCATGCGCTACTCAGGATTATACGTATTACGGTATTTTAATTAAAGAACTTGATCTTAAGATCTTGCACACACAAAAAACTTGCCTGTTTCTCTTGAAATTTTTCCCCATTTTCCTTCACCGTACTTTTTGACGTAGTCTATCAGAATCTGGTCTTCTCGGGCTGTCCACACTCCTTTCTTCATCCCCTCCTTTTCGAATCGAGAGCTTTTTCCCATTTTCTGACCACTCTCTCTCTCTCTCTCTCTCTCTCTCTCTCTCTCTCTCCCTCCCTCTCCCTCTCCCTCTCCCTCTCCCTCTCTCTGTGTGTGATATATATGGCCGTTTCTCTCACCGTGATCTCTCTTTCTCTCTGCGGCAAAGTATATGCTGGGGAGTATTTGAAGAGACTTACGCATATATATATATAGGTGCTTTTGATTGGCAAGCTAATTGTCTTCATGTTCTGTGGCTGCAATAATGCACAGTTCTCTTTGGCTGACCGCTGATGATGAATTATTATATTACAGTGATATATATGGATGACATTGACAGATAGCTCTCTCTCTCTCTCTGTGTTTCAAAATACTGTGAAGTAAGTTTAATCTGGAGCCTGGAGGGGAAAGAAATTGGTGCAATGAGAAAACATGCATGTTTTAATTGAGTTTGACGGTCCAGAGAAATTGATGAATTTCAAGAGGTATCGATTTCAGAGATTTAATTATGAATCAGTACGTACCAAAAGACCCCACCCCTTCCTGGCCTACTACGTAATTTCTGAATACTACTATTTCTACCAATCACCAACCCCTTCCTATACCAAACCAACATCAATTTTCTTTTTCTTTTTTCGAGTTCTTATTACTTCTTAATTAGCTAGATTCATCGAAGATTATCAACTTTTCTTTCACGAGTTTTCTTCCTTGATTTTTGTTCGACTTTCTGTTTTATGTTTTCTATCTTGCTGCTACGTATTTCTTTTGTTTTGCTGGACGTACGTACTTGTTTTTATTTGATTTTCACTATTTCTAAAGCCTTTATTAGGTGTATATGTTTTCCAGGCCGAGTTCCTTGCTGTGCCAGAGGTTACCATCTTAACCGTAGAATAGTTGCAGCACTCGATACTTCCTAATTAATCTGAATTGTCTCACTTGCATACGGTTGTTGGTGCACGACATTCAAACTCTACTGGCTTTTCTAACTTACAACAGCTATTCTCCACCGTGTTTAAACTTTTCTAAGGCAGAGCGATTAAGCGAGGGCAGCGCAATGCATGTTCATCAGTTCTGTAATCCTTGCACTAGTACGTAGTCAAATACTTCGCCGTCTCTGTCTATCTTTCTGTAATCGATTGTTAAATGATTTCAGTAGTAAGTAGTCACTAACAAAATACAATGAGAGTGTTTGAATCATAAAAAGGGGACCATATATACCCACTAGCGTCTCTGTCTCTTTATAACGTCGATGATTTAATAGCTATGTCTGATTCTCGATCTTGTTCGTCATGCATTTTCTAGGTGCTTCTTTCCAGTACTGTTCTACTCCATCTCTCCCATGTATGTTCCTACTGGTATTTGTCTGGTACTTTTGTCTATGCATCATTGATCATTGTTCATGCTTATAGGTTGGTGTGTACCAGCAACTTTACTTACGCGTAGTCCTGCTTACCAATTTGATGAGGTTACGGCAATCATACATCACACCCGTCTATATAAATTAAACCACTGAAAAATCTTTGTCTATATGCGTCATCTTCATGCTTATATGCTAGTTAGTACTCACAACCCAATTTAAAGGTTACGGCAATCATACATCACACCCGTCTATATTAAACCACTGAAAAATCTTTGTCTATATGCGTCATCTTCATGCTTATATGCTAGTTAGTACTCACAACCCAATTTAAAGGTGGTCCTCCTTACCAATTTTTTTGAACAAGCTAGTTACGTGCATCACACCGTTGTGTATTAAACTACTGAGAAATCTTTGTCTATGCATCATGTACAATTGTTCGTTTTTGATGAAATAGGCTCGTTTTTCTCAGGCCCGGACCTGAGATTTTTAGACCTGAGTCGAACTTTCAAATTTGGGCCCTCAAAATATAGTATTCATTCAATTTTATTTTCTCTTTTTAAAAAACACAAATTTTCACAAACTAAAACTATAAACTCAAAATCTAACCACAAAAAAATTATAAATTCTATTTATATTAAAAATCTTATTAATACGTACAACAAATCTCTTACTTAGACTCCTCATTTTTTCTAAAATAGCAACTAATAATAGTAATATAAGGGTAAGATTTTATCTTTATTTTTCTCTTTTGTAATTTAACACCACCCTAATTGGATGCTCTTAATTATTTTTTATTGTTTTTAACTAAACTAATGTGATCACACAAAGAGAAAATAAAATTTTGGGCCCCTTAAGGCTTCGGGCCCTGAGTCCATCGACTCTTAGGACTCTATTCAGGTACGGGTCTGGTTTTTCTAGGCTTGTTATGTACTCACAACTTCACGTAAGGGAACTCTTGCTTACCAATTTGTTTGAACAAGATAGTTACGTGCACCACATCGTTGTGTATACATCTTCTACTGAAAAATCTTTGTCTATGCGTCATGTTCGATCATGTTTACAGGCTGGCCAATGTACTCGCAACTTCACTTAAGGTACCCTGGCTAGCTTTTTAATTTGAGTAATGCTAGGTGAACCACTTTTTGGTGAACCACTTTTTGGTGAACCACCTAGAGCCCACCTTATGTGGCAAGCTGACGTGACATATCCACGCCATCAATATAAGATTTCTAATATTTTAAATTTCTGTTTTTTATTATTAATTACAAAATCTCATTTTTCATTTTGTATTCTTTTTTCAATCTTATAAGAAATTTTGTAATTAATAATAAAAAACAGAAATTTAAAATATTAAAAATTTTATATTGATGACATGGATATGTCACGTCAGCTTGCCACATAAGGTGGGTTCTAGGTGGTTCACCAAAATATGGTTCACCTAGCATTACTCTTTTAATTTAGGTTCTACATGTACAACCAAAATCATCTGATAATATAGAGACAGAGTGTGACCGAAATTCTTACAAATTTGTATGCATTGTCTTTGTTTCTTCATATGAGAATATATTCTCAACACACCCTCTTCTAATAAAGTAATCTAAGTTTCGAAACTAAAACCAATTTATAGCTAGTAAATGGAGTAAATCAGATCCTTATAAACTCATGATCAACACAATGTCTTCGTTTTCTAATAGTATCTACATTTCCAACAGTAACCCAATTTAGTTTAGGATTTTGGTTCTTTTGGACATGTTCGCAAATGGAAGAAGCTGTCGATGTCTTGGAGTCGTGGACCATCCAATTACAAAACCCACGTTTTCATATCACTCCCTCTCGTGCTAGCTCTTAACTATCAACTACCTCTCTCAGATTCTCATTTGCTACTAGCTCCCTCGGGCAAGTGAGCAATGCATTTCATTTTCCATCTTTTTCTTCTTCTGGGCGCGACTGTGATGATTAGTTTGGTTCATTAAGTGTGATGTGACTAGTGCAAAGGGTGACAGGTTGATGTTTCTTTTGGGGTGGCCTTTGGGTGTTCTAATGATCGATCAGAGCAGAGCCCTAGCTGCTGTGTCCTATAAAGAAACAAAACGCAGGTAACTCCTTTCAAACTTCAGAGAAGCTAGGCTGTAGTTTCCCGAGCCTCAGTTGTATCAGTATATATATCTGGAGCGTTGATTTCAGCCACACCATGCATTCAAAATGTGGTGTATATATTCTTCTGGTTAATTTAATTTTGGAGTAAATACTTGTGACACCCTATAGTTTACACCTAAAATCAGTTTTGTCCCTCACTTTTTTTTAAAAACTGGTATACCCCTATATTTTAAATTCTCGACTGATTTGCCCTTGTCGTCAAGTGAACCCGTTATGTAGCTGACGTGGCTAACATGTTGACACATGTATAAGACCAAGGTATTGAGATGACAATTTTACCCACAGAGCAATTCCAAACCCATTTTGAATCATCAACTTTTTCACTCTCCTCCTCTCCCTCTCCTCTGCCGCCCTTGACCACCACACCCTCCTCCTCTCCCCCCTCCCCTCGGGTCCACGTGGAAGACGGCGGGGGTGGTAGTAGTCACGGCGGGAATAGAGCGCAGGATCAGAAGGTGGGGATTGAAGAGCAGTTTGCTCAGATGACGGTGGGGTTGGTTGGGCAGCAGACGCAAGATGACGGCGGCGGCTTTGTGGTGTTGTCTTCACCGGCATAGCCAACGTTGGGAGGATCATGAAGCAAATCCTGCCGCCGAACGCCAAGATCTCAAAGGAAGCCAAGCAAACGATGCAAGAGTGCGTCTCCGAGTTCATCAGCTTCGTCACCGGAGAGGCTTCCGACAAGTGCCGGAAGGAGAGAAGGAAGACGGTCAACGGCGACGACATCTGCTGCGGAGGTATCTGCACAGGTGTAGAGATCAAGAAGGAGCTGAGCACAGAGCTAATATTGGTAACAATAATAACGAAGACGAGCTGAAGCTGCTGGCTAACAACAACATCTTGAGCACTGCTCAAGAACAAAGAATCATCATGATCATGAACCAATACGATCATCCTGATCATCATGATATCCAGAAGACCTAACAAAGACAAAGACATGTTTCATACACAGAGAAAATGAAGAAACAATCAAATACCCGGTAACCAGTCAGAAGCAAAGAACTGGGAAACTCTTCAAGGGGGAACTAAGAAGACAAGAGTTTAAGCCCAACGCATGCATGCACAGAATAAGCACAAGGACACCGGAAACTCGACTTTGTATCTCCAAAAGTGAGCTCTGCTGAAGCTTAAAATATAACATCTATCAGACTATCACCATGATTA
Organism: Fragaria x ananassa; assembly: GCA_034370585.1. NCBI lineage: Eukaryota > Viridiplantae > Streptophyta > Magnoliopsida > Rosales > Rosaceae > Fragaria > Fragaria x ananassa. The sequence goes on along the minus strand of CP139769.1, from coordinate 5,899,586 downwards.
CGAACTCGAGAGAAATGCAGTGAAATTAAAGATGAAATCTTTACCATTTACCAAACAGGAAAAGAAGACTGGAGAAAGTGGTTTTAGTTTTTTTCACCTCCTGTACGCTCAATAAAGTACAGAAGAGGTTTTTCTCCCCCGGCCCCACCCCCCCCCCCCATCGTCTCCGGCCTCTCCCAAGGCAACAGCGAGTACTTCACCGGCATCGGCTCTCCCCCCAAATACCTCTACATGGTCCTCGACACCGGCTCCGACGTCGTCTGGCTCCAATGCGCCCCTTGTAAACGCTGCTACTCCCAAACCGACCCGGTTTTAGACCCGAGAAAATCCTCCTCCTTCTCCTCCCTCCCTTGCTCCTCCCCTCTCTGCCGCCACCTCGACTCACCCGGCTGCAGCTCACTATAGTCAGGGGTATATTGGACATATTATGTCGATGTTACAGGTTTCTAGTTGAGTTGGAATCGCAAGACCGGTCATCTCAGCAACTTAACAGTCTTCTTTAACGGTCAATTGACGACAAGGGCAAATCAGTCGAGAATTCAAAGTATAGGGGTATACCAGTTTAAAAAAAAAAGTGAGGGACAAAACTGATTTTAGGTGTAAACTACAGTGTGTCACAAGCATTTACTCCTTTAATTTTTTACTGGCACTTGGATTCTAATCAAAATTTCCCGGTAGCATAGAGACAGTCTTCTAAAACTTAATTTGAATGTTCTGGTTGTTTAAGTACGTACCAGTTCTTTAGGGTTTAACCTGATCGATCACGTCTTTTGTCTTCTCTCCGTCACGGTTAGAATGAAAATGTTTTCGATCGACCATGCAAATTAAACTAAAGGAATAAGAGCCATCATCAAAGATTTCATATAACGCCCTACCAAGTCTGAAATGTCACAATTCATTTGATTTTGTGGCCAGATTTGATTTTCTCCGGCCTTGTGGCCACCGGTCAGGCGGTCACCAGTAATATTGTCTCATTATCATCAAGTCCACGGCTATTTATCATCAAGTTCAACTGTATAGGCCGGCCAATGCTGTTGCAGCAATTTGAATCGATCTATACATTAGTCTCATTTATATGTAAGAAAACTTATATATGTTTCTCAAATAACCTTATTCAATCAAAACATTACTTTACTAGAGAACAAAACGTAGGCCGATAACTAACAGTGTTCAAAAACATACTTAGAGCTAGACTCATCAACTGAAACATGCATGTGTGAAGAAGCTTCACAGTTACCCCTGAAAATCTACTAAAGATAAACAAAACTCGTTAAAGAATCAAAGATAGGGCGGATATCCACCGTATCTAAGTGCGTTGTAACTAGAATTTCAACTTTGAAATGTTGTTTGCACACCTTATTCTTTCACTTGGAAATTTTAGTTACAACACTTAAATAAGGTGGATATCGTGGATAAAAGCTTTGAACACATATGGAATTTAGTTCAGTATCAGCGGCAATGGACCTATATCCATTTGTTTTCGACCTAAAAAACAAAAGAATAACTGATCATGATTTTGTGATTTTCTTTGTATGTGAAATATATACATTTTCGTTCTCGTTATACATGTGCTAGCTTGATGCCATAATGAAAATTAACACTAGCATGTGGCCTATTAACACTAGTCCGTATGGTTTCAGAAGTAGTACCACGTACCCTAGTACACACCATATGTGGCCTATTGAAAACCAAGCATATGCTGCCAAGCTATTAAACCCTTAGAGATGCATGTTATATGACAGAATCGATGTCTCTGTTAAATCTTTCTCAAATCAAGTATCTCAAATTAAGTCTCAACATTTTAGTGTATTTTCTTACATTTTCCTAACATGACATTAACTTGACACTCATTACTACCTCCGCAACCACCCGATGGGCCTCAATTCTCAAGCTGTCATTGTACGCGCATCAATTTCCTAACCATATTTCCCGAAATAATTATATTGGCTTTTACAGTTTGTTCTACATGTACAAGAATTCTCTTACTCTATTTCTTAAGGGGGGCCTATTTAACATAGCTGACCTAAGAAATATTATGCCCGTTATTATTCCACATAAGCAACACATTCATATTCCAATTTTGGGCTGCCTGATCCAGCCTGTGCTAACGGGCTAATCGTGCTGGGCTGTTTCGGGGCTGGATGAGTGACGATTGTCAATTTTCATCAGCTTGTTTAACCGTTAGATTAGGGATATTGTTTTCACTGACAGTGAGAGTACACACAAGCATACAACACACCGACGGAACTGTGGACCAAAAGTACAGAAGCAAAGAAACCAAAAAAAAAAAAAAACAGTGAGTCTCAATTCTAGTATATTGAGAATATGTATATTATATAATCAACTAGAATTATGTAAATTTTTCGGTGTAATTAGTTTTTTTTCTAAGGTTAGAACCGTGCTTATATATATACTCGACTTGGGGTTTGTTCAATACATCAGAAAATTCTCAATTTTTTGTGTTCTGTTTGACTTGGTATCAGAGCCTAAGTCGATCCTGGCAATCTGACCCTTTTCGCTGTAAATTTGTTCTAAACCTGTCTCAATTTGATCTGTTCGACATGTAGTCGAAGGAAGCTTTCGATTTCGTCAAATTCTATCGTACTTGTTCTGTTCCTCTGTCATCAAATCATCTTTGCAATGGATCTTGCAATCTTCGGTGATGAACCTGAAGTTTCCTGTGAACCTGATTTCTATGGAGTAGGAGGACAAGACATCACCACAAGGATGTGTTCTCAGGAGAAAAGAGGTAAAATTGGTATTGCATTAAAAATTTCTGACTTTACTGGTAGTAATACATGAATAATTGATTCTGATGCGTCTGATCATATGATATTTGATATTTTTTTTTCGAGTCTGTCCACATCTCCCATACCTGAAGTGTCTAATGCAAATGGTTGTCCTTCCCGGTCCTAGGTATATGGTCAATTCAAGTTACTCCAACAATTGTGTTAAACAAAATCTTTTATGTTCTTGCTCTATCACAACACTTATTGTCTGTTTCTGAATTGATTTCATAAAACAAATGCTCTGTAACATTTTTTTCCTATGTACGTTATCATCCGAGACCTGTCATCTCAGGCGATAATAAGCAAGGGGGATCTACGAGGGAGATTGTTTCACTTGGATTGCATGTACATCGGGGAAGCAAGAACACCGTCACCAACCGTTGCCCTGACATTGAGTTATGATCGAGTAAAAGAAATTTGGCTATGACATCGCCAAATGGGTCATTCATCTTTTGAAGTCATGAAGAAGACAATGCCATCTTTGTTTTTTGGAATAAAAGAGTCAAGTCTCCATTGTGAAACTTGTGTTTTTGTTAAGAGTCATAAATCTAGTTATTCTCTTAGATTTTCTTCTAGTTCTGAACTATTCGAGTTGATTCATTCTGATGTATGGAGGCCTTCGAAGAATTTGACATTGACAAGAATTAAGTACTTTGTTTTGTTTATTGATGACTTTACAAGATTAACTTGGGTTGTGTTATTGAAAAAGAGGGAAGCTATGTTTGGCTTTCACCGCTTTTCATAGTCTCATCCGAACTCACACTACAGGAAATCTCGTCGCCTAAGACCTACTATTCGTCGCATAGGATCTTGGCCGATGAATTGTTCGCCATCTAAGTTTTGTCGCCTAAGTGGCGTGAGGTAGACACTTAGGCGACGTAAATGAAGTAAGTCGTCAACTAAGAGTGTTCCTATCCAATGATCACCATCTTGCATATGAATAACACATTGTTAGTCCATTTTGTTTTACATATACCACAAGAGAACTAATAGTTACTTTCTAACTACAAAAGTTCACAACAATCAGTCTAATCAATACACAGTACACTAATACAAACATCTTCCACCATAATAACAAACTAATCAATACACCAATACTAGTAATGCAGCTCAGCTGAAACTTCAGTAACAGATAAACATTCATCCCTCTATTTTTCACCCAGATTGTGCAAAACATGACAGGTACGGTTCATTTGCTCTCAAGATCAAAAATAACCTTTTTAAGTCTCTTAATCATCTGTGGAAACTGAAAACACTAATGGAACCTGGTAAACAACAATTCTGGTTCCAGAGGAACCTAAGCAACCAAAGATGAAGAAGATGGATTATCTATGTGATTTAAGTATAAATTAATGGAGAAAGATGTCGAACAATAGATAAACTTGCTTCCACCTTTTGAACTTGAAAATAGTGAACAGACGACTTTAAATACTTAATCAAAAGTTTCATTCCAATCTTCCAAACCAGCAAACATATATACCGGTAATAAGGGAAAAAGCAGCTTCTTAAGTTCAAAACCAACCAAAAAATGTAATAGGATTCAATCCAATTGTTTACACCCAAATTAATATTTTACTGGACAGTAAATTTCTAAGTGAATATTAATTAATTTTTTGATCCACGTCACACTGACAAGCCCAAAATAATTAGGTTTACAAGTGATGGCCCGTCAGCGAGATCATGCGAGCTGAATAACAGAGTTTGCATGCGAAATGGACTTCGCGTAGAAGTACCTGAAGGCGAGGCGAGATGGCTCCGCGTAGCAGACTTCGCGAAGAAGTAAGAGGATGAGTTCGCATACAAGTGCAAGACTATACAATGTTGGCGTGAAGGTGTATATGTTGGTTGAAAACTCTATTCCTTAATTGTATTTGCATGAATTACCTATGCCACATTTATCGTTGAAGACTCCTACAAGTCTTTGACATGATTTGGGCCAATACATGTGGCCATAAAGTAAATCCATATAAGGGGAGCTCGAGGATCATCCGATAGAACACTCTCACAACTCAACAAAATACAATACAACTATCGACCCAGTCGAACCCAAACGCTGAAGCATCTCGCTTAGCAACCTTTTCCTTTCAAGTTCCTCGGAGCTTTTCACACTACTCACAACCTACACAACTCTCTCAACAACTCAACAAATACAATCCTTCGAGCCTCTCGAAACCCAAATCCTAAGCGCACATCGTCTTTGCTCAGAACCCGTTTGGACTCACCCATGATTACTGCCCTATTGTTGTTCTGCTTGCTACATATAGTGAGTATCGATCGCAGGTAGAGAAGCGAGTACTCGTAAATTCCTCGTCCGCGAGGTGGCACCGGAGCCCTCTGTTTGATTTAAAAGTCAAGACCTGACACACTCTTTCCTCGTCCGCAAGGTGGCATGCCCGCACCTTTTTTACTTTTGGTAGAAATTACATCTCTATCTCTTACTGAGGATCGTGGCCAAAATACCAATATGTACGAACAGATCAAATCAAAAATGAAAAATGACAGTCCTGAGCAGCATGCCTTGTTACTATTATTATGTATGGATTTTGAATTCAGTAGCAAGGTAAGTGTACATATATGGCTACATATTGTGTGAAGCTACTCATCACACAGTGTGTAACTGTGTATGGTTCCAAGACTCCAAATGACAGCTAGAATTCCCATAAGTAACATAGTGATCCCATCAGATTTGAACTTCATTTTGCCTTAACTTGCAATTGAGTGGAAGACTAATAATGTGCGCCTAATTAAATTATTGAAAACCCTTTCTAAAACCTAAAATCACAAAATTGAACTAAGCACTACAATCATGTACAAAGAAGAAATGGGGCTATAAATCCACTACTAATGCCTAGCTATATGGAGAGTGGTACAGTGAGTGAACACATTCAGCATTTTAGCAAATACATGATCATGATCAAAAACTAGTTGCCGATAGCTAACCAAATCGCCAGAGCCATTTGAGCATGTCATCACAAACCACTACAACACAATTAGAACTAGAACCAGATCAAGCATGTCAAACTTTCAAATTTTCTAACAATTGCAACAAAAATATAAGCATGACTATAAACAGCTGTGCCACTATACATGCCATAAATGGTGAGTGAAAGAACTAATCATGCCATTATATGCATTGCAGCATTGGCTTTCTAACTAAAGTAATCGAAGCATTTAATCCATATCTAACTAACGCTAAACCAAATTCAGCCATCTATTAACTGTGCCGTCATACACAACCAATACAGTAACTACTCAATTACTCATTTCATCCTCACCCCGCGGCAACATTAATTAACTACCATGATCTATACACATTGCAGCTAAATCTCACTGCAATTGGCTTCATCTCCACATCAAGATTCACTCCAATTTCAAATTTAACACACAATTAAAGACCATCATATAGAAGAATATTAATACTGATTGTCACACCCTGAATTTTGGATAAATAAAAATTCCAAATTCAAGGCATGATAATTAAAAGAAAAACAAACTTTACAACACTTTAGTTTTACAACTTGTGAAAGAATAATTTGAAACAGGTAAACCTCCCTCAATACTCACAAAAATCTAGAAGTAAACTAAAAGGAACAAAGCTTATATGTTGCAGCCTCAACTCTGCTAAACTTGACCTGCAAAAACAACCTCTACACCATGGATTGGTGCACCGGGTTGTAAACAACAAACCCGGTAAGCTTTAAAAGCTCGTATGAGTAAATCTACACCAACAGACTCAACCCATAAGATAAAAACAAGAGTTCATGCCTTAAAAAAAATTAAATTCAAGAGAACACTTACAAGCAAGAGCAATCAAGAAGAAATTAAGAAAACACAACAATTTAAAATCACTCAGAATCATAAATGAAATCCTGCAAAAAGGGTAGTTCAGGATTCCAAAAATCACACAATTAAAATTTAAGAAATCTCCTGCGGATAAGCATAGTTCAGGAGATACTCAAATCAAAGAATTTAAATAACATCACATAAGAATAGCACCCAATCATTTCTCTACTCTTACTTATGGGTTCGTCAACGCATAGTCATCCCCCATAAGTAACTAGACAAAACACGTACTCATGGGTTCGTCAACACATAGTCATCCCCCATGAAGTACCGACAGACTAGAGCTCTATACTGACCGTAACCAATCACCCGGCCAAGGCTTGGTTCCCGGTCCACCACGAAGGCTCCTAATCTAATACACTCAATCACCACTAAGGCACACATCCACAACTAATGCACACAATCACCACTAAGGCATACATCCACAACTAATGCACACAATCACCACTAAGGCATACACTCCAATACTCTCCCAACATAACACTTATTAATTCACAAAATAATAATACAATCATAACCGTAACCTATCACCCGATTAAAGGCTAGGAACCCGGTTTGACTATTTAAACAACAATTCTACATCACGCTATCACATTATCATAACGTGTCTTCCACACATAAACACATGGATATAAATATTTAAACCAAGAATAATTCTACTAACTCTAATTATTACTCATGATCGGAAGTCCTTTTGAAAGGTTATACTATTAACAGAAAACTTGTTTTCACTTACCATGAGCCATTGACGATCAAGCTCATTTATATTTAAAAACAAAATCATTTTCTTTCAAGGACAACTTCACAATTAGCAACAATTATCATCATCATCAAAATCACCATCACATTCATGATCATAAAATCACATAATAATTATCATCATATCATCAACATTTCCATCAACATCATCATAAATCTCATCATCATAATCGTCATCATAACAATTATCATCATCAAAATCAACATCACAATCATTATCAAATCATGATCAAAATCAATATCACAATCATCATCAAAATAATTAGGCCACAAAGTGGACCTTAGTGAGATTTTACTCACCTTAACTCCCGCTGCGTCTTCATAAGCACAAACGCAAGCTTCTAGCTCAAAGGCAAACTCCACAAGTCACCCTAATTAAAACAAATATTAACCTTAGTAATCAAACAAACTAAGAGTAACATTTGCCCTCTTAACCCAAAACTAAAATCCGAAGGTTTGCCCAAAGGAGGGCAACTCTCCTTCAAGAACTCCCAAGGTCCTCGATCACCCAAACTAAACCTCTTACAACTGCCAAAACGGCTCCTACTTTTGAAAACACAAAATCAACACTCCTCATCGAAAACAACTCCAACATTAAGCATCACAAGATCTCAACCTAGTCTTATAATATATCAACGTGCTCACAACAACAAGAACTAGCTAACCCTTGCAACTAAGCCTACACATCCTGCCAGACGCGCCGCCACGCGCCACTACAGGCGGCGGTGAGTGGGCCCCACGCGCCACCATAAAATTTCCGAATTAGGGCAAACTCCCAACACAAAACTTGTAGAATACTACAAGGGGAACACTTTTCATACCTGAAGGTCCAACCAAAACGGCCGGGAAGTCGCCGGAAACTCGCCGGAAAGATTGAGATCCACCACCGCCACTCTTCGCCGTGTGTCGCACTTCAAGGCCACCAGCAATCGGATCAAGACGCCAAGGGGCTTCTATCCCGATCGGTCTCCTACCTTGTCGCCACCGCCAGATGAAGGAATCCAATCGGGTCTCTAACCCGAACTTCCGAACTTCGGGTCACCACCTCGGGACCGAAACGGCGCACATCACCACCACAGGTCAGCTCGAACGGAGGAGAGGAAGAGAACCCGACCGGTGCCGTCGTCTGGGTCGACCGGAGTTAGCCGAAAAAGTCGGGTCGGGTCACCGGGTCCGAGTCGGGTCGGCTGGGAAACTCAGATACCCAAGGTGAGGCGCGGGAGAGAAAAAGAAGAGGAAAGAAATGGTTCCGGAAAAATGAAAAGAACCCTAACACTTTTCTTAGTTATACTAAAATTTCCCGACAACCACGAACTTCTGCTGACCATAACTTCCACATACGAAGTCCGTTTTACGCGAGCCATGTGTCTACGAACTCGTATCGTCGTGATCTACAACTTCCGTGAAGGAAGTTTCTCGAGAAACCCAACGGATTAGAAAGTCAACTCTTGACCTTTCAGAACCATAAAACCGGTTCAGGCAAAAACGCGTCCGAACACTTCCGCTCTTTCTTCGAACCTCCAAAACACACTAACTTCTAACTCAAAAACTCCCAAATAATATTAGAAACTAATATCAAATTTTCGGGGTATTACACTGATATACACAATCAAAACAACATCACAAACTTACACACACAAACATATGCACAATTGTATCCATAGTTGAATAAGAACTCAGATTGTAACATATGCTGTGGAATTGGTTTTTGTTAGAGAAAAATATAACATTTTTGTGAGACAAGGCTTTGGCTTCTGACATGGGAGTGAAGAGGGGAAGTTTGAAGTTATGGTTTTACGGCAGAGAGGAAGAGGAAATTAGGTTTGCAGAAGAAGCGAGATCAGAGACAGAAGGTGGGAGCAGCGACGGAAGAAGGAGGTGGGTGGTGTTGATGCAGTTGCAGTCGGTGGATGGCGGAGTCTCCGATGGGTGGAGGCGGTGGATTCCGGTCGGGTCGCGCAGCTTTGGGAGGAATAAACGGCTGAGTTTTAGGGATTGATTAAGTTGGGTTTCCAGACTCCGTTGTGTTGTTCCCTGCCTAAGAGTATCAATTTATCTTTGTCAGCGGAACAAGTGTAATTTCCGTCACCTTTGTAATACTAAGGCGACGACTACTTCAATTTTCGTCGCCTATGTTTTAGCCGATGAAACTATTCTGTCGGCTAAGACAAATATCCGTCGCCTTAAAAAAATTAAATTTCAGCCCAAAACAAATGCGCAAAATATACCAGCCCAATATTTCGGGGTCCTAAGCGACATAAACATCACTTTCCGTCGCCTTGGTACTACTACACCGACAAATTATTAAATTCTATCACCTTGGTCGTTCCAAGCCAACGACTTATTCACTTTCCGTCACCTAAATAAAAAATAAATTTTATTTACCCGCCTAATATTTCGGGGATCGTAAGCGACAGAAAATGAACGTTTCGTCATCTAAAGACTACTAAAGTGCAGGATGCAATCAAAGAGGAGAAGTGGGCCAAAGTAATGGAGATTTTCAGTTGCCTAAGGACTACTAAAGTGCAGTAATGGCGCGTAACGTCTGCTGGGCAGAAATGGGTATCTATTGCGGGTGGCCCGCGACCTCCTACTATGGTAGCTGCATCATCTGTAAGGGCTACTGGTCCCGAGGGGTCCATGTCTGTCCAAGCAGTAGTGTCGCAAGTGGCTTCGTCTACCGTTGCGGCTCCCGATCCCCGGGCTCCAGGGTTGGTGGCGCGCACTGGGGTTCAGAAGGCTCCCGTGAAGGGACGCCCCGGTCTTGAGACGGCTCCTGGTAGTTTACTCATCCGCCCCGCCACAGCTGTGAGGCCTTCCTTTTTGTCCCGGGACCCGTTGAAGCAGTCTACTGGGCCGAGGGTAGCGGGAACTGTGGGCGAGGCTCGTGGCCGCGGTGGCGGGTCGAAGGGGATGAGTTCAAATAAGTCTGGCGACTCATCCGCTAGGAAGGAGTGAGAAACGCCTGTACATTTTGATAGCTTGTACATTTTGATAGCCTGTAGGGCTTTGTTTTGGAACAATGTATGTGGCGTGGTTAGCCATTGTAACCAATTTATGCTAATTTGCCTGGGAGTCCAGGTTGATACTTTGGCATTATGTGTAGCCTTTATGTTTGTCTTGCTGTATACTTATTTGTTTTGTGGCCCTGTGTTGCGGGGGCAAAGTATAGCATGTGACAAAACACTTCATTGTACTTAGATGTAGCTGCTAGCGGGCAAAGTATACATAAGTGAAGCCGCTAATGGGCTATTGTATATACTTTAGTAACAATGAAGTACCGGCTTTCGAGGCCAAGGTAAAAATTGGTCTAAGGTAGAGCGTTCGTAGGACTAGGTCGCGGAGTCCTCTGTCCTGCACCCCTTTGTGTCGTCCCGGGGATCATCTATGGGTTGGGTTCCGGAGGGTTGAGAGGCAGCATCTCATGGGCTCCTTTTCGCTGTTGGATGGAGTTAAGATGGCCGTGCTCCACGGCTGCTCGATCCCCTTTAATTGTTTGGGTGCCGCCAGGGGTAGGAACCTTCATGAGAAGCATGTGGCCAGCTATGAAGCACTGCAACCCCAGAGGATGTCCCGTCCTAAGATGAGATTGTATGATGAGGGGCAGTCGACAATGAGGAAGCGGGCCGTAATGGAAGAGCGGTGAGGAGCTGTTCCCACTGACACGGTTAGGCGGTCTGAGCCTAACGGCTGTACTGTTTCGCCAGAGAAGCTGACAAGTGGGTCGTGGTTGTTGTACAGCTTAATGCGGTCTCGCCGGAGTCCTTGGTAGCAGTCAGAAAACATGACGCTTATGGCGGCGCCTGTGTCCACTAGAGCCCTGTGGCATCTGTAATGGTCCACCTGCACATTAATGATGAATGGCTCACTGTGGTGGCAATGCAGGGTATCCTCATCGTTGCGAAATGTCACTTGATCCCACGCTGATGGGGTGATCGTGACACCGCGTTGGATGTCTAGGATTTCTGAGGGTGCCGTGCATTGTCGTTTCACAGAAGGTTGGCGTGGGGGGAACCGTGGGGCTCCGCCATGCAAGGTTAGGATCTGGCCATGCACTTCAATGACGTTGGCTCCTGTGGCGGGAGCACAGTATTGGTGTAGCTGCCCCTTCTAGATCAGATGCTCGATTGCATTGCGGAGGCCATTGCATTGCTCTGTTGTGTGGCCATTATTGTCGTGGTAGGCACAGTGCCGGTGGCTCGCCGGGGCTTTTTTGGGAACTTGCTTTTGGGAGGTAGGGGGATGAGATCCTTGTGCCTGGCCCATATGTCCTCATATGTAGTGGTCAAGGTAGTGTGGACTTCATAATGAGGTGGCGGGGAGGAACGACGCTGTGGCTGTGGGGGGCTCTGGTCCCTTGACTTGTAAGGGTGGTCGCGGTTTCTCTGTCCCCCATGGAGACGGTCGGAGTTACGCCCCTGTTCTCAGGATGGGCCATGTGATTGCCCTTTCTCTTGCCTGCGGCTAAAGTGTTCATCTGGTGCCGGGGAAGTAAGAGCTAGCGTGGCATGGGCGGGACGTCCGAAAGTGGCAAATTCAGCACGGGCCCATCGCACCGCCAGGTCCATCAAGGCATCATAGGATCCTGGAGGGTTCTTGTTGATCTCCATCAGGAAACTGCCGGGGAGGAGGGCCTGACGGAAAGCCTGCTCCGCCACGCGAGGTTCTAAGTTGTGGCACCTTGCCGTGGCAGATTGCTACCGGGACAGCAGTTCATGGAGGCCTTCGCCCTCTTTCTGCTTGATGTGGAACATGGCATCTACAGTGCGGTAGATGCTGGTGTGCAGTATGAAACGATTGAGGAAACGTTCCGAGAGTTGGTCGAAGCTGTCTATGGAATTGGGTGGCAGGCTGAGGAACCAACTGAGTGCCTCTTCCGAGAGGGTCTCTTGGAAGGCATGGCATGCTATGGCGTCGCTGTAGCCAGAGGAGCTATAAAGCGAAAAGAATGTCTCGAGGTGGAGATGAGGGTCTCATGTGCCTTTATATTTATCCATCTTGAAGGGCTTGGCTCCCGGAGGCCGCTTCTCCATCTGCACTCGGGGTGTGAAGGGATTTGGGCGATGTCCGAAGCCAGAGAACAAGGGTCGCTGAGCCCCGCGACTCTCGACGCCTTCAACCCGTGAACCTAACTGCGTGACAATTTGGCTAAGTTGGAGCAGTAGGCGGGTTGGCATGTCAAGAGGTGGGTTGGGAGAGTTGGCAGTGGTGGAAGTGGAGATTGGTGGGGCGGATGGATTAGGTTGATGTGGTAGAGGGGAGTCATTGAGGATTGATGGTTGAGGGGCCGGGAGTGGAAATGAGGGGTGGGTTAGGGGATGGGACATGTACACAATCTGGCTAGGCCCTCCCGGGAGTACGGAACCAGTCTGGCCTTGGAGAGAATCCGGGGTCCCGGCAATTCGTGCCGCGCGGTCCAAGCTATCGTTGTACACGGTACGATGCTCTAACGTGGCGCGGAGCAAGAACTGCTCTTTTTCCAACTCAGCTATGCGTACTCGGTACGCTTCCGTTTCTGCCCTTTCCTTTGCTATCTGTTGAAGGAATGCATGGAAGTCCCGCTTGAGAATTTCAAGGGCTGTGGCGGAGTCGGAATGGTTAATGGGGGCTGGGTTGCTGGTTTGGGGAAGGGAGGTGTCGCCGGATTAAGGTTCTGTTTGAGTGCCAGGATCCACGGGTCATCAATAATCACCATGGTGCCGAGCTTTGAGGCAAGTGGGAGTTCCACAAGATAGGGCCCTCCTTCTAGGGCCAATTGTTTCTACCTGTTACGTCCCGAGCCGGGAAATGGTCGCGGGGCGGAACGAAGTAGAATTCCTGAGGGGCTTTCAATCGGTACCTGCACAAATAACAGCGTTACGGGGTCGGGACTGGGGTGGCCCAGTCTTCGACTCTCCGATGCTTAAGTGAGCTGCGTGCACTTGTACGGGTAGATGAATGAAAGTAAGGGAGAGAGTATGAATCTGAGATGTAAGTGTGTAGATGTGTGTACCTTGAGCTTTATAGGCTAAACTTGAGTACCTTGAGCTTGTTTCCAATGTGGGACTCTTTGCCCTCCTTTGGAGTGCGTCCTCTTTTGGGGGTGTTTTGCCGCTAGAGTGACTTTGGCAAGTGGTTTGTTACCGGCCCTTCCTTCCTTGGATGTCTGTGAAGGGCCCACCAGGGCTATGTCGACTGGGTAATTGTACCGTATTCTCGGCTTAACTAAGTGTTTTGGCTATGTACTAACTGGTATCTAAGTATATAAGGAAACAATTTGTTATGATCTGTATCAATAGTTTGGGACTGAAAGAGGAAGAAATCATTAGGGAAATTTTGTTTCTATTATTGAAGTGAGTAATTGAGGATTTGTTTGAGTGAAAGATTAAATTGTGGGTGATCGAGCTAGTTGTGATCAAAGGAGTGAATTTTTGTGAACTGGGAATAGACTTGGGTAGAGTGAGTGTTGGGCAAAAATTGTAAAAATATATATACCCAACATAACTTCACCCTATCTTATTGACTAAGATAGAGTTTTAATTTATGTCTGGTTCGACCCATTCAGAATAAAATAAATTAAATTCCTTAATTACAACCCCTGTTTTTCAGGAGAAAACTCTTTGATTCGATTACAAAGTACCAACGAGAACTGTGTATGTTCTAGGGTGTTTGGCCTGGAGAGAAATGCGAATTTGGACTAGAAGAATTTGACTAGTGGTGTCAGAGATTCTGTTTGGAATTTTGGTTGCATCTAGTGGGTTGCTAGACTGCCTACGTACCCCTTTGTGGGATCAAACCGATCGTAGTTCAAAAGAGGTTTGTAGGCTTTTTGGCTTAATGCCGTCTTTTGGTTTAACAGACGTATTTTAAGTCCGTTAACTGTGTTTCTTGTGGACACTCAATTTGGTAGAGTGTTTGTTGATTTGATTTAGGCACTCGGAATAGGTGAGGCAGCAGCGTGACAGAAAGCTTGACTGGATTTGGCCACAATCCTTGATAGTGGCGTAGGCGATCTCTGCGTGTAGGCGAACTGCTTTTTCATGCGGACTCTGCGTGTATGTCTGTGAGCGGGCTCCGCGTGTATGTCTGTGAGCGGGCTCCGCGTGTATGTCTGTGAGCGGACTCCGCGTGTATATATGTAGGCTGACTCCGCGTGTATATATGTAGGCAGACTCCGCGTGTTCACTTGTTAGCGGACTCCGCGTTTTATGTCTGTGAGCAGACTCCGCGTGTATGTCTGTAAACGGACTCCGCGTGTTCACTTTTGAGCGGACTCTGCGTGTATGTCTATGAGCGGACTCCGCGACTTACTTCGTCTTCTGCATGAATGGATCTTGCCTCGCCTGGGCTTAGAGCTTCTGAATATTAGCTCGTCACCCATTATGCTTCTGCTTCAATGTAAAATCACCTCGCCACCCCCTAGGGTGTTGCCTTGGCTTGAATGTTAGCTCGCCACCCTTTTAGGGCTCCTACCTTAGCACGAATGTTAGCTCGCCACTCCATAGGGTTCCTGCCTTGGCTCGAATGTTGGCTCGCCACCCCTTAGGGTTCCTCCCTTGCCGCGAATGTTGGCTCGCCTCTCCTTAGGGTCTCTGCCTTGGCTCGAATGTTGGCTCGCCACCCCTTAGGGTTCCTGCCTTGGCTTGAATGTTGGCTCGCCACTCCTTAGGGACCTTGCCTTGGCTTGAATGTTGGCTCGCCACCCCTTAGGGTTCCTGCCTTGGCTTGAATGTTGGCTCGCCACCCCTTAGGGTTCCTGCCTTGGCTTGAATGTTGGCTCGCCACCCCTTAGGGTTAAGTAACCTCGTCACCCCTTAAGGTTAAGTAACCTCGCCACCCCTTATGGTAAAGTCACGTCGCCACCCCTTAGGGTTAAGTAACCTCGCCACCCCTTATGGTAAAGTCACGTCGCCACCCCTTAGGGTTAAGTAACCTCGCCACCCCTTAGGGTAAAAGTCACGTCTCCACCCCTTAGGGTTAAGTAACCTTGTCACCCTTAGGGTAAAAGTCACGTCGCCACCCCTTAGGGTTAAGTAACCTCGCCACCCCTTAGGGTAAAGTCACGTCGCCACCCCTTAGGGTTAAGTAACCTCGCCACCCCTTAGGGTAAAGTCAAGTCGCCACCTCTTAGGGTTAAGTAACCTCGCCACCCCTTAAGGTAAAAGTCACGTCGTCACCCCTTAGGGTTAAGTAACCTCGTCACCCCTTGGGGTAAAAGTCACGTCGCCACCCCTTAGGGTTAAATAACCTCGCCACCCCTTAGGGTAAAGTCACATCGCCACCCCTTAGGGTTAAGTAACCTCGCCACCCCTTAGGGTAAAAGTCACGTCGCCACCTCTTATGGTTAAGTAACCTGCTACTGCTTTGGCGCAGCTGTAAGTTCGCCTTTGCTTTAGGGCTTTAAACCATCTAGCGAGGGCACGCGAACTCTGCTTCGCAGGACTATGTCATCTTTTCCTTGATTTCCTTGATGAGATTGCGTGAACCACATAACTCCAGATGTCTATCCCTATTTGGTTGGGAGTTGGACTTGAGGAAACTGCTCTTCTATAAATTGAGGTGTCGTCTCCTAGTTTTTGATCTGGTCAAGGATTCGTCGAGTCGTCAAGGGTGAGTTCCTGCTCTTCGAACCCGCGTTGCTTGTTTGTTTCCTTCCCCTTGCATGGCTTGTTATGCGAGCTGCAAGGCCATATGTTTGTTGTAACAACGGGGAGGTCGTCTCGCCTTAGACTTGGTGACTGCCTCGCGGGGTCTTCACGCGAGGGGAGAGGACGTTGCTTTCAGGCTTCCGGCGGAGTGATACAGAAAGATAAAGGCAACTGCAAAAAATAAAAGAAAGTTAGAATGAGGGCTCCACCTTTGGTCTGGCTCGCCGCTTGTCTTCTGCTTTGCTTTCTTCCTCTGTGCTTCGCCTTCTTTCTCTCTGTTTCTCTCTCTGGTTTCGCCTTCTTTGTCCTTTGTGCCGTGTGTTCGTCTCTGTCGCTCTCCCCTTTTTTTTTCTTCTTCTCTGTGTCTCTTTATATATAGTGTACTGTTTGGAAGATTGAGTTTGTATTAGACTTTATTGTCCAGCTATTTGCAAGAGTTACAGTTGAACTCTGAAGCATTGTGCATATGTGGCACAAAAAAAATATTTATATATATATTTATATTTTTTTTAAATGCTTTTCTTTTCTTTTTTATTTATATATATTTTTTTTGCCGATCAACAGTGAGAAAGACATTGGAGATGGAGAGAATTTTCACGTGGTTTTAGAAGGAAGAAATAAATAGTTTTGATATTTTCTTCAGTAAAAATCTAATAATAATCAAAACTCACGGAGGTAGAGTCCCGTTAAGTTTTGTTTAGTGAAAATCCACGTGTTAGTTTCTAATTGACAGGCACAAGTTTGACACATGAAAATCCGAAACATGTGATTTATTTCTGGTAAAATATCATCATGTTCTTATCATATTATAATCACGAGGAGCGGCAAAACAAGCACCTAAACTCTAATACCTAAGCTGCCGCTCTCTCATCGGAGAACAGCCGAACCCTAGCTTCCCTTGAAGCGTTTTCCAGGTCCTTTGCATCCAAATCAACGCCATGGTTTCTTTCCTGCCGTCCCTTAACATCACCTCATCTTTAAAAGCCTCTAAAAGCTCATCTGCATCCTTATCACTCTCATATTTTGAAGGAAATCCTAGTATGGCTTTTCTTGGCGTCTCCTTCGCCTCCTGTTCGAAAAACTTTAAGTCGAACTCTGATGTGGGATCTCAGACCTTTTCCATCGACGAGGTCAGGAGATTGTTTGCTGCATTCGACTTGGCATCCTCTTTGGGTTTTCAAAACCCTAGCCAAGCATCATCAACAACCCAAACTTTGTCCATTGATGAGGTTATACGATCCTTCATTGCCTCTTTAGCCTTAGCCAACTTAAAGGTTATCAATCTCTCAGATTATGGTTTTGCTTCTCCTAATATGAAGAGAAGACGCCCTCTTTGTTTACGAAACATAAAAGGTTAGAAGAAGAAAGTGCAAGAGGAAGAGAAGCCTCCCACCATCACCTCTCTACCTGCAAGGCCCCCGAGCCCTAGCTTGAAGGGTAAGGAGGTTCTTTGATCGAAGTCCTTTTTTTTTCTATTTCCCTTTCTGCATTCTCAGTTTTGTTTTTGTTTATTTCATAACAATTGCTCTTGGTCCATGTTTTTCAAATGTGGAAGCTTTATTTTCTTGTATTTTAGTTTGTTTAGATACAATTGCCTATGATCTATTACTATTAGATTATAGGCTTCTTGTAAGCCGAAATGTGTAATGAAAATGTAACCCTCATACGAATCAGATAATCTTGTTTGTACTCTGTACGCATGGTAACGAATCGATTCGTATTGTATTATCTGTTTTAGTACTGTTGACAAAAAAAATTTTAGGCTAAAAAAAAATTATAATTATGAAGCATCGTTAAGAGCATCGCAAAACAAAAACGCACATTTATCATCAGTTTATTAGTCAAATCAACAACATCATGTTTCAGAGATGCGCTACCGTGCCAGATACCTAAATCACTTAAATTACTCACCAGCACAACATATTATTGGATTCATAAATACAGAAATAGTTATAATTGGTGGCGCGACAACAAATTTAATTATTTTATTGTATGTCTTGATTCATAAAATCCAATATTCTTCTTCGTCTGCAACAAAGTCCGTGAAAGCTGCAGACAGTTGATATCCGAAATCTGAATCACTTTGATCTTCCCAGCTCATCAAGTTGTCCACCACTTCCCGCGATATTATCACATTCATAGGTGCTTCCTCACTAGCTTCAGCTTCAGCTTGACTGGAACTATTATAAGGCAACTGTGTCTGAATATGATCCACTCCTTCTCCTTGAACCATTGTTACCTTATCACTACTGATCATGCTGCTGAACTTTGTAAAGTCGGTATTTAGAAATTCCGAAAGACTAATCTCTCTGGTGTAAAAATCCATCAAAATATCCGACGAACTTTCCTCCGTTGTAGTTGACGTAGTTGACGAATAATGAGACAACAATGACCCTTCACTGGATTCTGGTACCACTTTGGAGTCAAGACTATGATAATGATCTTCAACCTTGGCCGCGTCGACAGAGAGTCTCATATTCTTTGCCGCAGCCTCAGACATTTCCGGCTGTACTGACTTCTTACACAAGTGGCTGTTCCAGTAGTTCTTGATGTCATTGTCTGTTCGCCCTGGAATTCTTCCTGCTATTAGAGACCATCTGCACCCAACCAATCACAACCTACATTAGTCAGCAAACTACATATTCAACTGCTAGTTCTAGTTATATTATTAAGTAGTATTCGATATGGACAATGAGATTATACGTACCTATTTCCTAAGAGTTTATGGAGCCTGATGATGAGGTCTTCTTCTTCTTGTGTAATGTTGCCTCGTTTTATGTTCGGTCTCAGATAATTCAACCACCGAAGCCTGCAACTCTTCCCACATCTCCTAAGCCCTGCAATACACAACTTATAAGTTCTATAAGATCATCTCAACTGGCATATATACGGGTTATTAGCTAGTCTGATCTATATGATTATGAGCTCGAGCTCACCTGTTTGTTTAGGAATGCTACTCCATTTTTGATCGCCATGAGCTTTGATATGATCCGCAAGCATCTTGTCTTCTTCAGCTGTCCAGGGTCCCTCCTTAGAACAGCAAGGTCTTCTCCCCATCTTTTACTAAACCGCTAGCTGACCCTCCAATCTCTTTCTCTCTATGATCACACCCTATATATGACTATGACTGATCTTTTAACTCTTTGAGCTTCTAGCTAGAAGCACTCGCACAGTGTCAGCTAATTACTTGAGTGGTGTTGGAGGTGTCTGCGTCAGTGTTGGTTCTTATAAATAGTATAAAGTCATAGGCCGGTCAATGGTACCCAAATTTAGTTATTCAAGACGACATAAAAATATAATAATTACATGTATCACGATGATTGATACCGAATAGAGTCGAGTCATAATTTTTTTTTCTTTAGGAAAATGGAGTCCAGCTCTATTAATATATAACGACGTCGTCTCTGTGTCAAGTTTGAAGGATTGGATCTCTCGTACGTAACGCAAAGATCTGGTCATCCAGATTTGAATAAGCACCTTACTGCCGTAGAGGCTCGCGTGCTATACACAGTGAGTTCTGGGCACTACCAAACCCTCTTACGCGCCACCATGTAGAGTGGGGAAAGTAGCTGATGATAGATTATGCTGTAAAAAAGAGATTTAAGGAATAATTACTAGTGTAGTTTAAGGGGGGTCATGTGACCGTGCATAAGACATTGATCATTTGGATGATCGTTTGTCTTGATTAATAAAGCTTAATGATAATAGCTAAGCTTAGCTTTGGTCTTTTTCGATCATATTCAATATATTCATCTACCATTCCAATAATACAAAAATCTGGGACCTTTTGAAGCTAACTTTCCCGGTAGGGTCTTTTCCCAAACTTGAAAGTTCGTTGATTCTTTTGCCCTCGTGTTCCACATCTTCATGCATCGATTTTATTCACTTCTCAAGTTAGCTATAGTTGAATCTTTCATTTAACATGTGGCATATGCATGACTTAGATCGAGTGCGATGTCAAAGTCAAATTTATTGATTTTGGGCAATCATGTAGTCTATTATTGGCAAGGAATTTGTCACACATCGTATTAGTGTTGTACGTTTGCCACGTACGTGTGAAATTGTCCACAACTTCAGTCTTCGCGCCCACATGTACTCGAATGAAATAAATTTGAGTAATTTTGTACGAGTAATTGACTATTCATTGAAGTGATTATGAGCGTTAAGAAATTTGGTATTTGTTTCTTTTATACTTTTTAATAATGTCTTAAAAAATATAGGTATTATTGTTTTATTTCAATGTCTCGTTTGGTTTGCGGAAAGTAACTGTTAGGAAATAAAATATGTTCATTTCATGGACATTTAGGATGCAAAAAAGAAATGAAATGTTTGTCTCAAGGAACGAAAATATGGTGGAAAGTTGTTCATTCCAAACTCCAAAAATAACTCCCACTTTTAAGAAAAATCCGGATAAGAAAATTAGATAAAAACTCAAAATACTAGGCTTTTTTAAGATAAACTCATACATATTTTTCTTTTATTTTACACTTATTCCACATAAGCAAACTTACCATATAAAACAAATTTCTACAATTAATAGTTTTCTTTATTTTTCGGTTTCTCTGATTTACCCTTCAAACAGTAAAAAAACTAAATTTAGTATCTTTATCAATTTTAGCATTAATTTGAAACTCAAATACTGAGCTAAAATTTAGTTGAATTTAACTTTGTTATAATCAATTACATTCTTTAATTTTTTTACCTTGTTATTACTAACTCGAGTGTTTGTGTGTGTGTGTGTGTGTATATATATATATATGCTATATACATAAGTATGTCATTTGTAATAGAATAATTTTTTTCATTCCTGAGCTCACAATGTCTATCTACATAATTGAAAAATGTCTAATTGTAAGGTACACATTCTTGTTCTTTGATCAATTTTCTTCTTTTTAAGTATATTAATATATTATTTCTCATCCTAATCGAGAGAACATTTTACTGTCAACTACTTACATTTTTAATGTATCTATTAAGTAAGACATGATATGTAATATATCTAAAAAGAAGAAACTCAAAATTGGGTTTATGGTATAGAGTTTAGGGTATAAGGTATAGAGTATAGGGTTAGGGTATAGGTTCAGGTTCAGGTTCAGGGTATAGGGTATAGGGTTTATGGTTTAGGAATGGAGGACCACGTCATAAGTCAAATGGTCCTACGGTGTCATTGTAAAAAAATTTCATTTTACTCTAATAATCAAATATCTTATTTATATTATATTCTACCTTATATATAGATCATAGAATGAATTCCTTTTACATAAATTTTTTCATAAAAATAAAGAAAACTGCATGATTCTTACAAATTGATTGAAAAATGTTAGTGCTAATTAAAAGAAAAACTCATAATCAAAGTATTTATGACAACACCAATTAAGTTTATTTATTATGTTTATATGTTATAGTTGAATAGTGTCAATTGTGTAAAATTTAGAAAAAATAGGATATAATATGTATCATAATTGTTACATTTTAGATGTCTATCAATTATGAATATTATGTGGGTTTTATTTAAAACCACTCTTTAAATTTGGGTGTATATGAAAATCCCTCTAACTTTATTTATGTTACCAAACACCAAAACGGAAAGATTTTAGGAAATTTTATTTCTCTTCTCTTTCTTTTTACATTACATAAAAAAGATCACAAATAAACTACTTTCATTTAGACAAACCAAACGTTACCTAATAATGACTCTTTTCAACAGCATCACGTACCGTAGTAATGAACAAGCTAGGATATCGAATGAACATATAGCCATCTAAAGGAAGTTTTATGAGGAAGCAATTACAACATTATCTTGCTCTGTTTCCCAATTCATTCGTGTATTTATTATCCGGCTTTACGTATGCACTCTGCATATAGTTTTGCAATCCCCTAGACTCGAAATAACTCCATCGATCTCATCCTCATATCTCATCCTTCCCCCATGCCACTCATCAAGAGCTTTAATCTTCTTACATGCATGCATACCAGTACTAGCCAGTAATTAATCTCTATGGACCCAATTATTTCATTTCATAAAATTCATATACGTTCGTGGCTTCTGCATTACTGCCGTATTCTCTTATCAGATTGCAGAAGCCCATAGACTCCATATATATTTTAACAGATTAGTTCCTTGACCTGCAGATGTTGATAAACATGCAAAATTGATCGGGATGTAATAATTATGATCGGATAAGATTCGGATCCATATACATACATATATATTACAATTAGTTAACTGCACTGAAGAAAAAGGCTGGTGTTTTATACGCGATCAACCACAAGAAAAAAGAAGAGCTAGAGCTGCGCATGCATGTGGAAGCTAGTTGCTCGATTATATATGCTATATACATATATATCTTTGCTATACAAATTAATCAGATTCAAAAAGCTTTCCCCACTATATATATGGATTAAAAATGGGTTCGGTCTAGCTCTCTCTTATGTGTTTCATGATCTAAGAACCCGACCATATCCTATTCTATATATTGTTTAGAAAGCTGTATGTTCTGGGAAACCCATCAAGCCCTAGCTAGCTAATTCGCTCAGCTGTCTAGTGTAGAAAGAAAGTGCCTCTAATATAAACCAGAAAGCTTTCCTTTCTTTACAACTACCTGCAGCCCAGTATATGATTCAACCCATCATATGCTCCACTAAGTTAATTAATATTTAAGCTGCTGCTGGCTGCTTTAGGGGGGGGGGGGGGGGGGGGGGGGGGGGGGGGGGGGTCCTAAACCTAGCTGTACCGTCGGCTCCAATTTATTCCTCTAATTCTGCCGTTTAAGAATCGGACGACAGATGAAAGCAAATGTAGATGAAAGCAAATGTACCACTATAGCTAAGAGCCAGATGTATCGTGATCGATGTATAAGACACCAAAACCAAAGAACCAATAAACTGTTGAGTCCAGTTGATTGACAACATACGTGAAGCGCGAGCTTATGAGGGACAAGTAAATTCACTAAATTGGTTGAAAATTGTAGAGTAATGCTAGGTGAACCACATAGAACTCATCTTATGTGGCAAGCTGACGTGACATATCCATGTCATCAATATAAGATTTCTAATATTTTAAATTTCTGTTTTTTATTATTAATTACAAAATTTCTTATAAGATTGAAAAAAGAATACAAAATGAAAAATGAGATTTTGTAATTAATAATAAAAAACAGAAATTTAAAATATTAGAAATCTTATATTGATGACGTGGATATGTCACATCAGCTTGCCACATAAGGTGGGCTCTAGGTGGTTCACTAAAAGATGGTTCACCTAGCATTACTCTATAATTTTTAACTTTTTTTTTGTCAAATATGTATGGTCTAGATGCATTTGTCTCCTCTCCCTTTCTCTTAAAACAGTGATTTAGCCATTTAGGTGATGAACAAGCATGTGTACGTCTCAGTGTGTGCATGCGCATTATGGAAGATAAGAGGGGCAGTACTAATACTATAGCTAGATCGATAAGTTTAATACTTTAGTTTCATCACTACTGTTCACTTTAAGTAGACCTTCTTCAATTATCATCACCATATCCCTTTCATCAACGCCATATATATATATATATATATATATATATATATATATATATATATATATATAGCCCCCTTCCATTGAGGGATCCCTATTTTTGACCACTTTCTAGGGATAGGGCATTACACCACTTCCCAATTGAATTTTTACATCTCCACCGTTCATATCTTAGGTCTATATGAGTAGATCACCTCTACAAAATTTCATATGATTTGGTGATCGTTAAGACTTTCAAATCTTTGATTTAGTTTTAATGATTTTGAACGGTCCAGCTTATGTCAAACTAAAACCGTTGAAGGTCATTAAAACTAA
This sequence comes from Fragaria x ananassa, assembly GCA_034370585.1. NCBI lineage: Eukaryota > Viridiplantae > Streptophyta > Magnoliopsida > Rosales > Rosaceae > Fragaria > Fragaria x ananassa. The sequence goes on along the minus strand of CP139769.1, from coordinate 5,875,735 downwards.
ATCAAACTTTTGAAAGCCTTAACGATCACCAAATCATATGAAATTTTGTAGAGGTGATCTACTCATATAGACCTAAGATATGAACGGTGGAGATGTAAAAATTCAATTGGGAAGTGGTGTAATGCCCTATCCCTAGAAAGTGGCCAAAAATAGGGATCCCTCAATGGAAGGGGGCTGTATATAAATTCAATTGGGAAGTGGTGTAATGCCCTATCCCTAGAAAGTGGCCAAAAATAGGGATCCCTCAATGGAAGGGGGCTGTATATATCACTAGTGGATTACGATTCTTAGCCTACGAAATATTTCCGTCGGTTAAGAAACATATTCCGTCTACTAAGAACTTAGTCGACGGAATAGTCGTCGACTAAGATCCGTCGGCTAACAGTCGTCTGCTAAGACAATAGCCTACGGAAACATATATTTCCGTCGACTAAGTTATATCTTAATCGACAGATCTTAGTCGACGCCTATTCCGTCGACTAAGTTATTGTTTCCTAAAAGACGGAAAAAATCCGTCGGCTCTATTTCCGTCGATTAACATTTACCTAAACGACAAAAGGCTTCCTTCTTTACAGACGAAATATTCCGTCGGCTAGGATTCCAGTTTCTTAAACGACGGAAAATTAGCGTCGGTTAAGATCTAGCCGACGATACGGTCCTCTTTCTGTTTATTCTTAGCCGACGGAAAACAAAATTTTACGTCGGTAATGATTATCTTATACCGACGGAAAGTATACTTTGTCGTCGACTAAGAAGGTCAACGGTCGGTCGTTATTCATTCTTAGCCGACGGAAATGAAATGTTCCGTCGGTAAGGTTTATACCCTTACCGACGGGTTTTCAATTTTCCGTCGACTAAGGTGAGTCAGAATTTTTTTTTCAGAATTGTTTTTTCACAATTTATTATTTGTTTTGGTTTTTAATTTTTTTACTGATAAAGTAGATATTTGTTTCGGTTGTTTTAGAAATATTTACATTAAAACTAAATATATAGATCGAATCATTAATAATATAAAAATTATGCATTAATAATTAAAATTGTGTTCATACAAACTAAAATTTGACTAATAAAAATTCAAAAACTGATCTTCATCAACAAATGCCGAAGACGACTGAGTAGGAAGAGGAGGTGGAGACGACTGAGTAGGAGGAATCGAAGATGACTGAGGAGGAGGAGGAGGACCCGGAGAAGAATGAGGAGGAGCCGTAAAAGGCGGAGGAGGAGGAGCCGGACCTTCAGGTTCTAGACCTAGGCGAGAGAAGATCTGGTCCATCCGTGAGTTAACAGTAGTGTACTGATTACGGTACCACACAGACTCGGCCTCAGCCCGCTCAGTCCGCTCCTTATACTCACGGACCTCTTGTTCAAGGCGTTCAATCCTTTCCCTGTCTTGATTTGGAGGAGCACGACTCCGCAAGGTCGAACCGGACGAGGACTGGCTCAAGTCTCGCTCACCTGCTCGTCCCATCCCTCGTATCTCCTTCCCTTTGCGCTTGTCCAACACAGCATCCAACACATCAATTTGTTGTGTTTGAATGATCTCCATCATTTCCTCCTCTGTAGCTTCCGGATTTATCTTCTTCAAGTCTGTCTTTCGACTTTCGACCTCCGCAAGCATCTTCTCCTGCATAAACAAAACACCAAGGAATACACCAACCACATAATTCAACAACAATTACACCAACACCAACACCAACATATTTCTTAATTAATACTAAGTATCCAAATCAAAGAGACATAATTAATTAAATAATTAAAGGAAATACACTTACATATTTCTGGGTGGCCACTTCGTCACCGGGTCTCACATAACTCGCCTCGAATCCCTTGATGATCGGCAAGGGCTCACCTTTGTTCCTTAGATCCTCCATGATGTAGACAATAGGAGAAGAACCGCTATGGTGGTGCATCGTCTTCTTACCACGGTTCTTCTTGTTCGCGTTCGAGAGTTTCTAATACGCGATATAAATAAAATATCAGTAATTATATTTTTTTATTTATTAAAAAAATAAATAATAATATTTTATTCTATAAACCTAAAACATGGCAATAAATAGCATAACCGAACCCACAAAATCATCATGCATAATCGTCGGCAATGTTAAGTTTTACAATTTTAATTTTTTTAATAAGAACAAATTTAATAATATATTATTCTAAAAATGCTTGAAAAAATATATTATTGTAACAAAATTAATAATATATTACTCCAAAATATAGTGGTCAACATTATCACCAAAAAAAAAAAGCAATATACACATACCTTGAACGCGTCACTCTCAAAATGCGTGCAAAGAAAGGCCCACTCATCCTCCCTCCCATAGAACTCCGTCGGCATCCCTTCTGGTCCATGCTCTTGGTAGACATTGTGACACTGCCACTTCCACTCCTTGTACCTAGCCTGTGCCGTGTCCATGATCCACCTCACCGTCACAATGTCATTGTTGTCCCACATGTACCATGGCTAAGAAATAAAAATAAATTAATACATCAACAAAAGTATTAATTGAAAACTATTCAAATAAACCAAACTAAGTAAATTAATTTTTATGTACTTACCGACAATGCGTTCCACACCTTCCACTGTTCCGATTGCTCAAGGTCGTGGAACGTCCTAGCCCTCGTTCCAACCAGGCTACGTATGGCCGACCCAATGTCCTTGACCAAAAGACTGTTGACCCCTTGAACCTTAGGCCCTTTCATACGAGGGCAATACTCTATCGGTATCTTCCCCCTAGCTTCTTGCATAACGCCTCCGTCGCCTTTCCACACACAAAACCCCGTTTCTTTTTCGGTGGGGGACCTACAATAAATAAAACAAAATATTAGGTATCATTTGCAAAAAAGATTCAAGTTAATATAAGTAAAAGAATAATAATTTTTTTATTTTAAAACATTTATTATTTTAAATAAATATGGATTACTACAAGAAAATTAAGCCTTTTAATCATGCCAAGAAAATTAAAAAAATAAACGATTTTTTTATTATTTTATTTAAAAAATATAATTTTTTTTATTTTAAAAATATCATTACCTGTAGTGGGGGCCTTTGCTTTACAGCGGGCACTAGGAATGGGCCTGCTGGTTTCGGAAGCCGATGTGGACGACGCTTCAGTGGTTCCGGTCGTCGCCCCAATAGTGGAAGTCGTATCGGATGGTATAAAGGGCTGCCTGATGAGCAAAGGAGGAGCCCCTGGTGGTACTCTTCCAGGCGGCAAAGGTGTGGGCTGGCTGGAAGTAGCCTGGTTACATAAGGCCGCCATCATCTGTTGAGCCCTCTCCGAACGTTGCTTCCTCTTCCCAATGATCGGCATCTTTAAACATAACAAGTTAATTAAACATGTGATGGGTATAAATTCTTACATACCTCAATTCATGTAAAAATCTATCCTATATTAACAAGTTGTACCTACATGATATATCCCATTCCTATGTCTTTACCTATCTATACATTATGTGCAGTCAATAATTCCATTCTCTATATTTTCTAAAATCAGAGACACAAAACAAAATCCACCGGCAGCATAATGACACAAACATAACCAGCTAAATGCCTGCCTGCATATCCTTCCACACTAATACTTCCACTAACTTCTAATCTCTTATAATTTACCAAATCGGAAACCAAGTTCATATATGATCTCCGTCGACAAACTATCAATTAAGGGCATTCATGCACACTTTCTAAACAATTCACAACATTTCTCCACAAATCAAACACATATATTACTAAACAAACAGAGATATGAATTCATCAATTCATCAATTCATCAATTCATCAATTCGTCAATTCACAGAGTAAGAAAATCGGAGAGTTTAAGAGACTAACCTGCCAAACACAACGGAGGACGACATGTGGAGTTTCGGTTTAGGTGGAGGAACTGGTGAGGGTGAGGGCGAGAAAGAGAGAGAGAGAGAGAGAGAGAGAGAGAGAGAGAGAGGCGGTCGGACGGGTTCCCTTAGGGTTTAGGTCGGCTGGGGTGGTGGTGTCTAGGAGGCGGTGATGGGTGTAGGAGGCGGTGGAGGAGGCTCGGATTGGGTGGAGGAGGTTCGGATTGGGTGGAGGAGGCTCGGATTGGGTGGAGGAGGTGAGTGTCCTAGTCGGTTGGGGTGGAGGTGGGGGGTCGGACGAGGTGGCGTTGACGGTGGTGGTCGGGTGGAGGATCGGACCTCGTCGGCAGCGGAGTGGAGGCGATCGCGAGATCGAACAGAACAGAGAGATCAAACAGAACAGAGAGAAGAAACGTCGACGAGATAAGGTTTTATAGTAACTTAGGCGACGGAATATGAAATTCGTCGGCTAAGAAAATTTCAATTTTCGCGGAAAAAAAAGCGCAATGATAAACCGCCAAAATTTTCGTCATCTTAGTCGACGGAAAATAAATAATTCGTCGGTTAAGAAAGTCCAAGTCGACGGAAAAATAATATTCCGTCGGCTAGGAAAAAAAGAAATTCTTTCTTATTTGCTATGACTTCCCGATCTATAATTCCTAACAATGCGTTCATGACCAAATCTGCAACAAGAATAGTAATAATGGGAACTGAAAACCCACCGTCAGATACGACCAGCATAATGAATTACGTAGGTGGGAAAAAATTCAGCTCCATCTGACAAAGATAAGGGCTCGATCCGTCCGGTCAATCGGCGCGGTCAAACCCCTAAACGGACGGAAACGGCTATTCGACCCTCCAAATCACGTAATCTGGCCAGACCTTCAACTGAGAATAGTTTCCAATCGACGAGACTCTTACGGGGCAATAAAAATTTGGTAAAAAATAAATACCCGGGATAGGGCTACCACTAGGTAGAAATAAGAGAATTTCGTTGACCGGAACAACCGGCACCGAAATTTTACCGGAATATCTTCATTTTTCACGGGTTGACGTATTTCACCGTTCCGGTCATATCTTATTTCACGACTTTTTTGCGTTTGAGGCTTCTATGTATACGTTGTCTTCAAAACGACACTTAAACTCAACACTTGTATAAAAAAGTTATACAACATTAGTACATATAACGTGAGTTTGGTGATCGGAGAAGAGGAACTGAAAACCTACCGTCAATAGGACTAGCATAACGAATTACGTAGGTGGGAAAAAATTCAGCTCCATCTGACAAAGATAAGGGCTCGATCCGTCCGGTCAATCGGCGCGGTCAAACCCCTAAACGGACGGAAACGGCTATTCGACCCTCCAAATCACGTAATCTGGCCGGACCTTCAACTGAGAATAGTTTCCAATCGACGAGACTCTTACGGGGCAATAAAAATTTGGTAAAAAATAAATACCCGGGATAGGGCTACCACTAGGTAGAAATAAGAGAATTTCGTTGACCGGAACAACCGGCACCGAAATTTTACCGGAATATCTTCATTTTTCACGGGTTGACGTATTTCACCGTTCCGGTCATATCTTATTTCACGACTTTTTTGCGTTTGAGGCTTCTACGTATACGTTGTCTTCAAAACGACACTTAAACTCAACACTTGTATAAAAAAGTTATACAACATTAGTACATATAACGTGAGTTTGGTGATCGGAGAAGAGAAACTGAAAACCTACCGTCAGATATGACCAGCATAACGAATTACGTAGGTGGGAAAAAATTCAGCTCCATCTTGTCAAATTCTTTCTTATTTCTTATTTGCTATGACTTCCCGATCTATAATTCCTAACAATGCGTTCATGACCAAATCTGCAACAAGAATAGTAATAATAATAAAGGCCGTGAACATTTGACGCAAAGTGTGTTCCGATCAATATATATGAAAATGTAATTGTTAATACATCGATCTCCGAAGTTATGCAAATTCATAATAATAAACCAATGAAAGTTAAGTTACATCCCCAAATTAATTTAATCATACTCATCTTCATAATCTTGGTCTTCGGGATCATCATCCTCCTCGAATTCCTCTGAATCCTCATCTTCTTCGTCCTCGTATTCGTCATCTTCTTCGGGTTCGGGCATAGTAACTTCAATGTAACCTGTAATGGCCGGAACGTGTTGGTCGTTGACGCGAATGTCCACGTCATTGGGAATTACAGGTGGAGTTTCCTCTTGATATGGTTCGTTCGGTACAGAGCTCGGTTCCGTACCCTCATCCACTCCCAATGTAGCTGCACTCCATATATTCCTATGTGACATTACCTGCACCACTTTCCAACCCTCACCCATAGCCGGATCATCAAGATAAAAGACTTGTTGTGCCATGGCGGCAATAACAAACGGCTCATTCTCATACCATGAAGTGTTTGTGTTCACTGATAACAAACCATGGTCTGTAACCGTACTCCTGCAAACATTTGGGTCAGTATTGAACCATTTGCACTTAAACAACACAACTGGCATACGGTTCCCGTAGATTAGTTCGATAACGCTGATAAGCACCCCGTAGTAGTTGTGAGACTTGCCCTCAACCATAACTCCATTGTTTTGAGTGATGCGACCATCATCTCGTTCTGATGTCACAAACTTAACCCCGTTAACAAAACATCCCGCATGTGCTCTGTGCTTTAGCGGTCCGCCAGCCAAACAGTGCAGCTCGGGGTCGTAAAATTCATGTTGGTTCTGTTGAATATGCATCATCTGCAAAATAACGCAATTTAGTCAAACAAAATGATGAGAAATACATTAAATTTATAAGTAACTTAAGAATAACGTACCCAAATCGGGAAGTAGTCAGGAAAATCTCTCTTGTGAATGGCTTCATTCCCATTTTGCCTGCTCAAATGTTTCTCCAGATAATCCTCCAATTCATCGCAATGTTGAAGGACGCACCAATGAGCCTCCTTCAATTCTTCGCGACTCAATCTGTATTCCCTACCTAGCCTGCCATACGGTTGTACTTCGTCGGAAACAACTGATAAATGGAATTGATTTCCCCCTCTTGAAGATTCCCCTCCCGTGTGTTCATCATTAAGATATGTGTTGTAGAAGGTTACACACTCACTAGAAATGTAAGCCGCCGTGATCGAACCTTCAGGGAAACGTTTGTTCCTGTTCGTCTTCTTGTAATCTCCAAGTTGCCTACAAAATAAAAAGTTATTGCAAAAATTCATGTTATGTGAGACTTTATTGACAAAAGTATAGACTGCATACATACCTCTCGTTTGGATAACACCAGGTATATTGTACCGGACCTGTAAGCAACACTTGTTCAGGAAGGTGGACCATGAGGTGGACCATGATGCTAAAGAAAGTGGGGGGGAAGATCCTCTCCAGCTTGCACATGATGTACGCAATATCGTCTTGCAAGGACCGGACCTCTGACTTTTTTAGCTCTTTAGCACATAACCTCTGAAAGAAGTTGGACAAAGCCACCAACGTGTCAACCACATCACTCTGCAAATACGGGCGAATGACCACATGAAGAAGACGTTGCAGGAGAACATGACAGTCATGGGTCTTCAACCCGATAATCTTATTTTCCCCCATCTTAATACATCGAGCTATATTTCCGGCATACCCACTAGGATACTTAACCTCACGAAGCCACTTAAATATCTCCGACCTCTTATTAGGAACCACCGTGTAGCCTGCTTGAGGCATTACATGTTTGCCGGTCTTTTTGTTTAGCTTTATCCATAGCTTTCGACGTATACCCATCTTTTGAAGGTCAGCACGAGCTTTGGCGGTGTCTTTGGTCTTGTCTTTGATGTCTAGAATTGTTCCAAGGATGCTGTCACAAACATTCTTCTCTATGTGCATGACGTCTAAGTTGTGTCTGATCTTCAACGTCGACCAGTAAGGCAACTCAAAGAATGAACTCCTGTGCGTCCAATACTTAAACTCTTCAGGGGTGGGAGGATTCTTGTCATTTACATACCTAGCGCTGCTCAAAATTCCAAACCAGTGCTGGTTCAGCATATCCAAAATCCATTGACCAGACCTCCCTTCGGGTTTCGGGCCATGCTCAACAGTCCCATCAAATGCTTGTGCATCGTACCGCCACGGGTGATCCGGTGGAAGCCATCTACGGGATCCTAAGTAAACAATTCTGTGGGCATGATGACTGGAATTGACCTCGTCTATACATACAGGGCACGCCTTGTATCCATGGGTAGTTTGACCAGACATCATCCCGTAAGCAGGAAAATCATTGACGGTAAAAAGAACCGCTACTCTCATGAAGAAGTAAGTCTTACTATACCTGTCAAAAGTATGGATTCCATTTTCATATAATTGTAGGAGCTCGTCGATTAATGGCCTCATGTACACGTCCAAGCACTTTCCTGGAGAATACTTGCCCGGAACTAACATAGTAAGAAAATTATACTCCGTTCTCATGCACATGTTTGGAGGCAAGTTGAGCGGAAATGCTATCACAGGCCATATACTGTAAGAGTTATTCATGTCTCCAGTAGGATTGAATCCGTCTGTTGCTAGTCCAAGTCTGACATTTCGACATTCAGAGGCAAAATCAGGAAATGAACGGTCAAAGTGATTCCAAGCCTCCCCGTCTGCGGGGTGTGTGAGATTATCCGGATCTACTCTAGGCCTATCCGGCTCTTGCTGGTGCCTTTCGTGGTGCCATCTCATATGCTTGGCCGTATGTGAAGACATGTAGAGACGTTGTAGACGAGGACCCAATGGGAAATAGCGAAGAACCTTCCTAGGAATGGGGTTTGTCTGTCTAGAACGAGCGTGTGGTTCATACCTCGGCTCATAGCAGTGTGGGCACTCAAATGCGTCCTTATAACCTTTGTAGTATAGGATGCAGTTATTGACGCATGCATCTATCTTGATGTACTCAAGACCGAACTCACTCAAGATGCTTTTGACCTTGTCATAATTTTCTGGACAGTTGTTGTCAGCAGGAAGCAACTCCTTCAGAAGTGCAATGTCATCGTTAAAACAAGCAACGGTCTTGTTCCTCTTCTTTTTGATACTCATCTGCTTCATGACAGTTTCCAATACAGTATGCTCACTTCCGGGGTACAGTGGTGTCTGTGCTTGCTGCATAAGCTTGTTGTAACTATCATAGCCACTACTGCCGACCTGGGAGACATCAGGGAAGGTTGTATTGTTGTTGTCCTGTGGAACACTTCCATCGTATGCTGAGGCGGACGGAAATGCATCGTTTAAGAAATTCATCACACCAGGGTCCCCGAAATTGGCACTAGAGGAAGACTCGCCCTGGTTACGTTGTGCTTGAATATCTACAAGTGTGGGCATATGTTCACTTGCTTCGCCGTGCCATGTCCAAGTGGTATAACTGGGACAAATACCGTATTGTGACATGTGAACATACATGTCCTCAAAAGTTACAGAATTGGCAGATCTGTTGCGACATTTTCCGCATGGACAAATGTGGAAAAGTTGTCCAGGAGAAGTCTTGCCACGGACAAACTCGATAAATTCAAAAATTCCTCTCATGTATCGCGGATGCCCTCTATGTAACTGCATCCAGCTCCTGTCGGCCATGTTGTAACCTGTAATAAAAGGGGAAATGAAAAATCTAACTATAAAAATACTGCGCGCTCACGTAAACAACGGTACGTATTCACCACAAAAACATAATGTGACGAAAATAACTGATTTAAACAAAAACATCATCAAATCAAATATTTGATTTAAGACCATATATATATATATGCATGAAAATATCAATATCATCACGAAAATAAATGAGTAAATATATCTAAGCACAAATTGAAAATAAAAAATTTAATGTAAGCATAAACAAAATGAAATATATATATGATCTCAAACACAAATTTAATATAATCGATCATAAACGAAAATATTATCATGAAAATAAATATTGTTTTAATATATCACCACGAAAATATCATCATCAAAATATCGATCATTTAATACACATCATGATTTACATAAAAAAAGATAATGATCGAAAGAAGTTGATCACATACATAATATATATATATATATATATATATATATATCTATATACATACATTGATTTAATAAACATCATCATTTTCTGCTACAACATATATAATATAATCTATATATATACATATATGATTTGCATAAACAAAATTAATATATACAATCAACAAATTAAAAATTCACACACATATATATACATCCATATATATATATATATACAAAATATACGTATACATGCATATATATAATCAATAATCCACACACAATTAATATATATAGAATATATTAATCAAACCATATATATATAATTAATCGTATATATGTATATATACACACACACACAAACACACAATAAAAATACAAATTAAACGAATATAGCCGGAGAGTCGCCGGAAAATATGACCGGTGAACTGAATTCCGTCGAAAATGTAAAGGTTGAAGAATATGTACCAATGATCAAAATGCTAGCTAGCTAGATTAGTTGCTTGAACTTCAATTCATGGCGAGAGGTGTTTCGGCGACGTCGAGAGGTGTTTTATTTAGAGCAGGTGATAGAGAAGGAGGTTTTTGCAGGAATGATATATTCTGTGCCGAGCTGGGTACCTGAAGATTCCTTCTGCACGTGCTCAGAGAATAATTCAGCTTTATCTTCTTAACCGACGGAATTTTCCGTCGACTTAGTCTTACTTTGTCGACGGATTATTTTTCTTAGTCGACGGAAGATGTTTCCGTCGACTTAAAACATCTTAACCGACGAATAATTACCGACATGAGTTATCCGTCGACTAAGATTTACTTAACCGACGGAAATTCCCGTCCAAAATTTTCCGTCGGATAAGAAAATCATAGCCGACGGATCTGTTCACCCTTCCTACGAAACTAGGTTCGTTGGCTATGAAAATCTTAGCCGACGGAAGTTAATTTTTCCGTCGGCTAAGATCTATAATCCGCTAGTGTATATTCCCAATTGAATTTTTACATCTCCACCGTTCATATCTTAGGTCTATATGAGTAGATCACCTCTATAAAATTTCATATGATTTGGTGATCGTTAAGGTTTTCAAAAGTTTGATTTAGTTTTAATGATTTTGAACGGTCCAGCTTATGTCAAACTAAAACCGTTGAAGGTCATTAAAACTAAATTGAACTTTTGAAAGCCTTAACGATCACCAAATCATATGAAATTTTATAGAGGTGATCTACTCATATAGACCTAAGATATGAACGGTGGAGATGTAAAATTATAATCTGGAAGTTGGTGTAATGCTCTATCCCTATAAATGACTTAAAATAAGGATCCCTCATTGGAAGGGCCCTGTATATATATATATATATATATATATATATAATCAGATGGAGACAATGAGACACCAATTAAGCATGTATATATAGTTAGTTAATAAATTAACTAATGATTAACCACTATTATTGTTTGTGACTGTGATATTAGTTTCTTTTTCCCCAACATCCTGATTTTCTTAGTTTTTTCAGGAAGAGCAGTAGAGCTTAATCTGATGCACACATATAGCTAGAAGTTTAAATTTGTAATCATAAGGTACGTAGTCGTTGAGAAAATAAGAAGCATATGCTATATGGCTGATGATCCATATGCACCTTAGCTACAAGTCTGAAACACAGTTCGAAGGCTTTGAAAGTTAGATGAGAACCCAAGAAAGCTATATATAGCTATCACCATCTTTTCACGGATTGTAGAAGTCGCTTTACTCTTTGATATTGACATTTTTTTTAATGTTCTCTGAACCCGTCGAAATTCTTCTTTTATCTCATTGATTTAGACAAAACAAGTGACAAATCTTTAGAAATAATATTCATGTAATCCATTAAAGTTTGCTCGATCATCTTTTAATTAGTAATAAAATACGTGTAATTTTTCATCTAATGGTTAAATTTAGTGGAGGTGTTTCAAAATCAATATCGGATCCTAGCGAACATTAACTTGCCGGATACTCATGTCTCATTGTAAATCCCATGCAATCAAGATGTATCGTAATACATGTACAGTTTGAAATGGTAGCTAGTGAGATCGAGTGAACTAACACAATTAAGAGATGCACTCGTTTCAGGCTGAAGTGTTATGGCCGGCTACTAATTAACAAAATGTGTATATTAATTTGGCAGTAAGTAATTACCATCATGAATCAAACGATTTAGCAAATCACAAAAGGCAATCCTGTATATAGTACTATCTTATAAATAATTGTATCATGACGTCTGAGGCTGCTGTATAATTCCCCAAAGAGATCTTTTTGAAAAAAAAATAGTTTGATTATTTGCCTAAGATATTTCTGTATTATATACGTAATATTTAGAGTATACCCGACTCAAAACTAACTGTTCCATGCAAAAACAGGAAGAAAAATAGAAGTAGGAAAACAAGCTAGAGTTGCATATATCATGAGTCATGCATGACCATTACGATTGGATATTAATTCAAACCCATCATGCATATATACGTACTTGCTCCCTTTGAACATGAAAAGTTTTATTTCTCACCCGGTGGCTTGTCTAATAATCTGAACGTAGACGTCGTAAGTTGGTAACGTACTTGCAGCAACATAAATCAAACGAAGCTGCAAATTTCAGGTATTGTTTGTCATATTCTGAACACAAGTATCTCTTTGGATTCCTGACATGCAGAAGAAGAATAGAGCATGTAGTTTTGTCAGGACCTTGCATCTCTTAATCGGTGAGTCACCTCGATCCTTCATGTTGGCAATTCAAATGTTTACGACTATTTTCCTTATGAGGAAAACGCATTCCTTATATCAGTAATTTTGGAGTTCTCAGGTATCTAAAGAACTATTTGTGTGCATTTGCATCTTTTTAGATCTTAGTTGTGTAATTTTCTTGTAGGCAAGTCATCAAAGGTGTTCTGACCGTTATGTGGTTAATCAACCTTGTTCTGTTCTAGCTGGAGGAAATTTCTCCGCTCCATTGGAACCATCTTGGGTTTCAAAACAAATCTCACAATTTTTTAAAATGACATATGGACCTCATGGTCTTGGTGAAAATGAATCACATTTGTACGTAGTATGTAGTCTTATAGACTCAACATTTTTTCATGCATTAAGATGTAGTTGGGTTTACGTCTTTGACCTCATATATAAGGCATTAGTAAACTAGCTAGCATGGATTAGTGTGTTAAGACTTAAGAGCAGATCCGATCCCCAGCTCACATTTTAGCATTAATTTTTAGCTTATGCAAAACCTTACAATATTATTTAATTACATGTTGTACAAATACAAATGATAAAACCCTAAACTAAGTAAAAGAGGGTGGTAAATAACCTAACGAAATTATTTCTACGCTTCAAGTATAAGAACAAGTTTTTACCTGCTACTAGAAGGCTTTACCCCCGCAAACAAAACAATATGATCTTTTTCTTCGATGTTGAAACTTAATTGAAAAAAAAAAACTTTCACGATCATCATTTTTGTCCGCATAGAACTGAAGTTGTTACGGTCAAATCAACAGCATTACTAATTGTTGGTCGTGTTTCAGTAAAATTATTTTGAGACGTAAAGAAAAAGAACAAAAGCTTGGGGATGGGGGCAAAAAATATTTGGCATATGGGCACGAATTGCGTGTAGTATCCTGCTGCTGCCTCCTACCACTAACACGTTACCTCATTCAAGAGCTGAGATTCTGAAATCATTGGCCCAAATGAAGAAAATCAAAACCCTTCGACTTCGACTATATAAAGAGCTTGGAATACCAAATCCTTCCTACCACACTAGTTCCTTGCTAACACAATCTGCCACCTCAAATGCAAAAACAAACAGCAAAGTTTCAGTGACAGTCGCTTTCCCACTTCGGTGCAGTTCTTCGTTGCGTGGGCTCTATATAAAGGGCAGGAGTGTCCTTCCCTTTATTCTTTTAAAGAGAAATTGAGACAGAGAGAGAGAGAGAGAAAGAAAAATGGGAAGGAGTCCATGTTGCTCCAAGGAAGGACTTAACAGAGGAGCCTGGACTGCCTTGGAAGATAAAGTACTAACATCTTACATCAAAGCTCATGGAGAAGGCAAATGGAGAAACCTCCCAAAGAGAGCTGGTGCGTACTCATCAGTCTAACTGTTCTTTTCACTTCTGATTTCGTTTTTCACTTACCCTGTTTTTACTCTATTGTTAATGCGCAGGTTTGAAGAGATGTGGTAAGAGCTGTAGGCTGAGATGGTTAAACTATCTCAGGCCAGACATAAAGAGAGGTAACATATCCGGGGATGAAGAAGAACTCATTATCAGACTCCATAATCTTCTTGGCAACAGGTAAGAACTACTGCCCTTTCAGAACTCAGAATTGATCTTTTCGTTAATTTTCATCTTAACAATTAGAGTTAAATATGTTTGTACGTACTTTGGCTGTGTTATAGATGGTCTCTGATAGCTGGAAGGCTACCGGGGCGAACAGACAATGAAATCAAGAACTACTGGAACACCACTCTGTCAAAGAAAGCAAAACCCGAATCGCATTCCGGATCATCCAAGGAAACATCTCCCGGTCCGACCAGATTCAGGCCCAGAAAGGCATCAGCCGCAGCTACTACTCAACCTCAAGTGATAAGAACCAAGGCCACTAGGTTAACCAGAATGCCAGTCCCGTCACTCCCACTTCTTATCGATGATTGTTCAACATCCACTACCGCATTAGAGCTTCAAGTTCCTCAAACCCAGTTGGTAAGTTCACTTCCTGAAGATGCAGTAAACACACAAGTACACTTTCAGGGGACTGATGCGATGAACTTTGGCTGCAATGGATTTCAAGCAACTGCTGGTGATGATGAAGATGCTAAGGGAGACTACGATATTCCATTAGATGATGGAATGCTCAATGACTGGACGGGAAATGGGAACTGTGATCTTGAGAACTATGGTGCTTCACTGGATTTAGATTCCTTGGCATTTTTGCTTGATTCTGATGACTAGCTGGGCCAGGAAAATAGTATCTGATTGATAAAATATATAGTAGAGGTACATCATAATCTCACACATGTTACATTTAAACAATAAAATTAAGTGATGCTAAACAAAATAAATTATCGCTCCCTCTCTTTCTTTTAACAGGAAGATGAATAGTTTCTTCCCTCCATGCATATTCCTCTATTCAGCCCAATAATATAGATTATGATATACCTATATTTTCATTTCTTTGAAATCAAGATGAATATTGGAATATATGAGAGATTACATTTTAGGATTTAACATTGTCAAGATGAAAAAAAATCACTAAATAGTGACTTTGCATCTTGATATTTCAATTTGTATGTCTGCTAATTAACTTGATTACATAACTAGGTCTTAGTTCTTATGATTAGCTACTTGACTCTTTTATTAATGCGATTCCTAACTTTAGGCCTTTCAAGGACCATTCTGAAGTTAATTGTTCAAAAAAATGAACAGATTAGACATCACCAATCCAATCTCTCCCTTTCTCTCCTCTCCTCAGTCTTCACTATGCCCACGATAACTCGCAACCCCCATGCACTGTATATGTATGTCCCAAAATTAATTGAGAGATATGCATTCTTCCAATAAATACATTATATGATTTGACCAATTTCACTTGTATTAGAATCAGTAAGCAAGAGAATTCTGTTCTTCCAATAAATACATCATATGATCTGACCAATTTCACTTGTATTAGAATCAGTAAGCAAGAGAATTCTGTTCCTCAATTATTGTATGATTCAAATTTAAAAACTTAAAATAAATTGTTATTCACAAATAAGACATCTTGGTTGAACTTTCAAAATTAGGCACATTGACTAACTAAATTCACCACTAGTTATCACGTCACTCTCGGGTTGTGTAATTGATGCAAGTCGTTTTGCTTTAATTTTATATGAAAACCAGTAATCAAATCTGAGATAGCTTGTTTTTCTCAAGTCAATTTTGTGTTTGATTAAAGGAGTTCTAGTTGCACCTCTAAATTTACTGAGTATACATCTCCTACTTAATACATCTCAATTTCACTTTTTGACATGCTTCAAAACCCTAAGTACACCTCTTCAATCTTTACAAAAATACGTACCCTTTTAATAATTATATGAAATGGATACTAATGTACATATATATAAAGAATCAGAAACAAAATTTTCTCGAACTCTGTTTCCTTATATTCAAGTCATAAAGAAGGTTTAAGAACATATCAAACTTGATCAATTAGTAGATCTGAGATTCTTTTTAGTCTTCTGGTATGTGGGAACTTCTTAGCTTGCTCCCTCGAACAAAACCAGTGGTCACAAAGCCTATAGGCCAACGATGAGTTTTTCTGCTGATCGATAGTGTCCTCTGGTTGTTGGAGTTCCCACATATCAGAAGACTTGAAAGAATCCCCTAATTGAAACGACTTGTTTCAACTTTTTCCCAACGAGGTTTTATCAAAAAAAAAAAAAAAGACCCAACGAGGCGATAATAACGAGTATACATTGTTGTTTCAAAACTAAATGTTGTGACATGGTCGCTTTACTCGGTTAGTCCCTTCTCTCGCTCTGAGAGGGTTAGAGTGGCATGGAAATCAATTACATGGGAAATGTACATGTTTGCAGAATTTGTATTACTTGATATATCTTATTCTGATTGGATGATGTAACAACATATATATTGGGTCCTTTTAGATATATATACAAGAATTAATCATCTACACTCCTTTTCTTTACCTTTTTGTCTTTCATCATATGATGAATTATTTCATGTCATATGCGTACTACATTCTGTGCTATATGCTGAATATATGATTGTATGTGAGAGGTCAAGCTTATAACTCGATTGTTTATTCGTGTGTTTAGTACTGCTATAGAATTATTAAATTAAACAAAATAATATTGTACTATGTTCGCTTATGTTTCATTGACGCAACTGATCATTTTAATGTCGTGCTTGATTAAAATTACTGGACGCACTACTACATGCATGTATGTTTAAGTTTGAGTTTATATTATATGAAATCATGAATACAGTTCAAAAAACATAAAAGAAGATATTAATTATTTGTTATTTTATTGTTTTCCAAAGAAAAAAAAAACTAGAGAGATTCTGTTTAAGCTTGTGAGATTGGAATTGCTGGTAGCTACAATGGGAGGGGTAGGTTAGGGTACGTTCCCCCCCAATATGAATCATGTTTTGAATATATTCAGATATGAAGTCGGTGTAGAAATATCTTTCAAAATTCAAAGTCATTGACGGCTAATTTTGGATATACATTTAACAAATGCACTTCGAATTACTTTGAGGCATGTTCTCCATGGCTTAATTAAGTTAAGAGATTCAAAACATTTCTATATTTAAGAGTATACGGTTGAGACTTGAGAAGTGTATAATTGTATATCTACTATTGAGATTTTATGAGAGTGCTAATAAATAATGGCCTTCCCAAATATGAATTAGGATTGAATTAAGTCGTGATTTGCAACGGGAACGTATCCGACGTACACTCCTACCAAATTACCAATTCGCTACTTAATAAGGGAACAAAATTGCGAAGCTAGCAAACGATTCATAAGTGAAGAACAAAAATATTTGAGTTCTTGTTCTGTTTTGCCTGCAATCAAGCATATATTATTGGGATTTTGCAGATCCAAGAGAACAAGACTAATATTATTGGGATTATTGTTGCATTATTGAAGCAAAAGATATATAGCGTCTTAATTAATTAACTTTTGGGGGTCTTATCAATTATTCAATTTCTCTGATGTTTATATATAAGTAGACAGTAGTTACTGGGTTGTGATTGACATCAAAAACAAACGCCTACTTACTGTGCCCGATCATCAGTTCAATTCTGTCATCAAACGTCGTACATCACATGCTGTGTTTCACTCCACTTAATAATTTCTTTTTGGGTCGAAAAAAAAGAGAGCCCTGCATAATGTCTTAGTGTTGGACCATTGTAGTTAATCTAATTTGTACCTTAGCCAACTAGTTTTGTTTAAGTATACCAAGTTAATTAAACATAATCAAACAACACAAGATCGATAATGTTGCTGTTATGCTTCCAGAATCAAACAAACAAGATCGATCTTATTAGGTCGTAAATTAATCCCCGGTCGGTCTCCCCCAAAAAAAGAAAGAAAGAAGAAACCAAGTTGTGCAGCCTAGCAGAGTCTTGCACATCGTTTTCAACCCCACAAACACACTTAACTTATTCAAAGGATTGTTACAGATTAATCATGTAATCTAATAATGCATCTGAAATTCTGGATGGACAGTATATGTGGAATTTTAACCAATTGATCGAGTGCATCACTACCTAACTTTCTAGCAGCGAGCTGGTAAGTTTATTCATACATGTCAAATGTAATATTGGAAGGGCAGATGAGAAATGTGTCACAGCACAGATCAAACGCAGCAGCTTCCTTCTCCCTTTAGTTCATTGTGAGTTTTGTCTATTCTATATAGTTTCCTAGCCTCGTGATGTAAACGTAAAATTGACAGCTTAATTAAATCTTAATGAACTGAGTTCTCGTTGATCTAGCTGCAGGTACCAGTTACTAGCCTGAGATTATCATTAGTCTCACACCAGTTAACAATGTCTAGGGTTCCGACGGGCTGCTTCAGGAACCGATCGAAAGTCTGAAACAGAAACAACAACATGATCGAAGAAGAAAATCAAGGGCCTCGTGCAATCAAGAGGACTGGTGTGACCAAGAACAGGTATACAATGCAGATTTTAAGCTGCAGCTCAATGCGATACACATTGTCGCGCAATCGGTGACGTTGTAGGTAGCAGTCCAACCACTTTTAGAAGGTTCCGATTTTGAAATGACGTAGTAATGAGGCTTCTAACCGGCCATGTGTAAACTAAAATAACAAGAGTTAATCACAATTGTTGAACACAATGACCCCAAATGGGAAACAAGTTTAGGTTTAGACTTACTTATCATCAAAATGTACGTACGTGGTTTCACTTGAAGCGCACGTATCTATCAATCACTCACAAACTAATAGCTATCTGGATCTCTACTTAATTACTTTCATTGCGGCAAAGAGAGAAGAGATGGCCCGTCACGCCACGAATATAATAGGGTCTGCTCATTGACCTCAATATAATGCAACGCAGATTTACTTGAATACTGTGATGTTAATTAGTGTTGAACAAAGGTAACAAGTTGATCGAACTTGCCGTAATAAGAAGCAAATGCCATATTAAGTGTGGCAAATAAGAGTATTAGTGAAGAATAAGAGAGAAAATCGCCACATATATAAGATTCTATGGGATTACATGCAACACTCATATTCCCTATACAAGATGTGTGGTATTTGCTCTATATTGTGGTAGTGTTCAATTAATAAGGATTAATTTCAGAAATTCACATATTAGATTCACTTTCTAACGTAGTCATAGAGATATTATAGTAGTTTATTTTGATTATGTGAAATCAGTTAGCTATGGGCCAACTCGGATTAGGCCTAGAAAGGTCATCAGCCCAATTTGATTTTGAAAGTTATTCTCCAAAACAAACATATTATACAGAAGATGGATGTATGATCGTCTCCATTATATAAGGTTGGGTTTTCAGAAGTAGACTAATGAGTTTCCTCTGTTATAAGTGTATCAACCAGGAGGAATAAGGAAAAGTGATTTCCAAAGCTTCATAGGATGAGAGGCTTGCTTACAATTCATAATATCTATGTTCGGAGTAGAGGTAGCTAGGCAAGTTCCTGGTAACAGCAAGTGTCAATTTCCTTGAGAGTTTGCTTCAAATGAGGATGAGAGAGAATTGATCGCTCGACTTGTGACTGAGAAATACTGTTATATGGTTTAGTAGTAGTGGAGGGTGGCTTTGGTTGGTTGCAGATGGATGCAGATAAAGCTTTTGGTGATGCACCCCCCTGTATATTACTTAAGTTCCCATTTGCAGAACTTATTTTAGAAACAGTTGAGAATGTCATTTCAGATTCAACCTTCTTGTCCACTCCTGACCAATTTTGGAGACTCTGAGCATCTGAGATCATCTGAGTAGTAGCTTTTGAGTTAACCGGCCAAGCTTCATGAAGGGCATTGTCAGTGCAGGCAACCTGTGTATTGTTTCCTTTTCGGTTATTGACTGTGTATCTGCACGTTTTTGTAGCATCGTCTAGTTTCTTCCAGATTTTACAGTAGAGCTACAGGGTTGACCTTGTTGTTGTGGATTTCTCTGATAGCATCTGTCAGCTCCATAGTTATATGAATATCCTCTACTGTTATTTTGAGTATTGTAATTACTCATACACTGTGGAAGAGAAGTAGTCTGAGCAAGAGCACCATAACTCTGGAACTAAGATGTCTTGTCACCTTGTGAAAAAGCACTAAAGGGCTGCGGTGAAGGCAAATTGTTTGTAATGTTACTATATAGACTTCCACTTTGAGCCAAACATCCAGATGGGTAAGTAAAAGATCCTTGAGTAGAATATTGAGGGCAACTAGCTGCAAATAAGATTGGAGGATTCTCAGGGCCAGCTGATGGAGGAGCATGCCTCTCTTGACTCGTACAAGTAGAAGACTTATCATAGGCACTATAATGTGTGGCCC
The DNA here is from genome assembly GCA_034370585.1 of Fragaria x ananassa. NCBI lineage: Eukaryota > Viridiplantae > Streptophyta > Magnoliopsida > Rosales > Rosaceae > Fragaria > Fragaria x ananassa. The sequence continues at coordinate 5,855,350 of CP139769.1, read as the reverse complement.
CAAAGGTAACAGAAGACATAATATATGATGATACACCTTGAGAACCCTGCATGTAGGACAAAGAAGCATTCCCACTAGTAATAGCATTATGTGCACTGACAGCAGTGAAGGGAGATAAATGATGTGCCTTGTGTTCAATTTCAAGCTCAAGCTCAGCAGAGAGCAACAAACACATAACTTCTTCCATGGTCATAGAATCCTTGCTTCTTATAATCTGCCTTGTATGAGCATATTCACTAGGAAGACCAGCTAAAATCAATGTTCTCAATTCCACATCAGACACACTATTCTCAACAACAGCTAAATGATTTTGGACATCTTTAAATCGCAGCAACTATTTGTATATAGAATCTGACCCTTTTCGGGTATTCTGCAACTTAGACTTCAACAGCATAATATGAAATTCATATTTTGGAGCATAATGTTGTTTCAGAGTGGTCCATACCTCCATTAAAGTTTCACAGCCAATTACCAATATAAGAGCCTCATGAGAAAGTGTAAAGGTAATCATAGAGATAACAGAGCTATCTTGCTCAGCCAACCTTCATAAGCACTGCTATCTGAGAATGAGCCATCACCATGAATAATAAATTGTGATGGACAAGGGTATGACCCATCCACAAATTTAAGTAGACCACGGCCACAAAGTTAATGATGCATCACATATAACCAAGTTGGGTAATTCGAATCATCAAGGTGAACAGAGACTGCGTTAGAAAGTATATTCGAGGTCGCCATATCAAATCTGGAACTTGAAGATAAAAATAACTACGCACACAGATCAAAACTTCAAGAAGCGCAAGCTATACCAACTCAAACAAGTCAAAAAGAAAGCAAAACAGCTTCAATTTCCTCACGCTAGTAACTGAACAGACTTTGATTTTCTAACGAAGAGACTGGTAGGTTCTATGGCTATTTCTAGGGTTTTTGATTTGGTACTTTTGAAAATGAAGGTTTCAAAATTGATCGCAGCGGAGAAGTGATAGCTTTCGAATCGAAATCGCAACGAAGAAACGATGGTTCTCGAATCGAAATCGCAGCGGGAGAGGTGAAGGAGGAGCGATGGTCAGGCCGCCATGGGCTCTGATACCATGATAGGAATCAGTGTTTATTGAATTGAAAAGCAGAGAAACGTAAAGGAAAACAGAGAGAAAGCTTGAGATTACAATTTGATTGATACGTGAACAGTACATTGAAGGTTATTTATAGGTAGGAATAATAAGAGAAAGACTTAACTACCCTTTACATTGCTAACACGCAGGACGTCCCTAGCTGGCTCTTTATTCCTGCACACCGAACCCTAGCCTAGTCGGAGGGGAAGCTCTCCCTGAAGTATAAGTTCCTCCTGCTTTAAATAACCACTACTTATTCCAGCCAATTCAGGCCGACTGTGATCAATTCTGTATTTATTCCTGAGCTGCAACTAAAACGAATGGACAATCCTCTGGAGCGGAATCGAGCAACATAACCCATCCATCTTCGTTGACGAACAAGAACAACAACACCAAAAAATAAGCTGGTCCATACGTCCTAACTAGGAGGAGGAATCGAGGTTCTTTATTTGATGCATCCGTACATGTGTGTTAATGTTGTGCTTCGCGATCGTTTCAACTATTCTAGTGGGGACTCATGGCAAAAGCCAACCTAGCTAGAACAGTAGAAAAAAACCAAAACATAAAATTAAACGAGTAGATAATAGATCGATAAAAGAAGAAATGGCTCTATAGTTTATGAAATCAGAATATGATCGATGTCTGCCTTTTTGTATAATTCGATCATTCTGCATACATAATTTGAAGAACTATCTTCAATATTTCAGATTGTTTGAATCAAGGATCTTAATACAAGAACGTGGTCATGTATTCCTTCCATTTCTGTAAATCAGATCCAAAACCTTGAGCTAAATATGATCATGTTGCCTGTTGCTCCAAGTTGGATTTGAACTGGTCCTCTCCCAAGTAGCTATCCTGCAGTAACTGGTACCGGTACCAGTATTGTTTCAATGATCAACTTGTCAATTAATTGCCTCAAGAAAATAGATACAAAAATAGGTACATATCAACTTGGTCCTCAGTAGTAGCGGGAAGAAATGGAAAAGAATCTGAGGTTATTGTAGATTAGCCTTTATGGAATTATGGGGTATTCTATGGCATTCACTTCTTGCCTTGCTTGATTTGTTAGTATAAAAGACAATGTCAGGTGTTAGCGGTATCCAGATTGATTGCTTGCGAGCTGTTCTAATTGTTTCCCTGATCGAGTACTCGATCGATCGTAGTCAGCGAGGAAGCTTTACAACAAAGGTGAACAACCATTCAACAATAAGGCGGATCAACAAATCGAGGTATATATATGCAGCAACTGTGCGTTTATATTTGTTTACAGCAACTGCATGTTGTTTAATTTTAATAATTTACAATCTTTTCTACGTTATTGCTCCTTTCTGTTGGTCAGATACGTTATTGTTATTGAATCTGTACTTTTATAAAAAGTTTACAGGTACTTTGTTTTAGCTAGTTAAGGGTAACCACACTTAATACATCCACAAACACCTTACTTAAATTATAAAGCTTGAGGATCAAGACCATCCATCTTATATGTCACTCTTAATATACAATTTGTTGCGAACGTTTAGTTAAATCCGTAATCATTTAATCATTTGTTCATTCCCTTCTATCATTTCAGCTCTATATATTTATTTGACGGCCAGTCTGAATGTGTATTACAATTTTGGATGAACAAAGGCTTATCAACAGAACTTAAATTTTGTAGAGTTAAGAATGATTCATACACGGATGCAAAATGGTACGGTGATATTGGTAATAGAGGTGGAAGAGTTTTGTTAAATCACTGCATCTTTTTTAGGTGGGGCTCATTTAGAGATGATTCAGATAATCAGATGAAGATGCTAGTCATAACCCAAACACATCGATTTCCAGTAGCATGATATGGATCTGTAATATCTGCTCCACACTTATTATACCAATAGACACAAAACTATAAAGATTTTCATATATGTAGAATTCTGTTATCTAACAATACTATTCGCTTGACAGTCATGGATCCTCACAATATAGCAGCATTGCAAACTACTGTGAGAAAGCCAGGCAACTAGCATACAACTTGTGCGTAGAAATTTCCCGAAACAATCCTGGCATCAGCATGGACACTAAGTACTACATTGCAAATGTCTGGGTTAATGAGGGAATTAACACATACCTGGAAGCTAAATGGATACTAAGAAATTCAAACAACATTAGGATTTTTCATGAAGAAGCTATTGCAAACGGGATGCTTCCTGCAGCTGCAGCTGATTGTGTGCCACCCAACTATCCATCACCTGCTAGTTTTGAAGACTCTGTCAAAACCCTTGCCGTTGAACCAGTTGGTTTTACTGTCGCACCATCCTCTTCGGGTGGCCAAGCTCGTGTTGGTACAACTTCATACTTGAACAATTGTCCCCAGATTACTCCGGCAGGCTTCTTGCCTTGCCCTAGTTCGAAGTTTGGGGGTGGAGAACCCAACCGTCGGTGATACTATGTATGATCTAAGAGAAGTCAGATAGCTGTTAAAAACTTTTATCTTTATTTTTATTTATATTAAAATCATAGCGATGCAATAATGTATACATGCAATAATATTACACAAAGGCAAGTCTATATGACAACGACATATGGTGACAACAGAAAGGGGACTCCAAGAAATTCCCATACACAGGCAAGTTTACATGACAAAAACATATGGTGACGACAGAAAGGGGACTCCAAGAATTTCCCGTGATGATTTCGAACTTAAACCGCAGTATGCAATATGAACCACTGGGACACTAGGAGCTTGATAATGCTATACATGACGACTGACTCCGAAAAGTGTAACCGAGAAACCCATATCATATCTGCAGAACATCTCAAGAGTTGCAGAGATGAAGGAAATCTCATGTATAACCGTTGATTATGAGAGTAATGGTTGCTCACAAATGCATATATGGTGATACAATTCCCTCTTCTAATTCATAGCCACAAGAAGTATTAATTAAACAATTTGGTAGTTATACGAGTTGGAGAGACGTAGTAGCTCAGCCTGATTGGCTGGTTCAACATATTGACTGATGATTTGAGGGTATCTACCAGGGGAATGCGCAGAAAGGCTAGCCCACGAAGTCTAGGGTTACGGTTTATATATATAGCGCATGTTACCTGTAATTTTGTATTATTTGATTTATTTTCAGCTAGTATTCTAGGATATTCCATATATGTGTTTTGACCTTATGCTATTAGGATATGTAGTTAGAATAATACTATGTATTCTTCATCATTACCATATTGGTACTTTGTAATTCCCTATATAAAAGACTTCTATCAATGAATAAAATAATGATTATCTTGCTATCTTTTTATCTTTACATTTTATACTTTATCATGTTATCATGCGCTTTGTTCTAACCATAGAGTTAATAGCCCACCATTTATTTTTTGAAAATCTAAAAAGCGTTTTTCGGCTTTTCGGTCCGACCGCCACCGTCGCCTGTTTTCCCGACCGTCAACCGACATCACCGGCTGCAAATCTCTTGGCCGCGGCCCTCCGACGATTATTGGTTTCCTCCGACTACAATTTTTTGACTTCTTTAAGTATTTGAAGTTTCGAAAGGTATGTTTTGAAACCCTAAACTTTCCTAAGTTCAATAACTCGGGGAGGATAAAGTTTTTTCCTCCCTTCTCCATCTCTATTCTATGCTTGAGATTTTGTACGTGCATGTAAAAATCCCGGAATTTTATTCGCTGGTCAAGAGTATGTTTGATCACTCTTGTTTCCTTGTTCGGGTTGTGTGTGATCAACCTTGACCTTTCTCCGGATTGTGTTTGATCAAATTCGAGGCCTTTTTCGAATTGTGTTTGATTAATTCGTGGCTTTTTCGGACTGTGTGTGATCAATTCGTAAGACAAACCATTAAAAAAATCATTTGTCACTACTAGAAAAAGTCACTTAGGAGACGAAATAGTTTCGTCTCCTAAGTAACAAAATTTGTCTCCTAAGTACTTAGGCGACGGAATATCTGTCGCATAAGATCCGTGGCCTAAGTGGTGTGAGGTAGGTGTCAGGGCGACATAAAATTCATATTTATAGGGAATACCTCACATTTATTAGATGATAACCATTTAGTATCCCACTTTAATCAAGTTGATTTGTCAATTGCTTGCAGACATGGGCATCTTTGAAATTTATAGTCGTGTATCCTAAGGGAAGAATCTGGACTATAGTTGCTGGAGTGCAAGAGTTATATACTCTGACATGATGTGTTCAATTAAGATTCAGAAATTTAACCGGATTTGAACCCTGTTACTTATGAACCTTTGGTTTTCCTTGGCATTCTTTGCTCACACTCAAAGTATGTTCCTTTATCAGGTTGGAGATCTTGGCTCTGCTAATGAGCTTGAAAACTACACTGAATATAGTGGAGCACTAAATGAGAAGGAGGTCTTGCAATAGGACAGAGTTTTGATTGATGTAAGAACTCTTTCACCCTTGGTATTATATCGCTTTATCCACAGTAGATGAAATTAATGCTACTTTCATATTTGCCACATCTCTGTTTTCCATCAAAAACTTTTCATAAGCTTTGTGGCTTCTCTTTAATACATTTGGAATGAATTTGTTCATAGTTTTCTGCCCTGAAGCTTATTGAACATGAAGATAGATTGTGGGTCTGTGGTGGTTTTTGTTATTTGGGTTGCTGCCTTTTGCATTTCTGGTAAGGGTTATTATTTTTTCCATTAAATTGATGATTTTATATTAATATATGTTTTTTATTTTTTTTCCTGCATCTTTTGTGTTGTTGCTGACTAATCTACTCTTTTTTAGTGTGACTTATTAATGGATGATTATTTTGTCTACACATCTTCAAGTTGATGATCTTGGAGAAGGTCTTTTAAGCAGGTATCCTCAAGTTCAAAGGACTTTCATGCATGATGTTTTATCCTCTCAGTCATTTTCCTTTATTGATTATAATCTCTATTTTATAAGAAATAAGTGACCTTGAGACAAAAATAGGTAATCAAAGAAACTGGGTTTTTGTTTTCGGATCCTGTTGATTTACTGTTAAGTATGTTTTAGAATGCTTATACTTGCTTTCAAATCTTTGAAGAGTAATGAGTTTCAGCTGGAAATGGAGGAGAGAAGAAGTACATAAGTTGTCATTGTTGTTTTCGGGGTTTCCGGTGCTGTTGCCTACACTCTTGCAAAGGTCAGATAACGATTTCAATATTTTTTTAATTTGATTGGGAATATATGTTTACTGAGAATGCTGAATTGAGCATGTGATATAATTTTATTGTTTGATAATTGGAGAATATAGTTAGTGTTGTTGTTAAATCATTGAATGAAAGTTACCTTCTTTTTTATTGTTGAGCTCCATACTTTACCATCAATAAACATAACTTAGAATTTTCATCTTTTGTTAAGATTGGAATCCGATTGTAAATAATACTTATGAAGGCCTAGGGAAGAGAATTTACATATGCGTTGCCTAAAGTGACACGTTGAGGTTATATGTTTGCTATATATTACGCCTAAAGTATGAGATTAAATTTTAATATGTGGATTTGACTGAACTATATTACTGCTTAATTTGTAGGAAGGACGCCGTGTACATTAGGGTCATCTCAAATGAGACTTAACTGACTGAGCTCGACTGATCATTGAAGAATGTTGTGTACATGTCATCAAAAGAGACTTGACAGAGCTAGATAGTATTGGTGAGCTTTTGCACCTGGGGGTTATCTCAAGTTAATTGAGTTTTGTCTCGAGGGTCAGCAATTTCCTACCCAATTTAGAATTCCATTGTTGTTCTTGCAGATGAAGTTTGTATTTTTATTAAATATCGAGTCATAAGATATTGAATTATAATTAACAAAATATATTTGTGGCTGCAGACTGTTCAAATATTTGTGGTTGCAGACTGCAACTATTTGTGGCTACAGGCTGTGCAAATCAGTCCATTGATGCTCAGAAGGTGTTTGGGAGGGGTTTCAAAATGGTAGTTTCATTTAGAGTAAAAGCTGTAAATCTTTCAAAGTAATTCTCTTTTCTCTTTACGCATTGTATGTGATTACTTGGTGTAATCTGTTTCAAGCTACCCCATGATGTGCCATGCATGGAATTCCATTACAGTGTGAACTTGGAACAAAGATCGGTAACAACAGTATTCGGTAAATAGGGCACTGTCAGAGGGGTGATTTATAAGAACAATAACCCTAAGCTTATGGCTGCATTCATTTTGCTGTATAGAAAATAATAACCAATTAACCATAGTTGACATTGATTTTAAGATATTATATCCCTTTTTGTAATGTGATGAATGTGAGGTTTTTGTAGCAGAACAATCATAAGGTTTTTTTTGTGAATCTAACATTTTCATCTTCTTCTCTATCTCATTATAATAATATAATGTGTATTTATTATTGTAACCAGTGTCATTTTATGATATCCATATGTTATATATTTGTCGAACAACAACAACATTGATTCAAACAAAAGCAATTACAGCAACGCGCGGGCGTCATCAACTCTAAATTCTAAAAGACTAAAACCTAAGCTCTGCCCAGGTCATCTTGCATTCTTCTTTGTATTCTCGGAAACTTCTGTGTCGGCCTTTTGGGCTTAAAAATATGAGTCCAATTCGTACCAAAAGAAAACGGAAATTCCATCTATATCCCTCGTTCTCTTGCACATCCTATATTCCTCTCTAACACACACCTTGATCATCTGAAACATCTCCGACTCCGATCCGACTCGGCCATGGCGGTCCAGTTCAAATTCCGAAGCGCCGTGAAATTCGACTCCGTCGACATCGAAGGTCGGTCCTCAATCTCCGTCCGCGATCTCAAAGCCAAAATCATCCGCCACAAAAACCTCAGCCTCTGTCAAGATTCCGATCTCCTCTTCTCCGACGCCGTAACCGGTCAAGGTCAACCCTCTTTGCCCCTTCCTCCTTATTTATATTCTCGTCTTTTTCCCAAGTCTGTGCTTGGTTATAGATATTGACAGTTGAGACATTGGACTAGTAATTACATAGTGATTCTTGATTTCTTGTCTGAATCATAATGGTTAAACACATTTTATTTTACTGCTGGGTAATTTGTAACTAGGGTTTATGCAAAGGGTTAAATGAATCTGTGTTGATATTTATCTGTTTTCTGGATTGATTTCAGAGTATAGCAACGAGAACATTCAAATTCCATGCGGCTCGTCCGTGATTATCAAGAGAGTTCCTGCTGGATCTGTTCATGTGGATATGTAAGACTTATGTCCATTTGATATGCATAGATGTTTTTTCTTTTCTTTTCTTTTCCGAGCTGTTTTGATAACTGATAGACAATGGTGACAGGCCTCACTTCAACTGCAAGGACACTGAGAATCCGCCGGTTTGTGTTTTAAACTTTGAACTTGCATTTCGGAGCTGTATTTGCTGTATAGTTCTTACTCGGGTTTGAAGCTGTATCATGGTTACTAATTGGTATATGACATGTACGTTTTGCAGAATATTGAGACGGTTGACTTTGATGACTTTGGGGTTGACGTGTATCCTGTTCCCAAGGCAACGTTCTTCTGTTCTGGTTTGGATGCCGACAAGGATGCCTGCAGTCCGGGTTATGAAGCAAATACTGGCATCACACGGTATAAATTCTTCATTTCAATCTGTTAAGATTTTCACTGCATCAATTTTTCGTTGATTCTTGGTACTTACGAAAAAAAATTGTTTTGTTTTTGATAATGTGCATCTAGATGTTTGGAGCCAGCGGCAGGAGAATGTCAGAAACTTGAAGCAAGTGGGACTAGTGATACTATTCCAGGAAGTATGTTGTTTTGATCATTAGATTTATGTGTTTCTGTTAATGGGTTTGGTCTGTGCTTACGACACTGCATCATTTTATTTAGGTCATTTGCATGGTGGAGTTGAACATGCTATACCACAGACAAAGTCAAAGCCTGAGGTTCAAGAAGACTTTAATCCGGAAAAGTAGGATATCCAGTTCTTGTATCAGTTTTTTCTCTTTTCCTGTTTTTTAATTTCATGGAACTGAATATTTTTTTTGTTGTACATGAAGGATGAGTCGCAATCCTGTAGATACAAAAAATGCTGACATGCCATCAGAGATGAAATGCCCCCTATGCAACTCATTGTTCAAGGAGGCTGTGATGATACCCTGCTGCCAGCACAGTTTTTGTGAGAAATGTACGTTTACAGTTTGATTCTTTCTGAGAAAGTACTGCATATTTTCACCTTTTCTCTTTCATTCCATTTGGTGTTATTCATCAGTAACTTTAGGCTTAATATGATAACTTCCCCATGTTTCTTGGTTCAGGCATTCGCCAAGTGTTGCTTGAGAAGGCAAGATGTCCGAAGTGTTTTTCAACCAAGTGCAGAATTGAAGATCTGCTACCAAATATATCTCTTAGGCAAGCAATAGAGCATTTTCAAGAGTCTCAAAATTTCATCACTGTTCCAGATAATGGTTTTTGCCAATATGCTCCAGGTAGGAATTCTACACGGGTAGACTCTTAGTAACTTGCCTCTATGTCAATCTTATGCTTAACTGCTCTATAATAACAGATGGAGAATCAGGGATTCAGGCAAAAGATGTCTCTTATGGTGGTAGTATTTTTCAAAGGGAGTCAGGGTTACCTCACTCTCCTGACACTGGAATAGGATCTAATAATTGCTTAGCAGAATCTAATGATGCACCGTATCAATTTGGTCCGAGAAACAAGCATAAATTTCCTTCTTTGCACAAGAACAATCAAGAGAGATATGGTTCTACTCGTGTGGCTCCATATGGTTCGGCAGCTTTTGATGATTTTCAAGGGGAAAGCAAGCCTATACCTGAGAAAGGTAACATTCTTCTTAAGTTTCTAGCACTTTTGAAACGTTCTTATTATGTACATGCCGCTTTTGATTTGTTGCCATGAAATCTGCTTTATGGAAGTGGACTGTTACTCTGTTAGTATTATCTTTATCTGTATCATTAGTGCTAGTATCTTTTCCACTCGACATTTTAATCTTGATCTGTTCTTTTGTGATCTGATCCCAGCTGAACCTGTAATCAAGAAAAAGAGGCCACCTTGGGTTTTTACTGCAGGTAGTGTCTAACTTTGGTACATTGTTGACTTGCCAGAACTGCACTCATATCTAACTTTGTACTTTATCTAAGAACCATGCTACTTTTCAGGTGGTGGAAAAAGTTTTGTGGAGAGTGGGAGGAACGGAAAGGTATTAATTGTGAAATGAAACAGGCAATTTTTTTTTGGGGGGGGGGGGGGGGTTTAACTCTCCTGACACGTCTTTATGAAATCAGGGGGATCGTGCTTGTTATATGTGTGGCTCCCCAGACCATTTAATAAGAGAATGTCCAGTTGCTACCAGTCCACGTCCTTTGCTTCATACAGGTATGGAATGGATGGTTGCTTTAATGATTTTGTAAATACTATTAACTTTTTCTGTGATGCTGACTTATTTGTGGATCCAGGAAATGCAATCTTTCCAGGAGCTATGCCTGGTTATGCGCCACCTTACTGGAATGGGGCTGCATTGCCTCGTGCCCCGCCCTTTAGGAATCTATATGGAAATTATGGGATGACAGCTTTTGATAACATGCCGATCCCTCCCACTCCTTTTTCTGTTTATCCATACATGCACATGACATCAATGTATAGAGGGATTCCAGGCTTTGGGTAGGTTCATTTCCATCATTTTTCATCTCTGTTTGTTATGTACAATTTTATATGATTACATTGCAATATTGATTTGGAGACCAAATCATCTTGTAGTGGATATATGGGGATGGGAGGTGTAGCCCCTTTTCCCGAAACTGGTGAAGACTGTTATACAAGTCGGTCAGAGTTTCCAGATCTTGAAGGTCAACAAAAGAGGAGAAAACTTTCGAAGGAAAAATTTAGGAGGTAATAATTTAATTATCAATGATTCTGCAGGTGTTCTGTGGTGGATGAGCACATATTCTTGATTTTGTTTTCTTTTATTGTCTTTGAAATAAAATTGCATATGTCCATTGGCTTCTTGCCATGAATAGGCATCTGCTATGGAAATATCTATCTTGAATGACACACACAAATGAAAGCACATGTTAATATATTGAAGTTAATGATGGACTCCTGGCTTATCAAATAATTTGTCAAAGATAGGTCCATTTGGGTTTCTATTTTGAATTGGAAGTCTTATTATTGGTTTTGTTTATCATATTATTAGTGGCTTATTTGTATGAGTGTATTTGCCTGGACCAGAGATCAATCTTGTGATGACGATGAAGACTGGGGGAGGCAACAATATAATCGGACTGCAAGATTGCAAGAGCATAAATCTTTTGTTCACAGGGAGAAGAGTGTAAGCTACTCCAGTGACGGCTCTACTAAAAGGTCCCGGAGACAAGACCGCCATCATAATGAGATAGATGATGCCAACATACATTTGGTTGATGGTCATCAAAAGAGTTCTCGTTTGGTGGTTGGTCATAGGGAGGGGAAACTGTATGATTGCAGGGAGAAATCAAGTTCTGAAATAGATGATATGCCAAGTAGCTCCAGTTGGCACAGTGAAGAGAAACACAAACATTATCATAGAAGTTCAAGAAAGAAAAATGAAACAAGAGAGCAGTGTGACAGTGATAAACACAAACACTATCATAAAAGCTCCAGATATCAAAAGGAAAGAAGAGAGCAGTGTAATAGTGATTCTAGTTGGAGTCATCATCAAAATATCAGTGAGAAGGATGATAAGAGAAAGAGAATTCAGCATGAATTCAAAAGACAGAAACATCACAGTAACACTGGATCTGGTTTAGAACACAGTGTTTCCAGTGATAAGAAGAAAGGGAGCAGTCGCGATTTTAGAAAGTCTGAGCACAGTGCAAAGTCTAGTGTTAATGAGGGGAGTCATGACAGGTGGAAAATGGTTAGTGGGTCAGATGAAGATCACACAGAAGATTATCGGGATTGTAAACGGAAAAGGGTAAAATGATAGAATCAGCAAGGCTGATTTGTGAGGTAATTGTGTAGATGAAGCCATGTGTCTCAACGTTGATGTGTAGTCTGGTACTTTTGATTTCAGTTAGATATTTTGTATTAGGTTCAAGTATTAGCTAATATGTTAGTAAACAGTATAAAACTATCACAGTATCTGTTCTTTTTTCCTTGAAAAGCATCTACCTATACAAAGTAATAAATCTAGTGCAGTCATGGTGGACCTTTCTAGATTACTTCTGGTCTAATGTGGATTCTTGGTTTTTCTTGATATAGATCTAATTGACTGGTTGGCTTATGGACGTATTTTTCTATTGATATCCGCTAACTGACCACCTTTCCTGTTTTAGTCTGATCCTTGTGGGGAAGTTTGGCAAAGCGAATTCTTGAAACAGAACTGAAGGGGTTAATATAGTCATATTGCTGAATGCCTTTCTTACTCTTTGCCGAGAGACTGAGACATGTTGAAGCGGGTGAAGGTATGTTCTCTCAGAGAAATTCAGATGAAGAAACATAAGCCAGAAAAGTGGGGGTATTGTTGTTGCTTCTCCTTCTGTCATTTACAGTGTGTGGTATGTATGAATCAGTGGGTGTAGATTCTTCCTCCTCCTCCCATGTACAATGCATGCAGAGTCAGAGATCACACACATTTTACTGTACACTTTGGACATTTTTATTTGTTAGCTTTCATTTTATTCAAGCTAAAAAGATTGATTTATGTTGTTTAGGTTGTTCATATGAGTTTTTTTTTCCCTAAGAAAATAAACTTTATTGATTTAAAGCATAAAACATCCAGGTGGGAAACTCCCAAACAACAGGAATCATTCAATTACATCAGTTGATACCTATTTTTCATTTAGTTCTTCATATATGAGTTTTAGTAGACTTTTTTATATTATATATTTCATGTGCCAATCCAGGTTTATTAAGTTTATTCATTGCTGAAATCTGAATATTTCCACATGGATTTTTTTTTCTCGATACAATACAATGGTCTTCTCTACATGGACAAGTGAATACAGTGACTTGGTGGCGATCCCTTGGTGGGAGGGACAGATATTTTCGAACAAACTTCTGCGTAGGTAAAATACCTCAACAAATAATTTACTTGCTAGATGATTAACGTGTTTCCTTTTTCCATTTTACAGGTAGATACATCTCTTCCTGCCCCTAAAACTCCAAATTGGTGCAGTAATTTAAGAGGGTGCGAAGCTACAGAGAAAATATGCAAGCTGCATCAGAGGACAAATCTAGGGTCCTCGATTAAGGGCTATTGATAATACAAGGGACAATATTATCCATCCCAACCCGACGTATCCCACCAATCTCGTCGGCCCAAAGTCTTCGGGTTCCTGCAACAAATGAGATGAGGACCTTCATTCATGGACTGAACTTGAGGAACCAAAACAAACTGAAACTGAAATCCTGACTCTCAAACGGGAAACGGAAAGATGCAAATGTGCTTCTAAATAGTAAAACAGAATAACAGGCAATTGTAAACAAGAGAAAAGGTAGGTGAGACTAGATAAACCGGGCATCTATGTGTGTACATTCGGCTTAATCGAGCTTAGCAATTGTATTCAAGATCTAAATAAATGGAAGTTAGATAAATCAATCCGATAGAGGTGTGGAGTTTTGCTCAAAAACAGACCATAAACAAAGAAAAAGGATGCAGTTTCTAGATGTTTTGTTATAAACGAACAATGGATTAAAATGCCAAGTACCGGCGAGTTGTGGCTTATGGTCTAGGACCACGTGTTAACGGAAAAAGTAAAAATCTAAAATAGTATGTGAACTATTGCGAAAGGTATTTTTTGGTATCTATAAATTTTTATTACTTGAAATGGTCACCAAATATGGTATCGACCATTATTTTTGCAGTTAAATTGATGATTTGGCAAGTATTTGGACTCTTTTTGCTTAATAAGCTATATATGGGTGAAAGAATAATTTTAAAAATTAATTTTGTTATTATTGCTCTACACATTTTACAATTTTTTTATAAATTAAATTCAGTTTACCCCCATGAAGTTTGAGGTTAACATCATTTCAGTCCCTATACTCAATTTTAAAAATTTACTCCCTAAATTTTTTAATATTCATAAATCATGCCCAATTACTGAAATTTCGTCTAATTTAGACGTTAATTTTGACTTCATAACTCACTTTAAGAGCTAAAATAGTCGTATAACAACATAAATGGCCTTTTATGACCATTTTTCTAATATTTCATTCTAGCATTTAACGTCTAAATTAGACGGAATTTTAACAATTGAGACTGATTTATGAAAACTGCAAACTTTAGAGGGTAAAGTTTCAAAATTAAGAGTTTGGGGACTGAAATGATGTTAACCTTAAATATCAGGAGGGTAAACTGAAATTAATTTTTTTTGTCTAATATTTTCTTTATTAAAATATATACTTCAGTTTTTATTTTAAGTTTGCTACTGAAACATATCATATGTTTTGTAGCTTAATTTTATACAAGAAAAAAATGGTGATAAAAATATGTAAATAAATGAAGATGTATTAAATTCATAAATCAATTCCACTTATCCTCGATTAGTAGCCTTATGCAATTTGTGGGTTTGTGAGAATTTTGAGGGAAAATAGGAGGAAAAATTTTAAAGGGGAAACAACGTGCATAGAACATTTTGCCCCTCTAAATACATGTCACGTCATTAATTTAACAGAAAAAATAACATGTACCATATTTGGTAGCGATGCAATAATTCATGTACCCAAAGTAATAAAAATTCATAGGTACCAAAAAGTATCATTTGGAAAAAGGACCATACCATTACTGGTGGGGGAGTATCCGGGGTTGCTCTCGTGGTTTCAACCTCAAAAGGCCAAAGATATGTATCTGGATTTGCAGTCCTTCCTAGGCTCCAATCATATAATCTTTTCTCATCCGCGGACGATAATATTGTGTAGGACTCCTATATATGAACATGAAGCATCATTCAAGAACCAATAAAGCTGCCTTGGAAAATTATGAACATCTGAAAACTTCATTTACTGACTTTCAAAGGTTCCAATTTCTTGTTTAGCTCCTCCTCTTCTAGTCCCTGGCTCTTTAGCTCATCAACCTTGGTTTTATATGCAGCTCTAATCTGCATAGTTGAAAAGAAGCTCACAAAGGGTTAGAGAGGTGTACTGCGGAAGTTAAAATGCTTGAAACTTAAGTATGTGACCTGGTCGGAGGTGCATCCTCTTTGAAGTCCAAGCCTACCATAGTGATTCACATCAGTAATTGCTGCATTTCAAAACATTTCTTGTCAGCTAGATTTATCTTAAACTGAATATGGATATCAGCTGGAGTTTTAAGAAGAATGGGTGATCATTGATCAACATTACGTATGCCACGAAGAGCTCGTTCGACGTTAAGGGCAGAGATCAGAGACGGGGACTCTTTCGGAACTTCGATGGAGCTTCCATCATTCTCAGTAGCAGTTGCAGTCTCTGCAGCAGACACATCACTACCTGAGCTTCGAATGCAAAACTTGCGCAGATTTGGTGCAAACCTGATGATCATGGAATTTGAGAATGCAAAACCATCTTTCGGAGTTGGTATACGAAAGGTTTTCTGGTTAATATATACTGAAGTGGAAGAGGACACAGCCATTGGCATTAGAGAAGCTTTGTTGTTGTTTGGTGTTTGAAAATGGTCACCGGCTGAGTCTGTGTTTTGGTGGGAGATAAGGCTTTGGCTTCGTTTCTCCGCCAAACGATCAACGCACACTACGATTCATTCAGTTTCATTTTATTTTCCTTTTTCTTATATATGAAATATCAGTATTACCCCCACGTATCTGATTGTTTACGATATACGCGGGGGCATTAAAGACTTTCTATCTTTATTGGATTAGTCTTCAAAAATCAGGCTCATGGTTAGATTAGATAAACGACTGATGCACGTCAACAAGTCGTTGTAGTATAGTGGTAAGTATTCCCGCCTGTCACGCGGGTGACCCGGGTTCGATCCCCGGCAACGGCGTTAATTTATGAATTCACTCTTCTTTTTGCTGTTTCTGAACCAAAAACGACACCGTTTAGGCTTTTCTAGACTATCCAATCCCTTGTCCTCAGTCTCACACTCCTCCCATCCTACGACGCCGTTTCACTCCAGTGTCATCTTCTCTTTTCCCATACTGGAAATTCATTCCAGTGTCATCTTCAAACCTTTCCCAACAATCCCATGGGTTTAAACGAAGCAACCGGGTCGGGCCAGCAGGCCGGGCCGGGCGTAGATGATGCGGGTCCTAGCAGCAGCAGCAACCCGAGCTCCGCACGGCGTTTCCCACTGGCGGCTCAGCCGGAGGTCATGAGAGCCGCCGAGAAAGACGACCAGTACGCCTCCTTCGTCTACGACGCTTGCCGCGACGCCTTCCGCCACCTCTTCGGTTCGTCAATCATCCTTTTCAGATTTCAATTAAGCTCCAATTAGAACCAGCTAATACTAATTCACTCCATTTTTATAGGTACAAGAATTGCTGTGGCTTACCAGAACGAGGTTAGTCCATTTCATAAGCACTAAGCTTCAGCTATGGGAATATCAATAGCTAGTTGATCATTGTGTTTGTTTGTGACTTTTTCGGCAGACGAAGCTTGTTGGGCAAATGCTCTATTACATTTTGACTACAGGGTCTGGGCAGCAAACCCTGGGAGAAGAGTACTGTGATATCACTCAGGTTGGTCTATTTTATTCTGCTTCTAAATCTCTCTCTCTCTCTCTCTCTCTCTCTCTCTCTCATTTGAAGCCCTTTTTTTTTTGTAGTTTGGTGGTTTGATGTTTGCGTTGTTTAGGTTGCAGGGGCTTATGGGCTGCCACCAACGCCAGCGAGGCGCGCACTTTTCATTGTGTACCAGACGGCTCTTCCTTATATTGCAGAAAGAATTAGGTCCTAACTCTCACCCTGGTTGTTTTTAGTTGTTGATATGTTGATTTTGAGAATGTAGAGATGGATTGATGTGTTGCTGTTTATGGTTTTGTGTTAACAGTTCTCGAGCTGCTAACCGTGGCCTTCTCCTGGCTGATTCCCAGTCTGATGAGGTTTACAGCATCAGTGCTTTGATGAGTGATGATACACAGTCTTCTTCAATCAGTCGTGGGGCGTCTTCCTCTGCACCGGCGGTGTCTGTTTCAGCGTTTAAAAGATTGAAGCAGAGGTTGAATGGATTGTGGCTTTCTGCAGTTCGGAGATGGCCTACGGTACGCTTATTATTTATGCACCTGTTATTTTTTTTTCAATCAAGAGCTAGATTTCGTGCTCAGATAACTTGTGTAGGATGTCTTTTGTAGTTAATATGTCTATGATGCTGGTTCATCTAGGTTCTCCCGATTGCTCGAGAGTTTTTGCAATTGGTTATACGTGCCAACCTCATGTTCTTTTACTTTGAAGGTGATTTCAAAACTTAAGAGGCTCATGTGTATTGTTGTGAATTTTTTGATGGTGATTTTTTTGGAGAATCTAATTTCCTTGCTACAATCGATTCTCTGCAGGTCTCTATTATCATATATCGAAACGTGCAGCAGGCATTCGTTATGTGTTCATTGGGAAACCATCTAACCAAAGGCCTAGGTACCAATTTTTTTATGACACAGTCTGTCACGCCCCGAACCTTAATTTTTACCTTTATTACTGGCATAGTGGTAATAAGAGTTTTTACCGTGTTCGTCACTAAGTGTGTAATTTAATTAGTCCCCAGAGGGTGTTGAGGGACTAATATTTTGAGGGAATGATTATAAGGAAGAAATTTTGACGACGGTAAAAAATGGTAATTTTTGCTAGTAAAAGGTAATTTTATTGGGGTATTATTTCGGGGTGTTGAATTTTGGATTTTTTGGGTTTAAAGGAGTTGTGGACCGGGTGGGCTGAAGGCCCAAGTCCATTTTCCCTCTCCCTCCCGATTTTCTCTCTGCTCACCCAGTTTTTCTCTCACGGCACCCAGGGAACTTCCGGCCGACCGTCCGGCCTCCGTTCGCCGCCGGACCGGTCCCGTTCGAACGGTCTCCCTCCTAGCTACATTTCTAGACCTGTGGCAGCCTCCCTAGCGCCGCCGTGAGGGAGAAACGCCGCCCGAAAGTCACGGCTGCCGAACCGGTTTTCTCGCCGGAACTCCCTCCTCCGGCCGCCATATCCGGCGAGCCATAACCCAAAAGGAAGCCCTCCTCCCGTGATTCAATCCCTCCAAAGGGCTCGCTCCGTCGTGAGCTAGGTAAGGAGAAATCGGAATTTGAAATTTCTAGGGCTTTTTGTGTATTTCCGTTCGATTGATGTGCTTAGGCTTAGAATTGGAGTTTGTGGTAGTTAGGAATGTTGTAGAGGAGGTTGAGAGGAAGATTCTGTCAAAATTTGGTGACCATTGGAGGTCGCCGGAAAATGGCTGCCGGCCGCCGCCTCCGGCGGCGCCGCCACTGAGAAAATGTTTTTGATGGAGAAAAATGTGAGGAGTTTAATGGAATAAGTTTTAGAATTTTTGGAGGAGTTTTGGATAGGTTTGAGATTTGTTGAAGTTTAGTATTTTTTTGGCGGATTATTAATTAATAATTCGGTCATTGGATTTTATTTGGTGAAAAGTGTTTTTCGAGGTTATCGGTAAAATTTGTGGAGTTTTGAGGTTGGCAGTGGATTTAAGATTTTGGAGTGTAGCTGAAGATTTATTTGTTTTGGATTAAAAGGTGATTCGTAAGTTTTTAAGTTAGGGTTGTCCATTTTTGAGGGAGGTTTGCCGAGTCTTCGGTAAATTTTCCTTGGAGGTGGTCCCCGCAGGACTCATCTCGGGTTTCGGGGTGAAATTCGGGGCGGGTCTTGACACAGTCCCATTGAGCCACTACTTTAAACAGTATGCATGACCTACATCAGTGCTGCTTTTGTTCCATTTCCTTGTTTGTCTCAGAAGTTCATCTGCCAATTGTACAGAAACTCTTTATCCATGAAATTTAAACTCATTTGAATTGCTCCCCCGTGCAGATACCAAATTCTGGGCATATTTCTACTGATTCAGCTTTGTATCATCGCTGCTGAAGGATTACGGTGTAGCAATTTATCCTCTATAGCAACTTCAGCTCAGCAGACCTTTGGCACACACCAAACTTCATCAGGTCAATATTTTTATTACACTTTAATCTTATTCTTCATCTTTATTTCTTGTCTTTTCTCTTTTAAAATGAAGCAACATATAATAGATTCTCAAAGTAACATCAGCCATATTAAGAGTGATTACTTGAGCCCTTCGGGAACTCCCTGGAAAATTATTTCCTTTTCTCAGCAATTGTTATACCAGTGAGTTCATTTATGTGTTTACTTTGATGCATAAAACCTAGAAGCTTGTGTGCATGGAGTTGATACTTCTGTCATCAACTTTATATTTTATCACAGTTGGCGCTTCTGACCTGTAGCTTAATTGAAACAAAATTTAAAAAGTGATAAGATTATCTCTGGATATTGACTGGTTTTGCAGCTGATATTTTTGTAATACAGTATGTCATTCAGTTACATTGAGTTCTTTCTGATCAATTTTTATGTATAGTTTTTTGAGTTTCTAGGTGATTCTACTTCATGGTGATATAATGAACACCATTTTGTTTTCCATGAGTAGACAATAATAATCTCACCTTCATCTCTGTGTTTATAGGTCAAGATTTGCCTGTGCTAAATGAGGAGGGTAATTTGATATCAGTGAACGGTGCCAAGGGTAGTTCGTTTTCTGATTCATCATCTTCAGAGGTAGTTATGTGTTTGCAGTCGTGTTTCCCTCTCTTGTGCCTAGATGCTCTATATGACAACTTAATGTCTGTTTCTGAGTCGAAGGGGTCCATATGATAACAGGAGAATACTTGTATTTAACAGAATACAGAGTTAAAAGTTTGCAAATAGAATACTGGTTTTGCAACATGGAACAACTCATCTATTGCTGTTGTTACAACTCATCAAATAGAATACAGAGTTAAAAGTATGCCTTCATTGTCCTGAGTTTTGTATCATTCCGTGCACCACTCATCTATTGCTGTTGTTACAGCTTATGCATTGTGATTACAGTGTAATGTGAAGGAATCGACTTGCCAAAAGCGTCACCTGCCTAGTTGTACATTTGATGGGTCTCAGTTTAATTGCTGGCAATAAACATCATCATTATGCTTCTTTTCTGAAGCATTTAACTGATTGACACTTTAATTTTATCTCCCATCTCATTTCAGGTAAGTGGAATCAGCAAATGCACACTCTGTTTGAGCAATCGCCAACACCCTACAGCCACACCTTGCGGCCATGTATTCTGCTGGTACTGTCTCCTTGCTTTTCCACGAGACTCCCTTCTTCTTTCTTTCCTCCTGTTTAACCTTGGTTTATTTGCAGGAGCTGCATTATGGAATGGTGCAACGAAAAACCTGAATGTCCCCTCTGCCGGACTCCTATAACTCATTCAAGCCTAGTCTGCTTGTACCATTCAGACTTCTAGCAGTTGGTCATGGTTAACTACAATAGCAGTCAGCGCCTGTTGTCCTGTTTAAAGATACCAGAGTACTGTCTGTAACCGGGAATAAATAGATAGGTTAAAGTAGAAGAGTATTGTCTAGCAACTAGGATTATTACCCGCGTCCAACCGCGGGCATGTTTCGACTGGAAAAAGATCAATGGAAGGTTTTGTAACTTTTGTTAAAGAAATATGGCAAAATATTTGTTAGGGACAAATAAAAGGGTAGCAGTGTCATTTCACAGAATTCATATTCAGTTACCCCCGGGATTGGACTAAAAGTTGGGTGGCAAATGGTAAATAAGCATGAAGGTGAGGGCAAAAGCAGCATGAGGTAGTAAATTTATAAACCCCAGTAACTGAAGCTTGAGTGGCAATGTTGTAATTAGCAATGATTGTAAGGGCAAAACGGTCATTTCATTGTCCAACGGACGTTTGGTATACAGTAAACGTTTACATTAAGTTTTTAATTTAATTTAACATATACTATTTTACTTCATAGGCAGTTAATGTTCGCTAATGACAGTTTTGTCTTTTTTCATTCCCAGAGATGAGCGCGGAATTCACTGGCAGATCAGTTTGTTTTTTTTTTTACGAACTCTCTCTCTTCGACCAAGAGAAGGGCGCGGAGTCCGCTAGCAGATCAGTTTTTTTTTTTGCGAACTCTCTCTTTGCCCAAGAGAAGTGCGCGGACTCCGCCTGCGAGATGGGCTCCGAGTCCGTTGGCGGTTTTTTTTTGGACGAACTCTCACAATCTCTCTAGATTTTTCTCGCTTTCTCTACCGCTTAAGATTTCTCCGCCCAAGAGAAGCGCGCGAAGTCTGCGGGCATATCATTTTTTTCCCAAAAGAAGGGCGTGGAGTTCGCTGACAGATCACTTTTTTTTTTGGCGTGGACTCCGCTGGCATATCACTTCGTTAGATTTTTCTATCTCTTGGGCGAGATCACTATTTTTTGTTGTTGCACGAACTCTCTCAGGGTGCGAAATCACTATTTTTTATATTTTGGACGAATTCTCTCTGGGCGCGGAGTCTGCTGGTATATTTTTTTTTTACGAACTCTCTCTTCGACCAAGTCAAGGGCGCGGAGTCTGCTGGAAGATCACTATTCATTATTAATTTTTTTTGGACGAAGTCTCATTTTTCTCGCTTTCTCTACCGCCTAAGATTTATCCGCCCAAGAGAAGAATGACAGTAAAATGATGGTTTTATCCTCTTCATTCCCAGAGATGGGCGTAGAGTCCGCTGGTAGATCGGTTTTTTTTTTTTTTTTTACGAACTCTCTATCTTCGCCCAAGAGAAGGGCGCGGACTCCTCCTGCGAGATGGGGCCCGAGTCCGCTGGCGGATTTTTTTATTTTGGACGAACTCTCTCTCAATCTCGTTAGATTTTTCTCGCTTTCTCTACCGCCTAAAATTTCTTCGCCCAAAATAAGCGCGCGGAGTTCGCTGGTAGATCACTTGTTTTTTTTTTTTGGTGTGGAGTCCGTTGGGAGATAACCATTTTTTTTTACGAACTCTCTCTTAGTCTCTCTAGATTTTTCTATTTCTCCGCCCAAGAGCAGGACGCGGAGTCCGCTGGGAGATCACTCTTTTTTTTTTGGACGAACTCTCTATCACTCTCTTTAGAAGGGCGCGGAGTCCGCTGGGAGATCATTTTTTTTAGACGAACTCTCTACCACTCTCTCTAGAAGGGCGCGGAGCCCGCTGAGAGATCACTCTTTTTTTGGACGAACTCTCTCTCAGTCTCTCTAAATTTTCTATCTCTTGGGCGAGATCACTATTTTTTTTTGGACGAACTCTGTTCACAAATCACTGATCACAAAATCACTGTTCACTTGCTTGCCAACAGTCACTTACAACACACAAAATCATTGTTCAGAGGCAATATATATAGTAAATTTTATATAGTAAATATGAACAGTCGACCAAGCTTTAGTATATAGTAAATATATATAGTAAATTTTGCGCCAGAGGCAGTTACTGTTCACTAATGACAGTAAAATGACGGTTTTGTCCTCTTCATTCCCAAAGAAGGGCGCAGAGTCCGCTCGCGAGATGGGTCTCGAGTCTGCTCGTAAATCGGTTTGTTTTTTTTTTTTTGACTCACTCTCTCTCTTCGCTCAACAGAAGGGCGCGGACTCCGCTTGCGAGATGGGCCCCGAGTCTGCTGGCGGATTTTTTTTTTGACGAACTCTCTCTCAATTTTTCTAGATTTTTCTCGCTTTCTCTACCGCCTAAGATTTCTCCGCCCAGGAGAAGCGCGCGGAGTCCGCTGACATATCACTTTTTCAGACAAACTCTCTCAATCTATCTAGATTTTTCTATCTCTTGGGCGAGATCATTATTTTTTGTTGTTGCACGAACTCTCTCAGGGTGCGAAATCACTATTTTTTTTATTTTGGATGAACTCTCTCTTTACGCGGAGTCCGCTGGGATATCACTATTTTTTTTTCTATTTCTCCACCCAAGAGAAGGGCGCGGAGTCCGCTGGGAGATAACAATTATTTTTTTGGACGGTCAATTTTTCTAGATTTTTCTCGCTTTCTCTACTGCCCAAGAGAAGGGCGCAGAGTGCGCTAGGATTTTTTTTTTTGATGAACTCTTTCTCTTCGACCAAGAGAAGGGCGCGGAGTCCGCCCGCGAGATCACTGTCTTTTTTTTTTTACGAACTCTTTCTCAGTCTCTTTAGATTTTTCTATTTGTCCGCCCAAGAGATGGACGCGGAGTCCGCTGGGATCATTTTTTTTTGGACAAACTCATGCATGGGAGTCTCTCTAAATTGCATTTTGTATATAAACTGTAAATTCACAGCCGCAACAAAGCACGGGCCTAACTTCAGTACTGCGGCATCAATCTGAAAATTCATTGAATATTTTCAATTCTAAATTACAGGAAATGTGTAGAGCTAAGCTTTAGTAGCACATCATTCGAATTTTGAACTTTTGACATAACACTACTTAGTAACACAAATACTGTTCTTCATTTTTTTTAATTTATTAAAGCACCAAAATGCTTGTATAATACAATAGCTTCATTCACCAAATCTTTACTTACCTCAGGTAGAGTCACAGTTTGCACATATACAGATTTTACAGATTCTGCAAGTGTATGCGCGCATGACCTCTACTATCCAGATTTCTCTGATCTGGCACCCAAACTCTCTTTGTCAGTTTGGTCTCCCTCTCTCTTTTAATCTTACCAAAACAGAGGAAATAGAGAGAGAAGTCCAGGTTCTTTCAGAGGTGCCGAGCAAGAGATAAAGGAAACGACGAAAGAGAGGGAAAATAGCTTGAGATCTGGCTGAATCTCTTGATAGAGATGATTCGACGGTGTCGAGAGAGATCGAGAGAGGAAGAAAGATGGAAGTGGCTGAATGACATCGAGAGAGATATATAAAGCGCCTAGAGGGATTGAGAGAGAAGAATCTAGAGAGATAAAGAAGAAGCCCAAGCCCAAGCGAGAGACCCAAGGAGAGAAGGAAAAGCCCAAGACCAAACTCAGGGTGGCATCACTGTTTTCTACTGTAGATGAATTGTTCATACGCGGAGTCCGCTGGCATGTCACAGAAGGGCGCAGACTCTCTCTTAATTTTTTTTAGATGAACTCTCTCAATATCTCGTAGCAAAGCGCGGGCCTAAACAATACAAAAATCACTATTCACAAAATCATTGTTCACTTGCTTGCGAACAATCATTTACAACACACAAAATCACTGTTAACAAAATCACTGTTCATAAGCTTGCGAACAGTCGCTTATGCACAGTCGACCAAACTTTAGTATATAGTACACTAGGAAGATACCCGCGCCTTGGCGCGGTGTATACATTAGGTTTTTAATTTAATTTAACATATACTATTTTACGTCAGAGGCAGATATTGTTCACTAATGACAGTAAAATGACGGTTTTGTCATTTTCATTCCAAGAGATGCGCGCGGAGTCCACTGGCAGATCGGTTTGTTTTTTTTTTTGACAAACTCTCTCTCTTCGGTCAAGAGAAGGGCGCGGACTCCGCCTGCGAGATGGGCTCCGAGTTCGTTGATAGTTTTTTTTTGGACGAACTCTCTCTCAATCTCTCTAGATTTTTCTCGCTTTCTATACCGCCTAAGATTTCTTTGCCCAAGAGAAGCGCGCGGAGTCCGCGGGCATATCATTTTTTTTTCCCAAAAGAAAGGCGCGGTGTTCGCTGGCAGATCACTTTTTTTTGGCGTGGACTCCGCTGGCACACTAGATTTTTCTATCTCTTTGGCGAGATCACTATTTTTTTTGGACGAACTCTCTTTGGGCGCGGAGTCCGCTGGGATCTTTTTTATTTTTTTGACGAACTCTCTCTCTTCGACCAAGTGAAGGGAGCGGAGTCTGCTGGGAGATCACTATTCATTATTAATTTTTTTTGGACGAACTCTTTCTCAGTCTCATTTTTCTCGCTTTCTCTACCGCCTAAGATTTCTCCGCCCAAGAGAAGAATGACAGTAAAATAAAGGTTTTGTCCTCTTCATTCCCAGAGATGGGCGCGGAGTCCGCTGACAGATCAGTTTGTTTGTTTGTTTTGATGAACTCTCTCTTTTCACCCAAGAGAAGGGCGTGAAGTCTGCTGGGAGATCACTTTTTTTTGCAGAGTCCGCTTGGAGAACAGTCTCTTAATATATATATATATATTAATATATATATATTAATATATATATATATATATATATATATTGGACTAACTCTTTATTACTCTCTCTAGATTTTTCTATTTCTCCGCCCAAGAGAATTCCCAGAGAAGGGCGCGGAGTCCGCTGGGAGATCACTTTTTTTTTGGGACAAACTCTTTCTCAATCTCTCTAGATTTTTCTCGCTTTCTGTATTGCCTAAGATTTCTTCGCCCAAGAAAAGGTGCGGAGTCCGCTGGGAGATCACTATTTTTTTTGCGGAGTCTGCTTGGAGAACAGTCTCTTAATATATATATATATATATATTTGGACTAACTCTTTATCACTCTCTCTAGATTTTTCTATTTCTCCGCCCAAAAAAAGGGCGCGGAGTCCGCTGGGAGATCACTCCTTTTTTTTGGGACGAACTTTTTCTCAATCTCTCTAGATTTTTCTCGCTTTCTCTACTGCCTAAGATTTCTCCGCCCAAGAGAAGGGCACGGAGTCCACTGGCAGATCACTCCTTATTTTATTTTTTTGCGGAGTCCGCTGGGAGATCACTATTATTTTTTCTATTTCTCCGGCCAAGAGAAAGGCGCGGAGTCCGCTGGGAGATCACTATTTTTTTTTGGACGAACTCTCTCTGGGTGCGGAGTCCGCTGGGAGATCCATATTTTTTTTCTAATACACCGCCCAAGAGAAGGGCGTGGAGTCCGCTTGGAGATCCCTTTTTTTTTTTTTTTTCTAAATCTCCGCCCAAGAGATGGGCGCGGAGTCCGCTTGTAGATTAGTATTTTTTTGTTTTTTAGACGAACTCTCTCTGGGCGCGGAGTCCGCTTGGAGATCATTTTCTCTTATTTTTTTTTGGAAGAACTCTCTCTCAATCTCTCTAGATTTTTCTATCTCTTGGGCGATATCACTTTTTTTTTTCTTTGACCGAACTGTCGTTCAGTCTCTCGAGATCAGTCTCTCTAGATTTTCTATAAGGGCGAGATCATTATATTTTATTTTTTGGGCGAACTCTCTTTAGATTTTTCTATTTTCTGCCCAAGCGAAGGACGCGGAGTCCGCTGGAAGATCACTATTTTTTTTTGACAGACTCTCTGAATCTCTCTAGATTTTTCTCGTTTTCTCTACCGCTTAAGATTTCTCCGTCTAAGAGAAGGGCGCGTAGTCCGCTCGGAGATCACTTTCTCTTAATTTTTTTTGGACTAACTGTCTATCACTCTCTCTAGATTTTTCTCGCTTTCTCTACCGCCTAAGATTTCTCCGCTCAAGAGAAGGGCGCGGAGTCCGCTGGCAGATCACTTTTTTTTTTGGGCGAACCTAATTCTCCGCCCTAGAGAATTCCCAGAGAAGAGCGCGGTGTCCGCTGATAGATCATTTTTTTTGGACGAACTCTCTCTCAATCTCCCTATATTTTTCTCGCTTTCTCTAACGCCTAAGATTTCTCCACCCAAGAGAAGGGCGCGGAGTTCGCTGAAGCCCTAAAGCAAAGGCGAGATGACTTCCAAGCGAGGCGAGGCGAGGCGAGGAGAGGTGACTTTGCGAAGAAGAGGAAGTCCAGGCGAGACGAGTCAAGACGAGGCGAGGATAGGTGACTTCGCGGAGAAGAGGAAGTCCAGGCGAGATGAGGTGAGGTGGCTTCCAGGCGAGGCGAGGCAAGATGGCTCCCAGGCGAAGCGAGATGGCTTCTGGGTGAGGCGAGGTGAGATGGCTTCCAGGCGAGGCGAGTCGAGGCGACTTCGTGAAGTAAAGGATGTCCAGGCGAGGCGACTACGCGATGAAGAGGATGTCCAGGCGAGGCGAGATGGCTTCTGGGCGAGGCGAGATTGGGTGACTTCGCGATGAAGAGGATGTCCAGGCGAGGCGAGATGGCTTCTGGGCGAGGCGAGATTGGGTGACTTTGCGAAGAAGAGAGTTGCGCGGCCCGCATTCACGCGCGAAGTAAGAGGAGCTCCATACAGACTTTCGTGTTGATTTAGTAGCATGACAATTGAACAAAATACATGAAAGAGCTTGCGAGATGGCATGAGGCGTGGGAGCTAGAAGCACATGAGTTGCAGAAGATGAGATTTTCCTATGACTAAGGGTTTGCCGCGAGGTACTCTACTGCAGTGAGGATAAAAAGGGTCTGGTGGTGTTTGGTGGGTTTAGGGTTGTATAGAGCTTGAAAATGGTTTTGGATTAGAAGCTAGGGATGCTTGGCTTGAGGATTGAGGCTTGCTAATGTTATCTAGGATGTATTGCTTGGGGGTTGCCTGTTCTCTCCGCCTCTCGGTTCTTCCTTCTTGCAACAACTAAAGCCTTTATTTATAGGCTGGGGGGGTGAGGCTAATACACAGGTTCATGAGACAAGTTTGCTGGACAATCAAGGAGATGTATCGTGTTGAGTTCAAATGTACAAAACACTATAATGACCACAAGATTAAGAGGTGATGCGCGAACTTGGAATTGGAGCAGCATATTTCAAGGAAAAGCTGTTGTTATGTGTTGATAGATGTATATTGGAAGAGTTGCAGGGTAAAAGCAAGGATGATGGAGACTTGTGCTTAACGCGGAGGACAAAATTACTGCGGGGTAATTGGATAGCTATTGCAGTGAAAGTATTAGGCTATATTTGGTCTTATGGGTTTAGGTTCTCATCTTTGCATGCCCGTTAAACAATTTAGGTTGTTGGGCTTGGATTTTGGTCCCAAGTCCAAAATCGCCAACAACTGAAATCGAGAGTGAGCCTTATATGCTTCCGTTACCTTCCACACCACACTCAAACTTGTAAGCCCCAAGAGCTTGACATATGGCTTGGGTCCATATGCGTGGCATGAAAACTCGAATAAATATGTAACTTTTGCATTTCGAATGCGATATACATGTGCATTTCTTTATTGAGCTTGAAATATTCATTAAGCATGGATATTGATTTTTTGGGTCTCATCATTAGCCCCCTTGATTATGTAGACTATGCAATGTTTATGAAGTAGGCTACATAATCAATAAAAAAGTCCCAGTGTAAGCATGAAAGCCTAGTGTATAGAAGCATGACATTCGAAGAGTAATAGTCGCCTGCCACTTGAAATATTAGCATGGTTAGCTTTTGAGGATGCATGGTAAACGAAGAGTATGTGTTTGGTTAAGAGCCTTGTGTTTTGTCAAAAATGAATGCTTGGCTTAGCGACTATAAGATTTTGGGAATTTTGGAAAAAGATAGTTGAAATGGAATAGGCAAGTGTATGAGTGGAATGTCTTTCATGGTTAGAGTAAAATGGGATGTGTGAGATGAGAACAAGAGAGCGTAAGAGGTATCTCTTAGGATTGATTTTGGCTTATAGATATGCTTGATCATTTGTTTTGCATGATGTAAGATATATATTTTCTTAATTTGCTTGGCTAATGCATACTTGATTTTATGCTTGGCATGCGTAGAATGAGAGTTTGTTTTTGCTAGACTTGAATTTTCTTAAGTTTGTGGCAACCATGCTTAGGAATTTGCTAGACTTGTGCATGAATGGTTTTGGCTTGAGGTTGCCTTAATTATTTAATGGACCAAGAGAGTGTGTGGAGTTGAAATACACATAATTATAGGAATAAGCTTGGCACGACTTTCATATGGTCTCGAATAGATGCACGACCTTGACAAAGAGGAGCTTGGCATTGTTGGTTAGTAAGTGCTTGGCATGAGCTTGTGTAAGGCTTGGCATGCCTCTTTGGTCGTGCAATTGCTTGGCATTGTGTTTAGGTTGGAACGAGTGCAGAGCTTGAAGTGCGTATTAGCTTGTTTCATCGTATGAATTAGCATATGAGTTGGCAGACTGATATTATGCATGAATGAGTGATAAATTTCTCTTAGATATAATAGAGGGTGTGAGCATGAGCTTGTGACGCAATTACTTCGGGCCTTTTTTTTGCCGTAGAATATGAGAAGGTAAGGCCAAGGCCAACTTCTCTTTTTCCCAACGAAGTATGGGTTTAAGATCAGGAAACCTTATAGAAAGTATATGCTTTTCCATCTCAATGGCAAGGCTGATGAATTGGGGAAGAAATCGTCTTTACAGGCTAAGTTGCATGAGGTAAGAAGAGCTCAATATGAATACTGCGGTGGCAATTTTCTCTGGGTTTTGAATGGGTAGGCTTCAAATTTATGGAAAACAATATTTAAAGCTTGATATCTGGGATAGGTAGGCTTGATCTATAAATTTGAATAAGAAAATTGTTTGTTGTATTATGGAACTTTGAATAGATTGCTCACATCTGTGACTTCCACAAGATTTTGTGTATGGATTTGCATGTGAATTTGCATTCATAAAGCTTGATTGAATTATAAGCATAACTGAGGCATGGAGTTTTCAATTGACAAGTAGGTAGCTTCAAATATATGCGTGTATCTTCACCTACTGCGTTGATCATTGCAGGAACTTACCATGACTTGGGTCTTAGCCCCCTGTTGAACTTTATCATGCGAGCTGGATAGCAGTTCGCATGCAAAGATGACCTCGCGCGGAGGCTGAAGCTCTAAAGCAAAGGCGAGATGACTTCGCATCAAAGCAGAAGCCCTAAGGCGGGGCGAGGTGGCTTCGTGTCAGAGCAGAAGCCCTAAAGCACAGATGAGGTGACTTCGCGTCAAAGCAGGAGCCCTAAGGCGGGGCGAGGTGGCTTCGTGTTAGAGCAGAAGCCTTAAAACAAAGGCGAGATGACTTCCAGGTGAGGCAAGATTGCTCAGCGCGAGGGACTTCATGAAGGAGACGAAGTTCTGGCGAGGCGAGATTGCTCCGCGCAGGGGGCTTTGTGACGAAGAAAGACGCGCGTCCCGCATGCACGCGGAGTCCGCATAGGAGGTTGGACTTGCAGAAATCATCTTGGCCGAAAAGAACTTGTAGCGTTGATGAGACCGTGTGAACCACATAACTTCTCACTCCCAGATGTGTTAACAAAATTGATGAGCAATTGGAACACAAGTCAGCCCATGCACGCTTTAGTGTTTCAAATGGATCCCTCATCTAAGATTGATTGCGTTGGTATGGTTCCTTGGTAGCCTTTGTAAGTACACTTTCTTGTATCTATCGATTACTTTCAATAGATATATGGATTCTTTTATTGATTGCATATGAATTTGCATTCATAAAGCATGATTCGATATAAGCATGTCTGAGGCATGTAGCTTCCAATTGAAGAGCACGAAGCTTCAAAGTAGGCGTGGTATTCACTAATTGCGGTGATCACTGCAGCAACAGCCCCCAGATGCATTGAAAAAGCTGAGATTGATTATGTAGGAGCAACTCCCTGGTCTGTAAGTACACAAGCTTGTCTTCATTCTTCTCATGACCTTATTGCAGAAACCATATTTTTTGCAATATTATGTAGCTCCAACAATGTTTTGTAGAGTAGCACTGCATGAATGAATTCTCTAATATGAAGAAGTCTTCTGCTTGATATTTAGCATGTGCATATAGTATATCTTTGCTTTACTGCATAGGCACTTAGTTTAAGAGTAATGAGCATGACAATGTATGTAATTTTGCTGTGGTGGTAGTTGACTACTAGAGATATGTGTATGGGTTGTTGAAAGTTGGAAAGAGGAGCACATGAGATAGAGTTAGATCTCTCAAATTCTAGAGTTTGGACATGAATTTGGAAAAGTTAGGTTTAGGAAGCAGGATTTTGATAAACATTCATGTCACCACCGCGGTAAACATGATAAATGTCAGCTCTAGGTTCGAGTTTAGTTTGCTGCCTGAGACTTGGTGGATAGAGGATTGAATTTATGATTATCAAATATTTTTCTTGAGGTTGTAACTTCTTCATGGCAAGGAACACAAATTGCTGAAAAAGAAAACAGAAAAGCACAAACTTGACTAATATTGTTGCTACAACATTGGAGTTCAGCTTGCTGCAACGGTAAAACTTTGAATAGAGTTATGATTATTTTGAGACTTGTAATACTGATCTTGACTTAACATCAAGCTTGGATTGAATCTAGAGTTAGGTGTTGTGTATAAAGGTCGGTGTTGATAAAGTATGGATAGCAAAATGATCACTGCATGAAAGCTTTTGCTGTGACTAAGAACTTTCTAGGCAAGACTGGGAGCTGCGAGGAGAAACAATTTTTAGAAAGCAAACCATGAAAAACTATAATTATAGTTGTAGACTAGCATTGGTTCTTTAGCTTGGAGAAAGATTTGAATATAAATGCCATATGGACATTATTAGGACCGCTTAGAAATGGCAGAGACATTGCTTGTGGAGAGTGTATGGTTTTGCCTGGCATTGAAGCTTGAGAGGGATACTGGCTTGCATAATGCTTGTTTTTTGTTTTTTTGAACTACGTCATCACCACTTAGCCACCAACTGTCTTAGAATATTATCTAAGATAAGGTGTTTCAAGAGTGACGACGATTACAACTTATGCTTGGAATTTGGCTTGATTGAGGTATAATTTGCATGCTGCATTAGTTCAAGCTTGATTGAATATTGACTTGACTGAATGTTGCTTGGTGCTTGATTAAGCATTGATTGCTTGCTGTAATGATTTTGGTTTAACTGAGTATTGTTTTTTGCTTGATTGAGTATTGTTTGCATGTTCCAATACACTGACTTCCTTCATAGCATGTATATTATTTGAAATCAGCATATGTTTAAGCTTTGAGAGAGAGCATGAATGGATTGACTAGCTTTCTATACTTAAGATGAAGATTTTATTTTCTTACTTGAAGACTTTGATAAATTTGTGCTACAGTAAGAAAGAGTTCACTGCAGCTCACAATGAGCTAAAGAAAGATACCAGCTTGATTAGATGAATAGATGGGCATAAATATGGGGATTTTGTTTTCTTACTTGAAGGCTTTGAAAAGATAAATTTGTGCTGCAGTAAGAAAGGGTTCACTGCAGCTCCCAATGAGCTAATGAAAGATACCAGCTTGATTTGATGAACATATGGGTACAAATATATGAATGAAAAGCTAGGGGTTAAAGAATGGCATTAGAACTTGTGTGCTTGACTAAAATTTTGGTTTGAAGTTTCCAAGACAGTGAAATTTAACATGATATGTGGATCTTGTCTGCTAACTTTATTGTGCTGCAATGTTCAGTCACATATATGACTGTTGCTCTTGCACATTGTGTAAAAATGTGTTTCCACTTTTCCTAGCTTACGCTGCATCTAATGTGTCAGTAGCAAGATAGAACTTAGAATGCTTGATTTCTTGGTTTGAATAAGGCAATAAGCCTTCAAGTGCATGATGCTTGAATCTGTAAGTTGGTTTTTTCTTCTCCCCGCAGCAGTGACTTATGGAGATAATATCATTTGCACAGATCAAAATCGACTCTCAATTTCGTTGCAGCATAAGTTTGGTTGTCTTCAACATAAGAATGCGGCTTCTTTGGTTGTAAGCAAGACATATGTGAAGTTTTTGTGGATTGAGTTGATGTCAAGTACTGAATGCATGGATATAGCTTGACTAATGCTTGTTTTTTTTTGGTTTAGATATGGAGTATAAGGATGAGGAGAGGTCTTTGGCTTAAGGATAAAAGCAGGTTTAGCATGGAGCGTGATTGACTTGATTTGGCTGCATTAGACAAGAACCATAATTGAGGATAAAGAAGGTTTTGATCACTAGATGGATGATATATTTCTACAGAACTAGAGTAGAGTTTATGTTTGGTGTGAAGGAGGCTTGTTTAAAATTGAAAGAAGTTCTTACTGTAGATCACATGAACTATGGTCCATGAATAAGCTTGTTACATGGCTTGAGTTATTTGGGTGAAGTTATAGTTGCAGGTGCTTTACTGCATCAATACAAATATATCTGAGAAAAGATTGCAGCAAAAAATTTCGGGCACAGAGCTTTATACTTTGGCAGTGAAAAACTGAAAATTCTAGATCTTTGCTGTGGAGACTCAAGATGAGTGGTGATGAGGTTATAAGGAACAGAATTGAGGTTAGCCAAATTTCGTGGACTGAGTTACTTTTAGCATATGAAATGCTTGGTTACAGCTTGATAATACTAAAGAATATTTGTTTCTTTTGGTTCGGATCTGGAAGAGCAAGAGAGTGATGACAGGGGGGTTTATTTTGCTTTAGTAATGGTGAATCAATATTGTTTAGCATGAACAATATATGGCTGGATTGATTGGATTTGAGACTAAAATGAGAGGATAAAGATGAGCTTGCTGGCATTTTGGTATAAGACTAGTGGAAAAAAAAAAGGTTCGAAATGAACTGCAGTGTAGAGTGAATAATGGGAATCACAAACATGTACAGTAGCTAGGTTTTGGATGTAGGACAAACTTTGAAGCTTGGAGTTCATCAACCCAATAGCATTTGGCTATGTCAGGAGGCATCATTGATGGTTTTGGCTGGTAGAGAAAGCATGGTTTTCTTTAGCTTATGGAATTTTGGTTTGAGATCTTGGAGACCAGAAAATTACAGGGGTGATGAAGGAGAGAATTTGGGGATATTAAACCCAGTCCCCAGCAGAGTCGCCAATTATGTTGGGGTCATTTTGGATAGAGGCTGCTAGATTTGCTTGAATGGCTTGATTTCCTCTTTCTACCCCTTTTGAGTTCCAGAATTGGGCCCAAAGCTCCTTGAAGCTTTTGTGCGTGTTTTCCCCAAGATCTCCCCTGTAGTACTATTGGCTTGCTGCGAGGATGATAGCCTGCTGTGGTAACATGTTGCTTGTAATCTATAAATTTGGACTTTAATGTGGATTTGGTAGCATGACGGATGAACAAAATACATGAAAGAACATGCAAAGATGAGATCGCGGGGAGGATGAAGCCCTAAAGCAAAGGTGAGATGACTTCCAACGAGGCGAGGAGAGGCGAGGTGAGGTGACTTCGGGAAGAAGAGGAAGTCCAGATGAGGCGAGGCAAGGCGAGACGAGGATAGGTGACTTCGCGGAGAAGAGGAAGTCCAGGTGAGACGAGGCAAGGCGAGATGGCTCCTAGGCGAAGCGAGATGGCTTCTGGGTGAGGCGAGGTGAGATGGCTTCCAGGCGAGGCGAGGCGAGGCGACTTCGCGATGAAGAGGATGTCTAGGCGAGGCGAGATGGCTTCTAGGCGAGGCGAGATTGGGTGACTTTATGAAGAAGAGAGTTGCGCGGCCCGCATTCACGCGCGAAGTAAGAGGAGCTCCATACAGATTTTAGTGTTGATTTAGTAGCATGAAAATTGAACAAAATACATGAAAGAGCTTGCGAGATGGCATGAGGCGTGGGAGCTAGAAGCACATGAGTTGCAAAAGATGAGATTTTCCTATGGCTAAGGGTTTGCCACAAGGTACTCTACTGCAGTGAGGAGAAAAAAGGTCTGGTGGTGTTTGGTGGGTTTAGGGCTGTATAGAGCTTGAAAATGGTTTTGGATTGGAAGCTAGAGATGCTTGGCTTGATGCTTGATGATTGCTAATGTTATCTAGGATGTATTGCTTGGGGGTTGCCTATTCTCTCCGCCTCTCGGTTCTTCCTTCTTGCAACAACTAAAGCCTTTATTTATAGGCTGGAGGGGGTGAGGCTAATACACAGGTTCATGAGACAAGTTTGCTGGACAATCAAGGAGATGCATCGTGTTGAGTTCAAATGTACAAAACACTGTAGTGACCATAAGATTAAGAGGTGATGCGCG
This sequence comes from Fragaria x ananassa, assembly GCA_034370585.1. NCBI lineage: Eukaryota > Viridiplantae > Streptophyta > Magnoliopsida > Rosales > Rosaceae > Fragaria > Fragaria x ananassa. Next base: position 5,820,596 of record CP139769.1, on the reverse strand, counting down.
AACTTGGAATTGGAGTAGCATATTTTAAGGAAAAGCTGTTGTTACGTGTTGATAGATGTATATTGGAATAATTGCAGGGTAAAAGCAAGGATGATGGAGACTTGTGTTTAACGCGGAAGAAAAAATTACTACGGGGTAATTGGATAGCTATTGCGGTGAAAGTATTAGGCTATATTTGGTCTTATGGGTTTAGGTTCTCATCTTTGCATGCCCGTTAAACAATTTAGGTTGTTGGGCTTGGATTTTGGTCCCAAGTCCAAAATCGCCAACAAGCGAAATCGAGAGTGAGCCTTATGTGCTTCCGTTACCTTCCACACCACACTCAAACTTGTAAGCCCCAAGAGCTTGACATATGACTTGGGTTCATATGCGTGGCATGAATACTCGAATAAATATGTAACTTTTGCATTTCGAATGTGATTTACATGTGCATTTCTTTATTGAGCTTAAAATATCCATTAAGCATGAATATTGATTTTTTGGGTCTCAACAAACACACAAAATCATTGTTCATCTTATGAACAATGATTTTGTGTGTTTGTTGAGACCCAAAAAATCAATATTCATCGACCAAGTTTTAGTATATAGTAAATGAGTTTTCCTCTCAATTCTGTAGTAGCAACAAGTAATTAAAAGGACATGAGATTATAACATGCTTTTCTACTTATACGTAAATACGTGGCACAACATTGTAATTCTATTGGTGCAAATAACTTTGTCGAATTGAAATTACACTCCTCATTCTACAATACACATTCGCCGTAATCTAGTGCAAATATCTCTACAAAATCAAATTGAGGAACTCAACTATTAAACTATGAGTGCGGTTATTAGGATCTCTAAGTTTGCTTACTAGACCTTACTCTATTGTGAATTATTAAATGACATATATATATATATATATCCTCATACACAATGACTATTAAAGACAATAATTATACAAAATGAATATTATATATATTTATTCTCTTTAGATTTTCCAATTCAAAAATAATTGATTATATTCTTTATTATTTTTCTTATATATTTTCGTTTTCTAATTTCTTTTTATTAAAGCATATATATATATATATATATATATATATATATATATAGTTCATAAGAGCTAAAACAATGATTAAATATCGATCATGTGACATAAAATTTAGTATTATCATCCATGTTGAACGCATATACTTGCAAAGTGTATAAATATTTTTGCAAAAAAAAATATATCTATTGATTATAGAAAATATGTATTTATTAAAATAATTTATTAAGAGGTATAAAATAGAGATCAAATTATTCAAAATAAAAAAACAGAGAAAAAATAACACGTACAAAAGAGAAAAACAAAAGTTAAAAAGATATATAGAATAGTTCATGATAAAATATTTTTCTGCATGAAAAAAAAAATGAAGGTAGGGATAATGGATGTTCAAAAAAAAAAGGTAAAAAAAAAAGAGGTATATTAAGTGAATAAGAGTTAAAGTAAGTAATTAATTGAAATATATGTCAATAAATAACTAAGGTTATATTAGAAATTTGAAATGAGGTTTAGTGAGAAAATGCTTATATTGAAAAATAAAAATAATGTGTAGAGAGAATAAGAGGTATATTGAGTAAGTTTAAAGCTCTCAGTGACGTTTCATTCCGATGATTCTAATTGTTTGGCCAGCTCTACGGTCACGTGGCACTGCTTCTGTTTCTAACAAAATTATAAAGCATTTTGCTATTTGGGCTTGGCCCACCCAATGTAACAAAAAGTAGCACGCTCAAAAACCACAAGAGCCCAGAAATGAAGTGATAGCGGACACATTAGTCAGTATAAATAGTTAAGAATTGTTGGACTCGCAGATAAATTAGGGTTTTGCTGCAAGTAATAGCCGATAGCGCCGCAGCTCAGTCCCTGTTACTAACTCACTTGCAATTTTGTCCAGCATGGCGGCCACTCAGTCTCAGATGAGTAAAAAACGAAAGGCAGCTACCTCCGATTCCTGATACTTCCTATTGAATTAGTATCGAATTCTTATAATTGCTATAAAAAAAAAGATTCAATTTTATTGTTAAATTTTACAGTTTGTTGCCGACGGAGTTTTCTTTGCCGAATTGAATGAGGTTCTGACCAGAGAGCTCGCCGAGGATGGTTACTCCGGTGTCGAAGTCAGGGTCACCCCTGTACGCGCTGAGATCATCATCAGAGCCACACGCACCCAAAACGTTCTTGGTAATTCTCTTTTATCTCATATTAGTTTTTGTGTTGAACAATTATGAAACAAAATTGAATGAGATTAAATAATTTGTTGCGTTAATTTGTTTGTTTAGGTGAGAAGGGGAGGAGGAGGATCAGGTAGCTGACCTCAGTAGTTCAGAAGTGGTTCAAGTTTCCCGAGGGAAGCGTAGAGCTTTATGCCGAGAAGGTTAACAATAGGGGACTCTGTGCCATTGCCCAGGCCGAGTCTCTCCGGTACAAACTCCTTGGAGGCCTTGCCGTTCGCAGGTATATCTTTTTTCCGTTTGACAATTTCATTGTGATGTGTTTGTGTGAATACTTGTTGGAAGTCATCTATTCAGCGAGTAGGTTGTGTACTAAGTACCTATGAACGCGTCTGAGGGTGACTATAGTTGCTTTTGCCGTCTATGCTTTGTTAGCTTAGGAATGATGATCATTTTCGTTCCTAGCTATGCATTGGATGGTAAATCTTACAACCCTGTTTTTCTTTTCTATTGAATTCTCTGTTTGACAGAAAAATCGTTTGATAATATGAATATGAGAAAATCTAGTTTGGAATATTTTATGAAGTCTAATGATTAATGGTTAATTCTACTGATGTTTGGTGAATTTGCACATGACTTTAGCATTGTTTTGTTGAATTTCCCTTCTGTCTTTGCTTCATAAGCCTTGGGGTTTGAATCAATGCTTAAATCAATCCCTTTTTGGAGTTTGTCAGGCTTCTTGTGCTACTCTCAGGTGCCTGGAGTTTGGAATATTCTCCAACATCCTCTTTTCGGTTTGTTGCTTATTACAAACATTGTGTTCAATGCATGATATGTTGTTCTTACAGGGCATGTTATGGTGTGTTGAGATTTGTCATGGAGAGTGGTGCAAAAGGATGTGAGGTAAGCAAAATGCCTCTTTTGTATAGAACCAACAAAAATGTTTTTATTTTTTGAGTCTAAAATTAATGTTCCCATTAGGTTATTGTAAGTGGAAAGCTCAGGGCACAACGTGCCAAGGCGATGAAGTTTAAGGATGGCTATATGATATCCTCTGGTCAACCTGTAAATGAGTACATTGACTCTGCTGTTAGGCATGTTCTTCTTAGACAGGTTTGCCTCCCTCTTATACTGATGTGCTTAATAGTGTTTTTATCCTAATGTTTTGGGAAGATATATTTGTGTGATTTGACTTGGTACAACAACAGGGTGTGCTCGGTATTAAGGTGAAGATCATGCTTGACTGGGATCCCAAGGGGAAGCAAGGACCAATGACCCCTCTCCCTGATTTGGTGACCATCCATACTCCCAAAGAAGAGCTCTATACTCCAGCTCCTCCAGCGGCGGCAGTCAACTTGGATGCGCTTCCATCTCCTGTTGCCATGCCTGTCCCTATTTCTGTAGTTTAATCAGAATCCGGTTGTTTTCATCTTTATGTAGCATCTTTGCAGCAGTTCTATGTTTCAATGATGAGAGGCTTAATGTTTCAAATGGTTTGCATATCTGTGTTGCCCATCCATTTATGATGTTTGTCAATGCAGGCTTTATCTTTTGAAATAATCAGAAATCTTGATAAAAGTATTGCCTATCCATTTCGAAAGAGATAACCTATGTTGCACGGAAACGAGTTTTGGTTTCCGATACGTGGAAATGTCAAGATTTGATACGAAACGTGAAAGAAATGTTAAAATTAAAATAAATATAATATTTATTGTAATAAATATAATTAAATAAATAACATTAACAAAATAGTTTTTTAATAAAAAGCACCAATCTAGATTCAAAAGAGCTCATGCATAATTAAATTACAATACAAATAATAAAGATCTTCATCACATAATAATTAATTTAAATCCAAACTCAAACAAAAGTTTGGTCAAATTTACACAACATTTCCATTAAAGGTGAAACGCGTTTTGGTAGTGTTTCGGAAATGCTTTAGTGGAAACATGTTACGGTCACGCGAGTGAAATGACGTTTCATTGCAACAGAGGAGATAACATTGGGTAGTCTTTTAACACCACGTTTCGTTATCAGTACGAACCAAAATCTATTCCTGTAGTTGTCAATCCAAGATCTCTATGGCCTTGTCACAATTGGGGTGGTCTACTGAAAAGGAGTGTGGGAACTGTGGATTCACTCTTATTCAGTTGTACAAAGACAATTCAAGGGACAGAAACTAATTCCTACTAATTTAATAACTGCACCAGTACCTGCACAAATGTAATAGAATCTGAACTGGGAATTTACTCAATTTACAAGTATTTCATTTCACGAAGCTCAGGAACTTTGGATCTTGATCCCTTAATTTGCCAATTTCAATTGATAGTCGAAACGGCAACGGAGAGGATGTATTACTGGCCCAAAAGATTTCGTCCTCAGGGTCGCTAGGTAATACTTGTGAATAATTTCTGGTACAACTACGTTGTCCTATTGTTACACTTGTCATTCTGATGTCTTAACGCCTCGCGGCTAGTTCTGGTCGCCATGCCAAGACCTAGAAAAAGAAAATAATAATTGTAGTTCTGGACAGGGAAGCTTGTAAATGCACTTATTTTCTCAACTTGGACAGAAAAATGATTGTCCTTCCCTTCGAAAACCTACTTGCCAAACAAGAGGTAGCTGCAGGCTTTAAAGTGCAGGCTCCTTCTGCACTTTGAAATGAATTCTTGGAAGCAGACTCTGAATCTCTGAAACCAAGGCTTTAAAGTCGGCAAGACGTCGTAGTCAGATCATTTATATCAAACCGCAACTCTTTGAATGATGACTGGCCAGTAGTACTCTCAGTCGAGTATACATTGTATTGATAACTATCGGTCACCATTATGCCAATCAGTCATCAACTGGCATGGAAGCTCATCGTTCTTTGATCCCACACGAACACATTAGTTTTTACTGATCAAAACAAATGAATACACAGTTGTTAAAGTAGCTGCTCTCGATCTATGTACGAATAGGATACAACACCAGTCACCAGTTGAAAAAAATATGAGAGACCTGTGAGGGTGAAACTAGCTAGCACCCAATCATAACCAATATGAGAGACCTGCTTATGCCCTATCGAAACGGAGATTTCAGATTCCAAGAAGCAGCCTAGCTACTAACTATGGTCAATATAACAACCTTGTCGATCTGCATGTTCCTTACATATACAGAAAATGAGGAGAGAATTCGAAAGAAAAGGTCATCCTTCGTGAAGGGTAGCAGTACTGTCTCTTTTGCTTTCTGTTTCGGACTTTCGATCGGCTGCCTGCCTGCCTCTGAATCTGATAGCTCTCTCTCTCCCTCTCTCTCTCTCTCTCTCGGGGAGGTGGGGGTCTTGTTGATTAATGCAATAATGCATGATTTATCAAAATGAAATGAATGCCTTCTTTTGTTTGGTCCAATTAAATCTGGAAACCCTGAGGAAATCGTACCATATCTGGATATATGCATGCCTGTAGTGACCAGATCACCCATGTTTCTGTAACATATATAATTAACTTCCTTTCTAAGAGACAGCTAAATGATCGAGTGCATTCATTACTTCATTGTAAGGCCCCGTTGGTCAAAAGTAGTAAGCATTAGGAAAGGGAAAATCGTTCGTTCGTTATATGTATGTCATGACAGCTGATGACCGGCCGGCCGGCATCTCTGGAGTCTCCGGCTTGGATCCACAGTCTCCTCCGCCACGTATATATAGCGTGTGACTTCTTGCCTCCGACCACCTAAACCATAATAGTGAATTATCACGTACGAACTGCACCATACCAGCAATTATAGGACTTGACCTGGCCGAGCTAGGTATATATAAACACGTACGTCCTGCTTCTGAAAACTGCTGTTAAAAGCGTGTGTGTGTGTAATATATATATATATATATATATATATATATATATATATATCATATCCGAACTAGCTGGAAGATTATTTACTCTGACGTCGTACAGTAATTAGCTGCTACTAGAGTAATTCATTAGTTGGGTTGTTGAGCAATTCAGATTTGAGAGAGCAAGCAATTACTAATTTACTACTACGTACCTATCTAGCAGATCGAACAAAAGCATTATTTTGAACATGCATTATTCTGCTAATATGCCTTAGCTAGGAATAATAGTCACTTAGTCTCCTCACGTACAATTGTTGGTTTCATACTTCTGTAGTTTGTATATAGACCTCTACTTAGACAGAACACGTACAGAAGAAAATGCAGGAGCAGGACTAAAATAGAAAAAGAAAAAAGATAGTCCAATAAACACGTCATATTTTCATTCCCTCATTTAAGTACGTATTGGCTTGGTGAAGTGGTTACTGGTACTTTGTGAGAGAGAGAGAGAGAGAGAGAGAGAGAGAGAGAGAACGGAGAGACATGGCCAGGAAATGCTCGAATTGCGGCAACATAGGTCACAATTCAAGGACTTGCCCTTCTCCGACGTCGCAGCTGAAACTGAAAGGGATATCAGACATAGGCCCTATTCTTGATGATGATGAGGATCAATTTTCTTCTTCGTCTCCTTTCTCAGCTTCTGAATTTGCAAGGAAGATGATGGACTTGACATCTTTACCATCATCAGTTGGCTATTCTTGGACAGAATCTACACGCTTCATTAACAGCTGCACCTTGGCATTTGAGATGGAGAAAATATTACTGGAAAATAATCAAGGTATCGGCCATCAGGAGGACTCTGATCTGCATAGAAACAAAAGTGAGTTCATACTCCATCTAAACTCAAATTTTGTTGCAATTGCGTCTCTTTTCCCTGCTATATCAGTGCTTGTTCTTAACAGTTAAACAAGCAGTTCATTTTTTTAATATATATATATATATATATATATATATATATATATATATATATAGAGGAAGAGATATTATCAGATCCAAATATCCTTATTTATTCAAAATGTACGGATTTTCTTAATTGACTCACCTTTAGATCATATTTTCTCATCTTGACTATTCACATTGTATGTATATATAAGTAGATCATCTCTACAAATTTTCAGCCAAATTGATAATCGTTAAGGTATCGAAACTATATGATTATGAACAAACCAAATCTGTTCAACATGAACTGTTCATGTAATTCACAATTTTAAATACCTTAATGATTATCAATCTGGTTAAAATTTTGTAGAGATGATCTATTTATATATACTTAAAAGATGAATGGTTAAGGTGAGAAAATATGATAAAAAAATATGTCAATTAAGGAAATCCGTACATTTTAAATAAATAAAGAAGTCCATATCTGAAAAGGCATGTATATAGGAATACGTTTATGCAAGATCATTGCAATTACACACAAGAATATTGCAATTATCGACAAATAGAAGAACTAAGATATTTCGAATTATGTAAGTATATTCTAGGGTTTTGGAGACTAATCTCTTGGCCCTTTGCTCCGTTTTTCATGCTAAAAGTAATTGATGCAGAACCTTTAGTACCCAAAGTTTTGTTTTATTGATGTTCAATAAATTATAACCTCCTTCACCTAAAACAAAGGGTTTTGAGACTAACAGCAACGCCACCCTTAAGGTTAATTAATTGGAACCCGTCGTGCCTAACGTTGTCTGACATCGGGGTTTTCCTTCTCGATCTCTTTGTCTCTTTCATTGATCGAGTTGTGGTTCCGGTCGGTTGTCGACAGATCTATATATAGCAAGTTCCGGTCAACTTCAGATTCCCTGGTTTGGATCCGGCGAGGAAGCTAGGATGCCTAAACACAGTAATTGGTTGGTGTCGGCGACCCTTGTGCTGTCGATCGATTAGCGCTTGTTTGGCTGAACATGAAGAAGAATACTACAGGAGGTAGCCGGTGGTCATGACCATGATTTTACTAATTTTTGTTTTTGGGACCATGCATGGTGTGATACTGTGCTGGAAGGGGACGGGTCGGTCTCCGGCTATGCTATCTGACAAGTTGGCAGAGGGTTTAGTGGCTGGTGCCCCTGCTATGCTCTCTCTTGCTTGAGTTTGGGCCTTTGGGATTCAGCAGATGTTGGACCCATCTATATATATATATATATATATATATATATATATATATTTTAAATTTATTAATAACTTACACATTTTACGTATCGTGAGATTTAAATTTATGACTTCAAAACTATCAGTTAAACACTTTAACCAACCAAGCCACAGCTCACCGACAGATCTTGGACATCTAGTTAATTCTTTTGCCACCCTCACCTAATTATTAATGAATTGAGCTGGCATGTCACAAGAGCTCTTGGGACGTTTTTAAGAATTAGGTTGATATATTGTTTACAAGTACCAATATTCAGATCATGATATTTCTACTGCAGTTGTGGTAACTATCATGAATATAATTGGCTTATTTCAAACGGCTTATGGATAAGGAGTAACTTCTATTGTTGTTGGCAGTATTGACGTTGCTTAGTTCGTAGATAAATATATAAGTTAATCGTGCTATGGCTAATTGCATATATATGAAAATGTCTTACCTAAATGAGACGCATATTCTTTTTGTGTGTGCTTGAGATTGGTAAATAGGTGTGCCATGGAGTGAGGAGGAGCACCGGAGGTTTCTTGAAGGGGTTGAAACGCTGGGTAAGGGTGACTGGAAAGGCATCTCTGAAAACTTTGTCACCACAAGAACTCGAAACCAGGTCGCCAGTCATGCCCAAAACTATTTTCACAACCGTCAGAAAACCGCCGCCGCCGCACCAATGGCACCATCCACAAAAACCCCAACTTCCCCAAGAGAACACGCCGATGATGTCCCATCCTAAATTTTTGATGTAAGAAGCTCTAACGCATGCAACCATCAGGGTTCATTGATTTCCTTGACGATCCATTAATTTTGATTCTTCTTCATAATATTATGAAATGGTTTATGTACATATTCATGCAGGTCTATAAAGATCAGCTCTCAGTTGATCAAGTACTGATTGATATCGACTCTTCTAATCCTTCTAACACTAAGCTGATATTCGTAATGTTTGCTACAATTCATCAATGCCTCTGCTGCGATTTGTTATCATTTCTGAGCCTACTCCTATTTCTTCGACCTGTTTGATTAGTCTTTGCCATTTCAGCCCTAGCTTTTCAACAATAAAACAGTTATCCATGTAATAAAGAACTTGAAGTAGTTCAGGGATTACGAGTCCTATGATCTTCATGCATGTTCTCATTTGATTTGCGGGCAGCGAATAAGATTTGACACATTGTTAATGTATGATTATATAAAGCGGATTCTGTAATTCAGATTCTGAAGCTATCACGGGTCATATCGTTACTTAATGTATATATGATTATGCAATAAAGGCTCCGATGATTAGATCTGTTCTAATTCTCTCTATGCTTTAGATAAAATAATCTTGGACGGGAAATACAACCGTACTATTAGGCTAGGTTTCTTGAACCTAAAATGTCTTATGTGGTATGTCCTTGGCCTTTCATGAATGAGGGTGTGACAAAGCCTTGTTCGTATGCAATGGTCGCTTCACCGGCACCACTTCCGATCACGGATCTGCCTCACCCAATCGTTCAAGATGGAAAAACAACAGTGGTGATCTCTGAGGATAGCTACCAAACTGGTTTGGACAGGTGCAATCATATGTTAAATAGGACGACTCCAATTAGCAAACGGAGACAAACCATACACTCCTTCTGATTTGCAACGAAAGCTTGGATCTCTTTGGGGGGATTTGGGTTGCTGGAAGCTAATCCCAATGGGTAAGGGGTTTTATTCCTTCAGTTTTGGCTATGCTGATGCGGTGTCTAGGGTTTGGGCAAAGGGTGTTATTGTCCTCAAGCCTGGAACCTTCCGATTCTTGCAATGGATCCCTAATTTCTCTCCTGCAAAACAAACAAACACAAACGCTCACGTATGGGTGCCTTTCTAGGATTTAGGATTGGAATTTTGGGAGCCTCGAACCTTACTTGAGATTGCGAGTGCTATTGGCGTCCTAGTGAGAATCGACCCAAACACTATTCAAAGCAGGTATGGCCTCTTTGCCAGAATTCTTGTGGATGTTGATCTCTCTGGTGATCTTCCTGCAGAGATTGTGATTAAGCGTAACAACGGGGAATCATTTGTGCAAGCCGTGGATTATGAGAAAATCCCTGACCTGTGTTCTCATTGTGGGAATGTGGGGCATTGTGTTACAAATTGTAAATTTGTGAAGCAACGAATGGTAGAGGTCGTTCTCGCCGGCGACGTCCCAGGCAGCGTAGGAAACGTGCGGCTTCTCAAGTCTACGTTTCAAAGCAGTGGGAGGGCAAGGAAATACTGGTGGACTCCTCTCCTAGTACTAGGATTGACTATGGTGAAGGACCTTTCTTTGCTCAGAAGTCTCCTGTCCAAGTGCAAGAGGGTGTTGAATGTGATAAGACGGTTGATGTGGAGCTGGAAGAAGCTCAGTTTCAAGGTGCTCTTGATGCAAATAATGAGGTGGTTTAGGTGGAAGACTAGAATGTCTTGTATGAAAATATTGTAGTTCAAGAGGATGCTCAGATTGTTGTTTTTAGGCAAGATGAGGCCGAGAGCAGTGACCTTGAGATCTGTGTTAGTGCTAATGAGCAACTTGTGGTGCATGAGAGTGTTCCTGCTAAAGGTGTTGGCTCTCCAACCCCTCTTTCAAGTTGGTATGATGAAACTGAATGTGAGGAAGTGGGTGGGGATTTCACTCTTGTACAGTCAAAGTCTCAGAAGAAGTTGATGAAGCGTCAAGCTGCCTTGGCATCCAACCGGGAGGCTTACCTTCGTCGCTCAAAGGATATTTCTAAATGAAGATTTTCTATTGGAACTTGCGGGGTATTGCTAATGACCCTACGCAAGACCTTCTAAGAAAGTTTGTCCGGGATCATCATCATCCTGATGTGTTATGTATTGCTGAACCTTTTGTTTCTTTGGACGCCATTCCATCTCAGTTTTGGTTGTCCATGAACTTGGTGGAAGTAAGTACTAATGACCGGGGTGCAGTTTTACCTACTTTATGGATGTTTTGCAAACCGTCTCTTCTTCATGCATTTAATGTTGTTTCTAAGACTGATCAACAAGTGACTGTTACTGTTACTTTGAATTCAATTCAATGTGTACTTACTTCTGTATATGCTCGCACAACTATAGAGGGTCGATGACGTCTTTGGATTGACCTTGCTTCTGTTAAAGAGAATTTTGTTTCTGGCCTTTGGCTTGTGTTTGGTGATTTCAACGCAATACTGGGGGCTCATGAGAAAAAAAAGGAGGTGCTCCAGTATGTCGTCGATCTTGTGAAGAGTTTCAAGCTATGACCGATGTTTGTGAGCTTATTCATGTTGCTACTAGAGGGGCAAAATTCACTTGGGTTCGTCGTGGTGGTGTTAGAGGTATTGTTGAGGAGAAACTTGATCGTTGTCTTGCTAATCTTCCCTGGTTGGATAGCTGGGACTCTTTTGATTGTTGCACTCTTCCTCGCTTATGCTCAGATCATAATCCTATCATGATGACCTTTTCTAATTTTTTGGGGCACGCCAAAGTCTATTTCAGTTTAGGCAGATGTGGTTAGAACATGGTGATTTTCAGGGTTTTGTGAAGCAATGCTGGGATTTTGTCTGAATGCATGGTTGTCCATTGTCTGTATTGCAACATAAATTAAGAGTCTTGCGTAAAGCCCTTCAAAGCTGGAATTAGGAAGTTTTTGGAGATGTCAATATGCGTGTGGACGCAGACCTTGCTACCCTAGTAGCCCTGCAAAATGGAATCTCAAATTCAAGTGGTACGTATGATGATTTTGCAAAAGAATGTGAGTTATAGGCCAATTTGTCTGAGTCTTTACGATTACAAGAATTATTTTTGAAGGAAAAATCAAGGTTGCGTTGGATTTCAGAGGCGGACCGTAACACGACTTTCTTTCATGCTATGTGTCATGCTCGGCGTGCCCGTTCTTCAATAACATTATTGAGAGATGTTGATCAGGTTTATCAGGATCCTCTTACAATTCAGAATCACATTGTTGCTTACTACACTGATTTATTTGCTAACCATGCAGACTATTGTGATACGGGGCTTATTAGCCGGGTCATTTCTTCCTTAATTATTGATGATGAGAATATGTTCCTAACTTCAGTTCCCTTTGCTTTGGCCACGATCCTCAGCGCGCGGAGCAGAGGGATGATAGCAGTCAATGCTTCTAGTGATGCGGGCGTGCCACCTCGCGGACGAGGAAATAGTGACGGATGTGAGTGCGAGATCTAAACTTCTTAGTCAGACAGAGGGTTTCCAGGTGCCACCTCAGATGAGGAATTTATGAGCACAAGGCGGTCGATACTCACAGCGGGACGCAAGCAGAGCAATAAAGGGAGATCAAAGGTGATCGGGGGTGAGTCCAAGAAGAACTCTGAGAAAACCTAGGCGGCGACACGCTTAGGGTTAGGGTTTCGAGTAGCTCAAAGGACAACTGATGTGCAGTTTGTTTTTATTTGTGTTTGAGTAATTGTGTTGAGAGAGAGAGCTTTTGTAAACCTTCGAGCCTCTTTATATAGTGGAGCTCGACGTCTTCTTGAAGAAAGATAAACAGAATCCAAGTCGGACTCTGCAACGTAAAGTGTAAGGGCACTATTCCACCCATGCAGACCGACCTTCTTGTGACACATGTCTAGTTCGCACATTCCGCATAGGACACTGCTACTGTGTTGCTCAATTATAGACTCCCATGCGAATTGAAATTATGAGCAATCTTTATCCCGCGGGGTGCCACAGTCCATGTAGAAAACTAATCTCGCATGGGCAGCAGACTCAAACCATCTCGCGGGCCAAAAGAAGACTTTTTAATTAATAAGGGCCACATGGATTGGCCCGAAGCATGTCAAAGACTTGTAAAAGTCTCCAACGATTAAATAGTGCGCGCGGACTCCGCATGTGGCTTCCTCGTGAAGTCTCTTACGCGAACTAGCGAGACAGTTCGCCAGCTCGCCTAGATAATATTTCGCCTCGCCTAAGCAGAGTGCCCAAAAGTCATTCCGTGCGAAGGCATTCCGCGCGCGAGCTCCCTACTCCGTGCGAAGTCCCTAGCACGCGAGATCTGTAGTCTGCGCGAGACTTTGTAATTTAGCTCGCGTGGTCTTGTTGATGGGCCGTTACTTGTAAACTTAGAGAACTTGGGCTTGCTGGTTGTGATGCGGACCAGGGACGTAACTAATATTCACATAGACATTTTACAGTCCAGTAAAGTATTATTACTTGGACAAAAATGTCCTTTTGCTCAAACATTGCCCCCTAGGCCTTGAGCTTCGGATTGTCTAAGTGACAAGGCCTTATTAAACACGTCGCGAGCAGGTATGTATCCCGATGTAAGCTTGGTAAAGCGAACCGAGTCATTTTACTGGTGAACAACGGATTGGCGAGGCGAACCATTGAGAGAAACAGACCTCGCCAGCCTTGACGCCCCTCGTGTATAGGCTGCAAGGGAAACTTAAGAGACTCTGGTCGAATTCACTTCACATGTCGTGCTGCCCCCATGTATGAACCTCCTTCACTAGTCGACAAACCTTCCATTGAGATTGGGTAAAGGTCTCTACGCAACTGTTTGCTTGGAAAGCAGGAAGTCACTAGGCTCCTTCTTCTCTTCTGCTCATCCTTCTGTCTCTGCTTAAAACAAAGCCACCATTTCTCCTGCTCATCACTTGCTCTGATGAATTTCGAAATCTACTCTTAGGCCGAAGGTGAGTTTTGAAATCCACTCTTAGGCCAGACCTTCGCTTGAAAGAACAAACGGTCTGGGCACCCTTGCCTTGTGCGTTCTGCTCTGTCCATGCGTGAGGCTCCGGAGGCTCCTTGTCCGTCCGTGTTTCAAAAATTTGCCAGTGTCCTTGAAGCACCTCCTGAAACCTACGCAGTAGCATGAGAGACTCTGTTCCAATGAGCCGCCTGACCTGAAAGCTCAAGGCGCTTCTAACCTTCCCAGATCTATCTATGTCTGTAACCGTAGAGTATCCAGAAGTCATTGTAAACATGTTTGCTTCGGCCGCAAAGCCGCTTATGTAATCCTGTATCAGAGTGTAAGAAAGGGAAAAAGATGTAAAAGTTAATTTAGGGCCTTTGGAATAGGCCACAATGTTGTACTAGTCTGTTGGTTAGACTTTACACGTTTATATTGAAATGAAGAGAGGAAACTAAAAAATTAGCACGACTAAATTGCATGTAAAAATCTAATTTTAGGGTCTCTGGAGTAGGCCCTAATCTTGTACTAGTCTGTTGGTTAGACCTCGTACGTTTTACAAAGAAATGAACTAATTACGTGCTTCTTTCTTGGGTTGCCCCCTAGTGGGAGGCGGCGGAGGGCTAGCGCGACGGCATGGAGCACTATGAACAGTTAGCGAGGGGCAGGAGGTGAAGGATCGGCGCGCTCCCATACGCTAGCAATATGGCGTTTTAAGAAACGACCGTTGATAGGGTTGGGATGGAGCGTGCCATCAAGGTCACGTAAATAGAATGCCCCCTTAGGCAATATGCGATGAATAATGAAGGGTCTTTCCCATTGTGCAAACCACTTCCCACGGCCGTCGGTCTTCTCTCCCAACGGTAACACGGCTCGCCACACCGCTTGGCCATCGGCAAAGCTCCGACCGCGGGTAACTTTGTCATAGGACCGCGTAATACGCTGCTTCTCAAGGATGAGATTATTGAATGCAGTGATGCGGTGTTCGTCGAGGTCTTTAAGTTCTTGCCACATCGCCTAGACGTAATCGTCACCAAGCAACTGATGTTGTTCCTGGACGAGAAGCAAGGAGACGTGAACCTCGAGAGGAAGGATGACATCATGACCAAACATGAGAGCATATGGGGTAGTAGCTGTCGGACCGCGCTTGGAAGTCCGGTAGGCCCATAAAGTATGATAAAGCTCTAAATGCCAGACGCAGGGGTTCAGCTCTAGCATCTTACGCAAGATACTAAAGATAACCTTATTGCTTGCCTCCGCCTGACCATTAGACTGTGCATAATAAGGGGTGGAATGCAAGAGCTTGATACCATAACCAGTAAGGAATGTGACTACAGAATCGGCCATGAAAGCAGCCCCCCAGTCAGTCACAATGCACTCCGGAATATCAAAGCGGGAGATAATGTTGCAAAAGATAAAGTTGCGAACCGAGGTTGCGGAGGCAACCTTGAGTGGCTCGGCTTCAACCCACTTGGTAAAGAAATCGGTGGCCACAATGATGAACTTGTGCTGTTCTGAGGAATGGGGATGAATGATGCCTACGAAGTCTATCACCCATCCTTGACCTGGCTATGGCTTGATAATCGGTTGCAACAGAATGTTGGGAATGTGTTGCACTGGTCCGTGAGCCTGGCAATCCTGACACCCTTTGGCGAAAGTAATACAGTCCTTGAGAATTGTAGGCCAATAGTAGCCGTGGCGACGGATTAACCAACGCATCTTTGGGCCTGCCTGATGCGAACCACAAACCCCAGAATGAACCTCGCACATCAGCCGTTTCGCCTCGTTACCATACACGCAGCGGAATTCATTACCGTCTTCGCCGCGTCGGCGAAGCTGGCTGTTGCGCACCACAAAGTTGAGGGCGAGGAAACGCATTTGCCGGGAATGCGTGGCATCATGAGGGTTTGTGAGGTAGGCGATGAACGGTAGCCGCCAATCCTCATCGATAGGGTCTAAAGCAGCGACGTCAGGAGGGTCTACCTGATATTGCCCCCGAGCAATAAAAGACGGGAGAGTGCGTCGCTCGACCTTGAGTAGCCGTTCGCGCATTCCATCTCGCAAGCTGAGGCCAGAGGCAACCTGTGCGAGCTCATTCGCCGCGAAGTTGAACTCGTGTGGAATGTGTTCGATGTGGACGTCATCAAAGCGATTCAATACGTCAAATGCTTTCCGTAGGTAGGGCTCAATGGATGAACTCAAGCACTTGAACTTCTCTACTAACTGGTTAACGAGCTCCCTACTTCGCGCGCAAGCTTTGTTTTGTGCCTGAAGTAAGCGTGCGAGATATGTAGTCTGCGAGAGTCATTCCGCGCGTAGACCATGTCATTCAGCTCGCGTAGACCATGTCATTCAGCTCGCGTTGTCTTTCTATATTCGCCTTCGAGCATTGCGAATGTGCTCTTCGTAGAGTTGACCTCTTCGTTCTTAGGCCATGCAGAGACTTCAACCATGTTGCAAGTGAATGATTCCTCTTGCCCTTCTTCTTGGTCTTCATCTAAATAAACATAAGGCTCGGAGTGGGCTTCGTTGTCCGGTGAGTTTCCGCCGAGAAGCCGGGCCATCTGCTGGGTGAAGTTAGGGCTAGTAGGAGCACTATCAGCGACTGGTGGAGCTTCAGTCTCTGACTTTCGTGGCCGCCACACGAGCTTGGTTGAGGACTGTTTGCCTTCGGCTGTCTGCTCACCCACGGCTAGAGGAACCTTGGCAGTACCATCTTCCCTTGTTCTAGGAGAGGCTTGGACTTATGGTTCCCTCTTGGCCTCCAACTCCGGGTCAGGTTGTGGTTGGCGCCGATGTGATCGTGATGGTTCCCTCCTTGCTTTGGCGAAGAATTTCCTGGGGCCGTGATGACCGAGGCAACTCGCGCTTTGGTTCAGGCTTCAAGGTAGCGAACAGTCTTCGCTTTACTGGAGGAGGCGGTTCCCTTCTTCGTTCAGTCCCTGGCGATGCGCTTTGGTTCAAGCTCCGAGGTAGCGAACAGTCTTCGCTTTACTGGTGAGCCGTGTTTCCTCTCTTCATTTCAATATAAACGTGCAAAGTCTAACCAATAGACTAGTACAAGATTGGAGCCTATTCCAGAGGCCCTAAAATTAGATTAAATTTTACATCTTTTCCTCCTTCTTACACTATGATACAAGATTACATAAGCGGCTTTGCAGCCAAAGCAAACATGTTTACAATGACTTCTGGCTACCCTACGGTTACAAGCATAGATAGATCTGGGGAAGTTAGAAGCGCCTTGAGCCTTCAGGTCAGGCAGTTCAT
This sequence comes from Fragaria x ananassa, assembly GCA_034370585.1. Taxonomy (NCBI): domain Eukaryota; kingdom Viridiplantae; phylum Streptophyta; class Magnoliopsida; order Rosales; family Rosaceae; genus Fragaria; species Fragaria x ananassa. Next base: position 5,803,487 of record CP139769.1, on the reverse strand, counting down.
TGGAACAGAATCCCTCATGCCACCGCGCAAGTTTCGGGAGGTGATTCATGGACACTGGAAAATTCCCGGAACACGTATGGTCGAGGAGCCTCCGGAGCCTCACGCATGAACAGAGCAGAAGGCACAAGGCAAGGGTGCCCAGACCATTTATTCTTTCAAGCAGAGGTCTGACCTAAGAGTGGATTTCGAGATTCACCTTCGGCTTAAGAGTAGATTTCGAAATTCATCGGAGCAAGCGATGAGCAGGAGAAATGGTGGCTTTGCTTTAAGCAGAGATAGAAGGATGAGTAGAAGAGAAGAAGTAGCCATGGAGAGGGGATAGCAAGGTTTAATTGTTGTTCAAACCCTAGCCAGCGGATTCCTTTATAGAAAGAAGGGATTAACTCCATGTGACATGTGTCTTGCGAGCAGAGTTTTGTTCCGAGATCCGAGCCTTAGAGATAAGGTGAATGAGTGATTCTACAGCGACTTCCTACTTTCCAAGCAAACAGTTGCGTAGAGACCTTTACCCAATCTCAATGGAAGGTTTGTCGCCTAGCGAAGGAAGGTTCATACATGAGGAGCAACATGACATGCGAAACAAATTAGACCAAGGTCTCTTAAGTCTCCCTTGCAGCTTATACACGCGGGTCTGGCGGGGTTCGTTTCTCTCAATGGTTTGCCAATCTTTTATTTAGGGGTGGGCACAAATCCTGCAAATCCCGGTCCCGTCCCGATCCCGGCGGGATTTGAATCTAAAAACACTCGTCCCGTCCCGTCCCGTCCCGTTAGAGAAATAATGGGACGGGACGCGGGACTGAAATTTTCCGTCCCGTCAGGCCCGTCCCGTCCTGTATAAACAGTGAATAATTAATCTTGACCGTTAATTATTAAATTTATTATATCTCACCGTTGATGGAAGTGCCCTAATACCGAACATTGAACAAAACTTACTCAGCCTCCTTATTCAGCTTCGAGTCTCCTTTCCTCTCTCTGCTTCCTCTCCTCTCCTTTCCTCACTCTGCTTTGACCCTCACTCTCAACCTCCCGCTGCTCTCCTCAAGCTGACGCAATCGGTGACCTCTGCTCGCCTCAACCCGATCTGCAACCTCCATCCGTTGCTCGCTCAACCCGATCTGCAACCTCCATCCGCTTCTCGCCTCAACCTGCTGTTATCCGATCCTTCAACTGTAACTTTCTCTCTCTCTCTAATCTCTGAGAAATAAACTTACCTATGAACTTCTGATTACTAGGATTTGAACTTTGTGTTTAATTTCATCACATCATTGAAATACATTTGTCTGGTAGAAGAAGATATGCAGCAGGTGTACATGTCTATGTATCTGTTTTCATGTTTGATTTGTTGATTGAACTGTGAGAAATGGAATCGAAATGTATGAAGCAGTTGTATATAGTTCTTGTTGGTTTGTGTGAAATCGAAGTATTTGATTTGTGTGAAGTGAAATATGTCAACTAATTGGTTTTCGATCTGAATTCTAATAGATGACCTTATATTGCAGGTGCCATAGGAAAAACAATGGCTAGAGGGAAGAAAGCAATTGTTCGACCACGAAGCTCTGCTTCTGGCCTTCAGGATGTTTCAACAGCGACATCAGTCGGATCACAATCTCCTCCAACGACATCAGTCCCTGCTAATCCGAGTCCAATTCAGACTCCTTCAAGTGGCCCTGCTGCATCTGTAAGTGAGGCTCCTGCTGCATCTGAAGATGAGGCACCTGTTGCATCTGTAGGTGAGGGTGGTGAGACTCCTATTGTATCTGCATCAGGTACGAAACGATCTAGTTCTGTATGGGAGTATTTTAAAGAGTATGACAAAATTGAGAAAGTAAAAGACGAGAATGGAAACATAGTTGAGGTAGTTCGTAGAAGGGCTCATTGCATATTCTGTCCTAGGGGAAAGATTGGGGACTTTTTAGTTGAGAGTAGGAGTGGCACTTCTGGTTTGCTTAGGCATATCAATCACAACTGTAGGTATTTTCCACGTGTGGTTGATAAGTCACAAAAGGTTTTTACTGGGGATAAGTCTAAGACAAATAAATTGACAACGGTTGCTTATAGCCAAGTTGATTATTTGAAAGCTTGTGTGGAGATGATTGTCATTGATGAGTTGCCTTTTAGCTTTGTGGAGAAGAAAGGGTTCGGCAGATTTTGTTCAAAAGTGTGTCCTCTGTTTGATGTTCCAAGTAGAAGGAAGTTGTGTAGAGCCTTTCTAGGTATGTATGACACCCAAAAAATAGAGTTGAAGAAGATCCTAAAGATGTATAGGTTGAGTCTTACAACTGACACTTGGACCAGTGTTCAAAATATCAATTACATGGTGCTTACTGCCCATTTTGTCGACGTAGACTGGAAAATGCACAAGAGGATCATTAATTTTTGTGTTATTCAGAATCACCAAGGGCCAACTATAGGGAAGCTTATTGAGTCTTGCTTGGTGCAGTGGGGGATTGAGAAAGTGATGTGCATTACTTTTGATAATGCTGCTGCAAACAAATCTGCTTTAGAGTGGCTTGTTGCTAAGATGAGCAAGTCAGCATCTTATCAACAGGTTTTAAATGGATGCTAGGAGATGATATTGCAGAGGTTGTTGAGGATATTGATGAACCAACAATTGAAAACATGGAGTTTTATTATGATGTCGAGCGAGGTATAATTATTGAAGTGTTTATAGTTTACACATTTTGGCTATTTTTATATGCGCACCAGACTAACTCTTTTTCACTTGCAGAGCATGAGAGCACTGCTTCAAGCAAGAACAATTGTCCACCTCCAGCTCCAAAAGCGAAAGGGAAGGGGAAGTCCGTTGCAATTGGAGTGATCAATGTTTAATTCTGTTTTGGAGCAGCTTGTAATCTTGTATTGCTATGTTTTTAATTTTCTTCTTTTCTTGTTAAACTTATGATATGTGAACTTGTGTAACAGATTATGGATGTTATTCTTGTTATGTTTGGTATCATTAGGTTATGGATTGTGACTTATGAATGTAAGCAGGTTGTGTAATTGTAATCAGATCATGGATTGATGCATGTAAGTTATGAATGTAAGCAGGTTTTTTCTTCTTTTCTGTTTTCAGTTTTGTGGCGGGATTGGGCCCGTCCCATCCCGATCCCGTCCCGTCCCATCCTGGATTGGGCCCGGCAGGATTCATTCTAAAAAATGCAAGGCCCGTCCCGATCCCGTCCCGTGTGTAACAACCGGGACGGGACGTGGGATGACCCCAATCCCGTCCCATCCCGTCCCATGCCCAACCCTACTTTTATTCATCAGCAAGATGACTCGGTTCGCTTTGCCAATCTTACATCGGGATACAGACCCGCTCGCGACATGTTCAATAAGGCCTTTTCGTTTAGACAATCCGAAGCTCAAGGCCTAGGGGGCAATGTTTAAGCCAAAGGACATTTTTGTCCAAGTAATAATATTTTACTGGACTGTAAAATGTCTATGTGAATATTAGTTACTTCCCTAACCCGTTTCCAGCCGGCGAGCCCAAGTTCTTTAAAGTTTACAAATAATGGCCCGCCAGCAAGACCACACGAGATGAATTACATGGACAGCGTGCGGAATGACTACGCACAGACTACAGATCTCGCGCGCCTTCAGGCGCAAAACACATAACTCGCGCGGATTAGCTTCGCGCGGGGTAAGTAGCTCGCGCGGAATGACTTTGGCACTTCACTTAGGCTAGGCGTAATACATCTAGACGAGCTGACGAACTGGTTCGCCAGTTCGCGTGAGAGACTTCGCAAGGAAGACACATGCAGAGTCTGCGCGGATTACAATAATCGTTTTAGACTTTTACCAGTCTTTGACAAGCTTTGGGCCAATCCATGTTGCCCTTATTAATTAAAAAGCCATCTTTTGGCCCGCGAGATGGAAGCGAGCTTCAGGAGCTTGCGGGATTGCTTAAGTCTACGACCCGCGCGAGACTAGTTTTCTACATGAACTGTGACACCCCGCTGGATAAGAATTGCTCCTAATTCTAATTCGCATGGGAGTCTATAATTGAGTAACACTGTGGCAGTGTCCTATGCGGACTGTGGGAACTGGACATGTGTCACATGAAGATTGGTCTGCATGGGTGGAATAGTGCATTTATGCTTCACGTTGCAGAGTCCAATATGAATTCTAATTATCTTTCTTTTGCGGCAAGTCGAGCTCCCACTATATAAGAGGCTCGAAGGTTTACAGAAAGCCCTCTCAACACAATCAATTACTCAAATACAAAAAAACTGCAACCTAGTTCCCTTCGAAGCTACTTCGAAACCCTAAACCTAACTAAGTCCACCGCCGCCTTAGTTACAGAGCCCTCTTGGACTCACTCCGATTCCTCTGAATCTTCCCTATAGTTGCTCTGCTCGCCCCGCCGTGAGTGTCGACCGCCTTGTGCTCGTAAATTCCTCATCTGAGGTGGTACTTGGAAACCCTCTTCCGCCTGATCAAGAAGTCAAGCGCACGCATACAACCCTTTCCTCGTCCGTGAGGAGGCACGCCCACAACACTCCCCCTTCTCTTTGTTCTCTATTCACCTCTACTCCGAACGCTGAGGATCGTGGCCAAAACACACCTATAACGTCAACCTCGCACACGAGGTTCTAGATGACCTTATCGATGATGGTCTTGTTACAGTGGTACACCCAGCAAGGGGGAAGGCCAGTTGCCATCTCAAAATCCAGGAAACGGAAGCTCTAGAAGAAGTATGGCAGCATCCTGCGTGCCTTGCGAGCTGTCGACAGTGGAGTCATCCGGCCCTAGCAACTTGCACAAACACTTGAAAGGATGTGGAGAGAAGCCGAAGGCCTGCGAGCTATACTCCAAAGGCTACCTGTCACGCCTCCAAGGGTGTGTGCGCAGGTCGCATATGACCCTGCCCCAAAGGCAAGTGTTTTATGTTGCCTCACCGTACCACCAAGCCAGGGTCTCCACCATGCAAGGAAAATACCATCTCCAGAGCCAGAAAGGAGAAGGGATCCACAGCCTTCTCGGCATAGCCCATCACCAGAGTCTGACCAAAGGATGAAAATCCGCGTCGAGCATCTAAGAGATGCCGCGAGGAGGACAATGCTGATACAGCTCGACCATCTCGCCAATACACCTATAACGTCAACCTCGCGCATAAGGTTCTAGACGACCTTATCAACGATGGACTTGTTACAGTAGTCGGGGCCTTACCTTACATTGAATACAACGAGGGTCGCATGCACTGCAAGTTCCATAATAGCTGGGGGCACAGAACCCGCGAGTGCTACCAACTTCGTGAACAAGTCTAGGACTAGCTTGACCTCAAGTATATTCGCTTTGAAGACAATGGCGGATTTATGTTCGCAACTGCTGACATTGCTTGGCCTCATATCTGCCATCGTGTGATCACATTGGACATCTCTCCAAATGCACGCCCTCGCGAACCGCCATGTCGAAACCGCAAGAGACCAGCGAATAATTATACTGTGCTGGCGAACCATAGTGTGAATCGTGACCCGGCGAGGCAGTTAGTCACCAGATCGTAGCCCGACCACCTTTCAAGGAAAGATAAGGGCAAAGTTATCATGCATGACGATGAACCGTCCCCCGCCGAGAATTTCCAGCCCATGAGCCCCAAGACCCGTGAAGAGCTGGAACAGAGGATCAAGCGCTTAGAGACGTTCGTCCAATCACATTGGACAGAGGAAGTATCTTCGTCTCCAGCCTCAAGCGAAATGGACATATCGGATTCTAGCAGCGAATGCTATGAAAATGAGGCTCCAAGCCCTCGTCAAGGCATCTTGTCTGATCCCTACATTCCACCGGCATCCAAATCAGCAATCAAGGAAGGGATATGGTACACACAGCAAGGGGGAAGACCAGTTACCATCTCCAAATCTAGGAAAAGGAAGCTCCAGAAGAAGTATGTCAGCATCCTGCATGCCTTGTGAGCTGTTGACAATGGCGCCGTCCGTCTCTCGCAACTTGCACAGACACCTGAAAAGATGTGGAGAGAAGTCGAAGGCATGCGAGCTGTACTCCAAATGCCACCTGTCACGCCTCCACGGGTGTGTGCGCAGGTAGCAGATGACTCTGCCCCAAAGGCAAGTGTTTTCTGTCACCTCACCGTACCACCAAGGCAGGATCGCCACCCTGCAAGGAAAAGACCATCTCCAGAGCCAGAAAGGAGAAGGGATCCACAGCCTTCTCGACGCAGGCCATCACCAGAGTCTGACCGAAGAAGGGAACCACTAACTTCACCAAGGCGCAGGCACTCGCCAGGGACTGAACGAAGAAGGGAACCGCCTCCTCTAGTAAGGTAAAGAGTGTTCGCTACATCAAAGCCTGAACCAAAGCGCGAGTTGCCTCGGTCACCACGGCCCCGAGAATTTTTTCGCCAGGAACCTAAAGCAAGGAGGGCAACACCACGTTCACATCGACGCCGACCACAACCTGACCTGGAGTTGGAGGCCAAGAGGGAACCATAAGTCTCAACCTCTCCTAGAACAAGGGAAGACGGTTTTGCCAAGGTTCCTCTAGTCGTAAGTGAGCAGACAGCCGAAGGCAAACAGTCCTCAACCAAGCTTGTGTGGCGGCCACGGCAGCCGGAGACTGAAGCGCCACCAGTCGCTGATAGTGCTCCTGCTAGCCCTAACTTCACCCAGTAGATGGCCCGACTTCTCGACGGAAACTCCCTAGACAACGAAGCCCACTTCGAGCCTCATCTTCATCTAGATGAAGACCAAGAAGAAGGGCAAGAGGAGTCATTCACTTGCGACGTGGTTAAAGTCTCTGCATGGCTTGAGAACGAAGAAGTCAATTCCACGAAGAGCACATTCGCAATGCTTGAAGGCGAACATGGGGTGATTGAGGCTCCGCTGATCCCAATCTGCGAGCAATTCTCTTTCCAGGTTGGAATGGTGTTTTTTATATCTGAGTGATATGCTCTCCCGCCGAACACAACATGCAATGCGGCAGATATTCCAGACACTAGCAACAATGTTTGCGACATGTCCCCGCCTTGCAGCAGCGAGATGGGTCAAGTCCTAGCGGAACCCGTGAAAGCTCCACCATTGAAGGCTACAAGCAACGTCACACGCGTGCCGACTCTGACCTTCTCCACACCAACCCTAGACATGGCCACTCACATGAGGCCATTATTGTCAAGACCCGCCCAGAATTTCACCCCGAAACCCGAGATGAGTCCTGTGGGGACCACCTCCATGGAAAATTTACCAAAGACTCGGCAAACCTCCCTCGAAAATGAACAACCCTAACATAAGAATTTAAGAACCACCTTTTTATTCCAAAACAAGCCTTCCGCTACAAACCAAAAGTAGCCAGAATACAATTTACACAGAAGAATTCCAAAAGTATTAAGAACTACTAAAAATAAAGTAAAATAAAATAATACACAGCAAAAGCTAACAAACCACTAGTAGATTAAACAGGTAACCTACTGGCGAAATGTAGCTGAAAGATGGGTCACTATGCCTCGACGTCTCCTGCTAGACCTCACGCGAACTCTGCAGACTGGGCATTTTTTAAAAACGAAGATCCCAGGGGAAAATATTTAACACGTCATAGTGAGTGGACAAAACGATTCCGACAACAAATAAATATTTCCCCAAAAATGCTTTCAAGAAAACGCTTCATCAGCGGCAAAAACAAGAGCTCCACTGGAAAGATTCTGAACTGGGGTCCAGCCTGGCTAGACTCCCAAACTTTAAGAAATTGCCTCTCAGGCCAGGATATTATATATATAGTATGTATGCACACTCACCTAACCCTTTGTACGATATCTATGAACAACTTGAATAAAGTAGATATCATACAAAGCTACTACGCTTGCGTCTAACGCTCATGTCACCCCACACTAGAATTGTACCTCAGGCTGGGAGAAAGCGGCCGAGTGGTAATATATACGTGCTTACTCCTTGTACGAAATCTTTGAATGAATGAATACGAAATTAGAAAGTCACACAGGGCTACGACGCTCGCGTCTAACGCTCACGTCATCGATACTGGAATTGTACCTCGGTATAGGGGAAATCACGTATAGCTAGCTAGCATTTAATCATATACATACTATTCTCATATAAGAGTATAATCACCGAAATTCTCAATTTCGGGAAATATCCAACAACAGAAAATCATTCAAAACGAAAAAGCATTTCGAACACAATAATTTAAAACAAAGGTCCATTCATAGGTTAGGCCTAAGCCTGATGTCGGTCGGAGGTCTCTTCCGCTCGAGCCTCCTCACGTCCTGTTCCAAATAAATAGAACCTTAAATAAAACACCGACGCTTAAAGCAAAACAAGCATAATTAAATATGCTTCGCGCTCAACCAAGCCTAACACTCCAAAATCTTAAATCCACTGCCAACCTCAAAACTCCACAAATTTTATTGACATCTTCAAAATCACCTTCCACCAAATAAAATCCAATGGCCGGATTATAAATTAATAATCCGCCAAAAATACCAAACTTCAACAATTCTTAAAAATATCCAAAACTCCTCCAAAAATTCTGAAACTTATTCCATTTAACTCCTCACATTTTTTTCCACCAAAAACATTTTCTCGGCGCCGGCAGCCACGGCCGGTGACCTCCGATGGTCACCAAAATTTGGCAGCATCTTCCTCTCAACCTCCTCTACAACATTCCTGACTACCACAAACTCCAATTCTAAACCTAACCAAGCCAATCAGACACAAACACACAATAAGCCCTAAAAATTTCACAAACTGATTTCTCCTTACCTAGCTCGAGATGGAGCGAGCCCTTTGGAGGGATTGAAGCACGGGAGGAGGGCTTCCTTTTGAGCTACGGCTCGCTGGCTATAGCGGCGGGAGGAAGGAGTTCCGGTGAAAAGAAGCTTCGGGCAGCCGGAGCTTTCAGCGTTGATTCCTCCTTCACGGCGGCGCTAGGGAGGCTGCCACCGGTCTAGAACGGCAGCTGGGATGGAGACCGATCGAACGGGACTGGTATGGCGGTCTGGGGCGGCCGGACGGCGGCAGTCGGGCGACCGGAAGAATTCGACAGAAACGGGCTCGGGGAGAGAGAAACAGGGAGGAAGAGAGAGAGAAAAAGAACGGGCTTTGACCAAAAACAAAGCCCGGTCCACTTACTCCTCTATAAACCCAAACCAAAAATTAACACCCCAAAAATAATACCCCAATAAAATTACATTTTACTAGCAAAAATTACCATTTTTTTTACCGTCGTCAAAATTTCTTTCTTAAAATAATCCCACAAAATAATCGTCCCCTACACCTCTCTGGGGATCAATTATATTTTTCACTTAATGACGAACACGGTAAAATTCTTATTACCATTATGCCAGTAATAAAGGTAAAAATTATGGGTCGGGGCGTGACAATTATACATTTCGGCTGAAGTTGAGGGGATTATGGTCAACAAGGTCATGGTCGATACCGGAGCTGCGGTAAATGTCGTTACCGCCCGCACCATGGGACTCCTTGGTATCCCGCGCTCAATGATCCAAACCACGTCCTTGACAGTCAAGAATTTCACCGGACAAGTCTCTAGAACTCTAGGCTTGTTATTTCTACGAGTCAAGGTGGGTCCAGCCTCACAGGTCTATACATTCTTCGTGGCCGAATGCTTTGCATCCTACAGCATGATTCTAGGCTGTGATTGGATCTATAGAAGTTTCTACTTGTCTTCCTCTATACACCAAGAACTCATGGTTTGGGATACCGAGACATGCGAGGTGGTCCTCATCAAATCAGACCTGCGTCCTTTTTCCGTCTCCGCCAACTTCAAAGATGCCCGCTATTACAACACTGACTTGGGCCCGCTGGATGTTCAAGGCATCGACTCCAAAGGTCGCCCTTATGGGGTCACAGCCTCTAACATAACTCGATAGGGACTCTCCCAGGCAAAGGACGATCTACAGCGTCCTCACACCATTGCGGATCCCTTTCGACCCTCTAATGTCTAGTGCGTCCACGGAAGAAGCATGCGAGGCTGGCGAGTCCTTGTGTGAAAGACTCCTTTCATACTGGGTAGAACGCGAAGCCTACGATAAGGTCGCGACCATGGAATACGGGGATGAAATAGTGGATTATACCGACATCAAGGAGGAAGTTATTCAGTTAGCTCCCGCTGCCTCGGACGACACACCACCTCAAGTCCGCGGCCCCATCTCACAAGTCGATGTCGAGACTGTAGAGAAGCCCCTCCTCATTTCCATTAGTGCTAAGCTGGTGGAGGAAGAACGAGAAGAACTCCTCGCCTTACTACGCGAATATAGGGATTTCTTCGCTGAAAAGTACGAAGACATGCCCGGTTTGTCTCCAGACTTGGTCTGTCACCGGCTGCCTATTTATCCTGACAGGCGTCCAGTCCGTCAGGATGGAATATTCATGCGAACTGATACCCAAATCGCGGTCAAGGAGGAGATTGAAAACATGCATCGATTGGGTATCATTCGCATGGCCAAATATAACGAATGGCTATCCAATGTAGTTCTTGTCCGCAAGAAGAACGGCAAAATGTGTGTCTGTGTGGATTATCGATACCTCAACAACGCAACGCCTAAGGATATATACACCATGCCCGTTGCTGACCTCCTCATTGATGCGGCTGCGTGGCATGAAATGTTATCCTTTATGGATGGAACCGCTGGATACCACCAGATTCCTGTTGCCGAAGAAGATCATCACAAGACCGCCTTCCGCTGCCCGGGGTTTGCAAGCGCGTTTGAATATGTTGTCATGCCTTTTGGACTCAAGAACGCAGGGGCAACATATCAGCGCGCCATGAACCTCATCTTTCACGACATCCTGGGAAAGATGATTGAAGTCTACATAGACGACATGGTGTTCAAAACCAAAACGCGGGTGACGCACGTCGAAGACCTCCGACAAGTTTTCATGCGGATGAACCCCGCCAAATGTGTATTCTTCGCGGAAGCAGGTGACTTTCTAGGATTCCTAGTCCATCAAAGGGGGATCGAAATCCCTAAAGATAAGGCGCAGGCGGTAATAAACGCCTCACCGCCTACAACTAAGAAGGAGCTCCAACAACTGATCGGGCGAATCAACTTCCTCCGCCGTTTCATTTCAAACGTGGCAGGGAAGGTTCCACCCTTTTCACCCCTCCTAAAGCTCCAGGGGCAACCGAGTTTGTATGGGAGCCATAGCACCAAGAGGCTTTTGATCATATCAAGGACTACCTGGTGAACTAGCCGGTATTGGTTCCCCCTCGCCCTGGCATTCCGCTTAAACTCTACATCGCCGCTGCTGATTTATCCATTGGCAGACTCTTGGCACAAGACGATGAAAACGGGGTTGAGCACGCCGTTTACTATCTTAGCAGGGTGTTAACTAATTGCGAGACGCGCTACTCTCCATTGGAGAAGTTGTGTCTCGCCCTATTCTTCGCAAGATGCAAACTCCGCCACTATATGCTGGCCTTTACCACGGTGGTGATCGCTTAGTCTGACCTCGTCAAATACATGTTTTCCCGCCCTATATTACGAGGACGCATAGGCAAATGGATATTGGCTTTGTTCGAGTTCTCCTTGAAATATGTTCCTCAAAAAGCAGTCAAAGGACAGGCCATAGCGGACTTCCTCGCTCATCACCCACCAACCGAGTTAACAGCGTTCCACGAGTTAGTATTCACTGCCGTTTCCCTTACTCCATGGACTCTTTACTTTGATGGATCACGTACTGTAGGCGATCGTTTCTCTTACTCTTTCCAGCTAGACTTCAAATGTACAAATAACCAGGCGGAGTATGAGGCACTCATAATCAGACTGGAGATTTTGCTGGACTTAGGGGTCCGCGAGGTTCAGGTCTTTGGAGACTCTTTCTTAGTCGTCAACCAGTTGGTGGAGAAGTTCAAGTGCTTTAGTTCGTCCATTGAGCCCTACCTACGGAAAGCATTTGACATATTAAACCGCTTCGATGACGTCCACATCGAACACATTCCACGCGAGTTCAACTCCATGGTGAATAAGCTCGCACAGATTGCCTCTGGCCTCAGCTTGCGAGACGGAGTGCGCGAACGGCTGCTCAAGGTCGAGCGACGCACTCTCCCGTCTTTTATGGCTAGAGGGCAATATCAAGAAGACTCTCCTGACATCGCTGCCTTAGACCCTATTGATGAGGATTGGCGTCTACCATTCATCGCCTACCTCACGAACCCTCATGATGCCACTCATTCCCGGAAGATGCGGTTCCTCGCCCTCAATTTTGTGCTGCGCAACGGCGAACTCCGCCGGCGCGGCGAAGACGGTAATGACTTCCGCTGCGTGTATGGCAATGAAGCGAAATGACTAATGCGCGAGTTCATTCCGGGGTTTGTGGTTTGTATCAGGAAGGCCCAAAGATGCGTTGGTTAATCCGTCGTCGCAACTACTATTGGCCCACAATTCTCAAGGACTGTATTACTTTCGCCAAAAGGTGTCAAGATTTCCAGGCTCATGGACCAGTGCAACACATTCCCAACATTCTGTTGCAGCCGATTATCAAGCTATGGCCAGGTCGAGGATGGGCGATAGACTTCATAGGCATCATTCATCCCCATTCCTCGGAGTAGCACAAGTTCATCATTGTGGCCACCGATTTTTTTACCAAGTGGGTTGAAGCCGAGCCACTCAAGGTTGCCTCCGCGACCTCGGTTCGCAATTTTATCTTCTGCAACATTATATCCCACTTTGGTATTCCGGAGTGCATTGTGACCGACAGGGGGGCTGCTTTCATGGCCGATTCTGTAGTCACATTCCTTACTGGTTATCGTATCAAGCTCTTGCATTCCACCCATTACTATACACAGTCTAATGGTCAGGCGGAGGCAAGAAATAAGGTTATCCTTAGTATCTTGCGCAAGATGCTAGAGTTGAACCCCCGCGTCTGGCATTTAGAGCTTTACCATACATTATGGGTCTATCGGACTTCCAAGCGCTGTCCGACAGCTACTACCCTATATGCTTATATGTTTGGTCATGATGCCATCCTTCCTCTCAAGGTTCACGTCGCCTCTCTTCGCGTCCAGGAACAACATCAGTTGTTTGGTGACGATTACGTCCAAGCGATGTGGCAAGAACGCTTGAAGACCTCGACGAACACCGCATCACTGCATTCAACAATCTCATCCTTGAGAAGCAGCGCATTACGCGGTCCTATGACAAAGTTACCCGCGGTCAGAGCTTTGCCGAAGGCCAAGCGGTGTGGTGAGCCGTGTTACTGTTGGGAGAGAAGACTGAAGGCCGCAGTGAGCAATGTTTCCTCTTCGTATTCAATGTAAGGTAAGGCCCCGACTACTGTAACAAGTCCATCGTCGATAAGGTCGTCTAGAATCTCATGCGCGAGGTTGACGTTATAGGTGTATTGGCGAGATGGTTGAGTTGTATCAGCATTGTCCTCCTCGCGGCATCTCTTAGATGCTCGACGCGGATTTTCATCCTTTGGGTGGCCAGACAAGTCCAAGGTGATTCTTCGCTGGCTTGGCTTTGGCGCGCGGCGAAGACTCTTCTCTTCTGGGTGGTCGTTCCAATTCACTTCGACCATACCGACCACAGATGGAAAAGGATCCACATCCACTAGAGAGGCCGAACTCCCTGGCGTCTGCAATTTCAAGGCACCAGAATTTAGCCAGGTCTGTAGCTGGTCGCGGAGCTTGACACAGTCTTTGGTGTCGTGATTGTGGACGTTATGGAATGCGCAATACTTCTTGTCCTTTAGCTCCTCTTTGGATGGGATCTTGTGATCTAAGCGTACGTACTTCGCCTCGATCAAGTCATTAAAGACAAGATGGGCGTTTTTCGAGTCATACATGTATGACTCGTATTCGGGCTTGGTCCACGCAAAAAACAAAATGGTGATTGGCTCGCGGGTCATTTTGAGATTCTTCAATTTGTGAGCCAATGGCTTCCCAGCCAGTTCAACCCCTCCGACATCTTCATAGTCCTGTGTGGGTTCCGACTCTTCTTGCCTCTGGTAATAAGGATCGTACGTGGAGGGTTGGAGGCTGACTGCCCCCACTGTCCTGTTTCTTCCTGGTACGTATGTCCCCTTGGAGACATTTGCCTTCTCATCCATTTCATTGAGGATCAGCTCATAACTGCCAACCTTGTTGATCAGGTCGCCCATGGATGTGAAGCGTTCCCCATGGTACTTCATCCTTTGGCGAAGCTCGAGTCCGCGGACAGCCAATTTATTGGCTTCATGTCAGGTAGGAGGAAGTCACACTTGGCCTGCTGGATTTTAAAACGCTGGAGGAAAGAGACTCCTGACTCCATGCTTTGCTGGTTCATTTGAGTGAGAGAGTTAAGGCCGACCTCTGGCTCAATGGTACCATAGGTTTCCCGGAACAATCTCTCCATGGTGGCCAGTCCGCGATGGACCCTGACATCAACCTGGAGTACCAACTGAAAGCAGCTCCGGACAGAGAAGTCCCAAAGAGCTTGAGCTTGAGGATGTCGTTGTTCCCATACTGGCCGAACTGAACTTTGAACCGAGCCATATGAGTTGCTGCATCTTCTTTTGTTTCCTCGGAGAAGGTAGTAAAGACGATATTCTTGAAGCCATGGGGAAACGAATACTGCGCCATACTGTCTGGGTAGGGGTCACGATACTGAAGGTCAGCATCCCCTTTTTCGGTTTACTCCTTGAAAAATAGATAAGATAAGCTGGCGCCATTCGGCTGCAGTCATAGGTGTAGATTCGCCCCCTTCTTCATGGTTAGGCCATGCAGAAAAACTGGCGGCCTGACCAACATTCTTGGGAGTTGGGCTAGGACAAGCAATAAACGGGTCTTCTGGTGTCCCGCTTCCTTGGCGTGACGCATTGTTGAATCCCTTGAAGGGAACAGAAGAGCCACGCGGGGGCGGATTCTTTGATGTGTCTGCCCCTAACGCGAACTGCGGGGTCTTCTGAGCCCCGACTTTTGGATTTCTCCTGGCGCGCTCATTTAGCGGGATATACTTGGATGTCACCTCATTCGCGCTTGCGCCAGTAGGTTCTAGGGTGAGATTCTTTGGCGCTTGCGCCCTCATCCAATCTTCAACTTCAAGGACTCGTAAGCTTAGGCAGTCATGTTTCTCCTTGAATTCGTCTAGCTTTTCTAGACTATTCTTGCTTCCAAAGAAAGAAGCATTTTGCTGGTCCTGCAACTCGGAAGTCATTACCGTCTAAGCGGCGAGTTTGCTCATCCACTGTTGCGCGAGTGCGAGACAGGATCTCTGTATTTTGCTTCACGATCTCCGCGTTCTGGTCTAGATCCATACGGATCCGCTGGAGACTACCTTCGACTAGGCCCTTGGTTTCTATGAATACGCCCGCTAGTTGGCCATAATCCTCACTGAGTGTGGTGAGTTTGTCATGATTGGTCATCCAGAGGATTCTATCTTGCTTGTACTGCTCGTTTAAGTTAGCAACGATTTGTTGAGTGGTGGATCCCTAGGTTATCAAATCCTGGATTTGGCCCTTGAGCTCTGCCAACATCTGACATACTTGCTCTATGGACGGAGCATCTTGAGTCGGCTGAGAACTTGCCATGGCTGTTTCGCTGAAGTTTGGATTGCCAAACTGAGCGAGAACTTGTTCTTGAGTAAGGGAACGGCAAACCGCGCTATTATGGGGCTTGTACCGTAGTGATCTGTGTTTGAGACAAGAAGGCTGATGCTTCCTGTATGGTGTCTCCTCAGATTTCCCTATATTGTTACGCTTGTACTCCCTCATCCCACTGGGCGTGCCAATGTTTTGGCCACGATCCTCAGCGCGTGGAGCAGAGGTGAATATCGAACAAAGAGAAGGGGGATTGTTGCGGGCGTGCCACCTCGTGGACGAGGAAAGGGTTGTATGCGTGCGCTTGACTTCTTGATCAGGCAGAAGAGGGTTTCCAGGTGCCACCTCAGATGAGGAATTTACGAGCATAAAGAGGTCGATACTCACGACGGCGTGAGCAGAGCAACTATAGGGAAGATTCAAAGGATTCGGAGTGAGTCCAAGATGGCTCTGTAACTAAGGCGGCGGTGCACTTAGTTAGGTTTAGGGTTTCGAAGTAGCTTCGAAGGGAACTGGGTTGCAGTTTGTTTGTGTAGTCGGTAGTTGGTAAATTACCTCTCCTGCCCATAGACCAGTCATGAAACTTGTAGACTGACGTCCAGGCTACCTCGCCATGGTGAAAGATCATCAATGCAACGTCAGGAAGGTGTTTCTCCAAGCTCCACAAGAAGACACCATGAGAGTATAAACGTGCATTCTGTCCCACATCGAAAATGTAATGTAAGAGGGAACCTTCCTTATCTATAAAAGGAAGGCTCCTCCTCTAGAGATAGGATCTGGATGAAAGATAGTATTCCACCCCGCGAATCTGGAAAAGCAATATTCCACCCCGCGGGATAGGCTCCACCATCCTTCCCTTATTCCACCCCGCGCGGGATCGATGTACTTGTAACACCAAAGAATGATAATTGATTCTAAGTGGACGTAGCCATGTCCCACGAGGCATGGTGAACCACTATATGTCCTTGTGTTGTCACTGTTCATTCCCCACCATGTGGGAAATGTTACAATAAGTCATGTTGTTCAACCGCCCGAGAGGCAGTATAGATGCGAGGCGAGATGGCTCGCATGAGATGAGAGGCGAGGCAGCCCGCATAAGAGCGAGGCGAGGCAACCCGCATAGGAGCGAGGCGAGATGGCCCGCTCGGGATTATTTTTGTCAGCGGGATTGGAAGTCAAAAGGCAGAACAGTGCCCGGGGTGTGAAGCGAGATGGCCCGCCCGGGTTGAGAGATTATGTAGCCCGCATTGATGCGAGGTGAGGCGAGATAGCTCGTAGGGTGAGGCGAGATGGCCCGCCCGGGGTTAAAGGGCAGGTAGCCCGCGTGGGAGTGAGGTGAGGTAAATCGCATAGAAGTTAGGCGAGATCGCTCAAATGGAAGAAAGGCGAGATGGCCTCGCGGGGAGGCGAGGCAAGCTAGCATGCATGGGTGCATTGCGAGCTGACCCGCCGGTGTTCTTTCTGTTGGCGAGATAACTAGCTAGTCCTCGAACAGAGTCCCGCCCGGGGCGTGAGGCGAGATAGGCTGCATGGATTTGAGGCAAGATTACATTGGGAGCCACGCGAGAATCCCGCCCGGGTTCTTTTGTCAGCGAGATAGGCACTCCAAGAGTAGAATCACGCCCGGTTTCTTTTTGTCAGCGGGATAGGTGATCTGTGAGCAGAAACCCGTCCGGGTTCTCTTCGCCAGCGGGATAGTTTATCCAAGAGCAGATCCACAGCAGCTCATGTCCGATGCCTCCAGCTCTTGTCGAACGGGAGCTTCGCTGGTGACGATCCACTCTCGCTGCTCGACCATCTTGTTGACTTAACCTTTTTGGGAATTGAATATTAGAGCAAGCACCCGGGACCCCAGGTGAACGATTTGCTGGCTCAATGGTCATGGGATCCGGGACGAAAATTGTTATGGACACCCGATATGAGAGGTATGGGGTGAAGAAAGAAACTGGAAAGATTGGCAGTCGCCCGAGAGATCGGTATTCCACCAAGAGGCATAGATCACTAGAAATCTCGAGTAAGACAAAGAGAGTTGGGCATTCGACCGAGAGATTGGAAGGGATGGCATCGCGTAGGAGATAGAGGCCAAGTATGGAAGCGAAGGGAGGCGACCTCGCATGAAAAAAGGGGACAAGATGAGGCGAGCCCCGCATGGTTTGTTGACCGGATAAGAAAGCAATTATGTGTGGTTCGCCAGTGGAAGAGTTGGACCTCGCCAAAGTTCTAAGGCGAGCGGGATGTGAACCTCGCCTAGGTTATCAGGCGAGCGGGATGTGGACCTCGCCAAATTTCTAAGGCGAGCGGGATGTGGACCTCGCCAAAGTTTTAAGGCGAACGGGATGTGGACCTCGCCAATGTTGTAAGGCGAATGGGAAGTGCACCTCGTCAATGTTCTGAAGTGGACCTCGCCAAAGTTATAAGGCGAGCCGGACGTGCGCCTCGCCTATGTTATAAGGCGAGCAGGAAGTGCACCTCGCCCATGTTCTAAGGCGAGCAGGAAGTGCACCTCGCCAATGTTCTAAGGCGAACGGGATGTGGACCTCCCTAAGATCATCACGTGATCGGGATGTGGACCACGCCAATGTTCTAAGGCGAGCGGGATATAGACCTTGCTTAAGTTATCATGCGAGTTGGATGTGGACCCCGCAAGAAAATGTGCTACGTCTATTGCTCTACGAGGTATTCGACCGAGAGGCATTATGCAAGAGAGACATCAGGACCAAGAGGTATCCCGAAAGGTATTCGACCGAGAGGCTTTATGCAAGAGAGACATCAAGACCAAGAGGTATCCCGAAAGGCATCACGCCCAAGAGACATTATTTCCCAGAGGACCACCCAGAGATAGTCAAAAAAAAAAAGAGTTGGCATTGGCAACCCGACCGTGCCGGGAACAAGGATTCATCGTCCGGGAGTAAGTCTGCACCTCATGTGTGCACCCATTCGGCAGCTATTATCCCAGATAAGTCCCATCCAGATTATGATTGTTATAATCTCATTGGTTTGGGAAAATTCATAATATTCTGGTGCAGCAATCCTGGCTCCGCCGAGCAAGTTTTGAGGCTGCGGGTCGTGAGGGGCATATTTTATATCTTATTGAAGAATTCCTCAGCTCTTGTGTAGTCCTCATATGCGAAGCGGACTCGCGGGGTAGTAATGGCACGTGAGCGGACTCCTTATCTCGCGGGGTCACGTGAAAGTATGTGAAGGCGGAGCGAACTGAGCTCGCTTTTAGGCAATGTACGCGAGGCGGACCAGCTCGCACGGTAGTCGTTGCACGCGGAGCGCACACAACAGCTCGCATGGTAGTCTTGGCACGCGTAGCGCACTCCTCATCTCGCGTGGTCGTTGTGGCACGTAGAGCGCACTTGTCAGCTCGCGTGAAGCCTTGTGCATAATGCGGACACCTCACCTCGCGTCAGTTGGTTTTGGCATTCGACCGAGAGAATGGGTAGTCCACCGAGAGGACAAAGTTAAATGAGATTCCCAGTAAGACCAGGCGGGATAGGTAATCTACCAAGAGGCTAAGTCAAATAAAATCCTCTGTAAGACTAGGCAGGATGAGCATTCCGCCAAGAGTTGCAAGTTTTTCCCAGTAACACTAAGCGGGATGGATAATACATTAAAATTCCAAGTAACATTAAGCGGGATGGGTATTCGACCAAGAGGCACAAGTCATCGAGTTCCCGAGTAACACCTAGCGGGATAGGCATACGGCCGTAAGTCATAAAACTCATTTTCCCTTTAAAAATGGAGCAAGTGGATTGATAACCCATAGACGGCATTAACACCCCGTCACTAACACAGGAGGTAACACCCAGGTTCAAGATCCACCTCGCGTGTGATGCCGAGTTTTAAGACCCATCTCGCGTGTAATGTCGAGTTTTAAGACCCATCTCGCACAATTGTGCGCGGAGTGAGATCTTCAGCCCACGCGGTTGCCCGCTTGCGCAGAGCGAGATCCATATCTCGCAACAGAAAGAACATTGGCATTCCACCAAGATTAACATTCGACCGAGAGTGGCATTCAACGTTCTGAATTTGAGCCATTTTTCTTTTCGATAATCATTATGTTTACTTGTGTTGGTCTTATACTTACCGCTCATTTGTTCATTATGAAGGTACAACAACCCTAACCCCGCTGAGTAAGTTTTGTGGCCGGGGTTGCGAGGGGCAAATTTTATCTTATTGCTGATTCCCTCAGCTCGCTCGTATTCCTTGTTCACGCGAGCGGACTCTTCATCTCCCCCGGTAATCGTGGCACTTGGAGCGCACGTGTAAGTTCGCGGGAACTGTAAGTCTTTATACGCGAGGCGAAGCGTTAGTCTTGGTGCGCGGGGCGGACTCCTTATGCGCGGAGCGAAATCAACATCTCGCGTGAAAGTATTTGAAGGCGGAGCGAACTCAGCTCGTGTTTAGGCATTGTACGCGAGGCGGACTCCTCAAATTGCGCGGTATTCATGGCGCACAGAGCGAAGTTCTCAGCCCGCGTAGTTGGAACGCGAAGCGCACTCAACAGCTCACGTGGTGTTCCTGGCACGCGGAGCACACTTGAAAGGCATTCCACCTAGTGGCATCCGACCGAGAGGCATAATTTTCCCCCAGTAAGACCGGGCGGGATTCGCATTCGACCGGGAGGCATAAGTTTTCCCCCAGTAACACAGGGCGGGATGAGTAATCCACCAAGAGGCACGAGTGTCAGACTGGTCGCGGAGCGAAATCCACAGCTCGCCCGAGTGTCAGACTTTGGTCGCGGAGCGGACTCCACAACTCGCCCGAGTGTCAGTCTTTGTGCGTGGTGCGGACGCAACAGCTCGCGACATAACTTGTGCGCGGAGCGAAATCCTCAGCTCGCTTGTAGCGCTTTCTCGCGGAGCGAACTCCTGAGCTCGCGCATAGTCCTTCTGCGCGGAGCGTACAACTCAGCTCGCGCGTTGTCTTGGGGCGCGGAGCGAACTCCTCAGCTCGCATGAGTCCTTGTATGCATAGCGGACTCAATAGCTCGCCCAACTGAGTCATCCTTTCTGTGCGAGGCGAACTCCACAGCTAACACACTTCGTTAGAATACCCCGCGGGGGTCGGGAGGGACCCGGCGAACTTGAAGATATCAAGAAAAGCAAGACCCGTTCCCCACACGTCTTGAGTGTGGACTTGGGGGGACTGGGACTGGGACTGGGCAGCATTGACTGGTCCATGGGCATTTTGTATATTAAGTCCCCACTCAAGATGTGTCTTGAACGGGAACTTGGGGGGACTTGTAATCAGTAGTCGGTAAACTACCTCCCCTGCCCATAGACCAGTCATGAAACTTGTAGACTGACGTCCAGGCTACCTCACCATGGTGAAAGATCATCAATGCAACGTCGGGAAGGTGCTTCTCCAAGCTCCACAAGAAGGCACCATGAGAGTATAAATGTGCATTCTGTCCCACATCGGAAATGTAATGTAAGAGGAAACCTTCCTTATCTATAAAAGGAAGGCTCCCCCTCTAGAGATAGGATCTGGATGAAAGATAGTATTTCACCTCGCGAATCTGGAAAAGCAGTATTTCACCCCGCGGGATAGGCTCCACCATCCTTCCCTTACTCCACCCCGCGCGAGATGGGTGCTCTTGTACCCCGCACGGGATTGATGTGTTTGTAACACCAAAGAATGATAATTGATTCTAAGTGGACGTAGCCATGTCCCCCGAGGCATGGTGAACCAATATATGTCCTTGTGTTGTCACTGTTCATTCCCCACCATGATTCCGCATAGCCCTCCCGGTTCATGCAGAAACAGTTTGTATTTGAGTAATTGATTGTGTTGAGAGGGCTTTATGTAAACCTTCGAGCCTCATATATAGTGGAAGCTCGACTTGCCACGAAAGAAAGATAATCAGAATCCATATTGGACTCTGCAACGTGAAGCATAAAGGCACTATTCCACCCATGTAGACCAATCTTCATGTGACACGTGTCCAGTTCGCACAGTCCGTATAGGACACTGCCACCGTGTTGCTCAATTATAGACTCCCATGCGAATTAGAATTAGAAGCAATTCTTATCCCGCGAGGTGTCACAGTTCATGTAGAAAACTAGTCTCGCGCGGGCCGCGGACTCAAGCAATACCGCAAGCTCCTGAAGCTCGATTCCATCTCACGGGCCAAAAGAAGGCTTTTTAATTAATAAGGGCAGAGATTGGCCCAAAGCGTGTCAAAGACTGGTAAAAGTCTAAAACGATTATTGTAATGCGCGCGGACTCCACATGTGTCTTCCTCGCGAAGCCTCTCACGCGAACTGGCGAACCAGTTCGCCAGCTCGTCTAGATGTATTCCGCCTTGCCTAAGCGAAGTGCCAAAGTCATTCCGCGTGAAGGCATTCCGCGCGAGTTGTATGTTTCGCGCGAGTTCCTTACCCCGCGCGAGTTATGTGTTTTGCGCCTGAAGGCGCGCGAGATCTGTAGTCCGCGCGGAGTTATTCCACACGCTGTCCATGTAATTCATCTCACGTGGTCTTGCTAGCGGGCCATTATTTGTAAACTTTAAAGAACTTGGGCTCGCCGGCTGGAAACGGGCTAGGAAAGTAACTAATATTCACATAGACATTTTACAGTTCAGTAAAGTATTATTACTTGGACAAAAATGTCCTTTGGCTCAAACAAGGTGTACTGGCGAGATGGTCGAGTTGTATCAGCATTGTCCTCCTCGCGGCATCTCTTAGATGCTCGATGCGGATTTTCATCCTCTAGGTGGTCAGACAAATCCAAGGTGATTCTTCGTTGGCTTGGCTTTGGCGCGTGGCGGTGACTGTTCTCCTCTGGGTGGTCGTTCCAATTCACTTCGACCATGCCGACCACGGCTGGAAAAGGATCTACATCCACCAGAGAGGTCGAACTCCCTAGCGTCTGCAGTTTCAAGACGCCAGAGTTCAGCCAGGTCTGTAGGTGGTCGCGGAGCTTGACACAATCTTTGGTGTCGTGATTGTGGACGTTATGGAATGCACAATACTTCTTTTCCTTCAGCTCTTCTTTAGATGGGATCTTGTAATCCAAGCGCACGTACTTCACCTCGATCAAGTCATTAAAGACAAGATGGGCGTTTTTCGCATCGTACGTGTACGACTCGTATTCGGGCTTGGTCCATGCAAAAGACTGAATGGTGATTGGCTCGCGGGTCATTTTGAGATTCTTCAGTTTGTGAGCCAATGGCTTCCCAGTCAGTTCAATCGCTCCGACGTCTTCATAGTCTTGCGCGGCCTCCGACTCTTCCTGCCTCTGGTAATAAGGATCGTACGTGGAGGATTGGAGGCTTACTGCCCTCACTATCCTGTTTCTTCCTGGTACGTATGTCCCATTGGAGGCATTTACCTTCTCATCCATTTCATTGGGTATCAGCTCATAACTGCCGACCTTGTTGATTAGTCGCCCATGGATGTGAAGTGCTCCCCATGGTGCCTCAGCCTTTGGCGGTGCTCGAGTCCACAGATAGCCAATTTAATGGCTTCCTGCTCAGGTAGGAGGAAGTCACACTTGGCTTGTTGGATTTTGAAACGCTGGAGGAAAGAGACTCCTGACTCCATGCTCTGCTGGCTCATTTGAGTGAGTGAGTCAAGGCCGACCTTTGGCTCAATGGTACTGTAGGTTTCCCGGAACAATCTCTCCATGGTGGGCCAGTTCGCAATAGACCCTGGCTTCAACCTGGAGTACCAACTGAAAGCAGCTCTAGACAGAGAAGTCCTGAAGAGCTTGAGTTTGAGGATATCATTGTTCTCATATTGGCCGCACTGAACTTTGAAGCGAGCCATATGAGTTGCTGCATCTTCCTTTGTTTCCCCAGAGAAGGTAGTGAAGACGATATTCTTGAAGCCATGGGGAAAAGGATACTGCGCCACACTGTATGGGTAGGGGTCATGATATTGCAGGTCAGTATCACCTTTTTCGGTTTGCTCCTTGACGATGGAGGAGACAAACTGATGCCAATCGGCTGCCGACACAGGCGCAGATTCGCCCCCTTCTTCATGGTTAGGCCATGCAGAAAAACTGGCGGCTTGACAAACATTCTTGGGAGCTGGGCTAAAATAAGCAACAAACGGGTCTTCTGGTGTCCCACTTCCTTGGCGTGGCGCGTTGTTGAATCCCTTGAAAGGAACAGAAGAGCTACGCGGGGGCGGATTCTTTGAAGTGCCTGCCCCTAGCGTGAACTGCGGGGTCTTCTGATCCCCGACTTTTGGATTTCCCCTGGCGCGCTCATTTGGCGGGATATACTTAGATGTCCCCTCGTTCGCGCTTGCGCCAGTAGGCTCTAGGGTGAGATTCTTTGGTGCTTGTGCCCTCATCCAATCTTCAACTTCAAGGACCCGCAAGCTTAGCCGGTCATGTTTCTCCTTGAATTCGTCTAGTTTTTCTAGATTATTCTTGCTTCCAAAGAATGAAGCATTTTGCTGGTCCTGTAGCTTGGTATCGTGACCGTCTAAGCGACAAGTTTGCTCATCCACTGTTGCGCGAGTGCGAGATAGGATCTCTGCATTTTGCTTCACAGTTTCTGCTTTCTGGTCTAGATCCATGCGGATCCGCTGGAGGCTACCTTCGACGAGGCCCTTGGTTTCCATGAATTCGCCAGCTAGGTGGCCATAATCCTTACTGAGTGTGGTGAGTTTGTCATGGTTGGCCTTCCAGAGGGTTCTGTCTTGCTTGACATGCTTGGTTAAGTTAGCAATGATTTGTTGAGTGGCGGAGCCCTGGGTTGTTAAATCCTGGATTTGGCCCTTGAGCTCCACAAACATCTGAAAGACTTGCTCTATGGACGGAGCATCTTAGGTCGGCTAGGAGCCTGCCATGGCGGTTTCGCTGAAGTCTGGATTGCCAAACTAAGCAAGAACTTGCTCTTGAGTAAGGGAACGGCAAGCCGCGCTGTTATGGGGCTTATACCGTACTGATATGTGCTTGAGACAAGAAGGCTGATGCTTCCTGTATGGTGTCTCCTCGGATTTCCCTATATTGTTACGCTTGTACTCCCTAGTCCCATTGGGCATGGCAATGTTTTGGCCACGATCCTCAGCGCGCGGAGAAGAGGTTAATAGCGAACAAAGAAAAAGGGGAGTGTTGCGGGCGTGCCACCTCACGGACGAGGAAAAGGTTGATTGCGAGATCTTGACTTCTTGATCAGGCAGATGGGGTTTCCAGGTGCCACCTCAGATGAGGAATTTACGAGCACAAGGCAGTCGATACTCATGGCGGGACGCGAGCAGAGTAACAAAGGAAGATCTGAGGGTTGTGTGTGTTTTGCTTCAACAGGGAAGCGAAGGCAAAGCTCCGGGGAGCGTTGGAGATTCGACTGGGTCGAGGGTTTCAACTAGGTTGAAAGGTTTTATTTTGTTTGCTAAATTGTGAGTGTGTCCGTTCTGTAAGCCTTCGAGCCTCTTTATATAGTGGAGCTCGACTTCTGCTAGAAGAAAGATAATCAGAATCCAAGTCAGACTCTGCAACGTAATAGCACAAACACACTATTTCATCCATGCGGACCAACCTTCTTGTGGCACATGTCCAGTTCGCACACTCCGCATAGGACACTGCTACCGTGTTGCTCAATTATAGAGTCCTATGCGGATTGGAATTAGGAGCAATCTTATCCCGCGGGGTGTCATAGTCCATGTAGAAAACTAATCTCGCGCGGGGCTACGGAGTCAAACCATCTCGCGGGCCAAAAACAGGTTTTTTATATTAAAAAGGTCACAGGGATTGGCCCGAAGCATGTCAAAGACTGGTGAAAGTCTTCAACGATTAATATGGTGCGCGCGAACTCCGCATGTGTCTTCCTCGCGAAGTCTTTCACGCGAGCTTAGTGATCCAGTTCGCCTAGATGTATTCTGCCTTGCCTAAGCGAAGTGCCCATAAGTCATTCCGCGCGCGAGCTGTGTGTTCCACGCGAAGTGCGCGAGCTCCCTAATCCACGCGAAGTCATTCCGCGCGCGAGCTTTGTTTTGTGCCTGAAGTCTAAGCGCGAGAGATCTGTAGTTCGCGCGGAGTCATTCCGCGCGCAGACCATGTAATTCAGCTCGCGTGGTCTTGTTGGCGGGCCATTATTTGTAACTTAAAGAAACTTGGGCTCACCGGCTGTGACACAAGCCAGGAACGTAGTTAATATTCACATAGACATTTTACAGTCCCGTAAAGTATTATTACTTGGACAAAAATGCCCTTTGGCTCAAACAATTCTTATTCCTAAAGTTGATCATGCGGTAACTATCAAAGAGTATAGACCTATTGCATTATCTAATTTTGTCTTCAAGATTATTCCAAAGATTCTGCCTCTTCGGCTTGCGTCTATTGCTTCGAGAATAATCTCTCCTCAGCAACATGCTTTTGTTCCTAGAAGAAACATTACAGATTGTATTATTACAACTTCAGAGTGTATTAATTTACTAGACTCCAAGTGTCATGGTGGAAATGTTGCCATCAAAATGGATATTACGAAGGCCTTTGATACTCTCTCATAGGACTTCATTCTTCATGTTTTGGAAGCTTTCGGTTTTCATCCGACAATTGTTTCATGGGTACGACCTATTCTTCATTCCGTAAAGCTCTCTCTATTGGTTAACGGAAGAGCAATGGAGTATTTTTCTTGTGGCAGGGGTGTGCGTCAAGGGGACCCTTTGTCTCCTCTTCTATTCTGCTTAGCGGAGGAAGTTTTAAGCCGTGATATTTCTGAGCTTTTAAACAATGGTAGACTGAAACCTATCTCTTCCCCGCAGGGAGTTGTGGCACCTTCACATGTTTTATTTGCAGATGATGTGATTGTTTTCTGTCGAGGGGATCAACATAACTTAGCTTTGGTTATGTCTCTATTTGATAAGTATAGGCAAAATTCAGGGCAAATAATTAACAAGGCCAAGTCATAGGTTTTTGTCAGTAAACATATTTATTACCACCGACAGTCCATTGCAAACTCTTTGGGTATTCCCATTGGAAGAATTTCATTTACTTACTTGGGTGTGCCAATTTTTCGTGGGAGGCCTCGAGCATCTTACTTTCAGCCAATTGTTGATAAAATTCGAGTTCGTCTATCTAGTTGGATATATGAGTTCTATTCTTTCCATGACTAGAAGGCTTCAATTGCTCAAGTCTATTTTTAATAGTATACTGGTATATAGTTTTCAAGTTTATGAATGGCCCATTTATCTGCTGCGACATTTGGAGGTATGGTGTAGGAACTACTTGTGGTCTGGCTCCATTGATAAGAGAGGTGTTCCTTTGGTAGCATGGAAGAATTGTTGTACTTCATTGGAGGAGGGTAGGCTAGGCTTAAAGCAACTTGCTCTCCAGAATAAGTCTCTTCTTCTAAAGAGGAGCTGGGAAGTTTTTTCTTCTTCTTCAGTTGGTAGCTCTTTCCTTCGAGCTCGCTTTTGGAGTAATGAGGTCTTGCGTCGTTCGTAAGCAAGCTCTTCTATTTGGCCAGGGGTGAAACATTTTTGGGCTCAAGTTCACGAAAACTCAATGTGGCTCATTGGTTGTGGGAGATCAGTACATTTCTGGAAAGATAATTTCTTGGGTATGCCTCTTCTCGAATATTTTGGGAATGATAATGCAGGTTTGGCTGCTCTCATGGATGGGTTTGTAGTTGATTACATTCTTAATGGTGCTTGGAATTTTCCCTCATTGCTTCAACTACATTTTCCAGGCCTATGTGATTTAATTAGTGGTGTTCCTATTGCTCTGTCCCTAAATATGCCTGATAAATTGATATGGGTTCCATCTGCATCTAGTGAGCTAACTGCAAAGGATGCTTTTCACTTTCTACGTCCTCGACTTCCTCAGACAAATTATTCCTCGTATCTCTATTCATTCATGGAAAGTGTTACGAGGTAGGGTATTGTCGGAAGATGTGCTGCAACGACGGGGATTTTATGTGGCATCTCGTTGTGTCCTTTGTGGCTTGGAGGGTGAATCATTGCTTCATATTTTTTTCTCATGCTCTTATGCTTATTCCTTGTGGGGATGCTGGGTATCTTGGTTTGAGTTGGGTGTTATGCCATCGACTATTATGGATTTGCTATTCTATGGTTTGAATGGCCGTAGCCAACAACTTAGAGAATTGTGGCTGATTTGTTTTACTACTACCCTATGGTTTATTTGAAAGGCAAGGAACATAATGAAGCATGATGGTCGTTTCATTGGCGTGGATGCTTTACGTAGGCTTATTGGGGCACATACAAGCTGCTAGTAGATTAGCTACAGGTCGTATGTTCAACTCTTTGGAAGAGTTACGAGTCCTGAAAAGTTATAATATTTCATGTCGTCCACGTAGAGCTCCTCGTATTATTGAGGTTAATTGGCATCCTCCAATCCTTGGGTGGGTGAAAATTAATATTGATGGTGCGTGGCAGCGTGCTTCAGGACGAGCCGGATATGGTGGTATTTTTCGTGACTTCCGTGGTTCTTTTATTGGTGCTTTTGCGTCTAATCTTAATATTCTTAGCTCAGTTGAGGCTGAGGTCATGACAGTAATTCAAGCTATTGATAGCTTGAGTTAGAGAATGGAAACATATAAGGCTTGAGGTGGACTCGACTCTTGTCCTTCATTATATTCAGGATCCTCATCTTGTTTCTTGGCGGTTACGGGTGGCCTAGAGTAATTGCTTGCTCCATATATCACATATATATTTTCGGTTCTCTCATATATTCAGAGAAGGTAATCAAGTGGCGGATGCGCTTGCTACTATTGGGTTGTCATTGACTAGCATGTCATGGTGGGATGATCTTCCTCCTTCCATCGTTGATCTTTGCCGGCGAGATGCACTTGGTCTCCTAAATTTTCGTATTTGTTAATGTCTTTGTCATGTGCTCATTGTTGTTTTTATGTGATTACTTGTTTATCTACAAAAGAGGTTATTTGTACTTTATGGTTGTCATTGATCTAGTCCTCCAGCTTTTTTTTTTTTTATCAATAAATTTTCATGAAGAGATGGTGAGTTAGTGCTTACCAAAAAAAGATAATTAGAGATCAAATGCTTGTCTATCAATGGAGCAAAAAGATTTACTTGTGTATTTGTGACTCTGCACAAACACACTCCTGACTCCTCCGTAAGTAATTTTCTGATAAAAGTGTGCATGACTGCAGACTGCGGTGTCAGTGTCGTTTGTATAACTATAAGTTAGTGTGGCTGTATATTTGAGCGGAAAAAATGGTCTAAACAATCTCTCATTTTTATCTCTTATCCATTTTTTTTAGCTCTACTGTTATATGAGATGTGACATTAACTCGTACCTGGATCAATCTCAATGGGGTGTCTGTTGGTGTCTGAGGAATAAAAGCTTTAAAACCTTATCAAGGTTGACAGATCATGCATAGGTCAGCTTCCAACACAAAGAGATCGAACGTGTACAATTGAGACAATTCGACGGCAGGTCACTCAAGAACCCTAGCACTTTTCACGACAAAGTAGAAACACAATGAGAGCAATAAAGGGTGTTGGAGCACCAATACACCCCGCAATATACCAGAAATGATCGATAAAAGATTCAAAATTGACAGTGGGGTTTGTCCTCAATCCCATTTTGCTCATTTCATGATCGAAAATGGGGCGAAATAAACGTGCAGACGGAGCACCATTTGGATAGTACTCGCCGTAGTGGGGAGCTAGCACCAAGCACGCCTAGCCTGATGTGCTTCAAATTATGCAGGTTTTGAAGCACCTATGCATATGGATGCATGCATGCGCTTAAATTTAATTATTTTCTTTTATAATGAGAATTTCATCATGGGATATACGGATGATTCAATATTGCCGACTCTTGAAATGAAATCAAAGAGTAATCCAATTGCGTTATGTTGGATATTTGATTTGTCTTCAAAAAATTAAACAAGTAGTGAGTTGTGACTAGTAATTTTATGCATGCTCAACACCCTACTTGATTAAACTCAAACGTCATAATATTAGAATGTACAGTAACAACTATTATATTATTTGAAGATAATTTAGATTATATGAAGACGAAGACACCTAATGGTGATCATTATCTGTTGGAAACTTTGTTTATGAACATTAGCATTGACCTTAGGTTATTTATATAGAAAATGAAAAAGGAAGACTGTGTGTAATTAATTGTATTGGAGCGAGCCACGTACATATGAAAGAGAGGTTTTGACTTAACAAGGGTATATACAATCATACAAAGGCTCCGAAAATGATTGTGAGCCGCCCTCAGCTTTGTCTCCCAATTAAGGGTTTCAGCCCTAATCCAATTGCTATGCCCATTTTGTCCTTTCTTGAATATATATCATCTGTATGAGACTTGTAATATATAGTTTGCGCATCTTGTCAAAGGAATCGAAAGTACAGAGGGGCTAAATTTTCATTCTTTTAACGAGTTCGTGATGTTTATGTCGCCGGCCTTAAAAGAGGGAGCAAATTGAAGATAAGTACGATCGTATATATTTGAGTAATTCAATTTTTTTTTCGATGAATAATAATTCAAATGTTGTTGAAAACGATTCTTAGTGTGTCATGCACTTCCATAATATTGAACATAAAGTATTTGAAAAATCCATATTATTACCAGCTATTTGGAACTTTTGTCTCTCTCCATTTGTGTATTTGCTCTTTGATTATTAAGAAAGCACTCAAAATGGGGTATGTGTGTAATCAGCAATGATCTGTACTAGGTTAATTTGACACATATTGAACTAAAAGAATTCTTAGTTGAGTGTCGACATATGGCACGTATATACATAATGGTGGTCTGTGAATATATATATATATATATATATATATATATATATATATATATATTTAACATGCAAAACCCTAATGGTATATATATGTAGCATCAATTCGCATAGTTTGAAGCAAGGGATCGAAATGGGTGATTTGGTCATTGTGAGGCATGCACGCATGAAGGATAAACATCATGCACGCACAGAAAGGGAAGGCAATCAAAGCAAAACACTAAGAGGAAATTTTCAAATGTTGTCTCAAGTTAAACTCATTTATTATTTTGACATCTTAATTTTGAAAACTATGATAATAGTACTTTAACATTTAAACTCAATCTATTATTAGTTCCCTCTGTGATTCACACCGTTAAGTTGGACTTTATCTATGAGTAAAATTGTCTTTTCATGTTTTCTCTCCTCAAATCTTTTCCCTCCACAAACATTTCCTTCCAGAATAATGTCTCTTTTTCGATAAGTATCAGAATTTGTGGTGAGTCATGTATTGGCTGAATACAAAAATTAGAGACATATAGAAATTATAATACACCATTGGTCATTAATATCAATCATTAAAAGTAGTTTTTACAACCCATCGGTGAGAGAAAAAATCAACATTGATTAAAATGTATTTTGTATCAAGTACAGAAGTTCATGAACTATGTTACACGGATACGGACATTAACACTGCGACACATGTTGGAAACTCAGTTTTTGAGTTATACCGTGTTGTCGTGTCCGTGTCCATGTTCGTGCAACATAGCTCATAAACTTCTGTACTTGATACAAAATACATTTGAATCAATGTTAATTCTTTCTCTCACCGGTGGGTTACAAAATCTAATTTTAATGATGAATATTAATGACCAATGGTGTATTATAATTTCTAGATGTCTCTAATTTTTGTATACAGCCAACACATGGCTCACCACAAATTCTAATACTAATCGGAAAAATGACATTATTTTGGAGGGAAAATATTTGGAGAGAGAAAACATGAAAAAACAATTTTGCTCATAGATAAAGTCCAACTTAACGGTATCAATCACGGAATGAACTAATGTTAGATTGAGTTTAAATGTTATAGTACTATTATCATAATTTTCAAAATTACGATGTCAAAATGATGAATGCGTTTAACTTAAAGGCAGCTAATGAGATGATGTTTGAAAAATTTCCTTAAACACTAATCTATTGGGTCAGCTAATGAGATGATGATCGAGGATCGAGCTAATGAGTTTTCATGGAGAAACGCAGTGACACTTTGTAGTGGGCATTCCACAAAATCAAAGATGGTTAATTTCCTCTATCTCCTTCTTCTTCTTCTTAGTGGAGTCACCCCACGCGAGCTTGCTCAATCGCATGAGCTAGCCCTCCTCCTCCTCCTCCTCCTCCTTCCTGCCCAGTGCCCAGCCTCCCTTCTCTCTCTACTTTCCCCCACCGCACCAAAATCCACCTTTAGTAGCAGTAGTAGTGATCATGCGGGGACCCAGAAGCAAATCCCACTTTTGTGGCCTCCTCCTTCCTTATTCTCTGCTAGTCTAGAGCATCACTAATGGGACATGCTGACTGATCCCACTATAGCCAAAGCCAGCAGCCAACTTTGTATTTGTGATCAAGTACCGAGAAGCTAGCTAGCATGGATATAAGTCGCCTTATACTATACAACATCGTATTCGTACTAAGTGGGCTAGGGTTTCCACCATTAATGGGGACCTTAATTGTGAAGTTGTGATCATCCATATCTACCTCATGACAGAGATCAGCCAAGGTCTGAATGATATAGTGAAACTCCATATCACGCGTGCGACCCAACTCGCACACCACCACTCCACGCATCATCGTAACCTCAAAACCTCGTCTACCAAGATATTTCTTTACATGATCAAGTTCCAATACCTTCTTTTTTCTTCCATGATTTTTGACTGCAAATGAACTTAATTAATTGGATTACCATTTTCGATCATATTCATACAATCAAACTGATTGATCGACAACGTACAGTAATATAGCAAACACAACAGGTTAATTAATCTTGCATTTTTCATAATTAAAACCTTTTCGGCATGGTAGACACTACTTCTGATCGAGGGAAGCAAGGCATAAAGTGGGTGATTTCATCCTTTCTCTGGGCGAACACCATCATTACCCGTGCTAATAATCAATAATATATTTTGATTTTCCTAGTTTATTATCAACTAGAAGTGTTATTTTCATCTTACACTTGTTGCCCCTATCGATCAAATGTCAGTTAGTGCATGTACTATATATACCAGTATACACCACCCCCCCCCCCCCCCCCCCGCCCCTCTTATATGTGCTACTCAATCACCACTACCTTGCTTGTTCTATTGAATCCCGGCCTCCACATAGTCCTCGGCTCCTAGCTAACACATTTGCTAGCTTCTCCCTCTTCTTCTTCGTTGGTTTATCCGTGCCAGTTAATACATCACAATGGGAGAGGCAGTTGAGTTTTACCATCTAAACGGTTTTTTGTCATCAAAATTTGATCGTCAGGACCAAGTGCTCATCAACAGTAATGTTATGGGTAACATTAACCATGAAGATATAG
The DNA here is from genome assembly GCA_034370585.1 of Fragaria x ananassa. Lineage (NCBI taxonomy): Eukaryota > Viridiplantae > Streptophyta > Magnoliopsida > Rosales > Rosaceae > Fragaria > Fragaria x ananassa. The sequence goes on along the minus strand of CP139769.1, from coordinate 5,770,729 downwards.
ATGGTTCTGGCAGCTGGTACGAAGAGACCATTGACGATGATCTGAAATGGTCATTTGCTCTTAATGGGTTAGTAAACTTTATCAATGATATATCTCTTCAATCCTTAGTTATATATATATATAGTCATTGTTCTTCTCTAGTCATTATCGTTCTTCTAATTTTGTTGGGTTTCTTTTGTCATTTCTGCATCTGAATATATATGCAGTGTGCTGCACAAGGGGGTGAGCGAATTTCAGGAGATAGCTTTGTTGGATACCAAGCGTTTTGGCAAGGTCTGTACGTTTTACTTAGTAATTTGCTTAACATTAAGAAATGGATGAATGTCGATTACATATCACACTAATTATATACATATATACTTACAGTTAATAATACGTGCATATATGCAGGTATTGGTGATTGATGGGAAGATGCAGAGTGCAGAAGTGGACGAGTTTATATATCATGAATGCTTAATACATCCTGCCCTTTTATCTCACCCAAAGTCCGTCCTCTATATTATTTATGTTAATACGTACTCCATATACAATATGTGTATGCTTATATCTAATATTCTGCAGGCCTAAGAATGTGTTCATTATGGGAGGTGGGGAAGGTTCAGCTGCAAGAGAAGCCCTTAAGCACAAATTACTTGAAAAAGTGGTTATGTGTGATATAGATCAGGTTACTAATCAGAGCTCAAGTTATATATCTTACATTTTCGTTGAAATAATGTCTTTCCCATGAGCCATATATAAGTTTTAGTTTCAAGTTTCAACTAGTAGCACATACACTTGTTCATTTCTTGTATATAACTAGTTCCTCCTGAATAACAAGAAATATATTATTTGTGCAGGAGGTGGTTGATTTCTGTCGCAGGCATTTGACAGTGAACAAGGAGGCCTTTGCTCACAATAAGCTTAACCTTGTTATCAATGATGCCAAGTAAGTTCAAAGCTCTGGGTTTGTTTTTTGAGGGGCTTCAAATTTAAAACCTAATTAAGTTTTGAATTATCTGAAATCACTAGCTCAGGCATGGTTGTGGTCTGAACTTATTGTTCTATGGTTGTGACTATGAGCATAAAACTTATAGAAATGTTTGTTATTAAAGGGCTGAATTGGATAAGAGCTGCGAAAAATTCGATATCATAGTGGGAGATTTAGCAGACCCAGTTGAAGGAGGGCCTTGCTATCAGCTTTACACAAAATCCTTCTATGAGAAAGTTCTCAAACCCAAACTTAATCATGGTGGCATTTTTGTGACCCAGGTAAGCATGTAATATTGTCACACACGCCTTTTATAGTTTTAGAGGTATCCTCACTCGACTTGTTTTTACCATTTTAGAGTTATGAACTTATTACTGTCAAGTACTTAAATAATTTGCATTTTCATGTAGGCTGGACCAGCAGGCATTTTCACCCACAAAGAGGTCTTCACCTCTATATTCAACACCATCAAACAGGTCTTCAAGTGTACGTGCTCTCTCATCTTCTATTGTTAAACTTAGAAAGTTAGCTCATGCATGTTCTCAGGTCTTGAATAAGAGTTTTCAAACTCACTCGATCGACCTCTTAGAACCAAACCAGTAATACGAGATCAGAAAATAAGTTAAAAATATATATCGAGCTAACATTTTCATTTCTGTTCATGTGCAGACGTTGTTGTTTATGCAGCTCATGTACCTTCTTTTGCCGATACATGGGGATGGGTCATGGTATGTAAACTCAAGCTTAACTTGTTCAAATTTCAATACTAGTACTACTACTTCTACTAGATTGGTTAAATGACCATAACTTATGGATGTTCTAACTAAGTCTAATGAATTAGGCCTCGGATGAACTTTTCTCTATGAATGCTGAGAAAATGGACAAAAGGATCGAGGAAAGAATTGACGGGGAGTTGAACTACTTGAATGGTGCTCTGTTCGTGTCCTCTGCAACCATGAATAAAACTGTTTCTTCATCGTAAGACCAGCGTTCTTTCCTAATTCCTCTGTTAGTTATTATAAATGCCATCTTCTGGTGCTTATATAAATGTCATTTCAGGTTACTGAACGAAACTCATGTCTACACTGAGGAAGATGCAAGGTTTATTCATGGACATGGGGTCGCTTACCGCAACTAGTTGCGATCTCAAGAGTCTACACAGGTTGGGAGAATTTCTGTACAGCAAACAGAATTGTAGAATGCATGGAAACTATTTAAACAGTCATTAATTTTGTCTACCCAAAAAAGGAAAAAAAAAATCAGCAATTGTTTGAAGCATTTGGTTTTAGTTTTGCAAAAGTTATATGTTAGCTTCATTGGGTTGTTCATAGAATTCAAAGTGAGACTTTGGCTAAACCAAGTTGATCTTTTATGAATGAAACATGAGGCATTCCTCCACTTACATATCTAATTTGTTCTGAACAATTAAATTTCACTTTATTGGAAACAGAGTTGCGCAATACATATATGAGTTAACAGCGTTGAGCATAAAACTAATTACATAAGCTTAACCAAGAAGGTACAACATGAAGAAGACTAGTAGAGAAAAGGCAGAAAATTCAGTTTAAGAACTCAACCTCTTCTTTTAAACTCTCTTAACTGGATCAAAGTTGGATACACCAATAACAGCTCCAAGAATCCCTACAAGCACAACTCCTCCAGCTGCAATGCTAAGCAAAAAGTTGTTGAGAGATGGGGTGACCCCGGCCCCGGCCGCCTCAGCCACCTCAGGTATCACCATGGAAGCTGTCAATGCAGCTGCAGCGAGGCCTGTGACTGCCTTCTCTTTCAAAGAGGCCTGCACTTTGAGCATGTCTGTGGAGGACTTTGACTTCACAGACACAGCCTTGTTTTGCTGTCTAACTGGGATTATAGACTTCAACAATGAACTTGGCAGGCTTGTTCTGTTTTGAGTGACAGACATAATTGGCATAGCCATAGAAACAGAAGCCATTTCTGGTATTGCTAACTGGGGTTTCTATTAGTTTGCCAGAGTATACAATGCACTAGGTGGTGTTATTTTGGGTTCAGAACTCAGATATGGACTGAACGGGAGGTATAGATTAGAGATTTTTGCTGACATGTCATTTCAGCATTATCCTATGTGGCAAATTCTTCACCTGGGATTGAAGGATAAGCTTATCCCCCCAGATTACATCCACTAGGAACTGATTTATGATTCAAAAGAATCACACATTGCACTTTGTTACTATTCAACAGAAAGAGAACTACATCATCATGCATGTTTCAGTACAAAGAGGAAAGACCATAGATTTTGACCAACCTCATCTCCTTCCCTTCTGGCCCAAATGAAGTTTAATTTTAACACTCAGAAACATGAGGCAAAGAGATTAAGAAAAATGATAAAAGATAGACAGTACTTGATCCAATCATCTTCAATCCAAATCAACAATTAAGGATTTAAGGTCCAGTTTGACAGAATTTACTTGTAAGTTAAAGTAAAGAAATATTTTTTGGTAAAATTTGATATAATTACTCATTCTTAAAATTACATCATTACACTGCTGCTCACAGAAATTGGCAGAATGCTGCTTTTACTCTTTTAGGAGCTTAAAGCTAGACCTTCTTATGGTTTAATTTGAGTCATCCCAAACTGGGATTTAATCTCATGTCTATTGAAAACTCCTAGTGACAGTAGGAAAAGTAAAAATAGATTGAGAAGCTCAATCATCAGTTCATCACTGGAATTTCTTTCACCCTGCAAAAGATCATTTATTGGTGACATTTGTTTCAGTGAGACGAACTTCAAGGGGCAGTAGATAGTACGTAATCTGTAGCTCATCGAAACATCTCTTCAACGCCATGACCATTTCACTTCTTCGCTTTTGCTTTTCAACCCATTCTTGAAAGTTCATAGTGTGACAAAAATAGAGGGCCATCTTTAGCTTATTCATATTTTCGATCTCAACCACCACCACAGCATGGTTTGGATGCCAAAGTGTTGGGTTCCCCTCCACATACCTGTGCAAACAAAAGAAAATTGTAGAAGAGTGAACACAAAGGCACACTACGTTTGATGCTCACTTGTCTCACATTGATTTCTGTATTCTTATAAACACTGCTAATCCACTGCCATCATATGTTGATGAGTGCTCAGTCTTTATGATTAACAATCCAGATTCATAGACGCATGAACTTATCAACATATATGTGCTTATAAAGACATGAGTAAAAGTTTTTATGAACTTACTCTTGTACTTTATCTTTCAGCTGGCCTATCTTCTTCACTGGTGTAGTAAAAGCAATTGAGAACTCCACAATATCACCCATGTTTGAACTTCTGTAATAATTGCTGATGGGTTTCGTCGATAGAACTGAATTCGGATAGTATACCTTCTCTTGATTGAGTTTCAAGAAGACTGTAGTTAAGATGTTCATCTCCTCAACCATCAACTGTCAGGATTACCATGCATGTATTAGAAATTTGATGAAAATAAAATGAAAATTGTAAGATAGAAGTAGTACATGTTACCTCCTCACCCTCAACAACACAGCGATCACCAACATCAAATGGATGCATTACAAATACAAAGATAATAGCTTCAAATATAGTCTTGCAAGTGTTCCCAAATATAAAAGCTGCCAGTACGAGCTGTGATGAGAGGAAGACAAGTACTTTTGTATTTGCAATTTCCACCAATAGAAGCCACACTACAGTGGTGATAATAACCAGGACGGTAGTGACAAGTTTGTTCAATTGCTTCACGGCTGTTTTGGTATCTGTTAGAGAATGTGCTAGTGCTTTACGACCATTGAACACCTTTATCTGCAAAATATCACAGGGTTAATTGAAAAAGTTTCAGTGCTTACCATTCATTTCAGAAAGAAACATAAACTCCAGTAACTGACTTGAGGTACTAGTTGAAGTTTTGGAATCCATATTTCCTTTCTTTATCCACTTTTCAATCTTGCAGTTATTTTGATATGTTTATCAAACATAATTGATCAAGTACAAGTACGTTAAGAATTTCTCTATGATCTAGCATGCATAACATGAAGGAAGTCCTTCTTGAATAACTGCCCTCCTATATATGATGTATCAATAAAACAAAAGTCATCCAGAAAGATGTGATCAATGTATGAGTAACATGCTACAGAAATAAAACAAAAGTCATCCAGAAAAAAAATTAAGAACTACAACTTCTGGAAGTCAAGAGACATAAGGCAAAACATCTTACCACCCACTCTGTTAGAGTTTTTCTGTCAACTTGTCCAGTCCTTGCTACGTCAATCAGTGGCCACACAAGATCAACCTCTTCCTCGATCATGAACCTTAAGAGATCCCACTCCTCTATGTACCTAATTAGTAAATTAGATGAAAATACTTGACAAAAGTACGGAAAAGGAAGAAGATGGTACCCAAAAAATGACTGAAGTTAAGGCTTTTTCATATTCTCACTTGGCACCAGGCGGTGCGACATTAAGGAATATATCATAGGCAGCAGCAGTTGCTTCCATCTCACTGGTAATCTCCTTATCTCTCTGTTCATTCAGACCTTCCATCTCATCCAATGTATGGGAGATCGTGGACAGCCCCGAACTAGTTACTGCATCCACCAAAACCTTCATGGTCCAAGAAGAAACCTTCTCTTGCTTTATCTTTTGAAGCTTTGTCATGTCAATGACCTCTTTCTCCTTCCCTGCTTTTGCCTTCTTAGTCGCTCTGTAACTCAATTTGCTAGTGCTCGGTGATTTGCCACCATTCCCATCAGCCTCCTCCATAAGCGGATGCCCTGAAAGTGTCTGAAGAACGTACTGATGGAAGATTGATTCTTGAATTCTATCAAAGAAGGTGTTCACATGGAAACTAGATGCTAAGATCTTAAGCAACAATGTTTTTAACATCCATAAGAACGCCCCAATGAGAACCGAAACAATAGTCCATGTAACATATTTTAAAATCTTGGTGGAAGTCTCTGACCTCTCAACCCCACGGTTGAACAACAGCAGCCATGTGAGAAGAACCAGAGACAGCCACAAGAAAACCTGAACACTCTTCTTCATTCCATGAACAAAATACAACACCTTCTTCCGAAGCAAAAAGTTGCACTCGATCAAAAAAACTATCAAATGCATAACCCAATTCGTAACCAACATACCACTAAATATCACCATGACAAGCACACACCATTTCCAAATCTCCAAGCCCCAAACCATAGAATGCCTTAGCTCGTGGACAGTCAAGCTAGCCAGTAAACAACTCAAAATGCACAGAAATACAATCAACTCAACCAAGAGTTTCTTGTTCACTTTCCCATGCTTGTTTCTACTCAATTTAACCTTCTTGTAAATCTCTTCATCCTCCTTTTCATTAGTCCTGCCCGGAGATGACGGTGCATTCTTAGCAGAAGAGATGGATGTAGCCTTAGCTCCTGATAGGTTATTGGGGGAACCCCTACTGAATGAACTCCTATAAGAAGAACTTGCACCAACCTGATCTAAACCACCATCCTCATACATAACAGGCGACGGTTCACCAAATCTTGACTTGGGTTTAGTAACTGACCTGTTAAATGACTTTCTTCTATTGATGCTCTCATTGCGGTTGGGGGCTCTTGGAGGTTTACCAGAGTAGGGATTGGCTCTTGAAATATCCTGTGAAACTGGCTTAGAGAAACCAGTACCACTAGACCCAGTGGTCACCTTGCTTTGCTTGGGAGCTGAAGATTCTGAGCCATTTGAAGAAGACCACTTTGCTTCATTGGTCTCTTCTCTTTGAAATTCCACTATAACTTCACCTCCGTTCGGAGACTGCTTCTCCGACATGCTTAACTCGCCACCTTTTGAAGCTTCTCTAGCTTTCATCAAAACCCTATCACGTTAAACCCTGATCTATGAAAAAGCTATAATTAATCCAAAAAGCTATTGGCCTATAAAACACCCAAAATGAATATTACAAGAGACCAGAATCAGAACTGCACTGAAAAAGCTCCAAACTTTTTGGACACTTTCTATATATATATACTCCTTTTTCTTCAAACAAATCAGATCTCATTGTTTCTTAAAAGGTCTGAACAATGATAATTCAGTCATTACTAACTACTAAAGCCACTTCGAGTCTTCGACTAGGACAGTAAGAACTAAGAACACTATGTTCAGTTTACTCACCTGGGTTTAATCAGAATGGAGTGAAGTGAAGATTGAGTGAGCTTGCTGGGATTTGGGAGACTGAACTTTTGTTATCATTACTGGATAACTGAGAAGATGATTATCAAAATCTTGCGGATTAGACTATAGTGTGAAACAGAATGAGTAGAGGAGCCATGGTTGCATGTTCTGCTGTTCAGATAGAGAAGCAGCGTTGCAGAAGTAACAGACAGAATTGAAACAGGGGAGAGTTCAGATGTTGAGGAAATGCACACAAATTTTAGTCTTTGACAAGTAATGAAACTTAGCTACCAGAAGAACAAGTGGGGATGGCAGGTCAGTGCACTCGTGAGTGACAGTATTAGGAGGATGTGAACCACAGAGGTCCTCAGCACAACCCTCAAATTCTTATCTGAAAAATTGACTGATAGAGAAATATTACAACATGTTTCAGCATGCAATTGATTTAGAAAGCTAAGTAAGGAGGGCAGGACTGGAATTTGGATAATTAATTCTTGCCAAGAGTAGAGCTTGAAAAAGTACCGCATGAGGACTAGACTTTGACCAACCTCATTTTTCTTCTGACCGACTGGCCCTAATGGAAAATTGCAAGGAAAAACCAGGTAATAATCTATTACCATACCCAGAAAAGAAAATACATAACTTTTATCATATCAATCCGAATCCACAGCATTTATCTCATCTGTCTACTGAAAAGTAGTACTTCTAACAAAATCCTACTCCACCAAAAGGAAAGTGAAAGTAAATTGAAAAGCTCAACAGCAGGTCTTCCTTTTACCCTATGAAAGATCATTTGTTGGTGACAGTTGCTTCTCATTTAGTTTCAGTGAGACGAACTTCTAGGGGCAGCAGATAGTATGTAATGTGCAGGTCCTCCAAACATTTCTTCAATGCCATGACCATTTCACTTCTCCGCCTTTGCTTTTCTCCCCATTCTTGAAAGTTCATCGTGTGACTAAAAAAGAGTGCCATCTTTAACTTATTCACATTTTCGATCTCAAGCACCACAATTTGGTGGTTTGGATGCCAAAGAGTCAGATTCCCCTCCACATACCTGTACAAACAAAAGTAAATTGCAAGCGTGTAAACACAAATGCTCAGTTGTCTAACATGATTGCCGGACTCTTGATTAAGACTGTTGCTCCAGTGCAATGAAGTGTCAGTGTGCGGTGCAATATGTTATTATTAACAATCCATATGAACTCTACAACACACATATGTATACCCTTATAAACACAGTAAAAGCTTCGATTAACTTACTCCTTTACTTTGCCTCTCAGCTCGCCTGTCTTTTTCACCTGTGTAGTGAAAGCAATTGAGAACTCCACACTGTCGCCCATATTTGAACTTCTGTAATAATTGCTGATGGGTTTCGTGGATAAAACTGAATTTGGATAATATACCTTTTCTTGATTGAGCTTCAGGAAGACTGTGGTTAAGATGTTCATCTCCTCAACCATTAACTATCAGGTGTACCATGTATTAGAAACTCAATCAACATACAACTTTTCATAAGGAAAAAAGAGATCTGTAAGTTACCTGAACGCCATCGACAACACAGCGGTCCCCAACATCAAATGGATGCATCACAAATACGAAGATAATAGCTTCAAATATAGTCTTGCAAGTGTTTCCAAATATAAAAGCTGCCACTACAAGCTGTGATGAGAGTAAGACAAGTACTTTTGTAGTTGCAATTTCCATCAACAGAAGCCACACTACAATGGTAATAATAACCAGGACGGTAGTCACAAGTTTGTTCAATTGCTTCACGGCTGTTTTTGTGTCCGTTAATGAATGAGCTAATGCTTTGCGACCATTGTAGACCTTCAACTGCGAAAATCACAAGGGAAGAATAGTTTCACCATTCAATTCAGAAAAGAATCATCTAAGCTCCGCCAATAACTCATGCCTTTTGGTACCAATTGAAGTTATGGAATCTACTTTCCTTTCATTCTTTATATTTTAATTTTACAGTTTGTATGATAGGACTATATCATACATAGCCTTGAACAAGTACTAATTAGTAATTAACTCTTTCTCTTGTGCATACATAGTGAAAGCAAAGAATGCATATAGAAACACTCATTTAATCATGTCTTATTTCTTTATCCCCTGCTATGTCTACTTCTAGATTGAAAGATATGAACAGAAGTAGAACTGCATGACAGTAGAATACCAATGTAAAAATTACAGGAAACAAATGATATGCAGAAGCCAAATAAGAACAACAACTCCATATGGATGTTAGAGAAAGGTCGTCTTACCACCCACTCTGTTAGAGTTTTTCTATCAACTTGTGCGGTCTTTGCCACATCAATTAGTGGCCACACAAGCTCCACCTCTTCCTCGATCATGAACCTCAATAGATCCCACTCCTCAATGTACCTACTTAGAAGTAAGATAATTAAATGTACAGAAAGGGAATAATACATAAAGATAAAATTAGCAGTTCATTAAAAAGATAGTTCTCACTTGGCACCGAGCGGAGCAACATTAAGGAATATGTCATAGGCAGCAGCAGTTGCTTCCATCTCACTGGTAATCTCCTTATCTCTCTGTTCATTCAGACCTTCCATCTCATCCAATGTATGGGAGATTGTGGACAGCCCCGAACTAGTTACTGCATCCACCAAAACCTTCATGGTCCAAGAAGAAACCTTCTCTTGCTTTATCTTTTGAAGCTTTGTCATGTCAATGACCTCTTTCTCCTTCCCTGCTTTTGCCTTCTTAGTCGCTCTGTAACTCAATTTGCTAGTGCTCGGTGATTTGCCACCATTCCCATCAGCCTCCTCCATAAGCGGATGCCCTGAAAGTGTCTGAAGAACGTACTGATGGAAGATTGATTCTTGAATTCTATCAAAGAAGGTGTTCACATGGAAACTAGATGCTAAGATCTTAAGCAACAATGTTTTTAACATCCATAAGAACGCCCCAATGAGAACCGAAACAATAGTCCATGTAACATAATTTTAAATCTTGGTGGAAGTCTCTGACCTCTCAACCCCACGGTTGAACAACAGCAGCCATGTGAGAAGAACCAGAGACAGCCACAAGAAAACCTGAACACTCTTCTTCATTCCATGAACAAAATACAACACCTTCTTCCGAAGCAAAAAGTTGCACTCGATCAAAAAAACTATCAAATGCATAATCCAATTCGTAACCAACATGCCACTGAATATCACCATGACAAGCACACACCATTTCCAAATCTCCAATCCCCAAACCATATAATGCTCTAGTCTCTTCACAGTCAAGCTAGCTACTAAACAACCCAAAATGCACAGGAAAACAACCAACTCAATCAAGACTGTCTTTTTCATTTTCCCATGCTTATCTCTACTCAACTTAACCTTCTTGTAAATCTCTTCATCCTCCTTATATATCTTTGGTCCTGCCTGGGGACGGCGGTACAGTCCTATTAGAAGTAATGGATATGGCCCTAGCTCCTGATATGCTATTTGGGGAAGCCCTACTGAATGAAGCCCCCCTATAAGGCGAACCAACCTGATCTAAACTATCTTCATTCACAACAGGCGATGGTTCACCAAACCTTGACTTGGGTTTACTAACTGACCTATTAAATGACTTTCTCCTATTGATGCTCTCATTGCGGGCGGGGATCCTAGGAGGCTTACCGGGGTTGGGACTAGCTCTTGAAACATCCAGTGAAGGAAACCCACTCGGAACTGGCTTACTACTGGACTCAGTGGGCAGTCTTAAGTCCACTTTGCTTTGCTTGTTTGAAGGAGACCCTCTAGTTTCATAAGTCCCAGCATTTTGAACTTCCACTATAACTTCACTTCCATTTGCAGATTGCTTCTCCGACATGCTTATCTCGCCGCCCTTTGAACCTTTCTCTGCGGCTTTCATTAAACCCCTATCACCTTAAACCCTAATCCAACAAAAAAAGCTAGCATTAAACCCCCAAAAGCAAATCGACCCCAAGAAAAAAACGCCTCCCATGTAGATTAACAAAGACTAGAATCATAATCCAATTTAAAAATCAAAACTTTACAACACTTTCAGAAGATACTTTCCCCTTCTTCTTTTTTTCAAAACTCAGATCTCTTTTTTTTTTCTTCTTTAAACTTCTGAGATTTATGTAATGGCTTTTTTAACAAATGAACAAAACAGCTAATTCTCCAAGTACTCTAACTGGAAACGAAGCTACTTTCGCGCCAAAACGATCAAATTAAAAATCAACTATTTCCATAGCAGTAAGAACACTGTGTTTACTGTACTCACCTGGGTCACTAGAACCGGACAAGATCCAAAGCTACCCACAAATGATGGGATGGGAAGATCATAGTGCTGGAGTAAGACTGATTGCTGATTCAGTAATGCAGAGAAACTAGTCAACTGGGCTTGTTGAACAAAAAAGTTTTCACCTTTAGGAACAAAGAACAGAGCTTTTGAAGTTGAGTACTTCAGCTATATAAAGATTGTTGGGTTTTCATCTGGGTAAACTAAAGTTTTGTGTTCATCATATGAAGAATTGGATAGAAGAAGATTATGATGAAAATCTTGGAGATGATTAGATCAGTGTGAAAATGAGTAGAGGAGGAGGCTGGGTTGGCTGCCCCAAAGATAAAGAGAAGGCTGCAGATGTGAGGGACAGAAGTGAAACAGAGGAGAGGAAGAGGAGAGGATTCAAATGCCTATGAAGAGTGGTGCTACCACGTGGTTTCTGCAAAACTAGAAGAAATAATGGAAATAATGTTTTGGTTCTTGAAGTGTGGAACAAAGAGAGTAAACCTACAGGGAGAACAATATTAATTGAAGTGTGAAAGAGTGGGGATGCAGGTTGGGAACTAAACCTATTTGAAGGATAATGCCACAGAGAAGAGACAACCTTATGATAAAAATTTTGGGAATTTTTGTTTGATCAGTATTATTGTTATATCACAACGTGTTACAGCACTTCATAACAAAAATTATAGAAAAACACACAAAATAAAGAGTACGAATTGAAGTTTTTTAAAGAGCAAATTTTTATTAAGTTATCATAAACTTAATCCATATTTTCAATCGTTACATTAATATTTAGTTTAGTCGATAAATAAGATAATGCCTTTTCCTATTTCGACTACAAGTCTACAACATGCTGATATAAATTCCATGTACAAATCGTTTCCAACTCCGAAAAAATTGAGAAGGATGCAATTTACATTATGAATCTTCATCTGGGACTTTAAATAGTTATTTGTTTTGTAATTATAAATGGCTTTACAGCTCAGGTGCAGTGCGGCGCAGGCAGGGTGTTCAAGGGTTCAGGCCAACCACCACCTAACAAGTACCAATACCAACAGTTCTCGTCGAGACTCATAACTCATTATCATTAGTTTAAGCTGTTAAAATAGACTTAGCATTATAAGTTTTAAGGCATGACAACTATAGAATAACAAAATGAACATTGTGAGATCATGATATGTTTATTTATGTGAAATAGCTAGATAAACAATAAAATACATTTGAATTATCTTATACAACAAGATAATAGAGATAGGCTAAGATTGTGGTATTTGTGTGGAACCCAAACTCTTTGATGGTTAAGAGTTTGGGCTATCCAAATTGCAGTATAAAAGGGGTCCCTGTGCACACTCTAATCATCGCAAAATATTAGTCTCTCTCCATCAGAGTTTTAGTACCTGAGTGCTGCGCAGAAGATCTCTTTTGGAAGCTCCTTGTCGTCTCACTTCATCTCGATGGCTGCCCTAAACATTGAGCAATGTACTACTTCTATTCCTTGTGTATATATCAGTACATGTACATGTATGTTGCAATATGTTTGGCCTTGATCTGATGCTTGTATCTGAGATCTTATTTATGTATATGTGTTTATGATAAGTGTTTTGTCTCGACAGTATTAGTATAACATAAGTTTTTCTTACATAAAGCAAATCATAGGTCAGATCTTAATCTTATCTCCGTAATTTTGATTTATCCACGTTAATTTAATCAATAATCATGACATGCATAGTGCATAGACAAGACTAAATATAAAATGGCAACGTGGACCTGAAAAATGGTCTATACTTTTGTTTCTCTATAGTGTTGTTCAGGGTGTACTCACTGGCGGAACTACATTGAGACCGGCACCCCTTTAATTTTTTTGAACTTGTGTATTAGGCTTTATTAATCAAGGAATTTGACATAATTAGATGTAAAAACTTTCTAATTTAGAGGTTTGGCCCCCATTCCTTTCCTATTAAACTATAAACACCATTTTTTGTTACTAAGTTTAATTTATCCAATTTATTTCTCTTACCTTAATCAACTCTTGCCATATCATATTTAATCAACTCACCATAATGAATAATTTCTTTTTTATCATTCTATTATGTACAAATACTTTATAATTGATTAACTTATTTCAGTTATTTCTCTATGTATTTAATGAATTCTAAATTTCATATTTTGTTTTCAGTTTAGTAACTTTTTTTTTGAACTGTCCAATACACAAAAGTTAATTACCTTTTGATATTGTATATATTCATATACAGTTATTTAATTTTTGAATACTATATATTTTCACTTTATAACTCGGCCTCCTTTAATATATAATCCTGGTTCCGTCTCTGGGTGTACTATGATTTGACAGGGAGCAATATCCAGCAAAGATCTATAGCCACCCTTGGTGTCGGGGCATTAGTGATTTAGTATCAGTACCGTAGTAGTTGTACTATACTTGGCTAGTGCTTTCTCTTCATTCTCTCGGGGCGAAAAAAAAGAAAACGATGGTGCATTTCAGAAAGAAAGAAAGAAAGAAAGAAAGGGCACGTTTCCACCGTTGATGGCGAGTTGGACCCAGAACATGTGGTCATGCCAATAATAGTGTGAAAACGTCGGCACTTTTACATTTGCCTTTCTGTATCTCATAATCTCAACTCCATTTGCGATGATATAAAGTAGGTGAGCAACGCTCTGGTTGGTAGTTCAATCATGGTAGACGACAGCAAGAAGACGTCAATAGGCATTGTTTGGTTGGCATGAAACTATGAGAGGAGAAATGAATTAATTTGGTTTTTTATTCTAAATGGTTGATTAGTTGTACGTATAGACATGAAAAAAATTAAAAAAATAAAAATTAACTCACTTCCTCATAAAAACTGAATTGTCAAGTGGTGGTATTTTAATTCCACTCTCATTGTCAAAGCCATAATTATATAAATTATCTTTTAATAAATTTTAATGTTTTACGTATTTAGAAATTATAAAGTGACATTATTGAAAAATATTACTTTTGTTTTGGCCCACGTCCTCAGCAGGGAGCGATGAGGTGATTGTGCTTCCAAAAGTAAAACAATGTGTGCGGGGCGTGCCACCTCGCGGACGAGGAAAGAGAACGGTGCGCGTTCTTGACTTCTAACCAGGCGAAAGAGAGCTCCGGTGCCACCTCGCGGGCGAGAAATTTACGAGCAAAATCTTCTCGGTCACCTGTCGATCGATACTCACTGTTAGAGCGAGCAGAGCAACAAAGGGAAATCGGAGACGAGTCCTGACAGGCTCTGAGATCTAAGGCAAGGTGCGCTTAGAACGTTAGGGTTTTCGAGGACGCTCGAAGGTTTGACTGTGTTTGTCTGTTTGTTTGATTGATTGTGTGTTGAGAGAGTCTTCTGTAAGCCGTGGAACCTCTTTATATAATCATCTGCAAGCAACCCGCGGAGACCTAATCATAATCCACTTCGGACTCAGCAATTAGAATCCCACAAGGATACGATCAACTCGCCAGCCGTGCGCTCCATGCAACACATGTCAAACCAACCTTGCTTAGGTCTTGTTCACCGCCTCGCATCATTTCACTGTAGTGTCGTACGCGAACTCAAACACTAAGCGATCTTATCCCGAGGGTATCATCGTCTATTTCCAACTCTACCTCGCCATGCACTGTAGAGTCCCATGCGAACTGGAAATAAGGATCTCGTGAGGACATCGAATCTCGCGGGGCATCGAAATCTTTTGAACAAAGTCCTCGTCGCGTGCTGCCAGACCTCGCCACCCTTCGTGGGCTAAAAAGGCCACAGGTATTGACCCAAATGCTATCCAAAACCTATCTCGAGTCTTGGACCGAAAATACCTACTGGGCTCAAACAACTTTGTATTTCATTATAATGACTTACCAAACATTACAATAGGAATTAATATACTTGATTCCATCATTTAATTTCCAATATGTACCAAACACTAATATGAAAATACCAAAACATATTTCATTCCATATCTGTTTGGAAAGGAAAATAAATTCATTTCTCATTTTTATTTTCCTGCTAACCAAACAGGGCCTAGAGGAAGAATCTTTCTTTTTGATTTCTGGGGGAAAAATAAAAATAAAGAACAACTTGTATAGAAATCGCTTTGGTATGAAATATGCATGATTGATGTTTCAATAATGCAGGATTTTATTTTGGTCTGGATGACAATGCAGCATGAACTTTAGTTTTTAGGGGTGAAAGCAACATGAACCCTACTAGAACCACGACCGATTTGTACTTGTGAGATTGTCTTCCCTAAAGAATCTAAAATTAAGCAAGCAACTAATCAATGTTCAAACTTGAACTCATCTTCCAATGGACTAATCGATCCTTAAGATATGACTTTATAACGATCGATGCTGAGATTATAAACAAATTAATCCTAGTCTAGTTGCTCCTGAAGCGCAGAAACCAAACTGATCATATATTCGAAGAACGAAGAGTGAAATTGAAAGGACAGAATGGAAGAGGTTTATATATATATATATATATATATATATATATATATATATATATATATATATATATATATATATTATCAGAATGATAATAGACCATTTTTAACTTATTAACATCTTCAATGTTAATCATTTTGTGATGATAATAGACGGCCATCTTTAACTTATTAACATCTTCAATGTTAATCACCGCCACATTGTGTTTTCGATGCCAATATTGAGGCTTCCCCTCGATGTATCTGGCCAAGCACAAGCACATATACACACAAGAGTAAGAACATGAACAAAAGAGCAGTGCAGAACAATGCTCACTAGTTAGTTTTTTTTTTTTTTTTTTTTTAGAATAAAGGAGGTCATACTTTATTATAATAAAAGGATTACATAGAGAAGATGCTCACTAGTTAAACGCAATTGAAAAAACTTACTCCTTTATTTTCTCTTTCAACTTGACTATTTTCTCCACTGGTGTTAAAGCAATTGAGAACTCGACAGCTTCTCTCATATCAGGACTTCTGGTGTAATTCCTGATTGATGCTGCAGATAACACGGAATTTGGATAGTACACCTTCTCGTTACTACTGAATTTCAAGCAAACCGTAGTAAAGATGCTCATCTCTTCAACTATCATCTGTCAGGCGTGTACTGTGTGTTACAAAAATTCAAAAGTAAACCCAATGTGATTAAATAATGTATGAGATGGAGTTGTACCGGAACGCCATCAAAAACAATGCAGTCTCCAACATCATAAGGATGTGCCACAAATAGAAACATGATAGATTCAAATACATTCTTGCAAGTGTTTCCGAAAGCAAAAGCCGCTACTACCAGCTGTGATGATAGGAACACAAAAAAGCTTGTGGTTGCAATTTCCACAACTAGAAGGCTCACGACGATGATGATAATGAACACAATGCTAGTCACAAGATTGTCGACTTGCGCTGTAACTGCTTTGGTATCAGACAATGCATGAGCTAACGCTTTGCGATCAGTGTAGATCTTCACCTGGGGAAAAGGCCATAGTACAAAGAATTTCACTCATAATTATTTCAGAAAATGAGAAACCTAGAAACTTCAATAGCTCAAATGCACAATTGTATTATGTTAGTGACTAGAGTAGTACATGATCAATCAAAATGGTGCTTAATTTTTGTTAATACATCATATGTGAGAGATAGAACATCGGTCCTACTCGTCTAAGAACACACATATTGTCATATAACGGGCTTGGGCCTTAACTAAGCCTAAGAAACCTACACTATTTCTTAAGAGCATAATAGTAATTCACTCTTCAATAAGGGCAAAGTGGTACTTTTAGGGTGCATCCACCCTATCTTTATAAATACATGTTTTCACCCCTCATTTAGATAAGTCTTCATCTCCACCCTATTCACACCATATCTATATTCTCATGTAGTTGACTTAGGCATCGGAAGGTCGAAGGCCAACAAACCCGGTCTTCCCTCGAACGCCGTTTGCTCATGATTGACAGGTTATGGGTCTTGAAAATGGTGTTCTTCCTACATTTTATGTGATTTATCCCCTCAGGAATCACGCCGAAACAATTTTCATTCATTTACTAATTAATACATGTTTTGCTAAGTAGTGAACTAAAAGAGACATGAATTAGGGTCTTACGTACCACCCAGTCTGTTAGAGTTTTTCTGTCAACTTTTCCGGTCATTGCCACATCAATTAGTGGCCACACAAGCTCCACCTCTTCCTCGATCATGAACCTCAATAGATCCCACTCCTCAATGTACCTACTTAGAAGTAAGATAATTAAATGTACGGAAAGGAAATAATACATAAAGATAAAATTAGCAGTTAATTAAAAAGATAGTTCTCACTTGGCACCGAGCGGAGCGACATTAAGGAATATGTCATAGGCAGCAGCAATTGCTTCCATCTCACTGGTAATCTCCTTATCTCTCTGTTCATTCAGACCTTCCATCTCATCCAATGTATGGGAGATCGTGGACAGCTCCAAACTAGTTACTGCATCCACCAAAACGTTCATGGTCCAAGAAGAAACCTTCTCTTGCTTTATCTTTTGAAGCTTTGTCATGTCAATGACCTGTTTTTCCTTTCCTTCTTTTGCCTTCTTGGTTGCTCTGAAACTCAATTTGCTAGTGCTCGGTGATTTGCCACCATTCCCATCAGCCTCCTCCATAAGCGGATGCCCTGAAAGTGTCTGAAGAACGTACTGATGGAAGATTGATTCTTGAAATCTATCAAAATAGGTGACCGCCTCAAATTTAAATGCTAAGATCAGAACCAACAGTCTTCCACAACCACAAAAATGCGCCAATAACAACTGCAACAATACTTCGCGTGATGTAAGCCACAATCTTACTGAAACCTTGTGATTGCTGAAGCCCGCGTTTGATTAAGAGTAGCCATGTGAGAAGAACCAGACTCACCCACATGAGAACCTGAATACTCTTCTTCAATCCATGAACAAAATACAACACCTTCTTCCTAAGCAAAAAGTTTCCCTCAATCACAATAACCATCAAATGCATAACCCAATTGGTAACAAACATGCCACTAAATACCACCATTACAAGCACACACCACTTCCAAATCTCCAATCCCCAAACCATAAAATGCTCTAGTTTCTTCACAGTCAAGCTAGCTACTAAACAACCCAAAATGCACAGGAAAACAAACCACTCAATCAAGATCTTCTTGCTCACCCTCAAGTTAGACGCCTTGTAAACCTCTTCATCCTCATCATCATCTTCTGCTCTGCCTGGAGACGGCGGTGCCTTCTTTGCAGAACATTCGGGGGCTCTCTATTGGATGAAGCATTGCAGGAATTTTCAGCAGCTGCCTGAACTGAACTAGTCTCTTCATGCATAATGGGCAGTTGTTCACCGAATCTTGACTTGGGTATGGAGAGAACTGACCTACTGAATGAGTTTCTCTTAGTGAGGGTTTGGCTAGCTGAAGAGTCTGAGCCTCTTGGTTTGTTGCTCTTTTCCTTTCCAACTTCCAATACAACTTCACCTCCATTATCAGATTGTTGCTTCTCCATGCTTAGTTCGCTGCCTCCCTAGAGCTTTAGGTAATATGCGGTAACAGCCACCCCCAGATCTCCAATCGGAAACTCGATAAAGTGATGCTAGTGAGACCTCCCTGTTTGCCCTTTAGACATCCTTTTCTGCAGTTTCATAAATACAATCCGAACCATATATAGAATCCAATGGTTGAGGACTATGCAACATCATCTACCGTATCAATTCGACCAAGAGCAGGTCCATACTCTGCGTCTTCTTTAAAAAAAAAACCCTGTTATAAACATGAATTGTCACGTGACGGTGATTTTAAGTTGTAATTTTTTTTATAATTTTTATTTTTGAGTCATCATGTGACAATAACTGTTATTAAATGTTATATTATGTATTTAAGTGTGGATAATTATATTATGTGTTAATAAATAATAATCACATATACAATATGTCATATTGAAATTAAAACTTTTATTTCATGACATTAAATGCGAGTAAAATCATGTAAAATAAAAGAAAATTCTTTTCTGTAGGATATAATAGGTATTTATTTCATTCATTTGTTTTTTCCTGACCCGTGTACTCTTTTCTTCCTATTTTAATTCTTCTCATTAATTTCTTTCTAATTAATACTCTTGACTATTAAAATAGTAACAACTAGCAATAACTGACTAGTAATATACAAGCCGCTGGATTACTTTGCCAATTGATGCAAGTTGTGGGCCTTTCATCCTTG
Source organism: Fragaria x ananassa (assembly GCA_034370585.1). NCBI lineage: Eukaryota > Viridiplantae > Streptophyta > Magnoliopsida > Rosales > Rosaceae > Fragaria > Fragaria x ananassa. Next base: position 5,751,170 of record CP139769.1, on the reverse strand, counting down.
CGCAAGAGGACAAAAACGTGATAACCACGCTGCTGAGTCTTCATGGCATTCTTGCGTGATTTTCACGCGTAACCAGAACGCGTCCTCTCTCCCCACATGGTGGGCCCCCTTGCTTGGGCTGAGTTGTCATGGGAAGACCTGGGTTATAAAAAATGGTGACTTGGGTCATGAGTCAGTGCCTAATGAAAAAAAAAATTATGGGTGGAGATGGTTTTTTTTTATTGCTGGGTCTTCTATTGAGGCAGATGAATGTCTGCGTCAAGCTTTTCACCTTGGGGTGAACTTGCTCTAACGGAACGTCAAATGAAAGGCAGGAATGATTTACAAAACAGAGTACTTGTTAAGGATAAAACAGAGCCCTCTGCTTGCTTTCTCCGTAGTGGCTTAGTCACTTTCTCCATATAGTTACATGGTGTAAAACCAAACAATTTTTTTACTATAATTGTATCTTTATATAAAATTTCTATTAAGAGAAGGATAATACATTAAAAGATTATAAACATATCAAATTATTCTTTTCTACTATACTTTGGTTTAGCAAAAGAAAGATTTTGGCAATTGGAATCTTCATTTTGTCTTTGATTGGTGAAAATGAAAAAGTTCATTTCTTCAAAGATGTAGGGGTTGTCGGAGGGTGTCTAGCTGTGTGTGTCTGGTTATGAAGAGAATCCTGAGCAAGTTCAATTAATTCGGTACGAGACATTTACATTCACAATTATCTTTGACTTGCAGATAATTGAGAAAGCAATATCGCTTTTGCATACATAATACTAGTCCGCCCATATTTTACTTTCTTTAATGTAGTACAAAACTAAGATTATCAGCATGATTCCGACCAGGGATTGTAGACTATTCTGTTTTGAAGCTTCTTCAGACTGCAAGTGATGGTGTCAAAGGATGGTCTGATGGAAGCATCTCCATCCCATGAAAGGCAAATCAGCTCAGTTAGCTCCCCAAGTTGGCCATCGTCGTCATCGGGAAGTCTTGGCCTCAGTTTACCCTCGACAACTTCCATTGCAATCTACAAAACAAGATTCGAGGTTATTACCACAACAGATTGATCAGTATTCCCGGCAGGAATAGACAAGTCTAAAGTTTTGTTCTGCCTCTTAAATCTGAAGAGTAATACTTAAAGGTGAGGTGAGGCTTTTATTTAACATCTAGATTTGCTTGATTTGAGGAAGGTTTAACTAATACGTACCATAGTAGGACCATAATCTGTCTCAATGTATGGATAATTTCCGGTTATAATCTCATTGAGTATAATCCCGAAGCTGTATACATCACATTTCTCATTATAAGGCTCGCACTGGATCACCTCTGGTGCCATATACACATATGTTCCTGCAAGTTTTTAGAGAAGAGTTAACATGCAAACTCAACCTTAGCTAAAGTATTTTGATACCAAAATGTATGAAACGTATATATGTATCGGATCATCTCATTTACCTGTTTCTCCGGTTAGTGCCACCTCATCACTCAAGAACCGAGCGTGACCGAAATCCGCAACTCTAATGTGACCAGCATCGTCCAAGAAGATGTTGCTAGGCTTTAGATCACGATGAAGAACCTTAGGCTTTTGTTCATGGAGATGCTGCATGGCCTGAGAAATCTCCAGTGCCTTGGCCACCCTGTCTGCTAGTGGAGGAAGCTCAATCATCCTCTCTTTTTGCCTATTTCCCGGGCCATGCAGCCACTCTTTCAATGTCGAGCACAAGAACTCGGTCACAACCCAAGCATAGTTAGGAGGATCAAGGCACGCCCCCAATAGATGAAGCACGTACGGATGGCGCTGCCTGCGTAACGTTTCAAGCTCTTGAGCGAAAAATGAGACACCATTCTCATTGGATTCAAAGAAGTCATGCTCAATGCATTTCACCGCCACATCAAGTCCATGCCATGTTGCTTTGTATATCTGCGCTGTGCTCCCCTGCCCTATCTTCTCTTCGAATTCAATCTGGGACCATATGACATGTTATGTTGTCGCACTACGTACTCTTAACTAGTGAGATGCAAATAAACCTTACAAAAAGAGAAGTAGAGAAAAATTACCTCATCTGGATCTATGTACCATCCATTTAGCTTGGCTTGATCAATCAGAGCATCTAGATCCGAAGATTGGTTGTGTTGGTGCTGGTGCTGGTGCAAAGGAGTAGTTGGCAATTGTGGACTGGGATAGGCTGGATAGCCATTGGCATTGTTAACAAGGTCAGTTAGAAATTGAGGACTAACATAACCACTGGCATTGTTAACGAGGCCGGCATGATCTTTGTTGTAGAGCATAAGGTCCAAAAACCCATTTTCTTGGGCTACCTGTAGACAATACCTCAAATAATCTTGTGTTCTCTCCAATTTATTTCTGTACATCATCCGCAGTTCTCTCTCCTTTTCAAGTTTCTTTTCCAGTTCTGCCACCTTCATTTAGGCCCAAATCCAAGACCCAAAACAGAGAAAAACATTTAGTTTCAGCCAGATTAATATACTTTTATACTTCACCGATTTTGTTAGGCTAACTTTTACGCTTAATCAATGCAGGTAAGGTGTTCAATGAAATGATTTGAAAAAATATATCTAGTCTACCTGCTGTTCCAACTTGTTGGTAGTGCTCATCGAAACAACATCAACCGACTCTCGACAACAACCGTGCGGCTCCACGGCCGCCGTGTGATAGGTACGCTCAATCCTCGATGACGCCTTTGGAGATTCCTTTTTCTTCTGAAACATCCCTTGAAGTTTGTTCATTCTGTTCTGTTACCCTTTGCACCTGATTTGTCTATGCAAAGAAGTACTAGTAACGTAAAAGGATGCAAAGAAAGGGAAGCTTAACAACGGCGAAACGGTGCTTATAAAGGCCCTCCCAACTTGTATTGTTCAAGTGTTCATGCAAACGAGAGAGACAAAATGGGCGGAACTTGTGAAGTGCCAACCCAGTACAATTGGTCATAATAGTGCAGATGTAGTTATTCATGTGTGTTTGTTTTTGCCTAGCTTATCTGCCTGGGCGATTTAGTCTATGACTGGATCATAGATATGGATATATGACCACTTAGGTAAAAGGGCGATGTTTACTAAAAGGGAAGGCCTAAGAGTTAAAACTGGACCATCATTTGCAATAGGAAAAAAAAAAAGTACAATGAGGTTAGGTGTGGTCAAAAACACTATAATCAACATGCGTAAGAAACAAAAGGAAAAGTTTAATTCAAGAAAAGAAAGATTCAATCAGGTCCAGGTCCAGGTCGAGAGAAGTAATCCAAGAGAAAGACCTAGCTAGCTTTTGTGAATTGCTACAAAGAAATCTTTCATCATCAAAAGAAAATCGTTTCAAAATAAATGATTTTTTCTAGCTTATAATTGTCATTCTGACCTGTGGAGTTTCCATGCAATAAAGATCTACATTTTCTTTTATAATAAATCTAGCTAGCTCATGAGCTATTTGGTTGCACTCTTGAGGTTAGATTCGGAGCTGCCATAATGTGTGTAGTAGCTATAGATTTTTATTTTATTTTATTTATTTATCTTTTAGTGATAGGGAATTTCATTGACTAAATCATGGTCATAAGACATTTTACATTATAATTTCATACCTAGTTTTCATGCACAAGAGCCCTAATCTCTATAACCGGTATAACCTTCACTATATATAAATGCGCACATTTAGTCCTTATGACCAAGCAATAGTTGGGAGCCTATATATAGTTGTAGGACTATGTGGGAATTCCTTCGAAGGTAAGTTGAAAATGATATATGTTTTTGAAACCAAGTCATTGTTGTATCATCTCTCTCCGGGTAACTGATTTTGGACGACATCGATCACTTTGATCAAGTTTAAGTACTACAAGGCTAGTTGAAAACCAACACGCGCGGTCGATTCATATCCTGTATCAATGTGTGTATCTGTTCCTCAGATTAGAATGATCACCTGTTGGAAACTCTACATCGAACTTCATAAATGTGAAGTACGTGCTGGATGCAACAAAAAATGGTCCTGAGAGATTTAGACCTCTCACAGTCACAGCTCACTTTTGTACAAGAAAGGAAATGCTGCTAATCAATCCGGTGGGGAAAATCACCTCGGGATCGACAAATCAAAGACTTGGCTGCTTTGTGACTTCATCTCTTTGTTCTTTCTCTCTGTCTTTCTCTTAGTAGACCAACACTATCCGACTAAAAGTGGAAGGAAGCAAACCCTAGCTGGCTAGCCACTCGATCCCTGTGGACTGTGACTCTCTGCAAGAGAGTGGATTATTCAACTCTTATTGAGCTCAACCTCAGGGAGCAGCAGCTGTGCTCAACCTGATTCTCCTCCCCTTTTTTCCCCGATCACTTTCCACGCAGTTTTCTTAAATATTTAGTCGTATATATCTTGAATAATACGTACATAAAAGAATTAGTGTAGTCGGTAGTCAGTAAACTACATTTCTGCCCATAGACCAGTCATGAAACTTGTAGACCGACGTCCAGGCTACCTCGTCATGGTGAAAGATCATCGGTACCACATCGGGAATGTGCTACTCCAAGCTCCACAAAAAGGCACCATGATAAGATAAATGTATAGTTAGTCTCACATCGGTAATGTGTAATAAGAGGAAATCTTCCTTATCTATAAAAGGAAGGCTCCCCTTGTGTAGGATGAACGACTCTCTCTCTCTCTGGGAATGATAACCATTTTATCTCAGAGAACTCTTGTAATACCAAAAGCTTATTGGCCATGATAGTGAAATCTTAAGTGGACGTAGTCATGTCCTCCGATGACATGGTGAACAATTATAAATATTGTGTCTTTGTGCGTATGTTTATGTTCAACCGTGCTTCTACATAGCTTAGGGGTTCTTGCAGAAACAATTAGGTTGGTGTATTTATATAGGAAAAAATGTCTAAACAATATCTCATCTTTTAACAAAGTAAAACTTTCGTATCTCATATTTCAAAATTTTCAAAAAAGTATCACACGTTTTGACCCCGACCTAAAATCAGTATTTGGAAACGTTGGCCCCGTGAAAATAACTGACGGCAGCTATATTTTATCTTGAAATGACCAAATAACCATTGACATTTTATTTTTGTTACTCTTTTCCCGTAATAAAACCAAAAGAAAAATGTATTAGTTTTAAACCAGTTTTTAGTTTGTGAAGGACAGCTCCTCTCCTCTCATCTTTTCTCACACCCAAAATTTTGACATTCTCTGGATTACTTATTATCCACCTAGCCTCCATGTATATGTTAATTCTTTCATTGACATACATAGTTGCCATATAGTGCTTATCATCTAGGTTGATACCAGGATTGTTTTGGGAAATGTCAATAGAGATGTTATAGGCTAGTTGCCTAGACTTGGCATGTAATTCCCATATTGAACATCACTTCGTAATGCTTCTACGTATCGGTAGTCCATACTGTCAAATAATCATTGTTAAATAGGAACATATATACTAATATTCTATCTCAAATATTAACAACATCAATATAACTCAAGCACAAAGCTTCAAGATGCAACAAATGGTAACTTGTATGCAATTTTTCAATATTCATAGACACATACACGTGCATATATAACATAACCCTCCCCCCGTTCTTGTTAAGTTTTGAAAAATATATAAATATAAATATATATTTAGAAAAATCTTAAGAGAACAATTGCTCTGATACCAATCTGTCACGCCCCCAAACCGAGACCAATATTATAAGGAAATATGGTGTCCGAATTTGCGACGTGAGTTAAAACAAGTAAAATTTTCTTGAATAATTTATTAGAAGAAGAAATATATATATATATATATATGTCTGAATAATAATTTTATTAGAAAGCGAAATCATTAATATTTTACAGTACCAAATATTTTACAATACGAGAGTTTTAGCAAAAGTATATAAGACATTACATTATTCTCAAAATAGCAATAGAAAACATTCTTTTATTTAGTAGGTTCATCTCATTCCCCAAGCATCTATTCGTTACCTAAAAACAAGAATGTGTAGCATCATGAGTAACACAGACCCAGTAAGTACAGCTTACATTCTTATAATAATGTGTCTTATAAGAAACCAAAAATAAATACAACTAAGTAAAAATGTACCAAGAATCATTTTTGTTTGTTCATACCGATTCTTATTTATGCGCACATACACACACACACACATATATAAGCGTGAATAAATTCATCCATGTGAATATTTAGGAAACTGATAATAAATCATAAAGATCACGTGCTAGATCCACTATACCAAAGCACAAATAAGCCGCAGCATACTAAGGACAATAGCAGAGTATGTATACTCAAGGTCGACATTTTCTTCCTATGAGTATAATAGTGCACTATCTGTAGGGACTAGGGCCCAGGCTAACTTCACAAATCACAAAACACTTTTACCAGTAATTCACTTAAGCACGGGGTAGTACTAATCACCCGGCTTCACATCTCCAAATATAATTACGTCAATAAAATATAGCAAATTTTAGTAAGTAAGACAATTACTTCAAGACTAACAAAGTATATAAGCGTACATCAATATGCTTTAAAATTGTCAATAACTTAAGGTATGCACAAGTTAAGCAATTTAATAAACCTGAAAGTAAATGTGTAATAAAGTAAATGTACTTTAAATTAAATAAACAGAAAATATCAATTAGTAGTCATATTTCCCATAGTGAGGGAAATCCTTGTCCAAAGAACCATCAACTTATCATATTTTTCATATCTCATTCAATTTATGTCCAAATTAGGCAAGTGAAGAGTCCATGTCAAAGAATTTTTCGTAAGAAATCCAATGGGATAAGTCATATAATCCAGTTCGAAGTCATAGAGTCCAAAAATGGTGAAAAATAGTAGCAGTGCAGAAAGTTGATATCCTTTATATTACATTTGATGTCTAAGCCTTTACGTGCTTTATATTTTACCATTATTTCTGAAACTTTCCAGATTTAAAAAAAAAATAGAGGTCCTAAGCTTCAATTTGATATAAATTTTGTAGAAAAAGGTTAAGAAATGAGCTAGATATGAATTTTTAAAGTTGTGATAATTGTCATGGATTTTCAGCAAGTTTATTAGTTTGGAAATTTGATTAGCCATAACTTGTTCATTTCCAAACTTTTTTTAAGTGATTCAAAAGCCTAAATTGAAGAATTTTTTATGAAGAATCTAATTTTGTGATCAAATTTTACAAAGTGATACTTAATTATATACGAAAATATAAGTTTCTAGAAAACATACTCTTTTTCATTTTATCCTTAGTTATGCATTTTGATAATCTTAAAGACAAAAGAGTATAGGAATGTAACTATGTACTTACACTTGAATTTTCAGAAGTGAAGTGAGAGTTTTGGTGTTGATACAAGGTTGGGCTTCTTTGACAAAGAGAGAACTTCTCAAGAGAAAAAGAGTGAAGGGTAAGATTTTGGTGTGGGAGCTTTTCTATTCAACAAAGGAAGTTTGTGATCATCTTGACATTTGATCTTGGAGTGTGAAGAAAAGATGTTGCAGCTCCCAAGTATAAATAGGTCATGAAACATGCATTGTAAATTAATTTCCACCAATTTTATTTGACTTAAAAGACCAAACATTAAGTTTGAGTGATAATCTAGCTAGTTAGGGTGATTGTTCATAAAGAAAACCAAATAGTAAGAGGGGTAAAAGAAAAATCAGCTAGTACATGAATCTATAGATACACAAATATTTATATATGCATATATAGATATATATCTACTCAAGCTAATAAGTAAATGAATAAGATGTTTTCCTTTCTTAAGATCTTGTAAATGTGTTAGTAATATATTTAAGATTAGAATAGTATGCATGATAAAAACAATACTAACTCGAGTCTTAAATTCGATCACGAGTATTGATTATATGTAAGAAATACGGGTTAAGGTATTTAAGTAGTTTACTTAAATTTTAATACTTAATAAAAATATCTATCTTGTAAGTATGATATTTGGAGTCGTTGGCTTCTAAAAGGAATAGTTTAGAAGATATTTGGATTATTATCTAAGGTTAAGGAGCCTTAGTGTGCTATATAATTAGTACTAAGTTTTGGGGTACTACACACATTCCTGATATGATACCGATGATCTTTCATCATGACAAGGTAGCTCGAATGTTGGTCTACCGGATGTATGTCAGAGGCGAGACCCACTATGACCGGAGCACGGTCTACGAGATCGTTGCTTATGCTTGACGGGATAAGATATACATCGTATATACAAGATTGGTCTATGGGCAGAGAAAGTAGTTCCTTACTACCGACAACAATAATTTACTTATAATTAACAGCCAAAGTTTATATTTCTAAATTCATCTATGTACCCAGGTTGAGTTAGATTCTTTTTTCTGTAGGGAAGAATTTATATATGAATGTACTGGAAGAACACAACAGCCCGCATTTTCTCCCATTTAACCTCCATGAATGCTAATTGCCCAGGTTACTTACCTAGCTTCCATCCAAAGAATCAAAGCAACAACAAAAAAAGGGCATCTGGGTTGAAGCCATGAAGGGAATATAATGGATATGATTATGGAATTGGTACACAGCCCTACGAGCGTAAGACATTAGGAGATATGGTCCTGAAAAACATTTAGGTCCAATGAATATCAGCTATCTAACCTAGGCAGTGTTCTTTTCTCAATTCAATTCAATCAATTTCCCTCTACCATGCACAAACATTATTCTTCTCATCATTGCAATTTCCCCCACCCTCACCCACTACTCTACAGAATCTAGCTATCTCAAATAAATCAATTAAGGCCAAAATAAGAGGGGAATGCTTCTAATTAACTCAAACTATACTTGATTGATCTTGTTATTTTCTTGATAAATTGCAACCCTAAGTCCCTAAGAGGATATATTGATTATATGATGTCAAACCGACGGACCACTCCAATATCCACAATTGCATATATACCACAAATATCTTAATTACTAAAAGTATTCTTAATTGTGTTTCAGAAAAAAAAAATTAATTTGAACACACGTATCATTCCAAATGAACGGTATTAGCACAGTATCATTTAGTTTAATAGAATAATTTATTTTTAATAAGTGAGAAATTATGAGTTCAACTCACGTAGTTGTAATCTGATAAAAAAAAATAAACAATATCAATGTCATTTATCTTTCTAACGATTTAACCACCCGAAACGTTAGCAATTGGTAGTTGTATAACTAACTTTGTTGAATAAATTACAAATCCACAGCCGCCTAAATCAAATGAATTGAGTAGTTGGGTTGAATTGAGTAGTTGGGTTGTTTTTTAGTTGTTAATTAATCATAGATGATGATGCTTATTTTGACTAGTTAGAAAGAGATTCTTTTTTTTTTTTAAGTGGACCTCAATATGACCCATTTCTCTGCATTTTCAGAATGAGAATTTGAGACCCAATACAGCTTCGATCTGCATGCTCATCACGTACTAATTAATCTGAATATAAATAGCTAGCTATGTTATGAATTATTATTAGGTCTACTAACAATGAATAACCCACCATCTTGCATGCTCTTAGGGATTTGATTCCAATCTTGATGCTCTAATTTTGTTTAAGTTCGGTCGTGTTCTTACTTGTTAATTTAGTCGCTTCAGCAATCATCATGTAACCACAACTTTACCCATGTCTCCATTCTTAATGCAATATACAATTTGGTAACAGTCGACTTTCTGAGGCTCCACAACAAAAATATGGGAGAATTTTTGTTCATGAATGTAGAAATGATAACATGACGAGTGATCTGTTCTATATATATATACCTCTTCAAAGCATTTCAATTCACCCATATATCAGTTACATGCAATACAAAGGCATATAAAATAGTATACTAAGCATAAACCCGACTTGCTCCTATATGTAAAACTACATCGGTTGGATTTGGAGAAGTTTCCACATATTGTCTTAAATTCACTGTTTAGAAAGAATGTACACATAAGAGTTTTTCTTTACGTAACTAATATGTTGTGTGTTTTCTTAATTTTTTTTTAATTAAGAAAAAAAAATGGCAATACGAAATTACAAAATCCCAATTCCCATTCCAGAGAAAGAACAGAACAGAACATAACAGAAAAGAAAAGAAAAGAAAAGAAAGCCAAATGCTTTATTGGACTTGCCCTTTCTCTATTCCCATGGGCGAAGATCTGCCTTTGCCTTTGCCATCACACCCTTCCTCTCCATTTCATGTTCTTTCTTTGCTTGCTTGCCATTACGATCTTCGAATCTTTTCCTCTTTCATTTCCCTTCTCTCTTTTTCTTTCTTTTTACCGTTCCTATCAAACTTCTCTGTCAGTGTGTCATTCTCAGTCTTTGATCATGATCAACAATCAAAACGCATCCCCATTCAGAAAGAAAAGAAGATCAAACTCTGTTTGAAACCACTTTATTTTTATCCCTTTTTTCACATCCCCAAAATGACACTATCTTCTTCCCGGCATCAACTACGAGAACAATAACAGCTAATGATTTTCTGAATCATCCAAAGCTAGAATTCAAAATGGGTGACACAAGAAGGAATGTCTATCATCAACTCCATTAATCAGTAAAACAAAGAGAAAACTCAAAGCTAAACGGACAACATTGTTCTGTACTTTGTATATGTTGTAAACAAAAAAACTACAATGTTGATCCACAAATCATTAGAAAATGGCACGATTCGTACATTTGACACGAGTGGTTTCGTACACCGGAAGCTCTTCCAGATACCTTTCTTTTCCGGCCACCGCAAGGTGATCGAGCTCGAAAAGATCCGAACTCGAACAACTAGCAGCATCATCATCCATATCATCATCATGGTTGTCGTAGTCTCTACTGAATAAAGACTCATTCTTAGCTTGGTTGCGACGGTGGTCTTTCAGAAACTCCCGTGCTGCTTCTTCTGCTTGCCTGCTTTTCTCCAATACTCGAAGCTTGACGATCTCTTCCTCTGTTCTTCTCGACCGAGATCGACCGATTTTCCATGCCGTCGGCACAGTTACAGGCATAAGATGTGCGTCTTGTTCTTCGTACACGCACTTTTGGCTACAAGGTTGACAATCCTCGCCAACTACAACACTTACCGGGTAGAATTGGACCGATTTCTTAACCCCATTGCGCAACTTTTCTCTTGTGCTGGGTGAGTTTTTGCTTAGACATGACCTTGAAAATGATGAAGCAGAAGAACACGTTGGGCCCTGCAATGAATATATTCTCCTCTCTGTTTCTTCATACCCTGAAACTGATGATGAGCCCTTGCTCTTCTTGACTTGCCCTGTTGTGAAGAGAGAATTGAGAAAACTCGCAACGAGACCGCCAGGCGAGATTGGCTGCTTCACCTTCTTTATATTGTCGTAAAGCTTCAATGCCCTTGATTTGGACTTGATCGTAGCTTCTTCCAACTTCATAGTACGATCTGTGATCCGACTCTGAGTATAATCATCAAGCAAGCAAAAATCTCTCTGTTTATGAGACAGAGAACTCTGTTTCTTCTCTGTTTTCTTCTCCTCTGTTTTCACCGGTCTCGTCCGAATCGGCTTCAGCCACAGAGAAGGAACAAAACAAGAGGCCCTCTGTGGGCGAGAGCCATACATGGACTCAGCGTCCGATGACGAGAATCCGCCGGAACTCGACTCCGAAGAGCATGAATTTGAACTGAATAACACACCGTCATCATGATCCCTCTCCAATTTCCTGCTCCTCCTTTCTGCCTCGGCCTTCTCCATTGCCTTCTTCTCAATCCATTTCTCAATCAAACAAGCTCTGCGAATCGCCGCCATCTCCTCCTCCACAGCAATATATCTCCCGCTTTTGCTGTTTCTCTTCGGCAATGCCGTCGTCTTCGTCTCGCCGTAAAACTTCACGTCCTCACCTCGCCTCTCGCTCTCGTCAATTGAGCGGTAAATTTTATCCAAAAGACTAGAAGAGAAAGAAGGGCTCTCCCACTTTGACATTGTTATCGATGAGAGTGACAAAATTAAACGAGGAACAAGAGTGAGAGGTTCAAAAGCTGCACAGAGTGAGAAAACAAAGGAACAAGTTTCTGGGTGAAAGAGAGAAAAAGCAATCGATGGTTTTGTCTAGTGTAGACAGAGATTGGAGAGAAGGAGAGAGCAATTGAGAGCGGAAGAGGCACGCCTTGAAGATGAAGAGCAATTGGGAACAGGGGAAGTGTGGCTTTATATTATCACCATCTCACGCGCGCGTGCGCGTCCCCTACCTCCCTCCTTCCCAGGCACGGAAGCAAGGAGGGGCTGAGGTAAGCTGCAGCCCCCCTCAGATTAATATATGCCAATTTTTTTCATGTATAAGTTTACATTGGGAAGAAAAAAAAACAAGAAGAAGAAGAATAGATTCAATAGAATGCTAAGTTGCTAACGACATCTTATACAGCTCTAAGATCATTTGATTTTGTCTTTTGCCTATTGTTGCTGCATAAAACTATGGGAATCACAAATAAACTTTGTAAGTCCTTACAAGAACAGTCTCAAGAAATAATAAATGCTATGAATCTGGTTTCTAGTACAAAGGCTCGTCTTCAAAAGTTGAGGCAAGATGGTTGGGCTGCTTTCTTTGCTGGTGTTGTATCGTTTTGTGACACACATACCATTGGTACTCCAGATTTTAGTGCTCGTCATATGGAAGGTACAAGTCGTCTCTCTCAACAACAAAATTGTGTCACTATTGAGCATTATTATCATTTTGAAATATTCAATGCTGTAATTGATTTTCAATTGATGGAACTAAGCAGTAGATTTAATAAGCAAACAAGGGAGCTCTTGATTCTTAGTTCTGCATTGGATCCCAGATTTGATTTTCAATCATTTGACATTGACAAAATATGCTCTTTGGCTGAAAAATTCTATCCCCATGATGTGCCTGATTTGCATGATTTGAGAGACCAGTTAGAGCACTTTGAGTACCAATTCTCTGAACTCTCCGAATTTCAAGATTTATGCACCATTTCTGAGTTATGTCAAGAACTTGTTAAGACAAGGACACCCTTCTTCTTAATTGAGAGACTACTCCGTCTTGTGATGACTCTTCCTGTTTCTACAGCCACAACAGAGAGAGTGTTTTCAGCCATGAAACTCATCAAGAACCGACTTCGAAGCAAGATGAGTGATGATTTTCTTGCTGATTTAATGACAGTCCATATTGAGAGAGAAATTGTTGATTCTATTGATTCAAATTCGGTTATAGATGAGTTCTATGCTTTAGGGAATAGAAGAGCACAACTTAAGTAGTTTGATTTGTATTCAAATCTTATTTACAATATGCTTTTGGTTCGTGCTTTTTTCCAGCTCTCTCTAGATGTAAGTCTCTTCCTCTGTAGTTCATTTTTTTGTTATATGGATGTTCAATACAGAGCCTTTTTTCTATTGTTGGCATATTATTAACCAGAATCGTCAAAACTCATGTTTGTGATCATGGTTATTTGGTTTGAAGTATTTTATGTGATGTGGAACTAATATATAGTCAGGTACTGGTTTTTTGTTCTTGCCATGTCTTTTTTTTTTTTACAGAACTAGAGCTATATTGATTACACTTGAAAACTTAGCCCCTCTCTGTTTTCAATCCTGGTTCCGTGCCTGCTCCTTCCGAATCGGAGCCAATGCCAGTTTGGCAGTTACTGACGTGGCGGGAGACTGCGCCTTTTTAATGCCGAAAGTGCCCTTGTCACGGCGAGTAAATTACGCTCTGTCCTTCCGTTTTAAAATTTTGAGGCCTCAAGGGGACAAGGGCAGCGTTACGGTTTGACGTGAGTAATTATTGGCGGTCCACTTTTTTTTTGGCCTTTTGGGTTAATTTTGGTAGAACTTTTTTTGGGTTTTGGTACTGAATTGGTTTAATTCGAAGAGAAATTAGGTCTTAGTGTTTAAATGGGTGATTGAAATTTTGATTGCTGTGATTAAGTTTGGTAGTTGAATGTGTTCCAAAATTGAAGCTACTAGTAAATGAGGGTTTGATTTAGATTACTCCTCAAGGTATTAATTTGTGTTTATTTTGAGAGGAAATGCTAAATTTCAAGTTTGATAGTACGGGTATGGTAGGATTGGTAACACAATAAAAAAGGGATTGTAGTTAGATGAGGAAGGTGCGTTATTTAGGTTTAAAGTTCATATGAGTTGGCAAGGCCATGACTGATAATGGTTAGCTACAAGATAGAGATGTTTTATATGTAACCGATAATTTGGTACACTCTTTTCTTTAAACCTAAATAATTTGCTCTTGGTAGTTTTAAGACATGCATTGTGCACTCTTTTCTTTCTCAATGGGTAGGTGCACATTTGGAGGAGGGTTTTAAAATATATCATAAAAATTCCCTAAAATATATCCGAAAATAGTTAAAATAACAAACAAATGTCTTTTTTTATATTTTGAAATGTGAAGATTTAAAAGGAAATGGCAGATATAAAGCGAAATCAAGTGGAAGAGTAGAAGTAAGCCTTTGAAACATGGGAAATTGAGTTTTACCATGGTTGGTTTACAGAAGGAGCCTCAAAATTTTGCCTTTAATGAATTTAATCATGGAAATTTAAGCGCTAAATTTGATAAACGGCTCTATGGAACCATTGATGAAGTTTAAATCCTACTATATATGGAGCCTTTGATCAAGTTTAAATGGATAGTTTAAATCCTAATTGATTTACGCCTTTTTTCTTATGGTAAATATTGGTTCACTTTTCACAAGTTAGTAATTTAGTATGGTAAATAATTATTCACCTTTTTCATCATATGGGCAATGAACTGCATGCATGCTTTACCTTTTACCTAAATGACTACTCACTGTATTGTCTCTGATCTTCACCCAAATGTTACCGCAATGCGCTTCTTACTTGAAAGACTGCACTACCCAAGGCAATATAAACGAGACAATGAAAAGATCATCATACATAGTTCTGTTTACACCCAAATTAATATTTTACTGGACAGTAATTGTCTTAGTGAATATTAATTAAATTCATGGTCCACGTCATACTGGCGAGCCCGAATAATGTTGGGTTTAAAGGTTGGTTGCCTCGCTTGTAATATCACGCGAGTTGGACGTATGAGAAGATGTGTGATACAAGGAGGCACGTATAATTAAGGAGTCTTCTCCTTGAGTTGTGTTCGGTTCCGCGAAGCGAGATGCCTTCGCCAAGAAACAAAGGAAGAGAGTTCGCATACAAATGTAGAACTGAACAACATTGGCTCCGCATGATTCTCTAATTGCATAAGATACGGCTCGCATGTGAAGTGCGGAGTTCGCATGCTACAGACAAAGTTTGCATGGGATGTATATATATTGGACGTGATAGTTATCAAGTAGCCAGCTTTGCTCATTTGATAATTACTCATTATCAAATTTGCGGAACAGAAGGATAAGAAGGCTAGCTAGTTGCATCCTTAATTGCATTCAACAAGGAGTCTATTTGCATGCGAAGTATAAGGCGGGGCGAGATGCTCGCCAGGAAATAAGAAGAGAATTCGCGTGAAAGAAGGAAAAGATGGCGGACCCCACCTGGAATGCAAAACAATGAGGCGAGCTCGAGATACATGCGAGCTGGAAGGACTTCACGTTTAGACATGTTTAATTGCAAAGGGGGTTATCCAAGTTGACCGGTCAACTGTTTAATTGCTTGGTGGAGGAGGCTTCCCTAGAAGTCCATATATATGCGGAGCAGAGACTTCGCCTAGGAGTCCTGGACATGAAGGATTATCCTATCTATATACATATATCACTTTGCTATTAGTGCATGGAGGGAAGTAATCAAGTGAGGATGCAACCATCCTAAGCTATGTGTGATCCATGCATATGTTCGTGAGAAGAATGTATTCTAAACCAACTCTATTACCTTCAAGAAGAGCAACGACAAAGAGTTGATAAGGACTGCCTACGATGCAATCTCAACGTTGAAGACTCCTACAAGTCTTTGACATGCTTTGGGCCAATACATGTGGCCCTAAGTAATTCTATATAAAGCAGCTCCACGGCTTACAGAAAGGCTCTACAACAAATCAATCAATCAAACACAAATACAACTTTCAACCTAGTTGAACCCCTCGACCCAGTCGAATCACCTACGCTCCCAGGAGCTTCATTGCCGCTTCCCTGCTGAAGCAACAAAACGAACACACAATCAATCAATCAACAACTCTCTCAAACAGACGAACACAGTCGACACCTTCGAGCATCCTCGAAACCCTTACGTTCTAAGCGCACCCCGCCTTAGATCCTAGAGCCCGTCAGGACTCGTCTCCGATTTCCCAATTGTTGCTTTGCTCGCTCTTACAGTGAGTATCGATCGACAGGTGATTAGAAGAGTAAGCTCGGAAATATTTCCTCATCAGGTGACACCGGAGCCCTCATTCGCCTGGTCAGAAGTCAGAACGCGCACCGTTCTCTTTCCTCATCCGTGAGGTGGCACGCCCCGCACGCACCCTTTTTACTTTTGTTCCCTCATCACCCCCTTGCTGAGGACGTGGGCCAAAACATTGGCACGCCCAGTGGGACGGGGAGTTTATTTTTCTAGCAATCATTGGGAAGTTCGACGACTCCCCATACCGGAGACCTTCGCTTTCTTGTTTGAAACATAAGGCTCCGCAATACAAGCCCCATAACAGTGCGGCTTGCAGATCTCTCGCTAAAGAAGAGATTCTCAATCGGTTCGGCAACCCCGACCTTACTAAGTCCACAATGGCAAACTCGCAACCAATCCCAGAAGCAGGACATACTCTGTCCACAGAGGAAGTCCGCAAGATGTTCGAGGAACTAAGGAGCGATTTCAAGAATGAAATCGGCTCGCTCAGGAAGGAGCTCGGCTTGAAAGCCAACGCCACCCAGCAAAACATCGGCTCGCTCAGCCCAAAAGTCGACGCCATTCAACAGAGCATCACAGACCTCGTTGAACAGGCCAAAGGGGACAGGGTCCTCTGGAAAGCTGACCAGGATAACCTCGCCATACTCAGTGAGGACTTCAATCAACATGTCCTTGCCAAAAAGATTGAACTGCCTAGCAGCCAATCTAATGGTGAAGATTTTCCTTTGGATGAACCTACGTCCAAAGAAGAAACTATTTTGTCAATCAATGACGAAGAACCCGAGGTTGAGGCTGGCGAGATTATGGATAATAATCCTATCTCAAAAGTTGACGTTGTTCCTCAGAAAGATGAGCGCGAAGGTGGGGCAGAACAGTCCATCCTGGAAGAAGAAATTGGTTTGAACACTGATGATGACAATCCCCAATTTCGCATGAAAGGTGACCAAGGAGCCAGCTTTCCTATGCGAGACGTATATGTGGACACAGGTCAGGCGCATGGGGGGCAAGGTGTAGTTCACCTACATTCTTTAATTATCCTAGAGAAGCAAGTTCATGAAGCTACTAGACGTCTGGGTGAAGGAATAGGTGAGAGCCTATTTCGTCAACTAGCTTATGGATGTTCTTTCAAGTATGGCCAAAATAGTGGCCAACTTGATTACCAACCAACATGTGTTCTTGCAAAGCCAATATGTGGCTTCTTTGTCCAATGCCATTGGAATTTTTACATGCAAGATCAAAGGCCAAGAGGTGACTTTGGTTTATGTGAGTACGTACATGTCCCGTGCATGTCTCTGGTTGCAAGGAAGGTCGAGCTACCGACCTTTGATAATTTGGCATGTGATTTTGACATAGAGCCAATTTGTGATGAATATGATGAAGACTATATGTTGGTGCATCTGTCTCATAATCATATTCCACAAGAGTTCAGTCCCAGTGAAGCTCTTGATATGGTCCTCTTCCATAAGCAATGCGTGGCTATACCTGATAAGACCATGCATTATGACATGATAGTCGGCGACAAGGCAGGTCTTTACACCATTTTTCCTTTAAGGATGCAATTGAAGATCAGGCTTTGCCAAATGACAAAGATGCTTGGGGGGCAACAAGGCAGTCCCTACGAGCTACCTTGCCCAAATTTTCAAGTTGTTGACACGAAGCAGCCCTGCTCAACACTTGGAAATTCTCGACGACAGGAGTCTCACGCCGAGAACATAACGGCGACGAGGCTTGTAGTGAAGCGTCGGTGGCCACCCGATGGCCTTAAGAAGGGTAACTAATCATACTATGATCCCTTCTTTTCTTTGCTCCTAGCTTTTAATTCAATCTTTACTTTTGTTTTCTTTCATTTTCTTTCTTTCTCGCATTGAAAAAGAAAATACAAAAAAAAAATCAAATAGCAGAAAACATCAAAAAGAGATTCTTAGTTTTGCTGAAATGCAAGACAATCAATGTTTTTGCCTACAAAAGGCTTAAACTTTATTTGAGGCCTATCCCTGAGGCCTGGAGACAATACAGAAGGCATTCCATATGTCTTGAATTGCTGCCAGCGAAGTCGAGTCAGAGAAGAAATTCCAATAGTTGCTGAAAGTTGCGACATCCACTACCGAACAGTCAACTTCGCCGGTTCAGCTGGAATGATCCAGGACGACCTAGCAGGCGAGCCATATATCAATGGAAAGCTCTGGATGTCTACTTAACAGAGGATATTACGGTTCATCATTTCGCCATTCCTGGAGAGAGTTATGGCAGGTCGAATGCAGGCAGGTCAGGATACCAGACAGTCCACCTCGCCGATCAACCTGGAATGATCTAGGAAGAACCAGCAGGAGAGCCCTATATCAATGGAAAGCTCTGAATGTCTACTTTCCATAGGATTTTACGGTTCGTCATTTCGCCATTCCTGGAGAGAGTTATGGCAGATTGAATGCAGGCAGGTCAGGATACCAGACAGTCCACCTCGCCGATTCAGCTGGAATGATCCAGGAAGAACTTCGCCGGTTCAGCTGGAATGATCCATGACGACCTAGCAGGCGAGCCATATATCAATGGAAAGCTCTGGATGTCTACTTTCCAGAGGATTTTACGGTTCGTCATTTCGCCATTCCTGGAGAGAGTTATGGCAGATTGAATACAGGCGGGTCAGGATACCGGACAGCCCACCTCGCCGATCAAGCTGGAATGATCCAGGAAGAACTTCGCCGATTCAGCTGGAATGATCTAAAAAGAACTAGCAGGCGAGCCTTATATCACTAGAAAGCTCTGGATGTCTATTTTCCAGAGGATATTACGGTTCGCCGGTTCAGCTGGAATGATCCAGGACGACCTAGCAGGCGAGCCATATATCAATGGAAAGCTCTGGATGTCTACTTAACAGAGGATATTACGGTTCGTCATTTCGCCATTCCTGGAGAGAGTTATGGCAGGTCGAATGCAGGCAGGTCAGGATACCAGACAGTCCACCTCGCCGATCAACCTGGAATGATCTAGGAAGAACCAGCAGGAGAGCCCTATATCAATGGAAAGCTCTGAATGTCTACTTTCCATAGGATTTTACGGTTCGTCATTTTGCCATTCCTGGAGAGAGTTATGGCAGATTGAATGCAGGCAGGTCAGGATACCAGACAGTCCACCTCGCCGATTCAGCTGGAATGATCCAGGAAGAACTTCGCCGGTTCAGCTGGAATGATCCATGACGACCTAGCAGGCGAGCCATATATCAATGGAAAGCTCTGGATGTCTACTTTCCAGAGGATTTTACGGTTCGTCATTTCGCCATTCCTGGAGAGAGTTATGGCAGATTGAATACAGGCGGGTCAGGATACCGGACAGCCCACCTCGCCGATCAAGCTGGAATGATCCAGGAAGAACTTCGCCGATTCAGCTGGAATGATCTAAAAAGAACTAGCAGGCGAGCCTTATATCACTAGAAAGCTCTGGATGTCTATTTTCCAGAGGATTTTACGGTTCGTCATTTCGCCATTCCTGGAGAGAGTTATGGCGGTTTGAATGCAAACAGGTCAGGATACGCGCGAATTTGCAAAGTGTATTTTCAATGTGTTTTCATGACCTTGCAGCATGCTTTCCTTTACTGGGGGGCACCCATATAAGTTTTGTGTACCTTTATTCATACACTGGGATCTACTCAAGGTACTACAACCCCTTCACAGGGGGGCATACTAAAGTTTTGATGTCCTTTATTCGTCGAACAGACATCAAAACTGGGGGGCACATATGGGATAGAGATGTGTTCCAAATACATATTTCAGACTTTAGACCCTTCTTGAGGCGTCTTGGTCATTATTTAGGCCAACACCTGTGGCCTCTAAATAAAAAATAAAAAAAAAACATTCATTTCAAGGTAAATCTGGGCCGTTCGCCGACATGGTCTTTTTGTTTGACTCTCATTGGTTCGCACTGGGGGGCAGCGAAGTCACTCCATGATCTGAATATCAAAAAGTTGGTTCGCCATCGCCAAGAGCTCAAGCGGAGGTCATTTTTTGAATCCAGTCAAAGTGCGCGTTTACTGAAGGTACATCCCTTCAAGGTACATCCATGGCGAGTCAACAAGTCCATGGCGAGTCAACAAGTTTTGGCCGCAAGGTGCATCCATGCGAGGAACATCCTCTCGAGGACATTATCTAGTCGAGGTGCATGCATGGTACTATGTTCTCTGGGTGGAGCAGGCGAAGCGTACGGCATCATTCATAGTCATTCAAGTCCAAGGTACCTATGTTAAGTTTATGGTCATCAATTGATTAATATGGTACTGGGCGAATCGTACAGCAACTTCTCTACAATACTTTGTTACTGGGTACTTGAGTTTTAGAGCCTATGCACAGGCTTGTTTACTCACAGTCATTTGATGTATGAACCGAGCCAATACCAGTGGCTTTGGGGCAGCATGAAACATAAACCTCTTCAGTCATTCTTGACATTCATGACTTCGAGGCTGGGGGGCAATGTTTACACCCAAATTAATATTTTACTGGACAGTAATTGTCTTAGTGAATATTAATTAAATTCATGGTCCACGTCATACTGGCGAGCCCGAATAATGTTGGGTTTAAAGGTAGGTTGCCTCGCTTGCAATATCACGCGAGTTGGACGTATGAGAAGATGTGTGATACAAGGAGGCACGTATAATTAAGGAGTCTTCTCCTTGAGTTGTGTTCGGTTCCGCGAAGCGAGATGCCTTCGCCAAGAAACAAAGGAAGAGAGTTCGCATACAAATGTAGAACTGAACAACATTGGCTCCGCATGATTCTCTAATTGCATAAGATACGGCTCGCATGTGAAGTGCGGAGTTCGCATGCTACAGACAAAGTTTGCATGGGATGTATATATATTGGACGTGATAGTTATCAAGTAGCCAGCTTTGCTCATTTGATAATTACTCATTATCAAATTTGCGGAACAGAAGGATAAGAAGGCTAGCTAGTTGCATCCTTAATTGCATTCAACAAGGAGTCTATTTGCATGCGAAGTATAAGGCGGGGCGAGATGCTCGCCAGGAAATAAGAAGAGAATTCGCGTGAAAGAAGGAAAAGATGGCGGACCCCGCCTGGAATGCAAAACAATGAGGCGAGCTCGAGATACATGCGAGCTGGAAGGACTTCACATTTAGACATGTTTAATTGCAAAGGGGGTTATCCAAGTTGACCGGTCAACTGTTTAATTGCTTGGTGGAGGAGGCTTCCCTAGAAGTCCATATATATGCGGAGCAGAGACTTCGCCTAGGAGTCCTGGACATGAAGGATTATCCTATCTATATACATATATCACTTTGCTATTAGTGCATGGAGGGAAGTAATCAAGTGAGGATGCAACCATCCTAAGCTATGTGTGATCCATGCATATGTTCGTGAGAAGAATGTATTCTAAACCAACTCTATTACCTTCAAGAAGAGCAACGACAAAGAGTTGATAAGGACTGCCTACGATGCAATCTCAACGTTGAAGACTCCTACAAGTCTTTGACATGCTTTGGGCCAATACATGTGGCCCTAAGTAATTCTATATAAAGCAGCTCCACGGCTTACAGAAAGGCTCTACAACAAATCAATCAATCAAACACAAATACAACTTTCAACCTAGTTGAACCCCTCGACCCAGTCGAATCACCTACGCTCCCAGGAGCTTCATTGCCGCTTCCCTGCTGAAGCAACAAAACGAACACACAATCAATCAATCAACAACTCTCTCAAACAAACGAACACAGTCGACACCTTCGAGCATCCTCGAAACCCTTACGTTCTAAGCGCACCCCGCCTTAGATCCTAGAGCCCGTCAGGACTCGTCTCCGATTTCCCAATTGTTGCTCTGCTCGCTCTTACAGTGAGTATCGATCGACAGGTGATTAGAAGAGTAAGCTCGGAAATATTTCCTCATCAGGTGACACCGGAGCCCTCATTCGCCTGGTCAGAAGTCAGAACGCGCACCGTTCTCTTTCCTCATCCGTGAGGTGGCACGCCCCGCACGCACCCTTTTTACTTTTGTTCCCTCATCACCCCCTTGCTGAGGACGTGGGCCAAAACAAGTTCATAGTTTATAGTCAAAGTTCATAGTTCAAATACTATGAATTAGCTAGTATTAAAATTTTGTGCTTCCTTATTAGTTGACAAAACAAACGAAATTAAACCCCATTAAGTATGCCGAAAAGGATGGCTTGGAGTAGCATCAAGATCATCCAAACAAGAAACCCCACCATTGCCTTAAACTAGATGGGAAGCCAAAGGATCTGCCCCCATAACCCTAGCCAAGATAACATGTTGTTCCAGTTCTGTTTGCATCATGTTTTAGGTTCTATAAAATCTGATTTTTATTATTTGATTGATATTATGAATTGTGAATTAATGGAGAATTGTTTTCTTATTAGGAAACTAATGAAGACTAGGGTTGGTTGGCACAAGAGTATGATGCTATATAAAGAAGACGCCAACAACATGGAAGACTACCTCTTGCGCATATTATCTGGAGACTATCTCTGCACGCATAGCGTGTGAGAGATAGTATTTTCCGCTGCTACAATGTGAGGTCAGATGTTCAACTGTTCAATGTTGATCAGTTGAACTTCTTATTTATGTTATCGTATTTATGATTGATGATCCAAGGAGATGGTTTCTTGGAGATTCAATAGAGTTCTTTTGATCATATTAGAGTATTACTATTGCTGCTGTGGTTGCAGGATTTATACTCAAGAACTCTTTATGTTATCATTGGAGATGGAAGACGTGTTCAGTTTCTTCCTTAGATAGATCATAGTTCATGAGGGGATAGATTAGATTTACAGTTGTAATGAGATCAAGCTTGTTGGCTTATAAAAGTGATTGTGATCACTGCTTGATATACTTTGTAAACTCTGATTATTCATAGTGGATTTGATCTTAGTGTGGACTACTTTAAAAGTCTCGCGGTGATGTTGCCTTGAGGAAGGTTTACACCGTAGTGAACAAATCATTGTGTCTTTATGTGTTTGTTCTTTATTTTGAAGGATTGAATCTACATATTCAAGTCTTCTATATTTATACCATCCCAGCAGCCACACCACTCCCCCTACAATCAACATTCTTCTCCCCCTTTTTGTCTAGGAATGACAAAGGGCTTCTTACCAAAGAGATGAACCAATAAGCATGTTATTGATGTGTGACCAGAGAACCGAGAACTCCCCCTCAATGTATACTTACAATGAGCATATATGCAATGCATGATCACACAAAATAAATAGGGAGAGCTCCATATATCAAGCATAGAAGAGAAGCATAGCTTTTCCATCAAGGTACAATTCATAGCTTTATAGACATAAGAACAACAAGTAGAGATCACATGCTTTATCAACATCAACATAACAATGTAAGCATGAGCAAGATTGAACAATTAAGTACCTTTGTGGTGATTGTGAACATTCATCAATATGGGGTTAACATCAACTCAATGTCTCAAAACATAAGCTCAGATAATAAACATAACTCTATTTACCCCCTTATATCTCCATGAGATAATACGATATAGTAATGGCCTTTCACCCAATTTTTCTTTTTCTTTCCTCTCATTTTTTTTATTCAATTTGGAATTGAAGACTCATGTAACAAGTAACATTTCAATAGCTCCGAAGCCAGATGGCTTTAGGGTACTAGGTGTAACAAGGACACCCCAAAGGATAGTTACTCGAGTCAATTCCAAGGCCTTTTTCCGTGGCCAAGCCATTTCCGTTTCTTCCCATAACCTCATATCGTTCGCCACGACCAAGGCATGTTTACTTTGGAAATAACCTGGTCTTATTCAAATAATCACCGGGGTGACCAAACTATTCCCGTTTCTCTCCCATGATCACATATCGTTCATCACGACCATGACATGTTTACTTTAGGAATAGCCTAGCCATGCTCCACATATACCTTGTTTCTTTTTCTTTTCTTTTCTTGGAGCACAAGTAACAAGAGAGACATATAATCAAGACACGGAGTTGATATATACCACCACAAGAGAAAAAATGTGTGCATGTGAGAGACAAAGGTGTCTACAATTATTCTAGTATGCTCATGCACACATGATTATGGCAATCTTAACCCAAAACCGGCAATGCAACTTATCATCCTTATATAAATAAAGCCATGCAATTTACTTTGACAATCTAAGATCAACTCACTCTAGCAGATAATTTAGGAACCAAAATCCCACATGCAAATTAAACATTATTCATAATCTTTTAGCCATGATTTAATAATCTTCTACCATGATTGAATAAGTATGAATGCATGATTTATACCAATCAAGGGAGAATATTCAGAATTTGGTACACACACCATTGACACTCCCAAATGATTCATCAATTGGTAAACAAGTAAAGTCAAAAATTTCTGGACAATCAAGATCATTAATATTACCAGAAGAACACTTACTTGTACCCTTTCTTACCCATATTTGCTTATGTTTCGAATCTTGCTCTTGTTGTTGTACGAGTATGACTTCCCCATTCCAAGTATTTTTGGTGTCAAGCAAGCTCCAATGGAGAAATTCTCAAACTTATCAAATTGATCATGAGTTTATTTTAATTGAACCAGTTCCTCCAAAACGATACTTGCCCAAGTTCTGCAATTCTTCATTTTTATGAGTTAGAGAAACATTCAAACCATATTAATTTTTACCTCAACTTAAAGAGCTTTGATCTTATCAATCAATTCGGACTTCATGTTATAACTCCACTTCTCATGGCCCAATTCCAGCCATTATAGCTTCCTGTCAAAAACACCAATGCTCCTGACTCTAGTTGGACATGAAGGATGGTGTTGCAAGCTTTCCAAGCATATATAGTTCGTTCTCTAACTCCAAGTGGTTTGAAAATGGCAGCCCTGCAAAGTTAGATGAAAACCAGAATCGACAGAAAAACTGACAGATTGACCTTTACCTCTTCATACCTTTATATCGAGAGCATCGATTACCCAATGGAGCTGAAACTTCACAGATATGTAGTAGACACTCAGAGCTTTCCATCCATATATTATACGCTCAATTTTGAGCAGTGAAAGTACTCTTCGTCATGAATTTTATTCAGTGCAACCGCCCAGTTTTCTGCTCCGACCTTGCTCCATTCCAACTCAGATTGTGAACTCATATGAACTCGGAATCTAGCTCTGTAAAAACCTACAGAAACTAGACTCAGAGACCTTTATGTTGGTATATGGCTTGTCTCGTCATTCCAAGTGATCTGGAAACTGTGCATGTCCAAATTTGACTGACTGTGTTGTGTACATTCTGCTTTCTGCGTAACTTTGAATCTGTCTTCAGTGACTCTTCACTTCTCCTTCTTACTGACCTGAACACACACAGGACACATCAAAGAGAACAAAATATTTATGAAAAGAAATAGATTAAGGGTAAACGATTTTAAATCTTTTGCACACAATCTATCTCATCCTTCTTCTCTTCTTTCTTTGGATGTGACTCAATTGCATAGTGACCTTGCTGGAATAATATACCACAGTTGTTAGTATGAACCAACAATATTCAAAACCGTAAAGGTTGATTTCAGAGATGTTGGAGGCAAGATAGGCGAATTTCTGGCATGGGGTTTCAAAATAGACTGCTTTTTTTTTTTATTGTAATTTCCAGCCAACACAAATTATGAGGTAGTTCTGCAAAACTCTTTCGCACAAATGCTGATGACCTCCTTAAGCTCATGGCTGCAGATTTTGGCTAAACAAAGAAACCACTAGCATTTTGTATACACGATATATCCATCAAGAATCATGCAATATTTAAAACAGGATTAGTTACACACACCAGAAAGTGTATAGAGACTTTTAATCACCATGTCAACAAATGGAATCAAGCAACTCAGTCCTATCTATCTCAGACTCCTTTCACCACAAACCAGATACAACAATGTTGCGGTAGACAATTTAGTACATAAACATAAGTACGTCTCACCCAAATAGATAAGTAAGCCATACAAATTTCTCAAAAGAAGTCATGAAATTTTTGCTTGTTGTCATGCTCGCGAATCTTTATTCTAACCATGTAATTAACTGATCAGTGAAATCACAGATAAAAGCATATCTCCCAGATATAGAAACAAGATCGCAATTATAACAATACTTATTAGACCACCATACACCAAACATCAACCCCATCAATCTGAAAATTGAAAAAAAATATATAAGGTTCTGATGTTGACTGAAACACAACCACTTTATGATCGATCTGGAGCAATTGAACTGTTATAGGTCAATAACCTAATTTGCAATTGATCCTCCATCGATCTTCGCAAGATGATAGCAGAAGCCTTTCTGATCAAAATACATACTTTTTCCTTTGATTTGATTCTTACCTCAGAACTGATTGAATAGAACGCCAGCAGACGAAATAAAAATACAACTAACACTGCTGCTGTTATTCAGGAAATACATGCTTCAGACCTGCAACTTTCAAAATTCATAATTAATTGTAGAGACCTTATTTTCACGAGATTCCAACTCTGACCTGATCTTTAAGATGTCCTCTATAACTTTCATGAAGAGACCAAGTTCAAAATACCAACCGATTTGAACAGTTTTTAAAAAAAAAAGAAAAAAGAAACTGGTCGAAATCTCAGAGAATCAGAATTTCCTGATGCAGACTTCAAACTTCAGAAAATCATAACTTAATCAAGAAAAATCGTTTTCAAGTGGTTCAAAATCTGGAATGAACCTTAAGATGTCTACTACGAATCGTATGAAGACATCTAGATGAAATTCCAAAATGAATTGTACGCTTTTCAGAAGACAAGAAACTGATGCAGAATTTGAAAAACACTGTTCCATCCTTTAAATAACCCACGGATCTCACTATGTATATCTAGTGAACCGCTCTGGTACCAATTGAAAATACAAGGATGGTATAAATATAGAAGACTTGAATATGTAGATTCAATCCTTCAAAATAAAGAACAAACACATAAAGACACAATGATTTGTTCACTACGGTGTAAACCTTCCTCAAGGCAACATCACCGCGAGACTTTTAAAGTAGTCCACACTAAGATACATCCTAACTAAGTTAGGATTCTTTGCTCACACGTCCAAAACACATAGATCAAGTATAGACCTATTCGAAACAGATCTTCCTCCCTTTAAAGATATACCACATCTAGGACTTCTACTTCCTACGTGCATATCATGCATTTGGAAGATTAACATGATCAAATCCCATCATGTATATTGACAAAGCTCATCATGTATATTACTCACGGCAAAAACACTTACAAATCAATCATATAACAATCATATATTTTATCCCATATAAAGCTCTAATCAAATTAGAACTTCTTTGATCATGCTTCCTTTATTTTGTATAGGGATGCCAAAACAAATATACTAACAATGTTCATCCATTTCATGACATGGATTATGATTCCAACAACGGGCGTTACCCTGTATGCACACCAAGTGTTCGATAAAAAGAGAAAGACAATGAAAGTTCTTCGATTTGGTTCCTTATTATGGTTTCAAACCGTATCCCAGCCATTTGGGTTCTTGGGTTTTAATATGATACATTGTAAGGTGGGCTGCACCAACAATTAGACAATGATCGATCTTGTGTACTTTCACATGCTGTGAGGGTGATTAGATATGAATATTGAGTAGGGTGTGTGTTAAGGACTTCGGTCAGGCCCTTGTATCTGATTAGAAAATGCAACATCAACTTGAACCTTTGAACCCTACAAACCGGCCCACAGCTTTGATTCCTTGCTCTTATTTCCACCTATAATTTTCAAGCTTCTTCTTGGTTTGAGGTGAATCCCCAACACTTGCAATTCTAGCTGTAAGATTACATTAGCGAGACTATTTGAATGATCATAAGAAACCAAGAATATATGATATGCGATCCAATTAAGAAGAAACTGAGTATATAAACAAACACTCATAGATGTTATGAGCTAATAAGGTTAGGATTGTTTTTTAAGAGATAAATAAACTGCGAGGAGATAACCCACAACCATGGCTACAAGTGAAAACAACTTTGTCAAAGTTGAGACAATTTACAGTGAACATATCGTTATTTACCATTCCGTTACGGGAAAAGGTTGCATGTTATCAAAGAAAACATGATCACAGATAATTACGTTCGTTTAAACTTGAAATGTGAATTCCTGTGTTGGAACCCTTTGCATGGAAATTACTACGTTAATTGGGAGGTAAAATTATTGGCATAACGCTGTTGGACTGTAACGTGTTTCTGTTCCCCTTTAACGTAAAATTACTACAGCAGCAGACTACGAGTACCTCCGAGCCTATGAATCTCTCTCTCTCACTATCCCTTTCACACGCGCGAATACGTCATGCTCACTCCCACATGTTTCAGTAGGCCATCGCCACGTGTATTGAGTCTGGAGTCGCTGTCCCCGACTAGCTTCTGATTTTCACCGTCGGGTATATTAACGTACCGGTAAATATTATTATCCCTCTGAGATTTTTACCTTTGGTAGTTTGGTGTCTCTTTCGGTGAAATGAGTGAAATCCCAGATTGCCTCAGGCTTTAGATTTACCTTTTGTCTGGTGCAGTGGAGCATTCCATGCTTGTTCTACAAGTTGCAGTGAAAACATTATTGAATTTGGGGCCTATATGCCACGTGAGAAAGCATGGGCACACCCACACTTGATCATGTTGGATGATCATATACCTCGTCTCTGTAAGGTAGCATGAAGCCATGAGATCGAGCATCGGCAATGTACCTCTTGATCTTGATCTTGCCCAATATTGGACAAGAACATGATTGCATCGTACGGTCTCATCTTTGGAACTAGCTGACGAAAGTTCTATACATATGATGCTCCAAAGTATGTGCATGATGAGAACTTGATGAACAGTTATGGCATCCATAAAGAACTAATAATATTACTTCACCAAGGAAGGAACACGCTTTCAGTTTTGTTTATTTGAAACGTAGCCTAAGATGTCGATGATCGATTAGTTGAAAGAACGGAACTCGAAGATTAACGAAATGCAAGTTAAAATGTGAGAAAATTATGTTATACTGAACGTTATATAGCATACCTTTGTAAATTTTATGACTAAAAAATTCAACCAATCACTAACTCCTGTTGGATCCTTTTTGTTGGACAACCTCTTTTAGTTATAAAACATGTTATACCGTTCAGTATAAACAAACCCTAAAATGTGTTGCCACAACTTTTTTCTTTGAACTATTACTCCTTTAGTAACGTGCTACTAGTGCTTGAAAGAACCCACTTGATTTTTGAATTTAGGAAGCTCACTCCAGAAATGCAGTGAAAGATATGGGCGTTGGGGATCCCGAGGAAGAGAAGAAGAACAAGGTGGATGGTGACTGAACAAAGCGAGGAACTTTGCTCCGTTCCCAACAAAGCAATGCTGCAGTGAGGGAATGCAGCATATATCTTCGTATCGTCTCTATGATCTAGGAACATGCATTCCGAATTTCCGATTCAGAACACTGTCTGCACTTTGCAATGTAATTATAACTTATACTCCATAAAAAGGAAATTCTAAATCGAAACTCTAAAACCAAAAATCGTAAGATTGCGATTCATTTGCAATAATATTCTTCACTAAACGGAAATTCTATGAAACTGAGGAAATTCTTTTTCAGATTTCTAACCTACTTCTACTCTTCAAGAGTTCAAGGTACTGATGGCTGGGGCGTTACTATCTGAGATTAACTTGGGGATTTGGACATGCTGTACCCACGTGCCCTTTGTATGCCCCCCTGGGGCCTTCCATCTTCACGTGAACTTCATTTCATTTTTGGGCCTATAGCCCGTGTATTTTGTCCGTTCCAATTCAATTTCAGGGCCCAATACTGCTGAAGAGGTCCTACTTACAGTCTTCTAGGAGCTGGACATCCCATTTCACACTGTCTGTCAATATGAGTTTCCTAGTTGAGTTTGCTCCAAAACCCCACCTTTCCCGGGAAACAGGAAAGAACATCTGCTATAACCTTCGACGTCGAAATAAATGTAGATTTCAACACACAAAATACAGTCACAATATCTGCTAAAACCTTCAATATCGAAATTTGGAAACTTCCATATCCGAAATACAGTCTCAGTAGTTTTCAGTATCACATAGACCCTCAGGGGTCTCATTATTTCCATTGATACATTCACAACCATTTCTTACTAACACTTGGTTCGCCTTAAAAAAAAAACACTTGCTTTGTGTATAATAGAAGTCTTCGACAATCATTGAGAATTCAACCTCTGGACATCTACCAACTGGTAAAGATCTCCTCGCCGCTGCTTCAGTAGAGGGAGATTTGTCCTGAATAATGGAAACAAACTTTTGTTAGATTCTTTTATACATTAACAGATTAGGAATATGTTACGAATATATCTAGATGCATTCTTGAATTAAAAAGACAACATGCATTATTAGGTTTGAAACCACATCACCTTCTAAGCTCAAGGAGTGAATAATCAACCTCAGCCATGATTATTGCCTCTTCATGTTCTGTAGTCGCCAGCACTTATCCAAACTGCAACATTTAGAAATGTGGGTCAAACTCTATGAGCAAAATTGTCCCCGCAAAAGCTCAGCAAGTATCACAATTGATGGCATTTTCTTTATCATTAAGTATTCAACTGTGCTTTACAAAACAAGTATAGGGCCTTTGGCCAATGTAACTTGCCAACCAATGGTTCCAGTAAAAATTAAACTTGCCAGTGAACGGCTGCAGGAAAAAATTAATTAAGGGAAGCATGTGCAAAGCAAAAGTTTAGTGTAAAACATACTGGTCCAACAAGGGTGGAGTGTCCCCATGCCACATAACCAGCTCCGGCATCTCGAGCAGGTGAACAAGTTGCCACATATAGCTGTCAACCAACCAAAAGAATAAAAGCCATGAAAAATTGTTATTAGTTGATATGGAGGTAACGCTGACTCGTGATTGAGTTAAATTAAACGTAAGGTGCATACACATATCCACTTGGTTTACAAATTGAACATGCTTTGAACAATAGTTTACTTCATAGATAATGCTAAGCCCCATATCAATTGAAATGTAAAAGGACGTTTTCTATTTCATTATTATGAAACATGTATGCACTGCATGGAACTTTACTGTCTCCGAATATCAAGAACATAACAAAATAAGGTAACAAATTCTCTGAATTAGTTCATACGAGAAATCTGTAGCAGCGACAAAGACAAAAGGATAAAGATTCAGGTAATTTGAATTTCCCCAAAAGGATAATGACCCCCCCAAAAATGCAACTAATAGCCCTTGAAAAACGTCTTTGTACAAACCATGTAAGCTTGCACATAATGGTTGGTAATTTGACCAACTATAAATCACATCAAAACAACCTTCACCAGCCTACTAGGACATGTGATGGTGAAGGTGTAGTTCTGCCTATAGACAGCCAAGGTAATATTGTAATAACACTGGAATGGGTCTTCGTCATGTAAATACATAACATTTTCTTTGTGTCATGAAATGAACTTAAAGTTTATATACAGACATAAAACAGGTAACATATCTGATACAGGATGTAGGATAGGGTACCTGGTTATCTGTAGCCCTGCACAATAGAAGGCAGGTTCCGGTAAGATTGACTATAATGAACAATAAATATGATTAAAATAATCTGTAAAATGACTTCAAACAAAGCAATACCTTGCTCTCTGCAACAATTCCCAATGCAATGGTCCAGTGGTCATGTTAAAAGCCCCAGGATAGCATATCAAGTGAGCACCTGATGTCAACAACTCAATACTATTATCTTTTGGTATCTACAAGTGCAAAATGTACAATCCTTCACTCTTAGAAAATAAATAAATTAAATGAACGGAATGAAAGACCCATCATATGATAACAAGTGCAAAGATAATCTATCAATTAAACTGCCAGGAAGGAATAATGTGGCACATTTCATATATTTTGGTGCTATAAGATGATACTATCATATAAAACAAAAAAAACATTATTGGTTCTGACTTCTGACTTCCGAGTACAGGGGTTAAAGTTTATACTCAAATTTCATTCAATGATATATGGCTGTTGCTGCATGGAATAACTAGAAAACGTGGAAACTCAACTGAAACAGAAAACTAACCTCTTGCTCCATAGATCATAGCTAGTTCCTGGAACCTAATGTCATAACAAATTCCTATGCCAATACGCCCAACTTCTGCATGAAGCATTTCATGGTTACCATCCCAAATATGGACTTAAAATGACTCAACCAAGATATGAGAGGTCAATTTTCATAAACAACATAGTTGGAGCAGTTAATATGCACAGAGTGAACATCATACCTGTGTCCACAATGGTAGGAGTTTGCCCTGCTGTCAGAGTCTTTGATTCAATAAAGGTAATCTTCCCAGGGATATCAATATCAAAGAGGTGTATCTGTGATTACATGTAGATGCCCACGAGCTTTGTTACTGAATAGTAAAAAACAAAGTCTATGACTTTACTTTAAAAACAGAACTTTACTTGGAAAATTAGCATTGAAAGTTCAAAACCCTATGTCCTCTAACTCTAAAGGGTCAATTGAAGGAAATACATCCTCTCCATTTGAAAGGCAAAAGGAGAGATCTATTCTTTAATCAAGACCAATGAAGGCTGTTGCCCCGTGTATTGGATAGGCCGTAGGCCTCAGCCAGAGTTAACAGTCTATGTTTTTATTGGTCCTCCTCACTGAGCTGAAACCAATCTTGAAGCACCATGATTAAGCAATCAGTCCTTGGGTTTATTCTACTGACTTGGGCATATCAAATCAACAATATATACTTCAGAGTAAGAGTTGTATACTTAATATTATCACATCCTGTTGATGAGCTTAGAGCCTTACCTTCCTATGTTTAGCTTTGAGCTTTCCATCAGTACCAAACACACAACAAGTATTGTACAGCTGATCACCAGAACGCTCCGATATAGACCCCCCAACAATGGTGATTTTCAGTCGCTCCGCAACTTGAGAAAGCATGGCTGTCGAAGGAGATGCATCACCACCGGCGTCAATATCCTCCGCAAACACCGGAAAACTATCATTTGAATACGGTCCATTCCATATTTCCTTACACACGAACAAACAAAAACAAGCTTAAAGCCAAGGTTTCTACCTATTTACTTGACAGATCAGTCAAACACACAGCCTCAAACAGATTATCAAACTTAAAAGCAAAAAAACAACAAATGAAACATACAGGTAGGAGAACCAGCTTAGCACCCTGTGCGGCAGCCTGCTCGATGGCCTTGCGAGCATGAGCAATGTTCCTCTCCTTATCGGCCGTCACCGACAGCTGGCACAGCCCAATCTTGAACTACAATCCACAAGAAGCACCCAAATTCAAATCAATTTCAACTTCCAAGCTCTAAATTAAACACAGAAGACGATGACGTAGCTTGGTTTACCTTGTTGACGGGAGGAGCGGGTAAGGGAAGGGCAGGTGGGACCCTGGCTTCTTCGGGCTTGTAAGAGGAGGCCATTATCGACGAGAAATGAGCGGTGTGGGACTTACGGTGATTGAGGCGGAGATGGGAGAGGGACTTGGAGGGTGAGTTGGGGAGGGACTTTGGGCGAAGCCAAGAGAAAGAACAAGAGGCGGGGTGAGGGCTCAGCTTCCTGGAGCTGATTAGCATGGACAGTGCTGCTTTCATTTCACTTCGCTTTCTGTGCCGATTAGTTTCTTACTTCTACACTTGACTTCTTGGGTTAAAACGTTTTACGCTTCTGTCCTTATTTCTCACTTTCGGGCCTTACACCAAAGCCCAGGGCCCAGAGCCCCTAGTCTGCTAGGCCCACGAACCTAGGTTCCCCAAGCGGCACCACGTGTCCTCCTAGCCCGTAGGTTTTATTTTTCTTTTAAATCCCGTTCATTCCCTGTTTTTTTTTTTTTTTTTTTTAAATCCCGTTCATTCAAAAAAAAAAAAAAAAAAAACTCCCACCTAGAAACCTGCTTCATAGGCATGGTTTTTGATTTCAGCCCATCACCACCATTCCATATTAAGAATGCACAG
The DNA here is from genome assembly GCA_034370585.1 of Fragaria x ananassa. Taxonomy (NCBI): domain Eukaryota; kingdom Viridiplantae; phylum Streptophyta; class Magnoliopsida; order Rosales; family Rosaceae; genus Fragaria; species Fragaria x ananassa. Next base: position 5,716,938 of record CP139769.1, on the reverse strand, counting down.
AAAGTGTTCGATGGAATGACTTGTGAGCTGAATTTGATTGCTTATAGTACAATGATTAACAAGTTCTAATGTAAATAAAGACGAGAGGTCTGAAGCCAAGTGTTTCAAGGTTTAATTTAGTGTTGTTCTTGTTGAAAATGACGAGCTTGAATGAGCCCATTACAACAATATTGATTAATGGCTACACATCAAGTGTAGCCAATAGAGGTGTTGCAAACTTGCAATTCTCATATGTGTGACATTTTTCCCTCGTATTTCACAAATTTGTCATACTTATAGGTAATTGTAAGTTTGCAACTCCTCTATTGGCTACATTTGATATGTGGTCATTGATTAATATTGTTGTAGTAGCCATTCATCTTGTCAAGCAGATGCCATAACTAGGTTGCTTACCCAATTTTTTTTCTTCTTTTTCATATAACTCAGTGATATGTAGTACATCTTTGTAACGTGTGTGTAGGATGGGGGAAGTTGAAGAGCTTATCCGTGACATGCTTAAAAACGGCCATGCTCTTGATGCCACCCTATGGAGTTGCTTGCTCGATAGGGTGAATAGCGAAGCGCAATGTAGGTTTTCAGTGATGCGCTTGATTAGAGATACATTACTAGTTTGGAGAGCTTTTCTGTTTTCGTCAAAGAGTTTCATGCCATGGGGAAGGCTGTTGAGGCTGAGAGGATCTGTAAAAGATGGAGCGTTGTTCAAATAGGTAGTTACAGAAGGGTGTTGCATGATCCATTTGTGTGTTGTGGGAAAAGTGTCGAGGATACATGATGCAACCACAACTCAAACTTCTTAAAGGCAAATTCAAATTGGGTTATGATGATCATGAGTCACTCTTCTCATCATCATTAGTAATGGCCATATGGTTTTGAGATCCTTGATTAGAGGTGCGCATATTGTAAGGAAGAAAGATGACCTAATAATTAATATCCGTTTGATCTCACATATACATATTTTTCGGAAGGAAGGAATGCTAGCAAAAATTCTTGATACATATTTTGGACCGATGGGCCGAAAGTTTCTCTGGGCCTTCCCTAATTAAAAAGCGTCGACTCCCAGTCTCCCACACTATCATAGACTCATAATACGTCTCCGTCTCTTCGTTCTCTCTCTGATCGTGGAAGACTAGGAGTGTACGAAATCCATGGCCGGTGCTAGGAACTATCCGAAGCAGACGGTGGAGGGGGTCTTCAGAGACTTCGAAGGTCGAAGAGCTGGCATGATCAAGGCCTTCACTACCGGTATTTGGCTCCCAACTTTAATCGTCAATTTTCTACTCTACGTACAATTTTGGAAACTGAGTATGAATTTTGCTCTGTTTTGCAGATTTCGAAGAATTTTACGAGCAGTGTGATCCTGGTCAGTGCTTACTGTTTCAGTGTCCTCTATTTTTTTCAGATAATATTAAATTGCATGTTTGATTTGGTTTCGTTAGCTGTTGGTTATTGAATTAGATTTTGTTTTTCTTTTTCTTTTTGGGTTTCTTCGTGAAAGTTATGTCCAGCGATGCCATAAAGGCTAATCCTAAGTACGTGTGTGTTTTTTTTAGAACGGATGTGCTTCTTTTTTATGCAATTATGAGTTATGATTGTGTAGCACTGTAATAGAGCATGTCACAACAGCTTAAACATCTTGTATAACAGAGGAGGAGAATCTTTGCCTCTATGGATTTCCAAGCGAGCAGTGGAAAGTTGATTTGCCTGAAGAGGAGGTTCCTCCAGAGCTTCCAGAACCAACAATCGGTATCAACTTTGCCAGAGATGGGATGCATAAAATGGACTGGTTAACCTTGGTTGCTATTCACAGTGATGCATGGTTACTTGCAGTGGCTTTTTACTTTGCTTCTAGGTTTCGATTTGGTAAGACTGATAGGTAGGTATATTCGTCCCATATTCGTAATGTGCGGATTTGAAGAGCCTGATAGGCTTATCATTGGCTATTGTTGAAGACTTGAAGTTATAACTATATGGTTTCGTCTTGCATGCATCTGTGTGATGTGTTTAGAGTGCTTAAAGTGTTGATAACTGCATTGCAGGAGGCGCCTTTTTAATATGATAAACGATCTTCCATCGCTGTTTGAGGTTGTGACATGCACAGCCGAGAAGAAGTCATCAAGCTCCGAGGTCTGATAAACTTAGATTGCCAAAACCTGAATCTCATAGTTTCGAATCATTTTGTTAAATCTTAGCCATATATAACTGCAGAGGAACCTTGTGATCTCATACCAACATGAGACCTCGAAGATGAAGCTACTTATTCTGGTAGCTGTACCAGCTCCGCTCTCACCAAGTTACTAACTCTATTTCATATTTTGTTAGACAATGCAGTCAAAATATGAGCATGAGGAGAAGAGCGTGCAAGATATGGATGGTGGTGATCCACTGTCTTTTGAGGAGGTATTCAGAGACTTCAAAGGTCGAAGAGCTGGCTTGCTTAAGGCCTTCACCACCGGTATTTTTTCTCTGAACTTCTGTGTAAGTTTCTACTCTCTGCAACTTTGGAATTTGAGATGACTTTTTCTTCTTTGTTTTGTGCATGGTTGCAGAGTTCGAAGAGTTTTATCAACAGTGTGACCCTGGTCAGGATTTTTTATTTTTTATTCCTGATGTTTGATTTACCTACACCTTTGTGTTACATATCTTGTTTTGTTTTGTTTTTCCATTATGTTTCTCGAATATTAAGTGTCAATATGAAATGTGTTTGAACTTCCCCCTTGACAACGGAATCTTCATAGACACGTTTATTTATGGATTCTGGGGTATTTTCTTCTCGGTATAATTATAATGAAATGGGAATCAGAAGACATGAGTCAGGTTGGATGACATATTATAATGAAATTCTGATGCGAATAAAATCATTGATTTGTACAATGATGCCATAAAGTTCTAGTTGTAAGTGCGCTTCTCTTTGATTTAGTAAGATTATGTAATAAAATTGTGGAATCCTGTCTACATATACCTTGGTTGCTTCTTTTTCTGTCATATAGCAGTCTTGGCTTAAACATCTTTTGTAACAGAGAAGGAGAATGTTTGTCTTTATGGAATTCCAAGCGAGCAGTGGGAAGTTGATTTGCCTGAAGAGGAAGTTCCTCCAGAGCTTCCAGAACCAGCAATCGGTATCAACTTTGCCAGAGATGGGATGCATAAACAGGACTGGTTATCTTTGGTTGCTGTTCACAGTGATGCATGGTTGCTTGCAGTGGCTTTTAACTTTGGTGCTAGGTTTAAATTTAATAAGACTAATAGGTATGCATCTATTTAGCTTTCAATTTTAGAATGACTCAAACTTAAATGATCTGGATTTGTCTTGCATCTGTGTGATACGTACGCTGTTCTGTATATTCTCTTACCAGTATACTGTTTGTCTTGAAGGGAGCGCCTCTTCGATGAGATAAATAATCTTCCAACATTGTTCGAGGTTGTTGAATCAAGTATCCAGAAAGAAGTAAAGAAGAAGTCATCAAGCTCAGAAAATGGCGGCAATGAATCTACATCAAACCTCAAGGTATGAACAACTTGTTAGATTGTTAGTTTCTGAATCTCATAATGATAAGCTTTTGTTTGCTATGTATACTACCTAAATGTCATACTATGTTGGAAACTGCAGGGAGGTTCTGAGTCTGAGGGCAAGGATGCAGAGGTAATGCAGATGCAATCTAAGAAAGAGGCTGAGGACAGTGAGGAGAGTTTCGAAGATGAGAGGAATATGGAGGTACACTGTGCCGGGGGTTGTGGCCTCATTTGTTCTTTCGTCGGAAGTATTTGTGGTATGTGGCAATTGACAATTGGCAATGGATATGGTCCGTGTCCCGTAAGAAAAATTTGAGCTGTACCGACTGACCTGATTGCCACTGCCATGATACTGCTTCAGTGGTGGTGAAGTGTTAGGAGTTCAGATCTTTCAATCAATTTCCATTCGCTCTTCAATAGTTGTTGATGTTCCTAATATATCTAGGAAGTATTACCTCGTCAATAATATCTTTAAAAAGAGGGCCCTATGTCTTCCGGATAATATACGACTATTCATTGGATCTTTTACGTAGAGTTTTTATTATTTATTTTATTTTCTTAAACAAGAAAAGTTTGAAATCAAACCATAAGAAAACTTTTCTTGCATATCATTCTTAAGCCCTTGTGATCAATATATAGCACAACTTGAAACAATATTGCGGAGAGACCAACGCTAAGTATACAAAGTTACAATAACCACATGTGATCTAGTTGGTACGTGATTTAGTGTGAAATCCTCATCATATCTAGATTTAAATCCGTCGACTCTAATTAATTAGAGTTAAATCTTAATTTTTTTTAATAGTCAGGAAGAAATAAGTATTCTGACATGACATCTCGTGGATTAGTCTTTAGATCTAAAAAATGAGGATATAATCTATATAAAAAAAGTATACATAGTTACATCATAACTAGGAGGGCACCTCCTGCCGCTGCTTATGAGGGAACTTCCAGAAACACAAATCTCTATACGACAGTAAACGAGAGGTTATGAGTCCGACTAATAGCTCATAATTTTTTTGAAATTTAAATTAACCGGGGTAAAATTAGTACGTCATCATCTTGGCCACAACCAGCCTAATCAGCCAAATCTAATTGGCCATTGACAGCGTGGCAAGATATTAGGGCTTTCTCCAGGAAGTAGCCCAATCGACTGGGCCGAATCTCATCATCACACACGGAGGTTTCTCTCGGACTCGTCTCCCTCTTATCAAATCCAGTTAAATAGTCCATTCATTCTCGATTCAAATCCGCACCCATCTCTCTTTCTGTCTCCCACAGTCTTTCTCTCTCTCTCTCTCTCTCTCTCTCTCTCCCAGAGCTCAGAGGTCAAATATTTCGCAGTCTTTTCCCTCCTCTTTTTCTCAGTCACTCCGTTCTCCTAGCTAAACGCTACAACCTCTATGGACGTCGCCGCGCCGTACAGTTCTCGGACGGTCGAGGAGGTCTTCCGAGACTTCAAAGCCCGCAGAGCCGGCTTGCTTAAGGCTCTCACCACCGGTAATTTCTCTCCGAAATTTTTACTTATTTTTGTAATTTTTTTTGGAAATTTTACTGTAAGTTTACCTTTGCTTTGTTCTGTGGTTGCAGACGTCAACTTGTTCTTCCAGCAGTGCGACCCTGGTCAGCCTCTTCGTTTTCATGTCTGCTGTGTTTTTGGTTCATGGAAATTTAATTTTTTGTTTTTTGTTTTAAATAAATATAATTTTTGTTGTTGTTGTTAAATTCTGGTGTATTTGACACATGTGTAAGAGATGCTATAGTTATAAGAAAGTCGTGAATAATCTGTTTTGACTTGCATGGTTTCTTTATAGTTGAATTTTTCATAAATTGCATTACCAAAAGAGTTAATAAATTGTTTGCATTTCTGTTAAATGTTTGAAGCTGCTAGGTTTCAAGGTCTTCCCTTTTATAGTTGTTGACAGTAGCGTTTCTTGCATTTATGTATTGTAGAATCTTAGTGCGTGAAGAAACGGATATCTTGAAGTTGTACTAGATTCTATGTGATTCCATTCAAGTTCCTAGTATATCTTCGCTAGGATCAAGCTTTTTGAAACAAATCTGTTACTGTTGGCATTTTCTATCTTTCTTAATTAGGAATTGAAAAGACATTTGCCTGATCTAGATTGGTGAAAGTTATATTAGAATAGATCGAGTACCACTGTAATATTGCATTTCACAACAGCTTAAACATCTGTTATAACAGAGAAGGAGAATCTTTGCCTTTATGGATTTCCAAGCGAGCAGTGGAAAGTTAATTTGCCTGCAGAGGAGGTTCCTCCAGAGCTTCCGGAACCAGCACTCGGTATCAACTTTGCGAGAGATGGGATGCAAGAAAAGGACTGGTTAGCCTTGGTTGCTGTTCACAGTGATGCATGGTTACTTGCAGTGGCTTTTTACTTTGGTGCTAGGTTTCAATTTGATAAGAATGACAGGTATGCATCTATATCCAGTATGTTCAGTTATTGAATATAGTAAGGATAACCATTATCATTGGTTGTTAATCAAATAATGTTCTGGGATTCTAGATAGGGAGTGTACCCTTCAGTACGGAATGTGGCCTTTCCTTTTGTTTCTAGCCATAACCTAAACTTTTTTTTCTCTTGTGTGCTTTTTTAGTTTCTTCCTGGAGTTCCTGCGTCTCTCTGATAATTAGTTTCAAGCTCTAATGTTCTATTATCAATATATTGTTGGTTTCTGCTTTGCAGGAAACGCCTTTTTAATATGATAAATGAGCTTCCAACTATATTCGAGATTGTTACAGGGTCAGCCAAGAAAGTAAAGGAGAAGTCAACAAATTCAAACCATGGCAGCAACAAACCTAAATCAAATTCTAAGGTCTGTAGAACATAGTGTCTAGTTTTATGAATCTCATAATGTGAATCAAATTACAAGTAGTGCGGTGTTGGCATGGCTAAATTTAGTCAAAATTAAATTTTAAGTTGGGTTATGACATGGGATTAGTACATCAATGGGAAACTCTGCAGTCACTCTTTCATGTGTACAATGCAAAAATTTAACCTTAACTGCATAAAATAATCTAATGATTACATTATCCTTGGTTGCTGAATTACTTGTGCACAAGCTAACTAAATTCATTTGTGTTGGCAAATGCAGAGAGATTCCGACTCTCAGGGAAAGTATGCAAAGGTAATGCAAGCAAGGGAAGACTATGAAGATGGCACAGAAGATGAAGATGACGATGATGAGCATGGAGAGACACTATGCGGTGCTTGTGGAGAGAATTATGCGTCTGATGAATTTTGGATTTGCTGCGATGTCTGTGAGAAGTGGTTCCACGGCAAGTGTGTGAAGATCACCCCAGCAAGGGCCGAGCATATCAAGCAGTACAAATGTCCATCTTGCAGCAACAAGAGAGCCCGGCCTTGATTGTTGCAGAAGTTGCTGTTTCTGTGCTCTAATGGGTGAGCGCTGATTGTCTAATAGGTCAGGTTTTCATATATCTTGGTCTCATCCCTGCAGTTTAGGAAACTCATATGGGATATTACTTAGGTTTCGTGTGTCTTATGTTTAATTTATCTTGTTAGGATATTTATCTTCGAGTTGGAAATCATTTGCCCTCTTCACATTGTGGGACTTGTTGTCTTTCTGCTTGAACTGAATGTAGCTTTAGTAGTGTTTATAAATGAATGGGTCCATTTTATCAATCTCGTCACCATCTTCTTTCTCATTTGCAACTGTTGGGTTTAATTTTGAGACGGTGTAGGAACCCTTCATTGAATATTAGGTCAATATACGAATGAATGTTCCTCATGCTGGATTGTGATTTGGCTTGAATCCTTCTCAGAAGGGTGAAATCTTTGTCTTCTATACTTGATAGGGTATTTATACCCGTCACCCAATTTAGATGTTAGAACTTCAGTGAATTACAGATTCACAGGTGTGTGATAGATTCTTCCGTTAAATCTATTCCAAGTTCTGATCCATAGGTGGTCCTTTTAATTCTGCATCTGTGCAGACAGAAACAAAGGATAAGGTCCAAGGCTACTTGATTAAAGGGTCATACCACATGTGAGACCAACTGTTTGGTATGCACGATGGACGGCTCTGAGTTCATTACAGTGGCGAAGCTCTGATGGTCCATAAATTTTTGGACCGCCTATAGGTTTCGTTGCTGAAATGCCCAGTTGCCCTTTCTGTTTGGGGTATGCAGAAGACGATGCCCTTTCGGTTTCATTAAAATAACAAAAGCCTTACATGCCCATATGCCCTTTGTCTCTTTGTCATCACCAATCTCTAGTTTCGATTGAGAATCAAAAACAGGTGCATTTCAATGAATATGTTAAACTTAATTTTCAATCCTATTATTATTATGATTAATGAAACGTGAAGAGGGCGAGGAGTTGTTAGATTGCTAATTATCTTTGTTGTGAATTTGTGTTAAACTGTTGCTTTCCAACCCACCGGATTCCACTACTCAAACTCGTGCAGAAAAATTCAAACTATTTTTTTTTTTTAATTTTCTGGATAATGGGCATCCCACATTGAAAAGGTAGTGACTAGAGTGTCTCACACTCACACATCAATAAGATTCCTTAAAAGCAAGAGGAGAGGAGACCCTAATATACTTTGGAAAGCATGTAATCCAAGGTAGCTAACAAAATTCTCTTCTGCACTTTTCCAGCTGCCTACTACAACCCAGATATTTCAGGCAATGAGCTCTTGGAAAATTACCCAAAACCGGAAAATACTACGATAAAAGATAGATGAAAGAGCAAGTATGCAAGATACATTTAAGGAGTAAATACTTGTGACACCCTGTAGTTTATACCTAAAATCAGTTTTGTCCCTCACTTTTTTTTTAAACTGGTATACCCCTATATTTTGAATTCTCCACTGATTTGCTCTTGTCGTCAATTGACCGTTAAAGAAGACTGTTAAGTTGCTGAGATGACCGGCTTCAGCTCCTCCATCGTCTCCGGCCTCTCACTCTCTCTCCCACTTCTTCTCCCTCATCTCCCCACTTCCCCACCGCCCAAACAAAATGGAGGAGAAGAAGACCCCCATCTCTTCTTTTTCACTCTCCTCCTCTCCCTCTCCTCCGCCGCCCTTGACCACCACACCCTCCTCCTCTCCCCCCTCCCCTCCGCCCCCTCTCTCTCCCAACCCGAATCCTTTTCAGAAACATCCGAACCCGACTCCGACCCATCTTCCCTCTTCCTCCCTCTCCACCACCTCGACGCCCTCTCCTCGTAGAAGATGAGATGCTCCTATATATACACCCCACCCATCTGCAATTATCATCACTCACAGACATTGTTCTTGATATTCAGTATCATCATTACTTAAAAAGATGGAGATTGATCTTACACCAAGGTTGGCTAAGCAGGTGCATGGAGGAGATGGTGGTTCCTACTCTGCATGGTCCCCATCGGAGCTTCCCATGCTACGTGAAGGTGACATCGGAGCTGCCAAGCTCTCTCTGGAGAAGGACGGCTTCGCTCTCCCGAATTACTCTGACTGCCAGAGTTGCTTATGTCCTTCAAGGTAATGGAGTAGTCGGGATTGTTTTGCCTGAGAAGGAAGAGAAGGTTCTGCCTGTTAAGAAGGGTGATGCTCTTGCCCTCCCTTGTGGTGTCATCACATGGTGGCACAATAAGGAGGATACCGAGTTTGTGGTTCTTTTCTTGGGTGACACCAAAACCGCTCACAAAAGAGGAGAGTTCACCGATATGTATCTCAATGGTTCCAATGGAATCTTCACCGGCTTCTCAACTGAGTTTGTCAGCCGAGCATGGGATTTGGAGGAGAGTGTTGTGAAAACTCTTGTTGGCAACCAAATCGGGAAGGGCATTGTTAAGTTGGGAGGAGCTAATCTGCCTGAACCAAACAAGGAACATAGAGATAGGATGACATTGAACTGCGAAGAGGCTCCTCTTGATGTTGATATTGAGGGAGGTGGAAGAGTTGTTGTTTTGAACACTAAGAACCTACCTCTGGTGGGTGAGGTTGGCCTTGGCACCAATCTTGTGAGATTGGATGGTAGTGCTATGTGCTTGACGAGGTGGTGAAGAGGGAGGGAGAGGGAAGATGGGTCGGAGTTGGGTTCGGATGTTTCTGAAAAGAATTCGGGTTGGGAGAGAGAGGGGGCGGAGGGGAGGGGGGAGAGGAGGAGGGTGTGGTGGTCAAGGGCGGCGGAGGAGAGGGAGAGGAGGAGAGTGAAAAAGAAGAGATGGGGTCTTCTTCTCCTCCATTTTGTTTGGGCGGTGGGGAAGTGGGGAGATGAGGGAGAAGAAGTGGGAGAGAGAGTGAGAGGCCGGAGACGATGGAGGAGCTGAAGCCGGTCATCTCAGCAACTTAACAGTCTTCTTTAACGGTCAATTGACGACAATGGCAAATCAGTTGAGAATTCAAAGTATAGGGGTATACCAGTTTAAAAAAAAAGTGAAAGACAAAACTGATTTTAGGTATAAACTATAGGGTGTTACAAGCATTTACTCCTACATTTAATTAGAGCCAAAAGGGGAAACTCTTGGAGAGTGGTACACTATACAAAAATTTACATATCTGAGTTGATAACTATAGCTAGGCAGGCCAATACTGCCAGGAAGTAAGAACGATGTGAAAGGATAAAGAAAGAACAACATTGCTTTCTGTGTTCTTCTAAATTGAGTTCTCAGCTCACTTGGTTCTTAGTTGACATCCGCTTGAGGAACTCATAGGTAGTGACCATGGTTGTGGCAGACATAGCCATTGATGCCCACCTTGGCCCTAGTCCTCTGTAACAAGCACCAAACCCTCCTTCCCTAACCAAATTCTTCACAGTCTGCATTACTGTTAATGGCCTTCTCTGACCATTTTCCTCCCCATCCAAAACTTGCAGCCTTGTCTTGACGGTATCCAAAGGCATGGTTATCAAAGCTGAAACCCCACTAGCCATGGCTGCACTCAACCCCTGAACTGCCAACATTGACTTGCAATCAGGCTTAAGATTAGGCGACCCATTGGATGAGCCATTCTCATCTTTCTTGCACATGTAGCAACCAAAACCACCCCAAATGAGTCTATGTGCCACAGAGTAAGAAGCCCACCAAACTGCATTAGACGGTGCATAAGTTAGTATTGAAATCCCAAACCCCCTATACAATCCTTTCACCCCATCTGCGCCTACAATTTTCCTAAACGCATCGAAACCATTCCTATACTGATATGAACATGAACTTGCACTGGGGATGGTGCTTTTGTTGCTGTAGCTGCAACCCTGAACCATAAGTCTCTGGCTCACAACATCAATTGGGGTCCAAACCAACTGCGCAGCCATGGCCGAGCTCACCCCTGCAGCAGCATTAGCAATAGCCAATGCAGTAGTATCCGAAAACCCCAATTTCACAGTCACACTCCCAACATTGCTCTTGGTAACTTCAAGAGCTGTCATGTAGAGAGCCCGGGCCGGAATGGTACCCATCAGAGAGGTCCCAAAACCTCGGTAAAACCCTTTCGGCCCCTCATGGCGCATGATGGAATATGACATCTTGAAGCTAGAGATTTGAGCAGGGGAGACCTGCTGGCGAGTCTTTAAGACCACAATTGGGTACAAAGCAGCTGAAACACCAGAAAACAAAGCAGCACCCAGAAAGAAAAACTTGGACTTGTCAAGCATATGCCAATCTATATCCGCTGGGATATGAATCTCCGAAGCCGAATCATCCTCGGCTGTTCTTAAGCTCATCTTAGCCACCTTGAAAATCAACTAAAACAACCAAAAACCCCTCTTTTCCCCCACAAAAATTTGTACAACTCCAACTAATTCAACTCAAACTATCTGATACTGATGCTAATCTGCTATTGCTAACAAGAAAAGCTAGACCCAAATGAAGTAACTATGAAATCTTGGAACTTTACAGCTTGAAAAAGATTGTGTCTGAAACCCAAAAAGATGAAAGATTTGGAGTTTTGGTACGAAAAGATTAGTAATTTGGATATGGGTTTTTCTGGGTGTGTGATTTTTTTCGCTTGCGCAACCAGATTGGGGAGGTTCGAACGTGGATCACCATAAATGGGTCGAACATTTCCGGAAGTAAAAACAGGAATGAATACTACAAGTGTTCCTTCTTACCAGGAGAAGATCACCAGGGCTCATCGTGTTCCTTCTAGAGCTGCTTCATCAGGTAGAAGAAAGATCGACGGTGGGATTGATCCAATCCCAGCAAAGAGAGGAAGAGAGACTCACAGAAAGCGAAGTGGATTGAACCAAGAGAGAAGAGAGAGAGAGAGGGGTCGGGCTGAGAGAGGCGGACAGGATTTATGGAATTTAGTGAGGGTTTTGCGGATCGATGCAGTGGACACGTGTCGGGTATCATTTCGAGGATCTTTCCAGATAACCGGTAAAAGTTGTTTCTTTCTTTGTTTTTAGCAATTTACCTGATTAGGGATTTCCTTTTTGTTTGACTGTTTGGTCTTCACAAAATCTGCTCTTAATGTACTCAGGAGTGCATTAGACATTCTAAGACTGTTCTTCAGTCACGTGTATTGTCTTAAGTTGTACTAATATTAACTTGTTATTTTGTGTTGTACGGGATTAAAAAGTATTTTACTTTGTTTATGTTTAAAATGATGATGTTATATAATGATGTCCAATTTAAGTATTTATAATAAGACCATCTAATAAGGAGGCCAGAATGAAAACATGTTATGTAAACTCATTTATTTATGTACCAATTAACATCAAACATGAGACTAACACAAACTAGACTTTTTATTTAGTATAGTCCTATTTAGTCCTAACAAACATGCACTTAATGCGCTTGTAGTGTTTACGAAATATTTACTTACTTGTAATGGAGAAATTTTTTAAATGAAAACATGACCAAATGATCATATTTACGAAGTAAATATATAGAGCAAGCAATGAAATGGTTGATTTTTTGGTTAGACTTATAGTACGTGAAATAATTTTTGAAGGGATCTGAAACTGTTGCAACAGTTTAATCTGTCTTAGGTAAAAAGAATAGCAAATCTGGCGCTGCCTTAACAAAGTTGTACAGGCAAATCAACATAACATGTGATCGTAGAGAAATAGGTCTTATTATTTCACTGTCATTACTGATAAACAAAGACACCTACGTTCCTAAGATGCCAAATAATTAATTTGACCAATACCTAACTTGTTTTTCTTGTTTATAGATAATGTATAATTAATGTACAATTGCATGGCATTCACTTGTACAAATCAAATTTCCAAAATCAATTCAAAAATACAACAAACCTTCAACTATTCATACAGCTCCCACTTTCCTTTATTGGGCCAAGATATCATAGTGTTTCCCCAGATCTAAGAAAAAACGCAGTACCAAAAAGAAAAAACCCACAGGCTCTTGTTTCTGACCCAATTCTTTAGCACCTAATTAGTAGCCTAAGATGTCACAATGGAGTTACTAGCATTGCAATATTGTAATCATAAGCTACTTATCTCTTTGTGTTAGTGATCGTCTCATTCTTATATTTGTGTAAAAGCTATAGTGCTATAGGCAATAGTTTCAATATAGCGGGAGGGAATAAGATCAAGATTAAGTCTAAATAGACCATAGATTACAGTCTCTCAAATAGGAATGGACTCGGTTTTGGCGGGTTGGAGTTTTGGTTGTAAGCTAGCTGTAACTAAAAATTGAGCTGCTAATTAAGAACCAATTAACGTGATCTTCACGGCCGAACCCAAAGCGAGAACCAGATCTCCATGATCGCAGCTAGACATCTCCATTCATTTCCATGACCACAATCAAAGACAGAGCCGGAATGAACCTGAAGCTGAGGTTCGTGGCTGTTGTCAAAGAGATATATATATATATATATATATATTAAAAAAAACAATGTCAAGAAATGTTATTATATATATATATATATATTAAAAAAAACAATGTCAAGAAATGTTATATAAATTTCATATGCATTTTTTTATTCTTAAGATTTGTTCTAGATATAGAGATTGAGTGTTGGACTTCATCTAATTAGTCATAAAACAGTGATATCCTACATATATTATATGGAACTAGAAATGGCATGGTCACCATATATATCAGATATCCGCTTCCCAAGTAGTACACAGAATTATGATTAATACTGAACACATTAACAATTCTAGCCCATCTTCATAGAAATTCCCTCTATTGTCAGCAAGAAACACTAGGCTCTGGAAGCTGGTTAGTCTCTATATAAACCAAGTACTCAATTTCTGATGGAACACGTACATAATGGAAGGCATGGGAAACTTGCTCCATGAGGCAGCATTAGAAGGCAATCTGACAACCCTAACAGATTTGCTCAACCAAGATAGACTGGCCCTTGACAGGTTCGTCGTCGATAGTTTCTCCGAGACGCCTCTCCACGTAGCAGCCATGCTTGGCCACCTCGATTTCGCGAAGGAGATTTTGCGCCGGAAACCTGAACTTGCCCAAGAGCTGGATTCGAAACGATCCTCGCCTCTTCACTTGGCATCGGCGAAAGGGTGTCTGGGAATAGTGAAAGAGCTGCTGAGAGTTAACCCTGACATGTGTTATGCACTTGATCGAGATGGAAGAAACCCTGTTCACCTTGCTGCCATGAAAGGCCGGGTTGTAGTGTTGAGGGAGTTGGTCAGAGAGGCGCCTAGTGCTGCTAGGGCAACTGTAGACGAGGGAGGGACTGTGTTTCATTTATGTGTGAAACATAATCAGCTGGAGGCTATTAAGGTTCTGATGGAGATAATGGATGATTACGATCAATTTATGAATGCTAAGGATGACTATGGAATTACCATCTTGCACCTGGCAGTTGGTGACAAACAGATTGAGGTATGTAACTAGATGGTTTAACTATCAAAAAAAAAACTATGGATGGTTTAAAGTCAACCTATTGACAAGAAAGACATGTTAATTTTTTTGTCCGAACACACAAACTAAAACACAAAACCTCTCTTCGTGACATGTTAGTTTTGTCTAATTGATTGTGATTTTGTAATACCTGTGGATTCCCTAGCTAGTAGTAAACCACGTAAATATGACATGCTTGGTGAACTAAACATATACGCATGCATTTCCAACTTGCAGACAGTAAGGTTTTTGCTCATGAATGGTAGAGCGGAGGTGAATGCTGTAAATGCAAACGGCTTCACAGCACTGGACGTCCTAGCACAAAGCCGTAGAGATGTGAAAGATTTCGATATTTCAGAGTGCCTCCGAGGAGCTGGAGCCTTAAGAACAGGTCCAGATAGAAGCACCAACAATAACCACATCATGATGAACTTGCTCTCATCATCACACAGAACTACTAATATACAGGCGCTAATAATAAACACAGCATCATGAGCAAGCCGGAGCCAGTGGTGGATTGGATTTCAAAAAGGAGAGACGCATTGATGGTTGTGGCATCACTGATCGCAACCATGGCGTTTCAATCTGGTCTCAACCCTCCCGGTGGGCTTTGGCAAGACGACTCGGCAGACCACCAGGCAGGACAAGCAATCATGGCTTTCAAGTACCCAAAAAAATACTACTACTACCTCTCTGCCAACACGATTGGTTTCATTGCCTCCCTCAGCATCATCTTGCTGCTCATCACAGGGCTTCCTTTCCAGCGCAGGTTTTTCATGTGGCTTTTAACGGGCATTATGAATTTGGCGATCACATCCATCGCTTTTACTTACGCCGAATCGATTTTCATTTTCACGCCAAAAGATCAGGAGAGCAGTGTAAACCAAGTGATCAAGTATGGTATATTCGCGTGGTCCTTCGTCATGTCCCTTCTGTTGTTACTGCAAACACTGCGTCTCCTAGAAATTCTGATTGACAAGTTAATGCCGAAAAGAAGAGAGTACGCATTACCTTCACATATAGTTTGCCCTAATTAACCACACCATCGATCAGTGCTTCTTAAGTTATAGTACGTTTAAGGAGTTATACTATAAACAAGTGTTTGCTTAAACTTTGTACATATATATACCAGCTAATAGTGTAATATTTGGCTTGAGTTTCCCTTTTTGTTGATTAGCATCTTGCTGGCTCTTAGTAAAGATGGCATTATGTATTGGGTTTTAATTTTGGGTAATAGGTATACCTATTTTCAGCAGCGGGTGGGTATGAGTATTTAAAAAAAAATCTATGGGTATGATGAACTAGGTATGAGTAATACCCATTATTATATACTAGCCTTTCTGCACGCGCGATGCGCGTGCGAAAGGCCGCGCTCGCGCGTGCGTTTAATTTTTTTTACGTTTTTAACATTAGTATTGCGCCTCATGACCATTTGCATGCTCACTGTCACTACTTTCATCTTCATCGATATTCACGGCTTCAGTGTAGTTGGTATGTCCATCATCATTATTGGTTGCCACATTGTTCACGTTCTCATCATGATTGTTCATGGTAGCATTAGGTAAATCTGGATATAAGTGACAAAATATAGTTTTATTATAAGTTGTTTTCTAAAATAAAAATAACATGATCAATTAGCACCAATGAGGTTAACTCATTAGGCTCACCATTGCGAGCAGCATACGGGACAGCTCCATCATTTGTAAGTGACCTATTTGAACGGGCTTGTTGTCTTATGTGAGTTAATCGAACTCGTGGATGTCATGGGAGATAATCTTAAAATATCTGAACATTAGCAACATGATAATCTTCTATAGATAATCTTAAAATATCATGGTTATTTATTCCTAGCCGCTTAACATTAGATAATCTTTCGCGAAAAGACCTGCGCTCACGTGTGTGAACGGGTTATACCAAAAAATGCGACTTTGTTTTCTTAACTATGATATTTTTTTTTTCATTTACATGGTAGCAAATAAATTAAATTAAAAAAACTTAATCAATCAACTCCCATGTATTTTTTTAGATACAATTGATCCATATATAATTGTGTACAGTTGCCATATTACAGAGTTACATAGTAAGAGATACAAAAAAATCAAAGGACTGTTCTTGGTTCAAGGATGTTCGTTCTCCTATTCCAGAGCGGTTTTTTAAAGATTCAACTTCACCAACAAAAGAGACAGCAAAATAAGTAATGGAGATAGCAAAGGACGTTCTTTCTCCTCCTCTTCTTCATGTAATTAATAGAGATAAGTGTGAGAAAATTAATCTGAAATCACAATTTTCATTGAAAAAGCCTGTGGTGGGACAATCAACTTCTGCATTTACCAAAATCCATTGAATTTCCGATGGAGGAGAAAACAAATGAGCAAAGAATACATAAACAACCATTCAATCAGTATCAAATTTTTATGCATCTCCAAAACCTTAAATCCTTGTCTCTTCTCCGTTCACACCTACGTATAATTTGCAGGAATATACATGGTAACACCCAGGTTATCCAAAAATCAAAATCGAAAACAAATGAAAAATAAAATAAGCAAGACGGACAGAGAACTGTAATGTCTAAAGTAACAAATGCAAACAATGCAGTAAAGGATACATCATACATGTATAGCATCATGTAGTCTTCTTATCGAGTTGAACTAAGCCTCTTCCACTCACGTAAAGAATCTTCTTAGGCTTAGTACCCCTTTGCAAAACCATGATAATCATTCCCAAATATAAGTCTGTAGATAATAGCCTCCTGGGTTTAAAAGTAAATGTAAGGTTGGCATTACAATTCATTGAGTAATACTCGTGGGTTTATACCCACCTAATAATATTAGCGGGTAATACCAAAATGTTAGGTTTGGGTAAGTATCACCTACTTTAAATGGGTAAAACCCATACTCTTTTCCAGCCGACGATGATGAGCCACAATTTAGATATAGCAGCATTACCACGCAAGAGGAAAGCAAAGACCAAGAATTGACCAACCACCAATCTTCAAGAAGCCCAAAGCTCCAAGAACGCTATCAGACTTAGAGCGATAGTCAACGTTCTTGTACTTGTTGGTCATATTCGAAAACAGAATCCCCTAATTGCGTCCCACCCTCACTTGCTTATCAATCAGCTCATAGATGTACACCTGAGCCACCCCTTCTTTCCGGAGCGGAGTGGCCCGACCCGACTTGAGATGGCCTAATAGCCCCTGAAAGAGAGGGGTTGTAAGGGTAGACGTTGACGAAGGAGGAGTTGGTGTCGCGGCCGGATCACCGTTTGGAGCGGCGCGGCGGAGGGAGGGAACGGCGCCGTGACGACGTTGACGGCGGAGAAGGTGGTGTAGATGGCGATCTTGCGGATCCCGAGGTCGAGGAGCGCCAGGTCGATGAAATTCGACATTGTTGGCGCCATACCTTTAGCCGTCACTACTCATATTCTCTTTTCAATTCGGATCAAATAAGAATTATAAAACATTAATAAATAAATTAACAAAACTTATATGATCAATCCCCCCTCTTCCGGAATTCTACATGAATAAAATAAGAAAGTTCTTCAAGATCAATTCGAGGAAGATTAATAATCCTAATATATTTATCAACTGCAATATGAATATGGTAAAGAGATCATACAACCAATTTCTTCACCAGAACCGTAGCATGATACTTTTCCAGGTGCATAGAGATTTCGTAGGAGGGCTAGCTTGAAGTGGTAAATAGAGCAAAATGAAAGCCACCACTGCCGACATTTTCAATTGTCAACTTGTCTCCCGGCTCATCCTCTTTCCAAAATGAAGCCAAGTATATATGGTGATCGATGAGGCAGAAGAAGTTTTTGAGTCAAACAAAGCTTTCGATCAGGTTAATATAACCTGTTGAGATCAATTCGAAATTGAAGATAATATACAACATTTTCTTGCTTTTGATATAAACTGTGATGGAGAGTAGTGGTCAATTTTGAACGTAAATAGGAGATGAGAATATATAACCGCAAACTCAATGGGATAGTGATCGGTTTTGACAGTAGTTATCTGAATTACAAATTGCAATTGCAGTTAACAACTTGCACGTCACCCTTCTCTTTTTTTCTTCCAGAAAAAATTGTTTTTTTGGGTTTATTCAGTTTTAGCTTCTAATTTAAAATGATTTGGCTGTTTACTTTTTTGGCCTTTTTTTATTTAGATCTGATTTGGTAGGATTAATTTAAGGGAAGGACAATTTAAGGGATATCTGAATGTTTAACCATGGCAGTTCCATAAGCCAAATTGGCTTAATTAATACTGATAATAAAACCATAAGGAAAAAAAAAAGACTGTTCATATCTATTGTTATTTAAGTTCTTCCCCTGAAGTTTTGTGAATTTCGTTTTTGCCCTGCATTTGTCAATAATTGCAAAATTGTCCTTATTATTGTTGCTGCGTGGCCTCCTACTTTTTTGATATTTTCACAACTGCCGTGAGAAGTGCCCCAGATAAAAGATTTCGGGACGATTTCAGACTGAGGAATTTGAGCTTCTTCCTTATGTTTCGTTCGGTTTCCATTTGTGTTTTTCATTGTTGATTTCATATTCCGCTTGCAGTTCAAGGTGAAATCAAAGACCGCAGCAAGAATTACAGTATGATTTGGAACTCAGATATTTGGGCTTCTTTGTTCTTCTTCGATTCTTGATTTTCATATTCGAGTAACAATGAAAGTTTTCAGATTTTGATTTGGGAATTGGTTTTTGTATGTTGGGTTTGTTGACTGACATACAAATTTAATCCATAAAACAAGTTTGGTTGCATATGTCCACTTATGCATTACACAAATTAAGCACTAGGTTTGTGTTTTATGGGTTTACTCCTCAATTTTAATTTTAGTATGTTTTCTTTCTGCTGGTGGAAACTCTTTTTGACCCTTCTGATCAAGATTTACAATCAAGCTGATTGTATTCTTGGTATATATATCAACTCTGAAAAAGGTAGCTCATCTCTCTCAACTCCATTCCATTTTCCTTTTTTTTTCCTTTTTTTTTTGGCGACAAATCGACAATATGATCTTGAAACATAGGAGTTCTATGTGACATTCATTACTTTGATAGCAGTAATTTAAACTCAAATTCAGTTTTTGACCAATGGAATGTTTAATATTTTGTTTGAATTTACATATCAGACAGCTGTATTAGGATGGATTAAGCCTAGGATTGAAGAGTTGGTTTAAAACTTTGCAATAGCTTTATTTGTTAATTTATTATATATAAGGTCATGATATTGATGCACAAACATATAATTGGTCGAAGTTTCAACATCTATTGCTATACATGGTTAATGTAATTGTCAGATTTGTACATAGGCTTTTCTTTTTACCTTTTTTATACTCTATTGTGGTTTCTAATGGGAAGTTTGAGATCGCTTTTTTAATTTTGATTTGTCTTGCATGTTGGTTATGTATCAGATTGGTTGTGGCTATTTTGTGAAGGTTTTTTGATAGATTCCAGATTTTGGCATTGAAATTGTATGCGTAGCTCTAGTTCTTAGACTATATTTCATACTACTATATTAGAAATATTTGAAGGAGAAGAATCAAATTAGTGTTTGAGGAATCAATAATAAGGAGTCAAAGGGTGTCGACCAAAAACTGAGTTAGATATTTACTTATCTATATTTTACTTACATGTTAATGATTTGATTTATATTGAATGCTGCTAATGTATTAGTATTTTGGTATTGTGTAGTTATTGATTGTATAGGATTGTAGTTTACTACGTTGAAAACAAGGTGTTTGTGTACCTTTTTTTTATTGTTGTTATTTGATGGGCCTGTCTATTTGGTTATTATTTGTGTCTGTTTTAAGATTTTAATGTTTATAGGATTTTGAAATCTATCATGTATTTCAATTATAATTTTTGAAATTAGCTACTTTTTTTGGGTTATTTCTTTTAAATTTTTTTGAATATATGATTTTTGTTACAATAGTGATAGTTGCAGTCTTTTGATTATAATTTAAGTTGAGTTGCTGCTATCCTACCATTACGGAATCAGGGCGTTGAGTTTTTCTAATGGAAAAAAAAAAAAACTTAATGAAAACATCAGTATCAATTGTTTGGTTGGGGTTGATAATTTTTGTTCTGTTTTCAGTGTTGATTCTTTCACTATCTGCAATCAATCTCATTCTCTCAGGTGCTTATCTGTTCCTTTGTTTGGATTAGCTGTTTAAGTTTTTTGGTTTGGTTTGCATGTTAGTAATCTTTTTTGTTTAATCAAATTGGGTGTCTGACTGTTTTGCAGACGTTTCTTTCTGTTTTTCCAACGGTGATCCTCAGTGTCAGGACATGTATTTACTTTATCTTTTTTTTTTTTTACTTGCAAGTTAATGGTTTGGTTTGTATTGGAAAAACTTTCAATGTATTAATATTTTGGTCTTGGTGAGGTTCGCGGTGAGTACTTTTTAATTTCGTATTATTTGATGTGCCTAGCTGAATGGTTATGGGTGTGTATGTTTTAAGAATATTGGTGTTTAGACAAGATTTTAATATCTATCACATATTTTAGTTTACACTTTAGACGTCATCTGGTCATGCATTTTGTTTTGGCGTTGTTTCAATTACATTTGGTATCGCAATTGACTATACAAGGACAAATTCTGTATAATGGTACAGGAAAAAAAGACAGATGTTTTTTTTTATGTATTATACTTGAGTTTAAACAACAAACAATGCAAATGTGTAATTGCAGTTGTCTACATAATATAAATTCTTTTAAAATGGTATAAAAATAAGGATGAATGTTCTTTACATAATTTTAAATGACAAACAATGCAAAAGTTTATTATTTCGAAAGAACTATCGTTATTTTCAATGGCATCTCTGGGTTTTTATTTTCTTAAAAAAATAGAAAGTCAACAACATCAAGCTAAACTTTTATTGTTTCAATTACATGACGAGCTATAAATGATAGTTCTTTCAGTTATTTTTTCTTCTGTTCTTTTTTCCTCTAATATTGCATTATGGCTTTCACTGAAATTAAATATTATCTTTCCGCTAGGTTTTCACACTTGAATTACTTCTGTTGTCTATTCTCAGAGAAAATAGTGGTTAACACAAGCTTGAATAGGTGCGTCTTCATCAATCTAAATATTCTTGAGTCACAGGAATACAAAACAAGGTACACATTTAAAGATGAAAATATGGCCATAATCGACATTCGGTCTTCATTGTTTGCTAATATCAAATTTCGTACACCTCAATAAAATTGCAAGTTCTCAAGCCTGAACTATGCCCCAAAATTAATGCCAAGCTCAGGCCAAAGCACAGGTTCTTCTGTCACAGAAACATCAAACATACTCAATATCGGCAACCTCATCTTACAGGACGCAGATGAAAAAAAGGTAGCAACTTCTAAAAGGACATAATTTATTTTTTATTTTTTCCTTTTAAAGCTTGTTTTTCACCTGTTGTTATGTGTATTAAAAATATTAAAACCATCAGAGAAACTTCTCTCAAAGAGAAAATCATGGTCACCAAAAGAAAGCACTCTGAATCAACTGTTGGAGTCTGCTAAAAAAACAAAAAGGTTTCAATCTTTACAAGTGTCCATCTATTCTTCCTTAATGTAGATACTAAAATATTTAATGACTTTTACATCATAATTGACAGGGACGCATGATGCAGTAGCAAGGACACAGCAAAACCGGATTAACTCAGACATGATATGTATAGTCAAATAGTTTTTGGTGTGTGTGTATATTAACAGTTAAATCTACAGCACTGTAATCGCTACAGGAAAATGACTTTTTGATGTAAAATAGTTTTTGGTGTGTATATGTATATCAATTACCAAATCAAATGTGTTGTAATTACTCTAACGGATCTTTATATCCTACTTAACTATTATTTATTTTTAAATCGACATGTCTCACTTTGTTACTATTAATTTTGTTTCTTAATATTAATAATCAAAACAAAAATATTTAAAACAGTCAATAACGGGTACCGCAGCGGGCACATAGCTTCTATAACACAAAACATTATGAGATTCAATCTTGACCAACTCCTTCTCACCATCTCCACAATCACCATTTATATTGACCAACTCCACAATCTGTCCAGTCCGTCCGATTCTCCCTCCTCGACCGCCCCACCTCCCCTAGCCTCTCCATCTCCGTCTTGCCGCACGGCTCCGGCAGCCACCACCGGAGCGCGATGAAGAAGCAGATCAACACCACCTGGAAGGGTTTCACCCTTTTAAAGGTCGATGCACCAAACCTTCGATTCCTCTCGGTTGATGGTGATTTTGAGGAGGTTATCCTTAAAAATACCTCAAATCTTGTTGATGTCACCATTTGTTTGTACTTCGATGATGAAGGACCTAGTAATTTGCTCAATTTTGTTGGTCACCTGCCTCAAATTCAAAGTCTCAGATTGAGGAACTGCTTTCCAAGATGAAGATGATGAGTATGCTGTTGCGTTAGAAGTCAACTCTTGGTTAGATCACAATTGGAGTGATCAATTCTCACAACTGCGGCTTGTTCATATAGTTGACTTCAGTGGTGTCAAAACTGTGTTTGATCTCCTTCTCGCTCGTCAGGATCGGCGGCGTCGAAGGCAAGAGCGTGAAACGCGCCTTGGCCGCTCTCATCCATCCCTCCTCCCACAGCCAGAGCCGCCGTGCCGACTTCCATCCCCGGCCCAGCCAGCTCTCCGCCATGTCGAAGTGCAGCGAGTAATTCTGATGGGAAACAATAATTTGAACAAATTGAAGTCGGATCCTGGTTTTCCGGCGAATTGAAATGGGTAATGGGTGTGGGTATCCAATCCTCAGTTTTCATGGCCTTATGAAATATGAATCATGGACTTGCTGCACTTGAAGAATGGTTCTTTTGGTTTATTCAAACAAAGTTTGACTAATATTTGTGTAAGCAGGAGCAACACACAGTTTCTAGATGAAGGTTGACTCGACTAATCTGGTCCAATTTGAAGGCAGAGGGGGGTCCCTATCAAAAATTAATAAAGAAATTGATGCTGCCAATCTTAACGGTAACGGTTCTATAGTTCTCTAAAGAACAGATATGTTTAAGTAACATGTGAGACATTAAGAGATACCAAAGACGTATTTAGTGTTGTTTCCGATTAACCTATAAAATGAAGATAAAAAAATCTTCTAGTTTTGTTTTTTAAAGAGGAAATATCTTATTGAATTGGTACTAGTATTATATATATTTATCTCTTATCTACATTGAACTATTTTTAGAGATAAAACAGCATTTACCTCGACCATAACATACAAAACTTGCTAAAAACAGAGAATCCATAACATCGCGACCATGACAAAGAGGTTAGGTGAAATCCCGTGAAGGAAAGAAACAGGCACCAGGAGGTACACAACTTCTTGAAGCATCACCCTATGTAATAATGAGCAAACCTCATTTTGAAAAGCACCTGTAAGAGTAGATGCGCAACTGTTTGATCTTCAACAGAGAGGAACGAGTTGAGACCGATCAGATTCAAAAGAATCCGACCGGGGAGGATCGCTGATCATGACAAAAGAGAACCCATTAAGGAAAGGTGATAAAAGTAGTAATAAACGGAGAATTGATGCTTTGGAACCATCGAAACAACAAGGCCCAAAGTATAGACAAGCTCCGAGAGGCGCCGCCCGAAACGGCGGGGAGAATAAAGAAAAGACAGCCGAAAAGCATAGAAACAATCCTCAAGAAGAGGGAAAATCGGATTTTCATCTCTCTCCTAAACTTCCAAACCATAGATCCAGATCAAGCAAGGGAGAGAAGGAGAGGAAGAAACCCAGACGGGTGGGTTTGGAAGAGAGAAGGCAGAGAATTTTTTAGAGAGAGAAAAGTTTGTCTTCTTATTTGAGTTATGTAGAACTTAGAAGATCTAAATCATCAGTTGATGTAATCAGTATTAATTAAGCCAATTTGGCTTATGGAACTGCCATGGTTAAACATTCAGATATCCCTTAAATTGTCCTTCCCTTAAATTAATCCTACCAAATCAGATCTAAATAAAAAAAGGCCAAAAAAGTAAACAGCCAAATCATTTTAAATTAGAAGCTAAAACTGAATAAACCCAAAAAAACAATTTTTTCTGGAAGAAAAAAAGAGAAGGGTGACGTGCAAGTTGTTAACTGCAATTGCAATTTGTAATTCAGATAACTACTGTCAAAACCGATCACTATCCCATTGAGTTTGCGGTTATATATTCTCATCTCCTATTTACGTTCAAAATTGACCACTACTCTCCATCACAGTTTATATCAAAAGCAAGAAAATGTTGTATATTATCTTCAATTTCGAATTGATCTCAACAGGTTATATTAACCTGATCGAAAGCTTTGTTTGACTCAAAAACTTCTTCTGCCTCATCGATCACCATATATACTTGGCTTCATTTTGGAAAGAGGATGAGCCGGGAGACAAGTTGACAATTGAAAATGTCGGCAGTGGTGGCTTTCATTTTGCTCTATTTACCACTTCAAGCTAGCCCTCCTACGAAATCTCTATGCACCTGGAAAAGTATCATGCTACGGTTCTGGTGAAGAAATTGGTTGTATGATCTCTTTACCATATTCATATTGCAGTTGATAAATATATTAGGATTATTAATCTTCCTCGAATTGATCTTGAAGAACTTTCTTATTTTATTCATGTAGAATTCCGGAAGAGGGGGGATTGATCATATAAGTTTTGTTAATTTATTTATTAATGTTTTATAATTCTTATTTGATCCGAATTGAAAAGAGAATATGAGTAGTGACGGCTAAAGGTATGGCGCCAACAATGTCGAATTTCATCGACCTGGCGCTCCTCGACCTCGGGATCCGCAAGATCGCCATCTACACCACCTTCTCCGCCGTCAACGTCGTCACGGCGCCGTTCCCTCCCTCCGCCGCGCCGCTCCAAACGGTGATCCGGCCGCGACACCAACTCCTCCTTCGTCAACGTCTACCCTTACAACCCCTCTCTTTCAGGGGCTATTAGGCCATCTCAAGTCGGGTCGGGCCACTCCGCTCCGGAAAGAAGGGGTGGCTCAGGTGTACATCTATGAGCTGATTGATAAGCAAGTGAGGGTGGGACGCAATTAGGGGATTCTGTTTTCGAATATGACCAACAAGTACAAGAACGTTGACTATCGCTCTAAGTCTGATAGCGTTCTTGGAGCTTTGGGCTTCTTGAAGATTGGTGGTTGGTCAATTCTTGGTCTTTGCTTTCCTCTTGCGTGGTAATGCTGCTATATCTAAATTGTGGCTCATCATCGTCGGCTGGAAAAGAGTATGGGTTTTACCCATTTAAAGTAGGTGATACTTACCCAAACCTAACATTTTGGTATTACCCGCTAATATTATTAGGTGGGTATAAACCCACGAGTATTACTCAATGAATTGTAATGCCAACCTTACATTTACTTTTAAACCCAGGAGGCTATTATCTACAGACTTATATTTGGGAATGATTATCATGGTTTTGCAAAGGGGTACTAAGCCTAAGAAGATTCTTTACGTGAGTGGAAGAGGCTTAGTTCAACTCGATAAGAAGACTACATGATGCTATACATGTATGATGTATCCTTTACTGCATTGTTTGCATTTGTTACTTTAGACATTACAGTTCTCTGTCCGTCTTGCTTATTTTATTTTTCATTTGTTTTCGATTTTGATTTTTGGATAACCTGGGTGTTACCATGTATATTCCTGCAAATTATACGTAGGTGTGAACGGAGAAGAGACAAGGATTTAAGGTTTTGGAGATGCATAAAAATTTGATACTGATTGAATGGTTGTTTATGTATTCTTTGCTCATTTGTTTTCTCCTCCATCGGAAATTCAATGGATTTTGGTAAATGCAGAAGTTGATTGTCCCACCACAGGCTTTTTCAATGAAAATTGTGATTTCAGATTAATTTTCTCACACTTATCTCTATTAATTACATGAAGAAGAGGAGGAGAAAGAACGTCCTTTGCTATCTCCATTACTTATTTTGCTGTCTCTTTTGTTGGTGAAGTTGAATCTTTAAAAAACCGCTCTGGAATAGGAGAACGAACATCCTTGAACCAAGAACAGTCCTTTGATTTTTTTGTATCTCTTACTATGTAACTCTGTAATATGGCAACTGTACACAATTATATATGGATCAATTGTATCTAAAAAAATACATGGGAGTTGATTGATTAAGTTTTTTTAATTTAATTTATTTGCTACCATGTAAATGAAAAAAAAAATATCATAGTTAAGAAAACAAAGTCGCATTTTTTGGTATAACCCGTTCACACACGTGAGCGCAGGTCTTTTCGCGAAAGATTATCTAATGTTAAGCGGCTAGGAATAAATAACCATGATATTTTAAGATTATCTATAGAAGATTATCATGTTGCTAATGTTCAGATATTTTAAGATTATCTCCCATGACATCCACGAGTTCGATTAACTCACATAAGACAACAAGCCCGTTCAAATAGGTCACTTACAAATGATGGAGCTGTCCCGTATGCTGCTCGCAATGGTGAGCCTAATGAGTTAACCTCATTGGTGCTAATTGATCATGTTATTTTTATTTTAGAAAACAACTTATAATAAAACTATATTTTGTCACTTATATCCAGATTTACCTAATGCTACCATGAACAATCATGATGAGAACGTGAACAATGTGGCAACCAATAATGATGATGGACATACCAACTACACTGAAGCCGTGAATATCGATGAAGATGAAAGTAGTGACAGTGAGCATGCAAATGGTCATGAGGCGCAATACTAATGTTAAAAACGTAAAAAAAATTAAACGCACGCGCGAGCGCGGCCTTTCGCACGCGCATCGCGCGTGCAGAAAGGCTAGTCTTAATAATTACTAATTAGTAATTTCTGTTTAAAAAAAAAAGTAAAAAAATCAAAAAAGAAAAAAGAAGAAAAAAAAAAGGACGTTTTAGTTGATCAAAGTCGTCTAGACTAACATAGACGACGTCAGTTTCTCCTTGACCGTACAGAAGACAACAGCATCCAGCATATCTCTCTGTCCACGCCAGAGGCCCGAAAAAAAAAATGAAGCTGATGAACTTATCAGACAACCAGAAACAGGAAGAAGAACAAAGTCGCAAGAACTCGATGGAAGAAGAGCTTCATGAAGCAGCCCTCAAAGGCTCCGTACCTGCACTCCTCGACCTCCTCAAACGACACCCTCACATCCTCAACAACACCCTCACATCTCCCTCCGACACCCCCTTACACGTCGCCGCCATTCTCGGCCACTCCGCTTTCGCCGCCAAGTTACTCGCCTTAAACCCCGAGCTCGCCTCCCGGCTCAACCTCCAAGGCTCGTCCCCTCTCCACCTGGCCGCAGCAAAAGGGTGCGTGGACATAGTCAAAAGCCTGGTGCGGGTCAACGCTGATCTGGGTCTGGTGTGGGACCGGGACGGGTTGACTCCTCTGCATCTTGGGGTGATCAAGGGAAGGGTTGAGGTGGTGGCTGAGTTGGGCCGGGTTAGACCGGAGGCGGTGAGGGTGTTGACTCAGGGAGGGGAGAGTGGGTTTCACTTGTGTGTGAAGCATCATAGGTTTGAGGTGTTGAAGGTTTTGGTGGGGTGTGTTGGGAGAGATGATGACTTTGTGAATTGGAGGGATTGGGATGGGAACACTGTGTTGCATGTGGCTGTGGCCAAGAAACAATTAGAGGTATGTTTTGTTGTTCATTTTATGTTTGAAATGTTACAAAGGTTTAGTCTTTAAGGTGTTAATTGTTAGCAAAAGCTTTAATTCTGTTCAGTTCATGAATTCAGTTGGCTATTTGGTGTAGAAATGGGAGCTGAAAGTTGAAACCTTCCTCTTGTTTTGAAGATTATAGTTGAGAGTTGAAACCTTTCTATTCTGAATAGGTAGTAGAAGTAGCATCTGCCCTGCTCTTTAGCATTAGCAATATGTATAATCCACCTGACTAAGACATTGCCATTAGCTATATGTCGAACTAACTGGATCACATTTCCTTCACTCTATTTGATCTAATGTTAGAGTATCTACTTAAATGTGCTGCATTTACCATTCATTGTTGCGTCAAGTGTGATCAACTGCACCACCAGTCAAGTATATCCTTTTTTCATGTTGAGTTTTCCTTATCTTTGTGCTTCCCCGATTTATGATTGTTATCATGAACACTATGTTCCTTGTTGGATTGGTAATAGAGGGATATGAGAAATTCTTGATTACTGCTTATTAGAGACCTATACCATTTTGCAGGTCATCAATTACTTGCTGGAAAATACAAAGATCGAAGTGAATGCCCAAAATGCAAATGGCTTCACTGCATTGGATGTCTTATCGCATAGTACTAGAGATTTACGAGACTTGGAAATCAAAGAATCCCTTCAAATTGCCATTGCCCCAAAAACCATGAAGAAGGCACCGACTGTTATGTTTGATCAGGATCAAGATACGGTTCAAGTTTCCTCCACAACACAGCCACTGATGTCAAAGAGAAGGAGTTTAAGGCAACTAGTATTTAAGCCGAAGCAGAAAGAAGTTGATTGGTTGGGTAGGAAACGAAGTTCGTTAATGGTTGTGTCTTCACTAATTGCTACAGTGGCATTTCAGTCTGCAATGAACCCGCCCGGCGGTGTTTGGCAGTCGGACTATCTGGAGGACAGCAATGGCAACCCTGTGGATAATCCACACCATGCTGGCCAGTCAGTGATGGCCGATACACAAGCACAGCAGTATGGACTTTTCATGATTTCCAATACACTTGCATTCCTTTCATCACTGAGCATAATTCTATTACTTGTGAGTGGATTGCCTCTGAGGCGTCGCAGATGGTTGTGGATTCAGATGGTAATCATGTGGCTTGCAATCACAGCGCTAACAGCTACATATTTTATTGGACTGATATTTATGACGCCAGGACAGCAGAAGGGGGGTTATCTGTATCATGTCACCCAAGTTTCTGTGCTTGTATGGCTGGCACTGATGGGGATCGTGTTTATTGGTAATGCTCTTCGAGCAATAGTATGGCTACTTAGAAAGTTTGGATGCATGAAGCAGAAACCTCAAGATGATTCGCTTTTTGAAGAGTATGACATTGATGACATTTGAATACGAGATTAATCTTCGCTGTCTGAATCTGGAAATGCTGTTTTTCTTGTTGCAGTGGAGGTATCATCCCCAGATGAGGGCATCCTTTCGAAATTTTCCTAGAGAAAATCAGTTACGGAGGATGTTGAATTCGTTTGAAAGGCGTGTATTGCAATTATTTGTCTTAATATATATAGTTGCTTTCTATAGTGTCAATATACATGATACATCTATCTTGTAAATCATGTGTGAGAACTTTATAGCAGCAGGGGCTGCAATCTCTGAAGTTTTGATAGTGCAAAATCTGTTCATAGCGCATTTGGAAATTGCTATTATGTACATCTGTACTCGCTTTACGAAACAAGTTTCTTTCATTCATATCGAAAATATTGAATATAGTTGGTTTTATTCACAGTTTTGGTATCTTAATATCTAAGAAGCAATATCTATAAGAGGGATTAAGAGCTAGAGTTGACCACAGTAGTTTCGTAACTTCTCTGCTGTAATATCTCCTGCGTTTCATCTGAAATTTACTATTCTCTCTGCGTTTGAAGTTAATTCCTCTTCAAGCTAGTCACGACGATTTAATATACTTGTGACACTTGTACTTGCTTGTGACAGCAGTCGAGAAATAAGTGTAGGCTAGCACCACATGTGTTCCCTCCCTTACAAATGTCAAGCATGCAGAGACCATCACAACCCAAAAACCAACACCTCTTCAAATTTATCCACGCAAACCAACCTCAGCCGTAGACACCAAAAACCAAAACCAAGTCTCATCCAACAAGAACAACCAGAGAAATGGAGAGGAGAATATTTGTAGGAGTTCGAAAGAATACACATATTAAGCGTAATAAGAAGAAGCTGCTCATCAGAGTGTTAGACTATCTCACTTCTGATTCTTACATGTTTGCCCCTTTAATTTCTCGTCCACCTTCTGCGTTTACCTCATCCATCAAGAAGTCTGTCACAGGTTTGTTTTTTTTTCTTTCTATTGTTCGGGGACTAATGTTTTTGCCTTATTTCTGTTAATGGATTTCCAATATTAAATATGATACATATGGAAAATTTTAGGAGTGAAAGTAAAGAAACCTGTTATTAGAGAAAAGAAGAAGTTGCTCAAGAATGTTGGTGACTATCTCAAGTCAAACTGTTATATGTATGCGCCATTGCTTGCTCCACCTCGTTCAATTAGTAGGTCTTCACTGTACGTTGAGAGAGTCACCACCACCTTGGAAGTTTCAAAGAGGAAAGTAATTTTGAAAGGCTATAAACCAAATGAAAAGTTGGGAGACTTGGAGGATCAAGCTTCCAAGGGCTCTCTTCCTGAAGAAATCGTTAAGCAGCGAGCATCAGTGCAGCAAGGAACAGTCAAGCACAAGGAAACGGTGAAGCAGATGGTTCACAATAGTTGTCGCTCTTCTATGCCAGGCAGGACTGTTGGAAAGAATCAAAATGTGGTAGTCAACTAAACCAATATCGAAAAGAATTGCTGGGCTCCCAGATAAGGCATCTGATAGTTGAGTAAATATTTGGAGACAACATTCGTGTACTTAACTGGTTTGTAGTTTAAGTTGTGTGTGTGTTGGAGCAAGAATGGACTGTAGATAATACTGTTATACAATGATGTCTTTTTGGTGGTAGAAAAAAAAAAGAGAAGCAAGTTTCATCCATAATTGTTTTCTCATTTTCTGCTGCGTTTTTCATTTTCACTTGTGTTAATTAGTTTCTGAAATATGGACTTCATGATGCCCCTGTGGACTTCATGAATTTGTGAATTGGAGGGATGGGGATGGTAACACTGTTGCATGTGGCTGTGTGACCTGTGTCCAAGAAACTATTAGAGGTATGAGTGTTGTTGATTTCTGTTTGAAGTGTTACAAAGGTTTAGCCTTTAGTTATGTTCAGTTCATGAATTTAGTTAGCCATTTGGTGTAGAAAAGGGAGATGAAATTTGAAACCGTCCGTTTGTTTTGATGATTGAAGTTGAAACCTTTCTATTCTGACTAGGCAGTAGAAACAGGGCATAGTCTCTGCCCTGCTCTTTAGCAATATGTATAATCCACCTGAACCAAGACATTCCCATAAGCTATCGAACTAACTTGATCACATTTACTTCACTTCATTTGAATCTAATGTTATGTTCTTTGAATGTGTAACATTTTTCATTCATTGTTGCCTTAATGTGATCAACTGCACCGCCAGTCATGTGTATCCTTTTGTCATGTTGTGGAGTTCTCCTCATTTATGCTTCACCCAATTTATGTTTGTTAAGATGAACACTATGTTCCTTGTTGGATTGTTAATAGAGGGATATGAGCAATTCTTGATTATTGCTTATTAGAGACCTATACTGTTTTACAGGTGGTAAATTACTTGCTAGATAATACAAAGATTGAAGTAAATGCCCAAAATTCAAATGGCTTCACTGCATTGGATGTCTTATCGCATAGTACAAGAGAATTATGTAGCAGCCGGGGCTGCAATCACTGAAGTTTTGATAGTATAAAATCTGTTCATAGCTCCTTTTCTGGGAAGAGTGAGAGGAAATTGGAAATTGCTGTTGTATACATCTGTACTTTTACTAAACAAGTTTCTTTCATTCCTTGAAATTATTGAATAAATTCAGTGTTATTCACAGTTTTGGTATCTTCATATCTAAGAAGCAATATCTACAAAGAGCTAAGATGGACACAGTCGTCGCTTCTTCTCTGCTGTCATATCAGCTGCGTTTCATCGGAGTCTTACATTTTCCGGTACAATTGTAAATGGGACTTTTCATACCGATGTAAAAGAAACTTCATCAGTTCATTTGTCAAATATAAGTCCATTGTAGCACCTTCCATATATCGTCTTCTTCACCATTCTGGTGAGGACAGAACAGACTGAGAAGGAAGAGATAGAAACAGATTGAGAAGGAAGAGACAGAGCCGCAGCCACGTGGGATCGAGAAATAAGCTTAGGCAGCACCACCTGAGTTCCCTTCCTTACAAATGTTAAGCATGCATGCAGAGACCATCACAAAGCAAAGCTTGTCTATCCAAACACAAACACCTCTTCAAATTTATCCACACAGCCACTCAAACCCTATATAAATTATAAACCAACCTTAGAGGTAGACACCAGAAACCAAAACTATATCTCATCCATAATAGTGTTCTCATTTTCAGCTGCGTTTTCGCTTGTGTTAATTAGTTTGTGAAACATGGACTTCATGATGCCCCTGAAGAATATGGGCGTCGACACCAACCTTCTAGAGGCCCTCCACGACCTTTTGGACTTCTCCGACGAGCAAAACCAGGCGAGCCACCAGGCACCGTCACGCCAATACGTCCGAGAAGCCAAGGCCATGTCGGCTACTCCTGCGGACGTGAAGGAGACTCCGAACGCCTTCATCTTTGTGATCGACGTGCCGGGGCTCAAGCCGGACCAGATCAAGGTCCAGCTGGAAGACGACAACGTTTTGGTTGTGTGCGGCGAGAGGAAGAGGGAGAAGGAGAGGGACCAGGGAGTGAAGTACCTGAGGATGGAGAGGAGGCTTGGCAAGTACCTCAAGAAGTTTGTGCTGGCGGAGAATGCTGATACAGAGAAGATCAGTGCTGAGTATCAAGATGGAGTATTGACTGTGGTAGTGGATAAAAAGCCGCCGCCGGAGCCGAAGAAGGGCAAGACTGTTGAGGTGAGGGTTGTCAGCAGCCAAGGATGTCAAGGTGGCCAGTTGGGCCAAGAAGGTCAAAGTGGAGGGCAAATAGTTCAAGGTGGTTTCCTAGGTGGCGAAGGCGGCGCACAGAAACAGGAAGGAGGCCAAGATGGCAATAGCCATATCTAGACAAGGTCTGCATGGAAGGATGTTCCCCTTTTGCACCGTTTGTAATATCGTATATATGCTTTAATTTTGTATGTTTTTGTTTTCAGAGTCCTTTACTATCCATATATATAAGGAATAAGAAAGAAATATGAGGAAGGTAGGTCTGTCTGTAGACTGTACTCTGTAGTACACTAGTGTCTCGGTTCTGTGTAAATATCTAGCTCTACATATTTGTAATCTTAATGTTCTCCGATGTGAAATTATATAGTCGTATATATAATTTGCTTTGAATAGTCACCGGAATATGATCCTAGTTCTCGTTTCAATCCCAGTCACCGGACAATAATATAGCCGGAAATGGCAACACGTGGGCGGTGGGCCGGTGGCTGCGGCAGAGCTGAAACTTCCACCTAGAGGCAGGTTAAGAGTTTCTCTTCAGAGCCCAAAATAATGGATTGGGCTGTTTGTGTTTAACCCAATCCAGTTCTACTATACCTCTTCCCGCACCTTCTCGACCGTTTAAGAAGACTGGAAAGGAGTAAAGACGAACCTGCTAGAACCTCCTTACATCCTTCCACGTGTCTCCAGAACTTTCCAAACTTCTCCCACACAGCCATCAACGCCACTCCCTCCCTCTCTCCCTCACTTATAAATCCCCGTTACCGCTGCCCCGAAATATCCACTCAGAAATTCCAAAGCATTCAAGAACACACAAAAGCTCTCAGAATCAAACTTTCCCCAAACCACGAAGAGAACAATGGATTTCAGAATCATGGGTGTGGATGCTCCAATCTTGACAGCACTGCAGCACCTGGCGGACCTCCCTGAGGAAGCAGAGAAGACCTTCAACGCGCCGACCCGTACCTACGTCCGCGACGCCAAGGCCATGGCTGCGACTCCGGCCGACGTGAAGGAGTACCCGAATTCCTATGTGTTTGTGATCGACATGCCGGGGCTCAAGTCAGGGGACATCAAGGTGCAGGTGGAGGATGACAATGTGCTTCAGATCAGCGGAGAGAGGAAGAGGGAGGACGAGAAAGAGGGGGCTAAGTATGTGAGGATGGAGAGGAGGGTTGGTAAGTTTATGAGGAAGTTTGCGCTGCCTGAGAATGCCAATGTTGAAGCCATTTCTGCTGTTTGCCAAGATGGTGTTCTGACTGTCACTGTGGAGAAGCTGCCGCCGCCTCAGCCAAAGAAGCCCAAGACTATCGAGGTGAAGATTGCTTAAGAGTTTATGTGTGATGTGGGTTGGTTTCTGAATAATTAGGGTGATGGGTATGAGCGTGCTTTCCATATGATGTTTTGTGTTTGTGGTCTCATTTCTACTGTTTTCCAATCGGATGTATTATGAATGGTTTCATCTATGAAGCTAAGTTTAATCATCTCCCTCCTCTTTTTGTTTGTTTTCAAAGCAAAATCCTGCAAATCTCTCAATGAGCCAATGGGTAACACAGATTATGACGAACTAGAGAAATAATCAATCTAATAAATCCTTAATTTCAAACCCAAAGGGCCCTGAAGGGGTATTGGGTACGATTTGCCAGTCTATACAATAACTTCAACTTTGAAATTTCCTTGTTAATCAAAGTGAATACAACAATGTTAAGAATGACAAAACTGGTTTTGGATGCAAAAAAGGGAAGTAAGATTCTGATTTCATCCGCAACAACTACAGTTTGGCCTATTCACCATAGCATGTGCCCAGATTTTAAACAAATTGGTAGTGGGTGGTACAACAATTCTCTTACTTGCATGTCGATGTTTGCGAGTGTTATCTTCATTTCTCAAATCAGGTTCCTCTGATTGATCAGAGCGTTTTCTGACAAACAAAGCAATGAAGAAGCCTTCTTTGTCCTCAACAGGATCAGTTCGACGCAGGCGTTCAGCTGCAAGGCAACAAACCCAGGAAGATTGGGAATGTGAATATCTGATTGTTTACATAACTTAAATGTCAAGTATAAGACTGGTGCTTACCGCCGTTGAAAACCGGAAAACCACGGCGTTGCCATTTGGGAAACAGAGTTTCAAGTTCAAAACCATAAGATTCAGCAAGAGGTAGAACAGAATTGACGACATCCTCATTTTCAATTTGGTTGACAGAGCATGTGCTGTAAACAATTCTTTCCACTTCTGGAAAAGATAATGCATGAGCCAGAGCTTTTTGCTGAAATGCCGCAAGCTTGTTCAGTCTTTCTGTCTCTGTGAAGTCAGTAGTGTGACCAGGAGCAGAAGAAGGGAGCAAGTGATCTAATCTTGCAGAAGCTGTCCCGGATCCAGAGCAGGAAGGATCCAAAAGAATGGCCTGAACCTGCAACATCGAATATAGATGAGTATCCCATAAGCACAAGTTTCTGTACCAAAAGCCTACAAGTGAACAAGATTCCACAGTAGTTGCAACAAGCAGTAATATTAGCCATGCAGATCTTAATCTGACAACAGATGTCCCACCTTGGAATATGCAGGATCCTCAGGGTTCAACTGTAAGAAATCTCCGTGCAGAACCTTAATATCTATAGTCCAGGTTAAGTCAAATGTCTTCTCAATTTCTCATATGAAGATGATAATAGAAGATTAGATGAAGGACTAAAAACTGGCCATAAGATACGATTATTCTGAGCCTGACCACAGATGTCAAAATAATTTGTGAGCCTACTCCCAAATACTACTATTTCAAAAGCAATAAGAGAACAAGCAGAGAATAAACAAAAAGGTCTGACGGATACTAGAGGCACCCGAGAGTCTGATCGTCTCTTTTAGTCGTTTAACCCTCTCTTCATTCAGCTCACATGCTATGACTTTTCCTTCATCTCCCATAAGAGCTGCTAGGTGGACTGTTTTATTTCCTGGAGCTGAGCATGCATCAAGAACCTACAAGAAGATATTATTCAAATTCTGCAACAA
This sequence comes from Fragaria x ananassa, assembly GCA_034370585.1. Lineage (NCBI taxonomy): Eukaryota > Viridiplantae > Streptophyta > Magnoliopsida > Rosales > Rosaceae > Fragaria > Fragaria x ananassa. Next base: position 5,680,879 of record CP139769.1, on the reverse strand, counting down.
ATCATAGAAGAGAAAGATACACGCATAGCTGAAGAGAAGCGATGCAAATAGTGAGGTAGATACTCCACCCACCTCCCACCTCCCACCCTGGTTTTGGAGCAAGGGCAGCTGCAACCATAGAGCTTGCCTTTCCCTATAAGAAAATGATCAAAATAAAGCTCAAACATATCCAAGATATTGGTAAACTTTTATAGCAGCAGAACTGCGAAGACATGAAGAAAACTACTCAGAATTCTTACTTGCATGAAGACACTTCCGTTGACAACTAGAGGATGGTCATGCAAGTCACTGCCGGGTGGAAGAATCAACAAGTCAGGAAGCAGATCATCCATTTATGTAACAAAGAAAACAAGAAACACCAGGAAATTAGTGTCCAAGTAACAGGGTATTTACTTCATTAGAATAACATAGAAAAGCTAAACTAAGCAACTTATTAGAATTTGGGAGATTAGGCTACAGTTGAAAGAGATACTTGAAAACTCCTTGCTTTAGCCCCTCCACTAAAAAATTTCTTCTTGTACTCTAAAAAACTACAGTTTAGCAAATATTTCAATCATAAAATTTAGAAATACCTTGTATTATTTCTGTAATTCAAGCAAGGCCGTATTGACATTGATTTTCAGAGTATTAACACGAACATACCGAGGTTTTGAAATCTCTGCAACAGTAATTAATGTCAGAATGTAATTCACTTATCAGCTCATATCCTAAAAGTTTAAACTTCAAACAAGTCTTTACAACTGCCCAATTGCAACATTTAACTAATTTGTTCCACTCTAGCAGTTCCCTAACTGAAAAGCAGGTTAAACAAGAAACGTGCACCAACCAGGAGTCTGAACAAGAGCTATCAACTCTTCAACACTCTTCACTTTTTTCTTCACTAAAAGGCGATCTAGAGCTGCCAGCAGAGCCCCTTTCCGAAGCAAGAGAAACCTCTCTGCATCACCAGTCGACGAAGTCACCTGTAGATGAAAATTCATAATAATTCATTAAAAAAGAAGAAGAAGAAAGCAGGGCCAAGCACACATGATTAAAATGAGACATTATGAACTCTCAAAAATCAATCTTCAAAAGCTAATCATAACTCTTAACAATTAAGATGAGCTCAAGCCTAGTAGCATTCGAACGAAAAGGGATCACCTGGCCAAAAAGAATATCATAGGTGACAATGTAAACCAACTCATCTTGCTTCTGCAATACCACAAGTAAAATCTTCAGTAAATTCACCACATTAACAAAATCAAACATGAATTGGATTGCGAATTTGAACAACACAGTACCCTCCACTTGCTATTCAGAACGTCTGCAGCATTCAACACCTGTTTGATGATCTTGAGATCTGAAAACAAACATACAGCAAAATCAAAATCACTTTTCTTGGCAGCAATTACTGAACCTAAGCACATTTTCGAATAAGGTGAAGCTCTTCAACTTACGCTTTAGGGTTTCGCAGACCAGAGCAAAGGTCCCCTTCTTGTTCCTCACCGACGGACTGTATACGAGCGATTTGATAGAGCCGACGGACCGCCGCCGGGAGTCGCCTTGGAGAGTTTGCTTCAAAACCTTCGCCGCCTCTCTCCTGGCGAACAGCGCCGACCTCTCCATGTTTAACTGGCGCCGCGTTTCCGACTTCTCGCCGGCCGTCGACGGCGGCGTCGCTGCTGCTCTCGTACGCGCCATCGAAGTCTCACAGTGAAAGGCAGCAGAGAGCTCAAACCACTGCAGTTAGTTATTTTAACACAAACAGATACGATGCCGTTTTGGGTCTAATAAATAAGAAGTATAAAATGCGGATCGCGGCTAAACCCTAACCCCCTGGAACCTGTGGAGCTCAGTCTGAGTTTTCAATAGAGGGAGAGAGATGAAGCCGGGAAAGAGGTCTGGCGGAGGAGGAGGGAGGTCATCGTCGTTCTCCGATAGACGTATGAACGAGTTCCGGAATCGTCTGGAGGCTTCGACCGAGTTAGACCACCGCTCCTCCGTCGACGAAATCGTGGACCATCTCCGCGGCGGTTACCCGGACTACGAGCGGCTCAAGCGTCAGGTCTTCAGAAGATTCGTCACGCAAACCCTAGCCTCTCCCTCGTTCAAGAGGTCCAAACCGCTACCGGTGATGAGCGGCTCGTCGGAGGAAGAAGAGGAGGAGGAGCTCGCCGGAAGTAAGAGGCGGAAGCGTGCGAGGAATGAGAAGGAAGAGAGATGGCAGCAGATAGAGGAGGCGCATATCCGGAAAATCCGGCAGAGTAACGGTCACGTGCCGTCGTCATCGTCGGCGGCGTCTGAGGAAGAAGATGGGGAGTCTACGTCGGAGGACGCGATATACGGCGAGGAGTTGGAACCGAAGTTTGATTTGATGAAATCGATGCTGCGGGAGTCGTATACGGATCCGAAGAGCGGCGGGAAATCCACGGCGGCGGAGCAGAAGAAGGGGAAGAATGTGGAAATGGATATTCCGGGGCGGGATAAGGTTAGATTAGTGGCCGGAATTAGAGGGCCGAGGCCGGAGACAGTTTCGAATAAGGCTGAAAGTGAGGCCAAGAGCTCTGTTTCGAGAGGTGTGGAGGTGAAGAGGAATGATGGGCCAAAGTTTAGTGATTTAGGTGGAATGCAGAAAGTGCTGGAGGAGCTGAACAAGGAGGTTATTAGGCCTCTGCGCCGGTCGTGGCTGCCGCAGTGGCTCGGAGTTAGGCCAATGTCTGGGATTCTGTTGTGTGGACCGCCGGGGTGTGGGAAGACCACATTGGCTCATGCCATTGCCAATGAGACTGGCATTCCCTTCTATAAGATTTCGGCCACTGAAGTTGTCTCTGGTGTTTCAGGTATGGCTTCCTTGCGATTTAAATTTGGTATATGCTTTGATAAAGGATCATGCTTCAGTTAGTAGCGAGTGTTGTTATCAAGCTGGTCATAACGTCTTACATTTTGAAGAAGTGTATTGTTATTTTGGATTATTGGGATTTGAAGTGTTAGAAGTTTGTGTTTACTTTTCTTTTTCCTTGTCATGTTAGGTGCATCTGAAGAAAATATACGAGATTTGTTTTCAAAAGCATATAGAACTGCCCCTTCAATTGTGTTCATCGATGAAATTGATGCAATTGCTTCGAAAAGAGAGAATATGCAAAGGGAAATGGAGAAGCGAATCGTTACACAACTGATGACTTGCATGGATCAATCTCATAGACCAGTACAGGCGGAAGATGCAAATTCTGACTCACAAAGTTCAGATCAGGCGTCTAGCTATGTTCTTGTTATTGGAGCCACAAATAGGCCTGATGCTGTCGACCCTGCTTTAAGGAGGCCTGGGCGATTTGGTCGTGAGATTCTTTTGGGTGTTCCTGATGAAAATTCAAGGCTTGAGATTCTTTCTGTGCTTACGCGCAAGCTAAAACTTGAAGATTCTTTTGATCTTCTAAAGATTGCTAGGTCCACACCAGGGTATGTTGGGGCTGATTTGGCGGAGCTGGCCGACAGGGCTGGTAACATTGCCATGAACAGGATTTTTGATGAAATCGATTCAACCATTGAGGAAGGCAAGGAAGATTTGTGCAGGCAACCTGAAGAAATGGAAAAGTATGCCATCAGTATGGCTGACTTTGAGGTAATCTAAAAGAAATTTGCATATTTGGATGCTTTGCTCACTCCTCACCTGGTGGAAAATTGTATTCTTATATTGAAACTAAATGCCTATAGTCTGCTGGATTTTTTAAACTCTTGAGATGACAGTGTTATTATTATATGACCTTCTTCAGGAAGCAGTAAAAGTGGTTCAACCTTCATCAAAAAGAGAAGGATTCTCGGCTATTCCTAATGTGAAATGGGAAAATGTTGGTGGGCTAGATCTTTTGAGGAAGGAATTCGACCGTTATATAGTCAGGCGTATCAGACATCCTGAGAACTATGAGGTATTTAATGTTTCTGCTTTAGTTTTCTTTTGTTTTTATCTTTGTGGTATGTTTGTATATGTGTTTTATAGAAGCTAGCTGTGTCCTTATTTATTGTTAAAAAGGCATCTTTGGAATGGCTGACCTGATGCAATAAATCTATAATCATAGTAGTATACTTATATCAATGTTCTTTTTATTGCTGCCCTACCTAATACTGTCCGCTCTCCATACTTCATTACTTCATGCTGCCACACATTAAAGTGCCTATAGTTATGTTTTGACATGGGTTGTGTTTTTTCAGAAATTTGGAGTAAATTCAGAAACTGGTTTCTTGCTTTATGGGCCTCCTGGATGCGGAAAAACACTAATAGCAAAGGCTGTTGCTAATGAAGCAGGAGCCAATTTTATTTATATAAAGGTCGGTCCTTGGTGTATCAAATTAGTATATTGTTTCATTTAGGTGACAAGAAGTTTGAGCTTCTTTTCATATTTTGTGATAATCTAATTTGATTTTGTGGCATTTCCTAACACATCAGGGCCCTGAGCTTCTGAATAAATATGTCGGAGAAAGTGAACTGGCAGTTCGGACATTATTTACTCGTGCAAGGACATGCTCACCATGCATACTTTTCTTTGATGAGGTTTGTAATCCTCTCTTCCTGAGAGTTGTCTAGTTCATTATATAGATATGCCACATGATTGTATTATGGGGGATTACTGTGATAAAGTTGGATTGTTCCTATCTATGGTAGATTGTATATGTTGCTGTTTTGATTCTTTTTAAAAAAGGAAAAAAATAAAGAAAAAAGATTGGTTATGTTGCTGTTCCGTACTTATATTCTGATTATCTTAATCTGAGCATAAGTTTGCCAATGGACTAATGGAGTATCTGGCTCTATAATACTTCCCCCTCCATTACTGACAGGTGGATGCTTTGACAACAAGGCGGGGAAAAGAAGGGGGGTGGGTTGTTGAGCGGTTATTGAACCAGGTAAACTTTGCAAAGACAATCTTGAACCAAATCAATCTCGTCCATACATGGACAAACTCATATTATCATACATGTTTGGATAATTAATTGACTGCTTACAATTGCAGTTACTTATAGAGTTAGATGGTGCAGACCAGCGGCGGGGTGTATTTGTTGTTGGTGCCACTAATAGGTAAAGTTCATTGTTTCTACTTTATGTTTTATGATGATAACTATCACTGCACATTTTCTAAGAGTTGTTTTACGTGGCAGACCTGATGTCATGGACCGTGCCTTTTTACGGCCGGGTAGGTTTGGTAAACTTATTTATGTAGCCCCACCCACCACAGATGAGCGTGGTTTGATCTTGAAAGCTATTGGAAGGAAGTACCCTATTGATGCCAGTGTAGATCTGGGTGAGATTGGAAAATGGAAGGCATGTGAAAATTTTAGCGGAGCTGATCTTGCTGCACTGGTATGTCTTTGCTGAAATAACTTTTATTTGTTTAAGTTTGAAACTGTTTTCTTCTGTTTTCCGTTTACGTTTCTGAATCTGAGTAAGGGGGAGGGGTTTGAGACATTGGTCGAGATATGACATATATATTCATAAATCTATTCTTGCAGATGGATGAAGCTGCTATGGCTGCTCTTGAAGAGAAAGAGACATCAGCCGAGAGTTCAGATGCATCGTTGTGGACGATCAAAGAAGCTCACTTTCAGCCAGCACTGGCCAAAATCATACCATCTATAACAGAAACGGTATATATATACTTTGTCTCTTTGTGCATTACAGTTCTCTTCTCTCTGGCCATAAGACTATTCACACTTCCATTTTCCATTGCTTGTTTGCTGCAGCAACTGCTATACTATGAGATATTTGGAGAAAGCCTCAAGGGTCCAAGAAGTGAAACATGACACAGCTTTGTTCCATAGAAGAGTATGTTGTGAATGTCAATAGAGAGCATAAACAAAAAGCAGAAGTGCTGCCAGAGGAAAGTAAATTACTAAATTTTGATCCGGATCCCAAGTACTCATTCTTTTACATTCTTAGAGTTATGTTGGTTTAGTCCCGCAGAAAATTTACGTATACTTTAAGTTGACGGTTAAAGTTTTGGTGGTAGGAATAGTTTTACTGTCAATTGTATACAAACCATGGTAATTTACTTCATCGCCAAAAAGACCTGGGGTGATATTATTACTTTGTACATGAATTATGTTGCCGTCTGCTTCCTGAAAGTAAAAGGGAGTGATTTTTGACAGATGCCTAATTCTGATATTTTGTTATATAAAGCACAGGCTTACACCTTTATATAAGCTCTAAGGTATTGCAAAAGTATTGCTTAGCTACCGAACTTTGATATTGACTTGAAGGAGATTCCCAAAACTGAAAACTGGTGGTCAGGTGATAACTTCTGAATCAATTTCCTAGTGGACCCTTTAACAATGGCACTGGAAGTTACTTGCAAATTTCCTTGTTGATTATTATTCATTGTGATAGGACGGCTTGTTCTAATCCTAGTTTCGTGTACACTTAGCACAGTGGCTAAAATCTTGGTTGATTGAGATTTGAGAAGTTAAATTACTTAAATACATGAATATAGAATTAAATTCAGTTTATCTTATTTTGGTTTAGAAGTGAATTCATGTTAGTCTCTAAATTTTCAATTTCATCATATTACCTCCGAACTCTTATTTTTCTAGTAATTTAGTTTCTCAACGTCATCACACATCATCAAATTTCAACGTCCCAATTGGATGGAGCATGAGTGATAGGAGACGGCAGACAGAAAAACAAGAGCTTGAGAGGTAATCTGATGAAATTAAAAGTTTAAGGACTAACATGAATTCACATGTAAATCATAATGGGGTAAACTGAATTTTATTCTAAATACATCAACATAAAAAAGAGCTTGAAATTTCCATTTTAACGTGTAAATGTTAGGAAGATAAAGTGAATTTAATCCTCTATACGTGTAACAATTCTAGTCCATTTTGCAAGTAATCAACTTGTTCTACTCTAAATTGTGTGTGCACTACCCTATGAACTTTGAGACTTGAAGGTCCAATTCTTGTTGTTGCATCGAGAGACATGTATGAATGTAAGATTTGAAGCTTTCTCGAAAATTATACAGCGCACCCGTCCATCTCCGCCGTCCATTTTGAAAAAGTCAAAAGTCTGCGTTAAATGGACGGCGGAGATGGACGGGTGCGCGGCGCATCCGGGTGCGCTGAATACGCTCTCAAGTTTTCTAGGGGAGAATAATCATACCAGATTAAGTTGAACCAAATGGAGCTCATTTTGCTATCTGCATATATGAGCTTTGGCGTTTGCTCAAGTCACCATCACAATTGACTTGTATTTCTTGTTATTCTATTCCAAATGTGAAGGGGTTGGTCTAAGCACGGGACATGGAGACCTCAAGTTTAAACTTTACAAGTCTTTCTCCAAAGTCCTCCTCTGGCTTCCCTATATATCTATCAGTATATGTGGCATTGCTACTCAGAACTAGCATTGAAGCTTCCTTTTATTGCTTAGGAAGGTGACGATGAAGCCGCCTGGTTCACCATGGAGATGATAGATTATATATATCTGCACCCATCAACGTTCAGTTTGAGTCGCAGTTTTCAGTGCTCAAATGTCGAATAACAACTTCAACAGATCAGCGCAGACACCTGAGGATGAGTTTTCCAGCCATCCAGACTTCGAGGAGTACTTGATGTTTGGTGACTGGTTTAATGAAGATCATGACTATGTAGCTTCACGGTCTACTCAAAATTCTGTTAACCAAGTAAACGATGATGATTCTGGTGGAAGTAGCAGCCAGCTTGGAGGGTATACCAGTAAGCACACGAACTTCATCTTTCATTTTGTTAAGGCTTCCTTTTGTTAATTTATCTAGTCTCTATCTCATGCAGTCATCCTTATTGCTTAAGACATATGGTTGTGTGTTGAAATAGATGAGAATGGAAGCGTACCGGAGAGGCTGGAAGTTAAAGAAAGAGTCGCCTTCAAGATGAAATCAGAGATTGAGATTTTGGATGATGGATTTAAATGGAGGAAATATGGGAAAAAAATGGTGAAGAACAGCCCAAATCCAAGGTATGCATGCAATGAAATAGAGCAAATACAGATTTTTTTTGAACGTATATGTGATCTGACAGTATCATGTTGCTTGCAGGAATTACTACAAGTGTTCATGTGAAGGCTGCCCAGTGAAAAAGAGAGTTGAGAGAGATAGAGAAGATCCAGCGTTTGTAATTACGACTTATGAGGGCACTCATAACCATCGGAGCGTCTGAGTTCACGAACATTTTTGAGGCTTTGGTGATGGAGAAGGAGGAAGATTAGTGCTGCTGGTGCTCCAGATGTAGCACAGCCATGGAAGACTAGAAGAGGTCATGGGATGATCAAGAACTAATATAACCTTGTGAACCTTGTTAGGTGCAATCTATGAGTTTGGCAAATAAATAAAAGTCTGTCAGTAGAAGTTTTTCCAGATTTTCTAGACAATCTAATGTGGCAGATTCCATTACGGCTCAGCCGATTTTTGAGCACTTGCATGAGTAATGTAGCTAGCAAATTAGTATTTCATCGGAAAAGATGAAAAATTGTAAAATCCTTGTCAAACAGGGAACTGAGATTGCTTAGGTTCAAATCGAAGCACGTCGATGAATTTGGTATGAAGTCTAATACAAAAACCTGTAGGCAAAATCTGCTACATGATCGACTAGCTCGGGTGACATGAATTGGAAAAGAAATAATGAACATGACCTCTCTATTCACTCTATTAACAAAAAATGCATCATGCGTCATAAATACTAAGAAATAACAAGCTAACTGTACATGTTCAGTGTGGCTTGATGGTTTCACTCGAAAATATGACATTAGGATTTCGAATATGTGGAGCAATCAAGTCTTTCCAGGCAGCTCTCATATCCTGAACATGAGAAGTAGAGGTGATGCTCCAGAAGCTATCCCTATGCTGCAGCTTGGCTGAAACCAATGGTGACCATCTTACGAGAGCTTTTGAGTTCGAAAGTGGAAAACTAATGGTCTTACCCAACCAAATCTGTGTATGTGGCATCATGAGCAGCAATGATTTTCAATAATTGTTCTCTGCTCTGATTTTCATCAGCAATGAGTTTAGCATCTAGCCTCAACCACTCTTCCAATGATAAAGACAGATCCATTAATTCATCAACGTCATCATCAGAGTGTCTAAGATCCGACATTTGCAACCCTCCTCCAATTTCTGACCTCTGAGTCTCACCACAATTTGCATGTGGGGATGTAATCCTACCACCAGACCGAGGATATATATACTTGATGGTGCCTCTGAATCAGACATGTGAAACTGTATTCTTAAACCTTCAAGTGAGAGGGCTTCAATCTTATTGATAGCCAGAGGAACAAGACATTCTAGAGATACATAGTCTGATCCCACCTCACCATCTACTAGTTCTGATCTCAGGTCATCACAGTTCCACCTAGATAGAAACCCGTCATCCTTGCTCTCCCCAGACAAAATCTGCTCAAACCTGAAACATATATAAGAAGTTAGCTCAAAAATAGGGTAACACACTAATATACCAAATACTTATAACTCAAAATCGTGCTCAACAAACCTGTCGGAGACCACTGTGGTTGGTTCTGCCTCCCATGCTACTTGAAGTATTGTCTTGCCGGTTATATTTTCCAAAGGCATTAGCTTATTCACCTGCATGTGCAACTTATCAATTCCAACCAGTGCCAGATGCTGCAATATCTCCACCACATCATAACCCATTTTTGCCGGAATTACTACTGGATTAGAAACTTGAATGACCAAGGTCCCGCCATTTTTAGAATTTCTGAAAAGTGAAGGATTCATAGACCGCAAAAGGCCTCCACCTTTCATCCGAACATAAGGACCAAAGCCTACTTCAAGTGCTGGTAACAGTGGCTCTTGAAGGGGTAGATCAATTGGACTACCAAATCCACCAGAAAGGGTACAAGGAGAATTCTGAAAGTCCTTTTCATTTAAGCCCCATTCTCGCAACAAAGCTTCAGTCTCCAAGCGTTCAAGAATCTTGGCCTTCCTTCTCTTTAACAACTCACTTTCTCTCTGGTTTCCTCTTCAGCAGCTTGAATAATCATAGACAAATCAGGATTTCCTAGATAATCTTCATAGTAAGAAACTGGTGATACAGAGGATCCAATTTCTGGCTGCTCTTCATTCCAATCAAAATTTAAAAATAGATCTCCAGAAGTCATGGCCTCTTTTTCAAACTCTCTCAAAAGAAGTTCTCTAGGAGACTCTGGATCACTATCAGAACCCATGCAACCATCCATCCCCAGCATGTTTAAGAACTCATTTGATACAGATTCGGTAACATCATCCAAGCTAAGTGATTTTTTACCTGTTTTACTTGCCATGTAAGTGGACTTAAGCTCCATATGGCTTAACTCCTCAAGACACTCTTCTGGAGCAAATGAATGATTCAACTCTGCTGATTCTGAAACCAACTGAATATGACAAGCTGACTCGACCTCTTTCATGTTTGATCCTTTGGTGCATACGCTATCTTCTTCATGTTTTATGTCATCCACCGTGAAGTCATCCACATAATCACCACAGACATCCTTTGGAACAATCATAGTCTTCTCATCAAGGACTATGTCACAATCCTTAATGCCATCATCCACATAGGTATTCTCAACTGCAAACTCATCATTACCATCGCCAAAAACTCGATCAGAGTTCAACTGTTCCTTGTCAGGTATTTCTGTCCCAACTTCAACAATGGTAAATTCAACATCATCATCATCCTCATCGTCTTCGATTCCCTTAGCAGATACACTGTCCAACTCTGACTGAGGTTTGAGTGGGACCAAATATTCAGAATCCGACTCCATTACTCTAGACAAGTTCCCCTCATCAAGTCTCTGACATAAGAAATAAATAGACTTGGAAAGCTCCAATTCTCCTGTCAGCATAACTTCCTGAGGAGCCTTGAAATCAATAGTCTGAGATGCAAAACGTGGCATGCGGTTCACATTACTTGGCACGCTACCAACTCTTCGAAGCTGCCTAGCACCAGCATCCAAGCTACTTGACCTCTTCGGCACAGTGCTTATAACCTGTGGAACATTAGGATGACCACTCAAATTAGCAACCTTATCCTGCATCACTAAAAACCCCAAACTAACATTAAGGCAACCGCCTTTAGCCTTCCCCGAAAGGTAAAAGCTAGTGGACCATTTCCCAAAACTCTTCTCCCCCTCCAACTCCTCAAACGTAAGCGGCAACACCCTCGTCAGATGCTTCCCAAAATCAAGCCCCGGAGCCCCATTCACCGAAATGTGGATCAAACAAAGCTTCTCCTCATACTTAACCGAATGATTCGGGCCATTCCTAATCCCATACACACTACACCAATGCATCAAACTCCGCCACGCCCTCCTCCACCCTCAAGGAGCTCGTCTGCAGCACCTCATCCTTCCTCTTCCAATGCACACGCACACTGAGATCATTAAAACTCGCGGGCAACCCCTCAACTGAATGAACATGGAGGGAAAAACAGCATGTAAATTTCCGATTCCCGATGTGACTGAGAGCCTTCAAGGGCTTCTTCCAGCTCCATATTGAAGATGACTTCCTGTCCTTGCGCAACAAATCTTCCCTGAGAAATGACGGGTTCGAGTTTGAATCCGAAAACCGGGGCTTTTCAGCGGACTTGGATCGTGAATCGTAAGGAGGCAACAAGGGCTTTGCTTATTTCCTCAATGTCACGCAACAATTGACCTGAACTGTTGCTGTTGTTAGGTTCAGTTTTCTGCATCATCATCCTTCTTACTGTCTGATCATCTCAAACACTCTACTAGCCTATCCAACCAGACATTAGAAATGCTTTGATACTAAAAAAAAAAGATAAGAAAGATCAAAGGATTAGAATACTAACCTGGAGGGAGGGAGGGACAAGTGTTGTTGCTTCACAGGGAAACGGATAAGCAGCAACGGCGAGTCGTTTGGTTGTTAGAGGGATGCCTCGGGAACCGTGTGGCAAGTTTCACGTGAAGGAAGAATGAAAGATTTGTCTGGTTCGCTGGACAGTGCGTCACGAGAGAATTCATGGCTGATGTAATCGGGTCGGGTTAAATGAGTAAAGACGGCCCAATTTCTGAGTTGGATTGAAGAGGTAAAAGCCTGCGGTAGGTAGAGGACTCGAGGCGCACTTTTTTCTTTTTTTTCTTTTTCAAGAAAAATGTTGGCTGAGTGAGTCATTACGGGCATGAGCAATTTAGGTGTGGCCTCGTAAAAGATGTTTTTTCACGAGCCCGGGTTAGAAGTAAAGGAGAACCCTTGCAACGTATTTCCCGCTTGCAGTCTCTAGCATGCTTTCACTAGAGGTGCGCTTTTGGAATTTGAAATATTATCGCAATTCGTTTCTTTTTAAGTTATAAAGTACATGATGTTATCTTATTTGTACTAGTAAAACATGTTTCAAAATCTTAAGTCGATTCTTTTATAAGTTTTCACTTTTTTGTGTTAAATTTTGAAAGAAAAAAAAAACCATTTTGGAAAAGATTAAGATAGAGATTATTAATGTTCGGTAATTGTTTAATAACCGGTGGATCTGATCGAGGGCAATACATACCAAGAGATTCGAAGAAGTTTTCATGAAAGAAATAACATGTGATATCTTTTGTCAAAAATTATATGCTATAGTCCACAATCTATAATGGAAATCTATGTTCTTAGGGCAAAAGCTAGGCTACGCTCGTTGTACGCGTACGACTGACAGAGTTGTTAATGGAAGGGCAATCATCACAATAATTACTGGATTTTACTGCAAGACTAAAGGACGAAACAAAGATTCAATACGGTTCCCTCTTCGTCTTCTCCTCCCTCACAAAGACTCAACCTCAATCTCCTCAATCGAAGAGTCTGATTTAATACAGGTTCAACCAATTCAAATACCACACCATAAATCGTTTATTTCACAATCACATCACATCACTCCTCCAAACCAATATTGCATAGCCTTGGTTGGTTCAGTAAATGGGTGTAGAGAGAGAATCGATGTCGACATATTTGTTGGGTTTCCGACGGATTCTCTACAATTTCTCGCTGCTTCGGCGAACTTGATCATCATGTTTTACACGCTAGTAATCGTGGTTTTTGATTTCGATTCAAATCAAAAGAGTTGTCATTTCAGGTGATTTCGGCCACTACCGAGACCACTGCTCACGGTGGCGGTTTGGCTTTTATGGATTGATTTCAAACCATAATGTTTGCATAAATTTGTATATTTAGAACTGTTTGTGTAAATAACGTTTATGAAAACCCAAACGATCATCAAATTCAATGAAATTTGGCATAAGTGATCTATGCATTAGGTTCTACAAACTGAAAGATGAAGACACACATATAAGGCCTTTTTTTGTTCATTTATAGGGATAGATCATTTGACGAACTTTTCGATCACAAAATCAAATCTCCACCATTCAGTTTGTTGGGTTGTATGAGTACATCATTTATACAAATTTTCAGAAAATTTGGTGATCGTCAAGTCATCCAAATGAAGGATTTGTTTTTAATAATCTTGAACGGTGTAGGTTTAACATAGGTGTTAAGTTTTTTATTTTAATCTCAGTCATCTAAATCCATGAAAAAACAGATCTAATGGTGTTGAGTTATCCCTAGAAATGAACAAAAAAATGGATCCCTCATTAAAAGGGTCATATATATATATATACATATATATCAGGGCCCTTCCAATGAGGGATCCCTATTTTAAGCCATTTATAAGGATATGGCATTACACCAACTTCCCGATTATAATTTTACATCTCCACCGTTCATATCTTAGGTCTATATGAGTAGATCACCTCTACAAAATTTCATATGATTTGGTGATCGTTAAGGCTTTCAAAAGTTCAATTTAGTTTTAATGACCTTCAACGGTTTTAGTTTGACATAAGCTGGACCGTTCAAGATCATTAAAACTAAATCAAACTTTTGAAAGCCTTAACGATCACCAAATCATATGAAATTTTGTATATGTGATCTACTCATATAGACCTAAGATATGAACGGTGGAGATGTAAAAATTCAATTGAGAAGTGGTGTAATGCCCTATCCCTAGAAAGTGGCCAAAAATAAGGATCCCTCAATGGAAGGGGGCTGTATATATATATATATATATATATATATATATATATAATTCATATCATTTTGAGGGCATTCGACGATGGCACATACGGCCACTGCCTCGTCGTCGGATTCAGTCAAGAAGTAGTAGGTCAAGCTAAATCATCTTTGATTGAGAATATGGGTGACCCGATGGGAGGACTGGATTGTGATGGTGATTTTGGGGGCTTGTTTAATGAATGTGATCTGGACTAAACGAGTTAGAGACACTGGTAATTAAATAAGGAGTACATCAGTGTCGTGATATCGGTAAATTTTATGGAGATCTATGGAATTGGGTTGAAATTTATTTTCAGATTAGTGACTATTTGTCTAGAGAATTGGCTGAAATGGTGGTAATCAATGAGAAAAAATGTAGGGAAAGGGGCAGAGAATGAAGAAGACTCAACGGTCTCAACTAGACCAGAAAGAACATTTTAAAATTTCATCGAAATGAATCCAATTACCATCTTAACAAATATGGTACCAGATTTGATGTTAATCAAACAAAGCTAGATAATGTGTTTGGAATTCAAGGGAGTTGATCATCAAGATGATCAGCTGATGAGTGATGACAAATGGTGTTTCTAATCGACAATAAATTGAAGTTCATTATATTTGTAAATCACAACGTAGTGATGGTGCCACCTCCTGTGTGTGATGGCAATGCTGTTTCGACCCACGTGTCATGTTTCGACCCTCTCTCCGGTCATGATCCCCCCGCCACGTCACTCCTCCGACGTTCATCTCGCTTTCTTCCCTCCGGTCGCCTCTTCTGGCTACCGCGACCCTCATATCCCCTCCGACCTCTTCCGCGCCTCCTCCCCCTCCGCCACTTCTTCCAACACTGACGCCGAGTTCGCTTTCTAGCGAGGCCGCCCGCTCCGGTCAAACTCGGCTCGACTCTCTGTGATAGTAACGATATCATATTCGCTGCTTGGTAGAGGTTTTGATTTGACGATGGTTGTGCAGGCTAGTAGCGTCCCCGTCACTGGCTTCACTTGAATGGTCTTTGAGAGAGAGAGTGTGTAGATGCTTTTGTGATTTAACATATACATTTTTAATGGTAATTATAAATTATTTTAAGTATACGGTATGTATCTACACATATATACACGTATTATCAAAAATAAAAGATATATATATATATATATATATATATATATATATATTATGTCTGTGTTGGGTCAGAGACACGGTCCCGCTACAGTGTTATCCTATCTCGTAGCAGAAGAACCAGAGCCTGAGCAGCTAGCAAAGCGAAAATGGATCGAGTAATGCAGGCACCCTACGATGCTACCGTCCGATTCGCTCTGGCGTCTCTGGAGAGGAATCTGTTGCCGGACGCCGTTATACGACGGTTCACGCGCTTGCTCTTAGCCAGCCGGCTACGCTCCGGTTACCAGCCTTCCTCTGAGCTCCAGCTCTCCCAACTCCTCCAGTTCGTTAAGTGTAAGAATCTCAAAACCTCTACACCACATTAACCAAAAAATGGAAGTAGAAGTCTTAGTGCGTGTCTTACTGTTATGAACTTCATTTTCAGGTCTGAAGGATATGCCAATAGCTATCAAGACCGATGATGCTAAAGCTCAACACTATGAAGTACCGACTTCTTTCTTCAAGATGGTGCTTGGAAACAATTTCAAATATAGGTATTCCACATTTTAATATGGATTCGGGTTTGCGTTTCGATGATATTGTGAGCTGATTTTGTTTTGGTGTGAAGTTGTTGTTACTTCACTGATAAGTCGAGCAGCTTGGAGGATGCTGAGAAGGCCATGTTGGAGATGTACTGTGAGAGGTCGCAGATTAAAGATGGCGATAGTGTTCTCGATGTGGGGTGCGGATGGGGATCACTGTCTCTGTACATTGCTGAGAAGTATAAGAATTGCAAGGTTACTGGGATATGCAATTCAACAACACAGAAGGCTTTTATAGAAGAGCTGTGTAGGTAACAGTTTTGGCTTCTATGTGTTTGTGAGTTTCATGACTACGTGCTGTTGGATTGAGTTGATTGACTGAGCGGATTCATTTGTTTACAATGTCTAGGAATCGTCAGCTGGAGAATGTGGAGATCATTGTTGCAGATATCAGCACATTTGAGATGGAGGCATCATATGACAGAATATTTTCCATTGAAATGTTTGAGGTAAAACTATCATTAAGGTATATGATAGAAGTAGTGCTTTTTTACCGATTTGGATGAAGAAATGCCTAAATGGATTTGTTCTTGTTCTTTGACAGCACATGAAGAACTACAAGGATCTTCTGAAGAAGATATCCGGGTGGATGAAACAGGACGGCCTTCTGTTTGTCCATCATTTCTGTCACAAAGCATTTGCTTACCACTTTGAGGTGAAAGTCATGAACTTATCATTTTGCTCAACACATCCTTCACATGGATACTTTAGCAGAAGTGTAGAACTAATGCATTTGCCTTTCTCAAATGTAGGATAAAAGTGATGATGACTGGATTACTAGATACTTCTTCAGTGGAGGTACAATGCCTTCGGCAAATCTACTACTGTATTTCCAGGTGATCCCTAGTCACAACAACAAAGCTTGATAACCTTGCCAATATTTTTACAAGGAGATTTTTTGATTCATAGTTCATAAAACATGCATGTTAATCAGTTAATGGCCTTGTTGAAATAATCATTTGTGCAGGATGATGTTTCTGTTGTCGATCATTGGCTTGTCAATGGGAAGCATTATGCACAAACAAGGTAATATCAAACCCCTTCCTTGAAAACATCTGATTCACAAGTTAATACGTTGGGATGCTGCCAATACTGAAGCCGAAAACCCTTTTGTCTCTGCAGTGAAGAATGGCTGAAGAGAATGGACCATAACTCAGCTGCCATAAAACCAATTATGGAGTCAACTTATGGCAAGGATTCAGCTGTGAAGTGGACTGTGTATTGGAGATCTTTCTTTATTGCGGTTGCAGAACTCTTTGGCTACAACAACGGAGAAGAATGGATGGTTGCTCTCTTCCTATTCAAAAAGAAATGAAGCAGCCAGAGCTCTATTTCTGTACATCTCTACAATTCTACAAAGCATTGTCAATCCAAATTCCAAAATAAGTGTATCTCTGTTCTTCAGTAGTATTACCGCTGAGATTGAAAGAGCATAAACACACCTAATTCGGAGAATTCAAATTATCATCGTGTTCATTAAGTAGCTCAGTAAACGTACAATGTCAGGCAATCTTCTAGTGGAACACAGCAAACTCCAATACAAAGATCGCCAAAATTACACAGTTTCGAGTCTTTCGACAAAGGGTTCAAAGCTTAACTGCCTATCTATCTTTTTTGTTTCTATAATTCATTCTCTGAGGCTACTGAGAAAGACCATTAGGACTCCCCCCCATCGGCTTTGGTTGCAGTGTTGGAATCAACTCCAATGCTGGTGCTCACAGGTCCTTCAGCCTCCATGAACCGACTCAGTTGTTTATCTTCCAAATGTTCCTGTCCAGCATACAAGAACAAAAACCCAGAAATTAAATCTCTGAACTAATCAACCCCATTGTTCTAGATTCCAATACAAATTCAGAAAGAAAGAAGGGTGTTAAGAAAACGCACAGATAGACAAGCTTTGTACTTGTCCCACTCCGAAACACAATCCTCTTTGTCCCAGATACCCTTTACAAACTTCTCCGAATACCACCTACACACTTATAAGAGAAAACTGCGTGTTCTGAGATTTGAGAAAGCTGATAGATTAGGGTTGAAGATGGGTTTAAGGAAAACAAACAAACATTTCAGTATAAAGTCGTAGATGAAATAATAAGGAAAAATAACCTGTTGAAGCAATTGTGGTAAGCAGCTCTGAGATTGGCACAAGGCGATGTTGAAGAAGGAGAAGAGGAGGAGCTTTTCTTCTTCTGAAGGATCCCCATATGCCGCTAAGTGCTAACCCCTCAATGCCGGCAAAGTCCCAAAAAACCTTTTAATCCGGATGAGAAAGTTAATAACGTATTGGGCCTGTTATTTTACCTATGTAGGATAAGTTTGGGCTTTGTTTTATAAGGCCACATTTGGGGCCTGCGATGCAATTTGTTATAGAATATGAAATCCACGCACTTTTAACACTTATGTCTCGTTTGGTTGGTGTAATAATATTAGATTATTAACTAGCTACATATGCATATGACAACGGGAAGTTGAAAGGGAGTGTTCACGATGATAGATGGTGTGTGGTAACAAAGACTGAGTTGGGTTCTCGTATAAAATCATGTTTGGGAACTTGTAGAATCACCTCCAAACAAAAAACCAACATGGTGCAAATGGGTGTATAAAACTAAATGAGATGTTGATGGAAGTATACAAAAATTTACAATATTATGTTGTCACCCAAACAAATTTCTATCCTCCTGAAGGACCACGTAATCCTTACACTACACATAAAGACTTTGACGATTTATTTATGTATCTGATTAAGAGTTTTTTTATTATCTAAAAAATAAAAAAAATCCAAGTCAACAATGAACAAGTTTAAGATACAAATTATTATAGACTCACATGCATATCCTCAACACACGCATTCCACTAGCCTGACATATGTTTCGAAACCAAAATAAGAAAGAGAGATTGGTGGATGGTCTTTTGTTTATGGAGCTAAGAATAGTCTTATATTTGTTTTCCAAGTCAAGTAAAACAATTAGAGGACGTGAAGAAAGAGGCGATATGGATCTGCAATTTCTTCTTAATGTCTTTTTTTTATAACTTCGATTATGTAGTGATATATAGAGAGGGAAAAAAGAAGAATAATGTATATATAGTGAGTTTTATGTGGTTTATAAAAATTTAGTTCACCTAACATTGCTCGAGATCATTTGAGAGCTCCCTTAATTAGTGACTGGAGATCGTCGTATGCACGTTTCGAGTGTTCCAATTGTTGAGTGTAGTCTAATAAAGACTGTCATTCGGTTGCATAAAAGTTCAATTGCAATTTTATTGTGTTTGAAGGAGACTCTCTTAATAGCCTCAAACATAGTTTGTGATGTTCTGGCGCCTTAAGTCCTACATGTGTGACGTGTTCATCTTGGTAGTTGGTTTGATAACACCTGCTTAGCTCGTACTTTATGAGAAGCTAATGACCTTAGAAATGCTCTTGCAAGTTTGGGTAACGAGTTTCCTCCTCATAATATTAGGTGTTTTTTAGTATCATCGTTATAAGATGTTTTATTCTAAAGCACATTCTCATATGAACTTTATCGCATTTGATATTCATTCTAAATTTCTTATTTGTAAAATGGTGTCATATCAACACTAGAATATGATAAATATCATCGTAAAATGTTAATTAAGTTATTACATCACAACCAATATAAAACTATTTATTTATTTTTATTTTTTGATGAAACCATTTGTGTCTTAATAGAAGAATATGTTAATAGAGTAGGACAAGCAAACACTTTAATGGACTCCAAAAGTGTATAATGACACCTCACAGCTTCATCAATAAGAGAATAAATGCCAAAAATAAAAGAATGAAAAGCCCAAACTATTCCTTGTACGTTATAAACACGGGACATCGTTAGATAGACGCAAATCGCGATATCGACCATCGTGATATTCCTTCGTCATTCTCCGGAGCCTCACACAGTCCAGTTCTTACTCTCTCTCTCTCTGTCTATCAACAACCAAATCATGGAGCAGTTCAAAGGCCAACCACGCCTCCCCAAATTCGCCGTCCCCAAACGCTACGACGTTACTCTCAAACCCGACCTCTCCGCCTGCAAGTTCGCCGGCTCCGTCGCCATCGACCTCGACATCGTCTCCGATACCACTTTCATCGTCCTCAATGCGGCCGACCTCGCCGTAGACGCCGCCTCCGTCTCTTTCACTCACAAAAGCTCTTCCAAGGTCACAACCGCATTTCCCTTGTGTTTTTACTTTCAGTTTATTCTTGATTAGTTCATCGATTTGATCGGTGATCATGATTTTTCATGGATCCGGTTGATAGTTTTAGATTGTTAAGAGGATAGTCAACTATACAAGACCATTTGAAATATCACCTTCTTGAGTGAATGAATGTTTGAGCAGGTTTTCAAGCCTTTGAAAGCTGAGACGTTTGAAGAAGATGGCATTTTGGTTTTGGATTTTGGAGAGACGCTTCCGGCTGGGCTGGGAGTTTTGGCGATTCGGTTTGAAGGAATTTTGAATGACAAGATGAAGGGGTTCTATAGAAGGTGTGCATTATATATCATGTGAAGCATTGCATAACTTATTTGGTTAATATAGTTCCAGAAAGCAGAGAATCTTAAACTCTGATTTATTTTGTGCAGTACGTATGAGCATAACGGTGAGAAGAAAAATATGGCAGTTACGCAGTTTGAACCTGTTGATGCCAGGCGGTGCTTTCCATGCTGGGACGAACCTGCTTGCAAGGTCTCTTTTGGTTAAATTATTGCATTCTAGAGTTTACAACTACTTGACTACTTTTATTCTCACGGGCACTTTTACTTGCAGGCTACATTCAAGATTACATTGGTGGGTGTTCCATCTGAATTAGTAGCCCTTTCCAACATGCCGGTTGTTGAAGAAAAAGTGGATGGACAACTGAAGACCGTTTCATATGAGGAGACACCGGTTATGTCTACGTATTTAGTGGCTGTTGTTGTTGGATTGTTTGATTGTGTAGAAGATCATACATCAGATGGTATGCTCTTTAACCATGTCCGGTGTTTCTAACGGATGCTACTATAACCATGTATTGATGGTGTGACTTTTATCTCTTCACAGGAGTCAAAGTGCGAGTGTATTGTCAAGTTGGTAAAGCAAACCAAGGGAAATTTGCTTTGCATGTTGCTGTCAAGACTCTTGAATTGTACAAAGAGTATGTTTATATCACATACTTAGTGATCATTTTCCAAGCTGTTGTTAATCAAGCTAAATGCATGATGTGCGCTATGAGTAGTTGTTACTCATGTTTTTATTTGTTTTTTGTTCATGCTGCGTTATTTGGCATTCAGTATGACATTGATGATCGCATATTCTACAGATACTTTGCTGTGCCATACCCTTTGCCCAAATTGGATATGGTTGCTATCCCTGATTTTTCTGCTGGGGCCATGGAGAATTATGGTTTAGTTACATACCGTGAAACAGCTTTGCTCTTTGATGAACAACATTCTGCAGCTGCCAACAAGCAAAGGGTAAATTACATTTCAGTGCTGCTCTAGATCTCAAACTCTACCTTCATTTCTATAATCTTGAGTTAGAATTTTTGCACCCAGGATATGTTATATCATTTCATTTGATTCTTGTAAAAGGTTGCAACTGTTGTGGCACATGAATTAGCCCACCAGTGGTTTGGAAATCTTGTAACGATGGAATGGTGGACACATTTATGGCTCAATGAGGGATTTGCAACATGGGTATATTCTTGAATTTCATTTGTCGAATTTGTAATTCTACACCCCCGCAAGACTCTTATTGATGTGTTTTTTGTTATTAGGTGAGCTATTTAGCTGCTGACAGCCTATTTCCCGAATGGAAAATATGGACTCAGTTTCTTGATGAATCTACTGAAGGTCTTAGGCTGGATGGGCTTGAAGAATCTCACCCTATCGAGGTATTTCTACATGGACTAAGTTTTCACATTAAATTTGTTTCTTATCCAAATTTTTCCATTGCCCGCTATGGAACCATGGATAGTTGCCTTCCAGGCTAAAATCAGCCATGCTACATTCGGAGGGTATTGGTATAACTTTTATCTCTTTTCTACCAGGTGGAGATAAATCATGCTTGCGAGGTGGATGAAATATTTGATGCTATAAGCTATAGGAAAGGTGCTTCTGTTATTCGGATGCTACAAAGCTATCTAGGTGCTGAACCCTTTCAGGTCAGGCCTTTGATTTTCTTGCAGTTGTCCCTCTTGAAGCATCTATCTTGCTTTTCGAGTCTGTTACATTTATCTCGCATAAACTATCAAGAGCTGTGCACCTCCTATATTAAGAGAGTAGAAAGCTGAGTGATTTAGACTACTGAGATTGTCGGTGACGGTATATAAGGTTGTTGCATAGGACTTTATGAATTGTCGTATTGGGGAGGTATCACGGTAGTTAAAGATGGCTATTTGAAGAATCACACACTATTTATCATATGATTAAGATGTTCAATACAATGTCTCATATTCTTGAATTTGGACTTCCAATGAAATAATTCTCGTGAAAGTCGAGTTATAATTTTTTTTGTTCTTTCATCCAGAGGTCACTTGCTTCATATATAAAAAAGCATGCCTACTCGAATGCTTATACAGAAGACCTATGGGCTGCCCTGGAGGAGGGATCAGGTGAACCTGTGAACAAGCTAATGAATTCATGGACAAAGCAACAAGGTTACCCGGTTGTCTCTGTCAAGGTTAAAGATCAGAAATTGGAGTTTGAACAGGTTTCCTTCTCTCTCTCTCTGGTCCTTTAAATCTTATTTGATTTTCAAATGAAGCGCTGAAAGAAGTCAAAAGCTATATATATATATTAAGCTGGCTAATCTGTTTTGTTTTGAAATATAAGTTGTTAAGTTGTTTGTTTAGGTTTGATTCCATGGTATTTGGAGATGAACAAAGATCTAATAAATTAATAATTGGCAGACACAATTCTTGTCAAGTGGTAACGAAGGCACTGGGCAATGGATTGTGCCGATAACATTATGCTGTGGCTCATATGATGCACGCAAAAGTTTCCTACTACAAACAAAGTCCGAAAGTCTGGACGTAAAGGAATTTTTGGGTTGCTCAGTAGTGGGAAGCGCATGCAATAAAGACAATGGGCAATGTGGATGGATAAAGCTCAATGTGGATCGGGCAGGTTTCTACAGGGTGAAATATGATGACAACCTTGCAGCTCAACTAAGAAACGCAATAGAGAAGAAATATTTGTCTGCAACTGACAGATATGGTAATGCTCTTTTCATACACATTTTTCTTCTTTTTTTGTGTGACAGTGAGTAACAATTTTTTATTAAGTTCTCCTTTTTCAGGCATCTTGGATGATTCAGCTGCCCTTACTATGGCTCGCCAGCAGTCTTTTGTCTCATTGCTTACCTTGTTGGGTGCTTACAGAGAGGAACTTGACTACACAGTGCTGTCAAATCTGATTACTGTAATGGTCTTCTTTGCATTGTGTTTATTCTACCTCTTTTATGGCCTAGGTCTGATTCGGGTCATTTACTTTTCACAGGTAAGCTATAAACTGACAAGAATTGCTGCTGATGCTGTACCTGAGCTAGTGGGCCTCCTTAATCAGTTCTTTATTGGCCTTCTCCAGTACCCTGCAGAGTGAGTTATTTTCTGTACAGCTGTAGTACCTAAGACAATCTGAAATAGAGATTTGTAACAATTGAAGTTGCTCTGTCCACTGCTCTTTTAACCTCACGAGTCAGTTTCATATCTTATTTAAATATCAACAAATAATAGGAGTTGGCAACTTTGCTAAATTGCCTATGCAGAGAAGGAAGATCATGGGAGATGTAAACGTCTGCTGCTAAATTACAGTGATATTATATCGAAGATCCATGAAAATAAAATTCCATGGCTTATGAATTCCTCAATCCGTATTGCTAAAAATATCATAGAATATAGGGTCAAACAGGAATGATTTAATGTTAATAGTTGAACCTGTCGAAATATGATGATGCATGAAGAAAGTGATAGAAGTGTCACACTGAGGAAATGGAGCACCCTAAAGGAAAAAAAAGAAGTATGTTGTATTCAGATCAAATTATTTCCTTCCTTTAGACAGACATGCTGACCTTTACTATGAGATATGGTATTTTAGATCTACGGGAAAAGTGTGTATGCATTTATGTGGGTAGAACTGTTGATTTAGTCATATGCATGTGGACAAACATTAATTACTGATATTTAGGTAGGATCTTCTGATGACAAAGAAGTTGGAAGGAGAGTATGTTTGACAGTCTCAAATTATATTTCCGATTTTTACTTGTTTTTCCTTACTTGGTTGATTATTTTATTATTTATTCTGGAATGCATCTACAGGAAGCTTGGCTGGCAACCAAAACCGGGTGAGAGCCATTTAGATGCAATGTTGAGAGGAGAACTTTTGACTGCACTCGCTTTATTTGGACATGATCTGACAATTGATGAAGCAATCAGGCGGTTTAATGCCTACTTAGATGACAGAAATACACCACTCCTTCCTCCTGACATAAGAAGGGTTGGTATCTATACCCAACGAAGAGGCCATTGGCCTTTTATGTATTTATTAATTCAACATACATATTTTGTGCCCCACTAATGTTTGTTATGTCCTATTGTTGCAGGCAGCATATGTGGCTGTAATGCAAAGAGTAACTGCATCTAACCGATTGGGATATGAATCTCTTCTGAAAGTTTACAGAGAGACAGATCTAAGCCAGGAGAAGACCCGCATTTTAGGTAATAACAATTTTTTTTCTTATATGATTATTAACATCTGAGTTAGTTTGCTTGTGAAGTAACATATCTTTCTGTGTCTGTAGGTTCGTTAGCATCGTGTCCAGATGTTGACATAATACTGGAAGTTCTCAACTTTTTGTTGACTCCAGAGGTATTTTCTATATCAATTTTTCTTAATTGGAGGTTGGAAACATACTAGTAAGATATCTAAAAGCTCGATGGTACTGAGATTTGAATGCACATTTGTATAGGTCCGTAGTCAGGATGCTGTCTTTGGACTAGCTGTTGGTAGTAAAGGACGAGAAACAGCTTGGATGTGGCTGAAGGTAATTTCCAATGATATTGTACAATCATTTCAGCATCTTTTAGACTTGAGGGGGGTTTAGCGGAATTATAAGCTTAAGCACTTATCCAATAAGAAACCAAAGATGGGGATGAGAGCTTTGATCTTTTGCATGATTTGTGTATATGATAATATGCTTCGACTTCTATGGGAACTAATTTGGTTGGGCAGCTCTATTAGTCTGATTTCGAGTGTTCAGCACAGACTTCATTAAAAATTGCAGAATTGCTTTTCTTCAAATATATTTCGTATATATTGATTTCACTTTGCTCCATGGATGATTGAACTACAGAATAACTGGGAGCACATCTCGAAGACATGGGGTTCTGGATTTTTGATTACTCGCTTTGTCAGTGCGACTGTCTCACATGTATGTTCTCTGTCTCCCTTCCTCTTGCGATTGATGTTCTTGTCTTTGAGGTTTCTTGAAATTTAGAAACCATTTTTCTTATGCCTTACCTTTTGCTGGTTCTTCTTCCTTCCACAGTTTGCGTCCTTAGACAAGGTAAAGGAAGTAGAGGAGTTCTTCAAAGCGCATCCCAACCCTGCCGTAACTAGAACCCTGAAGCAGAGCGTCGAGCGGGTACAGATCAACGCCAAGTGGGTTGAGAGCATCCAGGGCGAGAAGAACCTCTCTGATGCAGTGACAGAGTTGGCATACAGGAAATACTAGATTGCACGATGGATTTGAGGAGAATTTCCCTAATCGTGTAATTCGAATTTTAATAAAGGGACATCAGCAAATTACATTATAGATTTTTAATTTAATCTCTGATTCGATATGTTGTTAAAAAAACAAAAGCAAAAACAAACAAAAAAACTCTGATTCGATATCGCACTGTTGTTCTTCTCCATCATTATTCAGTTTCGTTCTCCTACCACATTTTCTCCTTATTCTTGTGAAATGAGGAAACTGAATGTTAAGAATAAAATCTCTATTTAATTTGTTGTTTTTGATTATTTTTCATTACAAGAAAGTAATAATCGACAAAAGAAGCCCGGAAGTGCATGAAACCGTCCCCTCTTTTTCAATGCAACTATCACCTTTTCTACCATATTAATCAGAAGGAAATACAAAAGTCAGTTCAAAGACTCCTATTGGACCCAGTTTTTATGCAGGAGCCCATTTAGAATTCCAATAGTTTTTTCTGTATTGCATCCATTTTAGATTATGAATTAAATATAAATCTTGTTATTTAGTTTTCTTCCTTTTATTTTCTTTAATCTGTTGTAGTTTAGGGTTCTATGGATTCTGATCCTATCAAAGTCCAACACCAAAATGTCGCACTTCAAAGGCCAAGCACGGCTTCCCAACTTCGCCGTCCCCAAACGCTACGACGTTAAGCTCAAACCCGACCTCGTCTCCTGCAAATTCGGCGGATCCGTCGCCATCGACCTCGACATCGTTGCCGATACCCGCTTCATAGTCCTCAACGCCGCTGACCTCTCCGTCAATGCCGCTTCCGTGTCTTTCACTCAACCTCACTCTTCCAAGGTAATCACTAAGTCTTTACTTATCTAATTGATCGTTTTTTGTTTTATTTAGATGAATCACTGGATGCTTGGTCAGGTTTTCAAGCCATCCAAAGTTGACGGATTTGAAGAAGATGGCATTTTGGTTATGGAGTTTGAGGAGACGCTTCCGATTGGGCTCGGAGTTTTGGATATTGGATTTGAGGGGATTTTGAATGACAATATGAAGGGATTCTATAGAAGGTATCACTTGTTTGAATGTATCAACTGTTATAAGCTCAAATTGTATGGATATATGTTGAATATTTGTTGTTTGAATTCTGTGCAGTACGTATGAGCATAACGGGGAGAAGAAAAACATGGCAGTTACACAGTTTGAGCCGGTTGATGCGCGGCGGTGCTTTCCGTGTTGGGATGAGCCTGCTTGCAAGGTCTCCATCTCTCTCTCTCACACACTCACACGCCAAGTTGTGATTTGTAGTTTTGTACTAGTATCATGTTTAAATCAAATCCTGAGTTCAAAAGAATTTCAAAATTGTGTATTTGGTTAAACTGTCGCACTTTTAGATTTAATGACTGGACATTGGTGGTCTGATTTACAGGCTACATTCAAAATTACATTGGAAGCTGTACCATCTGAACTAGTAGCTCTTTCCAACATGCCGGTTTTGGAAGAAAAAGTGAATGGACCTTTTAAGACAGTTTCATATCTGGAAACACCAATTATGTCTATGTATTTGGTGGCCATTGTTGTTGGTTTGTTCGGTTATGTTGAAGATCATACCTCTGATGGTAAACACATAATCGATGTCCGTTATTTGTTTTGTTAGCACAACCCTCTCTTGATAGTGCCATTTTTAATCTCATTACAGGGGTCAAAGTGAGGGTCTATTGTCAAGTTGGTAAGGAAAGCCAAGGGAAATTTGCTTTGGAGGTTGCTGTCAAGACACTTGAATTGTACAGAGAGTATGTTTAGATATCAAGTCATTTTACAATCCGTCGTTCACTCCACATGCATGCTGTAGACAATAAGTAGTAGTTACTTGAGAAATTTTTCCTATGTATTTGTGCTGCATTGTTCCTTTCGGTACTTTAATACAAAACAACGATGACATGTTCTACAGATACTTTGGTGTGCCTTACCCTTTGCCAAAATTGGATATGGTCGCAATCCCCGATTTTTCTGCTGGCGCCATGGAGAATTATGGTTTAGTTACATACCGTGAAACAGCTTTGCTCTTTGATGAGCAGCATTCTTCAGCTTCCAGCAAGCAAAATGTAACATGCATGTTTTAAGTTTATCTAGCTTTCAGGTTTTATCCTTGTTATATAACAGGGAGCTATTGCTTTTGCACTCAAATTTATGTTTTAATTATTTCATTTTGTTTTGTTCAAGGTAACAATAACCGTGGCACATGAATTGGCACACCAATGGTTTGGCAATCTAGTGACCATGGAATGGTGGACAGATTTGTGGCTAAATGAGGGATTTGCAACATGGGTATATCCTTAGTTTCATATGATGTACACTTGTTACTTATTTTGCGGGGTTGTGGACTCAATATAAGCATTCTATTTCATTAGGTGAGCTATTTAGCTACCGAGAACTTGTTTCCTGAGTGGAAAATATGGACTCAGTTTCTTGATGAGTCTACTGAAGGTCTTAGGCTGGATGGTCTTGAAGAATTCCACCCCATCGAGGTACTTTCTACCTGAACTAAGTTTAGATAAATCTGGACGTTGCATCTTGGTCGTAGGGAATTCTTTAGTATTAACTTGTTTTAGTTTTGTAATGTTTTAACATTTTCAGGTGGAAATAAATCATGCGGCTGAGGTTGATGAAATATTTGATGCAATAAGTTATACGAAAGGTGCTTCTGTTATTAGGATGCTACAGAAGTATCTTGGTGCCGAACCCTTTCAGGTTGGTTTTCTGAGATTATATGTTAATGATTTTTGTCATGGACATGAAAGTTCAACTTTCAGAAGTGCATTACACAGTTTTAGAGAGTAGAAAGATCTTGTTGTGAAAGCTGTTGGGGTAGTTTCTTCTTTGGCCAAATTGTGGATAGCATAGTAGTTTGTTGTTGTGAGTTTGAGCTAGGGCTAATCTCAATATCCCCCAAAAATCTGACATTTATATGTCCCTGGTAATCACTGAACATAAACTATTCTCTTATTTTCTCATGCCATAGATTTTAGAGTCAATGATGTGGAGTATCTATTTTTCTACAATCTATAGCATATATTCATTTTCGTAAAGTCTGACAGTGATTAGTCTAATTTCTATATTTTTTTCTTATGGATTCTTATTTTTATTCAAGACATGTCTTATGTATTACATAGTTAATCACAAATTAGTTTGTCATGTATCCAGAGGTCACTTGCTGCTTATATTAAAAAAACATGCATACTCAAATGCAAAGACAGAAGACTTATGGGCTGCCCTTGAGGAGGGATCTGGTGAACCTGTGAACAAGCTGATGAATTCATGGACGCAGCAGAAAGGCTACCCAGTTGTTTCTGTCGAAGTCAAAGATCAAAATTTGAAGTTTGAACAGGTTTCCTTTAGGAATATAGCTTTCAGAATGTTGGATTGGATTTATTCAATGGTACTCAGAGAGCAAAGGTCTTAACTGATAAATTGATAATTTGCAGACACAATTCTTGTCGAGTGGTTCCCAAGGCAATGGAGAATGGATTGTACCAATAACATCATGCTGTGGCTCGTATGATGTACGCAAGGGCTTCCTACTCAAAACTAAGTCTGAAATTCTTGACATAAAGGAATTTCTGGGTTGTTCAATAGCAGAGACTGAAAGTGGAAGCTCATGCAATAAAAACAATACAGTATGCAGTTGGATAAAAATCAACGTGGATCAAGCTGGCTTTTACAGGGTGAAATATGATGAGCAACTTGCAGCTACACTAAGAAATGCTATACAGAACAAATACTTGTCTGCAACGGACAAATTTGGTAGTCATCTTTACAGTTTACACACATATACTGACCTATCTCTTTCATACTAAGACTTGGAGTTGTGGTTCTGATCAAGTATGTACTTTAACAGGCATTTTGGATGATTCATATGCCCTTTCTATGGCTCGTCAGCTGTCTTTTGCTTCTTTGCTCACCTTGTTGGCTGCTTATAAAGAGGAACTTGACTATACAGTCCTGTCAAATTTGATTTCTGTAAGGATCACCTCTCTATTGTGTTTGTTTTTATTGTACTATGACCTTAGTGTAATTCTGGCACTCACTTTTCACAGATTAGTCGTAAGCTTGCAAGAATTGCAGCTGATGCAGTACCCAAGCTACTTGATGTGATCATTCAGTTCTTTATTGACCTTCTTCAGTACTCTGCAGAGAAAGTTCTTTTTCGACCACTAAAATCTGGCAAGTTGCCATTACTATTTTATTGTACTCTTGCCTTAATAGCTGAATACTCTGTCTCATCATGTTAACCTAAGCTTAAAAAATGGCTGTAATGACATAACACCGAGGCATTGATAACCCAGAAAATGAAAAGCCAAAGATATATATTCCGACTTAAGATAGTTTTGGTATATTCGCACTATAATAGGATGCAAAGTGATGCTGTATACACATATTTCTGTTTGTATGTATGTCAACTAGTACTGTTAAATTTACCTGTTGTGAACAAACATTATCACAACTGAGCCATGGCATTGTTGTGGAATTTGTAAGTACCAAGGTACATAAACTGATAAGCTTGTCGGATGACCAACAAGTTAGGGCAAGAACAAATGTGTGAATCTCCATATCTAGACGTCTTTTTTCTTTCTTTGTTTTTTGTTAAACTTATTTACCTTTTGTGAATCTATTTACAGAAAGCTTGGTTGGCAGCCCAAACCCGGTGAGAGCCATTTAGATGCAATGTTGAGGGGTAACATTTTGACCACCCTTGCTTTATTTGGACATGAGCCCACAATCAATGAAGCAAGCAGGCGTTTTCATGCCTACTTAGATGACAGAACTACGCCACTCCTTCCTCCTGACATTAGAAAGGTTGTTTTCATGTAAATCATTAATTGAGCATCCGTCAATGACATTTGAACCTCCTTACCGATGGTCATTAGATTATTGTTGCAGGCGGCATATGTGGCTGTAATGCAAAGAGTAACCCAATCAAATAGAGCAGGCTATGACTCTCTTCTTAGAGTTTACAGAGAGAGTGATCAAAGTGAGGAGAGAAACCGCGTTTTAGGTAACATTGATTTTGTATATTATTTTCCGCATGTTGAACATCTGAGTTTGTTAGATTGTGGACATAATGTATCTGTCTGTGCCTGTAGGATCATTAGTATCTTGTCCAGATCCAGACATTATACTGGAAGTTCTTAACTTTTTACTGACTTCAGAGGTATATTAGATTTTTACTATTCTCTTAACTATAGGTTGAAGGGGTTTTATATATTTTCTGAGAGCTTTAGATCATACTAAGTTTGATGCCCATTAATATAGGTCCGCAACCAGGATGCTATATTTGGACTTGCTGTTAGTAGCAACAGACGGGAAACAGCTTGGACTTGGCTGAAGGTACTCCCCAAGAACTAATCTCTTAAGTTGGAAGAGTGTATTATTAGATGTTCACTTCTGTATTGCCTATTTCGCTGCTTCATTTTCTTTTCCCTCTTCATTTTCAATAATTCTACTATGCCTTTTGGATGATCTAAATACAGGATAATTGGGTGCAAATCTCAAAGACCTGGGGTTCTGGATTTCTTATTACTCGATTTGTCAGTGCAATTGTTTCACCGGTTTGTTTTCTCATTCTTGGAACTTTTGTTCTTTCTCAGGGTTTATATGTTGTGTGGTTTTGAGTCAATCCAAGGTTTCCTAATGCATTTTCATTTTTCCTCTATTAATGTGCTCATATATGTCCTTTTCTGGTCATCTTGGTCTGCAGCTTGCTTCATTTGAGAAAGGTTAAGGAAGTGGAGGAGTTCTTCAAAGCCCATCCTAACCCTGCCATAACTAGAACCTTGAAGCAGAGCATTGAGCACGTGCAGATTAACGCCAAGTGGATTCAGAGTGTTCAGGGTGAGAAAGATCTTCCCAAGGTTTTGAAAGAGTTGCCTTCCAGCAAATACTAGCTTCCATACTTGGCTGCATCTATTTGTTATGAAAGAATATAATTAGGAAGGATTTTGCACCTGAAAGCCTGAAACTTGATATGCCAGTTTGATTTCTTATATGATCGGATAAACAGGAGTGCAGCAATAATGCCATCTTATTTTCCATATAAATGGCTTTCTCTGTCATTAGGTTTTCCTTTAAAAGAAAACAAATAGAGAGCAGACTATAGTATAGCATAAAATCGTGACACTGGTAGGAGCATGATAGCAAGCATACTTGAAATAATGAAGTATCTACCTCACTGAGCTAATTAAACTCGGAGGCAATAATGAATACAATTTGCCCACACTGTTAAAAGCATAATACTGCCACCATGTCCTATCCCTACTACAAGCAACTAGGATTTACAAAGACCGAACTGGACACAGTTTATATCATACAGTTTTAAACCAAAATCGCAGATGTTCTATGTGATACATACAGACTGCAGTTCTCAATAAGCAATGAAGCCCAGGTGAAAAACAAATGGGCAACAATATATCAGATATGATACAGCTACCGGTGATTGATCCAGAACGGGGGATGAAACCATCATGTTTTACTTTTAAACTTCCTCTGAGCCTTCAAATCTATCACAATCACCGTGATGTTGTCCTTACTTCCTTTTTGAAGGGCACGGCTGGAAAGGAACTCCGCTGCTGCTTGAGAAGCAGGATCAATTCCCTCACCTCTTTCCAATGGAAGTGTAACACCATTCTTCTTGTGCCATAACAATATTCGTCTCCGGGCAAGGTCACATGCTTCTTCATTCGTCATAACATCCCATAAACCATCACTGGCTAAAATGAGGCATTCGTCATCTTTGGTTCGAGGAATAAACATCACTTCTGGTTCTGGGATGATCCATGGTTTTAAATATCTATCACCTGCAACCCAAAACCAAGATTGAAATTGAAGTATGCTAGCTGCTGATCTACTGAAATGTGAATAACATGCACTGTTTCTACGTACCTAGTAAGAAATAGTTTGGACCTAACTTCTTTATGACTTTTGTACAAAGTTCAATAACTGTTTTACTGGAGATATGGTCTTTCAAAGGCAATTTATGAAAAAGGCAGTCATTGCACAAATTTCAAACCTACTTCACTAAAAGCATGCTACCAATTACCCTGGACCAACACACATTTGAAATTATTAACATATACACTACTAATATGAAGTTGACTCACACACTGTTCGAAACCATACAACTAGAATAAAAATCTATGTTTCTTGACCAAGTTTTATGCATATTCTGTACAACATAATCTTAGTGTTTTCCTCTTGCCTAATATTATAAATCCAAAGTTCATCATGGATCGAAATT
Source organism: Fragaria x ananassa (assembly GCA_034370585.1). Taxonomy (NCBI): domain Eukaryota; kingdom Viridiplantae; phylum Streptophyta; class Magnoliopsida; order Rosales; family Rosaceae; genus Fragaria; species Fragaria x ananassa. The sequence continues at coordinate 5,648,165 of CP139769.1, read as the reverse complement.
TTGATTCCAGCACCAAATATAACAACAGCAATACCCTTTGTGTCCAGTTTCAAGAGCCACAAGAAATTTAACCATTGATGATTAACTCAGAGTAGATACGTTGGCAATGAAAGTCACTGTACACTAGGAAACCTTCTCTCAAAATGAATGTGAATTCCTATCTGCTTGCTACTAGAGTAATTACAAATACAGACAGCAAACTTGTCGGTACAGTACATACCTTGGTACTATTCAGTTAAATATCATCTAGAGGGGGAAAAATATATTTAAGTGGAAGCACATACCTATTGACCTTGACATAGCAAGAACACCAAACACGCGATGGCCATTCCATTGTATGACCTTGCCTCCAGCTGCCTCAATTCTTGCATATTCATCTTCTCGATTTGGCTAAAATCGGTTGCCATAATCAGTTATTTGCAACAAAATACAACAAACACAGATCAGTTTCAATAATCAGTGATGAACCATCAGATACAAGACTTAAGTTATAGAATCTCTAACTTTATGATCCACTGACAATGCCATGGGTTCTTTCCCACGACACAAAACTGCTCTTGAATCGCCAGAGTTTGCCACTATGATATGAGACGAACAAATAAGGGCAACAACAGCAGTGGAACCAACTGTTTCCGGGGCAACAGGATCAAGACTATCCTTCCCTCCAACTTCAGCATCAACCTTAAGAAAACAGTTGGTAAATGCCTTATTCCATTGTTCTTGGCAATTATCTTTGATACTTGTGTGAACTAGGCCCTCCTTGACAACTTCTATCTCCTCAGCCAGAGCCAAATGCATACGATCACGACAATAATTTGCCACCTGAACAAAGTGAAAGACAATCTCATGAAACAGGGTTACTGGGAAAAAAGAGATCACACACATGAAATGAAGTAGACAATATTGCACAAGGAAAAATATCAGAACTAGGTAAACATACCTGACAGCCTCCATGACCATCATAGACTCCAAAGAAATGAACAGTCTGATTTATACACTTGCTCAAGCCATCCAGTACCCGGTCCCCTATCAGCATTTGAATTGGAATCTTTAAAAACTGAGGTACAGTTGCAAATGCATCTTCCATTTCTGGTCTTCTCCCACACAAGGATGTAAACCCCCAAAGTGGAACATATTCTACCTCAAAAACACTGCGGCTGACTGTTTCTTTGAACCCTACTTCCACAGGCATTTGAACAACAACATCGGTTGGCTTTGGGTCAGACCCATGACCAGCTTCTTCCTCAAGGCTCACCGACAAAGAAAGTGGATCACTAGTGATCTCTGTCTCAATTTTCGAATTACCTACAACAGGCACCTTAGCAACATCACCAAAACAATTGTTTCTGTCAATGTCTATAGAACTCACTGTTACTCCTTCAGCGGTGGTCTCATACACCAGGAAGTCCTCTAAACATAAGCTACTTGACTCACTCGCCACTGAGAAGGAACAAGAGCTATCATGTACCTGATCACCTTCCAATGATAAGCAATCATCTTCCTCACTTTCCCCAGCCATCACATTACCAGGAGCAACCCGATCGCTCTCGTCTTGAGTTATCATATCTATCGATTGATCTCCTCCTCCCTCCTCCTCTTCTGCAACTGATACTGCAACAACACTAGCTTCATTCCCAGAATGACTACAATCACAATCCTCTTGGCCAGCCTCAGTGGAACTCCTGGTGACAGAATCAGATAGCAACCCGGCAGTGTCTGTCATTAGCTTAAGACTGGTAATATTCATGTGGGTAGCTATAGCTGGGTTATCACAGACTGAGTTACCTACTCTAAATGGCACCGCGACCGCCGGTGACATCTCCTCCATCAAAACTCTTACCTGGGCAGTACAACAAGTTACCTGTCAACCCCTCTAACACCAACCGACCTGTCATTTCGCAGTCGACTTATGACTTTCTTTTCTTAGTAAGAATGATTCAGGAATGTGAATGGTGGGTTTTAACAACCCAATTTCCATGCTCAGACACTCAAATAAAGGCTGAAAGTGGGTGCCAATTCAGGAGTTGTGAATGTATAAATGAGCTCAAAGGCGGTGAAAATGAAATAGGTAGTCAGATCTGGTCAACAACAACGGATCCAAAATTCCATTTGTGGAAACTTAACCCCCTAAATTATACAAAAAAAGAGACATGTTAATTTGAGGCCTTGTCAACTTCTTCTCTAGACTCTTCTCTATCTACTTCCATCAACTACAGCAAGAAAGAAGCAAACTTTTTAATGCAAACAAACTGAAAATAGAAATAAAAACAAAGATGGGAAATTAGAAACCAACCCTCTTATCTAAACAACACACTAGAAAGACAGACAGAGCAAAAGGGGGGTCATGAGAAAGAAACCCAAGAAAGGCAAAGCCCAGAAATCACAGGAAAACCCATGAAAGGAAGCACCTTTTTATTACACATGACTTGCCTGGATCTGAGGCAAGCTATCTCAGCCTCTTGTAATTGAAAGCACACTACTCACTCCCTCTCTCTCTCAAATTATTATGATGACAATAATTAAGCAAAGAGAAGAAAGTAAAAAAAAGAAGAATCACTGCCTAATTTGTCAACTGTAGAAGTTCCTTCCTCTCTGGCTCTCTCCCTCTCCCTCTCATTTTTCAAGTCCAAAGACGTTAACTTTAGCAACCGAAATCCATGGGGAGGATCAAAAAACCAAGAAACAAGAAGATGAAATAGGAAGCTTTACTTACCCATTTATAAAAAAAATATCAGCTCAAAATGTGATTACTTCTTTTTTTAATAAATACACACAGACCTCACCTGGGGTTGAGACTTGCAAACGCAATAAAGGGAGTGGAGAAGAAATATACCAAAAACCAAAGTGGAAAATAAAACGGAGAAAAATAAGACAAGAGAAGAGTGAGAAGAAGATGACACATGTCAAATCTAGAAAGGCATTAAAGCATCTCCACTAGGGCTGCCACTCGGTCGGTTCGAATCGGTAATGGGCATTACCAACTTCAAAACTAAAACTTTCGGTAATGAAATATGACTTTCAATTACCAAACCAAAAACTTCGGTATGAGATAAATCTTACCAACTTCGGATGTCGGTTTTTCGGTATTACCAAACTTCACAACAAATATATTTTCAAAATATAACAAAACAATACAAAACTATAAAATTTAAATATCACTTGAGTTTCTAGAGTCTGATAATACATATACAAAAGATAGTCATTTCAGTACACATTATCGAGTATGGTTTAATTTTCTACCGAAATAGTCAGGATGTAAATGTTTCCAAATTTTTATATGAACAAGTTATGTGTCATCTATGTGAAAGTATATGTGTGGAATAGTCGACCAAAATAAGTCACATAAGGGCAGTAAAAGCTTTTTCGTGTAATAAGTGACGTTAAATTATGGTTGACCGCTTTGATCAAGACCCGAGCATTATTGAGTACAATTGAATTTTCTATCATAATTGTATTATACTATAATGATCACATCAGACGGTCGAATTTTAATTTTGTGAATTGTAATCATTGGAACCACAACATGTCTGGTAATGTGGTATAACTTATTTAGTAAGTTATATGCATATGTACATCTTTGTGAACCAACTACAAAGAGGAAGCAAAATTTTCAAAAACCTTGTGAACTATGATGTGATCAATATAGTGAAATACGACTATGGTAGAAAAATTAGGTATTTTTGATAATTTTTTGGTTTTGATTAAGACGGCTAACCATATTTACCCTTGTGCTTCCTATGGAGAGCCCTATCATCAAGAGAGGTAAAAACATTCCTAAATTTTTACATGGGCGGTTACATGTCATCTAAGTGGGTTTGTCTATGTGTGTGTGTGATGGATCGACTAAAACGGGTAGGTAAGAGCGTTTTTATATAACAAGTAACATTGAATTAAAGTTGATCACTTTAATTGAGACCCGAATGCTACCAAGTATAGTTGAATTTTTCTATTCATTGTCTTTTTTTTACTAAATGGTATATACAATTGAAAACGTGAGATAAGATTATTAGTCTGTGTGTTTTTAAAAATATAAGTCTTTAAATAATTAGAATTTCGGTAAATTCGGTATTTACCAAAAACCAAACCAACTTTTTCGGTATTTCTCGGTTTCGGTTTTTTTGATTTCGATTACCAAAATTCGGTTTACCAAATCATAAATTTTCGGTCGGTTTTCGATCGGTTTGGTATTTACCAAACCAAGTGGCAGCCCTAATCTCCACCCATCCCATGCTGCTGCCTTTTTCATTCTCCAATCCAAATTTTGTGTCTAAATACTTCAAAAATGAATTCTTTTGCAAATTTTTGGAGAAGGGGTTTTCTTTTTCACAAGTTTAGGTGCATTTTTATGACATAAAAAGTACAGTAACTACGAGAGCATCTTCAGTACACGGTGTGTATTTTCATATACATACATGAATAATCAAGATTAGAGAAAATAATATAGAAACATGATGGTCAAACATATAAATTGTTATAAACAGTTAAGATTGTGTCGTGTAAATACATGTCGTTCGTACAAGAATTTCCACAGTAACTACAATAAAAAGCCATGACTAACTATTAATCTTGTCCGATCCAAATGAATGATGGAGTTACAGAAATCGTGAGACAATGAAACCAAATAGATGGAGGATGATGTACTTGTATAAAAGATGAAGTACCACAAATTGTGAGGTATTAGGGATGACAATGATCCCCAACGGGTAGGGTACCCACGAATATTCGACCCTAACGGGGGATATATATATAAGGATAAACAAGTGATGGGTATGAGGATCTTCAATATTCGGATTTTTAAATCGGGTACGGGGCATGTATGGTATTTTGATATTCGTCTTCATCCTCACTCATTTAGGATGTAAATATTATTTTTGTTGAAGGAGAAAAGATAATGAGAATAATGGTCTACTCATTCATTGATAGAAAAGCATATTTATAGGCATTACATAGAGTCTCCCGAAGAATCTAGAAGATCTATCAACTGTAATCTATTCTAATAAGGAAACCGGATTAACCAATCCTACGTGTATTAGGGCAAAACACATAACAGAAGGACGGAAATATAATTTCCTTAAACACTCCCCCTTGTGTTGCGTCTCTAATACGATATGGTGTTTATGGTGTTGCATCGGTAAAAACCTTGTCAAGTAAAAAAAAACCTCGTGGGTAAAACAAATGACTTGGATGAAGGGAAAAAGAGCACAACGCACCAATTACAATTGAAGATAACATGTGATCCATGTAGACTCTCCCTGATGTCTACACAACGACTCCCCTTGATTGGTAACTCAATCTCGGAGTACAGATAAACGACGCATGCCAATGCACTTCACATACTTCAAAAGTAGACTTGGACAACGATTTAGTCATTAAATCCAGCCACAACATCCTTAGATCAGACTTGTTATGCTTAGCATTATTTTGATCTTTAAGGAGAAAGTTGCCTGATAACCCAAAACATAAGTTTGCATTGAAAATTATATTCACACATGACATGACCTTTGTGTACTTAAACAATCATAACGTCTTCGATACAATATGTATGGACGAACCGTATAAAGTTCTGGAAACTAGACACACGTAGCTTTCCAACCATATAAGGTCCATATAATCTAGTTCATCTTGAGCTGATCACAAAGCTCTATCGAAGTTGACTGTTTTGTAAAAGAAAATTCTCGGACAGATCCGTCGTACTTTACGAAAATAGCCATAACTCACTCAATATAATAGGTGTGATCAAATGGTTTGTGTCCCTGGAAAGTAGACACATAGACCTTTCCAATGGTACCAATTTCACCATTTTCCAACGAGTGTGCTATCTTGTAAGTCTCATGGAAGTTGACATATGAAACTGAGCAAATTCTGATTTCGTTGTTAATGTGTCTTTCTGTAGGGATGAATAAGCCTAAACCTTTCATAGAAATAATCATTGCCATTACATTGGCATTGCGTGGGCGTATCCGGCCACTACCTTGATATTCTTTCACACTCATCTAAAAGGGAGCGAAAATGCTCGACCGCTAGGAATAGAGTTGAAAGACTAAGGAGAACTTGGCCTTATAAGTTTGTAGTGAGTAAGATGTCGAGTCAAGCATCTTGTAACAATTACATGAATGTGCTACCATACTTAGATGAAGAATTTCTCCCAAGACTTCTTTGTCATATGGACAAAACGAGTCTTCTCAAGACTTCGACCGATCAAATGATACATATAGGCAAAACTTCATCGTCTTTTATATTGCCTTAAGCCGACAGATGAATAAGCATCATCAATAACGGTCTTCACTTCCGAGACCAAGTATTCTCAAGATCTTTTCATTCTTAATTTTAGATCAGTGAAATCTCTTAGTTTAACAAGAGTTTATCAAGATTCATTCAGAATTTACACGCAAAGAGGCATAATTCTTCATATCTCTTCCCTAATCAAGTAGATACTTAGCAAATATCATGTAAACGAGCTTCGTAGTCAAGAGTCACTTGATTTGGGTGAAAACCGATCTATTCAAGTAGATACTTAGCAAATACCTTTTTACACTTGGGGTGTCGGTGTCACCTAACCAAAACACTATCTCTTTGTTTAAACTGGATTGCATCTTTCCATTTAGGCCAATCTACAACGTTGGTATTTTCTCAACGAAGTATGGTTCAATATCAAACTCATTAAACCACGTCATCATGTACACTGGTGTAATTTCTAAGTGTAGAGATCTCTATATGGATTGATATTGACATTGAGGCGTCCCCCAATGATGACCATAATCCAGTTTTAACAGACGAATGAGTATCATTGATCAAATGATCAAGTTGTGCCAAACTCGTATTCTTCATTGGCGAGTATGTATCAAACCAAGTGGCATTCCCCTAAACCGTGGGAGCCACGGCCTTGCGACACCATCTACCACATTTGTGGTGTCACCATGCCACCATCTATGGGTGACAACATGTCCTCATATCCGGACATCAATCTTTGCAGACATGTTTGCAGCATGTATATTTGATCTCGTCACTTTATGGAACTTGATGAGACACAGTAGGGACAAACCACGACAATTCTAAGTCATTCTACTTGAACATTATTGTTCTTATCTCCCCCTAACGACGGGAAGACTGGCTCATCAAAGTGACATAAAAGATATTGCTTATCAAGGTCCTTATATAAGCGGACTATAGTCGGAAGCTCATGTCTTATTCAAAGATAATATTCATCAAATAATCCAACATTGTACGCTTATGGAGGCGCAATTTGGCACATACAACATGTGGACGATATAGATTATAGAACGTTAATTCAATCCGTTAACAACGATGCATACCGTTACAACTGTAACGTAAAGATTTAAATGATGGTGGGTAAAAATGAATAAGTAAAACTACGACTCTACTACAACCCGTAGTCGTTGGTCTTACAAGTCCAAAAAAAACTGCTGGCCTCACCGCCGGGACCAATCAAAAAGAAATCGGTTGAACCGACCGCTAGCATCAACGGACCTTTGTTTTACACTTCATTTAACGGTTCACTATTCTCCAATGCTCCAAACGCTACCAAATTTTGTAAGCATGTATAAATGGAAGTTAGGATTGCAAAACCGCCAGCCTCAACGACGGAACCGGCCTTAAACCTACTGAACCGTCCGTCAGAGTCGCTGGACATCTGTGAACACTTATATTAAGCAGTTCACCACCTTCCACTTTTCTAAATGCCACAAAATTTTGTACATAGGTAGGTTTAGATGTTAGGAATCCTTGGCCGCAAACAGAACCTCAAGAACCTGTCCAAAAGTTGTTGAACTAGATCTTACAATGACTAGTCCGCAAGCTAAAAAACCAGAAATTCTAGGTTTTTTCAACTTTTCAATCATTGTTAAGGTTCCCCATAACAGCTAATTGTTATGGCTTGAGTTAAACCATTATGAACATCATCATAGCATTATTATGCCTCAAAATAAAAAATGAGAAGTCATTAAGCTAACATCTTATGTATCATTCTTATAAAATCATTTATAGACATTGTAATTAATGTCTTACTTAGTGAACAACGACTTAGCATCTTGTTTATATGATAGTCTCTACATTTTATTATCCTTAGCATATGAGGGTGTTGCTCCTAATCTTCACTAAAGAATAGACTTTATAAAACAAGTAACGAGCATGGCCAATATGAGATCATAGGGGGTCTTTTACGTCATATTTGCTTATGAAAGCATGAGTAGTGCCTCCATTGTATAAGAGGATGACATGAATGGCTTTAATGTCATTCATATGCCATGAGCATTGCTTATAGCTCCACCAAGTGGTATTTTGGTGATCTTTGATCTCAATGGTTACTTTGCTCAAAAGAAAGGATGTCCATGATAGTCTTTACTCTTTAAAATACGGATCATCAAAACACGTCCAAATTGTCCCGTACGATTTATGTTAAAGCCTACATGAGTCGATGTCTTCATTCTCATCATTGGAGACAATAACCGATTCAAGTAACCAAATCTTAGTGACTCATGAATGTTACGCATTCTTTATAATGATACATAAGAAATTCTCATCAATTGTCACAATGTGTTTTTAGGTGATAAATGTTGGCATGAATATCATTAAGTCATAGCACGGTTCAATTGCTTTCTTATGCATGTACAAAGAGCATATGTGACTTGAATCATAACGCTATTAGGCATTGGAACTTGAGCATTAATCAGCTCTTTGATTATTTTTGATGATCCAGTCATCGTAGTCACAACGGATTTATAAAGAACTAAATCTATGAATAGTTGTCTATTCCTTGCAATAAGCTAAGCACTCAATCTCAGTACGACACATTCATATACAAGAATGTAGAAACAACAGCATTATGTCAAGACATAGAAACTGAAATATGTTAACAATTTCGATAGAGATTCAAAAAAGGTATTAGGATCTTTTAGAGTGCATTACATGATATGTAATACTACATAGATAGACGAAACAAGACTTAGAACATGCCAAAAAACTTGGCAAAATTAGCCGTGAGCATCTACGGCCCACTGTTGGATCTTGTAGAGAAAGAAGAAGATTTTTCTACATCTAATTTTGGATGACATTTAGTGTAACGCAATTTTCTTTTTGCAATTATGAATCCGCTCAAGAATGTAGAAGACTACTCTTATATGTAATGTCTTTACAATTGTATAAGTGTGCATTGTGCCACACTTGACATTACAAATCCTCTTTTAATCCAAAACCGATGTGCATTGCGCAACATCATGACATGTCGAGTGTGCATTGCACCACACTTGGTTTAATTATGATGCCCAAGTATGCATTGTGCCATACTTGGTGCGATTTCAGTCTTTATAAATGTCACCTTATAGTAACTGGTGATCTTTTATAGTCCAATGTAGTGTCATGTTGTAATGCGATATATTGCATTAACATGTAGTTTATGTAGATCGAACCATATGTGTCAGATAAACTTTGAATATATATGCCAACAATTATAACGAGGTCTTCACCATGAATTTAATTCAAAACATAACAACTGTAACTTTAGTCAAATATGTGAGGTATATGCCTTCACAAAATGTGGAAAAATAAACGGATTTGTAGTCACTTAGACTATTAAACTGAAGTCATATGCTTCATATTTTCCGCAATGTACCTTTTGTTTTTAAAATCCGTAACTGAGACAATAATGTTCTCATCTTCTTCCATATAGTGAGTTTCTTGGTGCCATAACTCTATATATTTTTTATACATTGACCATAATATTGCTTTCATTGTAATTAGTGAACCGATGTAGAACCACATCAATAACAAGATTTTTCTTGTACTAACCCAATTTTTAATATGACATGTGGGGTTCGAGAAGCTGCCTCTCCATTTTTTTTCAAAACTCGTGACATGAAATTTGTCACTTTTTTTATATGTCAAATTCAGGGCTCATGTTTCGATTAAATATTTAAACAACAAGATGGAAGATTGACTATTATCGATATACGATAATTAATTCCAAGTGATGAATTATGTCAAGATCAAAGTTTATGGTAACTCAATTCGATGTAAATCGTGACAAATTCCGTCACGAATCGATGTTGACCGTGACATTTCTGTCACAAATCGATATTAACCACGACAATTTTAGTCGCAAATCGATGTTTGTCTATTTTTTAACCATGACAATATTTCGTCGTAATACCGTGACTTGTCAAACCGTCACAAATTTCAGCTTTGATATGAGGGATCACAATCCCTCAATATTGTCCCACGTTATAGAGAAAGGTGGGATGTAGAAGAAGGCTACGGAGCCCGGCTATGAAATTAAAATTTCAAAAGCGGCAACTTTTATAAAAGCTTACTTGTTAGTTTGCTAAATAAACTACGTTTAACAGAAGTTGTCATCTCGTAATTTTATCGCGATCTGTCGCGCCAAAAGTTTTATGAAATGAAAACATATGGTTAGTAAAATTCATCATATAAATAAAAACAATAAAACTAATTAAATAGTTACTACTGTAAATAAATCGTTTTTACTTTGAGGTACTTTTTTTTACCTGAAAGGGCAAATTTACCGTTTTGCCCCTTGTTCAACCAGTAATGTCACATCCGGAAACATGCAGCGGGTCGGATCTTGAAATTCGGGTCGAGCAGTGCCGGGCAGGCGACGCCGAGAGACGGGCACAAGGCTGGTCGCAGATCTGACGTGGCCGAGAGGAGATGCTAGGTTGCCCGGTGATGGTGGAGCGACGGATGTGCGCACACTGATGGAGCTCCCAGATCGAGGGGGCTCGAATGGTTGCGGCGTTCGGAGACGGCGCGCGGGGCTAAGCTGCCGGATTGGGTGGGCTGCAGAGGCTCGCTGATTTGTGTTCGACCGAAGTTAGGAAAAGAGTGCTGAATCGGGGGCGAGTCGAAGCTGCAAAGCAGAGGTCGCTGTGCAGGGTTCTCAGGTCTGAGGTGCGCGCTGAGTTCGGAGAAGGCCGGGCCAGCTTGTTCGGCCGGAGCTGGTGTGGTGGTCGCGCGCGGGGGCTGAGGTTGGGTCGTCGGCGTTGGCAAGAGTTTCCAGATTGGGGAAGGTGGGTGCCCAGAGAAGAAATCTGGGTGCCAGGGCAGAAATTGATTGGGTAGGGTTTTTTTCTTTCTTTTTAGGGTTCGTTATCAAGCTCGGGGTAGAGCAAAGTGTTGATAACGTGTTAAAGGAGAAAAGATAACGAGAATAACAATCTACTCATTCATTGATAGAAATGTCTATTTATAGGCATTACGTAGAGTCTCCCGAAGAATGTAGAATATCTATCAACTGTAATCTATTCTAATAAGGAAACCGGATTAACCAATCCTACGTGTATTAGGGCAAGACACATAACAAAATGACGGAAACATAATTTCCTTAAACAATTTTTTAATATATATATATATATATATATATTATTTATAAATAGATATTTATGTAAAATCTTTTGTAATATTTTTTTTACTATGATTTTCTTAATGAATATTTATAGAAACTTTTTTTTAACCGAGACTTGTATTCATTTTTGTTGGATTGAATTAAGAAACTTATTTATATATGTATTTGATTTTATTTTCATATTTCTATATTTCGTAATTATTGTTTTTAAATAATTATTACATAATTGTTAACAGAGATCGGTGCGGGTATGAGAACGTAATCCCCAAAAGGGATAGGTACTGAGAATCCCCATTATCTAATTACGGGGAATGAGACAAGTAAGGGGATGAGGAATGAAAAAGGATACGAGTATGATACTTTGATCCCCTGATCCTATCCTACCATTGCCATCCCTATGAGGTATCACAAGTATCATCTAGTTTCTTTTCAAACAAAGTACTAACAAAACATACGGGATCATAAAAGTACCACCTAATTTCATTTCTAAACAAAATACTAACAAAGCATACCGGTGATCAAACTTATCAAGATTCGAAATTTTTTCCTTTATTTTCCTCATAAAAGAAAGGGTTGGTTCCAAGTTGTGCCTTGAGGACGGCAAAGCCAAAACTTATCCCTTCATGTCCGTAAAAGAGTTAGAAAACTAAAAATGAGGGTAGATAGATCAAAACATTTGAGCAGAAACAACACAAGATACCCACACCCAAAATTCAGGGATTAATTTCTGTATAGCTAGTTGTAATTAGATGAACAATCTCATAATTGATCCATCTTGCCTTTTGTTTTCTTGAAATTGTGAGCGCACGCTAAGCACCAACCATACTATTGAACCATTACACTCTGAAAGTTCATATTTTTTTTTAAATATTTCAACATTTAAAAGTATTTTTATTTAAGGGAAAAAAAATTAAATACACACTTTTAATATCTTAATACATACTCTTTACTTAATACACTACCTATCAAGTTTTTCATTTCAGTATTATACTTAATACATATCTCAAACTGTCTAAAATACTCTTAATTTATGAAATATTCTATTATTTAATATAATTAATGTATATTTACTATTTAATACCTCGTTTTACATATTATTTCATCTAATTTTTGTTAGAAATTTTTGGTTATCATCATTCAATTTATAATCAAATGATTATTGTTATATCTCAACTTCAAATCACCAATACAAAGTTTTCAAAATTCACAAGCCAGTAAAACTGTAGATGTACAGTAGCCATTAAACATAGATAGCTAGTTATTCGATAAAACATGTCATGATTAAGATGCAGTACATGACAATATGATCTGCTAGATCAAACTAAACAAAGAAAAAAGAAAAAAACAACCCAAATGAATTGTGGAGAAGAGTTAGGGTTAGGGGAGAATACGTGTTTTGACGATTTAAGGGTAGAAGATGTTAAAAAGAATACTTCTAGAGAGATTTTTTTTTATAATAATAAATGTTTGTTTTGGTCATTTAGCTTATTTATAAAATTTTAATAGAAATATAAAATAATAGAAATATCCGGTGTGTATTTAAAATTTCTCTAAAAAAATATCAAATGCAACAAAAGAAGAAGATATTTTAGAGGTCACCCAATGAAATTCTTTTCCTCAAGCCTATTTCAATGATTCAAAGACAATTTTACCCCAACATAATCAGTAAGCTAGGTTATCTCTTTCTCTCCACCGTTCATTCTCGTCTCTCTCTCTCTCATCCTCGACGACAGCCGACCACATCTAGGACGACGCCGGCCAACGCCTCGATGAAATTCTCGTCTGTGTTGCTGTCTCTTTCTCTCTCTCTTCTCTCTTTTTCTCTCATCCTCGACGACAGCGAAGACAGCCTCAAGGACGACGCCTCGAGGACGACGCCCAACACCTCGCCGACGCCGATCGATTGACGGTCAAGACGACATCGACGGTGGCGATGATGAAGAAGATCTCCTTCTCTCCGATTTGCTTTCCGGGGATTCAATCTCTTCGTTTGGCAATTCAAACTCTCCTTCTCTTTTTTTTGTATGGTAAGTGGCAGAGCTTTTGCTTGAAAATGGTAGGTGACAGAGTTCTCCTTTTCGGGAAATGGTAGGGTGACAGAGCTTAGTTTGCCTTGTAAAATGAGTTCATTCTTATCATACGTGCTACGATAAAAAAGAAATTTCTACCATGTTCATTCTATTTAAGTTTTTATTCCTCTAATAGAAGTTTATTGCCTAAGTAAAATTTTAGTAGAAGTTTACTATCAGTAACCCATTTTTCATCATTACTGTACCCAATAAAGTTTTATTAACCTCAGTAGAAGTAAACTGCTCTATAGTAAGATCTCAGTAAAAATTTATTACTCCTAGTAGAATATTTTTCATCATTACTGCCCTTAAATTAAACTTCAGCGATGGTGTGGTATACTTTCGGCAAGGTCCGGTGACATTTTAAAATAAATCTGACGAGATTTTCGACGACCGGCGAGATTTCGGTGACATTTTAAAAGAAAAAATCGTACGAGATTCTGGCGACTGGCAATATTGCGGTCACCAGTGACCGAAGTCCAGTGAGGTTCCGGCCAAATGTTCTCTCTCTTTCATTTTCTCTCTCTTTATGCATGTTTAAGTAGTGAGGGCAAAATAGTCTTAAAATAATATTGTTTGTTAAGACTTCAAGTAAATGTTTGTTCATTTGGGCACAAAAAAAACTACCTTTATTCAAATGTGCTCATAAAAAAATTATCATTGGAATTAGTAACGAAGGGCTAAAATTATTACTAAACAAACATTTTCTCTTTATTTAAAAAATAATAATATGTACTTTTTTGCTCCAACAAGTTTTCTAAAGAGTAAAAACCTAAAATAGTACCTGAATTATTGCGAAAGGTACTTTTTGGTATCTAAGAATTTTTTTTACTTGAAATGGTACCCAAAGTATTGCTCTGTTACCTGATATGATACATCCGTTAGTTTTTCTGTTAATTTCGCCTACGTGGCATATATTTGAATAGTATAAATACCTAAAATGGTACCTGAAGTATTGCTCTGTTACCTGATATGATACATCCGTTAGTTTTTCTATTAAGTTTGCTTACGTGGCATATATTTGAATGGTATAAATACCCAAAATGGTATCTAAACTATTGCGAAATGAATTTTTCGATACATGTATTTATTTATTTTACCTCAAATGACCCCAATATCTGATTATATATGATCGATAGATAAACCGTAAACATAATAAACATATTATCACTATAATTCATAAATATATTATATACATAATATTTATATATATATATATATCATTTATCTCATAAGCAATTTGCTTATAAATAATTATAAATATATTACGTCATTATTACATATTGGACTTTCTTTATAAATAGAATAGACTTGTAAATCTATTTTTATGTAAGAAAATATTTATGGATAAAATACTAATAATAATATGTTTACGAGTTTAATTTAGGGTCATTGATAAAATTGTACATTTAGAAGTAATAAATGATAAAAATGTTAACAAATATTCATTTATGATAAAACAATACACCGATTTAAATTCTTTAAAGCGTTGTCCATAAATTGTTTAAAAATTACATGTCATGTCATGCCACTAACCAAAATAACAACACGTTAACCATAATCATCTCTCTCACTCCCAAAAATACACAGTCCAAACCGACCTCATCAAGACGTCGACGTTTTGTAGCGGGGTGGAGCTGCGAATTGCTCCTTCGTCATCCGGCCACCTCCCGGCGCAAGGTTGGTGTTCGCGTCTTCCTCTCGTCGTCCCCGACATCTTTGTTGTATCAGATTTCATGGAGGAGCGATGTTGAAAGAGAATCGGAGGAGATAAGTGTTTTCTAGGTTGGCCGACGAGTTTACGATTTTGTCCACGGCGGCGGACATGAATGGTGGTGGTAGCTTCGCCTCAATCTGGAAAATGTCTCTATGACCTTATTTTTTGAAGAGAAGCTCGGAGGAAGGAGAATCGAAGAGAAGAAGTTCTGGGATTTTTCGACGAGAAATTGACGGATTTTGGCGGTGGAGTCGATCTAGCAGGCGGAGTCGATCGGTGAGCAGAATCGATCTAGCAGGTCGCGGAATCGATCTAGCAAGCTGAGTTGATCTAACAGCGGTATCGATCTAGCAGGAGGGGGAGTCGATCTAGCAGTGGCAGAGTCAATCTAATAGGCAGAGTCGATCGGCGAGCAGCATTGATCTAGCAGGTGGTGGAGTCGATCTAGCAGATGGAGTCGATCGGCAAGCAGCATCGGTTTAGCAGGTGGCGGAGTCGATCCATGTAACTATGCATGTAACTATCCATGTAACTACAAATTGCTAGTTACCTAGGTAGTTGCATGGATTTTAATAGATTTCCGTTCTAATATGCAGCGGGACACTGCCGTTGATTCATGTAACTATGTATGTTATTTTGGCCACGAACCTTAACGCGCGGAGCAGAGAGATGGTAGCAGTCAATGCTTCTAGTGATGCGGGTGTGCCACCTCGCGGATGAGGAAAAAGTTGTATGAATGCGTGCCAGATCTTGACTTCTTGATCAGGTGGGGGGGTTCCAGGTGCCGCCTCAGATGAGGAATTTATGAGCATAAGGCGGTCAATACTCACGGTATATCACGAGTAGAGCAACAATAGGGAGATCAGAGGAATCGGGGTGACGAGACCAAGAGGGCCCTGAACCTAAGGTGACGACGGCGCGCTTAGGGTTAGGTTTTCGAGATAGCTCGAAAGGAATTGGGTTGCAGTTTGTTGTATTGTTTGTTGAGAGAGATTGTGTGTGAGGGGTTTGCAGCTTCAATGGGCAAGCGGATGCAAAGCTCTTGGGAGCACTGGAGGTTTCAACTAGGTTGAAAGGTTTTGTATTGTGTTTGTTTGAGTAATTGTAGAGAGAGATATTTCTGTAAACCATAGAGCCTCTTATATAGTGGAGCTCGACTTGTAGCAGAAGATAATCATAGAAACAAAGTCGGACTTTGCAACATAATAGCACAAGGGTACTGTTCGATTCGCGCGGACCAAACTTCTTGTGACACATGTTCAGTTCGCACATTCCATTTAGTATAGGACATTGCCACTCAATTATATACTCATATGCGAACTGGAATTAGGAGCAATCTTATCCCGCGGGGTGTCACAGTCCATGTAGAAAACTAATCTCGCGCGGGCCGCGGACTCAAACCATCTCGCGGACCTTTCTAGCTTGCGGGCCTTAGTAGGGCTTTTTATATTAAAAGGGCTACATGGATTGGCCCAAAGATGTCAAAGACTGGTAAAAGTCTTCAACGATTAATGTAGTGCGCGGACTCCGCATGTGTTTTCCTCGCGAGGTCTCTCATGCGAACTAGCGAGCTAGTTCGCCTAGATGTATTCCGCCTCACCTAAGCGAAATGTCCATAAGTAATTTCTCGCGAAAGCATTTCGCGCAAAGCACGCGAGCTCCCTACTCCGCGCGAAGTCATTCCGCGCAAGTTATGTGTTTTGTCTGAAGTCTACTAAGCGCGCGAGATCTATACTCCGCGCGGAGTCATTCTGCGGGCAGAACTTGTAATTTAGCTCGCGTGGTCTTGCTGGCGGGCCATTATTTGTAAACTTAAAGAACTTGAGCTCGTCGGTATGACATGGACCAAGAATTTAATTAATATTCACATAGACATTTCTGTCCAGTAAAATATTAATTTGGGTGTAAACATATGTAATTATCCATCTATGTAACTATGCATGTAACTACAAATTGCTAGTTACCTAGGTAGTTACATTTCTAGTTACATGGATTTTAATAGATTTATGTTCTAATACACAGCGGGACGCTGCAATTATTATTAAACAAATTCATGTAACTAGCCATGTAACTAGCCATGTAACTATCTATGTAACTATGCATGTAACTAGCCATGTAACTATCAATGTAACTATCTATGTAACTATGCATATAACTATCTATGTAACTATGCATATAACTATCAATTTTCTATATAGCTATCAATGTAACTACCCATGTAACTATCAAACTGTAATTACACGCATAGTTACACAAGTATAGCATATATGTAACTACTCATTTAACTATCAAACTGTAGTTACATAGATAGTTACATGGTTATATGCATAGTTACACAAGTGTAGCATGTATGTAACTACCCATGTAATTATCAAACTGTAGTAACATGGATAGTTACGTGCATAGTTACATGGATAGTTACTTGCATAGTTACATGGATAGTTACTTGCATAGTTACGTGCATAGTTATATAAGTGTAGCATGTATGTAACTACCCATGTAACTATCAAACTGTAGTTACATGGATAGTTACATAGTTACATGCATAGTTACACAAGTGTAACATATATGTAACTACCCATGTAACTATCAAATTGTAGTTACATTCATAGTTACATAGCTACATGCATTCGCATGTGAAATGGACTTCGTGTAGAAGTACATGAAGGCAAGGCGAGATGGCTTCGCGTAGAAGTGGAGTCCTAAAATATGAAGGCGAGGCGAGATGGCTTCGCATAGGAGACTTCGCGAATAAGCAAGATGAGGAGTCGATCTAACAGCGGCATCGATCTAGAAGTCGATATAGTAGGCGGAGTCGATTAGCGAGTGGCATCGATCTAGAAGTCGATATAGTAGGCGGAGTCGATTAGCGAGTGGCATCGATCTAACAGGTGGCAGAATCAATCTAGCAGGTGATTTCACGTCTGGTCTGGATGCAGGAGAGAGAGAGAGAGACGACAACGACGAAACTCAGAATGATAAAAAACATGTGATATTAGAGAGAATGGTATAATGGTCATGTAAAAAATGTGAAAATAAACATTTTTATTATTTAAGATATTATGAGGGGACTATTTTATCATGTAACATGTTTTAATGGTGACCTTTTTATCAAGTGGGACATTTGAAAACTATTTTATCATTTATACATTCAAATGGTAGTTTAATGTTATATCTCCTTTAATTAACATATATATATATATATATCAAAAAGTAATTTAGAATTTTTATTTGGAGTAAAAAAGTTTATAGGCACCAAAAATTGTCTTTCGTAGCAAATTATGTACCTTTTTGGGTATTTACTCTATCCAAATATATGTCACGTAGACGAACTTAATAGAAAACTAACAAATGTACCATATCAGGTAACGGAGCAATATTTGAGATACCGTTTCAAGTAAAAAAATTTGTAGGTACCAAAAAATACCTTTCGCAATAGTTTAGGTACTATTTTAGGTTTTTACTCTTTTCTAAACCTATACGAGTTGATTGCTAAACCTGTTTGGTTTTAGAGAAAGTGAAAAGAGAAAACAAAAATTCATATTTTTAGAGCTTCTGGAGATGCTCTATAGGCTTTCCCGAATCATTGAACACCTCAATGATCTCTTGAAATTTAGAGAAACGATGGTAAATCAAATGTAGGGATGAATAGACGACTAATTCTTTGGCAGAAGTTATTTCATGTCCCTAGCTTTGTGACCTGTCTCCTCAAAATTGTAAAGGAGTTCGCAGATGCAAATATGGTATTAACAAATGCTATATGTAGCATATTACAGATACATCAAAATTATAAAAGGATGCATCAAAGATATTTTTGCAACTATTCCATTCATAGCTAATTTAAGTTTTACCATACAAATCTTACACAACACAACAGAGAAAAGTTCTCCCTAAAATGGTTACTGAGTTTCTTGGTAATTGGCTATGAATTATGCTTGGACCAGAAACTGCCACTAGAGAAGGCAGCTTATAACACTACCAACCTGGGCAGCCAGGACATCAGTTCCAGAGTTCATAGACTACATTCTAAGTTCTAATTCACAAAAACGAAACCTTACTTGAGTTTCACTTGCCCTTTTCGGGGTCTTTATGAGACTCTTCAATAACTACTGTACACTTGGATGAGGGCAGTATGCAAGCAGCCAATTCACAAAATATGCAGAGTTTTATAAAGTTTGAACTCGAATCAAGCATATGTGCAATTTCTGCGTTATCAGCTTGCCACTTTTACCTCCAAGATTTGATGTCATGGTAACATAGGATCACCAGATGATGCAAGCATCTGAACCTCTGTTTCTCTGGCTGCCCGTTCAGTAGTGAATTCTACTCGAGCATCAGCTGCAGAAATCGACAAAAGTTCAATTGACTAAAATTCACAATAGAAGACACTGGAGAATACTTATCAAATACTTGGATCATTGAAATGAGAAAAATACATTAAACTCATCAGGTGATACACCTTTTTGGTCCAATCTGCAATGGTGAAAACAATTCCGAAGAAGCCAAGATATATTTCTTTCTAATCAAGAAAAACAATATACAATCGACTGAATATGCTCTCATGAGTCACAAAAATCCTCCCCGCCCCCATATCAGAAGAAAACAGATAGAAAAAGCTTTGACCAGTTTTCATGAGATAGGAGTAGCAATTGCTTACCAAAGGCTTGGCGAAGCCCTTTTACAGCATCAAAGTTCTTGTATGTATAGCCAACAAAGTTTAGATCCTTGGGAGTCAATTGAAGCTGCATGAAATAATAAGGTGATAAGGATCATGCACTCCTAAACCATGTACAAGATAACCTTATTAAAACAAAAAAACAAAAAACAAACAAACATAAATATTGATTTTAGATGGCAGTAATGAATCCTACAGTCTGTGATTTCAACTTGATTTTAGGCCATGACAAAAACAAGTAATATAATCGGCAAAGTTAAACAAACAATTATATATATATATATATAGACATTATAGTTGGATACTTTCTTTTCATATGTGTAGTTCTATATGTCCACTGGTGTCCAATTAATTATCCAATTAATAAAGCAAACCTTGCACATGAGAATATTATCACCCAATACCAGCTTTTTAAGGAAAATATGTCATAGAAAAGGGATTACTAGTTATCATAAGTACACAAACATATATACAAACCTTCCGCGAGGGTCCTGAACCAGTTCTTCCTGATGCTGGAGGATCCAACTTATCACACATAAAGAGAAGACAAGATAAGGAAATCAATGAGAGCATCAAATTTGCACCGACTTAAATCCTAGATACCACATATATAAAATGAAAGAGTAAAGGAATTAAAAAGAGTATCATTAGCATAAGAGTAACAGAAGAAAACAATAAGGAGGGTGCAGAACAAAGAAACAAACAAATAAGAAGTATAAACTTATACAATACCTCATCAAACTTCATAAAGTTTTGGGTATCAAGCTCCCCATTAACTTCTGGTTTGAATGCTGCCTCCATTTCATAAAGTTTGTCCCACATGATGTCTTTGAACCAAGGATGAGACTGACACAACAGAGTTACACAAATGTAAGGTACAACACATTGCTGAAAGATCCTAATAATATAGTATTCAATATGAGAGCCTCACTTTGATTTGACGTGCACCAAGCCTATGTTCAACATCACACAGCAACCTGCAAATGAGATCCTTCGCCTCAAGTGTCAGTCTTGCATCTTCTGGAAATTTTAAGTGGTTTCTCCAATGAACAATCTGACAGAAATTGACAAACAGAGTGAGACATTCACTTCCATTTTATATAAACTATAAAGTATGTAATGATTCTGGGAACAAGCTATATCAGTGTTCAACACACAGTTTCATGATGTAATGATAACAAACAACAACAGGGTTATTAAATCCTGAAATCCTAAGCTAATGCCTAGGTCACTTTAATATAGTTGTTGGTTACAAGATCTTGAAACTTCAAAGTGTAAATCAACATTCCAAGACACTTCATATGCCATAATTATGTGTTGACACATTAAAGTGTAACACTTAAATATAGTTGTTGGTTACAGGATTTAATTAAATTGTGTGTTGATTTAAACAACTCCAAGACACTTCATATGCCATGATTTACATTACTTTATATGCTTACACTCCTGTCTTCAGTTACATTATTTACGTGTATGCTATATCAAAGTTTTTAATTTATTTTTCAAGCAAGAATATCCGCAGTTGTAGAATTATGGCTTCCTCAAGTTATATTAAAACAAAGGAGGTGGAGAAAAAGAATAGGGAATTAAAAACCTGGATGCAATTACCAACAATATCGATACTAACCAATTAATTTATATTCCAAAAAGCATAAATGAAAAATGAAACTATTCAACAGTATAAATGTGTGACATGCCAAGACATGTACTAGATGTTACTACATTTTACATCTCTCAAGAATCGCCAAGAGTTGAATTAGTTATACAAGAAGAGATATTCCATATAATCTTAGTCATGGTTGAAAAAAGTTGGTAGGAATCATCAATACTTTTGGTCAACCACGGTTTTCCATTCTCGCAGTAGATATGTTGAGCTTATGTACATAAAACTCTAGTGACCTTAAACTCTTGAGTACTGCAGAACATTGGTACTTGCAAGAGTTATATCTATGTGAACAGAGTGAATGTTACCTTTCTGCATGTAGTTATGGGATCATCTGAATAAAATGGAGGGCACCCAACAAGCATTTCATACAGTATTGCTCCCAGTGACCACCTAAATGAAAAAAGTCATATCCCTTAACAGTACTGAAAGGGAATATGAGAGGTAATATTAAAAGAAGGAACTGAAGCATAAACCAACCAGTCGCATTCCATCCCATATCCCTTCTTTAATAACACTTCAGGCGCAATATAGTCGGGTGTCCCCACAGTTGAAAATGCCTTTCAGAAACAAAATGCAATAGAGTGAGGGGATAACTTATAAGGTCTAAGGCTGGAGGTGTACTGCAAAAAACAAATCGAAGAAGACACTAGCATACCAACTTTCTCCTGTTCATCTGCCAATGCTGCAGCTGTTCAAGGGGGCTTTTCCAACTATTCCTGTTATCCGCATCAGGAAAACATCCATCGATATCCATTGGTTCTGCCAAATTTTCATCATCCATAGATCTATTTTCATGCAGTGCAGGTAAAGTTGTACAATCAAGAGGCTTACAGAGGCCAAAATCCGAGAGTTTCATGTGACCGTTTTTATCTAGAAGAAGGTTGTCAGGTTTAATGTCTCTGCATAGATAGTGAATTATGAAGTGGTGAGCAAACTCATAACAACAGAAAAACAAAACAAAACAATCGACACCAATAGTGATAGTGTATTCCACCTGTGTATGTAGTTATGTTTCTGAATAGATTCTATTGCCAGAACACTCTGTGCAATATAAAATTTAGCCACACTTTCAGTTAAGGTATCCTCCCTCATTAGCAGAGTCATCATGTCACCACCAGGTAGATATTCCATTATTAAATATAGGTACTCAGCATCCTGAAAGGAGTAGTAAAGTTTAACTATGCAATGACTGGCAACTTCTGCCAGCAAGTTTCTTTCAGCTCTGACATGCTCCACCTATAAGCGGAAAAAAAAAAATTGAACATTAATAGTTAGATCAATAAAACATGTTCCAGCAGTAGGTTCTGTACAAAAGTCACATGTACGGTCTTACCTGCCCTCTCATAAGCATTTCAGATTTCTTCAACTTTTTCATGGCATATATATTGCCAGATTTTTTCTCCCGACACAATCGAACCTGGTCGTTTGAGTGTGTTAGGAAAGAGAAAATAAATTACAAACATATATAGGAAGCCAGAGGCAGAATAACTGGCATAGTCTCCGAACTGGAATTTATTTTCAAGAGAATCTCATGCTCAATACTGACCTCACCAAAAGCCCCCCTACCAATGATGGTCAAAGGCTCAAAATCATCAACACATATCCTATGCCTTTTAAGTCGCATGAACTCCGTCTCTTTTCGCTCTAAATCTTTGATCAGGTTGATTTGTACCTCCTTTGGCACGTCTGAGGAAGCTAATTTCCTTTCCAAAACCCATCGTCTGCAATGAAAAGAAATAGTCAAAGACTCCTTACCTCATTTGTTTATCTACAACATTTTACAACTACATAAGAAGACTCCATCAGTATACCTTCTATTGAGACTGTAGATGTTTATCTTGATGTCCAACAAGATTTTAGTTAAAGTTAACTCTTGGGATCTTATTATTCTCTATGTGCATTTTATGGAAAGTGTATTGAAAAAGAAAACAATATTTGGGACAAAGTACTAAAACAGATCTAAAAGAATTAGATGAAACAGGGAAATTGAATAAAGAAAAAAGGCAAGGTACAGAATCAATATCATGAGGAAATTAAAGAGAATATATGCAACTACTCCAGATAACATATAAAATCATGCTGTAGGAAACCTCTAGTGTAAGCATTCACAATAGAAGAGAAGATTCTCGTTTGCTGTTCCCTGGTCTCTTAGAACTTCAGTGTGCAACTCCATCAAAAACAAATGTTGTCTTTCATTAACCTCAAGTTTCATGGAAACCTTCTTATTGAAGCTTTCGGAGAGGAGAGCTACACTTGAGTGCAGTCCTTCACCGAGAACAGAACATAGACGAGCACTTATTAAGATTTTCCTCTCTCACAGAAAGATCACAACAGATTAAATTGATACAGTTCATAGCATTTCAGAGACCGAAATTTTTTAGTACTAGATCACCAGCAAATCTAATCGACAGGGTGGTATACATTATGCAGTAAAAATCTACTAGATGCACCGTGTAAATAAGACAAAAACAGACCAAGTTAGGACATAATAAACCACAATAGCAGAGATCAGAATCCAGATAGATCAGATTTAGTGATACTGTGTCTCATTTTCGGTGTAATCGATTGCTTCCAATCTCTTACAAAACACTGATTTCTCCACTCACAGTAAACATCGCACTAATTACACACATTTCCGCTGCTAGCTACATTTCCACAGCAAACAAAATTGAAAAATTGATGAACTCTAAGCCACATGATTAGCACAAAAACACGAAGGCCTTGTGATTCGCAGCTCAAATTGCTAACCTAAACTACATTATTGAGCAAAAAAATTAGGATTAAGCGTATATATATACCTCTCTTTTCGCTCTTGTATGTTCTTCCTCTGAGCTCTGTAGTGGTTCTCTATGAACTGCTTCGCTGCTGCGACCTTCTCCATCGTCAAGCTCGAGCCTAACACCTCCTCTTCTTCCGCCTCCAGTCGATCCTCCATTCTCTCTCTCTCTCTCTCTCTCTAGAGAGTATCAGTTTCTCTCTCTAAAGACCTCACTGAAACGAAGCTCTAAATTTTTATTGCAACGACGAGATTATAACCTCAGAAAAAAAGGAAAAAAAAAACCTCGTTTCCTTTTTAGATCTCTCTCCTACTCAACCGCCGTTCGCGTGACACGTGTCAGGATCGGACTATTCGGTCCTGATTACTATGACGTGGCGGGGTGTGATTGTGTGGTGGGGATGGGTCTGGCGAAGTATCAAAGCAGGGGATTGCGGCTGTTTTTCATTTCTTTATCAGGGAATGAGGAGAGGTGGGGATCACGCGCCTGTAAGTGGGGAGTGTGACGCACTCCACGTTTTGGCGAGGCAAAGCGTCGCTGTCATTTTTTAATGACGCTTTTAAGCCTTTTTAACTGGAAATTTTTGTATACACGACGTGTATTTATACGACACAATCTTAACCGTTCATAACAATTCATATGTTTGACCACCATGTTTCTATATTATTTCTTCTAATCCTGACCATCCATGTATGTATGTGAAGATACACACCGTGTACTAAAGATACTCTCATTTTTAACACAAAAAAGGCCCGTAGAGTTGGCTATGATTGGGCCGTGTTACCCACTTGCCTTTAATTGGGTGTGGATTTACTGATTCCGCACCCTGGAGCAATGAAGCAAATACCATAAGAAATGTAATCCTCTACGGACGGGACTACGGACTCATTTCACGGTCAGAGATATACTCTCGTTTTTACTGCATACGCTACACAATGGATCACTGATATAGACTTCAAGAAAAATGCAATCATCACTTTCATAGAGAAATCATTTTATGTCCGATATGTGACTTTGTCTTGAGCTAGGAATCTAATCTACCGTTTAGAGAGCTGCAAAAGATGTTAAAAGTTCCACGTAGTCTATGAGTACATAGATAACCAATTAACTCTCTTTTTTCTTGTTATGTGGAGAACAAAATTTACTTAAAAAGTTAAAATGTCGTTATCCTAACCATCATATCATAATGTAGTTCATTACCCCTTAAATATGTTTGTTTGATTTGTACAAAATTTATGTAGTTGATGCAATCATCATATTCTATGTTGCCCCCAATCGATTAAAATTGTATGTAATTTACAATCTTTTGTAAGTAAAGTCATTGTTGTTCGTCGTAAATCTATTACTTTCTCATTAATCTTCGTCAACAGTGTGATTAACGGTAAGAGATTGATGGACCATACACTACTGTGGGTAGAATTACAGGGGAATGCAGCTGGTTTATTGTTTATTGGGTGTATCTAAAAAAATAATTTTACAGTTTGGTCCAATCTGACTATCTGAGTCTTAGCTGTGAAACGATTGGCCAAAAGAAAAAGAAATCTAGCTGTAAACGGCAATACCCTGCCAAATCTCATTGGTGCTGTGCGTTGTACCATAATTGAAGAGAGCTATCCGGTGCGTGACACCTCAACAACAATTCCTACACGTGCGACTACGTGGCAAGGTCTGATTTGACGGAAGTGATTTGCTATGCTCCAAACTTTCAGTGGTCATATGAGCTGTAAGTTTGATGTCCTTCGCTAGATCTGGTCCAAGTTCCAACAAGACAATTTAAAACAAGATGATAAATTTAATTTGATGTACCTTCATTATAGATTATATAATTGTTTTTTTTTTCTAAAACAAATCCATTCAAACAAAAATTACTTAAAACCATGGCACTCAAAAATGTTCGTTGTCTGATTATAGTTTATGTAAGGCGATAGTTGATATATGTGTGTTATTGTGAATAAGTAAGATGACCTCGTAACGAATGAATAAGTCTTATTGATAGGATGACACGACATCTTGTGAAATGATGAATATGACAACGAACATTGAGATTTTGGATTGACTGCCGGCTACAGGGCCACAGAGGGTATGAGGAAGTGGTGCCTAATTTGTTGGGTACTCTTAACACTTGTTGGGTGGGCGTGGTTTTTTCTTAGACTTGGGCTTCCCTTCTTGTAAGGGATTTGTTTTATTTATTTGTTTAAATTGGCTTCTTCTTTTTTCCCTAATGGATTGAGAAGAAGATAATACAAAATATATTTTAATAATTTAGAAACGATAAAAAATATATTTATTTTGACATATAGGTTGGAGTGAAAACATAGATGCTATAACTTGTCAATTGAGGACATGCTTTATGAATGGAAATGATGTTTTGGGAGGTGCCATAGCCCATAGGGGTGCCAATGGGATGCAATGGTAAATTTGAACATGTTACAAACTTTGTTAACATTATTTTTTTTTTTTCATAATTCTCTTGTATCACAAGTTGAGCATTCATGAATTTGTCTTAATTGTGTCATGACTTGCTAGCTTCGTTAGTTGGTCCAGGCCCATTTCATTGGGCTGACATTTGTGTACTGGCCAACCGGGCTTATACATAGTTACCAGCTCAACAGTGTGGTTCGTACTCAAAAGTCCAAAGCAGAAGAGCCTCACTTTGTTCGGACTGTTCCAGTTACCCAGCTTCACCGGAGCGTCACAGCCGCTCTAACTCAAACCGGCGCGCAAGCCATGACGGATCCCTACCATAGATACGGCGCTTCGCCGGAACGAGGTTCTCTCTTTGCCCTATCCCTAATTTCACAGCCACCAATTTTCACTTTCCCGAACAAAAATCACGGTTAATTTCCAAAAGTCGTTTTCAGGATTACTGAATGAAATATCTGTTCTATAATGCACGATTTTACGAAGGATTTGCGTGTTATTGATTATATTTATATTATTGGACTAGAATTTTGATTCATACTGTATATATTTTGCTAGGGAGTGTAGCAAAGTCCAATTTTCCTGGTTACTTATCATCCGAACCACCATCATTGCTATCGAATCACAGTTTTACCCCGACTGATTTGCGGAGCTATTCTTCGGATTTTCTGCAGAGAGATGTAAGAAGTTGAGCTACTATTTGTGGATTGATATGAGTGTTATGATTATCGACGTGTACAATGCTTGTAGATTTAAGTGTGCGTGTGTGAAGAAATGTGCTGTTTTACTACTGCAGAAATCATTGGGGTTGGTGCCGTATGGTGTAGATGATAGTGTGGGTGGTAGAGTTCGGCCTGATACGGGTGTTGGTGTGACAGCAGAGCCTAGTTTATATGATCCTTTGGAAGATAGTTACCGAAGCCAGAGACAGGGTGTTGCTGTGAGTTACTTTGAGTCTTGTGATATTTTTTTGTGTGTACTTCTCTGCGTGTATTGTATGTATGAAATTTTTTTGGTTATTGTGTCTGTTTGTGCAGGTGAGATCAATGGTGCCGGGGGTTTATGGTGTAGATGCTGTGAGTGTCAGCGTTCGCGCTGAACCTGGTCTTGCTGTAACAGCAGGGGCTGGTTATCTGTCTCCTTTAGGAGCTCAAAGTTTACTGAGCCAAAGACGCGAGGTTGGAGTGGGCATTGGTTCAAGTGTTTCCACGGACATTAGTAGAGAAAGGTCTGTGCCTTCGAGGAGTGGAGATGGTCTCCTAGTACTAAAAGGGGAATCAAACATTTTGTTTGTGGATGGACTTCCCACTGACTGTACCAGAAGAGAAGTAGGCCGTATCCTTTTGCTTTTCGTGTGTCTATTTTTCAATGCCTGTCAATGTTTCAGGTATGCAACATGTTCAGGATTATTGTTTTAGTGGAAATGACTCCTCCAAATCTGCTGTTTGTTCCTTTGTTCCTGTCATTTCAAACCTTAACTTAGTGAAGATCTATTTCGTCCATTCATTGGCTTCAGAGAAATCAGAGTAGTTCACAAGGAGCCTAGACGTGTAAGTCCACTCATCTCCCTAGTTTAATCTAGTAATCTTTATAGAAAACCTTTATGTTTAACACTGAGCGTCCACTGATCACTGATAGAGGGAAGCAACTGCACCTGTGATTTTACCTTTTAGTGATGCAGAGTTGAGATAAGGCTATGGTTTTGTCTGTCTCATCTAAGCAACAACATTTTGCTTGGGGAAATTTCCATTTATGTCTGGCTCCTGAATTTCTTATGATCATAGTATTCCTGTGATTTGGTAACAGAGTGGAGATAAGGCAATGGTTTTATGCTTTGTGGAGTTTGTGGATCCAAAGTGTGCTTTGACTGCTATGGAAGCTCTACAAGGTATCATATATGCAATATCTACGATCTCTCTCTGCTTAGACTATACAAGTTTCCATTTAATAACATTATGTAACACAAATATGCTGTTCAGTAGTTATTTTTCTTTCTGGTCTGAAGTATATCCGGAGAAATATCTTATGTTTAATGGTTGACTGTATATGGTGATTTTTTTTATATCTTGTTTGGGAAAATGAGTTGAGAGAAATTTTATTAACACATCCCTAATTACTAGATACACATCTCATTCTTAATACACCAACTATTGACTTTATTGTTTTAACATTTTACTAGATACACATACCCAACCTTCCTACAATACCCTCATTTAAAATACATCATTTATTCACTAAATACACAATCCATTCACTAAATACACATACTTTTCTAGATCTGTTACTCAATTTATTCAAAAAAAGAAAAAGAAAAAAAGAGAGGAGTATATATATAGCTTGGTGTTCAGTTTGAACGACCTAGCATGCGTGAACAGTAAAATCTAAATTTCAAACTTCAATTATTACTATCGATAGTAAAACCTTGATAATTTAATATTTGATATTTTTTGCCAGCCCTGAAATAAAGAATTAGCAAAATTGACGTCGATAAATTAACATTCTCGATTAAATAGTATTTTTTGCCGGTCCCGACGTTATTAATTTATAGAGGTTTAGATTATAAGGCTTGGTTGATTAAGGTGTTTAACTAACAACTTTGAGGTCATGGGTTCAAATCTCACTATACATATGTAGGTGTGTGAGTTATTAATAAAAAAAAATTTAAAAAAAATTATAGGGCTTGGTACCTTCACATATGTTCTTCACGTATAGAAGAAGAATACTTTTAAGCGGGATATTTTATTTCAACAAGTTTTCTTTACTTTTGATATGAATGTTTCTTTTAGTAATTTTACGTACCCATAAAGTCTTATATAATTTGTATAAAAAAAGAGGTGTGTATCTAGTATTTAGGGATGTGTTAATAAAATTTCTCATGAGTTGATAAAACTTTCATTAATTTGTGGAAAAATATATCACTTATCAACCTCTGAAATGCGGGATGTATGGCTGTACACAGGTTACAAGTTTGATGACAAAAAACCCGATTCCCTTCCATTGAGGATTCAATTTGCACATTTTCCGTTCCGTCTACCATCTGATTCTAATCAGAAACGAAGTGGAAGTCGACACTGATGAAAAAAGGCTGGTATGAAACCCCTTGTCTTTGTCCAAAGATGAGCAATTTTTTTTAAAACAGTCAGTGAATTGTGTAAATCAACAATTAGAAGTTTTGAATGATATGGCATGATAGATGAGCAGCTCAATACAAGGGAAGGCCTTGTATTTAGACTTGCCCACTGACTTAGAACCACTTCATGGTTGTAGTTTAGGACAGGAATCTGAGAGAGGCTGGCTGGAGCATGTCTCATGATGCCTTTGTTTGACCTACCTTTTGCATATCAACCATTGACGTCTAGGTCTTAGTTTCGTATGGATGGAAATGAGAAAGAGCTCATTTCGGGTTTCCATTATAAGATTGCAAGGTTATTGTTGATAGAATTGAAAAGGCAATACTAGTTTCGGAAGCTTTATATGAATTATGAAGACGCAAGGTTTCAGGGTGGAAAAAGCCAATTTTGAAGATGCTTAGGTGTTTTGAAGATTGTTGAAAGGGGGAAACTCAGTGTTCTTAACTGATACAGGAAATGCACTTATGCAGATTGGCTAGAGTGACGATAAAAAAAACTAAACAGAATTTTATGAAATAAAATAAAATATAAAATAAAAACGATACGCACTTGCTAATAGTTTGAGCTGGACTATTACGAAACTTCTTGTTAATGTTTTTGGGCATGGAAAATGCCTATGACTACTTGATATAATATGTGAATGAATTGGCTGATGAAGGTTCGTGGTCTTAAATTATTGCCCTCATTCAACTACTGCGAATCTTAAACTAATTAGACTTTGACATATTGCATAGGGGAGTTGAAGAATACCCGCAAAACTAGTACATACTAAGTGATGATTCATAATGAAGCAAAAGAATATCAATTTCATTCATACTAAGTGATGATTCATAATGAAGCAAAAGAATATCAATTTCATTCATCTCTTATATGGTAACTGAAGTATGGATCTTAGGTTACAATGTGTGTTCTTGATCATGTATAACTTAGATTACAATAATCCAATTGTGGAAGGGAGAAGTATCTATGTTTTACAGAGCCTCTTTACAGAATCACAAATAAGGAGGAATGACTTCTACAACAATACAACTAATTAGTAAGCAAACAAAAGAATAGAAATGGAATCCCTAAGACCCCTAGAGAAAAGAAGTGCCTGCGAGGCCATGATGCAAGAGATTATGTGCAATGGCATCCCTCGCCTTCATGGAGCTTTGTGATCTCAAAGCAACCTCCGGAACCATCTCATCATCCACAAGCTCAATCCTCAGCTCGGGTTCAATTTCCTCATTCCTCAGCTCGCATATATTGTGCAGCACACAGCAAGCCCCTAGAACGACAGGCAAGTCCTGGAGCTTCACCTCGGTCCTCTTCTGCAAGCACAACCACCTCCCTTTCAACCTCGCAAACGCATCTTTCGACACATTCTGAATCTCCCCAATCTTCTCGTTGAACGCATGCTGCGTCCAAGTGAGATTCTGCTGCGTGTACGGCACCAGAACCCAATCTAGCAAAGGGTAACCCGAACTCCCCACAATCCACACACCTTTCAGCAAGCCATTCCCCGCCCTCTGATGCAAGGCCGACTTCTCCAGAACCTGATCATCCGGCATTGAACCAGGCCAACCTATACACACGTCAGTGAACACCCCTTTCGGATTCACCACACCTTGCACTGTAATAGAGTAGCTCGTCTTCTGGTTCCTCTCTGTATGCCTCTTGTTAAAATATGCTGCTACACTGATCTTCGGAGCTATGATCGGAATATGAGTCGTATACATAGACCCTACCACATTAGGTATCCCCGAAATCGACTCGAACTCATCCTTCACCTTCCTCAAAACCCCATCCTCCGGCCAGTTCAAGTACTTAGGCATCAACACAGTCCTAATAGCCGAGCAAACTTCAAGTACTAGCTTATGACAAGTCGATATCCCCAACCCGAATCGCTTCGAAACCAACCGAAGCGGGTCGCCGGTAGCTAACCTCCATAGACAAACCGCGACTCTCTGCCGGACCGGAATCGCATTCCGGAGAGTAGTGTCCTCTTTCGCTATAGCCGAGTTCAGCTCGTCGCAGATCAAATCAAACGTCGCCTTCCCCATCCGGAAGGCTTTCTTGAACTCCTCCTCCGGGAAATCCGGCTGGTTACACTCGTCCCACCAGGCCTTGGAACGGTCCTTGACCCAAAGCCGCCTGTGCTGACCCGACCCGCTTCCATTTCCGCCTTTCGCGCCATTGTTTTCGGACACGTCACCCGCCGCAGCAGCAGCAGCGACGGTCGCCGCGTTTCTCGACCTCTTCCGCTTGACGGACTCGGACTCCTCGACTTCGGAGTAGTAGCCCTGCAAATCGGAGTAGTAGTCGAGCATGGCCTTGGTCTTGGTCGTCTGGCTCTGCTTCTCCTCAGCAAACGACGTGTCGTCATTTGAGACCCGCTCCTGCTTCTCCTGCTGTTCCAGCAGCGATAGAGTAGTGATGATCCCCTTCAGGTCCTTCATCTTGCCTTGCTTTCCCGGCGGGCCTCCGGCGTCGCCGTCGTCGGTTGTCTTACGGCGGCGTTTCTTGGTGGAATCATTGTTCATTTGAGAGGACTGGAGGAAGGAGTAGATGGAGGAGAGGTCGGGTTGGTCTGGGTCCGGGTTGGGAGTGGGTTTGAGTTTCATATAGAAGCAGAAGAAGAAAGAAAAAGCAAAAACGGAAAGAGAGAGAAAGGTCTTTGGCTTTGAACACTGTAAAATCTTTATATGGGATTTGGGTGTGTACGCAGTGTGAACGCGAAGATTGACGTTTAGGGAAAAAAAAAAAAAAAGAGGCAGGGATTTTAGAATTGACGTTTAGGGAAAAAAGAGAGGCAGGGATATTAGAACTGTATTTATCATTAGACAACAGTCTTATGTTAAGCTAATGACCATCTAATCATGATTAGCTAATTTCAAAGGAATTTATATAGATTATTACTGCCATCTTTTCTTAATTTCCTGAGGGGTTTTTGTCTTCTATGATATATTATTATATTTACCTTCTAGGTCTGTTCATTTTTGAGGTCGGTTTTCAAACTGTTATGAGTAGAATGATAGAAGATTTTATTTTTATCTTTTTTAGTTTTGTGTATAATAAATGTTAGAAAACTCCCTACTCATTTTTTAGAGTAGAAGACAGGCTTAGAAGCCGCATTAGGTGAACATGTATAATACGTATAACTTACACATGTATAATACGTCATCGGATGTGCTAAGTAAGTTCGATATTAAGCAGATATTTTTTTATATTAATATTTTAGTCATCCGGTGATACCGAAATACGTAATGTATAGAAATACGGTAATGATGAGTAGAAATGTAGGATCACTAGTTAAATGTGTGTTTAAGATGGGAGGAGGGGGGTGAATAACGTGCCACACAAGGGTTGACTCGGTGTCCTCTCTCACAGGTGTGAACGCATGAAATAAACAAGACGGACGATAAGAGGGTTCCACGTGTGAACGCGTTTTATGAGCGGCGGTAGGTGTAAGACGGTGACTGGCTTTTATTATTATTCTAATCTCCTCATTCCATTATCATTATCAGAAATCAAAGGGATTTTTGGATTGCTGGGCAAGTTTGGAATGTTAGCTTTTCTTTACAGATTTAAAGCAGTACTTAAATTAAGATGAATAGACCGTTGAATTACATTTATTTTATTATTTAATATTTAAATAAAAAGTTAAGTATAAATATCAACGGTTAAGATTTGTTAATAAATAGTTAATTCACTTGTACTTGGTGTATGGAAGAATTTTCAACAAAGGAGACGCAACTTCACCCCTTTTGTCAATTTCGGTGCGAAAATGTTGGGCCTCGAGTGGGCCAGCATGATATTCTGAGCCCCTCTCCCCTTTGTATCGTTCTGTTATTTTAATAGGGTTTTGTTTATGGGGAACATCGTAGAGGATCATAGGCGTCACACTTGGCTACAGCCCCCACATACAATGTGGTAGCAAATTCAACAATATACACTGCTACTTTTGACCTCTTGCGTGAGAATATGACTAGACGAGGAAATGATGTGTTCCAAGGTTGTAACTTGCAGTCAACATGTCTAAGCTTATAAAGGTTGGATCAGCAATTTCCAAGGCAATTCCATAAACAATTCAAATATGCTAGGAATCAACGGCTATTTGGAACAAGGGAAGCAAAATGGAAAGGCAAGTTTCGAGAAACAAGGCAAAAGTTTGGTCGAGGCAGTATAGGACATATGGTCAACAGAAACAGGCATGGAACTTGCCCATTGGATTTTTCCACGCTGCCGAAGCCGCACCAAACCAAGTCTACAAGTTAGGCTATTTCCGGTAACAAAGGCTAAACATAGCCTTTTGGCTAGCCCAGACCAAAGAAAAATGTGGTTCCAAATCAGATTAAAAAACTAGTTTACATATGAGTTGATTGTTGATGATCCAAATTATAACAATTGTCAACTTTTTATTAGATAATTTTATTATCATCTCATTACAACCGGTAAATTCTCCCGACTCAAAATCAATGTTAAGTAATTAATTAAATATGCAATAAATGACTGATATCTTATTGTGTTAATATATTCACAAAAAAATGTAAAATATTTAATTTTGTCTCAAAAGTTTATTTAAGAATTAATGTGACGACATATTTGTTGTAAAAGTGACAATATATTTATAGTAAAAGTGACAATATATGTTAAAATATAATGTGAAACCATACAATATTAGAAATGACTAAAATTTGGCCTTTCTTACTCGAGATGGCTTAATAGTCTATGAATAAAAAATAATATTTTTTAGGGCTAAATTATAGCCATGACCCCAATATAACCCTCTCCTACGGGAGATGGCCTTATGTCCAGAAGCTTTGAAAAGGTAAAACCTGCACTGCTGTTAATTCCAAACAAAAAAGACGAGAAACAAGAAGAGTTGGACTTTGCTTCAAGTATAACTACACAATTAGAACTGTCTAACCTAATATTAAGCAGGAGAGACTATAGTCACAGAAGGGTGGAAAGAGCGCTACCCACATTATTCATCAATACACCTGGAGAAATGAGTCTATGGCAATAGGGGTGGCATTCGGCCCATTCGGTTCGGTTATGGGCCAAAACTGAAAACTGAACCGAAAAAAAAATTCGGTTCGGTTCGGTTCGGTTCTCGGTTTTCAGAAAATCCAAACTGAAAACCGAACCGAACGGTTCGGTTCGGTTCGGTTTTTTTCGGTTTTTTTTTTTTTTTCAGTTCGGTTTAAAAATATATATATATATATATATATATAATATACATGAAGATGTTATTTATGCTAACTAACCTGATCAGCAACATCATACATGCAGATGTATTTACTACTTCCCCCAGCTAATATGTAACTCCCATCAGCAGAATAACACAAGGTTGTAAAGAACTTTCCTGAACTTGAGTTGGCAGCTGTTCTACGATCAGTCATAAGACGACCACCAGAAATGTCCCTACGACCCTCAATGGTATACATTAATAAGCCATCAATTGGGTCCCAGAAATGGATATGACCTTCTAATGTGCTACAAGCCAATTGCTTTCCATCTGGGCGGTATACCACTGTAAGAACATCATGTGTGTGTGGTAATGTTTCAACACCACCTTTTGATTCAAAAACATCCCACAACCGAACTGTTCTGTCCCACGACGATGAAGCTAAAACCTGCATGTCAAAGATAACATATCATGCTACCGCAAACTTAACAATTTTAAGAGTACAACAAGAGACAAAAAAAAAAAAATTCTCTTCAATTAACTCAGCAGTTGGATGCAATTGAACCGTTTCTAATGGATGACAATTTGATTGATTCCAAATCATGCAATAACTAAAATTGCCTAGTGTTGGAAGGGTATAAGAAAAAAATTGCTCAGGCGAGCAGCTCTAAGGACAGAACAGTTGTTAAAGAAGGCGAAGAGCAGTGAATTCCAATGAGAAACACACTTGACAAAAGAGAAACAGAAACCAACTCAAGAGTTTTGAAGCATAGACATCTAAAATCACCAGGCTTAGCAATCTAAATCTCAGGCATTCAAAACAAACCAGTATAGAAAATCATATATGATATGAGTAGACTCACACTTGCATCTGTAGGAGAAAAAGCCAAACCATGAACAGGACCTTCATGACCGCTAAGAATGTCCTTCACGTTGCCTGTCCTCATATCCCAAACAAAAATCTGGCACACATAATTTTAGGTAAATTAGGAAACAGAAACTGAAAAGCAATAAAATCAAAATACTACGAGCAACAAAGAACAAATACCTCAAAGGTATCAAGAGTACCAGCACAAATCACTTCACCACTCTGAGTTGCTGTCAAAGAAACAAATTGTCTTGGTTCTGCGCCAGAGGGATTGAAAAATACGCAAGAGCAATAAAAAAGTCCGAAATGTATTGATACTTGATCAATAGCTCATCGGCCGGCCATTGCGGCTCGATACAGTTACAGGCCTCCATTAGAATTGAGAAACCTATGATCACCGATTCTAACCGCCCTAAAACCCTAAACAGTCAAGACAAACAGAATCGACCCCAATTCGTATCGAAAACAATCCAATTGTGGCTACTGGTTTTGGTCTAGCAAGAAATTAAAGACGGGAAGAAGGAAATAGGGAAGAAGACGAAGAAGAAGGAAGAAGACGAAGAAGAAGGAAGCGAGGGGCAGAGAAATGAGAAGATTGAGGGGCAGAGAAATCCAATCGACCCCAAATCAGAATTTCACAGAGAAATGAGAATAGAATGAAATAGGGAAGAAGACGAAGAAGAAGGAAGCGAGGGGCAGCGATGGTATTTACCTGTCGCTGGTGATGGGGAGGTCCACTGAAGATTGAGGGATTGGGTTTGATTAGAGCTCTGAGTCTCTCAGAGAGCTTGGATTAGAGAGAAGAATGAGCAATGAGGCACCATATATTCAAAACGACGTCGTTTCACCAAAAATTCGGTTCGGTTCGGTCCGGATCGTGAACCGAAACCGAACCGAATTTTTTTCGGTTTTCGGTTTTTTTTTTTTCGGTTCGGTTTTTTTTTCGGCTCGGTTTTTTTCGGTTTCGGCCCGGTTATTTCGGCTCGGTTTTCGGTTATTCGGTTCGGAAGTGCCACCCCTATATGGCAAAGATAAGTAATATGAGATTGATGAGATTGTTGTCGAATAATGTGCCTCCATATCCACTAGTTTCATGGAACTGGAAGTGTGTCTAATTGTGCAAGTTTCAGCAGGCATTTGACATACAAAGGCAATGACGTGCAACTCTCATGATCCCATTCAGTCTCAAATATTCACAAACCGGTGAAGTATGGTGGACAGAAGTCAAGTAAGAGATTTGCCAGCCCATTCTCGATCTCTTCGTTTTTGCTTTGCTTGCATCCGGTCGAACTTCTCTTTTCCCTTCTCCAAAAGAGGGTCATGCACAACATAATCATTTACGTCCTCAGTGCGAGTCATCTGCAGAATGTGTTTTGGCCCACGTCCTCAGCAAAGGTTAGAGAGGGAACAAATGTAAAATGGTGTGTGCGGGGCGTGCCACCTCACGGATGAGGAAAGAGAACGGTGCGCGTCCTGACTTCTTGACCAGGCGAATGAGGGCTCCGGCGTCACCTGATGAGGAAATATTTCCGAGCTTACTCTTCTTAATCACCTGTCGATCGATACTCACTGTGAGAGCGAGCAGAGCAACAATTGGGAAATCGGAGACGAATCCTGACGGGCTCCGGGATCTAAAGCGGGGTGCGCTTAGAACGTTAGGGTTTCGAGAAGACTCGAAGGTTTCGACTGTGTACGTCTGTTTGAGAGAGATTTGTTGATTGATTGATTGTGTGTGTCCTTCTGCAAGCTGTAAAGCTTCTTTATATACTCATCCGTAAGCAACTCGTAGAGACTCACTCACAATCCAACGCGGACTCTGCAATTAGAATCCCACAAGGATACGTTTAACTCGCCAGTCGTGCGCTCCATGCAACACGTGTCAAACCTATCTCGCTTAGGTTTCGTTCCCTGCCTCGCTGCATTTCATTTGTCGTGTAGTAAGCGAACTCAAACACTAAGCGACCTTATCCCGAGGGCGTTATTAGTCATTTCCAACCCATCCTCGCAAGAACTATAGAGTCCCATGCGAACTGGAGATAAGGATCCCGCGTAGACACCGAATCTCGCAAGGTATCAGAATCTTCTGGATAAAAGCCACGTCACGTGCTGCCAAACCTCGCTACCCTTTATGGGCTAAAAAAGGCCACAGGCGTTGGCCCAAATGATATCCAAGCCTTTCTCGAGTCTTGGACCGAAAATGCCCACTGGGCTCAAACATTGCCCCCTAGGCCTTGAGCTTAATCCGTTTCGCAACGGATAAGCGAAAAGGCCTAATTAAGCTTTTTTATGGGAACTCGTATTTCAAAAGGTGCTGACGCTTCGGCGCTATCGCTTCCCTTCATCATTACGGCTTTTCAAATTTTGAAACGCGCTGACGTTTCGGTCGTCATTGCGTCTTTTCGTTGCGACCATTGATTGAAAGGGACGTTACGGTTTGTCTCCTTTATAAACCTCGACGCGGGTCCCCACATCTTACCATCGCTTTCAAAACAATCTCCGCCTTCTGCAAACAGCCAAACCCCAGCACCGAACAAACTTTAACCAGAAACCATGCCTCCCAAACCCTTTGCCAATGACCCGAACCTGAGCCTTACGGCGGCGACCTCTTGGTCGACCAACCTTGCTCGCCGTTTCGCCACCAACCCGCCTCAAGGAACACCAATCTATTTCCTTGACACAGGGGCGGCTCTGCTTGGCCCGACTCCTTCAAAGCCCCTGTCCGACGCCGACCTTAATCATTACAACTCCTCCGTGCGTCGGCCAATCTTGGCCCAACGGCGCGAACCGGGAAACTTTTCCACCTGGCAAGCCCGCTCTCATGTAAATGTCCGGGTCGGGGAGTGGCCCAGCGCCACCGCGGAGGATCGAACGTGGTACGAGGAGCGCCTCCAGACCGATCAGACGATCTGGGAAGCCACCGGCATCCATGAGGCCATTGCCTTGAGTTTCTCGCTGCCCTCTCACACCGATCGAGCGCCTATCGCTGCCATGGCCTGTTTGTGGAACAGCGCCACCAACACCTTTGACTTCCCTTTCGGGCAGATGGGCATTACTCTGCTGGACATCCTCGCCATCACCGGGCTGCCAATCCACGCCAAGCCGTATGCGCCAGGCGACTTTGCGTCGACCGAGTTCACATTCGCCTGCAACTTGGGAGCTCGCCGCGCCCTGAGAATTTCATACGGGGCATGGAGGAAATTTTACATGGGCCACGCGGAGCCGCATGAAGGAGGCATCGCTTTCTTGGAGTACTGGCTCGACAAGTTTGTCTTCTGCGGCAGCGCTCACAAACCAACCGGGAGATGGACCAAGTTGGCCGAAGCGCTGTACAACGGAGTTGAAGTCGGGTTAGGGCAACCTGTATTAGGCGCACTCTACCGGACTCTGCATCTGCTGTCGCTGAAGCCTTTCCACCTTTCTGGCGGCCCTCTGTGGATCCTGGACCTGTGGACGCAGCTGTACTTTCCGCTCTTCCGGCGAGCCCCGGTGGAATTCCTGCCTGAAGATCGGCTGCTTGGCTTTGCGGTGTGCAGGAATGACGCGAATCGGACCCCTCTGTCCTTCTTTGCTAGCCTGTCCATCCTTTACAACCACATCGAGCCACCTCCGACTATGGATATGATGGTTCGCCGGCGCCACCCTGAGGTCCTATCGACGGGTTTCTTCCCCCGCCAAGAGTCTGACAACGATGCGAGGACTGCCTTCGTAAGAGCAACCTCATGCTGCGACCTCCAGCTCGCCGAGGATGAGCAAGGTTTCGAGCTGTATGCCCCCAACCACTTCGCGAGGCAACTTGGCTTTCATCAAGGGATTCCCTACCCGCTTCTCCATTCGGTCAACAAGTACACCTCGTGGAGGAAAATTGGCGAGTCTGATCGGGTCACCCCGCTGCAGAATATCTACCCTCTTTCTCCCAACCTGCTGGAGATCGAGCCTTCGCTGGGTACTGACCCCGCTTACCTCGCTTGGTGGCGGTCCCTATCTGACAACCATTGGAAGTTCCCGGACGACGCTGTCTTCGCTGCCATCTTTCGTCCCCTTTACGATACTTTGGGCGAATCAGATCGCACCATCCTCGATGGCCAGCGCGACCATGCGGAAAGGAGTTCAGGGGCTGCGACAAGAACTAGGCTCGCGCCTCCGCCAGTTCCTACTGCTCGCCGCCCGACGGGGATCGTCATTCGAGAACGCGATCCCACACCTTCGGTATGTCACTAAATGTGTAAATTTTGAACTTCCTTTGACATATTGATAAAATGCTTTCCTCTAATCCTCTTTTTCTCTTCTCAGTCTGCCCCCCGTCGGAGAAACGTTGACAGGTCCGAAGTTGCCAAAGGAAAGGCACCTGTTCGAAGGGAGACTGTGGCGGGCCACGACAGCGAGACTGCTCCTGTCGTTCCTCGGCCAACGAGCGGCGAGAGCTCGCGGAAGCGTCCTATCGAGGACGAAGAGGACTTGCTGGAGGATGTGCAGTACCAGCGAGAGTATGGCTTGGTAAGCGACCCGGTAAGCGGACCACTTTGAATTAAATTTTCCTAAGCCGGTCAACAACTCGCTAACTTTGCTTTTGACAGGTTCGCCGCACTCGACCTCGCCTCGCTGTCATTGAAGAGGCGCCCGAGATAACGGAAGTCCCATCTCCAGAACCATTCGACGTGGACTTGGCCCTCCAGAGGGTTACTGAGGCAAGCGCGGAGATGGAATTCGAGGTAAATGCCGAAGCCGGCGAAGAGATGGTCATTGAGGAATGTGCTGTGGCAGGCGCGGAAACGGTTGCCGAAGAATCTGCTGAATCCAGCGAGGAGGTGATCTTCGAAGAGACTGTCGAAGCGGCTGCGGAGGAGACTACCCCGGTCATCGAGGGAGCTGGCAAGGCTAGTGAGGAAGTCATACAACCTTCCTCTCCAACCGCCGCTTCTGGCGAAGCTGGTCCAATCCCAGAACCATCCTTGGCTCTGGTTGAAAATGCAGCTCTCGACCAGTCCAACCAAGTCTCTGACCCTACTGCCCCCTTGGCGACTCCGCCCGAAGGTCTCCAACTGATACTTTGGGCTCCTCCTCTGCGATTGGGCCGTGCGGGTCATACCGGTGAAGTGCCTCCGGCGGTCCCAACAAAGGATCCTACTGCCCCCTTGGTGGAGACAGAGACAGCTCGTGGCACTCCGCCACCCTCTCCAGAAATTGAAGCGGCTGCCGAAGTTGAACCAGTCACTCCGGTCCCAACAAGGAAACCTGGATACCTGAACCAGTCAATTTTGTAACGATGCACTCCGGGATACCAAAGCGTGAGATGATGTTGCGGAAAATGAAGTTGCGCACTGAGTTAGCAGAGGCGACTTTGAGTGGTTCGGCCTCGACCCATTTGGTAAAGAAATCGGTGGCAACGATAATGAACTTGTGCTGCTCAGAGGAATGGGGATGAATGATGCCCACGAAATCCATTGCCCATCCGCGACACGGCCAAGGTTTGATGATAGGCTGTAATGGGATGTTAGGAATATGTTGCACTGGTCCGTGAGCTTGGCAGTCTTGGCAACCTCTGGCGAAGGCAATACAGTCTTTCAGCATTGTTGGCCAGTAGTATCCATGGCGGCGGATCAGCCATCGCATTTTGGGCCCGGCCTGGTGCGAGCCGCAAACTCCGCAATGGACTTCGCGCATGAGACGTTTAGCTTCGTTTCCGTATACACAGCGGAAGTCGTTGCCGTCTTCCCCACGCCGCCGGAGTTCGCCATTGCGTAGTACAAAGTTTAAGGCGAGGAAGCGGATTTGCCTGGAATGAGCAGCATCGTTGGGGTTCTGGAGGTAGGCGATGAATGGTAGCCGCCAATCCTCGTCAATGGGGTCTAAAGCTGCAACTTCTGGGATGGCGTCCCGAAATTGCCCCCTGGCGATGAAAGAGGGAAGAGTGCGGCGTTCGACCTTAAGCAGGCGTTCGCGCACTCCGTCTCTCAGGCTGAGGCCAGACGCTATCTGGGCGAGCTCGTTGGCAGCGAAGTTAAATTCACGTGGTATGTGTTCGATGTACACGTCGTCGAATCGATCCAGTACCTCGAATGCCTTGCGCAGGTATGGCTCAATTGACAAGCTTAAACATTTGAACTTTTTCACAAGCTGGTTAACGACCAACAAAGAATCACCAAAGATCTGGACCTCGCGGACTCCTAAGTCCAACAAGATTTCTAAGCCGATGATTAGTGCTTCGTACTCGGCCTGGTTGTTGGTGCATTTGAAGTCGAGCTGGAACGAGTAGGAGAAACGATCTCCAGCGGGATTGGCGATGGCTATCCCGGCTCCGGCTGCTGTATCAGTCCGTGAACCATCAAAGTACAAGGTCCAAGGAGCGAGTGTCACTGTGGCGAAGTCCAACTCGCGAAACGCTGTGAGCTCTGATGGTGGGTGATGGGCAAGAAAATCCGTTATTGCCTGTCCTTTGACTGCCTTTTGCGGAACATATTGCAACGAGAATTCGGACATGGCGAGGATCCACTTACCGATGCGTCCCCGCAAGATAGGGCGAGAAAGCATGTATTTGACCAAGTCGGATTGAGCGATGACGACCGTGGTAAAGGCAAGCATGTAATGGCGCAGCTTGCATCCTGCAAAGTAGAGAGCGAGACATAGCTTCTCCATGGGCGAGTAACGTGTCTCACAGTCCGTTAAAACCCTGCTGAGGTAATAGACGGCATGTTCTACCCCGTTCTCATCATCCTGGGCCAGGAGTCCACCGATGGATAGATCGGCGGCGGCGATATAAAGTTTGAGCGGGGCGCCGTCGCGGGGCGGGATTAGGACAGGTGGGTTCGTAAGGTAGTCCTTGATTCGATCAAAGGCCTGTTGATGTTGTGGTTCCCATACGAACTCGGTTGCCCCCTGGAGCTTAAGTAGAGGGGAAAAAGGTTGGACCTTCCCTGCCGCGTTTGATATGAAGCGGCGGAGAAAGTTGATTCGCCCTAGTAGCTGTTGTAGCTCCTTCTTGGTAGTGGGAGGCGAAGCGGTGATGACCGCCTGTGCTTTATCCTTTGGGATCTCGATGCCTCTTTGATGTACGAGGAAGCCAAGGAAATCACCGGCCTCCGCGAAGAAAACGCACTTGGCGGGATTCATCTTGAGGTTATGCCTGCGCATCCGTGTGAACACCTGCCGGAGGTCTTCCACGTGGGTTGCTCGCGATTTGGTTTTGACTACCACATCGTCGATGTAGACTTCGATCAACTTGCCCAAGATGTCATGGAAGATGAGGTTCATGGCGCGCTGGTACGTTGCCCCCGCGTTCTTAAGGCCGAAGGGCATGACAACGTACTCGAACGCGC
Source organism: Fragaria x ananassa (assembly GCA_034370585.1). Taxonomy (NCBI): domain Eukaryota; kingdom Viridiplantae; phylum Streptophyta; class Magnoliopsida; order Rosales; family Rosaceae; genus Fragaria; species Fragaria x ananassa. The sequence continues at coordinate 5,604,981 of CP139769.1, read as the reverse complement.
CAGCGAAACCAGGGCAGCGGAAGGCGGTCTTGTGTCGATCCTCCTCGGCGACGGGGATCTGATGGTACCCGGCCGTGCCGTCCATAAAGGATAACACCTCGTGCCCTGCGGCGGCATCAATCAGTAGGTCAGCCACAGGCATGGGGTATATGTCTTTTGGTGTTGCGTTGTTTAGATCTCGGTAATCAACACAGACACGCATCTTGCCATTTTTCTTGCGGACGGGGACGACGTTAGACAACCACTCGTTATATTTGGCTACGCGAATGATTCCCGATCGGTGCATGCTTTCGATCTCTTCTTTAACCACGATCTGGGTTTCAGTTCGCATGAAGCGGCCGTCCTGCCGAACTGGGCGCCGGTCGGGATAGGTTGGCAACCGGTGGCAGACCAAGTCTGGGGACAAGCCTGGCATATCTTCGTACTTGTCGGCGAAGCAATCCCTGTATTCGCGTAATAGGTCAAGGAGGGCTTCCTTTTCTTCCTCCGCCAACTTTGCACTGATGGAAATAAGTAAGGGCTTTTCTGCAGTCCCTACATCAACTTGTAAAGTGGGGTCGCGGACTTGAGGTGGAGTGTCGTCCAAGGCAGCAGGAGCTAACTGAATAACTTCTTCCTTGGTATCGGAATAATCCACCACTTCATCGACAAATTCCATAGTCGCGACCTTGTCGTAGGCTTCGCGTTCTGCCCAGTACGAAAGGAGTCTTTCGCACAAGGACTCGCCAGCCTCGCGTGCCTCCTCGGAAAGGGCACTATCCATCGAAATGGGGTGTGAGAGTCGCGATGGTGTGAGGACGTTGCAGATCGTCCTTCGCCTGGGTAAGTCCCCATCGCGTTAAATTGGAGGCCGTTACTCCGTATGGGCGGCCCTTGTGATCGACGCCTTGAACATCCAACGGGCCCAAGTCCGTATTATAGTATCGGGCATCGTTGAGGTTAGCGGAAATGGAGAAAGGCCGCGGGTCGGCCTTGATGATGACTGACTCGCGTTTCTCGGTGTCCCAGATCATGAGTTCTTGGTGCATTGAGGAAGGCACGCAAAAACTTCTGTGGATCCAGTCTCGGCCGAGGATCATGCTGTAAGAGGAAACGCACTCGGCGACGAAAAAGGTGTAAACCCGCGATGCTGGCCCGACCTTGACCCGTAGGAACAGCAAACCTAGGGTCCTGGACACCTGTCCTGTAAAGTTTTTCACCGTTAAGGACGTTGTCTGGATCATTGAGCGCGGGATGTCGAGGAGCCCCATGGTGCGGGTTGTGACGACATTAACCGCGGCACCGGTGTCGATCATGACCTTGTTGATCAGTTTCCCTTGGACCTCTGCTGTGATATACAGTGGTCGCATGTGGGTGGCCATGTCCAGGGTTGGCGTAGAAAAGGTCATGGTTGGCCTTGGTGCGAAGCTACTCGAACTTTCCTCTTGCGGAGGGCCATCGGCTGGGGCCGGTACTGGGCCCATTTCGCTGCTGCATGGCGGGGGTATGCTGTCATCCTCGCTGACGATGGTGATGTCCGCCGCGCTGCAGGTTGTGTTTGGTGGAAGGGCGTATCGTTCCGAAATGAAGAACACCATCCCGACCTGAAACGAGAATTGTTCGGAGACTGGGACCAGAGGTGTGTCAATGATCCCATGTTCCCCTTCGAGAACTGCAAAGGCGTCTGCTTCTCGGCTGAACCCTTCCTCAGCTTCCCAACCAGAGATCTCCACCATATTGCAAGTGAATGATTCAGCTTGCTCTTCGTCTTGCTCTTCCTCTAGGTTGAGCCGAGGTTCTGAATGTGCCTCGTCGGCTTCCTCATTCTCGCGGAAACGTTGGGCCATCTGTTCGGCGAGGTTAGGACTGGAGGGTGCCGGTGTCTCTGCTGGTGGTTCTGAAGCCTGAGTTTGCCGCGGACGCCATACTGGCTTGGGTGAAGGCTGAGGATCCCTGGCTGGCTGCCTGTCTGCTGCCGCAGGAGCCTTACCGTTGTCTTCTTTCCCTAACTGCTGCAGGGCAGATACTCGGGGAACCATCCTAGTCTCGGGTTCCGGGGTACGCCGTGGCCGAGGCTGTTGTGGCGATGGTGGCTCCCTTCTGGCGTCAGCCTCTGGATTTTGACGCTCTTGTCGTCGTGAGGGCTGAGACGGCTCACGTTTAGACTCTGAGTCCGGGGTCATGAACAATTTACGCCTAGGGCCGGTAGGTGGAGCCTTGCTTTGATCGGGCTCCGGTGACGGCCTACGTCTGGAAGGCTGCTGATCCCTCCTCCTGGTAGGCTCCGGTGATGGATTGGGCCTAGCAGGCTGTGGATCCCTCCTCCTGTCAGGCACGGGTGACGGCCTGCGTCTGGAAGGCTGCTGGTCTCTTCTCCTTTCAGGTGCTGGGGATGGCCTGCGTCTAGGAGGCTGCGGATCCCTTCTTTGTTCAGGTGGTGGTGATTGCCTGCGCCTGGGAGGTTGCGAATCCGGCTTTGGTGGAACCGTGAGTCGGCAGAAAACATTTGGCTTGGGCGCAGGATCGTCACTGAACTGCTCGCAGATTCTTGGAGGTGCGACTGGCGGCATTTGAAGGACTGCGCGCAGACCTTCTGCTTCCCGCCACATCCGCTCAGGCGTCTGTGCGAGCTGCGAGGGGCGTATAGCGCCCTCGTCGACAGCCCGTAAGGCGCGTAGGATGCTGCCGTACCGCTTCTGGAGCTTGCGCTTCTTGGACTTGCTGATGGTCACTGCCTTGCCCCCTTGCTGCGTGTACCAGATCCCTTCCTTGATCGCTGATTTGGACGTCGGGGGAATGTAAGGGTTGGTCAGGACGCCGTCACGAGGGCTTGGGGCGCCGCTGCTGTGACTCTCGCTGCTGGATTCTGAAATGTCCATCTCGCTCGCGGTAGGGGATGGAGGTATTGCTGCTGCCCAATGAGCGGCGACGTACGTTTCAAGGCGCGCTACCCTTTTCTCCAGCTCTTCGCGAGTCCTGGGGCTCGTAGGCTGGGAACCTTTTACGGGGAGCGGTTTATCGTCCCTCATGATTGCTTTGCCCTTATCCTTGTAGGAGGGGCGGTCTGGTTCAAGTCTTGCGACCAACTGTCGAGCTGGGTCGGCTGTGCTCCTCGTCTGGTTATCTGGGAGCATGTAGTTGTTCGCCGGCCGTTTGCGGTTTCGGCCTGGTGGTTCGGCTGGTCCTGCATTTGGTGACAGGTCTAATGTGATCATTCGCTGGCCGACGCGAGGCCAAGCGAAACCAGCAGTTGCAATTGTAAAGCCGCCCTCGTCCTTGAAGCAGATGTATCCGAGGTCAAGCCAGTCTTGGATCTGGTCTCGGAGCTGGCGACATTCGCAGGTCCTGTGCCCCCAACTGTCATGGAAACTGCAATGGACGCGTCCATCCCTATACTCGCTGTATGGCAAAGAACGGAGTGTGACGAGTCCAGCCTCTCTGAGATCTTCTAAGACCTCGTGTGCCAGACTTTCATTGTAGGTGTACTGGCGACGCGTCTGGCGGGTATTATCGTCTCCTTCCTCGAGGCCCCTTTTAGGCGCGCGACGTCGCTCGTCGTCGTGGGCCTGATCAGCCCAGTTGACCTCGACCATGCCCACTACGGGCGGGAAAGGGTCTACATCGACCAATGAGGCCGTGCTACCCGGTGCCTTCATCCTCAGCTCGCCTGAGTTTAACCAAGTCTGCAGCTGGTCTCGGAGCTTGACACAATCTTTGGTGTCATGATTGTACACGTTGTGGAAGGCACAGTATTTTTTGTCCTTCAGCTCCTCCTTAGGCGGAATTTTGTGGTCCAGGCGCACGTACTTCGCCTCGATTAGGTCATTGAAGACCAAATGGGCGTTCTTGGCGTCGTAAGTGTACGACTCGTATTCTGGTTTGGTCCAGGCAAAGGACTGGATGGTGATCGGCTCGCGGGTCATCTTCAGGTTCTTCAGTTTGTGAGCCACTTGCTTGCCAGTTAGCTCTACCGCGCCAATGTCGTCCAAGTCCTGATCTGCATGGGCTGGCTCCGGCCTTTGATAGTAGGGATCGTGAGCAGGGGTTTGCATGCTGAGTGCCCCCACGATCCGGTTCTTCCCTGGCACATAGGTTCCCTTGGAAGCGTTGGCCTTATCGTCCAGCTCGTTCAGGATGAGCTCATAGCTGCCAACCTTGTTGATTAGGTCGCCCATGGAGCTGAAACGCTCTCCATGGTGCTTCAGCCGCTGGCGGTGCTCCAGACCCCGAATGGCCAACTTAATGGCTTCCTGCTCAGGCAGCAGGTAATCGCATTTGGCCTGCTGGATCTTGAAGCGTTGGAGGAAAGACACTCCGGACTCCATGATCTGCTGGCTCATCTGCGTGAGGGAGTCGAGGCCGACTTCGGGCTCAATTGTGCCGTATGTCTCCCGGAAGAGACGTTCCATGGTGGGCCAGTCTAGAATTGACCCTGGCTTCAGTCTGGAATACCAGGTGAAGGCGGCTCCGGACAGAGAAGTCCCGAAGAGCTTGAGCTTCAGCATATCATCATTCCCGTATTGGCCGCATTGGACCTTGAAACGGGCCATGTGAGTTGCTGCGTCTTCCCTTGTCTCCCCAGAGAATGTGGTGAAGACGATGTTCTTGAACCCGTGGGGGAAGGGATATTGTGCCACGCTATCTGGATAGGGGTCACGGTAGTGCAGGCTAGCATCACCCTTTCCGTTGTGCTCCTTGACAATGCTTGAGATGAGTTGGCGCCAGTCGGCCGCCGTTACTGGTGCAGAATCTGCCCCCTGGTCATGGCCATGCCATGCGGAGAAACTAGGGGCCTGTCCGACGTTCTTATGAGTCGAACTGGAATAAGCCACGATCGGGTCGTCTGGTGTCCCCATTCCTTGCGGCGCAAGAGCGTCGGTGCCCTTGAGTGTGATCCTAGGGCTGCATGGCGAGGGTAGACGGGGTGGTGTCCTTGATGAGCTGGCCCCCAATGTGAATTGGGGAGCCTTCTGGGCCCCGACCCTCGGATTTGCCCTAGGACGCTCATTTGGCGGGATATACCTCGAGCCCTCCGCTGCGCTTGAACTGGTGGAGTTCAGAGCGTGATTCTTCGGCGCTTGGGCCCGAATCCAGTCTTCCATCTGCAGGACCCTTGTACTCAGGGTATCATGGCGCTCTTTGTAGTCTTCGAGCTTTTCCATGCTGTTTTTGCTCCCGAAGAAGGAAGCGTCCTGCTGTTGCTGCAGCTTGGTGTCATGGTCGTTCAGACGATGGGTTTGGACCTCTAAAGCCTTTGTAAAGGCCACCTTGCTCTGATCCAGTTCAGTCTGGATCCGTTGCAGAGAGCCGGTCATTATGTCCTTGTCCTCCCTGATCGTGCCAACCACATAGTTGAATTCCTCGCTGAGCTTGGCGTGGTTTTCCTGGTTTGCGAGCCAGATTTCCTTGTCCTTAGCGACCTGCGCAGAGAGGTCCTGGACAATTTGCTGAGTTTCTTCAGCCTTTAAGCCGCACTCTCTCCTGAGCGCGCCGATCTCATTCTTGAAATCGCTCCTTAGTTCTTCGAACATTCTGCGGACCTCCTCTGTGGACAGAGCAGGTCCCGCTTCTGGGATTGGTTGTGAGTTTGCCATTGTGGACTTAGTAAGGTCGGGGTTGCCGAACCGATTGAGAATCTCTTCTTTAGCGAGAGATCTGCAAGCCGCGCTGTTATGGGCTTTGTATTGTGGAGCCTTATGTTTCAAACAAGAAAGCGAAGGTCTCCGGTATGGGGAGTCGTCGAACTTCCCAATGATTGCTGGAAAAATAAACTCCCTGTCCCACTGGGCGTGCCAATGTTTTGGCCCACGTCCTCAGCAAAGGTTAGAGAGGGAACAAATGTAAAATGGTGTGTGCGGGGCGTGCCACCTCACGGATGAGGAAAGAGAACGGTGCGCGTCCTGACTTCTTGACCAGGCGAATGAGGGCTCCGGCGTCACCTGATGAGGAAATATTTCCGAGCTTACTCTTCTTAATCACCTGTCGATCGATACTCACTGTGAGAGCGAGCAGAGCAACAATTGGGAAATCGGAGACGAATCCTGACGGGCTCCGGGATCTAAAGCGGGGTGCGCTTAGAACGTTAGGGTTTCGAGAAGACTCGAAGGTTTCGACTGTGTACGTCTGTTTGAGAGAGATTTGTTGATTGATTGATTGTGTGTGTCCTTCTGCAAGCTGTAAAGCTTCTTTATATACTCATCCGTAAGCAACTCGTAGAGACTCACTCACAATCCAACGCGGACTCTGCAATTAGAATCCCACAAGGATACGTTTAACTCGCCAGTCGTGCGCTCCATGCAACACGTGTCAAACCTATCTCGCTTAGGTTTCGTTCCCTGCCTCGCTGCATTTCATTTGTCGTGTAGTAAGCGAACTCAAACACTAAGCGACCTTATCCCGAGGGCGTTATTAGTCATTTCCAACCCATCCTCGCAAGAACTATAGAGTCCCATGCGAACTGGAGATAAGGATCCCGCGTAGACACCGAATCTCGCAAGGTATCAGAATCTTCTGGATAAAAGCCACGTCACGTGCTGCCAAACCTCGCTACCCTTTATGGGCTAAAAAAGGCCACAGGCGTTGGCCCAAATGATATCCAAGCCTTTCTCGAGTCTTGGACCGAAAATGCCCACTGGGCTCAAACAGAATGATTTACAGGAAAATGTAAGCCACAAAAGAGTAGAAAGTACGAAACAGCAAATTCATTTTTTTTCTTTGAGAATAAAACCCAGTACTCTTTGTAAATTGTAAGAACTCTTGAGCTATGTAACTCAAGTGAGGGAGCATAATTAATTCTAATGCAATGGCAGATAATCAACTTTGATCTGGAGAAGCTTACCTTTCCAGTCTTAGGAGCAAATTTTAACCGAGATTTTTGCCAATCAGATAAATCTTCACCATCATCACCTCCAGATTCATTATCTGGGGCCGTGGGCTTCACATACAGGGTCTTCTTAAACTTCTCGAGTCTTGCTATTGTCTACAAATCCAGAAAAACCGAGTCATAATTAACTACATAACACACTGATATAGTAAAGGTAATATAGCAAATTATACAAATCCGAAATAAACAATGTCCATGCATGCAGAGAATAGAGTTCCAAATTTCACACAACAGGGATTTTTAACCACATCCTGTACCGGCTCTTTCCACTTTGCTTTTTTCTATCTACTGATGCAACTATGCAAGGGTCTCAATGAACATCAGAAAGACAGAAACATTATAGTTCATATGCTCTTCAAGCAAATGGAAGAAAGACGATAATAAGCTGCACTTTCACATTTAATAACATCTTGATTATGCCTTAATTTCCCTGGAAGTCCCACACTCTTCAAAAACTTCTTACATGCGTTATTCCAATTTGATCAGTCCTTTGCTGAACAGTTCATGGGTATGTTCTCAGTAGCCCCCCACTGACATCCATTACTAAGATGTAAATATTATCATATTTAATGTACTGAAGAGATGGATTCCAGCAGAGGACAAGAAAGTAAATAGAGCAAATAAGGCATAACATACTTCTTCTTCTCGTCCTTGGTTTCTACGCTTCTTCTGTTTCTGCATTTGTCTCCCTCTTTCAGCTTCACTTAAAAGCTGTAAGTCTGCATCAGCATTGGCTATGCGCTCAGCTTTGGCCTCAGATCCTATCCCTTTTTTCTTCAATGACAGCTTCTCTACCTTTGGTTGGTCATCATCAAAGTTGTCAGCCTTTGAGCTGACAAGAAGAAAATGAAGACATTATTTTGAAAGTATTTCAAGATATTTCAGTCTTTGAGATATCATCTAAAATCAGAGAACGAACATGCCCTTTTCTTCCCCGAAATATAACACTGAGGAAACTAATTATGCCATGAATTCTGAGAAGATGAACACGCTTGAGAAACAAATAGTCCAGTGTGAAGAAAAGTCTTTACCTTGTTGTAGCTACTTCGCACTGCTTTGGGCTAGAGCTCCCTGCATATGCACATGATAGGTTAGGAAAATCGACACAAATTATAAAGGCAATACAAAACAGGCATCAATTGTAAGAGAGGCAGAAAATGCAAGACAAATTCTATGTAGGGATGAGATGGACAAAACTTTACAGACTGGTATACATTGGGTGAGGAGAAATGGGTACCGTTTGGCAACTTTGGCTTTGGTGGGTGATCTCCCAATTCCTTCCGTTTCCTTAGTATTTGATTACGCATTCGTGCAACAAAGTTGACCTCATTATCATCGTCATCATTATCGCTGTAATTAAGAGAATTATAAAATTTTAAAAAAAAAAATTACGAAATATAGAAATATGAAAATAAAATCAAATACATATATAAATAAGTTTTTTGAATCCAACAAAAATGAATACAAGTCTAGGTTAAAAAGGAAATTTCTATAAATATTCATTAAAATAATCATAGTAAAAAAAATTATAAAAGATTTTACATAAATATCTATTTATAAATAATATATATTAAAAAATATATAATAAATTGTATATAATAATATTTTCATCCTAAATAGGTGGGGATGTGGATGAATATCAAAATATCATATCCGCCCTGTACCCAATTCAAAAATCCAAATATTGAGAATCCCTATACATGTTACTCGTTTATCCTCGTATATATCTCCCGTTAAGGTCGAATAACCGTAGGTACCGCTTTGAGAAGTGATATATCAGTACTTAATTCCATCTGGTGTTGATGCATGACAGGAGGCTCAAAGGTTTGGATGTTCCCAGCAGCTTAACAAAATCTGCGCCGGAGTTTTGTTCTGTATATGTGGTTCATAAAGGGAAGATGCTCTCAGTGAGGATGGCTAGGAGGCCTGTGGTTAATACTACTAGAACAGGAACAAGCGTGGCCCGTGGATCACTATTGTACCGATATTGTCTCAACTTAACCACCTTTAAGGTGTTGGGTTTTAACCACAAAATGCCTCGGTACAATTAGATATGATCCATCTACTTATAAGTTGTATTTTATTTGTCCCTTTTCTGATGTGGGATCTTTCCTCTCCAACACTCCCCCTCACGTGCAACCTAATTTTTAGGTCTGCACGTGGAATTCATTCAGTCCAATTCCCACATCGGAAATCGGTAATGCTTCAGTCCAAGGACCACTGCAGGCACTTGGTATGGTATGGGCCAATCGGAATTTTTCCGATGGCAATTCGATGAACCCAAATCTGGGCTCATTATGCTGGGAGATTTTCTCCTGTTACGTTGGGAGACGTAATTGAAGAGGGACCCGCTCTGATACCAACTAGAACAGGCACAAGCGTGGCCCGTGGATCACTATTGTACCGATATTGTCCCAACTTAACCACCTTTAAGGTGTTGGGTTTTAACCACAAAAGGCCTCGGTACAATTGGATATGATCCATCTACTTATAAGTTGTATTTTATTTGTTCATTTTCTGATGTGAGATCTTTCCTCTCCAACAATACTGTTACACCACCTAAGCAACCACCCGTGCAGGCACTCCCTCCTCAATCACCAACGACCGAACAAAATGATGGCGAAAATGTAGCTAGGACTCCAACAAGGGAAAGAACGTTAAAGAGTGGTTCAGAGAAATTGGTTGCAACACGCGAGAGGACGAGGAGTGCTCCAATGAATCTGTCACTAGATAATATAGACATTCAAAGCCATGAATCAGGATCAAGGTCTTCAGTAAGTAGCGCTCGCAATTCAACTGCCGACGAATATGAATTTGCAGTCCCGGTCCATCCATTTGGATCAATGGATATCTCTAGCCAAAACTTGGATTTCTGTACTTCTCCTCCCAAGGACTCATCCAGACAATCCTCAGTAAGTGCATAGTATAAATGTGTATCAGTGTACCAGATTTTTATTTTAGTTTCTAAGATCATTGTCTAACTGTCATCTGCTTCATTACAGAAGGAGATCGAAGCTGAAATGAAAAGATTGAAGCAGGAATTGAAACAAACAATGGACATGTACAGCTCTGCGTGCAAAGAAGCTATCCCAGCCAAAAATAAGGTGCGTATGTTACACCATATATCACATCTTTCATCATGAAAAAGAATGTCGAGCAGCTGTCCTCGTCAGTCTCTCCTTCCATTTTGCTATCCACTGAATCAAAATATGATCCTTGAAGTCTACAGTTTCCACTTGAAGTCTCAGTTGAATTTTGAAAAGTTGTAGTTAGGGATATCATAGAAAGCAGTCCATGAATGTTCACTTGCTTACTATGCTTTGTAAAGCTGACATTAATGGAAGTTGTAGCAGAAAACATTACATTTTTGATGATGCACTAGATTTTCAAGAAGATAATAAAGCCAAGTCTTTCGAATACAGGCTAAAGAGCTTGATCAGTGGAAGCAGGAGGAGGCTCGTAATTTTGAGGAAGCCAGGCTAGCTGAAGAGAATGCTCTTGCGATTATAGAAATGGAGAAGGCTAAGTGCAAAGCAGTCATTGAAGCAGCTGAGGCAGCACAGAGGATGGCTGAGAAGGAAGCTCGGAGAAGAATACAAGCAGAGATGAAGGCAAAGAAAGAGGCAGAAGAGAAGAATCGTGCATTGTCAGCTTTGGCACATAATGATGTCCGATACAGAAAGTATACCATAGAAGAAATTGAACAAGCCACAGAAAAGTTTGCAGATCCAATGAAAATTGGTGAAGGAGGATATGGACCTGTGTACAAAGGCAAACTTGACCACACGCCAGTTGCCATCAAGATCTTAAGGCCTGATGCTGCTCAAGGGAGGAAGCAATTCCAGCAGGAGGTATGGTATTGGATACAACTTTGCTCAATTTCCATAAATACTGATCACCTTATTAATGAAGAAGACTATTTAAGATGATGACAGATAGTTGTGCCAATATAAGCTCAAGCAATTCAACATGCTTGTTACTTATGATAAAGCAAACAAGCATGTTTGTTTAACATATTTTCCTAGTAAATCTGAACCTCTTTTTGTGACTGATAATTATGATGAGTACTTGTCTGTACTCACCTGCAGGTTGAGGTCCTGAGCTGCATTAGGTATCCTAACATGGTCCTCCTACTTGTGCCTGCCCTGAATACGGATGCCTGGTGTATGAATACATGGACAATGGAAGCTTAGAAGATCGGCTACTTAAAAGAGGTAACACCCCACCAATTTCATGGAGTAAAAGATTCAAAATAGCTGCAGAGATTTCAACAGCACTACTGTTTCTTCACCAAGCGAAGCCAGAACCCCTTGTGCACCGAGACCTGAAGCCCGCCAACATTCTCTTAGACCGTAACTATGTGAGAAAAATTAGTGATGTTGGCCTAGCACGGTTAGTCCCAGCATCAATTGCTGATGAGGTCACACAATATCACATGACTTCAGCTGCAGGCACATTTTGTTACATAGATCCCGAATTCCAGCAAACAGGCATGTTAACAACAAAGTCAGATGTATACTCTTTGGGCATAGTACTACTCCAGATTATCACAGCCAGGCCTGCTATGGCTCTTTCACACCATGTCAGGATGTCCATCGAAAAAGGAACTTTTGCAGATATGCTTGATCCCACGGTGCTAGACTGGCGGGTTGAAGAGGCTCTTGCATTCGCTAAATTGGCTTTGAAGTGCACAGAGCTAAGAAAGAAGGATAGGCCAGATCTAGGTAAAGTTATAGTGCCTGAACTTAACAGATTAAGAGATTTTGGAAAGAATAAGGTTGATGGACTTACCGGTCATATGTATAGCAGCAGTGCTCATAGTGATCATGCTTCCGATTCAATGCCATACATTACAAGTAGTTAGGTTAGTAACTAAATCATGTTTGAATTACCATTTTAATTTGTCTCCGCTTGTGTACAAATGGTCTTTATTCCTTTTAGAAATAGTTTCTGTCTCCTCAACTTCATTCTTGAACAAGCAGGAACCAATGAATACGAGAACTGGAGAGGATGGAATTAAGAGGTAGTCGTGACTGCAATTAAGAGCAGTGAAGTTCAAAACCACCCAATGGCAGACAGAACTAAAGGCCGCCTACAATTAAAGAAAATGAAGAATTATTTGTAGTAGGAAAAAAGAAAACAGTTCTAAAGAAGACATGCAGTTCTAGTAGGAAAGTGACATCACAGAGAAACCGTATACCGCCACAAAGAAAATGTAAATTTCAGGCTTATTTCAGTAACTGATTTACACTTCTCTTAAGTGGTAGAAAGATTTTTCCCTAAACTCCAGTCTTTTTTTTATTAAAAATGAGCTTGCTTCCCCTCTGCAGTTGAAGCTCAAGGAAATGCTCGACACAAAAAGAAAGCTGCATGCAAGAATCTAATACTTAACTGAACAACAAGGCCTAAATATGGTCACACTGGTCATAGTTGTTACACTAAACTCGATTGAAAATATTTACTTTGTGGGATATCCTAATTCAAATAGGAAGTCCACCTAGCGAAGGAAAGTATAAAGAAGCAGCATAAAGGGCAACACTGTAAGGTAGGAATATTGATCAACACAAAGGTTGATTATGTTTGCAGAAAGGCATCACAGAAAGATTAGATTGTGAAACAAGCTTTGATTGTTATTCCTTCTCACATCTTCCATTTGAAGAAAGGAGAAACACTGGCTTTTTACATATTAAATTGGTCAAGTAGTTTAACCTTTCTGTAAAAATATCTATAGAACTCCTTTACACCAACACATCGCTCATCACAAGAGAAGCATCTGAATAAACTTTCCAAAAAAGACATACACTTATAAAACCCAACTAGACCATATATCTTGGTTTTCAGCTCAAGGTGATGCTAACAAGTCAGATGGGTAATTCCAAGGGAATTATGATAGGAAAATGGGTTCCTTGGGTTCTGAAGGCAGGGATTATAGGGCTGGCAATGCTTGCTGGATTTACAAATGGTGATCAAATGGAGGATCCAGAGACTGGTTTGCTGTGTATCAGTGAGTGTACTACCTGTCCAGTCATATGTTCCCCACCTCCTGCTCAAATAGAGTTACATCCACCACCACCTCCATCATCCCCACCACCAGTCCACCACTCGCCGCCACCGCCTCAAACATACTACTACTCACCGCCACCATCACCACCAAAAGAATCACAGTCATCTCCATCATCTTCTTCAAGCAAGGGCCCTCCCCCGCCGCGATTTGAATACTTCTACAACATTCCTCCTTCTGGTCCTGTGCTGCCAACAACAGCAGGACTACTGCATAACAATTCTTTCCCCTACTATTACTTCTACGCATCAGGCGCTTCTTCTGTTACTGCTCATGCCTTATTTTTGGTGATCTTCTTGGTTCAGCTTGTATTTTCTTTTTGATGGAAGTTGTTTAAGGTGTTAGTTCAGTAGTGAGCTAGCTAGCTACGTGTTCTATGCTAAAAGATAAGCAGTTGCATTACATTGATCAAGGAGTTGTAATTGTTCGTTCTGTTTATAAATACTATTTTGTAAGAACACCAATCCGGTGTGTTGTTTCTTATTCTCTTTTGAATTGTTCTTTTCTTTGTATACTTTGATCCAAGGTCAAGTTTCATTTCCATCATGATCAATAATTCAATATAAACCACCAGGAACAAATGTAACTAATGTAAAGAAGTTCAATGATTTTTTTCGAAAGGAAATTTTGTACTGAAATTATACATCAAGTATCATTCATCATAATTCCTCTATCTCATCGGTAATGGCCGCCTCGTTGTCGGAATCCCCGAATCCCAAGTTTCCATTGTGAAACTTGAAATCTGTACTCTGTAGCAGAGGTTATGGTTTTGTTGATTCCTGGGAACGGGAAAAATATGCGGGGGTAAAAAAAGGAAAAAATAATAACAATAATAATTCCTGTGGGCTAGGCGGAGACGAGGTGGGCCTAGCGGGCTGGGGGTCCACCATTTAAATAACATATTGGGCCCAATAAACTCGGCAAAATCTCCAGATCCGAATCGCGGCAACTCAACGACAGAGCACCACCGTTCAACTGAAAACCAAAAGAAAAAAGCTCTAGGTAGATCTGCATTTTCCCTCCGATTTCATCACCACCACGGCCAAAACCGGAGGGGTCCCATCCGAGCCTCCATCCGAATTCGGAGCTCCAGATGATGGAGTCCGAAAATAACGCGTCGGAGGACTTGTCCGCCGTCGCCAGCCTCCTCCCTCTCGCCTCCGGCGCCCAGCAGCCTTACGTCTCCGAGCTCCTCTCCTTCAATCTCGATCGCCTCCACAAGGTTCTCTATCTCTATCTCTCATTGCTCACTTTTGCTTGATTGGACCTGGAAGTTATCTTCGTCTCCGGGTCTGGTTTTGCAGGAACCGGAGCTTCTTCGGGTCGATGCGGAGCGGATACAGAGGCAAATGCAAGAGGTGGCGGTGGGGAACTACCGAGCCTTCATCGCCGCTTCGGACGCGTTGCTGTTGATCCGAGACGAAGTCTCCTCCATCGACAAGCATCTTGAGTCTCTGGTAGTGATTCTGACTAGCTCTCTGGTTTGGTTAGGTTTTGGATTGAGAGTTTTGTGATGGATTTTGGTTTGGTAGATAGGGGAGATCCCGAAGCTGACGAGTGGATGCACTGAGTTTGTTGAATCGGCGGAAGAGATTTTGGAGAAGAGGAAGATGAACCAGACATTGTTAGCCAATCACAGTACATTGCTCGACTTACTTGAAATCCCTCAGCTTATGGATACGTATGTGCTTCAATTGATCTTTAGAAGTTTGTTTTTCGCAGCTCGAGAGAGTAGAAATCCATGCTAGTTATTAACCATGTGCATGATTTGGATTTACTTAGCTCAGTTAGTGAACTTGGAATTGAGTTCTTGTTTTGGCTTATAATCTCTTTTGCTTATGTTCTAGCGAGTTGGATTTTGGTTTCCCTGACTTCGAAATTCAAAATCATTAGTACTGAACTGATTGGAGCTGAACTGAAGTGTTTCATTTCTGATAGTAGTGTGGTTATCAACTTCAAGTGTTGTGTTTTAAATGCAACGTATTGCATTGGACCATGTCTTTTTTGCCTCATCCATTCCCTTATTTATGCAGATGTGTGAAGAATGGAAATTATGATGAAGCTCTGGACTTGGAAACGTTTGTTTGCAAGCTTTCAACCATGCACCCCAAGTGAGTCTTGCCCCCTTATTCTTCTATCAACTTATAGTGATTTACACTGTCAACTTTTGGAAAGGCCATGTATTGAGCTTTCTTTGGTCTTTTGGCTTTTTGTTTCTTTCTTTCTTGAAGGTTGCCCATTATACAAGCTCTGGCTGCAGAAGTCAGGCAGACCACTCAGTCTCTTCTTTCGCAGCTTCTTCAAAAACTACGGTCAAACATTCAGGTAGTGTGAAATTATAATGCATTGCCAACTATGTAATGTGTTCATCTATTACGTGGATCAGAGAATTTACTGATGATGTTTGTGTATTGCAGTTACCTGAGTGTCTCCGCATTATTGGATATCTACGGAGAATAGGGGTATTTAGCGAGTATGAAATGCGTTTGCAGGTAAAGCGTCAGAATTTTGTGTATTGTTTACATTGTTGTTACATGTGACAGAATGCTTGAAATGAGCATATGGGTGCTTGTATATAACCCAACTTATCTTTGTTTTAGTTCTTGAGATGTCGGCAGGCATGGCTTACTGGACTTCTTGAGGATTTGGACCAGAGGAACGCTTATGACTACCTGAAGGGGATGATTAACTACCAGAGACAGCATCTATTTGATGTTGTCAATCAATACAGAGCGATATTTTCTGATGATACATCAGGCAATGAAGAAAATCATGATGGCGGTCTTCTGTTCAGTTGGTCTATGCATCAAATTGCCTCACTCCTTAAGACTCTAAAAATCATGCTTCCAAAAATAACTGAAGGTGTATCACTATCGAATATTTTGGAACAATCCATGGTGAGTGTTCTATTATATTATTGCATTTGGGAACATAAAGCAATTAAAGGAAATACATATTAATATACAGTTGTTTTTTTAATGGTCCATGATTTGCAAAAGTATTATCACCTGGTCAACTTCTTTAAATTACCGATATATTGAACCAAAGCTTACAATTCAGATTTTTTCTGCTTTAATATGTGTAGCATGAAGCCTATACGAGGCATTGGAATTGCATGAAAAACTTATTTTTATGCTGCAAAAGATATCCCTTTTTTCACCCAGGAATATAAATTGCTTGAAATTAGATAATGCTACTTTTGCTTGCATCATTCAAATTAAGAGGAATACTATAATATCTGCTTGTTTATTCTTACCTTTTCACTTCTTTTTTTCTGCAACAGTATTGTGCTATGGGGCTTGGTTGGGTTGGGCTAGATTTTCGGGGGCTGCTACCATCACTTTTTGAAGAGTAATGATCTTCTACCCCTTTTTCTTGATGACTATTCATCTTAAATGAGTAATATACATATTCTGAATATTGAAATTGGTGGCTTTTCAGGGCAGTTCTCAACTTGTTCGCAAAAAATATGGGTACAGCAGTTGAAAATTTTCAGGTGATGATGAATTTGATATGGCATTTCTGCAAGTTTGTGTTTGCATCAAGCAACATGTTGCCTTTTTAACTTTTCCAAGTTTTCTGTAATGAGTTTTGACTTGCTTTTGCTTTCATCTAGTTGGTCTTGGATTCACATCGTTGGGTCCCACTACCAGCAGTTGGTTTTCCAGCAAACAGTGTTAATGATGAAAGCCTGGATGATGTAACTCCGCCATCTTCTCTTATGGAGCATCCACCTCTTGCTGTTTTTGTTAATGGTAAGTGTTATATAAGTTTTTCTTAAGCTAGATGATTTGTGAAACTAAGTAATTGCCTTTTCTACCCTGGAATCTTCATCTCGCCTCCAGTGTTGGTTTTGGTTTGCCTATATCAACCATATTCAACAACAAATTAACAAATCAGTTATTGCTTGTGTAAATTCTAGAGAAATTATTTCCATGCTTTGTGCAACTAAGGAAGTAAAAGCAAGGTAAACCTTCTTCTTTCGGGCATTTATGTACATATCTTTTTTTGTGGTTTTAGGTGTCTCTGCAGCGATGAATGACCTCCGCCCCTGTGCCCCAATAAGTTTGAAGCACCTGCTTGCTCAAGAGTTAATCAAGGGATTACAGACTGTTGCTGACTCTTTACTGAGGTACAATACAACTAGAATACTGAGAGATAACGAGTCTGGACTTTTCCTCTCTCTTTGCCGGGCATTCATTGAGGTATGATATTTACTAACTTGACTGCATGTAAATTGGCATGTGTAAACATTTAACAGTATTTGCATTCTCTGGACCCTTTTGTAGATTACTTATCCTCATTGTGCAAATTGCTTTGGGCGCTGCTACCCCGGTGGAGCTGCTTTAGTAATGGATGCAAAGTGTTTATACGATGGGATTGGTCGCCTGTTGACAAACTCTACATCCAGAGGGCTTCCCAAACCTGTTGGTGATGAAAACAAAGATAAAAGCGAAAATAGCATTACTGAGAACGGCGGCATGCCCGTGGTTGAAAATGGTGTTGCACCAGTTGTTGAACAAATTAATGAGACCAACGCAGACGAAAAGGAACAGAAGGTCGAGAAAATAGATGAAAGGGAACAGAACGTGGATAAAATAGATGAAAGGGAATCGTAAAGCCCAATTTTTCAAACAGAGGAAAGACGAAGCGATGTGTGAATCATCTTTTTATGCAATAGAACGCTTTGTAGCATCCCTGTTTAATTTTGTAGGTGAGAGCATTTTACTTTTCCATTTAAGTGTCAACCGGATCTGATTTTTTTCGCTTGTAATTATTTGTTCAAAGGATTGTATCCATATTTGAGCTACAGAATAGAGAAGAGGATTGATTGTTGAAAAAACAGCAGTTAATAACACTTATACACTGATTCTGTGTAACGTCCTCAGTAAGGTGAAGTTTGCACTGGTTTCCATGGTGATTCCGGCCTCTGTTGCCTGCAGAGAAAGAAACACGATTAAGGAAACCGAGGGTTGGAAAAAAACTGAAACTTACCAAAAAACCGTTAAAGGAATATTACCGACCGCGTTTCGTTAGGAACCAAATCCCAAAACGCTGCGTATTAGTGTCGTGATTAGCGGGGTTAAGTAAAACCCCAAATCTCAAAAGAGATAGAACTAAAACCCTATAGCTCTCTCAGAAGTGAGATCTCTGTGCTAGTCTGCTGCACCTTCACAATTTCAAGAGGTAAGAAATCAGATTATAAAAAAAATCCAATTAATTGTATTAATCAATCATGATTATATATCACTACTTTATCCAATTCAGTATGTTTTGATATTATTTTCAAGTTGAGATTGATGTCTGATTCTGTATTCCAGCAGAGCTGGGAGTCCATGGCTTCCAGTATGAAAGAGGGTTCAGCAGGACAACAAGAACAACCTGCCCCAAGATTGCAGATTTACTCCACCTCTGATACAGTCTCTCCCTTCTGGAGAGGTTTGTCTTTTATTCTCTTTGATTTTATCTTTCTTTTTCAGCTTTGTGTTTAACTTTCTTCTGCTTCCCAATAATGTTTTGCAGAGAAGTATGAAAGAGAAGCTAAGAAGTACTGGGATGTCTTTTATAAGCGACATCAAGATAGGGTCTGTGTTTTTACTGTCACTATTGCTTTGTTTCCAATTGGTTATCTGCTTTAGAGATTGCTCACTTGCTCATATCCCAAACACAATAATTGAATCTTAACTACATATTACTTTGATCAGTTTTTCAAAGATCGGCACTACTTGGATAAGGAATGGGGCCAATACTTCTCTGTGAGTGAAGAACTAAGTTGGTTACATTCATGCTTCAGCTTTGTTGTTTTTGTATTCGTCCAACAATTTTGTGTTTTCTAATGGTTATTTTCAACTATCAGGGAGCTGGGCAGAAAGTTATTTTAGAGGTAACGTATTTATTTTGGTTTATGTAAGGGGGTGATGTTCATGTTATTAGGCTGTTCTATATTTGATCATTGATTGTTGGTCTTGATATGCAGGTTGGCTGTGGAGCTGGAAACACTATCTTTCCACTGGTTGCGACATACACAGATGTTTTTGTCCATGCTTGTGATTTTTCACCAAATGCCGTGAACTTGGTTAAGGTAATGATTCCCTGTACATCTTGCTGGTGATCCCATCCATGTGAAAGGATATTTGCTTACATATGTTTGACAGTGCTCTTGTGTTTGGCCAATAAAGTACAAGTGCACGATTCAATAGTAATTCAGTTTATGTAGGTTTTGAATAGCAATAACAACGATGTATTCTGTCATTATTGCAGAAACATAAAGACTTCACAAAATCCCGAGTTAATGCATTCGTCTGTGATTTGACTATTGACAATCTGAGCCAGCAGATATCTCCATCTTCAGTAGATATTGTAACCATGGTAAACGAATATAGGACATCAATTTTTTCAATGTGTTTGAATGATGAATGATATAATTAGTTACCAATCAAGCAGCTCTTGTGGTTCAATTTGATTTAATCACCATTATTTAGTAAAGTTGCTGACCTGTTAAGCAGATTTTTGTGTTATCTGCAGTATCTCCTGAGAAGATGTATCTGGTAGTGCAGAATATAAGAAAAATTCTCAAGGTGAGTGGTAATGGTACTTCCATTGCTTATATGCTTACATAAGAAGTTCTATAGTCGTATATTGGGTTAGATTTTGCATTTCTTATGTTTTCAAGTACAGTTATTATTCAAGTTGTTCTTTTGATCGAACATTTTTATGTGTTTTCATGTATGATCTGCATATTCTTTCTCTTCCTCAGCCAAGTGGTCATGTGCTATTTCGCGATTATGCTACTGGTGACCTCGCTCAGGTTGATCTCCAATGATTCTTTCCTAATTTGTTCATTAAGCTTTTGGTTGATGTTGATCTTATTCCACAGTTCCAGCATATTGCTGTCAAGATTCTGATTCTATGATGCCTTGCTATCCAATTGACAGGAAAGATTAAACTGCAAGGACCAAAAGATTAGTGAAAACTTTTATGCCAGAGGCGATGGCACTGTAAGTTTTTAGCACATATTCATGCAAAAAGCTACTTTTCCTCGATTCACAAGATTGATTATGATCCCTTAACATTTTCAGAGGGCTTTCTACTTCTCTAATGAGTTCTTGACAAGCTTATTTAAAGAAAATGGTTTTGATGTTGAGGAACTTGATTTGTGCTGCAAACAAGTTGAGAACCGGTCGCGGGAGTTGGTGATGAATAGGTAAACAGTCTTACTTCAGTAGATTGTGTTCTGTATGTAGATGTTGGTCGTTCCCTTGGACTATTAATTAATCTCCTCTCTAGAGTTCTAATTCTTCTTGTTGATTCCAGACGGTGGGTTCAAGCTGTATTCTGCCTTTCAGATGATACTAACTCTAATACCAACTCAGAAGCTGCAATCAGGATAGACCATCCTAGTGGTCAAGGGAAAATGGAGCTGGATGTCGACGATAACATCTTGCCAAAACCTGTAAATGATTTGGAGGTTGACATGTCCGACAGTGTGGCGGTGGAAATGTTTGGTCTTCCAACTTCCACTGATAGTGATAATGAAGTAGAGTTTTCTTGTTTTCTCTGAATAGTCTTAAATTTTCTGTAGTGCGTTTGAGGATTTCTTATATTTTATGTTCTTTCCCCTCATAGGTGATTGAACTCAAGATGGGAAGTTGGACTTTCAAAATCAAAGTGCTATCGAAAGAGAACCAACACACCTGCAAATCAACTGGTTTAATGTTATGGGAATCAGCTCGGTTTATGGCTCCTGTTATAGCAAGAAATCCAACTATCGTTGCTGGAAAACGGGTGTTGGAGTTGGGATCTGGCTGTGCAGGCATTTGTTCTATGATTGCTGCTAGATCTGCAGAACTTGTGTTGGCCACTGATGGAGACACCAAAGTACTCGACCTTCTGGTGGAAAATGTCATGTCAAATCTTAGACCGCCAATTTCAGACAAATTTACTACAAGAATATTAGAATGGGGAAATAAAGACCATATAGAAGCCATCAAGCAAGTTAACATTGGAGGATTTGATATCATATTAGGTACAGATGTCACTTACATACCTGATGCTATTTTGCCCTTGTTTCAAACTACAAAGGAGTTGATTTCATCTAATGATGAAGCAGCCCTAATCCTCTGTCATATTTTTCGTCGGGTAGATGAGCCTTCCATACTTTCAGCAGCTTCTCGATTTGGTTTTAAGCTAGTTGATAAGTGGCCTGTAGAAACTCCTATTACTCCATCACAAAGTATCATCAATTCTTGGTTCCCTAAAAACGGCTCTGCGGAAGTATCAAGGGGGCCATTACATATTTTGTACTTTCAGAAGGAGTGAAATTCTGGGATTCATTGATCTCATTCTTGAGTATCTCATACAATGTATTTGTCTGTAATATTAATACTTGTAGTCATTTTGCTTGAATGTAAGACGAAATTGGATCTTTCCCCCGAATTTATCAAGTTTTGAGAGTAATTAAATCTTGTTGTACCATCAACTGTTAGCATTTATCTACCTGAACTCTTGAACCATGCACAAAGTGATTTACATCCATTCATGCATATGTGTGTATATTTTCAAGCCGAATCAATGAATCATTCTGGAACAGAAAATAGAATAGAATCAAGCAAAGCTAACATCTTTCATAAAGCCTTCCAATTTTTCATAGAGCAAACTGGTACATATCGCTTTGTAACTTGTAAGAACCATATATATATATATATATATATATATATATATATATATATATATATATATCAGTAGAATTTATATAGCTAGGATTTGAATCTGGGGGGGGGGGGGGGGGGGGAATACTGGTGTGACCTCAAAAAAGACGCAGGTGCTTGATTTAAATAGTATTAGTTACAAGCAATGACTCTCCATTGCTTTGGTTCTCTATATATATTGTATCATCAGGAGCAATATATAGTTATATACACCAATATAAATCGACTCTTAAAAAGAATAAGTGTGTAAGTGGCATGGTCCTAGATCAGCAAGAAAACTACTTATCAGGAACATCCTTCGCTATCCCAGCCGAAAGACAATGAACAGGCAACTAACTATGGTAGCAACTAGCAAACACATTCAATTGGGGACACCCATAATCTCGATATGCGCTATTGAACTATTTATTTCAGATTGAAAAGGAGACTGTAAAGGGGTTAAACATGAGTCCATAGAACCTGAAAATACGGAAGTGTAGATTACTGCAAACGATTCTTCTGTGCAAATGATCAAGCAGCCCTTTTTTCATCTGATATTAATTAAGATCAGCTGGTTACCTCACTGAAGTTTCACATTCTATGACTGTAACTTCTTATATGCATTCTATGACATGTCTGTGATCGATGCTAGCAGTTAAAATCAACAGCATGAATTATAGGATCTAGTTCGTTCTTACTCTACTTATCTCGCTCGACCACTTTATCTTTCTCTCTTTTCAACTATATATATTATATATACTCAATTCTTCTGTGCAAATAGTGAGTAATTACACGCATGGTTAAAAGCAGTATTGCAGGTTAGCTAGGTGCATTACACCTGAGTAGCTTACTTTATCTTGATCATTACATGGATGTTACCTAGATTGATCCTCCTAATCCATGCAATCAAAAGATTAATAATTGATCAGTTGGGTTTAATCTTCGTTTCTCTTTTACTCAGCATCCAAAAATATAAAACCAGGAAAGCATAACACAAGAATGATAATTGATTCTTCAAGATTAATTGTTCAGGATACAGAAGTTAATGAAATAACAAGATTTCTATCTGTTCATATCAAACCAAACAAAAAGTATCAGAATTCTTTCTAATTTATATGGACTCAAAATCCTTGGTTATTATTCCATCTATAAGGCTTAAACAATTTCCCAGATAGCTAGCCTCCGTTATCAAGAACTCCAATTTTTCAAATCATCAAGACACTTCAGCATCCAGCAGCCTGTGTTATCACTCGCCAACATCAATCTTTAATCCTCTGCTGCAATGAATTAACCCAGCAATCTGCCAGAAATATGGTCATACTTGGTTTATAACATCAGCACAAAAGAAACATAAATTTGACAGTGTAATCGAAAAAACTTGAATTTGATTCTCCTGCATACGATTTCAATGCAACGAAATCAAGAAGAAAAAAAAAATTGAAAAAAAAAACAAATAAAGCCCTAACCCTAATCCCTAATCAGGAATCAACACAATCTAATTAGGACCACTGGGTAATGAATCTCACTGACAACGACAGGAATCTTTGAATCATAGGTGTTCACATCATACCAATCGTTCACAAAGAGTATCAATCCAACAAAATCGATTCTGAAACAGAACAGAAAGAAAAAGAGAGAGAAAGGAACTTGGGGTGACAGATAGAGAGTGAGCACGCAAAGCTTCGAGCATGAAACACAGCATGCAAGAAAACACCATGTGTGCTCACTCTCTTCTGTCACCTCCTTTACCCTCAATCAAAACCGAACACACACACAGATACAGAGAGACACACAGAGAGAGAGAGAGAGAGAGAGAGAGAGAGAGATGGGGTGACAGATAGAGAGTGAGCACGCAAAGCTTCAAGCATGAAACACAGCAGGCAAGAAAACACCGTGTGTGCTCACTCTCTTCTGTCACCTCCTTTACCCTTTATCACCCAAATATAGCACCAGATCGACGGAGGCTGCTCGATCAAGATGGAGGCTGCTGGCATGGATCATATTGATCCCAGAACCCTAGGCTAAGATATTTATATATGTTTCCCCCAAACCCAAAACTAGGCTAGCTACTGTTGTATGAAAGTGGAACACCGCTTTGCTGTGAGCCTTGGATGTGGGAGAACATAAGGAGGAGGTGGGGCTTTATATAGGAGGAGAAAGAGAGACGCATCACGTATGGAATCAGTGTGGGTTTATCTTCAATTGGGAATTCTCTATTATTTTAAACACAAAGAGATCAAAAGAAAACAAAGAACCCTCCCTCCCTCTAGAAACGACTTTATCTCTTTATCTCTTACAGCGGCCCATACGTATTCAAACCCCAACCACATACATTTATTCAGCTTCATGTTCCTCCCACCGATCGATGCATCTTGTAATTTTAAATCCCTGACCTTCCAATCCTTTGCTCTCTTTATTTTGATACCAGTCGACCTAGCTTCTTCTCTCCTCTCAAACCCTATCTCTTCCTTCCTTGGCCTGGGATGGTCCATGTTCATGGATAAAATATAATTGAGATTCTGGAGGGATGTGATTTTTGGTGGCATTCACGTACAGAGAAGTTAATTGCATTGTGATTTTAGTTAAGGACTTATACAGTGTTTCCTTTCCCATTTGATTCTTTTCATAGTGCCTTTTTTTGTGAATAACAGATGCAAACGCTTGTTAGTAAGAAAACATCAGAATGCAGCATATATCAATTTTTATGAGTTTCTCAATGCGTCAGAAGTTCCTCAATATTCATTTCCTGACATGCATTTTGAAAATGAACAAGGTATCATCAGACTGTATGAAACAGCTAGCTAGCTAGCTCACAGGTAGAAGCTAGATTGCAGAATTAGAGTGTATATAATCATCTAAAGTATGAGGGATTTAAGGGGGTGGCCAAATTGAAAAGGTGAAGCTATATATTGGCCTTTGTTGCTGTCACTGAAATCACATGCAGATCAGCATGACAACATCCATCTTCTAGAGTAGAATATGTGAAAGGGTACAAACGCCTTGAATATCCAGGACAGAAACAAACGTGCCCTTATCACCCTTGATTAAGCTAATCGAATTTGCAAATCACATTTATACGACTAAGCTAAGCAAAGCTTAAGAGATAATGAAGAACACAAAAGATAAAACTATATTGGCAGGCAGGCCCTATACTCTGGAGAAAGAAAAAGGATAAAGCAATCATCCTTTTACTTTCAAAACTCAAGCAATTGGACCAATCAAAGAGCAACAGACCCTCGTTGATCATAATAATAGACAAAACCGGCGCCAAAAAAGAACTAATCCGGCGCAAAAGAAGTTTAAAGTATATATGCTTTAAAATTAAATAAATTCGTAATGCTGCAAAAGAAAAAGAAAAGAATATATCATCGGCTTTGTTTCATGGTTTGTGGGAACGTCATGCAGGCCTTTGATTAATATTCCTTGTTGATTATACCAAGTAAGATTAGATTTCATACTTTGCATAACAATGTATAGACCTAATAAAAAGCCTAAATCCGATCTTAAGGATACATAAATAGTCAGCTAAGTATGATTTAGTAAAGTTAAACAAGATTCGATCGTAATCTTCTTATCAAATCAAAGAACAAGATCTTCAAAACCACGCCGAGTCGCCGACCACGTGGCTTCTGCTAATAGCATATGATTGAGATATAAGCTAGCTAGGCACATCACCATGATCATTCTGATTCTGATTAAGTACGTCAAGCGAAGATACTTAGATATCGATCAGCTAGCTCGGCAAGTAATGAATAGGGGGGAACCAGATCGAGATATGACTATTTACGATAAGAGTGGTGGGGATCGCTAGGAAGGGAGATACACCCATTATGGAAGTGGGCATGTACTCTTGTGTGGTCTACGACTTTCCCTTTTTGGAGTGGGAGATGAGGGAGGTGCTTACATACATGCTGCTTGGAAGTTCGGGAGATGAGGGAGATGTGATTTTGCTATATTTCTTCTTTTTGTTTACCATAAGTGTTCACAGTGATGACGGAGCCAAATATTATAAACAAGGTGTAGACGATAGCACTAACATGGCTATCATGCCCATAGACCAAGCTTGAGGAGACACAGATACGACCCAAGGCAAAGGTGTATGGGCCAGGAAGAAGAGTCACTGTGGTAGAAGTTAGAACATTTGTCCCACATCGAATGGAAGGAAGCGAACCAACGCGCACCGGGTTATCTAAGAAATCAACCTTCAACCATATATAAGAGGTAATTACTATTTTTCCCACTAAATATTAAATTTATCATCAGAGAGCGAAAGACCGAACAAGTAGTCACGTCATTGGGTGCTTAATTTATCAATAATCTGATATAATTTACAACTTTGATTCAACACTAATTAATTATTAAAACTAGAACTCGTTATATCACCAATTGGGCAAACCAATCACTACAATGGATTTATATTTCCATCTATATTTTGTTAAAAGTGATCACCATAAGGCGCACACATATAGAACACCGTACCATTTGACTCATTCATTCATAAGAAACATATTTTCTCATCGGTTCTAGACTTCTAGTTTTGTTGCTAATTGTTAAAGAAAAGTGTTTTTAGCTTGATGGTTGTGATATATATATATATATATATATATATATATATATATATATATATATATATATTTATATATTTTCCTCCTCTCTCTGACTGATCAGAAATGAGATGTTAGAAATTGCTAATATATATGGTTGGAAAAAGTATGGGGAGGCATTTCACTTTGAATAATTTGCATCGGCAATCATGATTGGGGAAGCACGCATCTCCTCTCTGTTGCAATGGTCCAGACTAGCTAGGGGGTCGACGACCACGGATTACACTTTTTCCGCATAAGCTAGCTGTTGGTGACTCCAACCCTAATAATCCCTAATGCCAAGCCAAGAGCTACAACAACTTGCGAGGGCAGAGGCCTTGGAAACTTGCATTTTGATCTTCTCGATCTTCCCCTGCACTGCACGCCCACTTTCGGCAAAATCCTAGCTACCTATTATCGTCCTCCTCCTGGTCCTGCCCTCTCTCTCTCTCTCTCTCTCTCTCTCTCTCTCTCTCTCTCTCTGAGAGACGTGGTGTTCTGGGGTTGGCTACTTGTTTGGCACCGGCTTCGGCCAGGGGCCAAGGGAACCCTAATTAAGTCTCTTCGATCTGGGTAACCAATTGAGCTAGGGTTTTCTGGTTTTATCAAAAGTAAAGAGGGCCGAAATTCGAATAGAAGATAGAATATCGATTTTGATGGTAGGGTTAGGGTTTTCAAGAGAATCTGTATGGTCCAAGGCTACGTGTCAAGGCTGTGTGGCTGGGGTGGTTCTTCAACCAACGGCCGGATGCCAATCCCTTTTGGCATGGTGTTCCGAGAATTTAAACATCAACTCCTTTCCCATTGTGGTTGTCATATTTGAATCGACTGCATGCCCTTTATTCTCACCCGACTATTTCTCATCCATTATGAGCAATTGGTCATATTATATGCATCTGAAAAGTAGCTAGTGATCTTACCAAAAAAAGAAAAGAAAAGTAGCTAGTGATCATTTTTGGATTCAAAGTATATAGACGTATCCAAGCTAGAGAGATGAATTCGATGAAGTCTTGAATACCTTCAACGATCGAATCCAGTAGAGTTAAAGTTGAGTAATGCGTTATCAAGAGATTTTGTTCTAACTTAAACAGTAGTCAAGGGCGGATCTAGCATATATAGCAACATGTGACTCAAGTCCCACCTAATAAATATTTTAAGAAAAAAAATTACTACATGCATATAATTAAGACTAATCTTATGTGTGATTAATGTAAGATTGTTGAGTTAAGTCCAACTCAAATATATATATATATATATATATATATATATATATATATATATTTGAACTGAGTTCCATTTATGTCATACCCTGCGTTCTTAACTTAGACTTATTATTGTTTTTGTTAAGAAAGAAATAAGTTTCTCTATCTACTCAAAATAGATATACGTTTTTGTTGTATGTTGTCCTCTTTTCTTCCTAGTTGAACAACACATCATCGGTGAGGCTATTACTCTTGTATTTTAGTTACTTGAGCTAGGTTTTACATCTATATATCTTGTATTGTATTGAAATGCGTATTTAGCTTTTTTGGTGGTACATATAGAGAGTTTTATGCATTAAACGTATATTTGAATGGTAAGGCTCACTACGTCCCTCATGTATAATTTATCTTTCTTTTCATTTATAAATTCTCTTGCACAGTTTTTTTTATTTTTTCTAGCGAAAGTCCAAGTCCCACTTGGTTGTAATTCATGGATCCGCTCCTGATACACTACCAAAAATAAGGCTTTAGGCGACGAAATGAAAAAAACCGGGCGACGATTTTTTTTTTCGTCGCCTAAGAGGGAACTTAGGCGACGAAAAAAAAAATCGTCGCCTAAGGCTAAATTTCGTCGCCTAATATAGAAACTAGGGCGACGAAACAATATTTCGTCGCCTAAGATATTTATGTCGTCGCCTAAGTTTTTTAATCCTTAGGCGACGAAACTCAAATATATCGTCGCCTAAGTATTTTATTTTTTTATTTTTACTTGGCCGACGAAATACAATAATTTCGTCGGCCTAATAAAATCTTGACCGACGAATTACACTCATTTCGTCGGCCAAGAGTAATCCGAATAATTAAAATAAAATAAAACACATTTAAATTTCATTGTACAGGATTTTTTATTTTTACTCTTGGGCGACGAATTTAACAAATATCGTCGCCCAAGTATTATCTTGGCCGACGAATTAACCTAATTTCGTCGGCCAAGAGAATCCGAATAATTAAAATAAATAAAACACATTTAAATTTCATTGTACATGATTTTTTATTTTTACTCTTGGGCGACGAATTTAACAAATATAGTCGCCCAAGTATTATCTTGGCCGACGAATTACCCTAATTTTGTCGGCCAAGAGAATCCGAATAATTAAAATAAATAAAGCATATTTAAATTTCATTGTACAGGATTTTTTACTTTACTCTTGGGCGACGAATTTAACAAATATCGTCGCCCAAGTATTATCTTGGCTGACGAATTACCCTAATTTCGTCGGCCAAGATAATCCGAATAATTAAAATAAATAAAGCACATTTAAATTTCATTGTACATGATTTTTTATTTTTACTCTTGGGCGACGAATTTAACAAATATTGTCGCCCAAGTATTATCTTGGCCGACGAATTACCCTAATTTCGTCGGTCAAGATAATCCGAATAATTAAAATAAATAAAGCACATTTAAATTGTAAGGAAATGTTTTTTATTTTTATAGCCCCGTCAGCGTCTCGTCGATTGGAAACTATTCTCAGTTGAAGGTCCGGCCAGATTACGTGATTTGGAGGGTCGAATAGCTGTTTCCGTCCGTTTAGGGGTTTGACCGCGCCGATTGACCGGACGGATCGAGCCCTTATCGTTGTCCGATGGAGCTGAATTTTTGCCCACCCCCGTAATTTGTTATGCTGGTCATATCTGACGGTCGGTTTTCAGTTCCTCTTCTCCGATCACCAAACTCACGATATATGTACTAATGTTGTATAACTTTTTTATGTAAGTGTTGAGTTTAAGTTTCATTTTGAAGACAACGTATACGTAGAGGCCTCAAACGCAAAAAAGTCGTGAAATAAGATATGACCGGAACGGTGAAATACGTCAACCCGTGAAAAATGAAGATATTCCGGTAAAATTTCGGTGCCGGTTGTTCCGGTCAACGAATTTTTCTCTTATTTCTACCTAGTGGTAGCCCTATCCCGGGTTTTATTTTTTACCAAATTTTTATAGCCCCGTAAGAGTCTCGTCGATTGGAAACTATTCTCAGTTGAAGGTCCGGCCAGATTACGTGATTTGGAGGGTCGAATAGCCGTTTCCGTCCGTTTAGGGGTTTGACCACGCTGATTGACCGGACGGATCGAGCCCTTATCTTTGTCAGATGGAGCTGAATTTTTGCCCACCTACGTAATTCGTTATGCTGGTCATATCTGACGGTCGGTTTTCAGTTCCTCTTCTCTGATCACCAAACTCACGATATATGTACTAATGTTGTATAACTTTTTTATATAAGTGTTGAGTTTAAGTTTCGTTTTGAAGACAACGTATACGTAGAGGCCTCAAACGCAAAAAAGTCGTGAAATAAGATATGACCGGAACGGTGAAATACGTCAACCCGTGAAAAATGAAGATATTTCGGTAAAATTTCGGTGCCGGTTGTTCCGGTCAACGAATTTCTCTTATTTCTACATAGTGGTAGCCCTATCCCGGGTATTTATTTTTTACCAAATTTTTATAACCCCGTAAGAGTCTCGTCGATTGGAAACTATTCTCAGTTGAAGGTCCGGCCAGATTACGTGATTTGGAGGGTCGAATAGCCGTTTCCGTCCGTTTAGGGGTTTGACCGCGCTGATTGACCGGACGGATCGAGCCCTTGTCGTTGTCCGATGGAGCTGAATTTTTTCCCACCCACGTAATTTGTTATGCTGGTCATATCTGACGGTCGGTTTTCAGTTCCTCTTCTCCGATCACCAAAATCACGATATTCTGAATTTCATGATAGAACTCTTGGCCGACGATTTTCTTCATCTTGGGCGACGAGATTTATAGTGAAGAACATCGTCGCCCAAGTAGAGTATCTTAGGCGACGACTTCAAAAATCGTCGCCCAAGATTATCTTAGGCGACGATTTTCAAAAAACAGGGCGACGATTTTTATAGAATCGTCGCCCAAGAACGCCAGTATAAAAGGCAAAAATTCGGAACCCTAACCATTCGCGCAGCCGCTCACAAATCCAAGCCCTCTCTCTCTCTCTCCGAAAATCCACCGAAGTCCTCTCTCTCTCCCTCTCTCCGACCCCGACCCCGCAACCTGACGCCGACCCCGACCCCGGCCCCGACCCCGACCCCGACCCCGACCCCGACCCACAATTTAAGGTATAACCCTAAAACCCTAAATTGGTTATGTTCATGAAAATTTTAATTGTTGTTGTTGTTGTTGTTTGAAATTGTTGAAATTGTTTGAAATTGTGAAATTGTTTGAAATTATTATTTGAAATTGTTTGAAATTGTGAAATTGTTTGAAATTATTTGAAATTGTGAAATTGTTTGAAATTTGGGAGAAGTACAAAATTATTGTTGTGTTGTGAAATTGTTGGTGAAATTATTGTTGTTGTTGTAATTTAGGAAATTAATGGTAAATTAGGGTAAATTTGTGTAAATTATGGTAGGATTTTAGGGTAAATTATGGTAAATTGTGATGTAAATGATAATTGTAAAATATTAGGGTTTACGGTTTAGGGTTTAGGGTTTAGGATTTAGGATTTGTGGAAATAATTTGTAAATATATTGTAAATGATTAAATAATTTTTGATTAAATAATTAAATAATATAAATTATAATTGTAAATATATTGTGGAAATTTTGTAAAAAATAATGGATTATTTTTTAGTAAGGATGTAAATATTCGTAAATTAATTTTTGTGATGTAATAATTCTGAATTAATGTAAATAATTTGTTATGTGAATTAAAAAAATAATAAATCCTATAATAACTATTACTTTTTATTTGTGCTATTATTGTTGATAAATTTTTCGAAATTTATGGTTATTTTTTGTTAAATTAATTATAAGACGGTAAAATATTTTTAATAAATTTATGGTTATTTTAAACAGGATGGGCATGAGGAGAACTTCTGGACAACGTCCGGGTGCGAGGAGCCAATATTCCTCGGACGGTACATCAAACAACCCGCCGCAATCATCGTCGGTCGGGTTTCCGTGGCAGATGACGGCCCGACATGCGGCGCTTAGGGGTGGCGCGAGCGGTTCGCGTTCTGCTGGGCAGCCGGGTCCCGCAGCGACGGCCCCTCGTCATCCAGAGATACTTCCCCGGTCGCGATCTATCACCGCCCCCACACAGTCGTCCCCGACCGACGGTGAAGGCGGGTCATCCGGGGTCCCTACGGTGCCGTCCGGCCTCTTCCTTCCTCCGACGATACCGGCGATACCTCGCGTTGATGAGGAGGGTCGACCGATTCGGGAGCTGCTCCCGCATGTGGCACCGCACGAGGCGTTAGATTTCGAGTTTCTCCGTAGGCAGATGGACTGAATTTTTATAATAAATTATTTATAAATTTATAAATTTGTGTTATTTTTAATTAAATTTTAGTATTAGAAAAATTTAAAGAAATGCCGAAAAAAAAATTCCAGCAAAAATTAAAAAAACATTATTTATATATTAAAAAAAATTATTTAAATACTTTAAAAAAAATTTAAATATATCTTAGGCGACGAAATTGCTAAATCGTCGGTCAAAGACTTACCATATAAGACGACGAAAAAAAATTATCGTCGCCTAAGATGTAGTGATCTTAGGCGACGAAATATTTAGTTTCGTCGCCCCAGGTTATAAGATCTTAAGCGACGAAATAATTTCTCGTCGGCCAAGGCTTTAAATGTTAGGCGACGAATATTTTTGGGCGACTATAAATAGATCTTAGGCGACGAAATTCGTGTCGTCGCCTAAGAATTACTCTTAGGCGACGACGGACTGAATTTTTGTCGCCCAAGTTCTTGGCCGACGCACTTCTGATGACGACGTCTTGGGCGACGACATGTCGTCGATCAAGTACTTAGGCGACGAATTTTTTTAATAGGGCGACGATTTTTTTTCGTCGCCCAAGATCCATTTTCTGGTAGTGATAGTAGTACATTAGTTATTGCGACTCGTAATAATAACCATTAATAATAGTAGTGAGCAAGTTATTTTCCATCGATTTTGTAAATCCTAATCGAAATTTTTGTTTTCCGCATACTAAAATCTAGATGAGTTGAATGAAATAACATTACAAAAGTGTTTAGGACAATCTTTTACTCGTTTATATGTAAAAGAGTAATGCTCTTGGAGCCTCATTTCATTAGGAAGCCTTAAATCTAGAGGAGTTTGCTATATATAATGTTTATGTTGAGAGCAGTAAGTAATTAAATGTTTGAATCTCTATCTTGCAATCACCATTACTCTCCAGATGACCTAGCTAGGGTTGCAGCAGGGGGAAGGTTTGGTCGATTTCGCCGGCCAAAATTAGGGAACGGCATGTGAATCAGAGCTAGCTAGTCGATCGGCATGTGCATGATCATATGCATGCCTGTTTTACCTGGCCTGCAGCTTATAGCTTTACCATAAATTTGAATGAATATGGCTGCGTGACCAAGCTAGTATTGGTCGACTATGGAGGCCGTAGCAGTGTCTCAGATTAAAATTTGCACCCCTCTTACAGTGATTGATTTGATCGTGACTCTGATATGACCTTTCCAAAAACCATAAAAAACAAGAACTTAAAGCTTATTAGATCAGAGTCACGATCAAGTCTTGTATCGAGTAGTGCTGCACCAATCTATTAATCAAGGACATTTATTTAGATCTGTTCATGAAAAACCAAATTTCATTATACCGATACCTTATTGGGTACTTCGATTTGTTTACCGATTGAAAATGAGGTGGAACATTGCACCAATCCTATATATATCACCAATCTCCGTGAACAATCCTCACCAATTCTTCCCAAAGAGCATAATTTCTACATAGCTTTTGGAAGAGAGGGCAAGGATCGATGACTAATGTGTAAACAACGTTCTATAAAGAAGATCAAGATCAGGAAGCTACACTTTTGGTAACAAATCAGCGTATTCTAAAATTACTCTTGGTATTATCTCTACGATACGTCAATAAACCTCTTATTTATCTCTTAAAGTGATCGTATTTAAAAAGTATATACCTTAAAAATTATCACGTTACATAGATAAGTAGTGAAGTTCTTTAACAAATGTTAAGAAAGTTCTTTTTTCTTTTCTTTTTCCCTTCCCCTCGAGTCTAGACCAGCTGCGGTCCGCTTTAGACTTCTAGCAACTCAGAATAGCCTTGTTGCAAACTTGTAAGAAAATCGACCTTTCTGCAAGGCAAAACTAAAAGAATGAAATGAAAAGCATTTTATGCTCTACAACCCAATCAAGTTCCAAGATCCTCAAACTTTATGCCCAGGATCTTTCAACGTGGACAGAGCAAAACTCGGCCCAGCAATACATTTACATGATATGTTCTTTACCACTAATCTAGTGAAGTAGCCCAAGTTGCCCAGTTGATGAGTAACCTTATATGATAAACCATGGTTTCCTCACATCTTGACTCATGGTTTTCAAGTTAAGTGGTAGCATAGGGCATTCTGTTTACGTTCTTTCTTGTTGGTCTGGAGCATAGCCGTATAAGGCATTCTTGGTAGTTGTGTCAGGGCACACCCCTGATTTCACCCTGAAATCCGGAATGAACTCTGTGGAGACCATCTCCAAAGGAGATGCTATCAGAAATTCATCATAATCTCCCTTAAAAATGAACAACCCTTCCTAAAGCCACATGCAACACACTTCTAAAATCATATTCCAATTTTTCTCCTGGAGCCTTCCTGCTCCCTCAAGTTCAACACATCTCTCAAATTAAAATACTAATCCAAAATAATCCCACAACCAACAACGACCTCCAATAATTTATTAATTGGATTATCAGAGCATATCTAAGAATGAAGGAAAAACAATGAATAAATAATAACCGGAAGCAGCCTCTGACTATGCCTTGACTCCTTGTATGCTCGACCTCATTTAAACTTATCCTGCATACTAGGCATTTAAAATCAAAGAGTCTATGGGAAAGTAATTTGAAAACGTTATAGTAAGTGGACAAAAATAAATTAACTAATTTAACAATAACGTAATTTTAGTAATTTCCCACAATTAAACTTTTAAAATCTCGATACATGCAACTTTGACAAAACATTTAACTTTAAAATCCAACTTCACTTAATAATAGAAAAACCAGTCTCGCTGGTTAAAAAAAACAGAAATCTCAAAATGAGGGATAAACCAGCCCCGTTGGTTAATCAATTATATAATTAATAAAAATAAAATAAGGGGAAGAGTTATAACCATGAAAAAAAAAGGAGCCTCACAGGCACGGGTCGATGTCTCTCAGGCTATAATAGAGTCCCACGAGGTGAGTAGCCGCTAATAATGGCTAACTAGCAATAATCAATATAAGCGACCCTATATTATGGTGACTAAAACATACGAAATCTCATAAATCTATTAAACTTCTCCAAAATCATACAAATAGTACGGTTCTCAACCGTACTTGAAAATCATCATAAGAAATTATATTAAAACTCAATGACGTGTCTCACACGTCAAAATATTCTCAAAACCATAATATAAGCGAGATTTAATTAACAAGTATAAATTATAATTAATTTTTCAATCCGAAAATACTCGCTGAAAATATTCTCAATTTCAATATCGATGATCCACAAATAAACAAGAAAGTTGTAATTAGGGAATTACCGAAAATCTCATTTTCGGAAATCTTTATAAATCTCAAAGTCCACAATAAAACAATCATAATGAAATCCGGACTTTATAAAAATATCCAAACTCAAATATCAAATATCAAATTAATAATCTGAGCTCAAATTCATAAATCATGACCAACCATTAATTAATACTTCAAACTCAAATAATCTCCAAGGTCATCTCATACGCTGAAATTATAATATAAGCTCGGATAATAGAATAATAAATTATAAAATCTTGCATGCATATTTATTTAAAATCAAAATGTTCACTCACAGTATTAAGCTTAAGTTTTCCAATGCTCGGAATACTCCTCAAGCGCTGTCTCCGACTATTCACCCTCTCTAGCCAAGTCCCACGTCTCCATCGTTTCTGCCAGCTCCGCCCCTTGCCGAAATATTCTGCCAGATTCCGGCCTCTTGCCGAAATTTCGCCATAGCTTCCCCATAAACTTGAATCACCAAGTTCTCGACATGAAAACAACCAAACAATTGAAATAAACACCAAACAACCAATTCGGTTCCAAACAACATCAACACAGCAGCTATTTGAGATCGAGTCTTACCATCTGTTCACCTAACACCCGAATCCAGGAGCTACTCCTTGCCAAAACTCAACTTGCAGGACTTCCAAACATCCCCAGCTGCTGCCTAAATAGCCACATTCACCAAATCAACACCACTTCGCCTCGGGTCCTCTCTAGCCAAACACACCGAGCCTCTGCCTTGGTCCAAATCGATGACTGCAGCTCCACAAGACACTCCAAGGTCCCACCAGACTCCTTACTAGGCTTCAAGGATTCACCAAAACCCGAAGTACTAGCCGGAAACCATCTGACGCTGGTCGCCGGAGCTAGGAGCTCAAAAAAAAAGGTTTTCAATTTAGAGCTCGATTCAAGAAAAGAAAGGAACTGGAATGTAAAGAAGGAAGAGAGGAAGCTAACCCTACCATTTACTCGTCAAGCCGTGGATGGAAATCTCGAGACTCGCAGGGAACAATCGAGCTTCCCCTTCGATCGATCACCACTAAATTGAGTTGCAAATGATGATCTATGAACTGGGTTTTGAAGAGAAGAAGGAGAGGATGAGATTGATGGTGGTCTCTCAAGCTGGGGTGGCCGGAGACGGCGGCGTCGAGCGGAGGACGCCGGTGATAGAGGTGAGATCGAGAGGAGAAGGAGAGAGAGAGAGAGGAATGGGTCAACGCTCGAATGGGCTTTTGACTGAAGTCAGCCCCCTCATTTCCCTTAATACGCAGATCAACGGCCTCCATAAAATTAATTTCTATTACCAAACCTTCAGCAAATCGTAGAACATAGCACGAAGGTTTCTAAAAATAATCCGAAAACACCGGATATCTCATATCGTCGCGTGCTACGATCTCGGGACCGTAAAAGTAGAATTTAACATTTTGAGAAAAATTCGACAATAAACTCGAGTATTAAATTACCAAATTACCGAGCACGGTTGAATTTCTCAGTAATCTCTTAGAATACCCAGTAAATGGGTAAAATTTGGTTACAATTTGCATGCATGTAACTATACATACATTTTATTTTCTAAAATTTAAAAGGCATAGAGCTTCATGCAACGCAATAATGTTAATCCTAACTTATAATGATATTTCAAAAACACATAATTTTTTAACTTATAATCACAATTTGGAGTAACTAAACCTAAATCCACGAAGGTGCAACATCATCGTAGAAGCAAACATCATATTATTGAAAGAAAAGTCGAATTTAACAAAAGAAAAAACAACAATATATTAGAAATCTGCAATATATATTTTACTGATTCTATTCAATTTCAATAAAAAATAACACAATATGATAAACACAAATACAAATAAGAGAAGAGTTATAGAATCTGGCCTGTGTGAATCCAAGGAAGATGTATGCCCTGTGAGAATCCAAAGGAGGCACGATGTTGTTGTCCTAAAGTGATAGATGCCTCCCCTCGTGTAGGTATTGGCGGTCATCTTAGCACTCCAAGATATAACCTTTACACCTCACAGGAAGTTTAATCCGCTTCACATGCTCACTACGTCAATTTTGCCTTCAGACGACGGACATTGCCCGTCGTCTGATCATTTTTTTACGTGTCGTCTATCGAGCTGCCATCTGATAAGCATTCAGACGACATGCAAAATCTGTCGTCTGATAAACTTCACACGACATACGATATAAACACATTTGTCGTGTGTATGCGTCTAAATATGCAACAAACTCAAATTATCTGTCGTTAGACAATGATTATAACGACATAAAAATGTCGTTGAAATTACTTTTATACTCAAAAGTGAGCAACTGTATGTCGTCTCACATCAATTCAAACGTCATTTGTCTGTCGTTTGATATCTATCTCATACGACATCTACTATTATCTTTTTTTATTTTAAGACGACATATAAATGTCGCTTGAAAGATTTAGAGACGTCAAAGTCTATAGGGCCATCTGTTGTCTGATTTCAATCTGGATGTCAATTATATTGGATTTTAATGTCTCAACAAAAGCACAACATAATTCAAAAATCTCAAATTCATTCTTACCGCCAAACACCAACAAATTTTACAAAGAGTTATTTGTTCCAAAGAGACCTATAAGCTATAACAACAATAAGTTATAACATCAAAAACCAAGTCATATCACTAAATTGAGCAACCAATCATTATCACTGGATGATGACATAAAACCTCATAAGCTCTTACATTGGTGATATGTCATACTTAGAATGTCCTTCACATCAAATCCTGAATTGAATTATCTTGCCCCAAGTCCCTGATGTTGCTCATTGTGAGTCGGCACTGGAGAACTCTATTCAAATCACCGCTCTGCATAGCCAAATCAAACTTTGACCTACAAAACGAGGATAACATTATAAGTTTCAAAATGAGATGAAATGGAAACTGCTTGGATGCTGTAGTAATTCAGGAAATGAGTTGAAACGACTTTTAATGTCATATAATTGTAGAAAATGATTCAATATAGGAATAATCCTTAATGTTTCAATATGCCAAACCAATCACTTATTCAATCGACCTTATAGAATGGCATAACAGTATCAATATATAGCCAAGTTAATACACAGTTGATCACCAGAAAAATTATACTTATATGCAGGAAATAAAATACAAATGAAAAATTATGAATAAGAAAAAGAAGAGAACACTGTGACATCAAATATACAACTGCCTGAATTAATTAATAGTATACCTCTTAGATATTCCAAGCAAATAGTGATGTACACATATATATGGATAAAAAATGCAGATGTAAACATCTAAACAGTTGCACATGCATTCATATACAAACATGAAAATAGTGCAGGGCTTCCAAATGCATACCACAAGTTGTTCATGATGAAGCCACTTTTGTTCTTCTACCTGCAACCGTAATGCTTCAGTAATCCATACACTGCTCCTGCAAGTGCATAGCAATAAAAAATCATGTTTATATTACAAATTAATAGCTTAAACATATATAAATCAGTAGACATGCAAACTTGAAAAATAAACTTTTAGTAGCTAGTAGCTATTGCTACTCTGATTCCTTGGATTTGCAAACTTGGAATATAAATTTCTCTAACCATTTATAGAAATAATTGCAAAAAACAGTGACTAAGAGTTAACCTCTTTTGGTATCTCTGTTAGGTTGAAGGAGCCATAAATGGAACTCTCATTAACCCAACGCACTCTCTGATACTATCATAAACTTACAAAGACCAAATCCTGGTGAAGAACATATAAGAATAAGTCATTATGCACACAAAATCATTATACAACATTTGGGTGCTACATATAATTGAAATTATATATCTATATCTATATATGAGTATAAATTCATTAAAAAAAAGTAGAGTACGTAGACATAAAGGGATGGGATTATAAACAAACCAACCTGAAAAAGATGATTAGAATGTGAGCGGTAGCTTCACAATTAACAACACCTTGAATGGTAATCTACTCTGCAAGCACACACATAGTTTCCTTGATCAAAAACCAATACAATAAACGTAATTGATGAAATGAAAAACATAACGTTCAAACCTGCATATAAATGAACATCTGTACACGTATAAACTCAGAGCAACAGAATAACAATGAAAGAGAGAATGAACTCACATAAACTATTAATTATGAGTCTAGTTAGTAGAAGTCTTGTTCTAGTCATATTTATCTATTACATAAAATTACCACATAAAACCATAAAGCCTGATGGAACTAATATAATTTGCATAGATTTGTATCATGTACCTAAATACATCTAGAAGTTTACAGTGCATAGATAAGTGTACATATAGCTATGTACGTGCCAATGTAGATCTTAATTTCTACAAATTTTGTACCTGTAATTCAAAAAGAGATAAATGATTACCTGCAATTACTATGGAAAGAGAAAATAATCCTAAGCTGATTGCTTCTTCTCAAATCCTCCATCATAAAAGTTAAAAATGCAACAGATGAGTGCTTATAAAAGAATTAGAGGAGCAAAAACAAGTTTGTACCTGTAATCCATTATTTTTACATCTGTATACCCACATTATGATCCAATGACAACCATTCCACCATCACCTTGCTCTTGCTCACTTTCTGGTCAAGGACTGCTCTTAAGTCCCCGAAATTTCCCACATACAAAACATTGATCATTTGTTAACATCACAAATTAGATATTAAGCCAAAACTCCAACGTAAATACACAAAATCTATGAAACTAGAATACATAATCCATTATTCATAATCCCACATTGCAGCTCTACACATTACTACAAAAAAGAAAAGAAAAGTGAGAACATGCAATGTAGCCCAGTGAAGCAATTTAACAAACATCTGGTGTGCATAAGATCAACATTCGACAAACATCCCAAGATGAAGTTCCAGCCCTTCTCAATTTCGTCCTCGACTCCTTTAATATGAACACAACCCACTAAACCCAATACCCATTGTGAACATAACCGACCACACAAACCCCGCATCCCCAATATGAACAAAACCCAGCAAAAACAAATTTCTAAAAAAATTCTATATTTGAACCCTAATTTCCCAAACCCAATCCAAACAAACACTAAATCAGCTTACAATGAGTCAAAGTGCTTACCGGCAGAGACAATAGGGAACCCAAAATCTATGAGTGCGCATTGAAGTTCATCTTTTGTCAAACCCTAATTCTGTGGCCGGCCGGTGGATAGAGGGTGGGAGATCGAAATGGGTTCTTCGTGGGGATGAGGTTCTTTTGGTTCAAGGGACTGAAGCGTTGAGATTTTAGTTCGCTCGAGGACAAATCTGGTTGAGGGCGCTGGGTTTTCAGTTTTCCCTTTGTTGAGAATGAGAGTTGCCAGGGAGAGAGAATGACAATTGAGTTCAAACCAAAAAAAGAGAATAGATAGTTGATTTAAGTAAAAACCACCGCCAGACAATTTTTTTTGTTTTAAAGAGACGATAGTCTTTTGTCGTCTTAAAATGTTGTAAAATTTCTCTTGTTCTTAAGACGACAAATGGTTGTCGTCTCATGAACACGCTAGTCTTAACTGTCTGCGGGTTGCTACATTTAGACGATAAAATTTTAAATGTCTGTCGTAAAATTTAATCAGACGACAGTAAAAATGACTTATGTCGTCTGATACATGTCGTATGATTGCGAAATTGGTGTAGTGATGTCAAGCTTTTATCAATTGCCCAGAAAAATAGAGAGTGGATGATGTAGAGAAGAGAGTCAATGGAAGAGGAAGAAGAAGAGAGTTCAGCGTATATACTTTACTTAGGAAGAGTTATGCAATATATAGATTCTTCATGCATGTTCCAAAAAACATGACTCTTGGGAAAATAAAAGACATAATTTTTGACACTATCAAAATATAAATAATAATAATAATAATAATAATAGTTTTGGATATTTAAAATATAAAAATCCAACAATCCCCCACAAGATTCAAAACTATCAAAACTTAAAAATATGAGAAGATTGATAAAACGAAAATATGAGCAACTTTATATCATGTAATAGGCACTACCAGAAAAAAGATCTTGGGCGACGAAATGAAAAAAACCGGGCGACGATTTTTTTTTTCGTCGCCTAAGAGAAAACTTAGGCGACGAAAAAAAAATCGTCGCCCAAGGAAAAAAAATCGTCGCCTAAAGTTGAACTTTAGGCGACGAAAATAAAATCGTCGCCTAAGGCTAAATTTCGTCACCTAATATAGAAACTAGGGCGACGAAACAATATTTCGTCGCCTAAGTTTTTTAATCCTTAGGCGACGACACTCAAATATATCGTCGCCTAAGTATTTTATTTTTTTATTTTTACTTGGCCGACGAAATAAAAGAATTTCGTCGGCCAAGAGTAATCCGAATAATTAAAATAAAATAAAACACATTTAAATTTCATTGTACATGATTTTTTATTTTTACTCTTGGGCGACGAATTTAACAAATATCGTCGCCCAAGTATGATCTTGGCCGACGAATTACCCTAATTTCGTCGGCCAAGATAATCCGAATAATTAAAATAAATAAAGCACATTTAAATTGTAAGGTAATGTTTTTTATTTTTATAGCCCCGTCAGCGTCTCATCGATTGGAAACTATTCTCAGTTGAAGGTCCGGCCAGATTACGTGATTTGGAGGGTCGAATAGCCGTTTCCGTCCATTTAGGGGTTTGACCGCGCCGATTGACCGGACGGATCGAGCCCTTATCTTTGTCAGATGGAGCTGAATTTTTGCCCACCTATGTAATTCGTTATGCTGGTCATATCTGACGGTCGGTTTTCAGTTCCTCTTCTCCGATCACCAAACTCACGTTATATGTACTAATGTTGTGTAACTTTTTTATATAAGTGTTGAGTTTAAGTTTCGTTTTGAAGACAACGTATACGTAGATGCCTCAAATGCAAAAAAGTCGTGAAATAAGATATGACCGGAACGGTGAAATACGTCAACCCGTGAAAAATGAAGATATTTCGGTAAAATTTCGGTGCCGGTTGTTCCGGTCAACGAATTTCTCTTATTTCTACCTAGTGGTAGCCCTATCCCGGGTATTTATTTTTTACCAAATTTTTATAGCCCCGTCAGCGTCTCGTCGATTGGAAACTATTCTCAGTTGAAGGTCCGGCCAGATTACGTGATTTGGAGGGTCGAATAGCCGTTTCCGTCCGTTTAGGGGTTTGACCGCGCCGATTGACCGGACGGATCGAGCCCTTATCTTTGTCAGATGGAGCTGAATTTTTTCCCACCTACGTAATTCGTTATTCTGGTCATATCTGACGGTCGGTTTTCAGTTCCTCTTCTCCGATCACCAAACTCATGTTATATGTACTAATGTTGTGTAACTTTTTTATATGTGTTGAGTTTAAGTTTCGTTTTGAAGACAACGTATACGTAGAGGCCTCAAACGGAAAAAAGTCGTGAAATAAGATATGACCGGAACGGTGAAATACATCAACCCGTGAAAAATGAAGATA
The DNA here is from genome assembly GCA_034370585.1 of Fragaria x ananassa. Lineage (NCBI taxonomy): Eukaryota > Viridiplantae > Streptophyta > Magnoliopsida > Rosales > Rosaceae > Fragaria > Fragaria x ananassa. The sequence continues at coordinate 5,562,527 of CP139769.1, read as the reverse complement.
TTTCGGTAAAATTTCGGTGCCGGTTGTTCCGGTCAACAAATTTCTCTTATTTCTACCTAGTGGTAGCCCTATCCCGGGTATTTATTTTTTACCAAATTTTTATAGCCATGTCAGAGTCTCGTCGATTGGAAACTATTCTCAGTTGAAGGTCCGGCCATATTACATGATTTGGAGGGTCGAATAGCCGTTTCCGTCCGTTTAGGGGTTTGACCGCGCCGATTGACCGGACGGATCGAGCTCTTATCTTTGTCAGATGGAGCTGAATTTTTTCCCAACTACGTAATTCATTATGCTGGTCATATCTGACGGTCGGTTTTCAGTTCCTCTTCTTCGATCACCAAACTCACGTTATATGTACTAATGTTGTATAACTTTTTTATATAAGTGTTGAGTTGAAGTTTCGTTTTGAAGACAACGTATACGTAGATGCCTCAAACGCAAAAAAGTCGTGAAAGAAGATATGACCGGAACGGTGAAATACCTCAACCCGTGAAAAATGAAGATATTTCGGTAAAATTTCGGTGCCGGTTGTTCCGGTCAACGAATTTCTCTTATTTCTACCTAGTGGTAGCCCTATCCCGGGTATTTATTTTTTACCAAATTTTTATAGCCCCGTAAGAGTCTCGTCGATTGGAAACTATTCTCAGTTGAAGGTCCGGCCAGATTACGTGATTTGGAGGGTCGAATAGCCGTTTCCGTCCGTTTAGGGGTTTGACCGCGCCGATTGACCGGACGGATCGAGCCCTTGTCGTTGTCCGATGGAGCTGAATTTTTTTCCCACCCACGTAATTTGTTATGCTGGTCATATCTGACGGTCGGTTTTCAGTTCCTCTTCTCCGATCACCAAAATCAGGATATTCTGAATTTTATGATAGAACTCTTGGCCGACGATTTTCTTCATCTTGGGCGACGAGATTTATAGTGAAGAACATCGTCGCCCAAGTAGAGTATCTTAGGCGACGACTTCAAAAATCGTCGCCCAAGATTATCTTGGCCGACGATTTTCAAAAAACAGGGCGACGATTTTTCATGAATCGTCCCCTAAGAACTCCAATATAAAAGGCAAAAATTCGGAACCCTAACCATTCGCACTGTCGCTCACAAATCCAAGCCCTCTCTCTCTCTCTCTCTCTCCGAAAATCCACCGAAGCCCTCTCTCTCTCCCTCTCTCCGACCCCGCAACCCGACGCCGTCCCCGACCTCGAACCCGACCCCGACCCCGACCCCGACCCCGACCCACAATTTAAGGTATAACCCTAAAACCCTAAATTGGTTATTTCATGAAATTTTTAATTGTTGTTGTTGTTTGATATTGTTGAAATTGTTTGAAATTGTTGAAATTGTTTGAAATTGTGAAATTGTTTAAAATTATTGTTTGAAATTGTTTGAAATTGTGAAATTGTTTGAAATTATTTGAAATTGTGAAATTGTTTGAAATTTGGGAGAAGTACAAAATTATTGTTGTGTTGTGAAATTGTTGGTGAAATTATTGTTGTTGTTGTTGTAATTTATGAAATTAATGGTAAATACGGGTAAATTTGTGTAAATTATGGTAGGATTTTAGGGTAAATTATGGTAAATTGTGATGTAAATGATAATTGTAAAATATTAGGGTTTAGGGTTTTGGATTTGTGGAAATAATTTATAAATATATTGTAAATGATTAAATAATTTTTGATTAAATAATTAAATAATATAAATTATAATTGTAAATATATTGTGGAAATTTTGTAAAAAATAATGGATTATTTTTGAGTAAGGATGTAAATATTCGTAAATTAATTTTTGTGATGTAATAATTCTGAATTAATGTAAATAATTTGTTATGTGAATTAAAAAAATAATAAATCCTATAATAATTATTACTTTTTATTTGTGCTATTATTGTTGATAAATTTTTCGAAATTTATGGTTATTTTTTGTTAAATTAATTATAAGACGGTAAAATATTTTTAATAAATATATGGTTATTTTAAACAGGATGGACATGAGGAGAACTTCTGGATAACGTCCGGGTGCGAGGAGCGAATATTCCTCGGACGGTACCTTAAACAACCCGCCGCAATCACCGTCGGTCGGGTTTCCGTGGCAGATGACGGCCCGACATGCGGCGCTTAGGGGTGGCGCGAGCGGCTCGCGTTCTGCTGGATAGCCGGGCCCCGCAGCGACGACCCCTCGTCATCCAGATACTTCCACGGTCGCGATCTATCACCGCCCCCACACAGTCGTCCCCGACCGACGGTGATGGCGGGTCATCCGGGGTCCCTACGGTGCCGTCCGACCTCTTCCTTCCTCCGACGATACCGTTAAACCTGAATTTTTGTAATTTATTACATCCTGAATTTATGTAATACATTATTTATAAATTTATAAATTTCTGTTATTTTTAATTAAATTTTAGTATTACAAAAATTTAAAGAAATGTCAAAAAAAAAAAATTCCAGCAAAAATTAAAAAAACATTATTTATATATTTCAAAAAATTATTTAAATATTTTTTAAAAAAATTTAAATATATCTTAGGCGACGAAATTGCTAAATCGTCGGGTAAGGACTTACCATATAAGAAGACGAAAAAAAATTATCGTCGCCTAAGATGTAGTGATCTTAGGCGACGAAATATTTAGTTTCGTCGCCCCAGGTTATGACGTGCACCGAAAACACCGGGGCAATCGTGCAATTTAAAACCCTTTTTGTAGTATATAGCATATGATAAGTAAGGGGTCGAAAGGCCGGGGACTTATAGGGCGCTCTTGCATTTAGTGATAAAAAGATTAGAACTATAAACAATTATTTACATATATACAAAGATAAACGGGGGTTTAGAGAGTTTGGTTCTAAATTCCTACAAAACAGAAAATAAATATTAAATATGTACAATTGATCAATCCATTCAACACATAGCCAAAGAGAGAAACTCAGATCTCGACCACACATTAATATCATGCTTCAATCTTAGTAAAGTGAAACTTGTCGAAATTATAATCTAGAAACAATCTCAAGACACGAGCCTACGAGGTCTTCGCATCTTATTGTTCTTCTTAAGTGTACTTAGCACAGAACGTCTAGAACTAAGAATTTCATGAGAACGTCTACATGAATCATTAAGATAAAGAACGAGATTGAACACGACCACTGCCGTGAACGTCACCGCATTAAATCATTGTAGTCCACGTTTCCAGCCACTACGACATGGCTTCCATCACTTACGATCCATACTTACCTACGCGGCTTAGCATGAATTTCTGACGGTAGTTAGCATGCATTCTAACTATATAGCTACTAAAACAGAAACGCTTCCTTCCTAAAGCATAAATCGACAAGAACAAAATACTAAAACATCATAAACAAAACATCAACATGCTTAACTAAGAAAAGAATTTACTAATAACAAAACAATCGCAACAAACATCCAACACCAATGATGAACACCGAATCCATGTCTTTAAAATTGTAAAGAAAACTAAACAAAGATAGAGGCATAGTTTACACTTTGACGATCTTCAAGAAGCTGAGGATGAGCAAGAGGTGCGCGGCTTCAAGGTTCCTTCTTCTCCAAGGTTGCGACGCAAGGGTGAAGATCACCAAGGCTTTGGCAAGGAGAGAGAACTCGGCAAAGGAGGGGAGAGGGCTGCGGCAAAGGAGGCTATTTCTCTAGGGTTTTTGTGAGAATGAATGATGATTTTTCTGTAGAGAAACAGCCCTTTATATAGAGTCTAGGCCGAACCAAATTTTGCTCTCCACCCTTTATTTATTCTTGATCCAATGGCTCCAATTAATTGCACATAAAATCTGGAAATTATCTCCATGGAAATCTCTAGAATTCTTGTGCACCACTCCTTCGTATGTAGCTTGAATGATGACCGAATGCATGGCTTAATTACCAATGAAAATCGGCAAAGAATCCTTCTCCTTGTAAAGCTGCCGATTTTATTGTTGTAGGGTTTTTCATCCAATAGCAATCCTACAAATAAGCATAATGACATGTTCAATCCAATAGGAATTAGGATAAATAAAATCAGAATATTCCCCTCAATAAATAGAGATTTTGATGAAGCAAAACTCCTTGAATTACCACCCTAAAAATCGGCAAAGATAGTCCATTTGGACTCCAAGAAATCGGCCAAGAAGGCCTAGCCGAATCCATAGGGTTTTGAGGTTTAAATGGATCATGCAATAGGCCCAAATCCACTTAGGTTTGGGTTTATGCGACTTAGAGGTTTCCTGGTCCGAATAGGATTTGACTTTATGACTCAACGTTTCCTAGTTGAAGTAGGATTCTCGAAACAACTAGGTTTTCTATTAAATTTCCTCTTTTAACATCCTTTTCGTAAATAATGCTCACTAAGCCTCTAATAAATAAAACAAGTCAAAAATGATAAAGTTAAGGTAATAACGTAGCTAAAATAGGGTAGGAAACACATTATAAACACGGCATTTTATGCCTCTATCAGGTTATAACATCTTAAGCGACGAAAATTTTTTTCGTCGGCCAAGGTGTTAAATCTTGGGCGACGAATATTTTTGGGCGACGAGAAGTATATTTTAGACGACGAAATTCGTATCGTCGCCTAAGAATTACTCTTAGGCGACGACGGAATGAATTTTCGTCGCCCAAGTTCTTGGCCGACGCACTTCTGGCGACGACGTCTTGGCCGACGACATGTCGTCGCCTAAGTACTTAGGCGACGAAATTTGGTAACAGGGCGACGATTTTTTTTCGTCGCCCAAGTTGAAATTTCTGGTAGTGAGGTGTAGGTGTCTTCCGGATTTGAACTTACACTTAGTGTAAACAAATTTCGTTTGAAGGAATCATAGAGAACTATGTCTTGATCTAGACCTCTTGTAGCCAAGTTACACATTGTCACACACACAATATTGATACATACACTTTGACGCGGGTAGCGTTATTTATAGCCTTGCGCTTATCTTGATTATCATGAGAATTACTTGAGAGAAGTCCATCTCTCATAGTTGCGGCCTCACAGCTACTCTCACTTAGGTGAGTTTCTCCAAGAGTACATGTGACTTGTACCCTGAGGGAGTATGCTCGCCTCAAATCTCATTTAAGGTAAAACTTTTCCTCTATTTCACATAACATCAATACTAATGTCATAGGGATGAGCAGAATATATATATATATATATATATATATATATATAAATACATATATGTATATTGTACTAGAATTTAAGTCACGCAATACGAATTGTTTGTACCCATTGAACCTCCTTCATGAGATCTCCAATCACGGAGGTTGGGTTGCTTCCCTAGGTGACTTCCTTATGGGCTTAAACCCATCCCCCTCGACAAATCTAGGATAACACTTCTAGATAGACCTTTGGTCAATTGATCAACAATATTCATTTCAGATTTCACAAAGTCTAAACATACAACTTCTTTATTTAATAATCTTCTCACTAATTTATATCTAACATGGATATGTCTGTTCATCTTCCTATTTGAATGTTTTTTCTTTACCCACTTTATCACAGCTTTGTTGTCACAGTGGATAGAAAAGGCTGTAATAGGCTTTCTAATCAAGGGTATTTCAAGCAAAAAATCTTTTATCCATTTAGCCTCAGTACATGCAATATCTAGTGCTACAAGTTCAGATTCCATAGTACTTCTAGTAATTATAGTTTGTTTCTTAGAACCTCAAGATATAGCAGCCCCTCCCAAAAGAAAAATATATCCAGAAGTTAATTTCACATCAGAGCTATCAAAAATCCAATTTGCATCAGTATACCCTTCTACTACATAAGGGAATCTTTTATAGCCAGGAGAATAGTTTAAAATATCACTCAGATATTTAAAGATTCTTTCTAAAGCAGTCCAATGATCATGACTTGGGTTATGAGTATATCTACTAAGTCCACAAACAACATAGCATATATCAGGTCTACTCTTATTTGCTATATACATCAGAGAACCAATCATTTGTGAGTACTTCAGTTGAGACACAAATTCTCCCAAATGTTTCTTTAAAACAAAATTATGATCATAAGGTGTTGAAACATAATTGCAAGAATGATAATTATATTTCTTTAGCATCTTTTCAATAGCACTAAATTGATTTAAAGTAAAGCCATCAAAAGTTTTCTCTAGCTTCATTCCTAGGATTATGTTACCTTCACCTAAATCTTTCATATCAAATTTATTTGATAAGTAGTTTTTCACATCTTTCACAATCTTTAGACTTGTTCCAAACAACAAAATGTCATCAACATATAGACACAATATAACACACTGTGCATCACATTCTTTATAGCAAACACATTTATCATACTCATTGATCCTAAAATCATAATCTAAAATGACTTTATCAAACTTTTCATGTCATTGTTTTGGAGCTTGTTTAAGACCATATAGGGATTTAATTAACTTGCAGATAAATCTCTCTCAGGTTGCTCCATATATATTTCCTCATCTAAATCTCTATTCAAAAATGCAGTTTTAACATCCATTTGATGAATGACTAAATTATGTATAGATGCCAAAGCTATAAGAGTTCTAATAGTAGTGATACTAGAGACAAGTGAATAAGTATCAAAGTAATCTATACCTTTCTTTTGAGTAAATCATTTTGCTACTAATCTAGCCTTATACTTATCTATGCTACCTTCAGGTTTCAGCTTTTTTCTAAAGACCCATTTGCAACCAATAGGTCTAGTTCCAAGAGGTAAGTTGGTTAACTCCCATGTGTGATTTTGTAGAATAGACTCAACCTCACTGTTTATGGCTTCTTTCCAAAATGGAGCATCTGAAGAGGCCATAGCCTCTTTATATGTTGCTGGATCTCCCTCAATATGAAATACTACAAAGTCCTCACCAAAATTCTTTCATTTCCTCATTCTCTTAGATCTTCTAATTTCTTCTACATATTCTGTTTTTTCAACTACAAGATTGCTAGATTTAGCAGTATCTTTACCAGCACTAGAGATAACTCTATCTACTGTTTGATTTTGAATTCTAGATCTGAAAGGAAAGATATCTTCAAAGTAAGTTGTATCCCTGCATTCTATTATGGTGTTATTGGAAATTTCTTCAATTTCAGAATTTATAACTAAAAATTTATTTGCAATACTATGATGAGTATTGTTTGAGCCAGAGGGCATTTTTGTCCAAATAATAATATTTTACTAGACTGTAAAATGTTTATGTGAATATGAATTAAATTATTGGTCCATGTCATACTGGCGAGCTCAAGTTTCTTTAAGTTTACAAATAGTGGCCCGCTAGCAGGACCACGCGAGCTGAATTACAAGGTTTGCGCGCAGAATGACTTCGCGCGGACTACAGATCTCACGTGCTAGGGACTTCGCGCAAAACACAAAGCTCGCGCGCGGAATGACTTCGCGCGAAGTAGAGAGCTCGCACACTTAATAATCTCGCGCGTAGGCGATGCGCATTAGTACTTCGCTTACAAGTCCTAGGCAAGGCAGGATACATCTAGGCGAGCTGGCGAACTGGCTCGCGTGATAGACTTCGCGAGGAAGCACATACGGAATCCGCGCGCACCCTTTTAATCGTTGAAGACTTTTTACCAGTCTTTGACATGCTTCGGGCTAATCCCTGTGGCCCTTTTAATATAAAAAGCCCTACTAAAGCCCGCGAGCTAGAAAGGCCCGCGAGATGGTTTGAGTCGGTGGTCCGCGCAAGATTGGTTTTCTACATGAAGTTTGACACCTCGCGGGATAAAGATTGCTCCTAATTCCAATTCGCATATGAGTCTATAATTGAGCAACACTGTGGCAGTGTCCTATGCGGAGTGTGCGAATTGGATATGTGTCACAAGAAGGTTGGTCCGCGCGGGTGAAAACAGTGCCTTTGTGCTGTTATGTTGTAGAGTCCGACTTGGTTTCTATGATTATCTTTCTTCTGCCTCAAGTCGAGCTCCACTATATAAAGGGCAATAGGGTTTACAACAAAAAACACACTTACAATTCAACAAACAAAAACAAAACCTTTCAACCTAGTTGAAACCCTCGACCCAGTCGAATCTCCAACGCTCCCCGGAGCTTTGTTTCCGATTCCCCGTTGAAGCGAACTACCTTTCTCTCTCTACACAATTACTCAAACACAATACAAACCTTCAACCTTGTTGAAACCTCCAACGCTCCCCGGAGCTCTGCCTTTGCTTCCATGTTGAAGCAAAACACACACAATCTCTCTGATCCCTCTGATCTACCTTTGTTGCTCTGCTCGCGATATACCGTGAGTATCGATCGCCTTGTGCTCGTAATTCCTCATCTGAGGTGGCACCTGGAACCCTCTTGCCTGATTAAGAAGTTAAGATCTCGCACGCACATCCATCAATCTTTCCTCGTCCGCGAGGTCGCACGCCCGCATCACTAAAAGCATTGACTGCTACCGTCCCTCTGCTTCGCATGCAGAGGATCGTGGCCAAAACATTGGCACGCCGAGTGAGACTAGGGAGTACAAGCGTAACAATATAGGGAAATCCGAGGAGACACCATACCGGAAGCATCAGCCTTCTTGTCTCAAGCACAGATCACTACGGTACAAGCCCCATAACAGCGCGGCTTGCCGTTCCCTTACTCAAGAGCAGGTTCTCGCTCAGTTTGGCAATCCAGACTTCAGTGAACCGCCATGGCAGGCTCCCAGCCGACCCAAGACGTTCCGTCCATATAACAAGTCTTTTAGATGTTCGCGGAGCTCAAGGGCCAAATCCAGGATTTGACAACCCAGGGCTCCACCACTCAACAAATCGTTGCTGACTTAACCGAGCAGGTCAAGCAAGACAGAACCCTCTGGAAGACCAACCATGACAAACTCACCACACTCAGTGAGGATTATGGCCACCTAGCGGGCGAATTCATGGAAACCAAAGGCCTCGTTGAAGGTAGTCTCCAGCGAATCCGCACGGACTTGGACCAAAACTCAGAGACCGTGAAGCAATATGCAGAGATCCTGTCTCGCATTCGCCCGACAGTGGATGAGCAAACTCACCGCTTAGAAGGTCACGATACCAAGCTGCAGGACCAGCAAAATGCTTCATTCTTTGGAAGCAAGAATAGTCTAGAAAAACTAGACGAATTCAAGGAGAAACAGGACCGGCTAAGCTTGCGAGTCCTTGAAGTTGAAGATTGGATAAGGGTGCAAGCACCAAAGAATCTCACCCTAGATCCTACTGGCACAAGCGCGAACGAGGGGACATCCAAGTATATCTCGTCAAATGAGCGCGCCAGGGGAAATCCAAAAGTCGGGGTTCAGAAGACCCCGCAGTTCGCGCTAGGGGCAGGCACTTCAAAGAATTTACCCTCGCGTGGCTCTTCTGTTCCCTTCAAGGGATTCAACAAATCGTCACGCCAAGGAAGCGGGACACCAGAAGACCTGTTTGTTGCTTATTCTAGCCCAGCTCCCAAGAATGTTGGACAGACCGCCAGTTTCTCTACATGGCCTAACCATGAGGAAGGGCCGAATCTACACCTGTGACTGCGGATGACTGGCGCTAGCTTATCTCATCCATCTTTAAGGAGCAAACCGAAAAATATGATGCTGACTTGCAGTATCGTGACCCCTATCCAGACAATGTGGCGCAATATCTTTTTCTCCATGGCTTTAAGAATATCGTCTTCAATACTTTCTCTGGGGAAACAAAGGAAGATGCAGCAACCCATATGGCTCACTTCAAAGTTCAGTGCGGCCAATACGGGAACAATGACATCCTCAAGCTCAAGCTCTTCGGGACTTCTCTGTCCGGAGCTGCTTTCAGTTGGTACTCTAGGTTGAAGCCAGGATCCATTGCGGATTGGCCTACCATGAGGAGATTGTTTCGGGAAATCTACGGTACCATTGAGCCAGAAGTCGGCCTTGACTCTCTCACTCAAATGTGCCAGCAGAGCATGGAGTCAGGAGTCTCTTTCCTCCAGTGTTTCAAGATCCAACAGGCCAAGTGTGACTTCCTCCTACTTAAGTAGGAAGCCATTAAGTTGGCTATCCGCAGACTCGAGCATCGCCAAAGGCTGAAGCATCATGGGGAGCACTTCCCATCTATGGGTGACCTGATCAACAAGGTCAGCAGTTATGAGTTGATCCTCAATGAAATAGATGAGAAGGCAAATGCCTCCAAGGGGACTTACGTATCAAGAAGAAACAGGACAGTGGGGCTAGTAAGCCTCCAATCTTCCACGTACGATCCTTATTACTAGAGGCAAGAGGAGACGGAGGCCGCGCAGGACTATGAAGACGTCGGAGCAGTTAAACTGACTGAGAAGCCGTTGGCTCACAATGTAGTACCCCAAAACTTAGTACTAATTATATAGCACACTAAGGCTCCTTAACCTTAGATAGTAATCCAAATATCTTCTAAAGTATTTTTTTTAGAAGCCAATGACTCCAAATATCATACTTACAAGATAGATATTTTTATTAAGTATTAGAATTTAAGTAAACAACTTAAATACCTTAACCCATATTTCTTACATATAATCAATACTCGTGATTGAATTTAAGACTCGAGTTTTTATCATGCATACTATTCTAATCTTAAATATTACTAACACATTTACAAGATCTTAAGAAAGGGAAACATCCTATTCCTTTACTTATTAGCTTGAGTAGATATCTATATATGCATATATAAATATTTGTTTATCTATAGATTCATGTCAATACATATATAAGGTATACCTCATATATAGATTCATGTACTAGCTGATTTTTCTTTTACCCCTCTTACTATTTGGTTTTCTTTGTGAACAATCACCCTAACTAGCTAGACTATCACTCAAACTTAATGTTTGGTATTTTAAGTCAAATAAAATTGGTGGAAATTAATTTACAATGCATGCTTCATGACCTATTTATACTTGGGAGCTGCAACATCTTTTCTTCACACTCCAAAATCAAATGTCAAGATGATCACAAACTTCCTTAGTTGAATAGAAAAGCTCCCACACCAAAATCCTACCATTCATTCTTTTTCTCTTGAGAAGTTCTCTCTTTGTCAAAGAAGCCCAGTCTTGTATCAACACCAAAACCCTCACTTCACTTCTGAAAATTCAAGTGTAAGTACATAGTTACATTCCTATACTCTTTTGTCTTTAAGATTATCAAAATGCGTAACTAAGGATAAAATGGAAAAGAGTATGTTTTCTAGAAACTTATATTTTCGTATATAATTAAGTATCACTTTGTAAAATTTGATCATAAAATTAGATTCTTCATGAAAAATTCTTCAGTTTAGGCTTCTGAATCACTTAAAAAAAAGTTTGGAAATAAACAAGTTATGGCTAATCAAATTTCCAAACTAATAAACTTGCTGAAAATCCATTACAACTACCACAACTTCAAAAATTCATATCTCGCTCATTTCTTAACCTTTTTCTACAAACTTTATATCAAATTGAAGGTTAGGACCTCTATTTTTTTAAATCTGGAAAGTTTCAGAAGTAATGGTAAAATATAAAACACGTAAAGACTTAGACATCAAAGGTAATATAAATTTCTGCACTGCTACCGTTTTTCACCATTTCTGGACTCTATGACTTTGAACTGGATTATATGACTTATCCCATTGGATTCCTTACGAAAAATCATTTGACATGGACTCCTCACTTGCCTAATTTGGACATAAATTGAATGAGATATGAAAATGATAAGTTGACGGTTCTTTGGACAAGGATTTCCCTCACTATGAGAAATATGACTACTGATTAATATTTTCTGTTTATTCAATTTAAAGTACATTTACTTTCAGGTTTATTAAATTGCTTAACTTGTGCATACCTTAAGTTATTGACAATTTTTAAAGCATATTGATGTACGCTTATATACTTTGTTGGTCTTGAAGTAATTGTCTTACTTACTAAAATTTGCTATATTTTATTGACGTAATTATATTTGGAGATGTGAAGCCGGGTGATTAGTACTACCCCGTGCTTAAGTGAATTACTGGTAAAAGTGTTTTGTGATTTGTGGAGTTAGCCTGGGCCCTAGTCCCTACAGATAGTGCACTATTATACTCATAGGAAGAAAATGTCGACCTTGAGTATACATACTCTAGTATTGTCCTTAGTATGCTACGGTTTATTTGTGCTTTGGTATAGTGGACCTAGCACGTGATCTTTATGATTTATTACCAGTTTCCTAAATATTCACATGGATGAATTTATTCACGCTTGTATATGTGTGTGTGTGTATGTGCGCATAAATAAAAATCGGTATGAACAAACAAAAATGATTCTTGGTACATTTTTACTTAGTTGTGTTTATTTCTGGTTTCTTATAAGACACATTATTATAAGAATGTAAACTGTACTTACTGGGTCTGTGTTACTCATGATGTTACACATTCTTGTTTTCAGGTAACGAATAGATGCTTGGGGAATGGGATGAACCTACTAAATAAAAGAATGCTTTCTATTGCTATTTTGAGAATAAATGTAATGTCTTATATACTTTTGTTAAAACTCTTGTATTGTAAAATATTTGGTATTGTAAAATATTAATGTTTTCGCTTTCTAATAAAAGTATTATTCAGACATATATATTTCTTCTTCTAATAAATTATTCGAGAAAATTTTTCTTGTTTTAACTCACGCCGCAAATTCGGGCACCATATTTCCTTATAATATTGGTCTCGGTTTGGGGGTGTGACACACAAACTGAAGAATCTCAAAATGACCTGCGAGCCAATCACCATTCAGTCTTTTGCATGGACCAAGCCCGAATACGAGTCGTACACATACGACGCGAAAAACACTCATCTTGTCTTTAATGACTTGATAGAGACGAAGTACGTGCGCTTGGATCACAAGATCCCATCTAAAGAGGAGCTGAAGGACAAGAAGTATTGTGCATTCTATAACGTCCACAATCACGACACCAAAGACTGTGTCAAGCTCCGCGACCAGTTACAGACCTGGCTGAACTCTAGCGCCTTGAAACTGCAGACGCCAGGGAGTTCAGCCTCTCTGGTGGATGTGGATCCTTTTCCAGCCGTGGTCGGTATGGTTGAAGTGAATTGGAAAGACCACCCAAAGGAGAACAGTCGCCGCCGCACACCAAAGCCAAGCCAGCGAAGAATCACCTTGGACTTGTCTGACCACCCAAAGGATGAAAATCTGTGTCGAGCATCTAAGAGATGCCGCGAGGAGGACAATGCTGATACAACTCGACCATCTTGCCAGTACACCTATAATGTCAACCTTGTACATAAGGTTCTAGACGACCTTATCGATGATGGACTTGTTACAATGGTTGGGGCCTTACCTTACATTGAATACAAAGAGGGCCGTATGCACTGCAAGTTCCATAATAGCTGGGGACACAAAACCCGTGAATGCTACCAACTTCGCGAACAAGTCCAGGACTGGCTCGACCTTAAGTATATTCGCTTTGAAGACAAAGGTGGATTCATGATCGCAGCTGCTGACATTGCTTGGCCTCGTATCGGCCAGCGCTTGATCACATTGGACATCTCTCCAAATGCAGGCCTGCGCGAACTGCCAGGTCGAAACCGCAAGAGACCAGTAAATGACTATACCGTGCTGGCGAACCAGAGTGGGAATCGTCACCCGGCGAGGCGTTCAGTCACCAGATCGCAGCCCGATTGCCTTTCAAGGAAAGATAAGGGCAAAACTATCATGCGGGATGATGAACCGTCCCCCGCCGAGAATTTCCAAACCATGAGCCCTAAGACTCACGAAGAGCTGGAATAGAGGATCAAGCGCTTAGAGACGTTCGTCCAATCATATTGGACACCCTCGTCTCCAACTTCAAGCGAAATGGACATATCAGATTCCAGCAGCAAATACCATGAAAATGAGGCTCCAAGCCCTCGTCAAGGTATCTTGACCGATCCCTACATTCCACCGGCATCCAAATCGGCAATCAAGGAAGGGATATGGTACACGCAGCAAGGGGGAAGGCCAGTTACCATCTCCAAATCCAGGAAACGGAAGCTCTAGAAGAAGTATGACAACATCTTGTGTGCCTTGCGAGCTGTCGACAATGGCTTCATTCGACCCTCGTAGCTTGCACAGACACCTGAAAGGATGTGGAGAGAAGCCAAAGGCCTGCGAGCTATACTCCAAAGGCCACCTATTACGCCTCCACGGGTGTGTGCGCAGGTAACAGATGACTTTACCCCAAAGGCAAGTGTTTTATTTCGCCTCACCGTACCATCAAGGCAAGATCTCCACCCTACAAGGAAAAGACCATCTCCAGAGCCAAAAAGGAAAAGGGATCCACAACCTTCTCGGCGCAGGCCATCACCAGAGTCTGACCAAAGAAGGGAACCACTAACTTCACCTTATCACTGCCCCGGGAACTTCTTCGCCAGGAACCTGAAGCAAGGAGGGAACCACCACGATCACATCGGCTCTGACCACAATCTGACCCTGAGTTGGAGGCCAAGAGGGAACCACAAGTCCCAGCCTCTCCTAGAACAAGGGAAGATGGTACTGCCAAGGTTCCTCTAGCAGTGGGTAAGCAGACAGCCGAAGGCAAACAGTCCTTAACCAAGCTTGTGTGGCGGCCATGGCAGCCGGAGACTGAAGTACCACCAGTCGTTGATAGTGCTCCTACTAGCCCTAACTTCACCCAGCAGATGACTCGGCTTCTCAGTGGAAACTCACCGGACAACGAAGCCCACTCCGAGCCTCATGTTCATTTAGATGAAGACCAAGAAGAAGGGAAAGAGGAATCATTCACCTGCAACATGGTTGAAGTCTCTGCATGGCCTGAGAACAAAGAGGTCAACTCCGCGAAGAGCACATTCGCAATGCTCGAAGGCGAATATGGGATAGTTAAAGCTCCATTGATCCCAATTCGCGAGCAATTTTCCTTTCAAGTCGGAATAATGTTTTTCATATCCGAAAGATATGCTCTTCAGCCAAATACAACATGCAACGCGGCGGATATTCCAGACAGTAGTAATGATGTCTACGACATACCCCGCCTTGCAGCAGCGAGATGTGTCAAGACCTAGCGGAACCTACGAATGCTCCACCATTGGAGGCTACAAGTAGCATCACAAGCGTGCCGACTCTGACCTTTTCCACACCGACCCTAGACATGGCCACTCACATGAGGTCATTATACATTTCGGCTGAAGTTGAAGGGATTATGGTCAACAAGGTCATGGTCGATACCGGAGCTGCGGTAAATGTCGTTACCACTCGCACCATGAGACTCCTTGGTATTCCACGCTCAATGATCCAAACCACGTCCTTGACAGTCAAGAACTTCACTGGACAAGTCTCTAGAACTTTAGGCTTGTTATTTCTACGAGTCAAGGTGGGTCCATCCCAATCCTATCAATGGTCATTTCTTAAAACGCCATATTGCTAGCATCTGGGAGCGCGTTGATCCTTCACCTCCTGCCCCGCGCTAACTGTTCATAGTGCTCGACGCCATCGCGCTAGCTCTCCACCTCCTCCCACTAGGGGGCAACCCGAGAAAGAAGCACGTATTTAGTTCATTTCTTTGTAAACGTACGAGGTCTAACCAACAGACTAGTATAAGATTGAGACCTATTCTAGAGGCCCTAAATTAGATTTTACATGCAATTTAGTCGTGCTAATTTTGTATTTTCTCTCTTCATTTCATTATAAACATGCAAAGTCTAGCCAGACTAGTACAAGATTGGGGCCTATTCCAAAGGCCCTAAATTAAATTTTACATTTTTTTCCTTTCTTACACTCTGATACAAGATTACATAAGCGGCTTTGCGGCCGAAACAAACATGTTTACAATGACTTCTGGCTACCCTACGATTACAGGCGTAGATAGATCTAGGGAGGTTAGAAGCGCCTATCACTTTCAGGTCGGGCGGTTCATTGGAACAGAGTCCCTCATGCTACCGCATAGATTTCGGGAGGTGCTTCAAGGACAATGGCAAATTCCCGGAACACGTACAGACAAGGAGCCTTCGGAACCTCGCGCATGGACAGAGCAGAAGGCACAAGGCAAGGGTGCCCAAACCGTTTGTTCTTTTAAGCGAAGGTCTGACCTAAGAGTGGATTTCGAAACTCACCTTCGGCCTAAGAGTAGATTTCAAAATTTATCGGAGCAAGCGATGAGGAGGAGAAATGGTGGCTTTGCTTTAAGCAGAGACAGAAGGATGAACAGAAGAGAAGAAGGAGCCATGGAGAGGGGGCAGCAAGGCTTGATTGTTGTTCAAACCCCGGCCAGCAGATTCTTTTAAAGAAATAAGGGACTAACTCCATGTGGCATGTGTCTTGCGAACAGAGTTTTGTTCCGAGATCTGAGCCTTAGAGATAAGGTGAATGCGTGATTCTACAGTGACTTCCTGCTTTCCAAGCAAACAGTTGCATAGAGACCTTTACCTAATCTCAATGGAAGGTTTGTCGCCTAGTGAAGGAGGTTCATACATGGGGGCAGCATGACATGCGAAGTGAATTCGACCAGAGTCTCTTAAGTTTCCCTTACAGCCTATACACGTGGGGCGTCAAGGCTGGCGAGGTCCGTTTCTCTCAATGATTCGTCTCGCCAATCTTTTGTTCACCAGCGAGATGACTCGGTTCGTTTTGCCAATCTTACATCGGGATACACACCCGCTCGCGACGTGTTCAATAAAGCCTTTTTGCTTAGACAATCCGAAGCTCAAGGCCTAGGGGCAATGTTTGAGCCAAAGGGCATTTTTGTCCAAATAATAATACTTTACTGGACTGTAAAATGTCTATGTGAATATTAATTAAATTCTTAGTCCATGTCATACCGGCAAGCCTAAGTTTCTTTAAGTTTACAAATATTGGCCTGCCAATAGGATCACGCGAGCTGAATTACAAGGTCTGCATGCGGAATGACTTCGCGCGGACTACAGATCTCGCGTGCTAGGGACTTCGCACAAAACACAAAGCTCGCGCGCGGAGTAGAGAGCTCGCACACTTAATAATCTCGCGCATAGGCGAGGCGCATTAGTACTTCGCTTACAAGTCCTAAGCGAGGCAGGATACATCTAGGCTAGCTGGCGAACTGGCTCACGTGATAGACTTCGCGAGGAAGCACATGCGGAGTCCGCGCACACCCTTTTAATCGTAGAAGACTTTTTACCAGTCTTTGACATGCTTCGGGCCAATCCATGTGACACTTTTAATATAAAAAGTCCTACTAAAGCCCGCGAGCTAGAAAGGCCCGCGAGATAGTTTGAGTCTGCGGTCCGCGCAAGAATGATTTTCTACATAGAGTGTGACACCTCGCGGGATAAGGATTGCTCCTAATTCTAATAGGCATATGAGTCTATAATTGAGCAACACGGTGGCAGTGTCCTATGCGGAGTGTGCGAACTGGACATGTGTCACAACAAAGTTGGTCCGCGCGGGTAAAAACAATGCCTTTATGTTGTTATGTTGCATAGTCAGACTTGGTTTCTATGATTATCTTTCTTCTACCGCAAGTTGAGCTCCACTATATAAAGGGCTCTAGGGTTTACAACAAAAAACACACTCATAATTCAACAAACAAAAACAAAACCTTTCAACCTAGTTGAAACCCTCGACCCAGTTGAATCTCCAACGCTCCCTGGAACTTTGTTTCCGCTTCCCTATTGAAGCGAACTACCTTTGTCACGCCCCGACCCTTAATTTTTACCTTAATTAATAGTACGGTGGTAATAAGAATTTTACCGTCTTCGTCAGTAAGTGTTTAATTTAACTGGTCCCCAGAGTGCTGTTATTGGATGATTATTTGGAAGGATTTATTTGAAAGAAGAAAAAGTGATGACGGTAAAAAATGGTAATTTTTACTAGTAAAAGGTAATTTTTATTAGGGTATTATTTTTGGGGTGTTGATTTTTAGAGTGGGTGTTAAGTTTGTGGGTTGGCCCGGTTTTGGGCTAAGCCCAGTCATTTCTTTCTCTCTCTCTTCCGCGCATCCCTCTCTCTCTCTCTCTCTCCCCGACCCGTTCTCTGCCTAGATTTTTTCGGCCGCCCCAGACCGCTGAACTGGTTTCGTTTAGACCTTCACCTCTTCCTTTCTCTTCCTGGGCCGGTGCCCGCGCGCGGAGCGCCGCCGAGAAGCCCCGCCCGGAAGTTCTGACTGCCGGAACTTTCCGACACTGGAACTCCTTCCTCCGGCCGCCATAGCCAGCGAGCCTTGGCTCAAAAGAAAGCCCTCATCCCATGCATCAATCACTTTAAAGGGCTCCCTCCATCTCGAGATAGGTAATGAGAAATCGGTAATGAAAATTCTAGGGCTTTTTGTGTGTTTTCGTTGGATTGGCATAGTTAGGCTTGAGATTGGTGGTTGTGGTAGTTAGGAAAGTTGTAGATGAGATTGAGAGGAATGTGCTGTCAAATTTTGGTGGGCATTGGAAGTCGCTGGAGCTGGCCGCCGGCCGCCGGGAAAATGTTTTTGTAGGGATTTTTATGAGGAGTTTATTGGAATGAGTTTTATAATTTTTGGAGGAGTTTTGGATAGGTTTGAGAATTTTTGAAGTTTGGTATTTTTGACGGATTATTAAATTAAAATCCGGCCACGTGATTTTTAAGGTTAGAAAGGTGGAAGGTGTTTAGAGATTGTCGGTTAAGAGTTTGTGGGGATTTATTGGTTGGTAGTGAAATAAAGATTTTGGGCGGTAGGCTTGGTTGCGCACGCGGAGCTCCTTTTTAATTTCGCCTATTTTCTTTAAGCGTCGGTGTGTTAATTAAGGATTTATTTATGTTTTTGGAACAGGACGCGAGGAGGCTCGAGCTGACGAGGCCTCCGACCGACATCAGGCTTAGGCCTAATTTGTGAGTGGACCTTTGTTTTAAATAATGTGCTTAAATGCTTTTTGTTGAATAATTTTCCTGTTGTTGGAAATTTCCCGAAATTGAGAATTTCGGTGATTATACTCATATATAGTTGTGTATAAGAATAATATGTATATGATTAAATGCTAGCTAGTTATACGTGATTTTCTCCCATACTGAGGTACAATTCCAGTATGGGGTGACGTGGGCGTTAGACGCCAGCGTCGTAACCTTGTACGACTTTCTATTCTTTGAATTCATTCATAGAATTCGTACAAGGAATCAGCACGTATAAATACCACTCGGACGTTTCCCTCATACTGAGGTACAATTCCAGTATGGGGTGACGTGAGCGTTAGACGCCAGCGTCGTAGTCTCGTATGTTTATCTATTTTTCGAGGTTATTCATAGATATCGTACAAGAGATAGTCGAGTGTGAATACATACTGATATATATATATATATATAATATTCTAGCCTGAGAGGCCATTTTTCCTAAAGTTGGGAGTCTAGCGAGGTTAGACACCAGTTTGGAATTTTCGAGTTAAGCTTTTAAGCTGTTGCTGGTAAAACGTTTTCTTTGAAAGTATTTTTGGGGAAATATTTATTTGTTGTCGAAATTGCTTTTGTCCACTCACTCGGACGTTTTTGAATATTTTCCCCTGGGCTCTTTGTGTTTAAAATGTCCAGTCTGCAGCGTTCGCGTGAGGTCTAGAAGGCGACATCGAGGCATAGTGACACATCTATCCGCTACATTTCGCTAGTAGGTTATCTGTTTAATCTACTAGGAGATTGTTAGCTTCCGCTATGTTTTTAATTTTTAGTAGCTCTGAATACTATTGAGATTTCTGTAAAACTTATTCTGGCTACTTTTGGGTTGTAGCGGATAATGTTATTTTATTTTTGGTTAATTAAGTGGTTCTATTCTGTTCTTCCGAGTTAGGGTTGTCCATTTTCAAGGGAGGTTTGCCGAGTCTTTCGGTAAATTTTCCTTGGAGGTGGTCCCCGCATGACTCACCTCAGGTTTCAGAGTGAAATTCGGGACGGGTCTTGACAACCTCTCTCTCTCTACACAATTACTCAAACACAATACAAACCTTCAACCTTGTTGAAACCTCCAACGCTCCCCGGAGCTCTACCTTCGCTTCCATGTTGAAGCAAAACACACACAATCTCTCTGATCCCTCTGATCTCCCTTTATTGCTCTGCTCGTGATATACTGTGAGTATCGATTGCCTTGTGCTCGTAATTCCTCATCTGAGGTGGCACCTTGAACCCTCCTGCCTGATTAAGAAGTTAAGATCTCACACGCACATCCATCAATCTTTCCTCGTCCGCGAGGTGGCACGCCCGCATCACTAGAAGCATTGACTGCTACCGTCCCTCTGCTCCGCACGCTGATAATCGTGGCCAATACAAGCATAACCTATGAACACAACATCTATAGTTTTGGGTCCAATTTTCTTTCTTTTAGTATCAGGAATAGGACTTTGGCTAGACACCCCCACACTTTCAAGATATGAAGATGTGGAGTTCTCTTCTTCCAAATTTCATAAGGAGTTTCATCATTGTCTTTAACAATGACTCTATTTAATACAAAACAAATTGTTAGTAATGCTTCCCCCCACCATTTATCAAGTAAACCAGAATTCAAGAGCATTGCATTTACCATATCTAATAAAGTTCTATTTTTTCTTTCAGCAACTCCATTACATTGTATTACTTCATGTATTATTCCATGCTCTTCACAAAAGTCATTAAGATCATTTGAAGTGTATTCACCACCCCTATCAGACCTCAATCTTTTAATTTTCTTTTCTAACTGATTCTCTACTTCAGTCTTATAAACTTTGAACTTATCGAATACTTCATCCTTTGTCGTAATCAAATAGACATAACAATACTTAGAGCAATCATCAATGAGGTAACAAAATATTTATTTCCATCTCTAGTAGGTGACCTATTAGAACCACAAACATCACTACGTATAAGCTCTAGGACCTGGGTTGTTCTAACAACATACTAAAAGGGTTTCTTTGCTTGCTTGGCTTGGACACAAATTTCACATTTGTGTTTCAGGTCTCAGTTTGATTTAGGAACTAGGTTCAGATCCATCATTTTCTTAATTTTCATCATATTAACATGGCCTAATCTTCCATGCCAAACATTACAAGTTTCAAAAACTTGAGCAGAAACAACATCTTGATATAAATTTAATTTAAACAACAACTCTATAACCTTGTTCCACTAGAGCAGAACCACAAACTAAATTCTTAAGGGCTGTGGGTATATGTCGCACATTCTTTAAGCTTAAGATTTTTCCAGATGCCATCTTCAAGTCTATGTCTCCAATGCCATACTATTGTGCAACTGAGTTCATGTTGAAACTAGTTACACGTCCTCCACTCGATTTCTGGTAAATTTTAAAAGAATCACAGTTAAGACACATATGTATGTTAGTTCCAGAATCAAACCACCAAGTTTTACTTTCATAAGTAAAATTGACTGAAGGATCATACTTGAATAATGATTGAGAGGACTCTTACCCCACTATCATATTTACTTGAGCCTTAGGACCATTCTGATTTTCTTGAGACTTAATCTCCTCAGTCTTTTTGTATAAGCAATTCTTCGCCATATGATTGGTTCTCCCACAAACGAAACAAGACATCTTCTCTCTCCCTTTATCCTTTTACTTCTGGAACTGTTTATTATGGTTGGCTCTATTGTTCTTAAAGTTCATTCCCCTATGTTGAAAGTTATTTCTCCCATTTTTATTGTGGAATCTAGTCTTGTTTTGATTATGGTTTCTATTTCCCACAACTAAATTCACAACATGTGTACTCTCAGCTTTTCCTTTCTGATCTACCCTTTGTTTCTCTTCTATTCTAAGGGAATTCATAGCTTGACTGAGGGTGAACTCTCCTTGTTTATGCCTAAGAGACTTAGCATATTCATTCCAAGATGGAGGCAATTTATCAATAAGGCAGGACACTTTAAAATCCTCACTGAACTTGGTTCCTTTCTTTTCTATACCTCTTAAAAGTTCTTGATACTCATGAATTTGGTCTCCTACAGATTTGGTTTCAACCATCTTATAACTATTAAAGTTAGATACAATGAACCTATCAACACCAACATCTACAATCCCATATTCAGCCTCTAATGCATCCCAAAGTTCTTTGGTTGTGGATGTTGTAGAATGATACACATCGTAAAGATGGTCAGACAATGCACTTAAAATTCTATTATAGCAATGATATTCTATATCCTCTTGGCTTAACCAAGAAGATGATAGTTTGTTTGGATCATGCTCTTCTATGGCAGACATAAATCCAAGAACAGACAACCAATATTTCAATTGTTTTTGCCATCTATGAAAATGGTGTCCACTAAATTTTCCAGGTTTGACACTAAGAGGTTTTTGATCTAAGTTTGTCATCTTATATACTAGAACAAGAGAGAGATCAAATATATATTGCTAGCACACTGTAAAACACAAACATAACAGATATCAGCACAAGTGTACTGATGCAAAAGTCCAATGCGTATAAGTATGCACAAGATCAAAATATAGAATATTCAATTCGTATCAATGTCTATAACTAGAATGCAATTCGTATCAATGTCTATAACTAGAATACAAATGTATACACTACAATTCTTAATTGTCTATATATGCATAGTCTTAGTCTTTATATTATATAAGAGCAATAGCCCTGAACACAACGACTTGATCTTTCAAATTTAGTTTTTCCTTTTTTCAATACAAGTTATAAAACGTAATCAAAGACCAATTCTCAGAATCACAATTCAGCAATAAAAAACAAACCCCTTTTCTATATCGATCAAAATAGAACCCAGTAGATTAGAAGTAAAGTTCTATCGCTTTAGATTATTAGAAATCTACAATAGATATTCTATTGATTCTATTTAATTTCAATCAGAAATAACACAATATGATAAACACAAATACAAATAAGAGAAGAGTTATAGAATTTGACATGTGTGAATCTAAGGAAGATGTATGCCCTGTGAGAATCCAAAGGAGGCACAATGTCGCTGTCCTAAAGTGATAGACGTCTCCCCTCGTGTAGGTATTGACGGTCGTCTTAGCACTCCAAGATACAACCCTTACACCTCACAAGAAGTCTAATCCGCTTCACACGCTCACGGTAGACGGGGATATCCAGATTTTATCAATTGCCCAGAAAAATAGAGTGGATGATGTAGAGAAGAGAGTAAATGGAAAAGGAAGAAGAACATGGAAGAAGAAGAGAGTTCAGCGTACATACTTTACTCATGAAGAGTTATGCAGTATATAGACTCTACATGCCTGTTCCAAAAAACATGACTCTTGGAAAAATAAAAGACATAACTTTTGACACTATCAAAATATAAATAATAATAATAGTTTTGAATCTTTAAAATATAAAAAACTAACACAATATCACGTATTTTCATTTTTCCAAGCAAAATCAGTTGAGTTTTAACTTCGGTCTAATACGTACTTCATCATATATATTAGAAGAATCGTATTCAACAATAAAAGAGTAATCAAAATAAAATATTCTGATAAAGCTAAATTAAAACACATTAACACAAACATTTTATCATTGTAATTTCATCGATGGTTTATTTTAAAACTTTTAAAAAAAAGAAAAAAAAATAGACCGTCTAAACCCAACAACGAACGGCGTCGTGACACGCACAATCAAAGGGCAAAACGGGAAACACAAATCACTAGTATCCCCCAGCTCACCAACTCAATACGGCGTCGTAGAGCCCCGAATGGGAGGTTCAACAAGACGAAACCGCAAGGGCAAAATAGGAATCACATAAGATTTGGTATCCCTGAGATATAAACCTAATCCTCACACGCCTCTGTTTTTTCTCTCTCTCCCAGTCTTATTGCTGTGCTGCTGCGTTCCCTCAACTCCTCACAACCAAATCACAGAGATCCGAGGAGTTCAGGAAAACCCTAACTCTCAACTCAGTCGCCGACTCTCTTACTTCTCCGACCTCTCAACTCTCTCGCTTTCAGGTACTCTCTTTCTCTCTCTCTCTATATATAACTCCGATCTCGTTTTGCCTTTACTGTAACTTCTCCTTGAATGCTTTAACATCTGCTGTCTCCGATTGTTTATTTTTCCGATTTTGTGGATTCGTTTTGTGCTTAATTGATAGATCGATTTGGTTTTTTTAGCTTTGATTCGATTGAGTAGACTACGGTGATGAAGATAGATGTGTTACGTATATAATCTGTGCGGTTTTGTATGATAATCATGTGGATTAGGATAGGGGATCTGAGCAGGCAGAGGTTGATGTTGAATTTGATTTGTTGAGATTTATAATTTGGATTAATCGGTGAATTAGTGGAGAAACTTGCACCTTTTAGTTGTATTGGATTGTCGGTTGTGTGAGTTAAGTTATATTGATGTGTTGTGTGGATTTTTTGTTGATTTTTGTCAGTCATGGCTGGCGCTGCACCAGAAGGATCTCAGTTTGATACTCGTCAATACGATGCCAAAATGACAGAGCTGTAAGTTGTCCTTCTGTCCCTCGGTTTCTTCTAGTTGCGTATTTTGTGTTGTGAATGATGGAATTTTTTTATTGTTTTGTGTGGGAGCAGACTTGGATCTGATGGACAAGATTTCTTCACCTCGTATGATGAGGTTCATGACAGTTTTGATGTCATGGGACTGCAGGAAAACCTTCTTAGGGGAATCTATGCTTATGGTAAATCAAATTATGCTACAAGTTTTTCTCTTTGTTCAGTGCAAAATGATGCATAACTGTGGTGTTTTAGTGAAACTTGCTTTAGGATGATGTATTATATGAGTGTTCGGCTTGCTTTAGGATGATAAATTTACTGTCAGTTACTAGTCGTAGCTTCTTTTTGCATCAGTCAATCATATTGGGATCTTCAGACAACTTTGTTGGGTGTGCCTTGCATTCATTCTAAATAAAAAGTAGAGTCCAAGACCCAGTGTAGTTTCTAACACAGTAACTTGTAAGATTCTTTACACACTAAATGAATAGTGTGAGCTTTGTTTGAAGCAAATTGTGTTGTATTTAAAGTTATGGACATTGCCATCTGTTATATGTTCATAGGTTCAGGGCTGTTCATGTGATTGTATATGCATGTTGATTTGTAACTGTACACTGAATCTAAGTCATCTGTTCTTTCTTACTGATATATCAATCTACTTTTTTCTTAGGTTTTGAGAAGCCCTCTGCAATTCAGCAAAGGGGAATTGTTCCCTTCTGCAAGGGACTTGATGTTATCCAACAGGCACAATCTGGAACTGGAAAAACAGCCACTTTCTGCTCTGGAATTTTGCAGCAGCTTGATTATGCCATGCTCGATTGCCAGGCATTAGTTCTTGCACCTACCCGAGAACTTGCTCAACAGATTGAGAAGGTTATGCGGGCTCTCGGTGACTACCTTGGTGTCAAGGTTCATGCTTGTGTTGGTGGGACCAGTGTCCGTGAAGATCAACGTGTTCTCTCTAGCGGAGTCCATGTTGTTGTTGGTACACCTGGCCGAGTCTTTGACATGTTGCGGAGGCAGTCTCTCCGTCCAGATTGCATTAGGATGTTTGTGTTAGATGAAGCTGATGAAATGCTCTCAAGAGGTTTCAAGGATCAGGTACTTTATCTTATGTGTTCTTTGTTTCTTAAGCATGCTGATACTTCTTGTATAAAATAGTGTGCTTGTTGATGGTGATCTGTATGACCTGCATGTGGTATATGAATCATTCAACTTGTTATATCCAGGAAAGATATTTAACCATGTTAACCCAAGTTTTTCTAAAAAGAGATTTAACTGTGTACTTGAGGTATTTAAGTCTTTGTAGTGCTTATGTCTTTGCGGTTTACTGTACATGCTATTTTTGGTGCGTGGTTTACTGTACTGATCCTTTCTGTTCATGTTTTCAGATCTATGACATTTTCCAGCTGCTCCCACCCAAAATTCAGGTGGGTGTTTTTTCTGCCACAATGCCACCAGAAGCCCTTGATATCACCAGGAAGTTCATGAACAAGCCTGTGAGAATTTTGGTGAAACGTGATGAGCTCACTCTTGAGGGTATTAAGCAGTTCCATGTCAATGTTGACAAGGAAGAGTGGAAGCTTGAAACGCTTTGCGATCTTTATGAGACCTTGGCAATCACCCAGAGTGTCATCTTTGTGAACACCAGGCGCAAAGTTGATTGGCTGACAGACAAGATGCGCAGCCGTGATCACACGGTCTCTGCCACCCATGGTGACATGGAGCAAAACACTAGGGACATCATCATGAGAGAGTTTAGGTCTGGTTCTTCTCGTGTGCTCATCACAACTGATCTGTTGGCCCGTGGTATTGATGTCCAGCAGGTGTCTCTTGTGATTAACTATGACCTTCCAACACAGCCGGAAAACTACCTGCATCGTATTGGTCGTAGTGGTAGGTTTGGGAGGAAGGGTGTTGCCATCAACTTTGTGACCAAGGATGATGAAAGGATGTTGTTTGACATCCAGAAGTTCTACAATGTCGTAATTGAGGAGCTGCCTGCTAATGTTGCTGATCTTCTGTAAGCAAGGTTTTGGTTTGGTGTGGTAATTGGCTTTGTAATTTGGAAAGCCATATTTATTTTCCTCCTTGTAGGTGTAAGGGCTGTTATTTAGCATGGATTACTTGAAACTGGGGTAGTGGTCCTGTATTCCTCCCCATTTCTGGTGTGGATAAACCACTTAAAAATTTTGTTTAGTATTCGAGACAAGTTTGCAGTATTAACTTATTTTGGATTGCCCTTATTGTTCTAAGACTTGGTTATGAGGTAATATTATGTAGAAATTTCTCATTGTTTGTTTAAACGTTGCATATTTTGTATCCTTATTTAGGTATATCTAGAATGTTTGCTTTGTTAGATTATTACTGCTTTCTTCTCTGGGTCTCTTTCAGGTACATTTCAACATTGTTCAATCTGAGTAAGATAGGTGTTATGTACCTTTCAGCATTGTTAAATCCTGTAAGATAACTGTTATACTGTACAAGAAAAAGGATAGAATGCCTTCACAACAAACAAAGCTCGTCCATTTTCCCCTCCTTTTGGTGAAATTCTTACCCAAGACTTGTTCAAATTTTACACGAAATATTGGAACTTGTAGTTTTGAAATGGTTTTGCTCAAAGCCTCAAATACAGACACTTTAAGGGCTCAAGATTTATCGAGATTAGATGTGGGTAAAAAAATGAAGAAAAAGAAACACATTTCATAGACAAAATGATTCCCTGCCGTACACGCCACTGAAATCATCTATTATAAAAGTCAGCCTTTACCGCCTTATAAATATGAGCAAGAAACAAAATCCACAAACCAGAAAACAAACAAAGCCAGAAGGAAGTCGCATTACTTTGGGGTCCATTTTCCAGTGGTGCTTATTCTTTTCTTCTTCTTCTGGGAAGGTCCTTCAATGGGAGACTATAACAGATCAAAGTCTTATGGTGGCAGCGGGACTATGCAGATGGAGACCTACTATGGAGCCCCAAGAGCACCACCACCACCCACTTCTTATGAGCTCACCAGTTATAGTGCCTCCTATGCTCAGGCTCAGATGGGGAATTATCCTTATAATTACAACAACAGGGATTTGAAGAAGGGGAAGACTGCTACAGTGTCTAGGTCAAAGTCTTCTTCTTGGGCTCTGAGTGATCCTGAGTTGCAGAGGAAGAAGAGGGTTGCTAGCTACAAGATGTATGCTGCTGAGGGAAAGATGAAGGGCTCCTTCAGGAAAAGCTTCAGGTGGCTTAAGGTTAAGTACAGCCAATTCTTTTATGGCCTTTGATTTGGTTGTAGGTGATGTTTTAGCTTTTTGTTCAAGTTTTATTTGCAAGTCCTGAAAGACAGTCTTGTATTTTGTGTTTTTATTGAGCTGTGAGATGATGTAGTAGTTGCGATGTTGAGGATCATGATTTGGATTGGTGCAAATGATTGAAATGTAAATTGGATGAGATGTTGGTACTATATTGCCTCCTCTTCTTTCAGGTTTTCAATCAAGTTATGTACTTTTATTATAGTTCCATGTTGGTTTTGTTCGAAATTACAAGTTTTGAGTTTTCTTTTTGATAGAATACAAGTTTTGAGTTTTGCTGATATTGTTTGCTTGTAAGTATTGCCTAATTGACAATTGCTATTCCACATTTATGTTATGAGATTTGATTCTCTATCTGTACCAGTCAAATTTAGGTTATCTGTAACATTTTGAGCGTGATGCTACTAGTTTCTTCATGGTTTAGCCTTTTACCAAGAAACTCTAGTTTCATATGCAATATTTTTTCAGCAGAATTTACTTTAGACTTGTGCTGTGAGGTGGTTGTGTGGGAGTCTGTGACTTTTGACATATATGTATGGGATCAATTACTGGTCCTCAATAGATTGAGATCAGTTTTGAACCATGAAGTAGCTAACCAATGCAGGGAGAAGAGAGACAGAGAAGCTTTATATTTTGCTGCAAGGGTGCTACTTTGGATTTGAGTTTTGTTAAGTGAAGGAAGCATTTTGTTTTTAAACAAACTGGCCTGTCAAGAATTTGGAAGGCTTTGCTGAATTTGTGACCAACTTCTCCCCTTAGGATTCTCTATGCTATATTATAATTTATTCCCATGAAGTATCTGGCAAGCCATGTGCGTAGTGATTGTCTCAATCCATTGCATTTCTTCCTGTCTTCGTCTTTGAGCCAACTAATACTCCTGTTCTTGAACACCTCCTAGACCTAAAACAAGGCTTGTTTGGCACCCGAAAACTCCATGGTTGGATGACTGAGGTTGTGAAGAACCTTGGTTTGTTACAATATGAAGAAGTTACATGCTCTTAGATGAACAACAATACTTGGCTGGACATTCTTCGATACCATCTAACTATAATTTGATAATCGACTTACAAAACATTGAAATCAAAATCTTATTACTATTGGTTTTTAAACCCTAAAAGGAATAATCACAAACTCAAGTTAGATTGTATATACATGAACCATAAAAAAAAAAAAAAAATAGGAAAATGTATTATGGAATCCTGGTCCAATTTAAAGTTTACTCATTAAGCTGATATCAAGTTGCTGATTCTAATATTTTTCAATGTCTCACGACCGTGAAAAACTATTGATTAAGAACTGTTTGACAAGGTATTTTTAGATTGATGATTGGAGTTGACCTAATCTTTGCTTGGGGAGCAAGGCCTTTTGGCTCATATATACAGGAAGGTTTACACTAGTACGTATTGCACATAGTTTGCCCAAATTCCCAGTTAAAGTGCTTCAGTCTCTTGCTGTAACACCTGAATATCTGAGCAGTAGAGGTAAATATCAGAACAGTCATTTTACTGGTTTATCATGCATTGTTATTGTTAGTGTATAACGTGCTTTGCTTTTACCTTTGTATCAACACTGCAGGCAATACGATACATTGTGAAGAAAATGGATCCTAAATTAGAAGTCAATTTCAAAGAGGCTACGAAGCTGATTGCAGAGATGTGTCAAGATAAACTTCGGTTCAAATATACATTACAGCAAAAGATAGTAAGTCAAATGGTGATGTACATGTAGTATATAGGATGTTCTAGCTGGTATAAACTTCCAATTGGTTGAATTAACATCATGAATGATTTTGACATTGTTGTGAAACAGGATGATGCAAGCTCTTTGGAATCGTGGTTGCGATACCTGAATTTCCAGAAAGACTGTCTCAAATATTTGTTGATCACGGAAAGGAAGAAAATGAATCTATTGCAACTACTTCTAGACAGGTTTCGTGGCGCTGACAACACCTACCCAAAGAAATCAATTAAGGAATGCTTGTCAGCTCAAGAAATGAATAATCATGTAAGAAATGATCAATCATATCATGTGTATGTGTGTGAAGTTGAGTGTGTACTAATAAGCTTTTGACGCGGATGCAGAAATTGCATTTCCTGATGGTACATGGAAGCAAGAGTTTGACAAAGGAAAAGCAGCTTTTGAAAGATATGAAACTGAGCCAGCAGGAGGATAAGTTAGTTGAATTTTGGACTCAATTGGAACAAGATCTTGTAAGAACAAAAGTTTAATATTTCGATTGCTTCCGATCAATTACCTTGTATATGTGTTTCTTATATTTGGATCATTACAGGAGATGCAGTTAAGGAAAGTGATTCTGAAGCCATTGCTAATAACAATGGAATCAACAGAGTTGTGGAATTGTAAGGCAAGTGATTATGATGCCATGGTCAAGAATAATGTGAATGCTAACGCTGCTTGGAAGGGAATAATTTCGAGTTCTTCGGGTTTAAAAAAAGCCTTACAGGAGAAAGTTAAGGTAACATATAGACTCCTAACTCATCAAATAGGATCCATGAGTAATGAGGTAGTCCTATATTAGTTTTTTCCCCTCTACTTTCAGTATATAACGAACTTGTTTATATTTCCTTTCATAATTCATTTGCAGGTTGCTTCTGAAAGAATAGAAGAACTAAGAAAAACCCAAGTGGCTGTTGGTCTTGGGAAAATAATTAGTCAAGTTAAGAGAGAATCAGAAGCCATGAAAAGGGGTATAGATTCATGGAGAAAGAGATTTCCAAATCAGATTGTATACGGGAACGTTCGGAGTCACAGTAATGCATATTTACGTTGCAAGAGGTAAAGCTACAACAAACGATTAGTACACAATGCATGACAGCATAAATTCATCACAATAACCCAACTAATTATCCCAGTGGTTGGTAGTAATTGCAAGTGTGCAATTACAGGCTTTGAGGTTTGTCAAGGTTGCTGGTTGGAGTGTTGGATCAAACTCTTTCATTCTAGTTTCTCTTTCATTTATTAGCAGTAGAATGGTCATCAAATTCTTGTGACTTTCCGATTTTTGACATCTTAGCTAGAATCTTCTTATTGTTACTGATATTAATGGCATTTTATTTTCATTTGAATCCAGGTTGGAATCTTTATCACACTATAAGTACGATTACTACTGATTCAGTAGGTTATCTCGTCTGATGTGACATCAAGGGGAACTTAAACAAATTGAAGCCAGTTCCTCCACAAGTAAATGAAAGGTGCCTGTACGTACTTGGCTACTTGGGACAAGTCTGTACTTGAGCTTTTTGAAAACTCAAAACTATTAAGTTTTGAGGTAGAAAAATTGAAATAATACCAGTTGCTAATTGCTATTGCACAACCTCAAAAGAGAGGGTTTGTTTCTGTTTCTGTATCATGGTTTTAGGCTGTATGTACCTTGTTAAGCTTAATGTACTACTTTTCTTTCCCATATTTAAGCCTTTTGTTGAGTGTTTTTATTGGCACACTGTAATGTAAGAGGTGATGGGAAAATCTCACTTATTCACCATCTTCATGTAACATTCTTGCAATATTTAGTGAAAAGCTCCCTGTTTTCGATTTTACTTCTCTAGCCATTATGTACTTGCAGAGTTTGTTCTTAGTTCTTACAAATTTGGTATGAATCACTTATTGGTGCTAAATATATAAAAAAAAATTGAGATGAATTTAGAGTAGGACTAAACCATTTTCTGCAACAGCATTCATAGAAGCACTCTTATTATATGAATCAACAAAAAACAAGTGAATGATTTCTGTTTGGTACAATCACTTAAAATCTCTTCAAGAAATAAAAAGATCATAACATATTGTTTGATTTATGTTCTTCAAGTTGCATGTATTCTTGATTTCTTGCAGACACGATGTTGCCTGGTGTAATAACCCGATTTTTCAAGGATAATTATATTGTATTTATATTAGAATCTTGACTGTTAAGAAATATATGATTGAAGGTCATTACACTTCGAAAATCTTTTTATCATGACTTTACAAATTATGGTAACACATTTTCGGTATTCAATTTTCTCTACACCCGACATTCGTTGTTGAGTTTGAGATTATTATTTTTCTTATCTTTGGTATGTATATTATTTTGTGCTAGTTAATAGTACTAACACATTTGAATCTTAAGAAAGAAGACACCTAAGAAAGTCTTAATTGTTATTGTGAGTCAACATATACATATAAACATGAATACATATATACATATATAACACAATGCAAATGCAATTAAATTAAATACAGAAAGATAACTGATTTCCTTTCTCATTCATCTCACTATTATGTTTTCCAAGTGAAAATTACCCTACTACTCTAGTTTTGGCTTTGAAAGTCAAATTGATGGGTTGGAAATTAAATTACAATACATGCTTTGTAGCCTATATAAACATATGATCTATCTCATATTTCTCTCAAGCTTCAAGATCAAGTGAAAAAATGATCGGAAGCTTCCTTAGTTGGAAACAACATTCAACTAAGTCCCTCACACTAAAAGCACCTCATACCCACCCCTTTGCTCTCGAAAAGTTCTTTTCTTCTTTCTTTCAAAGAAATACAAGCTTGAATCAAAGACTTAACTCTTCAATTCACTAGCTTCTTCTTAAGTAAGTATATAAAAACTCTCTTATAGTCTTTTGCCTTAGATTTTGATCAACTTGAAGAACAAAGAATAAAATAGTATAAAAACGTGGCTGCTGCATAATTCTAATTTTTGTACATGTCACTTCTGTTTTAGCTTATTAAAGTTACACTATATTAATCTACATGAAAAATTCTTCAGTTTAGGCTTTTGAATCACTCAAAAATGTTAAGAAACGAAGAAGTTATAGCTAAAAGAAGATTTCTACTTTTTAAGTATTATTTCCAGAAACCGGCGAGTTCATGCTTTTTACGGTCACCGAAAATTATAAAATTCTGATTTAATCTTTGTTTTATTGAATCAATTGTATAATATTGATATATAACTAATCTTATATCTTAATCTTCCCTCATAACTGAGTTCTAAAACCTTAAACGGTTAATTTTTATAACTTTTTCGGTGAACCTTGTCGGAAAACTTATAAGATGTGCATAACTTCAAATGATCATATCTCACTCATTTCTTATCCGTTTTCAATGATTTTTATATCAAAACGAAGCTTATAACCTGAACTTTAAATATGGAGAATGTCAAGAATAATAGTTGAAATTACTGAACGTAATAATTTATGCAATTAAGATTAATTAAATAGTAATCACCTTTATGTACTTCTTTGGAATATCATCATTTTTGGACTTGAACACTATGGACTTGTTGACATGAACCTTACCACTGAATTCCTTGTGAAAAACCCTTCACAATGATGTCCTCACTTTGTTAAATCGAACTTGAGATTGACAACTTCACACCTTTTGAAGTTTGATGACTTTAATCAGAGAATCATGAACATGGTTGATGAACTCCAATGAAATTGGACTTAAGAACTGAAACTACTATTAATAATAATATGGTTTATTCAGTCAATAATATGGTTTATTTAAAGTCCGTAAAATTACTCTTTCATTGTTTGTGTTTTATCATTATTTACATTTTATTATGAATTCGATTATTTGCTTGTAAGCTTAAATTATTAATTGTTCACTACATGAGTTTTCCCTTCTGGTGTATCATGTGTATGCTACATATGCATTCATTATGAAATATTTTTAACTGTATATATGTGTATTTATGTATTTGTGTACATATACATATGTTATGATTTATAACTCATACAGATTGTATTTATGAATTTGATTATGTTTGAGAAGTTATGGAGCCGGGTGAATGGTACTACCCCCATGCTCAAGTGAATTACAGGTAAAATGTTTTATGTGGAACTTAGCTGTAGGTCATAATCCCTTCAGATAGTGCACTATTATACTCATTGGGATGAAAATGTCAAATCTTGAGTATACATACTTTGGCAAGTGACCTTAGTATGTTGCGGTTTACCCGTGTTTTGGTATAGTGGACCTAGCATGTTGATTTTTGGCTTATTACCAATTACTCTGAAATATTCACTTAGAAGATAAATATATTATTTTGATTGAACAGTTTGCGATATTATTAATATCTTATGATGCTAAGTGAAAAGATAATCGAGTATGCATGCACTTTGTTATATCAATCGAAAGTTTTACTCAGAACTATTCTCTTACTTTCAAGTTTTATTATTGTTTTACGGCTCATGTCACAAGTTCATGAGCCATATTTCAATATAATATTGACATTCAATTTGGGGGCGTGACACTTAGAATTGTTGAATACGAATTGTTTGACAAGGCTATAGACTAATTCTTGGCGTGGGATGCAATAAGTCTTTGCCTATAGATACAGTGATGCATACTTGCACCTATATGTATTATAAAAACCTTGTGTCATAGCAGTGATAGCACAGCCTATAAAACAAATTGATATGGTAGAAGAATTTGCTTTCTTACATATTCAAACAGAAGCTTGTTACAATATATAGACATAACTAGTCATCTAGTTCCATCATTCTAGGATCAAATAAGGTAAATAAAGATCTAATCCTAATGACATATACAAATAAAATCACTAGGACTTCATAATCCTAATTACTTAGGATCCTTTCCTTCAATACTCTCCTCAAATTAGAGTGTATGTTAATTACACCAAACTTGCCAAGTAGATCGGTAACACTACTACAAATCTGACCAATAACCACATTGATCAAGTGTGGCAAATAAGGCAATTAAATGTGTCCAAACCCTATTGCAACGTTGCGGCAACGTTTTATGGCAACGTGGGCAATACACAAATGTCCTCATGTGTTGGTCTTATTTCCATAAGTGCATTTCGATTCGTGTACTTGATCTACTATATGATAGTCCTAATGTCTATTATTACTGAGATATACTATTCTGTGAAGTTCAATCTTATTCACTATAATACCAACAGATTCACTCAAATGCTAACTGATGTTAAGAATACCAATCCATATCTAGCAGGCCCAATCCATTCCCAACTGTGACATTAGCAGCTTGGAGAACAAGTCATATTTTGCTTACTTATACTTTGTTTGCTTTTGCTATGGCTGTAACCAACTGTAGAATAAATATGAGTTCTTTCTCTGTATTTTCAAGAATTGATCGAATCATTTTCTCATACAAAAATTGCTTCCCATCTTCTCTTTGTTTCTTCTTCTTCAACCTCTAGTTATGCTTTCAATTTTTACCATTGTTTGCTTTACTTTCAAGATTTTATTAACTGAACCCTGGATAAGCAAGTTTCAGATTCTAACAGCTTCTGTTGTTAGCAAAAACAAGCACCAATCAACAGAATTCATCAAAAGCGCCAATCTTTTCAGTTTAGAACACTGACCCTCTTCACAAAAGCATCAGTAACAAAACACCAACACCTAAACAAGCCCATTCAATATTCAACAAAGCCTCCTATCTTCTCTTCTTCTTCCTCTTGTGAAACCCAGACACAAAGTCACTTCACAAACCAAAACCCAATTCACCAAAACCATAAAGGAATCGAATCTCAGGGTCTAGTTTGAAAGTGGGTACCTGAGACCTTAAGAGCCCACTTGCTGACGTAACGGCCACGCGGAGCTGCCACCGGAATCGCCACGTCTTCGGCATTTACTATCCTCAGGCACTTGGTTTATGTTGAACTCTTTTCTCCTATTTCAGTAGCTCTGGGACTTGTGGATAGTTTCAATGTTGATGTTAGATTTAATTGTATGTAGGGAACCAACCTGTACTCTCCTGGTAGATAGGCCGCACAGGCAGACTGCAGCCTTAAGATGGGAAACATCCGAAGTTATTGCTGCCAACATCATTGGATACCGCTAGCTCGATCCAACAACTATATAGTGAATTAGATATAATCACAGAGCTAATGAATAATTAGTCTTCAATAATCCCATTAGCTTTGAATCTATCAACATGAATCCCTTGACAAGTAACTGGTTTTTGATCATTAAGAAACCATTTTAAAAAGTTACAGAATGATTGAGTTGACCTACAGCTACTCTTTGCGTGGGGTGCAAGAGTTTTCTTGGCTTAAATACATAGAAAGTCTTATACCGCTCTATGTAATTGACAACTGTGCACGAAAGAAATAGTTTAACTCACTTCAGGTATTTCATAAACTCTTTTCTCATTGCTTATTGTTTTAGTCTACTTTTATACATATTCATATGCTATGTGGAAAGAACTAAAATCTTGAATGTAAGGAAACACCAGAATTGGATTGTGCTAGGCAACAAACACAACATATGGAGGAATTGAAAGCTAGTTTAAAACCCAGAGTTGAAGAGGCTGTGGAGATGATTGCAACAATGGGTCCAGATAAACCTTGGTTCACTGAAACATTGATGCAAAACAAGGTATGTTAGTTTCTCCACACGTTAGCTGCTAGCTTGTGATCACTTAAACTGATATCAAATTATAACTTTCCTGTCAATATATAGCTTGATAGAGGCGATATACTATCTCTTGATCAAAAGAAACTCATATATTCTGTGATCCATGAAAGCAAGGAAGTAGTTGCAGTAGTTCTACATAAGCTTCGTTTCATAGATAATGCTTACCAAAAGAAACCAATCGAGGCAGGCTTATCAGCTCAAGAGACAAGGAATCATGTAAGAATCAGTTACTATATGTGTGTGACTGTGTGTGTAGTTATAATTAAACACATGTTACGATGTATGCATGTCATAGTTAATGTAAGAATTGATGGATGCAGAACTTGCATTACCGGATGGAACATGGAAGCAAGAGTTTGGTTACAGAAAAGAGGCTTCTGAAGGAGATCAAAGGGATTCAGAAGCAGAAGGAGAAGGATAGTTTGGCTTCACTTTGTACTCAATGTCCTCAATGTGAAGCAGATATTGCATATGCTACTGAACATGTAAGATTGAAAATCAAAGATAAATTACTGGTTGATGTATATATATTCTTATTCTTAATTTGGATCTGGTTTGTTTGACAATTGAGAAGGACTGGGAACTATACAAGGCACCGTATGTATCACAATTGGTGGTGGCATATTGCTCGTTATCAAAAGTTTGAGTGGGTGCAAGGTACATTTCTGATCAGCAGGGGAGGTATGAAAGACCGCAGAGGTGAAATCAGAGATCTTGAATGCAGTATAGAAAAATGTGGAGTTGTACTGCTAAAGAAAGCAGATAAAACACCAACTGCTAGTGATATAACTGGAAATGCTAGTCCCACTCTTGTAATGGGAAAGACTTGGACTTCTTTGGTTTCAAAGAACGCCTTAGAGGAACAAATTAAGGTAACTCATGAATTAAGATACGAAATTTGTAGCTTCATTTTGTCACTTCATTTTTTATTTCATCATTGGTTTTGGTATTGTAACAAATTGCTCTTGTCATATTTGATTAACTGCAGCTTGCTGGTGAGGAAATAGAGGAATCAAGGAAGACCCTATTGGCTCTCGGCCGTGGGCCAAAAAGTGGCGAGGCTCAGAGAAACTTGGTGGGTGTGGAAAAGGAGCTCAGTGATCCCTTGATGAAATTGCCGGGACTGCGTCGGATGAGAATTGGATTACACCAATGCATTCTGGACCTCATCACAAAACAAGAAGCATGACTAGCTCTGAGCCAATGAGCACATACAACTTATTAATTGATCACAAACTAAACTTCAACGATCACAATAACCCAATTCACCAAATACCTTATGCATCTCTCCAAATAAACAAAAATGAACTCTACTTTCGATGCTCAATATTTAGCTATTGCAACTTTCTCATTTAGGTACATGTACAGGTAAGTACAGTGCCATGTTCAACTTCTTGTACTATTTTTTTTTTCCCATGTATATTTGAGCCTCAGTTTGTTGAAGCAGGAGGTTATTTTGGTGTTCTCGATCAGTTTACCAAATGTGTATTCATTATTTTCTTGTAATATCCTCACACTATCTAGAGAAAAATTGAAAACTTCACTGTCTTCAATTTTCCCTGATAGCATTCTAGCTCAACGCAAACTATCCATATCATACTTAGGACTAGATCTTAAGGATGAATATATACCCAAACTTGTGGTGCACTCATTCTACCGCAATTGCTTCCGGTAAATTTTTCATTTTCACCTGATTCATCACTGCCTTGTAATATTCTTACACTGGTGAAAATGTCCATGTGTTCCTGGTCAGAAACAGAAAGTGAGAATGTTAAGGTGAATTCTTGATTCTACTAATCCCTGTTTAAGGTAGGAAACATCCCAAAATTCCTCAGCCAACTTCATTGGATACTGCTCGATCGATTTAAAGCTCTGGTGTAGCAACAACTATATAGTTAAATTAGATATAACAAGAGCTATAGATACCATCTATTTGCATATAACTATCTATATGTATCAATGTATGTGAATAATTAGTCTTCAATAATCTCATTAGCTTTGATTTAATCAACAGGAATCCCTTGACAAGTTACTGGTTTGATTATTTAATCAGACACCAATTTAAAAAGTTATAGAGAATGATTGAGTTGACCTACAAGACATCTTTGCGTGGGGCGCAAGAGGTTTCTTGTCTTCAATAGAAAGCCTTAAACCTCTGTATGTAATGCTCGAAGTCCCAATCAAACAGTTTAGCTCACTTCAGGTAATTCATGAACTGGCTTTATCATATTGACCTCATTGCTTATTGTTTAGGACTACATTTATATATATGCTATGTTGGGGTGATAACTAAAATCTTGAATTCAGTTACTGAAACCCAGAATTTGATATGTGCTAGGCAACAAACACAAGATATGGAGGAATTGGAACCTAGTTTAAAACCCAGAATTGAAGAGGCTGTGAAGGTGGTTGCAAAAATGGGTCAAGATAAACTTCGGTTCAATGAAAAATTGATGCAAAAGAAGGTATGTAAAATTCTCTACGTGTTTTAAGGTATGATGTGCTAGCTGCTAGCTGCTGCTAGCTAGTGAACACTTGTATGATATCAAATTAACTTTCCTGTCAATAGTTTGATAGGGGTGGTTTACTATCTCTGAAGAGGCGTAAAGAGGAACTCGCACATTCTGTGATCCTTGAAAGGAAGAAAATAGATCTGCTGGAACTACGTCTACATAAGCTTCGTTTCACAGATAATGGTTACCAAAAGAAACCAATTGAGGCATGCTTGTCAGCACAAGAGATTAAGAAACATGTAAGAATCACTTCTTTGTTATATAATCATAAACACATGTACAATGTATGCATGTCATAATGTAAGGATTGATGGGTACGGTGCAGAACTTGCGTTTTCGGATGGTACATGAAAGCAAGAGTTTGGCTAATGAAAAGCGGCTTCTGAAAGAGATTAAAGGGAGCCAGAAGCTGCAGGAGGAGGATGACAGTTTTGCTTCATTTTGTACTCAATGTGAAGAAGATCTTGCATATGTTACTAAACATGTAAGATTGAAAATTAAAGATAAATCACTGCTTAAAGTCAGTACATACTGACCAGTTAAATAAATATGCTTCATGAACTTATTCTTTCGATTTTGTTTGTTTGACAGTTGAAACAGATTGGGAACATATATACAAGGCACAGTAGGTACCCTAATTGGTGGTGGAATATTACTCGTGATGAACAGATATGGTGGTTGCAACACCGAATGCCATTTCTGATCAGCAAGGGAGATACTAAAGACCGCGAAGGAGAAATCAGAGATCTTAAATGCAGAATAGAAAGATGTGGAGTTGTACTGCTAAAGAAAGCAGATAAAACACCAATTGCTGATGATACAAATGCAAATGCTAGTTCTACTCTCATGAGGAGAAAGACTAGGACTTCTTTGGTTTCAAAAAAGGCCTTACAGGAACAAATTAAGGTAACTCATGAATTAAGATACAAAATTTGTAGCTTCATTTTTCTTTTTCTTCTTTTATTTTTGGTCTTTGGTAATGTAACTATTATTCTGCCATATTGCAGCTTTCTGGTAAGAAAATAGAGGAATCAAGGAAAACCCTATTGGCTCTTGGCCTTGGGCCAAAAAGTTGTAAAGCTCAGAGAAACTTGGTGGGTGTGGAAAAGGAGATGGCATCACTGAGGAAGAAATTGCCGGGACTAGATCAGAGGAAAAGTGAAGCACACCAATGCATCCTGGAACTCATCACAAAACAACAAGACTAGCTGTGAGGCATGAGGCAATTGGCACTGTACAATGAACACAACTCGTTGATCACAAAATAAACTT
This sequence comes from Fragaria x ananassa, assembly GCA_034370585.1. NCBI lineage: Eukaryota > Viridiplantae > Streptophyta > Magnoliopsida > Rosales > Rosaceae > Fragaria > Fragaria x ananassa. Next base: position 5,522,756 of record CP139769.1, on the reverse strand, counting down.
CATTACAACACCCATTCACCAAATACTCAATCTCATCTCAGCAAATATTTAAACATTGAATTATATTTTTGATGCTCAATATTTCATCAAAAATGCTAGCTAGCAATTCTCTAATTCAGGTACATGTACAGATAAGTACAGTACCATGTTCATCTTCTTGTACTATTTTTCTTTCCCTTATATATTTGAGCCTCTGTTGTAGTAGGTTGGATGAATAATAAACCCAAACTTATTGTGACTAGCTTCATCTATCATTGTGAATGAAATACCACTAGTGCTATCTGTGCGTTTATGAAAAAGTAGTCTCACTAGTCTGTGGTTCATATTAAACTAATTAGTAATTAATGGGTAGAGTGGCCCAAACTCTTATAAACTCATAAACAATGTCTCATATTCCCGACGTGGGATTGATATCTCAACAGTTTATATCTGTTTCTAATTCCAGTGTCAAATGATGTAGACAAATTAATGATTAAACAGTTACCCAGTAAGCAAGAGCTTACAACGAGTTGATAAATTTTCGGATTGAGGACTTTATCTTAAGATTCTTATCTTGTTTGTTTATCAGGAAGAACGAATCGTCTTAAGAGAATAGAAAATTAGAAACAGAATGGCCCTGAAGATCACATATACAAGGTCCGGCTCCAACCAAAGCGTAATGAACAATTGCACATACAACTGATACAAGCAATAGCCATACTGATATTTTGATTTTGATTTTCCATTTTCGAATGGTGGACATCAATCACACGCCATCTCCATTTGCTGAGCTTTGAATCGATCATGAAGAATCCTTTGACAAGGTTTTGGCTTGATGATTATGATACTAATTAGTTAAAACTTTAAAAGGTTATAGAGTTGACCTAAACCTACTCTTTGCGTGGGGTGCAAGAGGCTCTTGGCTTATAAAAATACGAAGACTTGTACCCCTTCATGCAATACACAGCAAATTATTCCCAATCAAACATTTTGAATCACTTCAGGTATATTCATGAACCGCTTTATAACATTGATTTTATTGATTATTATCTACAATGTTGTTCTTTTTTCTGATGAAAGATTATTTATTGTCTACTATATTATTTCACGTTTATAGTCTCTGCTTTGTTGAGGTAAGGTGAATTAGAAGCTCTATCTAGTTACTCAAAGACTAAAACCCAGAACTTTTGTTGTGTTCCATCAGCCAAAGGCCCAAAGCAAACACTATATGGAGATGGAATTGGAAACAAGTATAAAAGCCAAAATTGAAGAGGCTGAGAAATTGATTGCAATGATAGGTGGAGAAAAACTTCAGCTCACTGATTCACTAGGGCAGATGATGGTATGTTAAACAGGTTCTAGCTGTATGTTTATATGATTGTATGTATGTGCTAGCTAGCTAGTGACAACTTCAGCAATCAAACAAACCTTTCCTGTGCGCATATAGTTTGATCATCGATGTTGGCTGTCTCGGTTGGTAGACCTCAATTGTCGTAAAGAAGAACTCGTACATTCTGTGATTCGTGAAAGGAGGAAGATGGATCTACTGCAACAACTTCCACATAAGCTTCGTTTCGCAGACAACACTTAGCAAAAGAAACCGATCAAGTCATGCTTGTCTGCACAAGAGATGAGTAAACATGTAAAGATCAGAAATTAATCAAATTATACATGTATCGTCATGGACAATGTATGCATGTAACAATGCAAGCATTTATTTATGAAACTTGATGCAGAACTTGCATTTCCGGATGGAACATGGAAGCAAGAGTTTGGTTAAGGAAAAGAGGCTTCTGAAAGAGATGAAACTGAGCCAGAAGGAAGCGGAGGATGGTTTTGCTTCATTTTGGACTCAATGGGAAGACGATTTCACAAATGCGTCTGAAAATGTAAGATTAAGTAAAAAAAAAAGTTGAATAATCAAGCACCAGTTACCTTATATTCTTCTAATTCTCTGGATTTGGCTTTTCTGACTGTTGGAGCAGATTATCAGATACAGAAGGTATGTGAATGGGATAGTCTGCATTAATTTGCATACTTTGAAACAGACTTGGTGGTTGCAACACCAGATGCCATTCCTAATCAGCAAAGGATTTGTCAAAGACCGCGAAGGAGAAATCAGAGAACTCTAGTGGAGAATAGAAACATGTGGAGTAGGATTGCCACTATTGCAAAAGAAAGCAGATAAAACACTACTTGCTTTCAATAGAAGTGCAGATGCTAATCCTACTCCTGTGAAGGGAAAGATTGGACTTGTTTGGTAACAAAAAAGAAATTAAAGGACCAAATAAAGGTAACTCATCAAATCGGACACAGACATTAATTTGTAGCACAAGTTTTTCTGGTTTCTCTGCCTTTCTGGTGTGTAACTAATTTTCTGTCACAATTGATTAAGCAGCTTGCCAGTAAGAATATAGAGGAATCAAGGAAAACCCAGCTGTCTCTTGGTCTTGGGCTAAAACTCAGTGAAGTTCAGAGAGAATTGGTGACTATTGAAAGGGATATGGAATCACTGAAGAAGGAAATGACACTGATAGATCAGAAGAAAGATGAAGCACACCAATACATTTTCAAACTCAGAAAACAACAGGCATATGACTAGGTATGAACTATGAGTCCTATCTCAAAAAGTTAACAAACTTCATTACATAAATCTTCATTTACACAAAATTCACAGTAAACCAAATTGGAAATTAACCTCTTCTGAGTTTTAAACAAAGTTGTCAAATGTAGTTCAAGTGTCAAATCAATCACCTACTTTGGTTTCTAGCTAGTTATTAGTACTAGTTAACTGATAAATCAAAATTTTGCGAGTTATTGCACCTTTCAAGATCCTCATAGTTACTGACACTGACATTCTCACTTTATATGAATGCAGGTTGACAGATTCGTGTCTTGTTAATTAGTTGGTCAGTCCTTGTCAGATCTAATAACCTCAAGAGCATGCAACTGTACCAAATATCAAGCCACAAATTGCTTCATAGTTCATAGACACACACACAAAAACAAAAAGAGACACATGAAGAGTGATGGCAAGAAAGTGCAGTAATTAACTAGCTACTAGGGCCAAATCTCTAGTTGAGCTCTATTTTATGTACCATTTTGTAGATCTATAGACCTCAAATTCCTCAATGCCAATTTGTTGTACTTCACCTAGATCTATGGATCTACTTGAGCTTAAAGCGTTACTTATATATCAAAAATTGTAATGAATATACTTTGTAACAAAAGTAAAATGCATGCTTCAAAAACCAAGAAACGGAAGCGTAGGACCGACTATTTTTATCTTTATCCAGTTCATTTCAGAATGCCCATAAGATTTGAACAAGGAGTAAATACTTGTGACACCCTGTAGTTTACACCTAAAATCAGTTTTGTCCCTCATTTTTTTTTTAAACTGGTATACCCCTATACTTTGAATTCTCGACTGATTTGTCCTTTTCCCAGCTGATTATGACTGTGACATGCTCATTAACAGTCTAAATAACCCTTCACTCTTATCTCTTCTAGCATAGTAATAGGGGGCTTAGACCTTGCTCTCAAAACCCAACCATTAAAGCTCTCACAAGCATTGTTAATGAGCATGTCACAGTCATAACCAGCTGAGAAAATGGTAAATCAGTCGAGAATTCAAAGTATAGGGGTATACCAGTTTAAAAAAAAAAGTGAGGGACAAAACTGATTTTAGGTGTAAACTACAGGGTGTCACAAGCATTTACTCCTTTGAACAATGACGACGTCACAACATCTTAAACAACCAACATGTCACAGATGATTTATCAATCTCGCTCTCTCGCTCTCTCTGGAGCATCTGCATTGTTGGCGTTTGGCTAATTGCCAGACCTGTTTTGCTGTTAATATCCCATTAAAAGTTATAAAAATCCCATCTTTTTCAACGTAAACCCAAAAACCAAAACCAAAAATGGTAGCGTGAGACAGCAGAAAACCAAAGCTCAGAGACACCCACAATCTTTCTTCTTTTTTCTTATACCACAATAATCAAGATTCGATTTTTATTTGGAGAAGCGATGTGGGAGTCGATCTTTCTGACATTGGCCGCGACGGCCGGAAACAACATCGGCAAAATTCTTCAGAAGAAGGGCACCGTCATTCTTCCCCCTCTCTCTTTGAAGCTCAAGGCACTCTTCTCTTTACCCTTTTTGCCCTTTCTTCATTGCATGTGTTATGATTGGTATTGATTGCAAGTCTTTCACTTTGATGACCAATAATGTGTTTTGGGTTTATGGAATTGGATTCAGGATGAGTTGCCAATTGGGTTTCTGATTTTGTTGCAAGCAAATGTTGATGTTGCATGATGAAGATTTGAAAGGATTGCTAATTGGGTCTGTGTTTGTTGTAGGTGATAAGGGCGTATGCCTTGAACAAAGCTTGGTTGATAGGATTTCTGATGGATATATTTGGGGCCTTGCTCATGTTGAGAGCATTGTCTCTTGCTCCTGTAAGTGTTTCAGCTCCAAGCTCCATTTGTTTGTTTTCTTCTTTACATTTTGCTCAACGTTCAGTTCGTGCATTGATTCATATTCTTGGTCTAGTTGAGATTTATGATATATGCTGAAGTACAGTGTAATTGAAATGCATGTTGAAAAGAACCTGAATTTGAACTTGTATTGGTCAATGTGGCTCTGGGTCAGAATCTGGTCGGGTCAAGCTAAGATGCTTATTCGTCTCGTTGGTGTTTGATCTTGTCCAGTTTTATGTGTGCTGAGAATCTTGATGGTGTACTTTCAGGTATCTGTCATCCAACCGGTTTCTGGGTGTGGACTTGCTATCCTTTCGATATTTTCCCATTTTTATCTGAAGGAAATCATGAATGCTGTTGACTGGATGGGGATTACCTTAGCAGGCATTGGCACTATAGGTAATGTAAGTTCTGCATGATTCTCTTTGTTCAGTTTGTTGATTACCAGTGTTGCTATTTTCTGTTACTGAACTGTAAGGAACTTATGTATGAAAGTTAAATTGTACAGAATTGTTACCTTATCGGCTTTTGATTTGTGTGTTTTATTCAAAGTACTGTTTTAAGTAGTGTAAGATTTTATTTGCAGGAGTTGGTGCTGGAGGTGAAGAGCAAAAGGCTTCTGCTATATCTGTCTTCCATCTACCATGGTTGGCAATTGTGGTCGCCATCTTGTTTGTAGGTACCTTGTCCCATGGATCATCTGATGCTTGCTAGGATTCTTTTGTTACTGAAGCAAGTACATAAATTTAATGCTGCTGGATCCATTTACAATCCGATAATTTATCTGATAATTCTAAGCCTGCAATATCCTTTTAAATAGGTACTCCTTAATGGTTGGTTACGAATCTACAGACGTCAACGAAAAGAACAGGAGTTGGTAGGTTGATTTACCCTGTCAGCTATTTACAGTGTTTGGGGATGGTTTTCTCCACCCTTTCCTGACATTTCTTTGTGGTACAGATGGAATATGAAGTTGTTGAAGAAATTATATATGGCCTGGAATCTGGCATTTTGTTTGGGTATGAATCCCTCCTGCACTATTTTTGTCGATTTTGTCGGTTACACTGTTCCTTGTCAGATAAAGACTTACCTCTCACAATTCAAATTAGGAAGGAAAGTAGAACATATTATGCTTCTGTCTGCACACTAGTTGAGATGCAATATTATGCCCATGTCAACACAGTCGTAGCACTTTGTTGAGTTTGACAGATTGCAGGAATTAATGTTGTGTGCATGCTAGTGCATGTCATTTCATGTGTACTTTTTGCATGAAAAGACGACTTTTATGTACAGTAGCACCTGATGTTACAACAAAATTTTAGCCTCTTAGATTTGTTGGTGGCAAATCGGACATCATTGTTTCACATACTATAATCAAATTTTCTCCTGCCTGAGCCAAATACTTTTGAATATTTTATATGCTTTTTGGATTCGGAAAGATCAATTACAGGATACAAAGAACATCTATCAGTAAACTCATGTAGATTGTAAATCATGTTTAAAATCATACATTAATTGTTACATGTCTAATTGCAGAATGGCATCTGTAATATCAAAGATGGGCTTTGTGTTCTTGGAGCAGGGTTTCCCCAGCATATTAGTTCCTATATGCTTGATAATCAGCATATGTTGTAGCGGTACTGGGTTCTATTACCAGGTATGTAAAACACTTGGCTAGACTGAGAGATTCATCTCCATATGTCCATGAAAATATAAGAAGAATTACCACATGAAAATGCATCTGTAATTCTTCTTATAATCACCACATTTTATTATATTTTTGGCATAAGAAGTTACTGTTGTTGATGATGAGTTATTTTGAACAGACTTGGGGTTTAAAGCATGGGAGGGCGATTGTAGTCTCTACATGTGCTGCTGTGGCGTCAATTGTTACTGGTGTTCTTGCTGGTATGCTTGCTTTGGGTGAAAGATTGCCTTCGGCGCCCACAGCTCGTCTTACACTACTGCTTGGATGGTAAATTCAGACACTAACTTTTAATTTGTACATTGTGTCTAATAGCTATACCTTCCTAATTTATTTACTTTGGGCCTAAGGATGTTCTTGAACCAAATGGTTTTTTCGATTCCATACTAAACCAAATAGTTGACACATGATGTATATGCCATTTTAGGCCTCACTTAGGCATGGTTCATCTGTTATCATTAACATGAAATGAGTAATACAAGTTTGATTTTGGATGCTAGCATTAAGATTATTGATCCTAAACTATTTTTGCTGCAGGGCATTTATAATTGTTGGGGTGATTCTACTTGTGAGCTCAACACGGCTGGTGCCTTACCTTCCTCGGTCTATACAACATGTTGACAAGAGCTTCAACGTTAGAAAATCTGGGTCCACCCGTGGTAGGGATTCCAACCCTAGCACTATTATCCAGGCATCAACTTTGCATCATTTGATGCCTACGTCTTCTAAAGAGAAGGCTTGATCTGATGAGAGCAGGAAGATTCTTGTATATGCATAAAAGTTCTAACATTGATAGACACGAATGTAACATGAAGCAGATCATTTTGGTTGGGCTAAGGTGGTGTATAGTAGATAGAGTTTGCTCACTATTGTAACGAAGGGCATGACATTTTTGACATCATTCCTTTCCTAAAAAAAATTCCACACCGCAATGCGTGAACATATCATATCTGAAACTGTTTTATAACTCGCTCTTAATTACCATTCATTTTGAGTAATGGTTTCTCCTTTTTAAAGTGTTGTGATGGTCATTTATGGGTGACAAACACTAATGAAAGATGGACATATGTCGATAATAATTATAAACAAACATGTCAAATAGTTAAAATTTTCATGTTATGTCTTTAAATTACAACTAAGTTTTTTTAAATGGACATATGTCTAATGTTTATTGGTTGTGGTCACTTTAAGATAACCAGCTCTCTTGTAACCGAAGTTGGGTTCGAGAACAAATAGCTCGGCTTTGATCCTCCGACAGTAATATGCTGAATAATTAGAATGCTGATGAGGACCCTCATCCCAACTGCCCATCATCTTTGAGAACTGAAAATGTGCAGGCAACCCTTTACTGAAGATTGTTTTCTGTTTGTAGAAACACAGTCATCACCTCATAGTCTTATTCATCTTTAATATCTGTTCACTGTGTTTGCCTTCTCAATCTTTAATATCTGTTCACTGTGTTTGCCTTCTCAATCTTTCAGCATTTAACGTTTCTGATAGGCAGCAGAATGGTTCTGAGGAGGACAATGATGCCAAAAACAAGGTCTGCGAGAATTTAGTGATGAAATAGTTATGGAGGGACCTTGAAAGACACAAGTGAATAGTTTAGATACATCTACATTCATGGGATGCCTGGCTCACCCACCCCACTACTCCACAGAACTAACTTCCACTTTGAGCTTAGCCCCTACACCATGAGGTCCACCATTGTTCCTGAGTCTTGAGCAACCACTACTGAGAGACCCATTTTGCAAAATCCTAAAGCAACCAGGATGGGGCAGCTTCTTGTGCTCAGTTAGAGCAGAAGAATTATGTCACGCACCAGCACTTCCCCACTTCCCTTTTTGTAGAAAAAGAAATAACTAATCAGTAGGCTACCTTCTGAGAAATGCATGTGCTTGTAGTTTGGTACCCCAGCCAATAATATGAACTAGAGTTTGGTATGGTACTGTGCCTTTCACTTTAAGAACAAGTTACAAAAACAGTACCAGTAGCTAACTGCTTTCGTTTCCTCCTTGTCGAAAAGGAAGCAAATCTTTAACAAACACTAGAATCCAGAATGATTTTTATTTGGCCAAACACAAGGGGAGGGCATTGGGGGCCAGAATGAAATAGCCTTCTACCAAAGGTGTGATTTTGTCTTGAAATTATTTTGTACATCACAGAAAAGAACACTATGAAGAATCGGTAGAACTAGCAGTAGGAATATACTCTCGACGATTGCCTAAGATTTTCTTTAGTAGATTACAAGTGCATCTGGTACTTGAATCCGGGTTAACTCATTGGATAAGGTGGACTAACCAGAAGATGATCCTGAAACTTTAATGAACACTGTTTATAGTTTATACTTTCTAGAGATGCCCGTTTGGAGTTCAGCGAAAGGTAGGCTCAAACTCGAAGGTGTCAAAGGAACTGAAACGGAAAAGAAGAATGTTGAAGAACAATGGAAAGAAATACAATCAGCTGTCTTGGGACTCAGACAAACGATGTTAGCATTACTATTCCACTCTTCAGCTGAACTTTGAAAAGAACAGTAAAGGGGGGATTACAATGCTCCCAAACTCTTTTGGAAAGGCAGCTTTGAGCTTTGTGAAGAAAATTTAGAAGATCATTCGAGAACCTTTTAGCACAATGGTGACTGATTAGGAGTTGCTCATGCTATCATTCATGGGATGCCTATGCTCAATACTTCAACTATGTTGTCCACTACTCATCCATATCAACAAAACAATGAAATATGCTATGAAAGACTGGACAAATTCAGTTGAAGTCAAATTACAAGGAATCAAAGAGTACACTGAAATAAATAGATTCTTCCAACAACTCAAATCAGGAATCAATTTTGGTGCCTACACCAATATTCCAATAACTATTTCACCATGGAAGTGATGGACCCTCATCGCTTGAAGCTAGTTCTCGTTGTGCCTTTTTCCAGCTTTCATGAGAAGCAATAGCTTGATGGGAAGGGGTGTATTGCTGCCAAAGTAAACAAATTGTGGATTTGTTAAGGCTTTAAAATGTCCAGAAAAACTTAATCACTAAAAAAAAAAAAAAACATGTAACCTTTAAATGAACTGCAAGGAAGTTAGTTTAGTACTATACCTCCATCTTGATCATAAGTTCTTTGGCGGTTGGAGCATAGACAACTATATCACGAGCAGCTGGCTTGATGAATCCTTCATCAACACCATTGTCAAAAAGTGAAAGCAAGCAGTCATAGTACCCTTCTACATTTAGCAAACCAACCTGTATAGAGTGTAATATCAAGTTACAAATCCCATTAACAGGAAGCAGACCATATAGTTCCCAGTGGTAAAAATTGGTACCGGCTTTTTATGAATCCCAAGTTGGGCCCATGTTATCATCTCCAGTGTCTCTTCCAGCGTTCCATATCCTCCTAAAACCAAACGCAATAATGCAGTAAGTATCCAGTTCACATGCTTAAGAACTATTTACATGGCTACAGTATACTGGATGAATGCTGTGGTTATGAAATTTTAGGGATAATTCATGTAATTACCAGGAAGAGCAATAAAGGCATCAGATTCCTCAGCCATAGAAGCTTTCCGCTCATGCATGTCTCTAACTATTCTTACTTCTCCAACAGTTTCACCAGATATCTGTCAAATTTCTCCACAAAAGTTTGTGATACTCAACTGAACTCAACTTTGAAAGGTGTGGTAAAACTGGTAGTACAAAAGTGCAAATATCTCCCCAAACCCCCTAAGCTACATTGATAAATTTTAAAGACATGAGAAAATCACTCAGCGCATGAGATCAAGCACGTTTAGGGGTGTTAGAAATCATCTGATATGTTTAATCTTATAAAGTCTGCTTCTTAAGAGTAATTGTAAGCTTAACAAGATTCTAGATATTTGAAAACAGGAAAAGCAGCATCAAATCAAGCAAAGAACAATTTAATCTACAACCATTACCTCTCGAGGCACGAGAGCTCTTGGAATGACCCTGCATGTAAAGAGTAAAAATAACCTGTGATCAACAAATTATCACTCAGAGACACAAATACAATGAATCACAACAATAAATGTTTTGTAAGTAATACCCAAGAACATGGCAGCCTCCATCAAACACCGTCTGGGAAACTAAACCCATCAACCCAACATTCCCTCCACCATACACTAAATCTATCTGCCTTTTCACCTGAAATTCACACCAACAAAGTGGATAAGTAACTACTACATCATCTTTTTAAAGTGAATATTAAGCATAGAAGACGAAACTGCATAATATTCCTGTTTATTGCATTGAACACTGATTCCATGCCTTTTTGATGGATATGCATTAAGTAACATACTGTCAAAAGGAAGTCAATGCTCATGATCTTTAATCACAGCCCAAGAATAGTTGCAAGTGGCCATTTCCCAACAGAACAAAACCCGGTTCAAGATATTACATAACCAATCAACAACTCTAAATTTAGCACAAGAATCACCAAGATGAGCGTGTTTGAAGCAATCAAAACCAAAACAACCCCATAAGCCATAACATTATCCAAAGCACCAAACTTCAGAAACAACAGTTCTTTATGAATATGGAATCTTCAATACGAATTCATAATCATCCAAGCCAAGATTACATATTTGAACGGTATACCAATAAAATAACGGTTTAAAAAGTATAAGACAACAAACAGACAAACAAACCAGTTCATTGCCCAATTCAAGAGCAGCATCACTGAAGACTTGTTTGTTGCCAGAGTTGCTTCCACAAAACACACAAATCCTCTTGAACTTGCTACACTCTTCCATTCACAGTTGTTTTGTTGTCAATCCCAAACTCTTTGTGGATAGAGAGTTGAACCAAACAAGACCAAGAAACAAAAACAAAAGATTTTTGCAAACTGACAGAGATAGGAAGAGAGGAAGAGGAAGTATAAAAGATTGGTTCTTTATAAGGCCATATGGGTCTTAATTGTGTATAAAAACTGAAGGCAATCAGAATCGTGAAGGTGATCGATTTTATATCCACAGAATGAAGCAAGCAAGGCCCATATGAGCCATTCCTTTTGGCGGCTATATCAGATTACGGGGATAAAAAAGAGTTAATCTTTAAATTTAAATAGTATAATCTCTTTGTTTTATCTCTTCCAAATCATAGAGATCGGAAGAGGAGTCAGAGGACAGATTAGTGTATAGGAGTATAGGCTCTGGGAAGGTTATGTGCCACTATTGGACTTTGAAGTGTGCATGAGACTACTACTTTTGTTATATACTAATTTAATATTATGATGAAACGTATACTTAAGCGGACAATAATTGAAACCAAAATAAGTTTAATCCACCACTATCCTGGCTATTTCATACGGAATCTATTTGGATTATATGTATTATTACTATCAAAATTCATTATGGTCCAAGCGAATCTTTATGCCTGTTTGGCCTTGTTATAGATTATGTACAAAGACTTTAGGTATGCCATTTGTGCTTTTCAAGTGAGTTTATAGAGACACACAAATAAAATGTAAACTTTTATTTATGCGGTTCATATTTCACATCATTTTTTTTATTTTCATAATCGAATGTGAAAATAAGAACATATTCAGGAGTTGTCATCATATAGTTATAATTCGCGTACAATTTATATAACAATAATAATTACAAGATAAAGTAACTGAATTAAACTTGAACAAATATGTATTATTTTCGGCTGCATCATGATGACTTGATGACACATTTTGTTATATTAACTTTAAGGAGCTGATATTTATTTAAAAAAACAAAACAAAACAAAAAAGAATTGATATTCATTACATATTAACATTACACCATATATGTTAAACGTTATGTCAAATTGATATTCATTGCTCATTATTTAGCACGTACTGCTTGCTGCCACCATCTATTTTGATTGTGTATCACTCATATAACATTGGGTAACACCTTAACATAACTAATTAAGTAGGACTGGTCACAGCTGTTTCTTTCCTCCCATTTCCTAAACTCAAGCGTTCTGTTTCGGATGATGCTACGAATGACTTCATTTCCAAATTCCAATTGCCCTGGTTCTCTCTCTTCTTCGAGGAAACAAGCATCAAACCCAACATTGTAGAAGGGAACCTAGCCAGGGGAACCCCTTTTGAATTCAAAACCTCGGTCCAAAAATCGAAGAACCAAGCTAGGGGATCTGAAACAAAATCACAAAGCTAGGCAACGCATCAAAACCACCAATGAATGGATCACAAGCTTTTACAATGAATGTTTACAGGTTCTACTTTCCCGGCAAATATTGGTTTTGATGTTTGAATACTCATGGGAAGAACCATTCCCACGGATGAAAACGACTTGCTGATTCCTCCCGTGCTTTCATTCTCAATCTTTGCTGCTGGCATGGCCGCAGCCACCTTTGCCATGATCACAGCTCTTTGTAGTTTTAGACGAAAAACGCAGCGTAATGTTAATCATGAGGATATTCTACAATCTCCGGATGTTTTAAAAACGAAAGAGCAGGGTGTGGCTGATGTGAAAACAAGAGAAGAACCAGCAGCAGCAATGTCAAACGAGACAACAGCGCCCCAAGAACCCGAAACAGAAGATAAGGAAGATGAAGATGAAGATGATTTAATAAACAAAGAACTCCCGCTTCCACCAGGAATGAAGACGTCAGGGATAGGAGCGCAGGCGGTTAATTCCAAGCAATGGCGATACGACGACGTCTCAGATGAAGAAATCGGCTTCGGATAGACGATTGCTGTCGAGTTTGAGCCTCAAGCTACCGAGAAGCTTGTTAATGGCGAGAAGAGGAGAGAAAAGTAAGGACGAGGCTAACTTTAATAAACGAAAGAACAACAACGGGAGAAAGTTGTCAATGTCGTCAGTGACGTCCATGGCGTCAATGACGAAACAGGAAGAATCGATTTGGATGAAGACGATCATATTAGGAGAGAAAAATATAGTGCCAGATGAAGATGACGATGCTGCTATGATCTACGATTCCAAGGGAAGAAGAATCCCGGCTTACCACCCGAAAAGTAGGTAAAACTCGTTCATTGATCAGAGAGCACTTCCCAGCCAGATTAGGAGTAGGCAATGCTCCTTCATTGATCCAAGTGCAATACCAGATCAAAGGTCAAGCAATGCCACAAGAGATGGAGATCAGCGTGAAATGATCAGTGAGGATGAACAAGAATTGATGTCTTTGTCTCAACTCTGATTGAGGTCATGTAAATTCTAACAGTACGTATCCAACTGTTGTGCAGGTCTAGTTTTTTTTGTTTTTTTTAATTTAAACCTCAATGAAACAAAGGTAATTTATTAAAAAGGAAAAAATATGAATACACCATAATAGGAGAGACCTAACTCCACTCCTAACAAAAACAAGAAACAAACATATAACTCACAACAAAACAACAAAAGTTAATATAAACGAAAGATGGGAAGCCCCAACCAATCATTATTACAAAGAGAAATAACAAAATTTGAGGGCAAGTCCCACCACGTCAAACCTGAAGACTTTATCCCTTCATTTACTAATGCATCTGCAACTCTATTACCTTCTCGAAATATATGAGAATAGTGAAAATTCATCTGAGAAATTTGGTATAAGCAATTACTTCACTCTACACAGTTTCCAAGGCACTAAAATGGGAGAGCGAATGAAACTAAGAACTAGCTCTGAGTTTACTTCCAACTAGATATGTTTCCACTCTCGTACCCAAGCTAATTCAATAGCCTTGATAGCAGCCATAATTTCAGCAGCAACAGAGCTTGGAATGTCCAAGTTAGAGCAAAATGCACCCATAACTTTGTCACTGTAATCACGAAATACTTCGCCATAACCAGCTTTGTTCGAACTACTTTTCCATATCCCATCAATGTTCAACTTAATTAATACACCCATACAGAGGAGGGTGCCAGTTAACTTCGATTACTCTTGGAGCAGGCCGGGGCAGACATTAAACGCCAACTTTCTTCAAAACCACAAGCTCCTCAGTAGAATTAAACATGCACTAGTGGCTAACTTACTTGATGAAATAACATGCCCTGAAATGAGAGAACATACACGTGTAGCATCCACCCTAAGACCTTCATATTTAATCTTGTTCCTTGAACTCCAAATAAACCATAGAGTAGTAACAAAACATGTTAACCACAATTCCTTTAATTGAGGACTTCGAGAAGAGCTTAGGCCAAGGTTCAACATAAGCAAAACTAAACTGAGAGAGCCACTTATGCCAAAATTGAAGGTCATGTAATATCAAATCGTAGAAGCAAAAGGACAAAAAAGAAATGTATGATCAATTGACTCACTTTGCTGCCGACAAAAACACAACATAAAGCTAGTGACACCCCTTCTGTTTGAAGAAAATCATCAGAAAAAACTCTACCCTTTAACACCTTCCAAGCCAACATTGACATGCGGGGAGTTATGAATTTTGACCAAATTACTTTGTTCCATGCTGGGGGAATGTGAATACGTAGAAACGAATATGCATCTCTTACTAGTCTAGCTTCTTGGACTACGTTGTATAGTGTTCGTGTGAACATCGATTGTTTTTGTGACATGACAGACTTTTCTTTCCTCCTGCTCATCAGCAGATTAGTTAGTTAGCATTATGAATGATGAGTTCTAGGTTTTTGTTTTCCTACTTTAATATCATGACAATGTTCGCTAGCGTACTCGATCATTATTATTTGCTCAATCTTGCTCAACTTTTATTTAATCTAAATTACCTGATGAAGAATAATGAGGCAGCTATATCTACTTCCGCCAGCGAACAAAAAGAATTGGTTGACAATATTAAAAAAATAAGAATTGGTTGATAACTGTTAGCATGTTAGGAATACATGGATTATTGAAACTAAGATAGAAATTGAAAGAAAGCAGTAAAGGAAACGCAAAGAAAGCAGTAAAGGAAACGGAAAGAGGCTATAGGACTACATCTTGTATATTGCATTGATATCATGAA
Source organism: Fragaria x ananassa (assembly GCA_034370585.1). Taxonomy (NCBI): domain Eukaryota; kingdom Viridiplantae; phylum Streptophyta; class Magnoliopsida; order Rosales; family Rosaceae; genus Fragaria; species Fragaria x ananassa. The sequence goes on along the minus strand of CP139769.1, from coordinate 5,507,666 downwards.
CAGTGTACATAGCATAGCTTTTATAGGGTAAGGATTTATAGTAAATGTCGTAATTACTTTTACATAGTTAACAATAACTTGGGGTTGAAGGTCGGGGACTATTTTCTATTTACATACTTAATTCCATGATTTGTTCCCAGATATTGTACACATGGAAAACAGCTCAAAACCTGAAAAGTAGATAATATATTGAACCTTATCATGATATCATATATGCCTCCCCTATTGCTGCTATTAGGTATATATCTATCCGGTTCATGGCACCTAATATTGGAAGTGTGAATCATCTAAAAAGCAAACATGAGTGAATTTCTACTGACCAGAATTTCTGTTTTTTTTTTTAAATTCTATCACCGTATCACGTATTGTAAGTTTGTAACAGAGAATGAGAAAGCGTTGATATTTCATAAAAGTTTGAGCAAACAATCCCTGTCAACAAAAAATAAATTACCCTATTTGATCTAGACATGTTTCCGGCTCGAGCATAGTACATCATTTCCACTTCGAGAGATCCATGTTTTGTAAACCACGCACAATACATGCAAGACACATTCATATTCTCTATGTATATATATATTGATTCCTCCTGATTGAATCTTAGATACTTAAATCTCCATTCCCATATTGATCGGGACACAATGTTTGGAAGTGAATATATAATATCCGAAAGAGGATGAAGAATAAAGAACTGAGAAAGAAAACCTAGAAAGATCTTTCATGATGAAGAATACAATCGTAAATACGTGATAGCGACAATGAAACTTTCATTTTGATGAGTCGCCTGTTAGGTTTTATAAACTTGTTATTCAGGTAAGTACCAGAAGTTTCCTCACCAATTCTAAATCTTTTGTTCAGCCCACGTATCAGAATATGATTGAGACGTCGAGCTAGCTAGTCGGCAATCCAAGCTGGTTTGAGGGGAGCAGTACGTACGTAAAAGCTTCTCTGCAATATCGCCACCGTGATATATACAAAAGCATTGCGCAGAGAGGATCCAAAGCATCAAAGTGTATTTAAATTAAGATGAATAGACCGTTGGATTACATTTATTCTATTATTTAATATTTAAATAAAAAGTTAAAAATTTTCGAAAGAACATGAACTTATTTTCGAAAGAGAGAGAGGATTCGGGGTTCGAGGAGAGTCCGAGGAATCCTCGTCCCTCTTTAAAACTTTGACGTGCCCTCTTCTCGTCTCTGATCCACCAATTCCTGGTGGGTTTCCTTTTACGTATTCAATTCCTCGTTGCCCTTCTCCCCCATTTTCCTAGGGGCATTGAGGGATTGGATCCGGCTGATAGATAGATTGTTTGTTTCGATTTTGAGTTTTGTTGATGGGTTTGTGATTTATGCATCATTGTTGCGAGGGTTATGAGTGTGATTGCTTAGTTTGGCGGGGTTGGCCGGATTTCTTTGGATGTATCTAGTTATCACCGAGGAGCAGGATCGGCTTGTGAGCGTGCCCGACTCGTTTCTGGGTGTTCTCAGGCCATTTGACCTGAATAATTTTCATCGAGATTCCTTTCTTTTTTGCTGTTCGAGAGATAGATGGGATAAGGAGTTGTTCATACTTCAGGCAGGATAAATTTCATAATCGAATTTGTCGAATTCACAAGGCGTGTGTTTGTCTGCGTTTCTTTTTGTGTGACAAAGTTTTGAGTCTTTGAGATGGGTTCTTCTGCGCAAAGATCATCAACCTTGACCACAAATGTGGCGGATTTAGTTGATGCTTCGGCTAACCGGCCTGAGGTGTCGTTCATTGGTAGCATGCCTGTGTATGTTAAAGAGCTGATTGCTGGAGGGGCAGCCGGGGGATTTGCTAAGACTGCTATTGCGCCGCTGGAACGGACCAAGATACTCTTGCAGGTGAGGCATTTCATTTCATTTCCGCACAAGGTTCTTGCTTTAGAAATAAGAGAGATTCTATTTGGTACATTTGCTCTTCAGATTCTTGTGTTTATGCTAGGTGCATTGCCCTTCATATTTTTTTGTTATATGTTTGTTTGTGTATACTCCTGCATTTTGCTTCTCTAATATGTGTCGTTTGTGTATTTGCATGGAATTCTATAGACAAGAGCAGAGTTTCGTTCTCTGGGGGTAGGGCAATCTTTGAACAAGGTGCTAAAGAATGAAGGTTTTCTAGGATTCTACAAGTAAGTTGGACATGAAGAATCATTTTTTGTTCTCTTTTTCAGTTAGGTGTCCATCCTCCATTTTAATTAACTGTTCTCTAACTTCTTGTTGTCTTTCAGTGGAAATGGAGCTAGTGTTGTTCGAATTGTTCCATATGCAGCCTTACATTACATGGCATATGAGCGGTATAGGTGTTGGATCTTGGATAATTATTCTGCTCTAGGATCAGGGCCTCATATTGATCTTTTAGCTGGTTCAGCAGCTGGTGGAACGGCAGTTTTATGCACTTACCCCTTAGACCTGGCTCGCACCAAACTTGCTTATCAGGTCATTATCCCTTGGACATATTTCTAATGAGAAGTTGTCTCTTTTTTTGCAATTTTAAAATTTAGAATGCATATTGAAGAAGTTTAGCAGAAATAGTGGATAAACTTGTGCTTAGTTAAGAACTGCACTTTTAAGTTCTTGATCGACTGGTTCATTTCTAATCTTCTTTTATTTACTTCATTGATTGTGGTTTTACAGGTAGTTAACACCAGAGGAAACTTCAATTATGGTATGAAAGGTGTTCATACTCAAATCTCTTATAAGGGCATAGGAGATGTCCTGTCTAGTGTCTACAAGGAGGGAGGCTTCCGTGGACTTTATCGCGGTGTAGGTACATATGTCATTACATGTGTGCTAATTATGATATGCAGTAAACCGTTTATCACCACAGTACTCGTATGCATGAATGGCTGTTATTTCCATTGTCTAAGTAACAGTAGCAAAGATCTTTCTATTGAATCCTCATACTTATTTGTGTATCTAAGTTTGATTGATCTGTCAAAATTTGTCAATTTGAAGTGTCCTTGAGTCATATATGAGACTAAACTAATACTGCGTTGAACCTTCATTGACTTTATCAGGCCCCACCCTGACTGGAATCCTCCCTTACGCTGGTTTAAAGTTCTACATATATGAGAAACTTAAAAGCCATGTTCCTGAGGAGTATGAAAAGTCTATTGGGATGAAACTTTCCTGCGGAGCTTTGGCTGGCTTAGTTGGGCAAACATTCACATACCCATTGGATGTTGTTAGGAGGCAAATGCAGGTATTGCTTTTTCAATATTTCTTATAATTTTGGTGAGGTTAAACCTGTTTGAATTTTTTTTCTTCTTTGCGTCATTGCATGGCATTAAAATTCTGATGCAACAAGGAGCTATGAAGTCATAATAAATTATGAGAATTTCTTTTGTATGTTGTGGGGTTTCGAGGGAATAGAGTACACAAATATAGGTAGTTGAATACAGAGGAAATATCATTTGAATTTTCACATTAGTTTTGGGATGTAACAGGTTGAGAATCTGCAGCCTTCAGGGGGTGTCAAGTACAAAAACACAATGCACGGGCTTAAATTTATTATCCGCAATCAAGGATGGCAAAAGTTGTTTGCAGGCCTGAGCATTAACTATATCAAGGTGATTGCTTGTTCCGTATAATGATTGTTATTTATATGATTATTGTGTATAATTTGAAGCATCGACATCAGTTAGGCCAATTAGATAGAGAATATAGATTTCTGGTTCTTATGATAACTATGCTAATTTGGTATTTTGACATGCTTGCCTTGCCTGACAAAGTAGTTGTTATACTGTGCTCGCAGATTGTCCCTTCTGTTGCGATTGGTTTCACAGCATATGACGCAATGAAAGTTTGGCTCCACATTACGCCCCAACAGAAGTCCCAACGAATAACTGCTTCATAATCAGAGACAGAATCTGTAACATATTAACTTCAAATATATGGCATCAAGCCATCAATTGAGCTAATACAACTGTTCTCTCTCAATTACAAGAGATCATTGATTTTACACCATTGTTGTTCCAAATAATTTTCCATCTGCGGTTCCCTGAGTGTGTTACTAACCAACTAGCGAGTATCAAAACACAGATACAATCGTGCAAATGTGTGAATAATTGAATATGCATGTTTTTTTTTTGTGAATATGCATGTTTTGGACTTTTAGCAAATGCCTTTCCAGATAGAGCCATGAACAGAGACAGTCCCATCACAAAAGGGCGTGTCTTTCTTTGGTCGACTAAAGGCTTGTTTTCTTCATATAAGACCCCATGCTCCTTTCAATTATAATGTTCAGATAGGGCCATTTTGTTTTTGTGAAAAGTGATTCTTCATCCTCAAATTTACTATATACTAAAGTTTGGTCAACTGTTCATAAGCACTGTTTATAAGCTTATAAACAGTAATTTTGTGTGTTGTGATGATTGTTCACAAGAAAGGATGCGGTTCACTGTTCACAAGCCAGTGAACAGTGATTTGTGAACAGAGTTTGTCCAAAAAAAAAAATAGTGATCTCGTCCAAGAGATAGAAAATCTAGAGAGACTGAGAGAGTTCCTCAAAAAAAAAAGGTAATCTCCAAGCGGACTCCGCACCCTTCTCTTGGCGGAGAAATAGAAAAAACTAGAGAGATTGATTAATCTCCAAGCGGACTCCGCGCCCTTTTCTTGGCGGAGAAATAGAGAGACTGAGAGAGAGTTCGTAAAAAAAAAAGTAATCTCTAAGTGGACTCCGTGCCCTTCTCTTGGCGGAGAAATAGAAAAAACTAGAGAGACTGAGAAAGAGTTCGTCGAAAAAAAAATGATATCGCCTAAGAGATAGAAAAATCTAAAGAGATTAAAGAGAGAGTTTGTCCAAAAAAATAAAAAAATGATCTCGCCTAAGAAATAGAAAAATCTAAAGAGACTAAGAGAGAGTTTCTCCAAAAAAAAAAAGTGATCTCCAAACGGACTCCGCGCCATTCTCTGGGGCGGAGAAATAGAAAAATCTAGAGAGAGTGATAAAGATTTCGTCCAAACAAAATGATCTCGCCTAAGAGATAGAAAAATCTAAAGAGATTAAGAGAGAGTTTGTCCAAATAATAATAAAAAAAAGATCTCCAAAAGGACTCCGCGCCCTTCTCTTAGGCGGAGAATTAGAAAGTTCGTCCAAAAAAAAATGGTGATCTCCATGTTATGGTGTCCTGTTCATAAGCCTATGAACAATGTCTTTATCTCTCTAGATTCTTCTCTCTCGATGTCATTCAGCCACTTCCGTCTTTCTTCCTCTCCCGACACCGCTGAATCATCTCTATCAAGAGATTCAGCCAGATCTCAAGCTCTTCTTCCCTCTCTTTCGTCGCTTCGTTCATCTCTTGCTCGGCACCTCTGGAAGAACCTGGACTTCTCCTCTCTCTCTTATCCTTCTCCTCTCTCTATTTCCTCTGTTTTGGTAAGACGGAAAGAGAGAGTTTGGGTGCCAGATCAGAGAAAGAGGGATAGCAGAGGTCGCGCGCGCATACACTTGCAGAAATAGAGAGAGGAGAGAGTTCGTCCAAAAGATAGAAAAATCTAGAGAGATTGAGAGAGAGTTAATCCAAAAAAAAATGTTATCAACCAGCGGACTCCACGCACGCGGAGTCCGCTCCCATCTCGCATGCGAACTCCGCGCCCTTCTCTTGGCGGAGAAATAGAAAAAACTAGAGAGACGGAGAAAGATTTCGTCTAAAAAAAATAAAAATAAATAAGAAACAATGATTTTGCTGGCGGACTCCACGCCCTTCTCTTGGGCGAAGAGAGAGAGTTTGTAAAAAAAATAATAATAATAAAGGGATCTGCCCGCGGACTGGGGGCCCATCTCGCAGGCGGAGTCCGCGCGCTTCTCTAGGGCGAAGAGAGAGAGAGTTCGTCAAAAAAAAAATCTGCCAGCAGACTCAAGGGCCATCTCGCGGGCGGAGAGAGGAGAGAGTTCATCCAAGAGATAGAAAAATCTAGAGAGATTAAGAGAGAGTTCGTCCAAAAAAAAATGTTATCAACCAGCGGACTCCACGCACGCGGAGTCCGCTCCTATCTCGCATGCGGACTCCGCGCCCTTCTCTTGGCGGAAAAATAGAAAAAACTAGAGAGACGGAGAAAGAGTTCGTCCAAAAAAATAAAAATAAATAAGAAACAGTGATCTTGGCGCGGACTCCGCGTCCTTCTCTTGGGCGAAGAGAGAGAGTTCGTAAAAAAAAAAGAGGGATCTGCCCGCGGATTGTGGGCCCATCTAGCAGGCGGAGTCCGCGCGCTTCTCTAGGGCGAAGAGAGAGAGTTCGTCAAAAAAAAATCTGTCAGCAGATTCAAGGGCCATCTCGCGGGCGGAGAGAGGAGAGAGTTCGTCCAAAAAAAAAAAGCTGCCAGCGGACTCAAGGGCCATCTCGCGGGCGGAGAGAGAAGAGAGTTCGTCCAAGAGATAGAAAAATCTAGAGAGATTGAGAGAGAGTTCATCCAAAAAAAAATGTTATCAACCCGCAGAGTCTGCTCCCATCTCGCATGCGGACTCCGCGCCCTTCTCTTGGCAGAGAAAGAGTTCATCCAAAAAAATAAAAATAAATAAGAAACAGTGATCTTGCTGTCGGACTCTGCGCCCTTCTCTTGGGCGAAGAGAGAGAGTTCGTAAAAAAAAGAAAAAAAAAGAGGGATCTGCCCGCGGACTGAGGGCTCATCTCGCAGGCGGAGTTTGCGCGCTTCTCTAGGGCGAAGAGAGAGAGTTCGTCAAAAAAAAAATCTGCCAGCGGACTCAAGGTCCATCTCGCGGGTGGTCCGCGCCCTTCTCTTGGCGGAGAAATAGAAAAAACTAGAGAGACGGAGAAAGAGTTCTTCCAAAAAATAAAAGAAACAGTGATCTCGCGGGCGGACTCTGCTTCCTTCTCTTGGTCGAAGAAAGAGAGTTCGTCGAAAAAAAAAAGACGAGGGATCTGCCCGCGGACTAGGCGCCCATCTCGCAGGCAGAGTCCGGGCGCTTCTCTAGGGCGAAGAGAGAGTTCGTCAAAAAAAATAAAAAATCTGCCAGCGGACTCAAGGTCCATCTCGCGGGCGGATTCCGCGCCCTTCTCTTGGGCGAAGAGAGAGAGTTTGTCCAAAAAATTTAAAAATCCGCCAGCGGACTTGGGGCCCATCTCACCGGCGGAGTCCGCGCGCTTCTCTTTACAAAGAGAGAGAGTTCACCAAAAAAAAAAAATCTGTCAGCGGACTCGGAGTCCATCTCGCGGGCGGTCCGCGCCCTTCTCTTGAGTGAAAAGAGAGAGTTCGTCAAAAAAAAAAACTATCTGCCAGTGGACTCAATAATCTAGAGGAATGAAGAAGACAAAACCGTATATGTTAAAAAATTAAATGTTTCTGACGCAAAATTGTATATGTTAAAAAATTAAATTAAAAACATAATCTAAACACCGCGCCAAGCCGCGGGTATCTTCCTAGTCCCATTCTAATCATCCGCTATCAATATCTAGGAGTAGGAGTAACATATTGATTAAGAAGATGTTTAGTTTTCTCTCTTAGACAGAAATCTCTATACACAACCCAGTATTTCTACCATTTCTATTATATCTCTTATAGAAAATGTCACTCTCCACCATTACTCATTCGAGCCATTCCTGTCCCTCTTGGCATGCCAATTGCCTTGGAGATAAGGGGTCACAGTCAAAATTGTCACCAAGCTTCCATAGCACATAGCTATGTGTGTCCAATCTGTAGTAATGTTATTCAAGTCTCTTTTCCAGTTAGATCTATATCCTATGATTCCTATCCGTTCCTTCGAAGATGAGACTGTATATAAATATTGGAGTTATGGCATGAACTACTTCTGTACTAGCAAGCCAAGTGGTTATCTTCAATTCTTCAAAGAAAGGCCAACTTCAGACCCAGTGGAGGTTGAGCTAAGGCCAACAAGCCAAGTATATTTCTTTTTCAGTGTGACAACCTCTACTAGTCGACTTGGCTGGCTTTTAATTCTGGGTTTGTTGCGCAAGTTGATCTACACACCTCAACAAACTAACCAAGTTAATGGTGCTACCCTAATCAAAGTGAGAAAAATATATGCCTCTTGTGGTTTGCAAATGGGGCTGATAATATATTTATCACACCCAACCTCCTCTTGAAGATAAAGAAATCAATTACGGAAAACTGTTGCGGATAGAGACTCCTGCATTATTGGTAGGTTGACCGTGCACTAAAACATAAAACAGCAGCACAAACTGTCACAGATTCATGGTTGTTAGTGTTGTTTTTCTATTGCAAATGTTGAAATGCCAAATGGGGTAAACATAATCTATGTAGGATTTAGTCTATGTAGAAAATAAGAAATAAAAAGAACTGAAGTAAAGAAAAAACTTGCAGAAGTCAGTGAGTCAAAACCGGAAGAGATTCAAGGCTCAACAACCAAAACCGCAGCTTATCTTCTTGGTTCTCACACATTATTGACCCCGCAAGCAGCAAGCTTATATTTTTGCCATTAGAAGCATGTGTCGGTAAATATACGAGTAGTTTACGTGCTTCTTCAGGCTTTCTCTTTAACTTCCATGAAGCTGCCGACTTTGATTTTTCAAACACTTTAGTGAATTTACCAGTGCCGCTAGCTAGTATATATACACTAAGATGATAAACGGTCTTCATTCCTTAAAATTCTCTCCACACTAACAAGTTGACTTGAGAAACATAGATTAAGGAAGAAGAAGAGGAAGAGGAAGAAGAAGAAAAAGAAAAGAAGGGGAGGAGGGGGAGCTTGCATTGCATGTAAGATAAAGCTTAACTGATATTCTTGAGCATCTTACATCATAGTTCATACATATTAATATACTTCATATCATTCTTTAGTTCATAAAGCTTGATGGGGTGTTGTTGTTTCACTTGTTTGGGTTGGATTATGTTGGTAATGAGTGTTAACTCCATGACAGCCTGAACTGAGTTTTCTGGTGCTTAACTTACAGTTGGTTTTGCTGAGCAAGTTCATCATTTGATCAGTGCCAAAACTAATGGGCCTCACCGGCACCATAGAGACACTCACCGTGAGGTCCATGAGCTTAAGTACTGAAGATTCAGAACCTCATAAGAAGTCTAATGGGTTAGTAGACCATGAAAAAAGCATGGAAAGGTCAATGAGCTTCAAGAACTGGGAACCCACAGAAGAAAAACTCAAAGCAGCATCTGATACATATGATGAGAAATCACATTCAGTTTCTTCAGTTGGTAGAAACTGTGAAAAAATGCACATCAAGAAACCCACAATTCTGCTTCCTGAACCGATCATGTTGTTTTCTCCAAAGCCGGAGGCTAGTGAACGCGATGCTGCAGCAACCAGGCTTCAGAAAGTGTACAAGAGTTACAGGACTAGGCGCAACCTTGCAGATTGTGCTGTTGTTGTTGAGGAACTCTGGTGTGTGGCATGAAAATGTGACACTTCTTTTTCTTTTGATACCCTTTTGTGTTAATTTGTTGCTTATATGTGCTTGGTGAATTTGTTGTAGGTGGAAAGCCGTAGACTTGGCAAGTTTAGAACGAAATTCGGTGTCATTCTTCGACATTGAGAAACATGAAACTGCTGTGTCAAAGTGGACAAGAGCTAGGAAAAGGGCAGCCAAGGTACTTATTTAAAATGGTTTATGTGAATGGAATTTTTGAGATGTGCAAATTAGTGGAGAAGGTCAAATTTAACAAAGCAATATGTTTGTGTTTGTAGTTAGGGAAGGGGTTGTGCAAGGATGAGAAAGCTCAGAAACTAGCCCTGCAGCATTGGCTTGAAGCTGTGAGTATATATCCTCTATAACTCAGTTCTTTACAGAAAACTGTCTTCTTTCTGCTTCTTTACTTTTTCAATTCTGTTTACAAACATTTGTTGTTTATGATTCTTATACGTTTTCATCGAATAATAGAAAAACAGTAAGAGACTAAGAGCTCATGAACTCTGGAAGCATTGTAATTCTATAGAGCAGTCCATGAATTATAAGCTTAAAAAAATGGTTGTCACACAAGGTTCATTAGACCATTTGGACAACCCTCTAACTAGGCTTACTAATCCATAGAAATTCTTTCCTTTTTTAAAGACATTGGAATGGATCAAGCAGAAACTGAAAAACTATGATCTTTTTTCCTACAGATTGATCCACGCCATCGGTATGGACACAATTTGCAATTCTACTACGATGTGTGGACTGCTTGCAAGAGCTCTCAACCTTTCTTCTACTGGTAATGAAAACAGCTTCCATCATTTATTTTTCTACGAGTCTAGCACTCATGATGTTAACCTTTTTTTTTCCTTCACCCCGAAACTGAAGGTTGGATGTTGGTGATGGTAAAGACACAAATGTCAAGAAGTGTCCAAGGCCAGATCTACAGCACCAGTGCATCAAATATCTTGAACCGGTAAGAACTCGTATACTAGTGACTATTACAGCTACTTTGACGTTAATATCTGCAGCCTCCATATTAATAGTTTTGACCTTTTCATTGTTTATTGCAGAGGGAGAGGGAAGCATATGAAGTGATCATAGAGGACGGCAAGCTAGTGCAGAAGCAATCAGGGTTACTTGTTGACACAGATGAAGGGTCAAAGTGGATTTTTGTGCTGAGCACATCAAGGTCTTTATATGTAGGCCAGAAAAAGAAGGGTGCTTTTCAGCATTCAAGTTTCCTCTCTGGAGGGGCTACTACTGCAGCTGGAAGATTAGTTGCTCATAATGGGGTTCTTGAGGTACATACATACATTATATTATACGTTTAAATTTAATTATAATCTCTCACAGACATGCAATGCTAAGCCAATGAAGATTCTCATCTTTCACTTTCTTTCTTTTTCAGGCTATATGGCCATACAGTGGTCACTATCTTCCAACCGCAGACAACTTCAGGGAATTCATTGGCTTCCTGAAAGAGCACAATGTAGACCTAACCAATGTCAAGGTAATTAGGAGGCTAATAAGCAAAACATGTTTGATTTTACACCAAGTAAATTAAAGATTGGATTTTGAAAAATATTTACTGTGTTACAGACGTATGCTGTTGATGAAGACAAAGCATATCAAAATGAATGCTCTATGCCAGAGGTGACAGGTTCATCCACACCCAAAGTGACCTTGGATGATTCTAAGAGTGGTGCTGCCATTGAAGTTCCAGCAGATCATCATCAACAATTGGAGAGCAATGGGAGCAATTCTAGTTGTAATGCAGATGATGTAGAAGAAGAACAAGCACAAGCATTTGACATGACAAAGCGCTTAGCTTGCAAGTGGACCAGTGGGCTTGGGCCACGTATTGGATGTGTGAGAGACTATCCAGCTGACCTTCAATGCCTAGCTCTTGAGAAAGTCAATCTATCACCAAGAGTCACATTGGGCCGCCGTGAAAGTTATACCCCAATCCCTTCACCTAGACCAGGCTCGAAGATCAGGGTCTCACCTAGGCTTGCATATATGGGCCTCCCCAGCCCAAGGGTAACTAATTCCGCTCATACATTTTAGGCCCCATTTGGTACAGAAAATTGGTATTTACCACCTCGAGCTAAAGGACTAATTTCAAACCCTTTAGTCCGGTTGGGTTTGCTTTTCGTTTCCTAAAAACTACTTTCCGATAACACGAGAGACCTAGCTCTCGACTGTGATGGGGTACATCTTGTTCCCGAACTTGTTTAGGGTTTAGGGAGTCATAGGAACGGAGCTGAACTTAATATTCTTTTATTTCTTTGTCACTCTTTTAAATATTTTTTCTTGCAAATTTGTATATATGCTCTTCTTGTGAATGGTGCAAACACAATCTCCCCAAGGCATCATTCTTTTTCTTCCTCTGGGTTTTATGCAATGATAGTACAACACTGCTAGTCATTTAGTAGAGGGGATCCAATGTACTCAAGGATTCCAAATTCAAAGAGGTAGAGGAATTTATTCCAAATAACCATAAAAGAGGGAATCCAAGGAGGAAAAATTGAAATAAAGAACAACCCTTTTCTGGAAGTACTCCATGAATTTAAATATGGAACGGAAAGAGAAAGATTGGAATTTTGAAATCTTGGTGGCAAGGGACAAGAGTGTTCAACCTCGGTGTCAACGCCTGACAACAACATATAAAGTCTAGTTGGTGTATGTTGAGAAATTCAAAAGGAAAAATAATGCAAGTAAAACACAAAATGCACTTTTCTCTAAATAAGTGCTTCTTTTCCAGAACACTCGTCAGTCTCCGCTCTCCACTCTCCGGTCCATTGTCAATATTTCGTGCATGATTCAAAACGAAGCGATTATAATAACAGCAAGACAATAATTAGTGTTCCTTCAAATTTCAGTCTTCTGTTATGCATGTGTGTTTCGAGTCTGTGCCATGTATTGCAATCTTATCATAAACCTTAGCAATTGTGTGCAGACTGAAGGAAACTTTTCAATCACGTCAAATGTGCTCATAGCATTCAAGGATTAACTTGATTCAGTTTGGCCTGAATTTTGTAATAGTTCAATCACTTTGAGTGTGTCCTAGTGGCTGTTAACTGAATCCTTTCAAATCCATAAATAGCGTTTTGTGTCAATATACTAACGTTTTTATCACGAAGTAAAACCTCTAAATATTTTTATTTACCCCGGATCATCCGATCTTTACGACACTTCATTCTTGCATGTTATCGTGATGTTACACAAAATTACAAGAACTAGTTCAAAGATAGATGAACAAGTGGAAAAGCCATATACCTTTCTAACCGGCTTTTCATATTTTCTCTCAAGGGTTATGGATTGCTCGATTCTTTTTAATTATTTAACCGACTTTTTTTTTTGAATGAAAGAGGTCATACTACAGATAGATGATATAAAAATCACATCCATAAATAAGAGACATACGAAAGTAAAATCGCAATATAAGCATCGACACTAAAACAATAACACTTGGACTCGGGTTTACGCTTACGAATTGCAGCTATTGAGCGAAGTGAGTAATCGGTGATTTGACTACCCACGCAAATCCAATGCACAAAATGATAAAAATCACCGCGGCATCGGGCTGAGGGTAATCTTCCACCTGAAAAATCGAAGCCGACCAAAGGTGATTCCAGACATGGCTATGATGGCAGACGATCCTTAACGAACAAATTTCATAGTTGTGGGTCGGTCAACCAATCGGAAAACCAATGTAGAGGCCAAAACCAAAAACATTTGCAATATTTCCAAGAGCAAAAAGAGGTCGGATTCCAGGCCCAAGGCCCACAAAAACCCAAACCTTGCCCCAGGCCCGGATCCAGATCCGCCCCGACCTAGGTTCCAACCGAATCACCGTCGCCTGAATAAGTCGGAAAACCACAACACAAACCCGGCCTCCCTCCCTCTTTCGACTCCGACCTAGGTTCCAACCGATCTGCACATGCCAAAACGTTGCCACATATCCCATCAAAGTAGAGATGATTGTTGAAACAAATCAACGAGAACCAGTCTCGAGTCCCACAAAAACCCATAATCGAAACCGGTCGCCGAAATAACCATGTCCCAACCACCTTCATAGCAAACAACCACCACTCCAATAAACGCCCTCTAGCCGCCGGTGCAGATCTCTCCCACAAATTTGCTTTGAGGCGTGCTCGACTAAGCTGGAGACGATCAACACTCGAAACCGATTTGAACCCATGCCACCACTCAACACAAACTCTTTTCCACCCCAACCACCATGAACGAGAAGAGAACAACATATTTCCGGTCGCCGAGAAGCATGCTTGTCGTGACGGATAGGGAGGCAAGACCGAAGCCATGCACACAGGTGACGCCGTCGAGGACGATGCCAGAGATGTGCTCCATTAAAAATGACGAAAGGTATAGAGAGGCCGTAAGCGGCGCTCTCCCAACTCTAGCATAGCGCTGCCAGTTAGAGCTTAGATAACTTTTGATGATGAGTTGATGACACACAGTCGAGTTTGCATTTGAGTGTCCTTAATTGGATCAACTCTATCATGGCAAAGCCTTTTCATAGCATTTAACTTACTCTAACTTCACTGATAGTTACAAAACTACAACATCAACTTTGTTACAATCAGAGTTGATTGAAGCAATGGATCACATATAGAGCTCAACTCAAAAAAGCTTCAATTCAAGGTGAAACAATGTCAAACTAATTCAAGGTACTATGCACATAATTGGACAACTACAGTGCATCTCAACTTTTCAATAGTCGGTTGTTTATGATTTCGCTTAATCTTTAATTATATTCATGAGTTGATGATATTGTTTTGCAGTCTTTACATATTGTATCGGTCTCTATTATAACACATTTTAATTAAAACTTATTGTTCTTTAATTAATTTTTGTAGTTATCCATACAGTAAAAACAAGCACCAAAAGCCAAAAAAACAATGGATCACTAACACAAATGTACTAACCCAAGATCCAATCTAGGTTTCTTCTAACATGAATGAAGCTGTCATCTTTAAATGAAAGAATTTAGTTTCTACCTACTCATTCATACACTCCCACACCCCCCCCCCCCCCCCCCCCCCCCAAATGCCCAGAACTGTGAAGGTCGCAACCAAAAATTGAAAACACAAAGGCACAAATGAAGAGTGACAGTCATCTAATCCAGTTAGATACGTTGTCGGTTACCCTTTTAACCCTTTTCCTAACTTTTACAGAGTCGTGCCGTCGTGGCCACACTCCTCATTCTTCCCCAGATAAAGTGGTGCGCTGTAATTTCGTAAATCTTGCACAAATTGGGGGGCCAAAAAAACAAACTTGTACCAGTTTCCAAAGAATCGAGCGCCATTTATACTGCCTCTTGTCCTTTGCTGTATGTTTTTGAATTTCAAATCTCGAACGGCTCTCACTTCATCTCTGAACCACTACCAACACAGCACCCCACTTATCCCACAAAACTAAGCCAACCACATCCCACGTTGGAGTCTGTTGTGTTTTCTAAACCACAGTCACTCTCTTCTCCTTCAGTTTCATGCTCTAACTTCTCACAAAGATTTGAGCTATCTGTTTCTGATTCTTACAAATATGGGTGCTTCAGGCAAATGGGTGAAGTCCCTTATAGGTTTCAAAAAACCCGACAAAGATGACCAAGTAAAGCTCGCATCTTTCATCTCCTTAGATTTGCTTAGACCAGTTTCACTGTGCTAGAACTTTCCCTGACTCTCTTTTGTTTTTTGGTTGTAGGAAAAGGTAGCTGGGAAGAATAAGAAGTGGAAGCTATGGAGGAATTCGTCAGGGGATTTTGGGTCTTCTTGGAAAGGATTCAAAGGGAGTCACAGAGCTGCTTCTGAAGGGTCTGATTCGCCGAGAAGGGCTGAAGCGTACACTGCTGCAGTGGCTACAGTGGTTCGAGCTCACCCTAGAGATTTCAGAGTTGTCAGGCAAGAATGGGCTGCTATCAGAATCCAAACCGCTTTCCGAGGCTTCCTGGTAATCTAACTGTTCTGCTTTTCTTCCCATTGTTTACTTCATTATCATAGTGTAGAAATCTAAACCATAAACAATAGATCTAGATTGATGTGTCTGGAATCGGATTTAGGCTAGTTGGTGTAAGAAAGTTTAGATCTTTGTTGCAAAAATCGGTGTTTATGATCTTATAAATTGGAAAGCAGAGTACTCTGTTCTGTTCTGTTGTTGATGAAATGGCCAATTACAGATTTGGGGTCTAAAGTTTGAAACTTAGTAACTGATTTGCAGGCAAGGAGGGCTTCGAAGGCGTTGAGAGGGATTGTGAGGCTTCAAGCTCTGGTTCGGGGAAGACAAGTGAGGAAGCAAGCGGCTGTAACACTGAGGTGCATGCAGGCTCTAGTTCGAGTTCAGGCACGTGTGAGGGCTCGCCGCGTGCGAATGTCCATTGAAGGCCAAGCTGTACAGAACATGCTCAATGAGCGCCGCACCCAAGCTGATCTCTTAAAAGAAGCTGAGGTACTTTAAAACTCTTACACTTTGCTTCGGTTTATAATGTGAAAGAACAAATCTTTAGGGTGTTTATTGTTGTTCGTTTATTGATGAAGTCGTGGAATTTGAAAATGCAGGAAGGGTGGTGTGATAGCAAGGGAACTATAGATGATGTTAAAGCAAAGATTCAAATGAGGCAAGAAGGAGCCTTCAAAAGGGAGAGAGCAATTGCCTACTCTCTCGCTCAAAAGGTACTGTCAATTAATGAAGCCTAATAATGTTGATACTTTTTTTTTGGTCATGTTACTGCTTATATAAGCAAAGATTGAGTTTCAATTTTTGTTTTCTCAGCAATGGAGATCAACCCCAGATTCGAATTCATGCATCAATTCCTCAGTTTACTCTCTCAATAAGAACAACGAATTCGACAGGAACAGCTGGGGATGGAGTTGGTTAGAGCGCTGGATGTCAGCTAAGCCATGGGAGACTAGGTTGATGGAACAATCCAACAGTGATCCATCTGAGTTCACACCACCTCCAAAGAAATTTGCAGACCCTTTTGTTGGCATTGGCAAACATTCGAAATCTTCAGAGCCACCATGCTCAGTCAAAGTGAGAAGGAACAATGTCACCACTAGGATATCGGCAAAGCCACCACACCTTGGGCAAGTGACTACTCGCTCTTCGTCGAGCCCAAGTTCAGAGTTTAGGTATGATGACAGCCCTGGCTCATCTTCACTTACATCCACAACACCTGTTTCAGGAAACACCGGACTGGCTTCGGATAGAACAGATGAGAGCAGTAACTTTAGGCCAAGTTACATGAACCTGACTGAGTCAACTAAGGCAAAGCAGAAAGCAGAAAGTTATCAATCTCACAGAACTCAAAGGCAATCCATGGATGAGTTTCAGTTTCTCAAGAGGTCTGGGGCATTCTCTAATGGGGATTCCAAAAGTAGTGCTGGTTCTGAACCACCATCAGTCCATTTCTCAATGCCGCTTGGCATGCCATCCCGCTTGGATAAGAACTCTATGAAATTAAGGTGAAAGGGATACTTGATCATATGATTAGTTGGACTTTGCTTGAGAAAGATCAACCGCTTGTTGTTCCCTGTTCCCTAATTGTGTAAGTGTTTTGTGCACCAGTAATTGATGCGTCCGTGATAATCGACCTTGATTTTGATTTGAGGTTTCATTTGTAAAAAATGTTGATTTGTTGTTATGAAACTGCACACTGCTTCCTACTTATTTCATATTTCTTATGAGATTAATAATAAAACGTGTATACAATGTTTCACCCTAGGTTTCAGAAGGATGTATCCTGCTGGAACCAGACTAATTTATAAGGGGAGCGGCTCAACAACTCTAGAAAACAACTTCTTGAGCAGCATGACATACTAAATCAACACTTGCATCTCTCAACAACTTTGCTTTTGATTTGTAGAACAGTAGAGCTTGTGGAACTTGTAATGATCATGACTGAAAAAGTTTAATGAGTACATCATGTCCGCTTAATAATTGTAAGCTTGACACCATTCTTGAAGTTAAGAACAATGCCGAACTCAAGTTCCAGAGGTGTCTCCATGTTTGGAGAGTGCCTGAATACATATTTCCGGTATAAATGTATCAGTGAGAGCTTTAGTTCTTGTAGAGAAAACTTCTGACCAATGCATGCTCTAGGCCCTATTCCAAATGGTATGAAAGCATAAGGATGCCTTTGTTTCTCTTCTTTGCCATTCGGATCAAACCTCTCTGGCTTGAACTTCTCTGGCTCAGGGAAGTTCTTTGGATCTTTCGCTAAAACTCCGAGAGCTAACCAGACCCAAGTCCCCTGCTCAAAACAAATATCTCATTAGGTTACATACAGTGATTCAAACCGGTATGAAGAGGTCCTTAGTTAAACAGCAGTGTACCTTTGGTAGAAGATAACCTCCTACTTCTACTTCTCTTGACGTTTCTCTTGCAACTAGTGGAGAATCCAAGTAAAACCTCATTGCCTCTTTAATAACCTGCCAAATTTGTATAGACATATCAAGTAAGAAAAACATCAAACAAATGACAACTTGATTAGCTCTTGTTTCATGCTACTTGCCTGTTCAAGATAAGGGAATTTGTGCTGAAGATCATGAGCTGTTGGGATCTGATCATGTGGACCATATCCATCGATTTCTGCTAGCAACTTGCTTTCCACTTCCGGGTGTCCAGAAATCAAGTAAACAGCTGAGCACAATGTAAAAGATGTGGTGGCCGACCCAGCAAGCAAATGTTCATAAGTGACCGCACTAATGTAGTCTGGAGTGAACACACTCTTTGCTACCCCCTCTGACTCCCTTGCATTCATTATGAGTGACAAGAAATTCTTGGTACCTCGATCGCTATCTTTCATTCTCCTCATTACAATCTGATCAAGCCGACCTGCCAATTTCTGGTTAGTCCGGTCTACTTTCCAGTCCATAGTGCCCGGAATTCTCTTCATGATTTGTCTAAATGGCTCTTGTATTATGGGGACAAGTAGTCCCAATATGATTGATAAGGAACCCGATAAGTCCATCTTAAGCTGAGTTGTGGAATAGATGTGTTGGTTGATAAAGTCTGAAACTTCATCATCATTCTTGTCTTCACCATTATCAACCTTGTTGATTGAATCACTAATAGACTGTGGTTTTGAAAGGCCAAAGTCGACACCAAAGGCAGCTTGTCCAATAACATCAGTGGCCAATCTGAGTGAGAGGTTTGAGAAGGTAATGTCTTCCTTGTTGGAAGAGTCATCAAGGTTTTGAGTTGCAGATTCAATATATGATTGCATGGTGGGAACAAGGCTGGCAAGGTATGAAGGTTGATACACTGATAAAATGGTGTTTCTCATGGCTGACCATCTTGTATCCCTGAATCATTTAGGCTCAAAATCAATCTCAGTAAAAAAAAAATGTTATTAACTTTAGCTGATATTCTCCACATCATACATGAAAATAACATTACCTAGTGAAAAAGAGACCCTTTCGGTGAAGAGGTGAGGCTGAGATTGGAGATGGTATGCTTCTGTTTGGAATGTCTTTGAATTTTTTGATTCCAACTTCTCTACAAAGTTCTGCATCTGCTACAATTATAAGTGGCTGTCTTCCCATATGAAACCTGCCCAATATTAATCAACAAATTTACCTGACATGACTAAAGTTTGAAGTCAACTACAAGATCAAATGTGTAATCAACACCACAAATTCATAATCAACAGAACAAAATAACCACAATCTAAGAGTGCAGTTAAGATTTCTCACAAACAGTTAAATTTCTGCTTCAAACAACAAGCTGATATAGCTAGTTGCTACTTGCTACATCCAGAAACACATACTAACCTGAAGATAGGGCCATATTGCTTGGCAAGAACTGAGAACAAATCAGGACCATGCTTAGCCAGCAAGGGAAGGTGTCCTAGAAAAGGGATAGTTCGTGGGCCAGGAACCCTTCTCACTCCCCAGTATGGCGCATACAAGTATCCCAAGACTCCAGCCAATACTGCCAGCACTGTGAAGTGGTTGACACCAGAGAACCATTGGTAATCAAAAACTCCATCCCCATCAATTTGTGAAAGCTGTCTTCCTTTAGTTCTCTGAGTGAGAAAGAAAGAGAGAAAAGTATACCTGATCTAACAAACTTAGGTTTGGTTTAATATATAGCTGATGGAGTAAGTGGCTGGGTCTCACTGCTCACTAGGCAACTTGAACAAGGTTACTGGGTCCTTTGTCTCTGCAAATGATTTTATTCCTGAAATTTTTGCACCATGTTGTGGTGGTGATGAAAGCATGACATTTCCTGTCGACCAGGACACTATGTTTGCTTTCATGCTTTCAAAATTCAACTGTGTTTTGGAGTATCAAAATTTTAGAGTCTACAAGTGTTCATTACTGCAGAGCATCATAGAAAGCATTAGAATATGGCACAATGGAGCTGTGTTAGCTAGTACAAGGAACCAAAACGAGGTTGGGTTTTCATCCGTTAATCTACTCTTGTCTTTTTTTTATTGAATGCGACCCTTGTATAGAGCAATGGGGTTTTCAAATATTCTAATCCTTCGTTTGTATGCCTGTCATTTTCTTATTTTCACTCGTTTGTCACCACTCCAGTTGAGATAGATGAGCATCTATTTCTTTCTTCTGCTATCAACAATGGTTTCGATTCCTTCCTGCGTTTGTCTTCACATAGTCAAATTCTGAAGCATATAAGATTGCCGATTAATCATGTTTCTTTTTGGCTGCAAGATGAGTGAGAGAATGACCCCTACCACTTATGCACTTAGGCATTAAAAAAGAAGAAGAGAAAAACATCAATAGTGAGGGCTAGACTAAAACCTCTCACAACAAAATAACAACAAAATAAAATTAGAAAAAAAAATTATGTTTGCCGATTAATTCCTATTTATTCTGCATAAGGCAATTTACTAGTATATAATTTTGTTTTTCTGTCCGTCAATCTGTCATACCCGTGGCCTTTGTTCTGCACAGGATTTTTCTGTCAATTTCGGTTGTTTTGGAGAGCAGGAGTACAGCCATTCAAACCCAACGAAGGTCCAATGCCCTGAAAATTAGTTACATGAGAAAACAAAGTATTTATGATGAATATGCTTAGCAGAAATAGATCCAGAGGTTGTCTGCGAATATAGAAATGTCTGTAATGTTACTCAAATTGCCAGTTCTAGTATTGATATATCGAAACTTCTTCAAGATGAAAGGGAATTCTATTTGATCAGAAGAGTTTTACATTAAGCCAAGACTTAACAATTACACACCAGCTTTAAGAGTACATGACACGCAATTTACCTAATTGTGAACTTTAGAATGAAACTACCTAGTACTCATTTTCCATAGACACAGTTTTTATGTACTCATATCAACCTAGTTAACTGCTATCAACAGCACTACATGAATGAATAAATGTGATACAGACTGATTGAACTCCAGTGTGAAGCTAGAGCAAAGTATGAGTTCAACTATGAGTTCAACGACCCTTCCTTACTCGACTCCATAGGCTTTATCTCCTGCAAAACACCAAAGAAGAAGAAACTAAATCAAAACAGAACTGATTAGAATCAGAAGTACCAACAATGTTTAAAAAAACTAAATCATGATTGCAAAAGGATATAAAAAAACAGCAACTGTTATCGGCCCCATTGCAACATTCACCATTCCCTGCTGCATCAGAAATCATACCTTATTTCTCACTCACATCAAAGAGCACACAGACTAACTAAAATCAAAACCAATTAAAGCATATACCAAATATGATGAGCAAGGAATGGTGTTCCAGGGATCAATTCATCAGAACACAACATCTTCATCAATGAGTCACCGATATCTGACTATCCTCCCTAAGGATTGTGCTTGATCAGATAATCCATTTGATCAACAAGGTCTTGCAAGTCCTCACCCCATTCTGAAGGATCAGCAACAAGATCCTCCACCTCCACATCGATTTCAGAATCATTCCCCACCACAACCTCTTCCTCTGGATTTCCACCAATGAGCTCTTCACTCCACAAGTCCTCCCAATTCGTATCATTCACAGTGCCCAAGTTGCCACCACTACTTGTGGGTATTGAAGTTAGATTAGAGCCCTTGAGATCACTGCTTGATTCATTGTCCAAAGCAGCAGCTGCGAAAAGTGACTCAAAATCTGACTCCATGGTTGGAAACTCTCCCTGATCCTGACTTCCTGACCTGGCCAAAACATGGGCTGAAGGCACCTCTTGCAAATTCTCCAGACTCGGGCTGGCAGCTAATCTTCGCTTTCGACCAATTTCAACACCAATCAACTCTCTTTTCTGAGCAAAGTTTTGGATAAAAGATCGGTTCTTGAGTGCTTTTGCAAGGAAATTCATAATCTGTTGTTGTTTCCTCTCAGTCGTCTGCAACCGATCCTCCATTGCAATGACCAGCTCCTTTGAATTCTGTTGTTGCTGCCTCAATCTCACTATTTCAGTCATCAACACATTTCTGTCTCTCTTCAGTCTTTCAAGCTCAGTCTCTAGCCCATACTGTCCCAATTCAACACAAGCCCCTCCTACACCTTCATGCATATTCTGCGACACATGCCTCCTCCTCTTGATGGTCTTCAACAAATGCCTCTGCCCTCCAAGAAACCCTTCATTCGCGAACTCCCATCGATCCGGATCAACCTTTCTGAAACCCTGCAATTGAAAATTCAGTTCAGCAACCCTTGTAAATTAACTAATCAATAATCTAATCAGCAAATGTAACAAAGAATATGGAACACAAACCCAATATAGCATTATATCAAACACCATCTAAGCAATCCTAAGTCCTAACAATGAAACCCAAAATTAACCACTATAGACTAATCAATTAGCAAACAACTTAAAGTTAAAATATTTCAAGCAGCCCAAAATACAAAAGGGTACTATTACTTCATTCAAATTCAAGATACCCAGGTATGATTCTGCAACAAAAACATGAAGAAAAATTGTGGAATTGGTACTTACATATGTATTAAGCTGGCGAATGAAGCTCGAGAAATTATTGTGCTTGAAGTAGCGAGGAAGAAGAGTGGATGAGAACTGATGAGAGTCCCAAACAATGAAGCTGTTGCGAGCTCTGCTCCAGGAAACAATGGGGTCAGTAGAAGGGTCCTCCACCATTTCAAAAGTCTTTGAAAGAAATGGTGGCGGACCCAAATCGTGTAAGCCCTCCATCGGTCGCGGTGATAAGCTTGAAGAAGATGAAGACGATGAACCAACTGTGCCTGTTATAGTTTCTTCTTCTTTCACTATCACTGTCTCCATTGTTTCACCTTAAAAGATGAGTTTCAAGACTTGGGTGTTGCTAATTTTGATGAGATTGAAGGTGTTTGGTAGCTTAATCTGAGGTCTGAGTGAGTTTAAGAGTTGGGTTTGTAGTGAAAGCTGGGATCTTTAGTGAGATGGTTTGTTTGTGATGTGGAGGAGAGATTATATGAAGTGTTTTTAAGGCGGTGGAGAAAGTTCTACAGAGAACAGGGGTATGGGGTTGGATTGTTTCTCCAGATTGTAAGAAGTTTCTCCCAATAACACGTGGCAAACATCTCAAGGCTCTAGAACCTTCTCATCGTTCTGGATTTCTGGGCTAACAATATAGCCCAAGAAACTCTGTCACTCACAATCCTGAATCCAGTGATGAAGATAGAGTTAGAAAATAGAGGATTAGCCTCATCCGACTCACTCCCTATTCAAGCTTATTGCAAAAGAGAAAAAATGAGAAAAAATATATTACAAGAATGAGGATGGGGCATGAAACTAAAATGGGCAATGATAAAAAGGTTTTTTTTGTGTCATAGAGTATCATAACCAACCGATTTTGACTTGTTATAAAAGGTTAAAACAAACTAATACAGTTAACTTTTCATTAAGTCTCTATATATCTTAAATTTTCATTAGAAATATGTATAATTCAGATGAGCAAAATGATTATTGAGACTGTCTACAACTATCATAAGAAACAACAACTTTTGTCATAAAAAAATATCACAAAAAATGTTGAAAATGTTGCAAGTCGTAAGACACATTTAACATAAGACACATATACTGTTTTCATTAGAAATGTTTATCATTGAAATGAGCTAAATCATAAGAAAATAGACTTTTTGGAAATCAAAATTGTTCTTGAGATTGAGTCTTTAATTGAAGGTGAAAGTTACAAAGTCTACGTTTAACATAAGACACAACCACTATTTTCATGAGAAATGTCTACCATTTAAATAAGCAAAATCACAAAAACGTAGACTTTCTGGAAATCAAAATTGTTCTTGAAATTGAATCAATAATTTAAGGTGAAAGTTGCAAGGTCTACATTTAACATAAGACACAACTACTATTTTCATGAGAAATGTCTACCATTTGGATGAGCAAAATCACAAAAAAAGTAGAATTTCTAGAAATCAAAATTGTTCTTGAGATTAAATCAATAATTGAAGGTGAAAGTTGCAAAGTCTACAATTAACATAAGACACAACTACTATTTTCATGTGAAATGTCTACAGTTTTTCATGAGAAATGTCTACCATTTAGATGAGCAAAATCACAAAAAATATTTTCATGAGAAATGTCTACCATTTAAATAAGCAAAATCACAAAAACGTAGACTTTCTGGAAATCAAAATTGTTCTTGAAATTGAATCAATAATTGAAGGTGAAAGTTGCAAGGTCTACATTTAACATAAGACACAACTACTATTTTCATGAGAAATGTCTACCATTTGGATGAGCAAAATCACAAAAAAAGTAGAATTTCTAGAAATCAAAATTGTTCTTGAGATTAAATCAATAATTGAAGGTGAAAGTTGCAAAGTCTACAATTAACATAAGACACAACTACTATTTTCATGTGAAATGTCTACAGTTTTTCATGAGAAATGTCTACCATTTAGATGAGCAAAATCACAAAAAATTAGACTTTCTGGAAATCAAAATTGTTCTTGAAATTAAATCAATAATTGAAGATGAAAGTTGCAAAGTCTACATTTAACATAAGACACATTAATTATTTTCATGAGAAATGTCTACCATTTAGATGAGCAAAATTACAAAAAGTAGACTTTCTGGAAATCAAAATTGTTCTTGAGATTGAATCAATAATTGAAGGTGAAAGTTGCAAAGTCTACATTTAACATAAGACACATTAACTATTTTCATGAGAAATGTTTACCATTTAGATGAGCAACATCACAAAAAAGTAGATTTTCTGAAAATCAAAATTGTTCTTGAGATTGAATCAATAATTGAAGGTGAAAGTTACAAAGTCTACATTTAACATAAGACACAACTACTATTTTCATGAGAAATGTCTATTATTTAGATGAGCAAAATCACAAAAAAATAGACTTTCTGAAAATCAAAATTGTGCTTGAGATTGAATCAATAATTGAAGGTGAAAGTTGCAAAAACTACATTTAACATAAGACATAACTACTATTTTCATGAGAAATGTCTACCATTTAGATGAGAAAAATCACATAAATGTAGACTTTCTGGAAATAAAAATGGTTCTTAAGATTGAATTAACCGAAAATAAAATTTGCAAGTCTACATTTAACATAATACACAATTACTATTTTAATCAATAATTGAGATTGAATCAATAATTGAATGTGAAAGTTGCAAAGACTACATTTAACATAAGACATAACTATAATTTTCATGAGAAATGTCTACCATTTAGATAAGAAAAATCACATAAATGTAGACTTTCTGGAAATAAAAATGGTTCTTAAGATTGAACCAACCGAAAATAAAATTTGCAAGTCTACATTTAACATAAGACACAATTACTATTTTTATGAGAAATGTTTACCATTTAGATGAGAAAAATAACATAAATGTAGACTTTCTGGAAATAAAAATGGTTCTTAAGATTGAACAATTACATTTAACATAAGACACAATTACTATTTTCATAAGAAATGTCTACCATTAGATGAGAAAAATCACATAAATCTCATAAATCTGTGTGAGGTGTGCTAAAGAACAATTTCAGCGTCGGAACATTACCGATTTCGACCAATTATTCGACAACAACCAAATATGATTCTTCGACAACTCCGAGCCTGATCCCGTCCTTTATTTTTCGCCGCCAACAACTTGGCCAGGATGAAGATTATGGTCCTCACGTCTGGTCTAGATGCAGGGGAGAGAGAGAGAGAGGAGAGATGACGAAACTTAGAATGATAAAAAAGTTCTATTATATGTCCAACTAAAATTCTAAAAAAATAAAGGGCATATAACACTTTCTAGATAGAGAGTGGCATTGATACAAGTCTCACCATGGGTTTGTGAGTTTCTTAATGCTTTATGTAATTTGCATTTGTAATTCTTGCTTATAGTAGCATTATATCTCTATAATCTTGCTTAGTGATAATGATCAATGCATTTATAAGCTTGCTGATCAGTTTCATTTTTTGATGGTTTCCAACTTTACTTTGATTTTGATGACATTATGAAGTTGGGTTCACCCCATTAAACTTAAGAACAGAAGTTTTTTTATAGTATTCTGAACTAGGTTCATTCCATAAAGTTGGGTTCACTTCATAAGAACCTGAAGGCTTTGACAATGAAGCTTATGTAGTTAAGCACACATAAGGAACTTCTTCAGCAATTTGTCATCATGATGTTATAACTGATTCACAAATCTCATTGTACTTATTAGCCATGTTGTTGCATTTTTACTTAAACAAAGAGGTTTGACAAATTAGCAAAAAGGAGCTTAAATCAAATAGGATGCTGCTCCGGGTTTTTTTGATATGATGCAGAGAAAGTGGGGTTAGCACCACTTTAGTCTATGATGTACTTTATTTTTTGGTTTGGTAAACTATTATTATTGTATTAAGTATCCACTGAAATCATATGAATGAAGGTGAAAATGTCTTATTTCTTTATTACGTTTTCTAGATTATACTCTTCATTGAATAATAACATCGTAGTTACATAGCCAGATTACACTCTTATTTCTTTATTACGTTTTCCATATTACACTTTTAATTTATGTAACTATCTATCTATGTAATTATTCACCTATGTAACTATGCATGTAACTAACCAACTATCCATGTACTATGTATGTAACTATCCATCTATGTAACCACTCATGTAACTATACATATAACTATCCATCTATGTAACTACCCATGTAATTATGCATGCAACTATTCATGTAATCATATAACTATCCATCTATGTATCTATGCATGTAACTATTCATGTAACTATCCATCTATGTAACTATGTATGTAACTATTCATGTAACTATCAATGTAATTATCCATCTATGTAACTTATGCATGTAACTGCTTCTACTTGTCTCGTCCCGAGGTCACGAGCCGGAAAGGGGTTGCGAGTCGAGGAGAGGTAGAATCCTTTGGTCCTGCACTTGGTACCTGCACAAGTAACATCATCAGGAAGTCGGGATTGGGGTGGCCCAGTCTTCGACTCTCCGATGCTTAAGTCAGCTTTTGGGCTACTTGCGTGTACGGGAGTGCTGGAAGAGAGTTGTGTCTTACCTTTTATGGGAGTTTGTGCCTGTTTTATAGGCCAAAGTTAGGCATTGTGGCCTCAGTCTCCGATGTGGGATTATTTGTTACCCTTTGCAGTGTCTTTCCTTTTGAGGGTGTTTTGTTGCTAGAATGATTTTGGCAAGCGGGTTGTTACCGGCCCTTCACTCATTGGATACCCGTGAATGGTTCACCAGAGCTATCTCGCCTGGAATAATCTTCGGTGACCGGGTAATTGCGCCTTATTCTCGGCTCAGCCAAGTATTTTGGCTATGTACTAACAGTAACTATCCATCTATGTAACTACCCATGTAACTATCAATCTATGTAACTATCCATCTATGTAACTATGCATGTAACAATGTAACTATATAAGTAACTATACGTGTAACTATCCATTTATGTAACTATGCATCTATGTAACTACTCATGTAATTGGCAATGTAACTATCATTTATATTCCATGACTATTTTGTTGATATTTGCAACGTGTCGCTACACCATGACGGGGCATTCCGATGTAACTGTTAAACACCAATTACCCAACCAAGAAGTGGATGATGTCAATGAATTTTAACAATACATAGAACTTAACAAGGTTTGCAAGGGACACAAAACTTCTTTGAAAATGTGAGAGGGTGTACATGCAATACATCAAAAGCAATTCTATATGAGGAAGCTACTTGCCCTGTAATTAATCTACAAGCACTAGCACTATTGTGTTGGCCGAACACTTTGCTTTAGATTTGGGCTGGATAACGAACAACAACCCCAAGACTCGGGCTTTGAATTTTGGGCTGAAACAGAAGAAGCTAGCAGATTGAGGACTAGCAAAGTAAAGTCCAAAACTGAGTGCAGCAAACAAGCAGGAAATGAAGAGGATGAGGCAAATCGCAATTGATGTGTAGAAATGAAGGAATGACAGATCGAGTTGAAAGAATTGTGGAGTAGAATCCAAAATACATAATCAAAACAAAGACCAAATAATGCATATGATCACGTGTTATGACATATATATGAAATCAAACTTGCAGAATTCCAAGTTCCAACCCTAAGCAAATTGGTATTATCTTAGTCTTCAATCCATGAGTGTTACGCGTGATTCTAAGCAATTGGTTCTAGTTTGGATGGTGGTAAAGACCAAATCGAGTAAAGTAAAGAATTTTGAGGCTGGGATTTGACAGAGAAGAGACGTGTGTTTGGTTATATATGTTGCATAAGGGGATCGATGAATTATGAGCCGCTAATAGTGATTCTTAGCATCATAAACAATATGAAGCAACACCATTTCCAGTCTAATTGGTGCTGAAGACGATCGAGAGCTAATTAAGCTTTTGGGGGCCCCCACCAATGGTGGCGACAACATACTCAACATTACTCGGCCCTAGCTAGCTAGCTAGCTTTTCAATTATATGTGAGAGAGAGAGAGATGTGTCGTCATGGCTTTTCTAATAAGTTATAACACACAAAGCTAAGAGCCGCGAGAAGCTAATTCTGCTGCCCACACAGCAGCACAGCTTGGAAAACAGGCGTTGGGTCTTTGTATCTGGTCGGAGACTCCCCCACCGTCTTTTACTATGGTGTTGAGAAATAACGGGCTTACATGCCCTTATGATGATGTAAACTAGAGGAAGCACTGTGTTTCCTTTTTTTTTTAGCTTTGTTATCTCCTCTCACTACCACTGTTTGGTTTGTGCCGGAGATCATTTGTTTCTTTTGAGTTGTGTTTTGTCTTTTGGGCTTTTTGCCTCCTTATTGAATTATTCAGCTTGTCAAAAAAAAAAGGCACTGACTACTGAGGAGGAGGAGGAGGAGGAGGAGGAGGAAGAAGGTAACCTCATTCTGTTGTCCACTGTTAGTATTCTACTTGATTTCTGGGTCAGCAATCATGCTTTTGTGTTAGATAAAGCTCGACCCAAAACCCTTTTGTATACTTAACCTAAGTCGGCAAGCAATAATAAGCTAGCGTGTTACCCTTCTGCTTTCTTATGCATGCATGCATGCTGATGTCAAGAAACTATTAAAAGATGCTAGAGTGAAATAGATCGAGCAAGATATATAGTTTGTATGTTGCGTACAGATTTGATTCCCACAATCTAACTCGGCCATACTATTATGTTACCCGATGATCTTGATCCGATACCAGTAAGTGACGTGTGAATTATTGCATGCTCAGATATTATGTTGTGAAATATTATGTTGTGAACTTGTAATGGCATGATTTGAGCTTTTTCATAATTTACAAATAAGAAGTTAGATAAATTTTATTTTTTTTAAAGTATCAACGACGGTATTTTTAAAGGCTTTCCAGACCTAGAGACTAATTTGCGTCGAGAGATCATGTCAGAACGCTTCCTTCCACCTAGCCACCAAGAATAAATTAGGTTTTAACTCCAATTAACGTCAGTTGAGATTCGAACAACTGTGATGGTTAGAAATTAGATAAATTCTTATATGAGATTATGTATCCTGACTTAGTAATTAAAATGTATTATGACATCATGCACCATCCTAATTATTAACAATTAAGGCATGCACTATTCCCTTGATAATAAGCACCTAGTTTTTTCTCCATCGGTGTGCTACATAACATGGATCACTCAGAAACCATATACTATATTGTATTATATACAACATACTGAGGTAGAATATTAGAAATCGATGCGTACAAAGTAGTCAGCATTTTGGGTGACCGATCGATCACCACATTGTTTATCTCATTGAGCTCATCATACCACCCAACAACGGGAACCCATGCACCGGATTTATAGAATCAAACAGCATCAAATTAATGTATAAGAAGTTGGATACAGATACCCAAGTTCTGAAAAATAATTTTCTACAATCCAGAAATGAATTGACTAAATTATTAAAGCACGAGCCCTAGCACAGTGGGAGAGGGATCCAGAGAGAGCAGGAGAATTGACATGGAAGGAAGGAAGAGGAAGGAAGAGGAAGGTAGAGGAAGAAGGTAAAGGTAAAGGTTTTATGGTTGCTGCAAGCCTGCAATTAAGCCTTGTCTGCAAATCTGCAATGGCATTACTCAGCTGCAGTTTTTGCCGGGTAGTTCAGAACTGGGTTTATTATTTCTCTGGCGATCGGATTTAAGAGAGTTTTGCACGGCCAGTATATATTAAAGACGTTCATGCTTATCATCTGACTGATGGGTCATCATGACAGCAGCAACAACCAAAGCAATTCTCTGAACCATGCATGCAGTACGTCGATCTGTGTTGCTGATGCTGAACATGACGAGGCTCTTGCTCGTTGTAAGGGTTACAGAATTGACCTAGTGCCATCACTGCCATGCTAAAATCTCTATCGACCTCTCTATCGGATCGAGAAGAAGCACATCTGTATTAATTCTTTTTCTTCTGATGCACGTCTTCGATCGTAGTCTGCACTGTGCTGTCTGTGCGTCCTTGTTTATGATCGATGAGTTATTTCTCTGGTTTATATTATACAAGGCCATGCATGATGCATTTCTTTGTTTATTTTGCCAGTAATGTTGCGTCACTCTCGTATTACAGAAAGTTTGGTCAGAACTTTTCCACTCGACATTCTAGAAAAAAATAATTCTGTTTTCAGAATTATTAATCCGGCCTGTGCGTCACGATCAGAATTATTTATTTATTTTTTGCGAAAATATTAAATTTGAACTTCAAACGTAATGAACATGAAGAGCAATAGAAAGGGTGAGTTGACTTTGAAAATTCGAACAAATTATAGGGAAGATATTGAGCACACCATTGCACCAAATTGAGAAAAACCAGAATAAGTTTCAACATCTGGTTGCCAAAGGAATGCTCTCACAAGTCGCATCAAGAAACTAGTCCAGAATATGTAAGACATCTGTCATCATATGTCAAAACCTCATATATGGCTTATTATCACCCCCCATCGTAAGCCATCTCACGTTTATTAAAAATACAAATTTGCCCGTAGGGCAATAGTAGTCTCAAGCCATATATGGCTTACAACTTGGTAAGGTAAAACAGGTTTGTCTCTCGTATGGCATAACTATTGCATATGTCTCTGATTGTGTGACACATAAAGACTTTTAAATGGGTAAATGGTCATTACATGATCATTTAGTTACTTCTTCAATCAATAATAGTCACACATTTTGTAATGTATGCTATACCATATATTATACTAGAATTTTTTCAGTAAAACAACTTTTATCTATTATTAATCATTCTTTTGCTTTATCTTTGCCCTTCTACATTCAAGTTATTTTGTTTTATTCAGTTTTGCCTTTTGGTATTTACCTTATGGTGGGAACTAATATGCACAAGCCATAAATATTCAATAGGATATTCCTTTCAAGTAAGCCATATATGGCCATATAGCTTATCAATTTTACCTTACCATGGCAGATGTTCGATTTCACTCACGTATAAATGTTATTCATGTTATAAATATTATAGTCTAGCTGACTACGTAATTACTCATTAGTTATGTACTCTGATGTAAACCATATATCTATATAAGGAGCCTAATAAGAATGAATGAGAACACTTTACATCCTCCCAACTATTCTTCTCTTCTTATTTTCTTTACTTTATAACACGTTATCTGCATGATTCTACCTTTAAGTTGATAATGATCAAACCCTAGAAATTCTTCTTCTTTTTTTTGTCGTTCACCTTTGCCCAATTTTTTTTAACAACTCGAGGATGATCTATGATGTTCTTGGTGCAACATTCATTGTTTTTTTTTTCCCAAGATCATGATCTATGAGTTTCATTGTTCTATTGCTATGGTTATGTAATTATGCCAATAAATTGGTTTGGTCTGCATATATATGAGAATGTGTTCCTAACATGTCGATTAAAGGATGGCTAGCTAAGCTACTGCATGGGTTGCATATCAAATCGTTTGATTTGGTTAAATTTAGGCTTCAAGAGAGCAAACAAAAGCAAGCCTTTTCATATGGATTTTTCAATCCAGGTATGTATTTATTAATTTAACTATCTGGATCTAATACAATCATGATACATTTCAATTTCATGGTGTTTTGGCCACGATCCTCAGCGTGCGGAGTGGAGATGAATAGCGAACAAAGAGAAATGGGAGTGTTGCGGGTGTGCCACCTCGCGGACGAGGAAAAAGTTGTATGCGAGCTTGACTTCTTGATCAGGCGAAAGAGGGTTTCCAGGTGCCACTTCAGATGAAAAATTTACGAGCACAAGGTGGTCGATACTCACGGCGGCGCGAGCAGAGCAACTATAGGGAAGATTCAGAGGAATCGAGGTGAGTCCAGGAGGGCTCTGTAACTAAAGCCGCGGTGCACTTAGTTAGGTTTAGGGTTTCGAGGTAGCTCGAAGGGAATTGAGTTGCAGTTGGTTTGTAGTTGTTTTATTGTGTTGAGAGAGAGAGAGGTTCACTTCAACGGGGAAGCGGAAACAAAGCTCCGGGGAGCGTCTGGAGGTTTCAACTGGGTTGAAGATTGTATTGTATTTTGTTTGAATAAGTTGTGTGTCGAGAGTGTTTTCTGTAAACATTCGAGCATTTTATATAGTGGGAGCCCGACTTCTGCAAGAAGAAAGAATAATCAGAATCCAAGTCGGACTCTGCAACGTGAAGCATAAAGACACTATTCTACCCATGCAGACCAATCTTCATGTAACACATGTCCAGTTCGCACACTTCACATAGGACATTGCTATCGTGTTCCTCAATTATAGACTTCCATGCAAATTGGACTTAGGCGCAATCTTATCCCGCGAGGTGTCACAGTCAATGTAGAAAACTAATAACTCGCGTGGACCGCGAACTCAAGCAATCCCACGAGCTCCTGAAGCTCGATTCTACCTCGCGGGCTATTGCAGCTCGGGGGCAAAAAAAAGTTTTTTATATTAAAAGGGCCACAAGGATTGGCCCAAAGCATATCAAAAACTTGTAAAAATCTTCAACGATTATTGTCATGCGCGCGGACTCCGCATGTGACTTACTCGCGAAGTCTCTCACGATGTATTCCACCTCACCTAAGCGATATTAACTAGCAATTCCGCGCGCGAGCTATGTTTTGAGCGCGAACTATGTGTTCCGCTCGAAGCGCGCGAGCTTTATTTTGTGCCTGAAAACGCGCGAGATCTGTAGCCCGCGCGGAGCCATTCCGCGCGTAGCCCTTGTAACTCAGCTCGCGTGGTCTTACTGGCGGGCCATTATTTATAAACTTAAAGAGACTTTGGCTCGCCGGTATGACATTGACTAAGAATTTAATTAATATTCACATAGACATTTACTGTCCAGTAAAATATTAATTTAGGCGTAAACACATAGAGTGAGTTAACATCTAGTTGTGAATTATGTTATCATAGATCGAGACCGGAAGTCTCTTGATCAAACAATGGAGGGCTTGAAGTTCCTTAAGAGTAATATCGAAATTGCAATATGAAGTTTTTGAAACCTTATGCAATTACCAAGGGTCAGAAGTTCCCTCATAGTTACACAATAATCGAAACCTGATCCCTAATTATTTGAGGACCAGAAGTTCCTCACCTTACATGGATATTAATTATACTCTTGTGTATCTAGAGAATCGAAGATTAGGAAATCAAAATTATCATATTTGATAAAGTTAACCAATCCTAAAGATCTGTGTATTTTATTAATTAATGAAACCATTTATTTACTTTTTGCTTTTTACAATTTTCTTACTTTGTTACTCAATTATTATTGTACTTATTGTTTAATTTTTTTGTTTTGTTATTCATATGGGCCAGCAGCCTTATAACTC
The DNA here is from genome assembly GCA_034370585.1 of Fragaria x ananassa. Lineage (NCBI taxonomy): Eukaryota > Viridiplantae > Streptophyta > Magnoliopsida > Rosales > Rosaceae > Fragaria > Fragaria x ananassa. Next base: position 5,474,082 of record CP139769.1, on the reverse strand, counting down.
GAACATATGAAGTTTCACTTGGGTTATTCGAGACTGAAGTTTCGAGCACTTGAATTATTTGAACCCGAAGTTTGACATACGAAATTTGAGAACCTATCTAACATTATAAATTCAAACATGAAGCTTCGATTTCACATATGATTGATGGCTCCAGAAGAGCATCCTCCTTGAATTAAGTGTCTCCAATGCGGTTCAAAATCGACTAATATAAGATATAGATTGTGCCAAATTTTCCAGTGAACTAAGGCACAAAATATCATGAACCAAAAGTTCATTAAATCAAATACATTATTTGGCATGACAAGTTATGTCATATTTTACTCATAGTGTTGTCCGGAATCAATAACAAATTTTGATAACTACTAGCCCTACTCAGAGCCGATTGTTTATTTGTCACATATTTTTGAGTTGTCACTTTAATGAGACAATCCTTCCATCATTAGAGGAAGATAGATTGTCACGCCCCGGTTCTTAAGTTATTTTACGGTTATTTATTCCGGTATTATTTTGGTCTTTTACCGTATTAATTAACCGTTTAATATTAAAGACTTTAAAGTTGACTTTTTATTCCGTTGGGGAATTTGGGAAAACTTTCTTCATGAAAGTTGTAGAGAACGTCGTTACGAGTTCGTAGACATGCTACGCGTTTAATTCGGAGTTAGCATGGTAAAGTTATGAATTTATTGGTAAAGTTTGGAGGTAGTAAAAAAGGGTTTTTTTTTAAGTGGGCTTTTAGGTGAGTTGGGCCGGGGGGCAGCCCAGGCCCGAGCCCCTTCTCTTTTTTCTTCTTCTCTTCTTCCTTTCTCTTCTTTCTTTTCTCTTCTTTCTCTTTTCTCTTTCCACCCGAGTTTTTTTCTTTCTTCCACTGCCGGAAGCTTCCAGCCGCTAGCTGCTGCCGTCTGGCCAGCCACCGGCCGCCTCTCCACCCCAGTTCGGACCCCCATCTCCTCCTCTCCCTCCCCGGCCTAGCCCCCGAGCCTCTAGCTCGCCGGAAGAGGAGAAAAAGCCGCCGGAACCGCCGACTGTTCCTTCGCCGGAGCTCCGTCCTCCGGCCACCATAGGCCGTGATTTTTGGCTCAACTTGTAGCCCTCATCAAGGTGAGTTTTCCCTCAAAAGGAATCGGTCTATTTCGATCTCGTTGTGGTGTTTTGTATAATTGGAAGTTTTAGGGATTTTTGGTTGTTTGTGTTCGATCGACATGGTTAGGCTTAGAATTTGAGTTTGTGGTAGTTAGGAATGTTGTAGAGGAGGTTGAGAGGAAGATTCTGTCAAAATTTGGTGACCATTGGAGGTCGCCGGAAAATGGCTGCCGGCCGCCGGCGCCGCCGCCGAGAAAATATTTTTTGGTGGAGAAAAATGTGAGGAGTTTAATGGAATAAGTTTTAGAATTTTTGGAAGAGTTTTGGATAGGTTTAAGATTTGTTGAAGTTTAGTATTTTTGGCGGATTATTAATTAATAATCCGGCCATTGGATTTTATTTGGTGAAAAGTGTTTTTCGAGGTTGTCGGTAAAATTTGTGGAGTTTTGAGGTTGACAGTGGATTTAAGATTTTGGAGTGTTAGGCTTGGTTGAGCGCGAAGCATATTTAATTATGCATGTTTTGCATTTAAACGTCGATGTTTCATTTAAGGTTTTATGTATATGGAACAGGACGCGAGGAGGCTCGAGCTGAGGAGACCTCCGACCGACGTCAGGCTTAGGCCTAAGTTGTGAGTGGACGTTTATTTTTAAATAATATGCATGCTATGGTTCATGATTGAACATTTCCTTTTTTGTTGGAGTTTTGACGTCAATTAATTTTGACGCTTTTATTTCTCTTGGAGAGATACCGAAAATGAGATTTTCGGTGGATATAAATATGTATTTATGAGAGAGTATGTATAGAAAATGCTAGCTAGCCATATGTGTCTGTCCACCTTAATGGCGTAGCATATAGCCGCATTAAGGCGTGACGTGAGCGTTGGACGTAAGCGTAGTAGCCCTATTTGAGTGTTTAATTCATATAGGGAGTATGGGCACATATTTATACACCGTCTGTCCACCTTGATGGCGTAGTGTAGCACCGCATTAAGGCGTGACGTGAGCGTTGGACGCGAGCGTAGTAGCCCTATATAGACCCATGAATCTATATAGGGAGTATGGACGTGTGTAAATACATACATATTTTATAGAGCCTGAGAGGCTCGATATTATGAGATGAAAGTTTTATCGCTTGCAGCATGCATTCGATTTTTCTTTAAAAATTGATTTGGGGAAATATTTATTTGTGGTCAGTTCAGTTTTGTCCACTCACTCTGACGTGTTAAATATTTTCCCCTGGGCTCTTCGTTTTTAAAATGCCCAGTCTGCAGAGTTCGCGTGAGGTCCAGCAGGAGACGTCAAGGCATAGTGACCCAGCTATCAGCTACATTTTGCCAGTAGGTTACCCGTTTAATCTACTAGGAGTTTGTTAGCTTCCGTTGTATTTTATTTTATTTTTAGTAGCTCTGAATACTATTGGAATTCTTGTTTGTATTCTGGCTACTTTTGGAGTGTAGCTGAAGATTTATTTGTTTTGGATTAAAAGGTGATTCGTAAGTTTTTAAGTTAGGGTTGTCCATTTTCGAGGGAGGTTTGCTGAGTCTTCGGTAAATTTTTCCTTGGAGGTGGTCCCCGCACGACTTACTCCGGGTTTCAGGGTGAAATTCGGGGTGGGTCGTGTCAGTTGGTATCAGAGCTCTAGGTTTCATCTTCTGTTTCCTATTCACTATCGTATTTGCCTAAGTAGCCATAGTGTCTATAGAGTGATGATCCGACCGCGGCGGTTCATCGGCAGTTTTCTGCTTTTGATACTATGTGTTATTGGGTATGTGTGATAGTTCTGTTAGTCTTATGGACAGACTACATAATATCTTCTTTCCTTGGGTACTATGCCTCCTAGGCGCCGACCCCGTGTAGCTTCCTCGATTAACGCCAGTGAGGGTGATGAGGTTAGAGGATTGGTTGATTCGATTGGGAGCATGCTGAGAGGTGTGTTCTGGATAGGGTTCAGCTCCCTCGATCTGTGAAGAAAATAGTTATTGCTGATGCAGGGGCAGTAGAGTCCAAGGGTGTCAAGGGACCCCTTGATGCTTATTCTTGGGTGGACAAGATGGAATTGGCTTTTGGGAGCACTGAACTGCCGGAAGAAAAGAAAGTGAAGATGGCAGTGACTTTTCTGGATGACTCAGCGCATCACTGGTGGATCCTTGCTAGTAGAAATCGTGGTGGTGCTCAAGACATGACTTGGGAGGAGTTAAGACGCTCTTCTTGGGTCAGTATTTCGGTCACGCTTAGCGTATCAGGATTCAGTCGGATTTCCTGAACATTAAGAAGGGGGATGATGAGGGTGTCGTCGAGTTTGAGCAGAGGTTCACTACCCTAAGCTACCATGTGCCCTATTTGATTCCTGATGAGAGGACCAGGATTGACATGTTTGTTGGAGCTCTTGGCGGGGTTTATGCAGATAAGATGGTCGGTGGCAATTACCCGACTTTTCTTGATGCGGTTACTGCAGCCATGGCCATTGAGACCAGGAGAACTTTTAGTGCACGGCCCAGAGATTTCGATGGTCCCAGCCAGGGTCCATCGAAGAAGGCCGCTTCCTCATCAGCTTCTGGATCTTCAGCGGGCAGTGGTAGTAGTGGAGGATTAGGTTCTGATTCTCGGGATAGATTTGGAGGACGTTTCAGGAGACCCTCCAGGAGCCAGTTGGGCAGGCAGTAGGCCGGTCAGTTTAGTGCTAGTGGTAGTTCCCAGTGGGGATCTTCTGGTGGTCAAGCTTTCTCTTTTGGTCAGCAGCAGTCTTCTGGATGCTTTGAGTGTGGTTGTCTGGATCATTTCAGGAGAGATTGTCCTTTTGTTGGCACAGAGGACCGCTCCTTCTCAGTAAGGCAGTCAGTTTTCAGCTAGTGGTGGTTCAGCAGCCAGGGGTGGTTCTCAGCAGGGGAGTGGTCAGCGTGGACGTCTCATGACTCGCGCTAGACTACATGCTATGACCCAGCAGGAGGGTCGTACTTCCCCAGATGTCGTCATTGGTACGTTGTTAATTTTTGGTCAACCAGCATTTGTTTTAATTGACCCTGGAGCTACGTATTCATTCATGTCTAGTAGATTCGCTCTCCATGCCAATGTGCTATCATCGTCTCTTCCAGGCGAGTGGCACATATTTCTTCCCTCTGGTGAGGTGATGAGAATAACTTGGGTGTTTAGTGGTTGTGAAGTTTTGGTGGAAAGAGCTCTTTTTGAGGCAGATTTAATCCCTTTAGATATGGTGGATTGTTTCCGAAAAGAAGTGGTGTTTCGGAGCCCGGATGGATTGGAGGTTGTGTTTCAAGGGGAAAGAGATGTGATTTCGAGTTGCCTGATTTCAGCTGTGGCTGCCAGGAGATTGTTAAGCAAAGGCTGTCAGGCATTCTTAGCTCATGTTGTGGATGCAAGTATATGAGTGATGGAAGTGGGAGACATTCCTGTAGTAACAAAATTTTCGGACGTGTTTCCCGAGAATTTGCCTGGTTCGCCTCCTGTAAGGGAGATAGATTTTCCCATTGAGTTGCTTTCTGAATCTATGCCCATCTCTCAGGCATTTTGCAGAATGACTCCAGCAGAATTGAAAGAGTTAAAGACTCAATTGCAAGAGTTAGTAGACAAGGGTTTTTATTCGGCCTAGCATGTCTCCATGGGGTGCTCCGGTGTTATTTGTTAAGAAGAAGGACGGCACCATGAGACTATGCATTGATTATAGGGAAGCTGAATCAAGTCATTGTGAAGAATAAGTACTCGTTGCCTCGCATCGATGATTTGTTCGATCAGTTGGAGGTGCCTCGGTGTTCTCAAAGATTGATTTGAGATCTGGTTATCATCAGTTGCGGATTCGGGATAGTGACATAGCCAAGACTGCTTTTCGATCACACTATGGTCATTATGAGGTTGTGGTAATGCCTTTTGGACTTACTAATGCACCCGTGGCGTTCATGGATCTCATGAATAGGGTGTTTAGTCCATATCTTGATCGTTTCGTGATCGTGTTCATAGATGATATTTTGGTATACTCAAAAAGTGAGAAGGAGCATGCCAAACATCTAAGATTGATTTTGCGGACTTTGAGGAATGCGCAGTTGTTTGCCAAGTTCGGCAAGTGCGAGTTTTGGCTAGGTAAGGTGGGTTTTTTGGGTCATATAGTTTCAGCTGAAGGTGTTAGTGTGGATCCCCAGAAGGTGGAAGCGGTGTCCAATTGGAAAAGACCCACAACTGTGACTGAGATTCATAGTTTCCGGGGGTTAGCAGGTTTCTATCGGCGATTTGTGCAAGACTTTTCGAAGATTGCAGCTCCATTATCTAGATTGACCAGAAATGGAGTTAAGTTCGAATGGTCAGATCAGTGTGAGCAAAGTTTTCAAGAATTAAATGATCGTTTAAATAGTGCTCCTGTTTTGGCACTTCCAGACGATAGTGGGGAGTATGTGGTGTTCTTGTGATGCATCTAGACGAGGTCTAGGTGGAGTGTTGATGCAGCATGATCGAGTGATTGCCTATGCTTCTAGGCAATTGAAGCCGCATGAGGTGAATTCTCCCACTCATGATTTAGAGCTTGCAGCTGTGGTTTTTACTCTCAAGTTGTGGAGACAATATCTTTATGGAGCCAAGTGTCAGATTTTTACCGATCACAAGAGTCTTCGGTATGTGTTCACACAAAGGGAGTTGAAGTTGAGGCAAAGAAGGTGGATGGAGTTGTTCAGTGTTTATGATTGCACGATAGAGTATCATCCTGGAAAAGCTAATGTGATAGCTGATGCTCTTAGTCGAAATCCTTCCATATCTTTATCTCATATAAAGATGGTTCGTGTTCCGCTTCTTTGTGAGTTGCGAGCTACAGGAGTGGATTTTTTTTCAGTAGATGACGTTGGTGCTTTGATAGCCAGTTTTCATGTGAGGCCAGTTTTGGTTGATAGAGTGCGGGAAGCACTGTTTGATGATCCTTCCATAGTTCGATTGATAAAAAGAGCAGAGAATTGAGCCGTTGCCTATTCCAGTGTGGAAGTGGGACCACATCATCATGGATTTTGTCTTCAGTTTACCTCGTACCCGTGAAGGGCATGACGGTATTTGGGTGATAGTGGATAGACTCACTAAATCTGCTCATTTCTTGCCGGTGTGAAAGAAGTTTTCGCTGGATATTTTGGCTGAGCTGCTTGCGAATGAAAAGATCAAGGTAGCCAGAGATAGACTCAAGGCTGCTTAGAGTAGGCAAAAGAGTTATGCCGATGTCCGTAGGAAGGACCTTGAGTTTCAAGTAGGTAATTGGGTATTTCTGAAACTATCTCCTTGGAAAGGGGTAGTACGTTTTGGCAAGCGTGGGAAGCTTAGTCCGAGATATATTGGGCCTTATGAGATAATAGAGCGAGTTGGCTCTCTTGCTTATCAATTAGCCTTGCCTCCAGAGTTAGCTAGGATACATAATGTGTTTCATGTATCCATGCTTCGCAAGTATATTGCCGATCTTTCTCATGTGCTGGAAGAACAGCCGATTAGTCTGCAGAAGGATTTGTCCTATGAAGAGGAACCGGTTCAGATTCTCGACCGAAAGGAGCAAGTGCTTAGGAAAAAGACAATTTCACTTGTCAAGGTGCTTTGGAGAAGTCATCAAGTAGAAGAAGCTACTTGGGAATCAGAGGAGCAAATGATGCAGCAGTATCCCTATCTCTTCGGATGACAGATACGTAAATTTCGAGGACGAAATTATTATAAGGAGGGGAGAATTGTCACGCCCCGGTTCTTAAGTTATTTTACGGTTATTTATTCCGGTATTATTTTGGTCTTTTACCGTATTAATTAACCGTTTAATATTAAAGACTTTAAAGTTGACTTTTTATTCCGTTGGGGAATTTGGGAAAACTTTCTTCATGAAAGTTGTAGAGAACGTCGTTACGAGTTCGTAGACATGCTACGCGTTTAATTCGGAGTTAGCATGGTAAAGTTATGAATTTATTGGTAAAGTTTGGAGGTAGTAAAAAAGGGTTTTTTTTTAAGTGGGCTTTTAGGTGAGTTGGGCCGGGGGGCAGCCCAGGCCCGAGCCCCTTCTCTTTTTTCTTCTTCTCTTCTTCCTTTCTCTTCTTTCTTTTCTCTTCTTTCTCTTTTCTCTTTCCACCCGAGTTTTTTTCTTTCTTCCACTGCCGGAAGCTTCCAGCCGCTAGCTGCTGCCGTCTGGCCAGCCACCGGCCGCCTCTCCACCCCAGTTCGGACCCCCATCTCCTCCTCTCCCTCCCCGGCCTAGCCCCCGAGCCTCTAGCTCGCCGGAAGAGGAGAAAAAGCCGCCGGAACCGCCGACTGTTCCTTCGCCGGAGCTCCGTCCTCCGGCCACCATAGGCCGTGATTTTTGGCTCAACTTGTAGCCCTCATCAAGGTGAGTTTTCCCTCAAAAGGAATCGGTCTATTTCGATCTCGTTGTGGTGTTTTGTATAATTGGAAGTTTTAGGGATTTTTGGTTGTTTGTGTTCGATCGACATGGTTAGGCTTAGAATTTGAGTTTGTGGTAGTTAGGAATGTTGTAGAGGAGGTTGAGAGGAAGATTCTGTCAAAATTTGGTGACCATTGGAGGTCGCCGGAAAATGGCTGCCGGCCGCCGGCGCCGCCGCCGAGAAAATATTTTTTGGTGGAGAAAAATGTGAGGAGTTTAATGGAATAAGTTTTAGAATTTTTGGAAGAGTTTTGGATAGGTTTAAGATTTGTTGAAGTTTAGTATTTTTGGCGGATTATTAATTAATAATCCGGCCATTGGATTTTATTTGGTGAAAAGTGTTTTTCGAGGTTGTCGGTAAAATTTGTGGAGTTTTGAGGTTGACAGTGGATTTAAGATTTTGGAGTGTTAGGCTTGGTTGAGCGCGAAGCATATTTAATTATGCATGTTTTGCATTTAAACGTCGATGTTTCATTTAAGGTTTTATGTATATGGAACAGGACGCGAGGAGGCTCGAGCTGAGGAGACCTCCGACCGACGTCAGGCTTAGGCCTAAGTTGTGAGTGGACGTTTATTTTTAAATAATATGCATGCTATGGTTCATGATTGAACATTTCCTTTTTTGTTGGAGTTTTGACGTCAATTAATTTTGACGCTTTTATTTCTCTTGGAGAGATACCGAAAATGAGATTTTCGGTGGATATAAATATGTATTTATGAGAGAGTATGTATAGAAAATGCTAGCTAGCCATATGTGTCTGTCCACCTTAATGGCGTAGCATATAGCCGCATTAAGGCGTGACGTGAGCGTTGGACGTAAGCGTAGTAGCCCTATTTGAGTGTTTAATTCATATAGGGAGTATGGGCACATATTTATACACCGTCTGTCCACCTTGATGGCGTAGTGTAGCACCGCATTAAGGCGTGACGTGAGCGTTGGACGCGAGCGTAGTAGCCCTATATAGACCCATGAATCTATATAGGGAGTATGGACGTGTGTAAATACATACATATTTTATAGAGCCTGAGAGGCTCGATATTATGAGATGAAAGTTTTATCGCTTGCAGCATGCATTCGATTTTTCTTTAAAAATTGATTTGGGGAAATATTTATTTGTGGTCAGTTCAGTTTTGTCCACTCACTCTGACGTGTTAAATATTTTCCCCTGGGCTCTTCGTTTTTAAAATGCCCAGTCTGCAGAGTTCGCGTGAGGTCCAGCAGGAGACGTCAAGGCATAGTGACCCAGCTATCAGCTACATTTTGCCAGTAGGTTACCCGTTTAATCTACTAGGAGTTTGTTAGCTTCCGTTGTATTTTATTTTATTTTTAGTAGCTCTGAATACTATTGGAATTCTTGTTTGTATTCTGGCTACTTTTGGAGTGTAGCTGAAGATTTATTTGTTTTGGATTAAAAGGTGATTCGTAAGTTTTTAAGTTAGGGTTGTCCATTTTCGAGGGAGGTTTGCTGAGTCTTCGGTAAATTTTTCCTTGGAGGTGGTCCCCGCACGACTTACTCCGGGTTTCAGGGTGAAATTCGGGGTGGGTCGTGTCATAGATTGTTCCTGAAGAACGATGTAAAGTGGTGTGAGTTGTTTATCCACCGTCTTATTTTGGTTTTGAGAAATATGTTAGCAAATGAGTTAATAAAAGATCTTGATAAAGTTATATGCTAAATGTTAAGACATCTGTTTGGGTTAAAGACCTAGAGACAAACCATATTAAAGCATTTGATTTTTAGGTTGCACATGTATCCAAATGACATTGTTCTCTTGAAGAGAATGACATGATACAATGTTAAAGTTCCTAATACAGCTACACATACAAATGTTGTATGTACGCCATTAGATAATAATATTTTGGTGGATATTAATGAATATAATATTTTTGACCTTATACTAGGTTTAGGTTCGCCACCAACCAATAAACATCTCACTCAAAAGAAAATGATAGAGTTTTAAACGCATATTTGCGGATGATCATAACATGACAATCTTCCCACCATTAGAGGGAGAATAAGACTATTATTATTTGAATAACGGCATGAATTTAAGTGGAACATATCCACCAAGTCTAAAGTTTTAAGCTCTTGAAAATGGAAGATTATACAAGTCCTTTAATGGTCTACATGATATTACAAGTAAAAGATTCACATTCGCTAGATAATATTTGTCAAAGAAGTGACAAAATTTGCCTTACTTAGAAATAGCACAGATACCCAATATCAGAAATGCATGCATATAAGAATGTGTGGGATTTATGAATGATGATCATCTATGACAATTTACAAATGGTAGCTACCAAAGACCGTTAAGGACTGTATTAATGGATGCTATGACACGTTTCATTATACATGTCGACGAAGCATATTATTGGCCAAATTGGAAAGAAGCAATTCCAATGAAACTAAATATTTGAAACGTGATAAGATACTTTGACATTTATCCCTATAGATACAAAATGATATTTACTACAATGAAAGTAAATCACTATGATTTAATGTCTACAAAAGACATGAGATTATGAATCTGCTCTTATACAAATGATACTTTTCTATAAGTACAATGTTACATGTTACTGTTACATGGACGAGAGACTTATGACATGTTGTCATCGTATATTACAAGGGTCTTTAAAGACACATTGATAAACCAAATTCCCATAAGTAAAGTGTCATTATCAGCGTATCACTGGTTAAATCCTCAAATGATTCAAGTACATGAATGATTCTAATATAATTCGATCCATGAATACTTGAGAGAGAGCTTGAAGCTAATTCATGGAATCAAATGGTCTAAAGCTAGCTCATATATATTCATTCTGTTATAGATAACGTGATCGAAATTGCCTCAATGAGTACTATGATCGGACTACACAATCAAATTCGAATTATGATCTTTATGTTGCTACATATTCTAACTCTTGAGAAATTATGAATTACTCAGAGCTCTTGTAGAGTTTATATGAGACGTATCATACACATAGATATTGATGTGTATGACTGGATACGCCATGATGATGTTCTAATGCTTTAATGTCAATTAGCTTATGTTGATTAGCTATTACTTAGTGTATGAATTAGGTCATATGACTTAATGAGGTAAAGACCTATTTATAATCGTTTAAATTTGTTAGTATTGTTTTAACTTTGTAGGTACACAATTTTATAATGAGCCCCTATATCCAAAGCACACATGATCACCCTTTAATGATGGGCAAATCAAACCGTTATTTATGGCGCATGAAGTTTGTAACGTTCATGTGAGATTCTCATCAGGTGGAGTATATAGAAGTATGCTACCTAAGACATATGCGTGTTGTACTTTTTTCTCTCTCTCGACCAGGGTTATTTTTCTCCAACTGAGTTTTTGTTACCTGACAAGATTTTTAACGAGACAACATTAAACGCAACCAATTTCATCATTTATTGGTGGAAATCCAAGAGGGAATGTTATAAATATTATAGTCTATGTGGTTGTCTAAGTAATTACTCATTAGTTATATACTCTGATGTAAATCTTACTTCCATATAAGGAGGCTAATGAGAATGAATGAGAACAATTTACCTCCTCTCAATTATTCTTCTCTTCTTCTTTTCTTTACTTTATAACAATTCACCTATTCTGAGTTAATAAACATGCATCTTCTAAATTAAATTTTAATGGAAAATATAATATATATATATATATATAGTGCAAAATAAATGCACATAACATATTTTGAGAGTGCTTAACCAGTTAACCCTTTCAATTTTTCAATTATTATCTTTTTTTGACAATGTTTAGGTACCTTAAAGGCTTTCTGAACAGGGACAAAGCTATTCACAAGCCAACGGTGGCCATGACACCCCAAGCAAGTTATTTTCATTAGTTGAACTTAGTTCATTTTATACCTGTGATAATTGCATGTAGTAGTCTTTCTTAATTCTAAATTTTAGCTTTATCACTGTATCTCGGCCTACATGTTAACTACAACACTCTCATAATTAAAGCATAATACCTTACCACTTTAACAGTTTTCAAACTCAAATCTAAATCGAAAAGCAAACTCACCTAAACAAGATTCCATACGTAATATTTCTCATTCATTATACGGAGCCCCTTGTTTCATACATAGTTTTTTTCATTTCGGCTTAAATTTATAAACCTCTGATTTGATTAAACGTGGGCCATGCAATCCTAACGTGTGATGTAATCCCCATCTTAAAACCTATATGGCAGACACCGTTCTCACCACCATGGACGGTGCACCTTTCACACTCCCTAGCCTTTAGTCCATGATGGTGGGGACCGCTTCCCACACAAAAAACAAAGCACACGGGGAGCCACGTGGCCGAGTCCCATTGGCTTGTCTGCGTACACCCCAAAAGGAGGCTGGGCGCTCCCCCGGGGAAGCCCACAATCTCCATGCCTGAAGGAAAGTAGAAGACGGAGCCACGTGTCCGCGAGGGGAACGTCATCATGACGAGGAAATGTGATTTAGCTCCGATGATTATGTCATGAAAAGTAGGACCCCCTTGTTCCACGTCATCTGGCCCTGCTTTTTACTACACTAGGGTGCTTTTTGTTACGTCAAGGTTCAGTCTTTACCGTCCCACGTCTTACTCAATCTGACGTCACCCTTATTTATTCACGATGACTAGCACTCCTCCCCATGTGACTGCTCTACCCGGCAAATATCCAGTATTTCCGAGCTACCGTACTGTATCGTAATACCTGATATTTCTCACGCGCGCTACTTCAGGTCGTGTATCACACCGGTTTTTCAATAATTCATCTCTTTGATCTTGCCTTGTCCAAGTCAACCTATGAACCTATCCTTTATGGCTTAAGCTTATGTTTACCTCCAGAATTAATATTTTATTAAAAAGTAATTGTTTATGTGAATATTCATTAAATTTATAATCTACATCACACCGGCGAGCCTGAAATAATGAGTTTGCAAGTGATGACCTGCCGATAAAATTATGAGAGCTAGATGTACAGTTCGCGTGCGAGGAGGAGACTTCGTGTAGAAGAATTATGAAACGTGAGTTGACTTGGTCCAATGTTTGATTGCCTACAAAGTGGCGTGAACTAAATGAAACAATTTGCACGCGAAGAAGAGTTTACAGGCGAAGAAAGATGCTTGCATGCGAAGAGCTACATACTTCGCATAGAAGTGGAGTCCTAAACATGGAGGCGAGATGCATGCAAAGAGAAGAGTTAGCATAGAGATAGGACTGAAAGACGTGAGCTGTGCATTTGGGTTTGGATAATTATCCTTATTTACATGATATGCATGCGAGATGGTTCATTGAAGATCCTTATCCTTAGTCAAGTATGATTGCATGGGGAAGCTTACGTCCAAGTCCGCAAAGGTGTTGTAGAGAGCAACCATTGTTCCTACATTACATCTATGTTCAAGAGTTGGTGTTTCTAAGACATTGTTGTCTTTGGAATCATAATTAATCACGTCACCTACGAACTCAACGTTGAAGACTTCTACAAGTCTTTAACATGCTTTGGGCCAATATATGTGGCCCTAAAATACCCCTATATAAAGGAGTTCGAGGAGACTCTCTACACACTCAACAACTCAACAAAAATACAATACAACTATCGACCTAGTTTAACCCAGACGCTAAAGCATCTCGCCTTAACAACCTTTTTCCTTTCAAGCTCACAAGAGCTTTGCTAGCTCTCGTTTCCCGCTCCCCAGAGCATTGTCTTTTTTCCTTCACTCCCAGTTAAAGCTCTGCTCTACCTTATGTTGAATATCGATATTATGACGCTCAGACAGACAACTGTAAGTCCTTACCCAGTACACAAGGCGAATCTGAAGAACTTTGCGGTGGAGTTGGTGCTCTCTTCATCCTCAGTCACTTGATTAGAAGCAGAAGGCTAAGCGCACCCCGCTACTATAACCACTATTTTCCACGTCCGCGCGGTGGTATGCTAGCAGCGACTAAAAAATACTTTGCATACCCAGTTTTACTTGTGTGACCAAAACAGCTTAAAACTAAACTTCGACTTGAGCACTTAAAAGTAAGTTGTGCATGATTAGGACATGATAAATAAATAAATAATTGATTAAGATATGACGATGTACAATATAGTCACTGACAGTTGTTGTTCCAGCTTGGTTATTATTTCTTTAACATATATGGTCAATTCGATCAACTTGAATTCTAACTAATATGGTGTCATAGAGTTCTCGAACTACTATGATTAGAACATCACTCATGAAAAATCATGTATATGCCACTGTAAATAAGGAGATAAAAACTACCCGTTGTGACTGTTACTTCATTCGAAGTGTTCAGTGTAATGAGAATATGAGATAAACTAACAAGCTTTTCATTAAATTTAGAAATTTTATAAAATATTATTTTATTTTGAGTTGCGGAGATAATTCACTATTTTTTCTTTTATTCTCTACATATCTATATGATCGAGATGGTCGTAAGTTGTAACAAAACCGGAGCGCGTGGGCATGGAAATGTGCTGAAAACCTTGGATGGCAAACGAAGTATGAAAACACAGTACATTGTGATGTAAGGCAGGCGCACCTGGCTAGCCAGCTCTTTATTTATAAAATCTCACCCCCTAACTCCCTCACACTCACACCCACACCCACTTCGGCTTTGCCTTGCCGTTGACATCAACACCACCACCACCTCACTCCAACCCTCTCTTTCTCTTTCTCTCTGGCTTTTCCGGCGATGCAGGGCCTACGTCGTTGCTCCAGCGACGTCGTCCACCTGGGCCTCTCCCCCTCCCCTCCTCCACCAAACCCATCCTCCCTCTCCATCGACGTCGCCGAGTCCGCGGAGACTCGCATCCGCCGCCTCATCTCCGAGCACCCCGTCATCATCTTCAGCCGCACTTCCTGCTGCATGTGCCACGTCATGAAGAAGCTCCTCGCTACAATTGGCGTCCACCCTACCGTCATCGAGTTGGACGACCACGAGATCGCCGCCCTCCCCTCTCCTCCTCCCTCTTCCGACGACGACCATCCCCGGAATAACATCCCTCCCTCCGTCTTCATCGGCGGCTCCTGCGTCGGCGGCCTTGAGTCCCTCGTCGCCCTCCACCTCACCGGCCACCTCGTCCCCAAGCTCCTCGAAGTTGGTGCCCTCTAGATCACCTCCATCAAATTATTAGCTACAAAAAAACTATAGTTATAATTGTAATTCCCACCTTCAATTTATTGTTCTCTCCCTAAGATTAGTTTGCTTCTTAGTAAAAACTGTAAGATATGGTATTGTCGTTGTCGCCTGAATTCTACTTATCCTGTCGTAAACGGGACATGATCCCATATTTAATAGCGTAAGTCCCACGTTGAGCGACTCTGATCCAGGTTTCCAAACCTGGATCGGGTCCCATTCGTCCATCTGGGTCGTCGGATGCATTTCCCGGCGGGTACCCAACTTCCGGGAGGTTATTGTAAGAAGGAAGAAAAGGGTTTAGTTCTGGTCAAATTTGATAAAAATGGCTAAAACGATGAGTATATTATTGGAGGACCACGACCAATTATTGAGCAATCGAGGCCGTTGAATTGTAGTATATTCTCTTATTCCAAAGCAACTACTAATACTTAGTAATGGGTTCTGTTGTAGTGTGACTGGTACTACAGTCTAGCTCACAGAGTTTATACTCGGAACTATTCTGGATATCGAACTTCGATCTATTCTACTTCAAACTCGCAGGTGATATTAAGATGTTTAGATGATACTGGTTGTCTAGTTTAGAGATGACAATCGAGATGACACGGTTTTCTTAAAAACGGTCTACATTGACGGATCCAGGATTCTTAAACTGGATGGGTTTGAATTGTTTTTTTTTGTTGTCTATAAATTTTTAAAACAAAATTTATAATATAATATGATGATTTTAAACAAAAATATATTACCGGCAACTAAAATATATTACATGTACACTCTTTTAAGATGCAAAATATGAGAACATATATGAAATTATTGTTTAATTGATTAAAAGAGAAAAAAAATTGAGAATCTCATATGAAAATAAGAGGTAAAACAAATGTGTGATAATATCTCAAAGAAAATTATAATCACATAAAGATAGAGACCCTACAGAAATGGAAGATCCAAAACTACCCAGAAGAGAAGTTCATTGACCAATTTGTGGCTAGAAAAAACAAAGCCCAATTTGAGCCTAGTACGCAAGAGGAGAAAATAAAAGGCTATTGTTATTAACACATTTATTTTTGTTATTAACATGTCTAATTAATTTTTCTATCCACGTATTTTTATTTTATTTATAAACTTGTCACTTGAATTTGATTAATGATTGGTTTTCACCATATAACGAGTGTGTTAATAGTAAAAATGAGTGTGTTAATAGCACCACCCAAATAAAAAGATGATTATTAGATGAGTATGGACAAGTTGGAACTCGGGTGGGTTGGGAATTAACTAAAATGCACAAGCTGCAAAATTTTGAGATGTATTTGAATGACACATGCTAAAAAATGTATTTTTGAAATCTTGGTTGGGCTTAAGCCCTACCGATGTTGTACCTGACTCCGCGCCTAACGGTCTAGACTCTTGGTCTAATTTGTGTCGGATGATCATATCGTAACGAAATATCAAAATCCCTTATTCTCTTTCTCTTTCTCTGTGATCCGGAAGAGGAAGCATTGTGACATTGTGATTATGGGAATGAAAAAAAAGAGGGACACGTTGATTCACCTGGAAAAATGTTGAAGGAGAAGACAAAGGGGAATTTGTCACTATGCCACGAGACAGTTATGGGGGTGTAGCTTGGTGCGGATGCATCTTCAACCACCCGACATCCGTTTCACCCTCACTACAGTTTAGAGCCACCAATATATGATCGAATGATCGATAATTATACCTAATTTACTTTACCTGAGTAAAGTTATTGGCAATTTACCATTTCACTTTTTTTTTTTGAGAATGTACCATTCACTTTGTTAAAACCTAATTTACTTTACCTGAGTAAAGTTATTGGCAATTTACCTTTCACTTTTTTTTTTAGAATGTATCATTCATTCTGTTAAAAGAGTAATTTTAAATACACACTTTAATCACTCAATACACATTATTTACTTAATACACTAGCTATCTGATTTTTCATTTTAATATTATACTAAATACATATCTCAAACTGCCTAAAATACTCTCAATATCTAAAACTAATAATAATATGTTATTTAATATATATATATATATAATTATTATATATTTAATATTTCACAACTCTCTTTATTATGTATTTTTTATTTTTTATTTTTTTTGATCGGGTTAAAAAAAACTCTATATATTTTTTAATTTATAATCAAAAGAGTAATATTATATTTGAACTTGAAATCTCCAATATGACATCGATCAGCTAGAATTTGAAGAAGAAGAAAAATATTTAACATACATAATTTTTTTCAAAGTTAAGAAACTGGTAGAAATATAATAGCATAAAAACTAGTTTTTAGTCTGCAAGATAAAAACTAAAGTTGATAAATAAAAAAAACCTAAATAAATCGGTAAATAGTACATGTAATTATGATAATAGTCAAAATTCGGGTGATGAATTTTGGAGAAGAGGTTTTTATTAATTTTTTTTCATGTATAGTAATGGTGGATAAAAGTTATGTTTTAGAGAAGAGAAATCTTTTTTTCCCTAATAATTTATGGATGTTTTTGAAATTAAACATACCTATAAAATCAGATGTGAAATATAAAATAACAGGGGTGTGTATTGAAAGATTAAAGGTGTGTATTTAAAATTTTCTCTTGTTAAAAATGTTGTGTGAATATTTCTTTCTGAAGTATATTTTCGTTTTGAAATCGATTATTACGGTAAGTTAAGTCTAGTGCACGTTTGTGTTTGGGTATTCCAAATGTGTGGTCGACCCACGTTCTTGAGAAGCCTAGTAATGATATCTAAGAACGACTTGTTACACTTAATGTCAGGGTGTATAATCATATATGTTACTATCACTACCAGAAGAAAGGCTTTAGCCGACGAAAAAAAAAAACCAGGCCGACAAATTTTTTTTTCGTCGGCTAAAGTAGACTTTAGCCGACGAAATTTTCCTTCGTCGGCTAATTAAAAATCTTCGTCGGCTATGATCAACTTTAGCTGACGAAATTTTTATTTCGTCGGCTAAATAATTTTTTTCGTCGGCTATAGTCTGTGAACTTTAGCCGACGAAATTTTCAAAACTTTAGCCGACGAAATTTTTAGAGTTTAGCCGACGAAATTTTTAAAAGTTTAGCCGATGAAAAATATAATTTCGTCGGCTAAAGTGTCTTATATTTCCAAATTTTGATGCAATATGGTCCTACGCAAAAAGGGGTGTAACTTTTGATCCGTCCGTCAGAAATTGCTGAAATTTTGACAGCAGCTCCGCAGGCCCAAATCCAAGCTAGCTTACTTTCGGGGCCTATCCGACCGTCGGATCTAGCGATCCGAGGCTTTTTATGTAATTTTCTGTTTTTAGGGTTTGGTCTTTTTCTTTTAAAACTGCGGTCAACCCTATTTACCGTTATTATTTCTTAAGGGGAGCCCTATCGTCGAAAGGTAAATGTTTCAAAATTTTTATATAGGTGGTTGCGTCTCATCTACGTGAGAGTTTTTCGTGTGGAAGATTTGACCAAATTAAACTACGTAACATAGGGGGAGATATGAGTGTTTTCGTGAATTTATATACTTTAGCCGACGAAAATATATGAAAAGTCGTCGGCTAAGGTAAAAAAATTTCAAAATTTTTTAGGCGGTAAACCAAAGTTGGAGGAAAATTTTCAAAGGACTTTAGCCGACGAAAATATATGAAAAGTCGTCGGTTAAGATGGTTTTTGCCGACGAATAACCTAATATTTCGTCGGCTATAGTTATTTTTTAATTTTTTAATTACATACTATAGCCGACGAATACGTTAGGGTATTCGTCGGCTAAACCCTAAAATTTCTCTATTACCTACTATAGCCCTATATTCAGTGGTTATTTTGCGTAAAATTTTTATACGACTTGTTGCGTGTCATCGGTTTAAAACTATTTTCAGTTGGAGGTCCGGCCAAAATACGTAATTTAGACGGTCGAACGACCTTTTCCGTGCGTTTAGGGGTTTGACTTACGAGATTGACCGTCCGGATCGAGCCTTTATTCTTTTCGGATCAAGTTGAATTTTTTTCCACACATGTATTTTATCATGATGGTCAGATCTGACGGTCGGAATTATGTTTCTCAAGTTTGATCATCACAATCACAACATGCATACTAATGTTGTATAACTTGTTTACCAAGTGTTATGTAAATGTTCCGTTTCAAAAACAAACTATACGTAAAACCTTCAAACTCTAAAAAGTCATGAAATAAGATATGACGAGAATGTTGAAATACATCCACGGTTGAAAAATCACACTATTCCGGTAAATATTCGGTGCCGATAGTTGCGGTCAATGCAATCACAACATGCCAAATGTATAAAAATACTTTTAGCCGACGAATTTCAAAGGTTTAGCCGACGAAATTTTCAAAGGACTTTAGCCGACGAAAATATATGAAAATTCGTCGGCTAAAGTCGAAAAATTTTCGAAATTTTCAACCAAAATTTTTTGGCGGGCAACCAAAATTTTCAAAGGACTTTAGCCGACGAAAATATATGAAAAGTCGTCGGCTAAAGTCAAAAAATTTTCAAAATTTTCAACCAAAATTTTTTGGCGGTCAACCAAAGAGTTTAGCCGACGAAATTATTTATTTTCGTCGGCTAAAGTTCTTTATATAGCCGCAAATAAACTCAACACTAGACATATTGCGGCCCCTCCTCCTCTTCCTCCTCCTCCTCCTCCTCCTCCTCCTCCTCCTCCACACAACCACCACAAATAAACCCAACACTAGAAATATTGCGTCCCCTCCTCCTCTTCCTCCTCCTTCTCCTCCTCCACCTCCGCCACTCTCTCTCCTCACCCCACCGTCTACTCTCCACCCCCACGCGCCCAATGGCCACCTACCGCGCCCTCCTCTCCCTCAAGTCCTCCCTCGATGACCCCGACTCCCGCCTCTCCGCTCTCCGCCTCCTCAACCTCTCCAACAACGTCTTCAACCGCACGTTCCCGCCGGAGCTCTCCAACCTCACTAACCTCCGTGTTCTCGACCTCTACAACAACAATCTCACCGGCGTGTTGCCAGTTTCGGTGGCAACTTTTCACTGTATATCACAGTTTCTCTGTCAAGATTCTCCACACACACAAAAAAAAATTAAAAAAAAGTTTCTGCAATTTTTTTTTTCAAAACCCAGCAACTTTAGCCGACGATATTCAAACATAATATTCGTCGGCTATAGTATTTTTTAATTTTTTTAATAAGGTTTAGCCGACGAAATAACCTAATATTTCGTCGGCTATAATTATTTTTAAATTTTTTTATAATGTTTAGCCGACGAATAACCTAATATTTCGTCGGCTATAGTTATTTTTTTAATTTTTTTAATAAGGTTTAGCCGACGAAATAACCTAATATTTCGTCGGCTATAATTATTTTTAAATTTTTTTTATAAGGTTTAGCCGACGAATAACCTAATATTTCGTCGGCTATAGTTATTTTTTTAATTTTTTTTATAAGGTTTAGCCGACGAATAACCTAATATTTCGTCGGCTATAGTTATTTTTTAAATTTTTTTACAACGTTTTGCCGACGAAATACTTCGTCGGCTAAAGTCTGGGACTATAGCCGACGAGATTTTTTTCGTCGACTAAAGTGGAACTATAGCCGACGAAAAAAAAAATTTCGTCGGCTAAAGTCATTACAGACGACCTTTTCCCGACGACACTATAGCCGACGAAGGCTCGTCGGCTAAGGTCTTAGCCGACGAATTTTTTTAACAGGCCGACGAAAATTTTTCGTCGGCTAAAGTGCCTGTTCTGGTAGTGTATGGCTATTTGATTGATAAGTTGAGAAAAAAAAATCAAAAATGAACTCCATTGTTGCTGGAAATTTAGGAGAAAAGACACGTACCGTAAATATGATAGTGATTACGTGTATAGAAGGTCCCAAAGTTTATACTAACACATTATTTGAGCTATAAATAGAAGGTCTGGACTCCAAACATAAAAAAGACGGGTTACATTCTCACTACTAATAGCTCCAAACGAAGCATGTAGTATAATTAATACGAGTTTCGAAACACAATCAACACATAGTGGTATTAGTGAACGAAAAACGACACATGCACAGATTGCAGAGAATCGCACATAAATAACCTTGTATCACAAACCTAGAATCCAAATTCAAGAAACTTCACAACATCAAAAGTTTATATGGCTTGATGACCTGCATTGCTTTAGCCACCCTAGAGTCGATACAAGATGTATACAACCCACATAATCACTCGAGGCAGAGCATCGTTATTTTGTGCGCCTTGTACCACGTAGTATATATAATTCGCCCATAAATCATTATAACTAAAAATATGTATCCTTTTATACATTTTTTCCTCAGTAAATTGTCTCATAGTTATTATCTAGCTTATTAACATGCCGCGCGACACAACGGCTATAATAAATGATTACTTTATTAAAAAATAAACTCAAATAAGTTCGATCTTGTATTTCAAAAAACGTAATGAAATCAGAACTCGTACTCTAAGTTTCTAAACCCATCCTTTCTCAACGCACCGTACCAGAAACCCATGTATGATGGAGTCGATCCTGGCTACCTACCTCTGGTTTCATAGATAACCCGGCGGTAGGAGAAGATACAGAGACGTTTTGCCAATTAAGGAAAGAATGATGGGATGTGAAAGGTGGTAATCAAAAGGGTTTAAAGCCTAACTCCATAATCACCCAATCCACATCGATCATTTTGGGACACCAAAAATTTCCTTTGTCTTTGGAAAAGACAGCTTACTTACTAGTGAGGAGTGATGAACTGCTGATGAGAGCAAAACCATCAACCACTCTCCACCACCCACCACCACCACCACAGAATCGATCGCCACCATCAAAGGCTGCGTGTCCACTTTTTAATTCTTCTTTATTCGGCCTTTGATGTCTGGTTAAACTCCACTGGGACCCACTCTTATAAGCTGGAATCTTTACTAGCTCAACGTCAGAAGAATCTCCCCGGGTGATTCTACTGTAATGAAAATATTAATACTTTAATAGTAGGCCACCACTATTAAATAAAACTTATTTTTGTCTTTTTGAGGAAAATAATGGAGATATTGGGTCAGCTATAGTGATGTTATTATTATTATTTGTTTGTTTGTTTAGGGAAAGGAAGCCATGGTGACGGTAGGGTTTTAGGTTACACTTTGTCCTAGCTAGTCTAAAGTGGCACATTTTTAAGTACTTTACTAAGTTCTCTAATTAGTTTAATAACCTCATGTTCTTTTCTAACGGAGTATTGAAGTCATGCTTGTGCTTCTTTGTAGGAGGGACCCCTCCATGTTTTCTTATTTGATATTTACTTAGTCATTTTAAACGTACTTTGCTGATCTGACCATTTAGTGTTAATAACTTAATATGTAAAAAAAAAAATGATGGAACATGTATGTCTACTTTGGGATATAAAAAATAATTAGCTTACATATTTTGTCATATTCCGGGTCTTGTTTCATAATATTTTTCTTGTTAAAGAGTAGTCTGACCGAAATAGAAATTACCGAAAATTAATTCAATATAAACACAACTAGTTACTTTATAATTTTCAGCCCTTCATAATAAGAGAATAGTTGATTTCCGTGAAGGCACAAGGGTTTGTTGAAATTGTAATAGAGAAAATATACCAAGAGAAATGGTATCATTATACACAGAAGATCTATTCGAGGCCCACCTTATTAGGCTTCATTCTGCTCCAGTTGTAACCTTTCCCGGATAGTTTTAGTGATCGGTGACGGCAGCAATGAGCCATTATAGATTTGACAACATGGGCCGAAAGACTAAAAGTGGCTAAGCAACTGAAATGACCTACTCATTATCATACGATGAACAACTAGTATATTCTGTAACCTGTAGTTTATGTGTTTTGGATGGGTTATCTTGGAGCATTTCCGCAGCAGAGCTGCTATTTCAAAAAAAATTAGAAATTTATCGATTTTTAAGCTAAAAACGTACTCAAGTAGAATGTTTAAATAATTGATAGAGAAAATTAATAAATTTATCAATCTCAGGGAGATAATTAACTAAAACTTAGCTAATGTATACAAATTAGCAATACTACTGGAGTAAAAGTTCAAAAATTGCTATTTTAAATCTAAATATTAACAAATTTAATAATAAATTTAACTATATTGTTGGAGATGATCATGATAACCTTAACAGCTGGTCCTGCGTTAGGAGTTTGAGTATATCATCTTTTAGATTTTTTTGTATAAACGGCGTAAAAGTACACGGTGAAATCTTAGTATTTATACATCTAAACGACCATGTAAGTGTGCAATCGTAGTGATATCGTATTGTCATATGTTCTCTGCATTTCCAATAAAAGGTTTTCTATTATTATTAATTATAAAAGAACAGAAAAACTCCATGACTGAATCAACTCCATTCTATGAGTTCTTTACAGACCTGGACCAAGAAAACAAACACAGATTCACGTAATTCAGGGCCTAAGCTAGTTCATAATCTGGTAAAATCATCTCATTCCCTGGTTTGTTGAAGAAACGAACAGATGATCAACATGCTTTTCCATAAAACATTACCCATTGTAGTTTCCAATTTTAATTTCATGACGTAAAATCAGTGAGTAAATTGCCAGAGCCTCAAAAAGCAATGCGGCAAAACGAATGTCACCACACCATGTTACAAAACTACACCAAAACTGATCTGATCTTTACAAGAAACTGTATTTCTGCTGTAAATACCATTTGCTTCATTCTAGTATCAACTACTCTAATCCTTCTGTTAAGAAGAAGCGACAGGGAGGAGATCACAATGATTCTCGTGTTATAATCTGCCCCAATGCATGAACTTCTTGACCTCGTCGTATAAAACCAAGATGGCAGCTGCGCCAGTACTCCTAACCATGTTAGAAACTGCACCACGATAAAATGAAACCACCCCTTCTTTCTTATAAATCTTCTTCCAGCAGTCCAGCGTACCACTGTACATCTGCTGTTCCAAGCCAGACTGCATCATCATCCTCCTCCGAACTGTATCCAGTGGATATGACAACAACCCAGCAGAGGTCGTGACTGCCTGAGCCACTACCCAACGTTTCCACAGCGGCAACTCCAACTCACGTTTCCTCGAATTTTCTGATAAGATCTCTTTCATTGTATCAAAGCCTCCAAAATAAAGTCCTCGGTGAACGACCATCCCCTGTAACGAGGCAGGAAGACCTCTGTAAATCCCTCGAATCCCATCCTTTTGGCGTATGGTAACCAGAAAATGGTATATTCCTCGAAATTGACGGGCTTCATTTCTTCCAATGTCAGCAGCAAGGCGGGTATGTGCAAAATCAAGGGGGTATATAATAATCAATGTTGTACAACCGGCAGCAGCCCCAGCAATGAAATTGGCAGGTGCACCAGACAAAAAATGACCATCTAAGCTTCCGCTCCTTAACATGTTTCTATAAAGATCCTGTAAAAGATATCAATTTGTATGGACGATACACTGCATGAAGTTATGAACAGTTCAAAAACATCATTAACTATTAAAATTATGAACTAATTTTAGTTTACCCCTATCAACTTTAGGTTGAACATCATGTTAGTCCTTCTTCATTCAATTTCATCAAAAACACCCCCTCGACTCCTAATTTTTATCAGCCGTGTCCAAATCTCCATTCTCAATCAAATTCCTCCGTCAAGTGATGACGTGACATCAAGAAGAAAGTCAAATTCCGAAAAAATAACCTTCCTGACCATTTTTCCCCCATATCGATACACGTCTCCATTCCCATCACAACCTCCTAACCTTAATGATTTTGGTGAGATTAAATACAATTTGTCTGTCTTGCCTTTTTCTGTGGGCCCAACGACTTAGAATTTGATTTTCTTATTAATGCAAGTCATTACATGACGGACGAATTGGATGGAAAACAGATTTTTGGACACGGCTGATGGAAATTGGAAGTTGAGGGGTGCTTTTGATGAAATTGAAAGAAAATGGACTAACATGGTGATCGACTTAAAGTTGATGGGGGTAAACTAAAATTAGTCCTAAAACTATTCATCAACCATATTCGCAAATAATAACTAGAAAAACTGACTTCTTCAGTATCAACATCAATGCGCCAAATATAGAATGGTATCAGGGTTTATGTAGTAGACTTGTACTTGTAATTTACTTTACATCATGTTATTCAACTTAAAAGATGTATTTAATATGCAGTATATGTACTTCTATATGTATTTAATATGACACATTGTAAACTGAGTTTAGGAACTGACGGATTTCTATTCTTCTAATGCTGCTTCTCTTTAAACTCATAGCCAATACTTTTACTAGCTTCTGCCATATACTTTAAGAAATGACAAAAGCATTATCAAGGACAGACAGTATGCATTTTGAGACATAGGTTAGAAGACCATCTCAATCTCCTGGAGTTAACACTCCATAATTACCTTAGTCTTTTCTTATTTCCTCTTTTCAGGCTTATCAAGGGAAGGGCATCCTCCCGCCCTGAAAATGAAGTAGTCACATTGACTAAACTTGACAAACCTCTCTTAAGGGGAGAACTTCCCTTGCTATCTCCTTTACTTACTGCATCTAAGACAATCCCATGGTTTAAACTTCTATGAGAATCTTATGAACAACTCATTTTAAGGTTGAATAACATGACCTTACTTAGAAAAATAGATTTCACCATTTCCAAAAGTCATAGTGCCTTGAGATCTCCTTCCCAAGTCTCTCTTCACCTCCCTATTGTTTCAAACCACTCTGATTTCTCCCAAACTACAACACACTCTTTTTCTCCTCTCTAAACACCGATTTCCATCACTAAAGTTTCTACAATCTAAAACTCAGCACAATTATAGGCAGTAACCCACTTTGTGTTGTCCTGCATCATGCTTGTTATCTGAAAAGTTACAGAAAACCCACCATTACCACTCTCAAACATTGCAACCCAGGGCCGTTCCTAGACTGACTTAAACCATGCCTAACATTGTGCTACAAACCAGTACCTTTAAGTAGAAACCAAAATACGATTGCACTTTTCCCTCTTGCTTAAAAAATCCCCTTTCAGAAGGAGCATCCATGCTAGGTGAACAGTAGTATGGAACCCTTTATTTACAATGTCATCAGAGTCAACCAGATATCTCAGTATCTTTTATACCAATTGTTGATAAAAACCCCTCATGGCGTAAACAATGGACCAGAGAAAAAGCCATCAGTAATAGTGGATTGGATATGACCCTGAACCAATTTTCTATCTCTAGTTCTCTACTCGACATTTCCTCCCTCGTTGGAGGAATTCATCCAAGAGGATGCAAATCTTTGGAATAAAAGAACCAGTCCTCCCGAGTCCCGATCAGTTTAGCAAATTCACATTCACAATCTATCCACCAACAAACTCCCTCAGTCAATCTAGCATGCTACAAAAAATCCAATTCGGATTGTGTAATGCAGGAACCAGCTACATTACAGATCATCATGAGATACCAATGAGACAATGTTGCTCCTAAGGACTCCTATCTCATCAAACACTCAAGTAAACAGGAAACATAAGCATGCATTCACATACACTTTCGACATGTTCATTCCATGAATTCAATCCAATCATCCCCAAATACCAAACCCATCACAATAACTTCCAAACCAATTGAAACACAACAAAGCAACAATCTTGACAGAAACAGAAGTTACCTTGAGGGAAAAATTGAGAGCCACAGAAGGGTAATAACGAAGAACACTGCTCCCATTGCCTCTCCACAGAGACAAGATGCCTTCTTCTCTAACCGTGCGGGCTATGCAATCCAACATGCCTTTGAATCTGGTCCTTCCTGCCCCAAGAATAGCCATGTTGCTCTCTTGGGTCTGCAGCAACAGCTTGGCTCTCTCTATCGGCGCCACAATCGTGTGCACCATCCCACCCATCACCGCTCCGGCCATCAGATCACGGTGGAAGTTGGTCATCCAATCCCGTGATTGCTTCATGCCTCCATCATCATCTTTGCTCATTTTTCTTTTATCTCTGTGGAAAATGGAAAATGGGAGATTGAAATGGGCTAACAACAACCCTGATATGCATAGTGGCAATCACCCAAATCCCAAACACAAAGCTTACTGATTTTTTTCAGCTTATCATACAAAAAGTTACAACCTTTATTTTTTTGATGCGACAAAATTTACAAGCTTGGTGCTTTTTTGTATCAAAAAAACGAAATATGCGCTTCACGTCAAGATGCCTGAGATTTATAGACGACGGCTGAGATCAGAAGCGCCCCCCTGGATTGATGGATAAGTACGAACGTTGTGTTGCCACGTCTGTTTGGTGTGTAAAAATGTTAACATTTCTTCATCTTTATTTGTATCCTAGTCCCTGCAAGGTTTACCATTTCTTTTGTCTTCTGAAAGTTGCAAACTTTGGGACGTAAGCACTAAACCAAACGAGGTTTGGGTTTGGCTAATCTTGGGTTGCTTACTTTTTTCGATGATGCTGTGATAGAGGGATAAGGAAAGGTATCGTTTGCTTTTATACTTCGGTGTGTTCATGGCGCCTTTAGCCCATAAGGAGCAGGGTAGGAAACAGAGATGGAAGCTTGTATATAAATTAGGAGGTCAAACCCAGCAAATAGAAAATGTAAGGGAGGCACCGTCCTGCAGGATAATGTGGATGGCCATTATGTTGGGTTGAAACGTTTTGGGGCAGAAATGTTCAACATTTGGTGAACGTTCGTGGAATTGAAAACTGCTATTGGGGACGTGCTTGCAATGTCTGAACGTCTCGTCAGATTAATGTATCAGTTTTTACTTTTTAGAGATAGAGTTTTAGTCTAAACATAAAAGGGTGAACTAAGAGAATGATAATAAACGCGTTAGAGATATGTTAGATTTAATTTACAAGTTGATTAGAACGAGTTACATATGAAATCACAAATAAATTTAGTTAATATAGAGTCTTTTGACGCGATTAATTGAACGAGTTAAATAAGATTCGTAGTGTTTGATTTAAAAAAATAGAAAAAACATTCTGGTAATAATACGACCCTTAAATGGAATCTTAAAAGCATCTTTCTCTAATGTCTTGAAAAAGAAAAAGGAAAAGGAAAAGATGCTGTTCACCAATAAAAGTGAAAGAGAAGAACATTGTTATGCTCTTACAGACATGTTAAGATGTTGTGCTGCAAATGATTTGGCACCTTCCCATGGTATGTAGACTGTTAGGAAAATCTATGAGAAAAGAACAAGGTTTCACAGATTTGGGTTAGACCCTCTTCAAAGCCCGCAACTAGGCCCAACTCAATATTTGGGGCTTTTGGGAGAGACAATGCCCAAGAAGCTAGCCCATGTATAAACGAAATTCAAATCCAAACTTTCCTTGTGTCGGTTTGAAACAGCTAGCCAGACACGACATGACCGTCTCAGAAACCAGCACGGCAAAACTGAAACAAGAACATCATGCATCCAGTGAATCTGAATCTTGAACTCAGACCCCCCTTCTTTGATTTTTAGCCAACAAAGAAATGACAGTCAATAATTTAACTGATCCACATCATAAGTTTTATCAAAATATTTGGATGTTACCCCTTGACCTCAGTTTTCACAGTTCTCTGTCACTTCTATCTATATAGGCTTCGTTTGGTAATGCGGTATGGGACAAAAAATCACTTATTTTTTTTACTTTTAACAGAATTTTAGTGTTTGGTAAAGCTTAAAAAACACGTTATAATTAATCTTGAGCTTGATAAACGCGGATTTTTAGAAGCGGTCCTTGACATGCTTTCTCAAAACTCGGTTTTGAAAATTTAGAATACCGAGAGCACCCTCATGTTTGTCTAAAAAGACTGCTATGTATCCTTCACGTTTCTTCTCTCTTTAGCGTTTTGGGCTTGTAATCTGCAACTCAGTTTAATCAGCTTTCATCTTGGTTGTCATCGTTTAAGGATTCCCCCTAAATTTTGGAGGTTACGGTTTAATCCATGTCTCATTCTATTCAATTTGAAATCAAGAATTTCTGTTCATGTTCATTATTTTACCTGAATACTTTTCTGGGTTAGAAGTTTCTGCAGAGTATTTTGAGTTTCTCTATACTTGAAGTCTCCTTTTTGTTGTCTTATATATAGCACATATATTGGAGCCCAAAACTGAAATTGGAAGATTGGATTGAAGCCAAAGCTTCAATGAAAGCATATGAAGGTTTCTGATCATTGATTCTATATACATATATAGACCACAAATTTGAATTAATGGGTTTGTTTGATAAACGAATTAAAAATTGTTAAAGCTTAAAAGAGAAATATGATTCTGGAGTTGGCTCATGTTTATCATCTTGTGCATAACTTCTATATATTGAACCTTAAACGATTTGTAGAACTTTTTATAAATTAGGGTATAACTCTAGAAATATCCAACGTTATTAAAAACCTTATATACCAGTGCTAACGCTTTGTCCATTTTTGTCATTTCATGGTTTCGTGCTGGGTTTGTGAAAGAACTTACCAAACACTTCCGATATGATGATTATACCAATCATACAATATAAATTACCAAACACTTACCCGAGTTTTTAAATAGTAGATTATTTTTAGAGCTGAGTTTTTATACTACTGATTATTGTGATCGCAATACCAAACTAAGTCATATTAAGTTCTTAATTATTACTACTGTATCTGGCATTATGCTAATTACGAATTAACTTCATTTCTACACAGCTGGTAATTAAGCTGATAATGCCTTACTGTCGCGTTTTGTTTTCTACTTCCAACCTCAGTCGTCAAGTACATACTGTAAATCACCGGCCAGTTTCACTGCTATATATCACGAGTGATTGATCATCATAGAGAGAGAGAGAGAGAGCTAGGGGGCCTTTCTCCTGTGTTTCTCTCTCACTAGCAAACACACAGTAAAATAAAACAACGAATATCGATGGGCTGTGAGGCACTGGGGACCGATGACCTAGCTACTTCTCTCAATATGTGTTGCGTAGCTATATGTATATTTCATTTCAAATGCCAAGAAACATGTCAGAAAGCTAGCCATTTTAGAGAATAGGTTAAGGAACAAACATCGATCAGTACGTATGTAAACAAGTATAATATAGATGGGCTAAGAATGAGGGGAGTGGTTTTCCATGAGCATGTCTGTTAGTATATATGTTTTTTTTCAATCAAAACTATATACAACAGTGAATCATCCAATCATTCATTCATGCTTGTGAATATGATGCACAGAGGGAAGAGAGGTTTTGCTATGTAGCTTTTTCTCTCTTTTTACCCATCATGTTAGAAAGGCCTTAATCAACTTCTTATCATCTATCTCTCGATCTCTCTGGAACTAACTGTATGTGAAGTGAAAGCTTCTTGCTCACCTTTTTCACTTGGCCGGTTTTGCTTTCCTTTTGTACTATTCGTCAATTTTGGAGCTTAAGAAAGTGATTATTAAACGAAATAATTAGGAGGAAAATTGGTGGTGAATAGACATATAATAATAAAGAAGTGAAATCAGGAGGGAGAGACTGGGAAGAGACCAAAGGAAAAGACAGAAAGTGCACGTCAGAACAAGCAAGGCTGTTGGTTAGCTTAGCTTAGCTAGCTGTGGTGCTGGATGGATGGGTCGACACCTCCAAGGGAATCTCCTCTTCAGTCCTCATCCACATCTCTCTTCTCTCCTCTCTCTCCTTCTCTCTCTCTCTCATGCAAAGCACACCATCTTCCTCATCTTCTCTGATATGAGAATCCAGTCTCTCATATGATTCAAGGTTAAAGTACTCTACTTGAATGCAACCCCCTAATTACCAACAAGGTCCGTGCTTGTTTTTTCCTGTAAATTTCTCTCGTTTTTCATTTTTTTATGTTTTCTGTTTGATTCTTGATGATGAGTTTTAAAATCAAAGAAGATGCATCATCATCAAAAAAGGCAGAACTGAAAAGCTATTTAAAAACGAGAGCCTTGGACAGATTCGTATGGATTTGAATTTAGGGTTTGGAATGAGATCTAAACTCAGCTAGCTAGCTAGGTGTGAAAACTGATAATCCATTTGTTGATGTATGTTTATGAATCTCATGCATGCTTTGGTGTCATAGTTAAGACAGAGAATTGAAGTGATTAGTTGTTCTAATTTAATGTAGGTGGAAATCGATTAATTATGATGAAAGGTTTTGCAGTGGATGAGAACATGTCCAATTTAACCTGTGCATCTGGAGATTTAAGCGCTTCTGCCAATTCGAGTATCAGAAATGATTCATCATCTTCTACACATCAGCAACAACCAGCGCAAAAGAAGAAGAGAAATCTTCCAGGCAACCCAGGTATGTCTCAGCTTTATTGTTTTAAACTTTTGTTAATACAATCGGCCTTTGTTTTGGTACGTTAAGTATTTTGAACTTTATATGTAACAGACCCAGATGCTGAAGTGATAGCCTTGTCACCAAAATCACTCATGGCTACGAATCGATTCATATGCGAAGTGTGCAACAAAGGGTTTCAGAGAGAGCAGAACCTTCAGCTTCATCGGAGAGGCCACAATCTGCCATGGAAGCTAAAGCAAAGGACAAACAAGGAGGTGAAGAAGAAGGTGTATCTGTGCCCGGAACCGACATGTGTCCACCATGACCCGTCGAGGGCTCTTGGGGACCTCACTGGGATCAAGAAGCACTTTTCCAGAAAGCACGGTGAGAAGAAGTGGAAATGTGAGAAGTGCTCGAAGCGATATGCAGTTCAATCAGATTGGAAAGCTCATTCTAAGATCTGTGGCACAAGAGAGTATCGATGTGACTGTGGAACCCTTTTCTCTAGGTAACACTCTCAGTTAATTTTATACTTATGATAAATTTCTTGAAAAGGGTTGGTACCACATTATTTTCAAGAACCGATTTAAAAAATTCAATTTTTACTAAGTAGATATCTTATGAGCTGAGGTACAAGCTGTCGGACAGCTTGGTGCATTTGTCCACAACGATGCAAATAACATTAGCATTGTTTTCACTCTTCCAGAATGATGCAAAAGCTTTACCATAGTCAATTACCATGTCTATAATTTCATTCAGAAATCTTTTATAATTTGTACACTATTCTGGGACATTTTTCTTTTCCTTGTTCATCGCTATAGTGATTACCCTTAAGAAAATGAGAAGAAGAGGCGAGGGAGTCAAAGCTTTTGAGTTGTAAAGTGCCTAAATGTAAGAAGCAGGCTGTTTTTCTTGTCCTTTTAAAAGCAAAAAGAACGAAAATACAAAAAGGTATATGATCGAAGAGAAAGAGGGCGAGAGATTCTTCACTTTAAATTATATGACATTTGCTTTCTGGTGGTTTGCTTATTTTGTTGTCTTGTGTTTGTTTTGATACTAATCCTACTGGTAATTATATACACAGGAGGGACAGTTTCATCACTCACAGAGCTTTCTGTGACGCTTTGGCACAAGAGAACAGCAACGCAGCTAGAGCCATCAACCCACTTCTTTCCTCTTCAGCACTACCCCAACTCCACGGTGGCTTCCAGCCTCATCATCACCTATCCCATCATCACGTGAAGAGAGAAGTCCAAGATCTTCAGCTACAGCTTCCGCCGTGGATGGGCGGCGAAGCCACCACCTCAGTTGGTCCATCTCATCACCTCTCTAGTAATATAAACCTCTCCTCGTCGTCGCCATTGTTCTCCACCTCTTCATTCAACCAGCATCAGTCTTTTCTGCACCAAAACCCTAACCCTAGCTCGTCGGATTTCCAGCTCTCGGGTGCTTCTGCTCACATGTCAGCCACTGCTTTGCTTCAAAAGGCCTCGGAACTGGGCGCCACTGTAAGCAAGCCTTCCTCGATGTTTCTCAAGCCCCATGACCAGCAACAGCAACACCAAGCTTCCCATATGATGCCCGAAACGACAGCGTTTGGTTCCTTCATGGAGGGCAACTCCGGTGGCCCAACTAATAACTCTCTGTTGCATGACATGATGATGATGACTTCTCATATGCAGCAATCTTCCTCCGCCGCGCATGGCGGGTTTGACCAGCTTTCATCCTCGTCATCCTTTGGAGATCAGCATCATCAGGGCTTCAATGGATCAATGGTCATGGGTAGTTTCGGTGAAAATGTTAACCCTCCCCCTCAGAAGAAACTAATTGCCGCGGAGGCTCAGCTTCGGAGGACTAGTAGTACTACTGATGGAGTAGGAAGAGGCGGCGGTGGCGGTGGGATGAACGAGGGAATGACAAGAGATTTCTTGGGTCTTAGAGCATTTTCTTCTCAAGATGATCAAGACTTTTTCGACATGGCTGCTGCTCATGGACTCGACCAGCATGTGGTGAATTCTACTTCTTCAGCTAATTACAATGGACAGCAGCATAATAATCAGAATCAGACTTCTTGGCCAGGTAATTGATCAGCTAGCAGTGTACGTACGTAGTCTTCGAAGTTAGACATATAGGAATAGGATCCATCGTTTTCCTTAATTTCCTTGGGAGAGAGGGAAGGAGCAATCACAACCTAGCTTATTGTCCGAGGCGTCCATTCTTCAATGTGGTTAATAGACTGGTCTATTTTGAACAGTGCTCTAATTATGCACTCCTTACTTTCTTGATTTTCGTCCTTTCGATTTGTGAACATCTTTTGTTGCTTAGTTCTGTAATTTTTTACCTCTTATGTTATGGTTTCGAAATAGGAAAATACGTCAAAATAGAAGTAGAACATGTGAACCATGCCAGTTAACTTGTTACTGGTGGTACTTAAAATCTTACCTTGTGTTTAGGTCCGGCTTGATGTCAACACAAATGTGTTTTAATTAAGGCATCTTTAACCTTTCGTCTAAAACTTAAACCTATATGTATAATCTTTCGTCTAAAACCTAAACCTATATGTATAAGTTGTCAAAACTATTACCAAAGAACTGATCGGTCTCACAATAGAGATAGAAAATCATAATCATAGTGCGAATCATAAATTAAATGCAATAAACAGTTCATTTTTGAATTCGAACTGGCCTAGCTAATAACGTTTCCATCACCAGCATTTGTGTTTGTGAGCGGATTCAATTCATACTTATAGCAAACATAATCGATATAGATGGGTTAAATTATTGTTAAAAAGCAAAACAGATTCCTTGTCAAAGATTACTGGATTTTGTAGGTAATATGAGGTTGTTTTTCTGAATTTGACATGAGGTAAGATGAAATCAAATCGATGAAGAATCATACACGAGTCAAAAGTATGTGTGGACTGTTAAAGTGGGTGATTAAATTTACAAAGTCTCTGAACAACTTTCACAAATAAAGGTTAGTCTGGCACTGACAAAGATTCGTGCAAGTACAGTAACACTGGTGCATGGATGTCGACATATCATTTCGAAGAGTCCTTGCTTTTTTCTTTCGGAATATGATGGAATATGCATGCTGCTCTCTCTATTTGAATTGTGTGAGTAGTGTGCAGAGTACACCCAAAAAGTAAAGGTAAAGCTAGCTAGCTTTTGTGTAATTTCAATCCCGAGATAGATGATGATACATGAAAATATATTCCAGTAGTTGCAGGTGACCCTTGCCTAGCTCTGGAAAAAGAAAGCTAGCTTTAGCTTAGCTCCTGACTAAACGCATCCATGCCTGTCGTTTGATTCATTTTTTTTTTCTGGGAAATACTCAAATTCTTTTTTGAAATTTTAAGACTGCTTGATGATGGTGGTGCAGGTATTCATGCATACGTTCAAGTTAGCATGTACCGTTGGTAAGAATATAAGAAATTTGTCTGAATGGTATACGAACTTTTGCTTCTTATAAATTTTGGTATATTAAGTTTTAAAAATATCAGATTGGTATCTCATGTTTCTATCCCAACCTAAAATTGATATATAGTCATTAAGATTACTAATTTACCCTCAAACCAAAAACAAAAATGACTAATTTACCCTTAAATTATCCTTTTTTCTCTTAGTTTTTCTTCTTTGTTTTCATATTCTAATTTTCTTTTTTTGGCTTTTTATATTTTTAGGAACTTAGAAAAAAAATTCATCATCATTTTCTCCTTACTAATAATCAGTTCATCATCTCAATCATTTTTAAATGTCAACGACAACAACAAAAATTCATCATCATTTTCTCCTTACTAACTTAGTGACAATTTTCGTCGTCTAAGTAAGGTAAGGTGACGAAATATTATTTTGTCACTATTTTCGTCACCTTAGAGCTAACTTAGGTGACGAAAATATATTTTGTCATGTAAGTGATATGGTAGGTGACAAAATATATTTTCATCACCAAAGTTTTGAGCACTTAGGTGACGAAATGCAATTCGTCAACTGACAACTTAATTTTGTGACGAAAATAAATTCGTCGTCT
Source organism: Fragaria x ananassa (assembly GCA_034370585.1). Lineage (NCBI taxonomy): Eukaryota > Viridiplantae > Streptophyta > Magnoliopsida > Rosales > Rosaceae > Fragaria > Fragaria x ananassa. The sequence continues at coordinate 5,439,218 of CP139769.1, read as the reverse complement.
AACACCTTTACTTAGGTGACGAAACATAAAGTTGTGTGTCCTTTTGTACCAACTACGGGGTAGAAGTAAAATTTTAGAAAACTCACCGTACTATATGATCAATGTACTTAAATACGACTATAAAAAAAATCCACCAGTTTTCGAAAACATTAAGATCTCGATCCACACGGTCAACATTAAATTAACGCTACTTATTACACGAAAACGCTCTTACCTACCCGTATATGACCTAGTTTGATTGATTGTTTCACACACAAAACTCTCACATTAATGAGATGTAATCACCTATGTAAAAAGTTGGGAACGTTCACCTCTCGACAATAAGACTCCACATAGGGAAACATAAGCGTATATAGGGTTGATTGCTTGTATTGAGGTTCAAACGTTATCAGAAATATGTGATTTTTCAACCATAGTCGTATTTCACCATACCGATAACGTCTTATTTCACAAGATTTTTGAAAATATTGCTTTCTCCTTATAGTTGGTTCACAAATATCTACACTTGCATATAACATACTAAACAAGTTATATTACATTAGTAGACACGTTGTGGTTCCGATGGCTAAATTTTACAAAATAAAAATTCAACCGTCTGATATGATCAGTGTACTTAAATACGACTATGAAAAAAATCCACCAGTTTTTGAAAACGTTTAGGTCTCGATCCACACGGTCAACATTAAATTAACGCCACTTATTACACGAAAACGCTCTTACCTACCCTTATATTACCTACCCTTATTAGTAGACACGTTGTGGTTCCGATGGCTAAATTTTACAAAATAAAAATTCAACCGTCTGATATGATCAGTGTACTTAAATACGACTATGAAAAAAATCCACCAGTTTTTGAAAACGTTTAGCTCTCGATCCACACGGTCAACATTAAATTAACGCCATTTATTACATGAAAACGCTCTTACCTACCCTTATATTACCTACCCTTATTAGTAGACACGTTGTGGTTCCGATGGCTAAATTTTACAAAATAAAAATTCAACCGTCTGATATGATCAGTGTACTTAAATACGACTATGAAAAAAATCCACTAGTTTTTGAAAACGTTTAGCTCTCGATCCACACGGTCAACATTAAATTAACGCCACTTATTACACGAAAACGCTCTTACCTACCCTTATATGACCTAGTTTGATTGATTCTTTCACACACAAAACTCTCACATTGATGAGTTGTAACCACTCATGTAAAAATTTTGGTACATTCATCTCTCGACGATAGAGTTCCACATAGGGAAACATAAGCGTATATAGGGTTGACCGCTTGTATCGGGGACCAAACGTTACCGAAAATATGTGATTTTTCAACCATAGTTGTATTTCACCATACCGATGACATTCTATTTCACAAGATTTTTGAAAATATTGCTTCCTCCCTATTTAACAAGATCACATTCTATTAAAACATTTTCTTAAAAATAAATATTTTTGGTTCACTGAGATGACGAAAATTCATGTCTTTGTCACCTAACTAAATATTTGGCGGGTAAAAAATTCCGCCAATTTTTTTGCCAAATTTTTAATCACTTACGCAACGAAAGTATAACTTTTCGTCGCTTAATTACTAAAAATTTTAGCTGCACCTTTTCCGCTAAAAATTTCAGAAAAATTTTAACCAAATTTTTGAAAATTTCCTTATATATCCACTGCCTCACTTTTCATTTCTCTATTTTTTTTCTTTGAACTCTGTCTTCTCTCCCTCCTCTCATCTGCCCCAGTTTCCATATACCGAGAGACCCCTAGACTCTAGCTTTCCCTCTGCCTCTCCTTCTTCTTCGTCCATCTCGTCATCAGACTCTGAGCCCATCTCGCCATCGGACTCTGCGTCCATCTCTGCCATTAGACTCTACGCTCATCTCGCCAACAGACTCTGCGCCCATCTCGCCATCGGACTCCGTGCCCATCTCTCCAACGAACTCCGCGCCCATCTCCGCCATTGAACTATGCGCTCATCTCTCCATCGGTCTCAACCATCGGACTCTGCGCCATCTCTGCTATCGGACTCCGCGTCAATCTCGCTAAATTGTTACCTAAACCCATCTAGATCAGCTCCTCCGCCGGCATCGGCCTCTTTCTCGCCTTCATCGGCCTCCAGTCCAACCAAGGCATCAGACTCATCAGCTACAACTCCTCCACACTCGTCACGATCGGAGCCTGTCCCAGCAAGCCTCTAGTCCAACCAAGGCATCAGACTCATCAGCTACATCTCCTCCACTCTCGTCACGATTGGAGCCCGTCCCAGCAAGTTGATCACCTTCATGTTTTAGCCTTGTTAATTTGTGTTTTTGCAGATGACTAGGGAGGCGATCTCTGTTGAAATTGGGTTGTTTGATATTGGCTGTAAGATATTGGGGTTGTTTAGGGTTGATTGGATCTGGGTTGTAAGAAGTTGGATTCGGAGGTTGTGAGGATCTAGTGGTGGGTGCTGCGGCGACAATGTCAATTTTTTTTATTTTTTTTTTCCAGACTTAACGACGGAATTATTGGATTCTGTCGTCTAATGGAAAAATAATTTTTTTTTGAAAAAATTCTGTGGCCTAAGTATATGGGTGACGAAACCATTTTCGTCAGCTAAGTAACATAGTGACGAACGAATTTTCTTCAGCTAAGTAACGTGGTGACGAAATATTTGTCGTTAGCTAAGTAACCTGGTGACGAAAAAGTAAGTAACCTAGTGACGAAAAGTTGTTCGTCATCTTAATAATGACTATGATGACAAAATTAATATTTTGTCACCTAAGTGCTCTAACCACCAGCCTTAGATGACGAAATTTTCGTCAGCTAAGAACTTTTCTTTAGTAGTGGAGGTACCGTTCTGATATTTTTAAAACTTGATATATCAAAATTTATATGGAGCAAAAGTTCGTATACCATTTAGACGAATTTCTCTAAGAATATTGATGGGTTTTACAAATAACAACTGGAAGCACATATTTGAAATATTGAAGATGTGCAGGTAAGATGGTTGGACATTTCTATGGAAATATATATGATCAATATGGGAGTTGCTGAGATTTTGAAAAACAAATCACATTCTTGAAATTCAGGCAAGCTGGTTTCTCTGTTAATATTCAATCAATAAGAGAAAAGAAAAGGGTCGGTTCTTGATAATAGCTGGTCGCTCCTTCCTTGCCTTTATTGAGAAGAAAATAAATGGGTCCCTCATTCAGGATTATTGTCTGATTGTTCCTTCCCTTCTTTGAGGTCACAAGCTTGTCAAGATAAAAAAAAGAAAAAAAGAAGAAGATCTAACCGAAGTTCAGCCCAGTTTCTTGTGGTTGGGCCTAACACCTTAAAAAAGAAGGTCCTTATCAACTTTGTGCGCCGGACCATGCCATAAACTTAGGTTATTGTCTTTCTTTTTTTGTGTGTGAAAATCACACTTGCGATGGTCTAAATTGGGCAATTATTTCATCCAACATGTCGCTAAGTATAACGATTATGTCACCGTTATTTCAAAGCAAATGGAGTCACCATTAGCGTAGTATTTTTTGCTAATAGGTGTTTGTTTGAATACATGTACTCTGTATATATTTTTTCGATATTATTTTGGGACTTCATTGTACTTAGGGGTTCAAGCTTTATGTTTCCCTTTTATATTTAACAGTTTCATTAATGAAGTCTTGAGGGTAGCTGCATGAGCCCTTTATTTATAAAAAAAAAAGTATAACAATTATGTCACCGTTATTTCAAAGCAAATGGAGTCACCATTAGCGCAGTACTTTTTACTAGTAGATGTTTGTTTGAATACATGTACTTTGTATATATTTTCGATATTATTTTGGGACATCATTGTACTTAGGGGTTCAAACTTTATGTTTCCCTTTTATATTTAACAGTTTCATTAATGAAAACTTGAGAGTAGCCGCATGAGCTCTTTATTTAAAAAAAAATAACAACTTAATTAAGTAGAATACATGTTGTGTCATACATCTGTAACATAGAATGCATCTTTATTGATGAATTACTACTAGACTTCCAACTTCATTGGTTACAATTGTTGAGTATGAAAATGCAAAGTGAAGATTTGCAAATCATTGGTTGTCACATTGACCCTAGAAGATAGAACCAAATGATAATCCTAGTTCTTTTTAATTACTTAATCCTTTTTTTTTTTTTTTTTTTGAGAAAACTTGTTCATCTCCTCATTAAAGTCGCACCATATCAGAAAGTCCAAGTTACCCTCTCACATGTGAGAATCCAGCACAAAATATCCAGACCCATAAAGGGCAGTACAGATATTTCGAACAGGACGATAATAGTAAAACAGGGACACGCGGAGCAAATCAGAAAAGCGTGCGCAAACAAGAACCTTAAGCCCATCTTCTCGTTTCTGTTCCACCACGAGGTCCTTCTAGTTCAACACCCTAGTATCTCTCTTCTCCTCTCCATTCTTCCCGAACCTTGCTCCTTCCGCTTCTCTTCTCCCTCAAATCGAAACGCCACCGTTTTTCACACATCCCAAGATACAGCTAGGTTTCAGAAACAGAGGAGCTTCAAATCCACAAAGAGGATATGGCCCTGAGATGTCTGCTGACTCAGGTCGGTTGATTTTCCAGCTGGGTTTCTCTCAATTTCAGATTTTTATGCGATTTTTGGATCATATATGCTTGTTTAGCGCCAAAGTTTGAGTCGTTTAGTTGATCTAGAAAACCCTAGTTCTTAGATTGATCATGATATGTTTAAGTGTTTAATTGGTATGTTAATTTCAAAGTTTTAATGTACAGGGGGTCTATTTAGGTTGGAGTTAAGTGTGGAATTGAGGATATGGTTTTTTTGGTCCATGTTGTCATTAGGGTAGCTCATTAAGAAATTGGGTGTTTTGTGAAAACACCAATCCTTTTTGGCTTTTGTTCAATTTCTCAGCTATTGCACTGTGTGCCGGTGCTTTGAGTTGATAGAAAGGCTGAATCTTTATGCTGAATGGGAGGGTGTGTGCCTGGTCAGATTATGAGGTTGTTGAGGTGTATAGAACGAGGCTTTCTGCTGATAGATAACCTGTGATATGAATGAAATCGTTTCATTGCGATTAGGTACATATGACATAGGTGGGGAAGTAATGGGATGTGTGTGTTTTTCTTACCTTTCATACCCTTTCAACTCTATCCAGTTAGTCTGATGAGGGTATTTCAGAAAAACGATAAGCTTTATTTCCTGCCAAAATCATTGATTTCGGTAAGGGGTAAATGGGCTGAAAGGAGACGCAATTGTTCAATTTTCTCCTTTTATTGAACAACTTCTATGCAGGCCTTTAAGTATGCTGATGCTATGCTTGAGTGGTTTCCTCTTCGGACTTTGATTTGCTCTTTCAAATAGCCAATTTGGCTCAACTTTAATAGCATGTTAGACATCCTTTTTCTTTTTGTTCCTTTATGCCCTATTAAAGTTTGTGTGTTTATCATTTTCTTTTCACAACAGGTATCAAGGCATAGATCAGAGTTGGGACAGCTGAAAAAAGTCTTTGCCAGAACATATTTTCCAGTCAACAGGGTTGCAGGAGGTGCTGGAGGTAGGGCAATCCCAAATTTCTAACTAATTTCTCCTCATTTTTATGTTTACTGTCTTGTCAACAATTTAGGTTACTTTTTTTTAGGCGTTAAGTGGAATCTCCATTTATCTTCGCTTATCAAAGCAATTCTTTTCTTATAATCATTGCAGGGAATACAGTTTTTAATACTCAAGAGAGGTTTCAGTCAAGCTATGTGCGCAGTTTTGCTCGCAGAGCACGTGAACTTGATGAAGTTAATGAACTTGCCTATCTAAGAGAACTGTCCATGCGGAATGACCCTGAAGAAGTGATACGATTATTTGAAAGTACACCATCATTGCATTCCAACTCTTCAGCACTTTCAGAATATGTGAAATCATTGGTAAAAGTTGGCAGGCTGGATGAGAGTGAGTTACTGAAGACATTGCAGAGAGGTGGGTAATGGAGCAGGGTGATACTTTCTAATTATTCCTACCAAAGTTGTGGTCTTGTTTTTACCTTTTGTGTGACTTTTTTTCCAAATCTTTTCTTCTGAAAATTTATGCGGAGTTTCTGAACCTTCATTGACGAGGACAGCTTACTGAATTTCTTTTTTCAGAAGTTCTTATGCCTGGTTTCCATCTTATGAATTTTAGCTGGTGACTAAGATTTGTTTACAAATTTATTAGGTGTAGCTAACTCTGCAAGGGAGGACGAAAGCGTTGGCAGCTTCTCAGTTCTTAGGAACGTTGGAAAGTCTACGAAAGATGGTGTTCTGGGAACTGCAAGTGCACCTATTCATATGGTGGCCAGAGAAGGAGGTCATTTTAAAGAGCAGCTGTGGCGAACCGTTCGCACAATTGCACTAGCCTTTCTTTTAATATCTGGTGTGGGAGCACTGATTGAAGATAGAGGAATAAGCAAAGGTCTTACCATCTCTAAGTGCTTTACAACTCCTATGATTTCTCTTATGCATCCTGAGAAGATGAAAGTTGTTCTTAATTTCTATGTTTCCATTTTTTAGGACTTGGACTAAATGAAGAGGTCCAACCTAGCATGGAATCTAGCACAAAGTTTACTGATGTGAAGGGAGTTGATGAGGCTAAGGCAGAGCTAGAAGAAATTGTACACTATCTCCGAGATCCTAAGGTAACACATTTAACTGCACAGCCACTGAATATGAGATACTGACACCTTGATTTGGGTAGTACCCTCCTGGTTTCTTGATACATAGGCAATGTCCTTGCTTCATTCAACTCAAGTTGAGTTTAGGTCCATAGTGTCTCAGTAAAGAACTTGAAATTGTTTTGGTTTCACCCTCATTGACAGTAATTTTAAACAATTTGAAAGTATATCATTGAATTTTAAGAGTTGTTATTGGAAACTAGTGGTTGAACTGAGTTCATCATGATTCTCTGCACCTTTTTTATGTTACTTCATATTTCCCTGTTAGCAATGTGTTTGTCTTTTTGTACCTACACAGTTTTAATTTATTATCCCCTTAACTTGCTTTCCTTCATATCAGCGTTTCACTCGTCTTGGGGGCAAGCTTCCAAAGGGTGTTTTGCTGGTTGGTCCACCTGGCACTGGCAAGACGATGTTAGCAAGAGCAATTGCTGGAGAAGCAGGGGTACCTTTCTTTTCATGCAGCGGCAGTGAATTTGAAGAGATGTTTGTTGGTGTTGGAGCTCGAAGGGTGAGGGATCTCTTTGCAGCTGCAAAGAAGCGGTCACCATGTATAATTTTTATTGATGAGATTGATGCAATAGGAGGAAGTCGCAACCCAAAGGATCAGCAATACATGAAGATGACTCTGAATCAGTTACTTGTTGAACTTGATGGTTTTAAGCAAAATGAAGGAATTATTGTTATTGCTGCTACCAATTTCCCAGAGTCGCTGGACAAGGCATTGGTGAGACCTGGACGGTTCGATCGCCACATTGTTGTTCCCAATCCTGATGTTGAAGGGCGGCGGCAGATTATGGAAGTCCATATGTCAAAGGTAATCTTGTAATCCCTGTGAAGAAGTTAATGCATTCAAATAATAAGCTTTTGTTGCAATTGTTTCTGCTTCTTTGCCATGTTTTGAATTAAAACTTTGGCATTGTGCTTGTCATAATTATTGTGGATAGGAATGTAATATCTTTCCCTTGTAAAGACTGGAATATCCAGTCATCTTAATCGCTCAGTGTTAGGGATGTCAATCAGTTTGAACCTTACAAAGAAACTAATAAATGGTCTTGATCCTTAATGGGAAGAATATCTTGATGTTTCTCTTCATCAGTATTCTAATGCCAAAGTTGGCTGATATTTGTGAATTTCTCTTTATTTACGTGTATTAGGCTGCACGGGCATAGGCATACCTCCTTTTTGTTTGTTCATATTCCTCTGCTTGTTTGCAGTCTATTATTGTATTGTATGAAGATTGATAGAGCATAATCCTGAGAACCAAATCATTGTAGTAAGTCTGATCAAAATACCATTTTTGACAGGTTCTGAAGGCTGATGATGTTGATCTGATGATCATTGCTAGAGGAACCCCTGGGTTCTCTGGTGCCGATCTTGCCAACTTAATCAACGTTGCTGCTCTGAAGGCCGCCATGGACGGTGCTAAGGCAGTGAATATGGCTGATCTGGAGTATGCAAAAGACAAGATTATGATGGGAAGTGAACGAAAGTCGGCTGTTATATCTGATGAGTCACGAAAGCTAACAGCTTTTCATGAGGGTGGCCATGCACTTGTGGCTATCCACACTGACGGTGCTCATCCAGTTCATAAGGCAACAATAGTTCCCCGTGGTATGGCACTTGGCATGGTTGCCCAGTTGCCCGAGAAAGATGAGACAAGCGTCTCAAGGAAACAGATGCTTGCGCGGCTTGACGTTTGCATGGGGGGAAGGGTTGCAGAAGAGCTCATATTTGGTGAAAGCGAAGTTACTTCAGGTGCTTCTGATGATCTCCGGCAAGCTACTTCTCTTGCCAGAGCAATGGTTACCAAGTATGGCATGAGCAAAGAAGTGGGGCTTGTTACTCACAATTATGATGACAATGGGAAGAGCATGAGCACAGAAACTAGGCTGCTTATTGAAGAAGAAGTGAGGCGCCTCTTGGAAACGGCTTACAACAATGCAAAGAATATACTTACCACTCATCACAAGGAGCTCCATGCTCTCGCTAATGGCTTGCTGGAGAAAGAGACACTCACTGGAAAACAGATCAAGGCCTTGCTTGCTAACTTGAACTCTCAGCAAAATCAACAACCGCAACAGCAAGTCATTGCGGAAAAAAGTAGTTCACAGTCAAACCCAGTGCCTCCTCCATCAACACCCAATGCAGCTCAGTCTGCTGCTGCTGCAGCAGCTGCGGCGGCGGCTGCAGCAACCGCTGCTGCCAAATCAAAAGGCATGGCTCCTGCGTCTTAGCACGAGTGAGGTATTGATCAGGTATTGATGTGCATAGAGTAAAACTACTTACCAGCCGTTCTGTATGGTACCATCGAATGGTGCCAGCGAGGATTAAATTATGTATTGCCATTGTCAGATTGACTGGGAGTTGTAGTAGAGTTAACTGGCAAGTGAATGTAGGCCTTCTGATCAAGGCATAGATGGACATTCCGGTCTATTTTTGATTCTTGCTTCCATTTTCAAATTTTGTTCTTCAAGGTTCTTGTTTATACTATAAAGGAATAATTCATTGTCAATGTATGCTCAGTTTATGGTTTCAGATGCTCAGTTTTTTGTCTGCTTGCTCTAAGCCACTGAGGACAACATTGAAATGTTATGCGCTTGAGTTTGCTTCCCAAAAGTTAAAGCTGCTCAAACCTTTGTTACTCTGTCAGAGCTTTCCCCTACCAAAATCCACCATAGCTTGATAAAGAAAACACTGTCACTTGAAGTTCTTAAGGTTTGAGACGTGTAGCATCTGTATGTTTTCCGAGAAGCAGACGTACTAAAGCAATGAGTTTTTTTTTTTGATAAGAATAGTCTCTTCATATAACAATCAAAAGTCATCACCCAAACTTGTTTCTCTTCTTCGCGGGCTTTTCTTTCTTTATGATCAATCCGTAGTTCCACGAGCCAGTCTCACCAAATCGGAACCAATAGTCGTATGAGCGTGATAGAGTAGTTACACCGCTCAGAAACCTCAAAAGCAGAGAACAAGGACCACCCTTCTCCGCTAAACCCTTTAGGTCGCCTCTTCATCTTCTTCTGGGTTTCCGCATTGAGTTTGATTTTGGATTATCTTGTTTGATTGCTTCTCAGCTCAGGTTATTGAAGAGTTGCAGTGGGAGATCTTTGGAGGGTAGCGGAATGGTGGCCAAGGTTGTGAAGCTTCTGCGTGTGAGAATGTTGTTTTGAGCGGGACGAAGACGACGGTAAAACGTAAAAAGAAATATTTAGAAAAAAGGGTAAAAAAGAAAAATTGTAATGTAAACAAAAAAAAAAAAAACAAATAAACCTCAAGCTTTAAACTAGGCAAAACTAGAAGCTTCAACTCTACGGTCTGGTTTAATAAGGGAGCTCTAGATTCACCGTTGCTTCTGTTTGGTACTTGAAACTATATTTGATTCGTCTTGCTGCATTCGCCATATTCTTTCATCCTCCACAGCAGGCCCCTAGGCATGAGAGGCCCCGCATCGGACACCACAAAAAAAAAACTTGTATAGGTTTCAACAACATCCTGAAATTTATAGTTTGAGCGTAATTGATCTTTCCTTTTGGTTTCTAACAGTTTTAGATGCAAATCTAGATTAAAAAATGAGTCTTGGATTCATCGTATACATGAACAGTTAGTTGTAAGTGCAGGGGTTCAGAAGCAGAGAGTTGTCATAGAAAACAGCCATGGGGAGAAGCTTGTGGGGATATTACATGATACGGGTTCTAAGGGGCTCGTTGTGTTCTTCCATGGCTTACATTCCTTAAAGGTATTATGATCCATACTTAGTGCCATGAAATTATATCACTGGTGATTGTTGAAACAAGTTTGTAATTTGTAGCTATTCAGTGATCAGTGTGTTGGAGAGGAGCACTGATTCATCTATTGCTGTTGTTTATACACTTAATTTTGTTTCATCTATTTGGTGTTTTTTCTGAGAAATGAGTTCATTTTGCTCTCATATGCAGGAACGCATACCCATGGTGAACCTTGCTGCTGCATTGGAAGAGCAAGGAACAAGTGCTTTCCGCTTTGACTTTGCTGGAAATGGGTGAGCTCTTTACAACAATTTCCTTGCCGTCATACAATTCTATTTAATTCTTTTTGTGTCTGGCCAAATTTGGAATTCCCGAGCTAGTACAATGAGCTCCAGTTCATGTGATACAGGATAGATCTTTGAAAATTATAGGATTTGAAGAATCCATGTAGTAGGGCGTCTGGTTCTGTTGTAAACATGAACAAGTAGGATCATAGGCATTTTTTGTCCAAGTCATGGAGTACTCGAGTCTTTAGCATTCCATGGAACTTCTCTAGTAGCATTTATAAGAAACTGTTTGTGTTGATAGGGAAAGTGAAGGTTCATTTCGATACGGTAACTATCACAGAGAAGCTGATGATTTACGTGCTGTAGTTCAACACTTTCTTGGGTGCCATTATGTGATAGCTGCAATTGTTGGGCACAGTAAAGGTCCGTTTATAATTTGTGCTCATACAGAAACAACATCTTCATTTTTTGAACCAAAAGTGGATGTTAAGGTGAATTTCTTAGATGTAACAAGTTTTAAACGTAGCACATTTTAATTGAGGTGGTAGATGATAATCTTGAGGGCATGGCCTCCCAGTGTGGTTGGGGTCTGGCCCTCTCGTAAAAAAAAGATAGATGTCAAGCTATTGTTGCCTTCCAGGGTACTCTCTATCATTGTTGTTGGGTTTAGGGAACTCACGTTGGAATTTCTATGTTTTGGTTCAAAGCTTAAAATTTCTTTCAGTAGTTATAGAAGAGTCCCCTCTCGAAATCCTTTTCGGATGCAATGCTTTCCTGCTCCTTTATTATTCTTCTCTCATGTGCTTGTTTTCTTTCCTCATTCTAGTTGAAAAATTTACTATTTTGAAAGTTCTCACTTAACATGTTTCTTGCAGGGGGAAATGCAGTTATATTGTATGGTGCAAAGTACAAGGATGTTCCTGTAGTTGTAAATATTTCTGGTCGATTTAATCTTGAAAGAGGCATTGAAGGTCGCTTAGGTAAAGATTATCTACAAAGAATCAAGAAAGATGGATTTATTGATGTGAAGAACAAAAGAGGTAAGCCATCAAATTAGGAATTATCCTCATCTGCTTGAAACTTCAGTGGTGTTGTATCATATGCTGACTGTCTGAGCGTAGATCTTCGTTCTTTCAAGATTAGCTTTGTTGGAATACTTTCACATTTTAATCATTGTTGGAAGTACTTTGGTCTGGATGAAATTTGGTTTAGATCGAGCGCTTAGCATCATTTTCTCTTGTTCATAGACACATTTCAGTATCGAGTAACTCAAGAGAGTTTGTTGGAGCGGCTAGCGAATGATATGCATGCAGCCTGCCAGTCAATTGATCAAAATTGCAGGTGAGAGAATGTGGTTATCTTCTCCTGTGTTTAATAATCCATCATCGCTGAGCACTGACAATGAATATGAGGCACACATTCCAAACATGTATGAAACACAATTCGTGGATAGATGACTGTTGACTCCATGTCATGTTCTGTAATTTTCAGGGTTTTGACAGTTCATGGATCAATGGATAAGACTGTTCCTGTTGAAGATGCTTACGAGTTCAACAAATTCATACCTAATCATAAACTATACATAGTGGAAGGGGCTGATCATGAATTCACTTCACATCAAAATGAGTTAGCTTCGATCGTGTTGGGCTTCATCAAGAAAGATTTTCACCAGGAGAAGTTTATGCTCAAGCACTCATCACTTGGCACAAGAGTAGCAGATAAATCTATTCATTCACGGATGTAGTTCCAAGTAATATCACTCTGGATCAGAAACATTGTCCATTATAGTGATTGTTTTCATACATTGATTCCAAAGATACATCACACCTTATCAATATGAAGATGTAGTTATACTCTGAAATCTTATTGAAGAATTGAAGATGGTGATTCTAATGATAATTGTTCCTGCTGCCAAATCTGCAAAGAGCATACAATCGACCACAGAAAACTAACCATTTCTCAGATTGCAACTAAGCAATGACTGACTTCACACATATGAAACGGTAGAAGTTGCAAAACAACTACCAACTGAGAAGAAAGATAATACAAGGATCAATAATATCCTTAACATAGGTATGCAGCTATATGACATCTACTCTTTAACTATGCAGCAACAGTTTTTGGCTTGGCCCCAATTTTTCTCCAAGAAACACTAGGCATAATCTGCTTTTTGTCTACACGATCCTCGTATTTAATGGCAAAATTGAGCAGAGAATCCAAAAGAGAGTCAGAAAGAAGGTGAGGTTTAAGTCCCAACTCGATAAGTTTGGTGTGCTTGGCATTGTAGTAGTGCTCCTCTGCTTCCACTCTTGGGTTTGGCACTGATGTGGTCTGCACATCAAGTCCAAGCTTCTCTCCAGCTTTTGTAACAAGCGCAGCAAGTTCATTGACAGAAAACTGCTCAGTAAATTGATTGAAGACCCGGAACTCACCAGCCTGTGCTGGGTTTGCAATGGCAATCTCAACACATTGGACTGTATCTCGTATGTCAAGATATCCCCTGGTCTGGCATTTAAAAAATACAAGTATTAGTAAATGGCAAGTGATGCAGCAAACCGACTTTGTGTCAGTATGTGGAAATAACTTTGAGCCATGAAGAGAGCTTTTACCTGGCCACCTTTGCCATACACGGTAAGCGGATGACCAACAGCAGCCTGAACACAGAACCTATTTAATGCAGTTCCAAACACTCCATCATAGTCCAGCCGGTTAATTAGCTCTTCATGCATCTCAGTTTCATCTGTTCTCACACCATATACGACTCCTTGATTGAGGTCAGTGGCTCTAATCCCCCAAGCTTTGCAAGTAAAGGCTATGTTGTTTGAGTCATGAACCTTACTCAAGTGGTAGAAAGAGCTTGCTTGCTTGGGGTAGGGCAAAGTATCTGTCCTTCCATTATGAGTAATTGTTATGTAACCCTCTTCGATATCAATATTTGGAGTTCCGTATTCTCCCATGGTCCCAAGCTTGACTAGATGACACTGCTCTCCAAACTCTTTAATAGCAAATAGCACATTCAGGGTTCCAATCACATTGTTATTCTGTGTATATACTGCTCTTGAGCGATCAATCATGGAATAAGGGGCCGATCGCTGCTCCCCAAAATGAACAACAGCCTCAGGCTCAAATGACTTGAAGGCGTCTGTTAAGAACTCAAAGTCACAAATATCACCAATATAGAGTTCAATAGATTTTCCAGTGAGAGCTTTCCAACAACGGAGACGATCATGGATGGAGGAGATTGGAGTCAAGGAATCAATACCAAGCTGTTGGTCAAACAGACGACGGACAAGGCTGTCGACAATGGCAACCTCATAACCTTTCTTGGACAGGTGAAGGGCAGTGGCCCAGCCACAGTAGCCATCTCCACCAATGACCATGACCCTCTTTGATTTAGATGGCTCACTAGAGCTCTCATGCACCCCCTGACTCGGTTCATTCGAAGCTTCCCTACTCGCAGAGAGTGTGGTGGCACACACTGTGCAGTTACTTCTCGACCTCTCCCCTTGCGAGAGGAGCCTTGTAAATGGGGTTTTGGATGTCTGAAAAGTAACAGACTTGGGAAAGAAGGCCGAGTCTTGGATCAATGGCTTTGTGTAAGGTTTACATCCAGATGAGAATTTGACAGAACAAGAAGTTGAAAGCAAATGCGCCATCTATATTTGCTTCCTGTAACTGATATTAAAATATACCTGCAGAAAATAATCCATATATTCAAATTCTAACAATCAATAACATAAACAAAACTTCAAATAAGTATAACCAAATCCATGTATTGTCAACACAATTATACTAAGAATGAAGCTCTGGATTCCAGAACAACATAACAAAGCAGATAAAATGCACAGTTGAAGTAAACACAATCCAGACTTGTCTTTTAGCACCAACAAGAGAAAAGTTGAAATCCTTTGCTTTCTGTGTAAAGGGTGGACATAAAAAACTAACTTGAACCAAGAGTAATATGATCCAACGAATTATGAGTAAATTTGCAAAGTGCATTTCAAGCCAAGCGTGGAGCTTTCTTGCTTACTCCTGTAATTTTCTATAAGAGTAAATTTATTCAAAGACAAAAGGTGAAACATTAAAAGAAAGAGAAGTACTGAAGTGAATTCTAACCGTGTAAGATGAGCAGAGGTTTCTGGAAGCTGGACTGATGAGAGTGAAGCTTTTGGTCTGGGATTTGGGGAGGAAGGAGGAGACGGGGGTCAATAACAGTGTGGGAGAAAGAATGGATATGCCCTTTTATCCTCTATCTAAATGGGCTGTACACTTTCAAACAGCTCAGCCCGCCCATAGGCCCATTACGCCAATTTTGTCGGCATCGGCAATGACAGCCGGAATTTTGTCCTATACCGGCATAATGACCTACGGTAAAAGGTTTCCTTTCATTTAAAAGATCCATAATCCTTTGAGAAAAATAGGAAATAAATCTTTTTTTTTTCTTCGGGGAAAAGAAGGAAAAAAAATCTCTTTAGCTGTAAAGATCTCCTCTTATGCTGTCCTATGGAGACATGGAGGTATGGCATATCCATTTGTAACAGAAAAAATAAACGAGGCATATACTATTTTCTTTCTAGAGAATCCAAATGGCATATTCTATCTCTATTCAGTCAAATCTGAAGCACATGGATGATTGAGATTGTTTCATATAGATAGTTTTTACTATTGACCTAAAACAAGCCCGTCCAGCCAGCTTCAAGTCAACCATTGGTCTTAGTAGCGTTTAGCAAGTTTTCGAACCCTAATTATATGAGGTGTTTTAAACAAGATCGCCTTACCCGTCTAAACGGTTTCTAGGCGCTCCAAGCCTATCCTCCGTTGTGAGAGCGCCTAACGAGATTTCAAACCTTGGTAATTACACTGCTTGCAAAAGAGCGTACAACACCCAAGTCACACTAGGAAGCTCACTGCCATCCTCATTATTATTACAGCCAAATCCATCAGTAACGCACACTACATTTCCAATCACTCTTCACCTTCCCCGTAAATATGGTAAATTCCAAAGAGGCAATAATGTTGAAGACGTGAGGGGCACCAGAGAAACCTACGAAGGATCATCGTTCGTGTTTCTATGTTATAAACACTCCTGTGACTCTTCTTCAGTCTCAGCCAACAGTGTCAGAGATATTCCTCAGTGACATACATCACTATCAGAGATCAAAAGCTCTTCCTTTTGCTACCCAAAAAGGAAGAGCTACTGTCAAAGCTTCAGTCTTTGCTCTCAGATCTTCCATGGCAGAGTCCAACAACAATACGTACATTTCCTCTGAGGACCTCGCAAAACACAACAAGCCAGGAGATCTATGGATCTCAATACAGGGTAAAATCTACAACGTCTCCGACTGGGCCCAATCCCACCCCGGCGGCGAGCTCCCATTGCTCAACCTCGCCGGCCAAGACGTCACCGACGCCTTCGTCGCCTACCACCCCGGCTCGGCGTGGATGCATCTAGATCAGTTCTTCAATGGCTACTATCTCCAACACTACACAGTCTCCGAGGTGTCCAAGGATTACAGGAAACTCGTCAACGAGTTTTCGAAGATGGGTTTGTTCGAGAACAGGGGAGTTGGTGTGTACTTCCAGCTGTTCTCTGTGGCAATGTTGTTCAGTTTGAGTGTTTATGGTGTGTTGTGTTCGGATAAGACTTGGGTTCATTTGGTCTCGGGTGGGTTAATGGGGTTGGGTTGGATCCAAAGTGGGTGGCTTGGTCATGATTCCGGGCATTACCAGATCATCAGCAACAAAAAGATCAACAGATTCGCTCAGATCCTCACCGGAAACTGCCTTGCTGGCATCAGCATTGCTTGGTGGAAGAGGAACCACAATGCACACCACATTGCTTGTAACAGTTTGGAATTCGATCCGGATCTTCAGCACATGCCTTTCTTTGCGGTATCTTCGAAACTGTTCAAGTCTCTTAGGTCTTGTTATTATGATAGGAAGATGAATTTCGATAAGTTTACTAGGTTCTTGGTTAGTTACCAGCACTGGACATTTTACCCTGTCATGTGTTTTGCTAGGATTAATCTTTTTGCTCAGTCATTCATGTTGTTAGGGTCTAAGAGGTTGAGGGTGCCCAATAGGGGTCAGGAGATTTTGGGGCTTCTAGTGTTTTGGATTTGGTTTCCTCTGCTGGTTTCGTGCTTGCCCAATTGGGGTGAGAGAGTCTTGTTTGTTGTGGCTAGCTTTTCGATCACTGGGGTTCAGCATGTTCAGTTCTGCTTGAACCATTTCTCTTCAAGTGTCTATGTGGGTACACCTGTTGGGAATGACTGGTGTGAGAAGCAGACTAATGGGTCGCTGGATATAGTGTGCCCATCTTGGATGGATTGGTTTCATGGTGGGTTGCAGTTTCAAATCGAGCATCATTTGTTTCCGAGATTGCCTAGACGGTACCTCAGGAAGATTGCTCCTCTTGTCAAGGAGCTTTGCAAGAAGCACAATCTGCCTTACACAAGTGTGTCATTCACAGAGGCTAACACATTGACAATTGGGACTCTGCGCGCTGCAGCCCTGCAGGCTCGTGATCTTACCAGCCCGGTTCCAAAGAATTTAGTTTGGGAAGCTGTACACACATATGGCTAAGATACCATGTCTTTGTGAAGGTGAAGCTTTCTGAGAATTGGATGCTGCTCTATTGTGTGGTTATTTATGCCCAATGACAATGATGACGTTAAAGGGGATAATAATTATTGATAGCTGAGGGTGGTCATCTTTGATTTCAATTGGAAGAATAATAATTATCTCTTGGATTGCTTGGTCTTTTTATATCTGCTAGTTTGTAACAATAGTTCATTTCTTTTCTGGAGCAGCTGATGTAGTACTTCCATCTCCTCCAGTGTAAAGTACTGTGTTTTCAGCAGTTTGCTTATTTGAATCTGATAGCTCACTCACTATCTCTTTTAACATTTGGTTCTCCCTGAATTCCTATTCATTATGTTGGTATTTCGTTACTGTATGGTGTTGGATATGACAGTTGTTTTCGAGAACAGTATCAACAGGTCCCTGATCTTCCCCAGAAACAGACCCTATCCGATTCTCTGTTTCCCTTCCCTCTTCCTTAACAATTTTCCTATGAGCTTTGTCTCCTACACAGGCTTAAACGCACATCTTTGAAATATGCATATGCATTACAAAATTTGTTCAACTTGTAGCACCAATTTCCTAAGCCAGCGCATGCTTTGAACTCCCCTTATCCATATGAAGCATAAGTTTCATCAAATCTGCGAAACCATAAATCACACTTATACTGCTCAATGTATGCATATCTTAAGCCACACTCTTAAACTACATAAGTTGAATTAGAAAGGAAAGGTTCAAGCTTGATATTAGCTCTTTACAACTGAACAATGTGTCTAACAAGATGCTGCAAGAGAGTTGCATGCTTGTTTCTTTTTACTTGTCCTCTATTAGATATGTAGAAAGCAAGGTTAAAATGAGATCAAACTAAACGCAGCCGGTCTATCTATGTTTCACCATTTTGCAACTGCTATGAACTGTGATCGTCTTCCCCATATAGTTCTTACTTCTCTTTACCCGGAATTGATTCGACATCATGTTCCGGCACAACTTCATCCCTGAAATGTCTAAACCAAACCAATTACATCCAACACAGATTTTCAGATACTATTAAGTCAAGAATTAATCACCATTGTTACTAGAACAAACCTTACAAACATGTTGTTCCCCTGTTCTTGAAGAAAGAGTGCATGAAGAATTCCACCAGGAACAATGCAGCCCTGTTTCTGAACCACACCCTGTGCCACAACACCATCACCACTCCCTCCGCCGCGAAACTCGCTGAGTACATCTCGCAAGCGGTGGAGCTTCTCCTCTTCCTCGGCAATCTTGAGCTGCAAGTTCCTAATAAGAGCATAGCTTCCACCAACCGGGTCGGCGACGCGGATGCCAGCTTCGGCTATAATGTGCTTCATGGCAGTGCTTCTGTTGTGAGGGGGTACGCTGCGGAGCAACTTCTTGATGTGACTTTCGCCGAACACCTTGTGGGCATTCTTGTAGTGATGGTGCATGTGGGCAGGGAAGAACGGGGCCATTGGACAATCAGGTCCACATTTGCAGCGCTTGAATCTGCAAGCAGCACAAGTCTGGTGCTTCTTCATACTTGAATACTTGATATGAACTTTTCAGCAACCTGTGGGAGAGAGAATCAGATATGGGGTTTGAAATTTGGAGAGGAAAAGAAGAAGAGAGTAGCGGTGTACTTTATAGTGTCTACGTGATTGACGGCTGGTTCTAAATTTCGGAAATGAAATTTACTTATTATAAATTGTAATTTGTAATTTTATAATCTTTTTTTTTTTTAAATGTGATCATTTCGTTCAGAGATCAAGAATTACAAGCTGTGAAAATGCTTGGTCTTGGTACAATCTTGTCATCTCTGTGAGCCTGGTATAAAATTGGTGTGAGACGAGTTGTGTATTCATTCATAGTAGTGTAGCACAAGAATGGCGATCTCTTTCTCCAGCTTTCTCATTGTTCATTCTTGAGAGCAAGAGTTGCAGCAGACTTGTAATCCGCTTCTCATTATGATTGATGAAGATAAAGAGGCTAGGAGATTCAAAACCAGCAACAGGTGGGTAGAACAAACAATGATCAAAAGTTGGAGAGGAAACGCTAGACTGTTTAGGTAGAAGTCTTACCATGGCTGTAAGCATTCAGAACATGCATAGGCAGAGAAAGAAGGAACGAAAAACTTGGAAGCTAGGAAGAAGGAATGGAAATACTCAAGAACTCAGCCATTAGGTGATGGGGAAGACTATGCATCAGAGGGTATTTATGATGTACAATACCGATAAATTCTGGAGAATATCTGGTGAATATAATTCAGCTTATATCCAGAAAGAAGATATGACATTCATGTTTTAAATCTACAAAGATTGGAAACATCATTGTGTTTAAGAGTCATTAATCCATGCCATTCATGTTAAAATTAAATCCTACTGGCATGCCAACAGTAAGGTTATGCAGATGAATGCTAGTAACAAGAACTTGTAGGCTACAAGAACTTAACAATTTGAACCCTGCTATGGTCATTGTATTTGGTCTATTCTACCAAACTTGATTTATCCAGAAGTCTTTTCCATACTACTGAAACTAGACATTGTCATGATAAAGATGACAAAGGTACCCTACTCCTGGTTCTAATAGGAGAACCCAACTCCAACATGCCCTGTCCCCAGATTAACTAGCATAACAATCAATGGGCAGATACATACCAGTGATACTACAAATGACAGTAATCCACAACAGAAATTGAGAGCAATAGATTCTCTAGAGATCATACAGTTTCTACATTGCTTTATAGAGATAGTCACAAGCTTGATATTGGTTCTTTTCAACTCATTCATACAACATAAATGGAATCAGGAAAGGATAGTCACAAGCTTGATATGGGTTCTTTACAAATCAACTATGAGTCAAAAGAAGTTGCCAGCACCATCTACACTAATTTCTATTTGTATTTTGATTTGATTTATTTGATGTGCAGAAGATAAGCTATATGACATTCAAACTAACTGGTCCAAGTGAGACCTCATCTATCACATTACCATTTACAAATAAATTAATATCACCGCAATTCTGCTCACCTGAAATTGGGTCGAGCCTCCAGACTATCTTGTTCTGGCACAACAACCTCATCCCTGAAATATCAAACAAGAAGCCACACAAATTAGGACTAACAGTTAAAGAAGCCAGGAGGGTTCCAAATTAGGGAGAAATCACCATTGTCGCATGCACAAATGACCTGAAATCTTACATGTCGTCCTGTACTTGATTAGGTTCTGGAAGAAGCTGTTGATGATGGAGGGGAAGGTGGATGAACATATGCCCGACTCTGAGCATCAATGCTAGCCTGTTCTTGTCGAATTCGCTGACCATAACCCTGAACAAAGTTGCCCTCTCCTTGATGAAACGGTGCATGGTGAAATCCTTGAGCAAAGTTGCCCTGGCCTTGACTTGCATTGCCAATCTGTTCTCCAAGATTCCGGTAGGCCTGTTCTTGTTGAGTTCTTAGAGGAACAATGTTGCCCTGTTCTTGATACAAAGATGGTTGTGCCATAGCCACATTAGCATTCACTTGACGGCGCAATTGCAGGAGCTCCAACTCTTGCTGTGCAAACTTCCACTCCAGCCTGCCTAGGTCAGCACATTGCTGCTTCACAACACGAAAAGAGCCGCCGACTGGGTCAGCGATGAGGATTTCGGCTTCGGCTATGATGTTCTTCATGGCAACGTTTCTTTTCTGAGGCGTTTCGTTGAGGTTATGGAGCAACTTGGTAATGTAACTTCTGCCGAACAACCTGGTAGGCATTCTTGAATTTCTGGTGCATATGGGCAGGGAAGTATGGAGCTAGCAAACAATCTTGCTTGCATTTGGTTCTGCTGTGTCGGCAAGAAGCGCACTCCGGTAATTCTTCATGTTTGAAATGAAATTTTGAGGAAGGTTAGAGGGGAAGAATCTTAGGCGGCGATTTGTGATTGGGGAGAGAAAGGAAGGTGGAGGAGTTGGAGAGCGTTTGTGATCATATTTATAGTCTTGAGCGAGTTTGGTTTTGGGTTTTTGAGCGTGTTTGGTAACCAACTGCTGTAATCTGTTATAGGCATTTCAAACTTATTCATGGTTTTCGCTTCTGATTTCTGAAGCAAAATGTAAACAACCATAGAAACAAGCAAACGATAATGTACTTTGAATTTAGTCGTGTATTTTAGAATCGAATAGACGAATACGATATGAAATTTACATGTCAAGTCTACAAAGGTTTGCGAGTTTATCACTCTTTTTAAGAAAAATAAAAAATAAAATCTATGGCACCCCATCTTATAGTGATGAATTACGGAAGGCAAATTTGCAAAATGGGAGTCTTATTATATATGTTCCATTGCAATCGGTATCCTCAAGCACAGTTGATTTTAAGCAGAACCCTACAGACAACCACCATGCCCTGATCCCACATTAACTTGCATAAGAATTAGTAGGCATTCTACACCAAATGCTAGTATTACATTAAGAAACTGAAAGAAATCCAGTCTTCCGGCAACCAATGGATCCTACAATAGCTCAAAACAGTGAAACACTAAGCACTGACATTAATCAAAATGAAATTTGCTGCCTTCTGCCACTGGTATCAGGATGTGCTCTGTGAAGGAGAAGAAGTACCAAAAGAAATGTCATCTAGAATAGACACAGTCCCATCTTCTCTAACACCCTTCTTCCTAATGTCCTCAATCATATTGCGCACCATGCTCATCGTTGGACGATCTTTTGGCTGCGCAGCCACGCAAAGCAAACCACCCTGGAAAAGCGCCCACATTTCCTCCTCCATCTCCTTGTCACTCGACAGCTCGAAATCAAAAACCTCCCATGTACCGCACTCTTTCTTCACCGCCAAGTTAACCCACTCCACCAAGCTCATTTCTCCTTCCTCCCCCGCCATCCTCCCCGTCAAAATCTCCATCAAAACCACCCCAAAGCTATACACATCGCACTTGTGAGTGTACTTGTTGGGACTAAAACTACTCGACATGATCAACTCCGGCGCACTGTAGGCATCATAAGACGAACTCTGACCAACCAAGAGCTGTTTTAGGCCAATGTCAGCAACACAAGCATTCCCCATGTCATCTATTAACACATTGCACGACTTGAGGTTACCATGGTACATCTTCCCCTTGCCGGAGCCGTGGATGAAGGCAAGTTCGTCGGCACAGCCCAATGCTAGCTTCAGCCTTGTGCTCCAAACCAACCGCGCCCTCCCCGGTCCTCGAAACCCGTGCAGAAGAGAATGCAGGCTTCCATTGGCATAAAAATCACACACCAAAAGAAGCTCGTAGTTGGAGCTGTGGTAAGCTCTCAGCCTCGCAATGTTGGCCTGCTTCAATTCGCCGACGATTCTCAACCACGCCTCCACTTCCTTGCCGTGAACCTTCCTCTCCCTCACCCTCTTCACCACCGCCACGTCATCCCAGCCGTTCATCATGATCTTGTAAGTGGCCCCCACAGTCCCCTTCCCCAGCAGCTCCGCCGACGCATTTAGCACATCGCCAATTTTACCAACACCGGGGTTGCATCCCTCCAGCACCACCATCTCTTCGCTTTCCCTCGGCCCGTTCGGCCCACCAGGCCCATAATGGTATCTGTGGGACCCGCCAGATTTCGATTCCCGGGACCCGTAGTGCCTTTTCACGTAACTGTATCCGTTTGCCGCCGCCTTGGGCTTCCCGCCGCCGACGCCGACAACAAGAGCTGCGCTGCTGCTGCTGCTCTTCTTCTTCCACTTACGCCACCGCGAGACGGCGCCGGCGATCACCATGAGCCCAAGCGCGACGCTGACGCTGATCAGAACGACGTGTTCCGAGTGGGGCTTGCCTTCCGGTGGTGGCGCTAGTGACGGCGGCTTGACGGCCATCGGAATAGGGCAGTCGTTTGGCAGCGGCTTCCAGCAGAGCCGCGTGTTTCCCGTAAACGACGCCTCACGAACTTCTCCAGAAACCGAGGGATTTTTCCGGCGAGGTCGTTGTTGGAGACATTGAAATCGGTGAACAGAGCTGACGACGCGTCGCCGAAGCCGGTGAGCGAGTTGAACTCGAGCCGTAGAGTTAACAGCTTAGACAGCCGGGTCAACTCGGCGAACGGTATTTCGCCGGAGAGCTGGTTGTGGGAGAGATCAATCCGGCGGATTTTGCGGAGGCCGGAAATCGCGGCGGGAATTGCGCCGGTGAAGTTGTTGTGGGAGAGGTAGAGGTGGTTGACGTGGGGCCAGGAGGAGAAGTTGAGAGATGAGGAGAGGAGGTTATGGTTGAGGCTGAGGAGCCTGAGGCGGTCGAGTGCGGTGAGGGGGTTGAATGGGACCGGTGAGGTTGAGATTCTCGAGGACAAGCTTGGTGACCCGACGGGTTTTCGGGTCGCAGGTGACGCCGAGCCATGACCCGGCGCAGGGGTCGGTGGATTGGGACCAGGAGGCGAGGGAGTTGGAGCGGTCCGACGAGGCTTTGAATGCGAGCAAGGCGAGAGTATCGTTTGGGGTTGGGTTGGAGAGAGAAAGATAGAAGAGTGTGAAGAAGAAGAAGGTGGAGAGGAGGGTGTAGTTTTGCAGCATGGCTTTTCTGTCTGGGATCGTTCTGCAGAAAGGTGTGGAAGAAGGAAAGGAGTGGGTAAAACATTGTTGATTTTACAGGCAGTAGCAAAAACTAGCCGTTGGGGAAACAAACAGAGATGGGGGCAGTTTCGCATTTGGTTTAACGGTAATATGTTGTGGTCAATTTCTCATCATGGGCTTTATAAACAGCATCTGGTGAATTTCAGTGAACCAGTTTTTACCGTTTGGTGGGTAAATTCAAAACAAACATGTTTTTTATTTGTTGGGACGAAGGGACTTGCCGGTGAGTGTTGAAAGAGACAACCTAGTCATGGTTGTTCCTACTTAATTTGTTCTACGCAGTTTTTTTTTTTTCAGTAATAAGAAAATAGAAACCGAAACCTTATACGAACAAACTCATCAGGTGATTGAGTTAGTTGAAAATTTTGTTTGACGAAAAAATCAAATACTTAAAAACAAAACGTCTTTATTTGAGTAAAATTAAACACACTCTGTTGAACGCCAAAAAAATAAATAAATAAAAAGATTAAAAAAAAAGGATTACAAAAATAAAAAAATAAAAGTAATACTTTTCTTGTGCTACATACACAATGTTTTTGAGTTCAATTGTGACTCTTGCAAAAAGCTGGACAACGAAGTCCAATACGAACTCAGTCTTCTAAGTCCAATACGAACTCAATCTTCCAAACTGTGCACTCTATATAAAGAGGCACAGAGAAGAAGAAAATGAGAGGCAAACAAAAAGGGCGGAAGACAGAAGGACATAGCGCAACAGAGGGAGGCGAAGCAAAGAGCAGGGAACAAGAGAAAGGCAGGAGCAGGCAGAGTCAACACGGACGGAACAAAAAAGGAGAAGAAGGAGAAGAGAAACAAGCGAAGCAAAAAGCAGAAGGAGAGAAGAAAAGTCCAGGCGAGCCAACAAGAAGGTGGAGCCCCCACACTAACTCTATTTATTTTTTTTGCAGCATCTCTATCTTTCTGCCTCGTTCCTCACTCCGCCAGAAGCCCGCAAGCCATCTCCCCTTAAGGCGAAACAACCACGCGAGGTAGCCATAAAAAAAAGGCGAGATGACCTCGCCCCCTCCTCCTCTCGTTGCAATACTTATGTAGCCGCTCGGCCCCTACTCTCGTACACAACGCCGTGCGTTTTGCACAACAAGCCGTACAAGAGAAGGAAACAAGCATCTCTGCTAAAATATTGTCAGGCGAACTGGGATGGCCTGACAAGACTAGAAGTCCAGGCGAGCCAGGCGACCTCACATCAAGGCAGGTGGCGAGCCAAAAATCAAACCAAGGCAGGTGGCGAGCCAACAGTCAAGCCCAGGCAGGAACCCTAAGGGGTGGCGAGCCAACAATCAAGCCAAGGCAGGTGGCGAGCCAACAATCAAGCCAAGGCAGGAACCCTAAGGGGTGGCGAGCCAACAGCTGCGCCAAAGCAGAAGCAGGTTACTTAACCCTAAGGGGTGGCAACGTGACTTTTACCCTAAGGGGTGGCGAGGTTACTTAACCCTAAGGGGTGGCGAGCCAACAATCAAGTCAAGGCAATAACCCTAAGGGGTGGCGAGCCAACAATCAAACCAAGGCAGGAACCCTAAGGGGTGGCGAGCCAACATTCAAGGCAGGAACCCTAAGGGGTGGCGAGCCAACATTCAAGCAAAGGCAGAAGCATAAGGGATGACGAGCTAATATTCAAAAGCTCTAAGCCCAGGCGAGGCGAGATCCATTCATGCAGAGGATGAAGCAAGTCGCGGAGACCGCCTACATATAGACACGCGGAGCCTGCTCACATGTGAACACGCGGAGCCCGCTCTCAGACATGCACAAGCAATCCGCTCACAAGTGAACACGCGGAGTTCGCCTACATGTACGCACAAGCAGTTTGCTCACAGGTGAACACGCGGAGCCCGCTCTCAGACATGCACAAGCAATCCGCTCACAAGTGAACACGCGGAGTCCGCCTACATGTACGCACAAGCAATTCGCTCACAGGTGAACACGCGGAGCCCGCACACAGACATGCACAAGCAATCCGCTCATAAGTGAACACGCGGAGTCCGCCTACATGTACGCACAAGCAATCCACTCAGTGAATACGCGAAGTCCGCTTACAGAAATACACGCGGAGCCCGCTCGCTGACACACGCGCGGAGTCCGCATGAAGGAGCAGTTCGCCTGCACACAGAAATCGCCTGCGCCATTATCAAGGACTGAGACCAAAGCCATTCAAGTCTTTTTGTCACGCCACTGCCTCACCTATTCCGGGTGCCACAACAGATACTCTACCAAATTGAGTGTCCACAAGAAACACAGCTAACGGACTCCAAATACGTCTGTTAAGCCAAAAGCCGGCATTAAGCCATACAGCCTACAAACCTCTTATGAACTACGGTCGGTTTGATCCCACAAAGGGGTACGTAGGCAGTCTAGCAACCCACTAGATGCAACCAAAATTCCAAACAGAATCCCTGACACCACCAGTCAAATTCTTCCAGTCCAAATGATCCTGGTCAAATTCCTAAAGCACCAGACAAATCAAATCCAAGGCCAAATCTTTTCAAACTACATTGGTTTGATCCCTTCACAAGGGTATGTAGGCAGTTTGGACTTAAATCTGGATGCAACCACCAATCCACATAAATCCCCGGATCGCCTGAAGCCAAAATCTTGCTCCAAAGCTCAAATGTCTTCAGACACAAATCCAAACACATCCTAAAGTCAAAGCCCTCCAACGAGTCATTCACTTGTTGGAACCCTTGAACTACGAGTGACTTGATCCTCTCCAGGGTACGTAGGCAACCCATTTCCAAATATGGGTGCAGTCACAAAAACAAACAAACCTACAACGGTCTCTTGGTAAACGGAATCAAAGGGTGTTCCCTTGTAACAAGGGATTGTAATTAAGAGACACATTCTATCTTGAATAGATTGAACCAGACATAAATTAAAAACCCTATCTTAGTCAATAAGATAGGGTGAAGTTATGTTGGGTATATACAGTTGTTCACAATTTTTGCCCAACACACTCATTTACAAATCTAAAACACGTAGAACTGCATTGTTACAACACAAATGGTTATCATGTTCAAGTATTTCTTTTGATGACAAACGTTTACTCAAGCATGGTGATTGGGTTCTCTTTTCTCAATATGAATTTTGTTGCTCAAAATGCTAGTGGAACAAAACTACGACTTAACCTTTGTTCTGAAGTGAAAAAAAACCAATGGCGATTTTCATTGTTTGAAGGTTTTTTTTATATATATAACGCAGAATAAATTAGAAAAATTGAAACAAATTAAAGGACCAACATGTTTCAAAGAAATTTTTAGAAAGAAAATGAAAGGAATAAGAGAATATGAAATAACTTTCTTTCATGGTTTTCTTATTGTTTCAGAGTTCACACACATTCCCTTTTACTTGTTTTGCAGCTAATTAACGTAAGCGCGAAATTGGTTCGGACCCGCCATGTCCAAATACCCAATACAGATTATAAATGATAGTGGTCTGATCCTACCCACAATGCCCAATTTGACATATTCTTACTGGCATGGGCCAACCCGTCGTCAACCGACAGTCCAAGAATTTGACCTTTCCTTATCCTGTAATTATCAGTAAAAAAACAACTGTGATTACACGTCCTTGTTTTTAAAGACACCCTTTATGTTGTGTGTGCATCAACAACAGTCCTATTTCAACACTCGTGGATCATTTCGTTGTGTCCAAACAAGTCCAGTTTTTAGTTGCTAAATATGTCTTGCCGGAATCTATGGAAGGCCGGGCCGGCTGGTGATGAGTTACCGGTCAGGTTGACGGAAAGTGAAAGGAAAACCGGAAAAGAGTAGGGAATAAAGGGGCAGAGGCAGAGCAGTAAGCAATCCCACTGTGTTTGCAAAAGTCACTTGGACATGAAATAAAGGGGCAGAGGCAGAGCAGTAAGCAATCCCACTGTGTTTGCAAAAGTCACTTGGACATGACACACTGTTTGTTTGGTCTTCCATTCCTCCGTTGTAAAACAAAGAACAGAACGAGAAAAGGAGCCATGAACGGAGGAAAGAAACCTAAAGCAGCTTCTGACTAAATTCCAACGGCCCCTCTTAACCAGACCAACTACAGCACACAAACCACGTGCACCCAAATTTATCACACTATCACCATCATCATCCCCTCCACATTGAAATCTCAAAGACATTTGTATTTATGATTCCTGGGTTTTCGACTCATTCTAGCAGCACAAAATCTTGAATCAAAGCCATTTGAGCGTGTTCGATCAGTCTCCGTTCTATCAAATGAAAATGTAACGAAAATCTTCGTCTTTTAAAATCGGAAACGAAAATCTTCGTCTTTTAAAATCGGAAATTACAGTAAGTAAACGTGTCACAAGTGCAAAATGCCCAGATAGGGGACGGGGAATGGAAGCCTCAAATTCATGTCACCCAGAACTGTGGGTGCATTTGGACATTGAGTACGAGCCAGTGAGAAAGTGGACCACCAAACTCACAGGTATAAAGTGAGAAGCTTCAAGCTCTGTGCAAACCACAGTGAGCAACTAGTCCTAATTGGTTAGAAACTTAAAGCCTGAGTTCTAGAGGCCAAGTCCAGAGCCACAGTTACCGAGCTCATTAAAAAGCCAAATAAAACAGCTCAATTATATTCCTCTTGCTCTATTTTACAACTTTCATACTTGCAAAAAGGGAGAATTAAACAGCTCATATATTCCTCCAAAACCAAGAACGGAAAAGAAGCCATTTTGGTGATTCTAGGCCACCTCTGAATAATTCTTAAGGCAATTACACAGGGACAGAATGTATCAATCATTGAATCAAACTCAAATTTTCTTCCACCAATTCTTGATCTGTGATATAATAAGTTTACAATATCCTCGAAAAAAAAAATTAAACAATTTGAAATTATAAAGAGAAAAAAATCAAAGGTGAATTAAAAAAAACATTGACAATGAATGATAGAGAAAAAGAGAGGAATTAAGAAATGATTAAAAGGTCCATCTCCAGATCTTGATCCGAAGATCAACCTTGCAGTGGGAGTCAGCAACAGACGCCACCGACGGCGACTTACCTTTCGGTGCTACCCCCTTGATTTGCTGACACGTAACCCTAATCCCCACCTTCTTGCTCTTCAGCTTCCCTCCCATCGTCACCTTCACCTTGGTGTCCATCTGCAACTTCATCGGAACCCCACCCTTCCGCCTCAGATCCGATCTCAGCGACTTGGCCGACTCCACATCGAGCTCGGCGGCAGCAGTGATGATCGACCGGAACGAGGTGAAGTTCTTGGTGTCGCTGAAGAAGGCCGGGATCGAGCCGTTGCCGAGAACGACGTCGTTGTTGGCGGAGACAGTGAGCGCGAAGGATTCATATGCGAAGCTAAGATGGTTGTTGGGGTTTTTGGATGCCAGAGTGAGGTTGAAGCGAGTGACGAGGTGTGAGCTTGCGCCGTCGGCGTTGTCGGTGAGGTTGAGCTTCCCGATTTTGAATGAGGTGACGGTGAACTCAGGGCGGTGGGGACGGTAGAGGACGTAGAGAGCCGTGCCGGCGATAGCGGCGAGGAGGGCCACAATCAAGAATATGAGTATGGACCAGAAACAGCAGCAGCAGCAGAGACTCCGGTTGCTACGGCGGTGCCGACGGTGGTGGTACTGGGGTTGCGGACGGTAGGGTTGCCGGAGAGGCTGCGGCTTGGTGGCCGTGGGGTTGGCGGCGGCTGTGGTGGTGGCGCCGTTGGTGGCGACCTTTGACGACGGGTAGACTCTGTCCGTCATTTCGGGGATTGAAATCGGAATCGAAATTGGGATTTTGAGAGAGGGAGAAGAGGAGAAGAAGAAACTAGAAAGTGATGAATGGAAGGAGATTGAGTAGCCAAGTGAGGGATTTTATTTCCAGCTCACCACACCAGAGACCAAAATTACTACGCATTTTTAACGGTGGTGAAAATCTGGAAAGGAAGGCGCGGCTAATAATGGGCTGGTGGTCGTAAATGGGGCTCCCACTCCAAATCTGACCTACTTTCTCTCTCACTCGTTGCTTCGTGTCAGTGAGAGAGGTGAATCTCATGTTGGGCCCCGCTCCGTGGTGGAGTGTTGCTTCAGAAACGTGTGGGCTCCGCTCTTCATTTTTTCCTTCCTTTTTATCTGTTGGGGAGGAGGTAATTATTTTGTCTTGGACGAGTAATTTACTTCCCCGATCTAGGCCTTTTAATTATTAATCGTTATTTCCTTTCCTTTACGGTAATTATAGTTGTCTGTTTTACTAAGATAACTCTACAAAATTGGAAGTCCAGGCGAGCCAAGGTGATGTCCTTTAAAAGCGGAAGTCCAAGCGAGACGAACTAGGATGGCCTCATAAAACTGGAAGTCCAGGCGAGGCGCGATGACGTCACGAAAAGTGGAAGTTCAGGCATGGCAAGATAACTCATACACAGTAGACTTCGCGAGAAGCAAGACGCGGGGTCCGCTTACACGTAAAGCCCGCATGCACGTGGAGTCCGCTTGTAAGCGAGGATGACATGCATGCGGAGTCCGCCTACACGCGAGATCTGGTCAAGCCAATTAAGGGGAGAACCTTCAGAATTCACTTGCAAATTGTAATTAATTTTTTTTTTTCAAAATAGAAGTCAAATTCCTTGTAACAACATAAAATTGTTAGACTGTTTAATCGACAATTCCACGTCTGGGATATTCGTTACTTATCTTTTATTTGAACTTCATCTATTTCCAACATGTATATAAAGAAGCTAACTTTGTAGCTAACAAACTAGCAAATAATAGTGTTATAAATTTTCAACTTTCAATATAGTTTCATTGCCTCCCACTTTTATTGTCTCCAGCGTTCTATTTGTATCAGTTGAGAATGAGAGTTGTAGTTTGTTTTCGCCTTCATTTGTATTTTTAAAAAACAAAAAAAAACTAATAAATACCATAACTTACATATGAGATCTAATAAGAAAATCTAAAATGACATACCAAAGCTAAAACATAACTATTACATATCACTAGAGAGCTCACATTTAAGCAAGTCCATAATAGAGTGAAAACCTCACCTCTTACGTAGTCATTTAAATTGAACTAGCCCTTCGCCAGTCTATACACTCAGCAAAACACTGAATGTTGACTCTTTTCTAATTGTACCCGTCGGTGAAAGTTTATGCTTCAATGGAGAACCGAGAAAAAGTACCTAACAAAAATTTACTCCGAACTACCATATAATAACTTTGTAACTTACGTCCTGCACGGACACATTGAGCATCGAGTCTTGTTTCATTTTTAACCGGGGGACAAAGAAGCAGTTCCCACCGACGACCGTGGGATTCCGGGTAAGAGTATTTTAAATGATGACTTTGATGCAGTAATTAGTAGATTATCATTGTTTAAGCTGGGGTAATAATTTTTTAATTCAGTCTCTGATCAGTAATCGAGTGTGTGCATTAACTTGAAGCCTAAGTCGTCAATTATGGAGTAATTAACAATGCTGCTCTCGATCCTTTTTAGCTTAGTTTAACATATCACCAAACTCTCAAGTGGTGCTAATAAGTACACCAAATCCGACGGCGAAGTTTCTTAATGATTCACCTAATTATGGTCTAATTGGTCCTAAATCGTAATCCTTGTCATATTATACGCAATTCTAGCTTCAAATAGAGACTACATTTAGACTAAATGGGGGTAGTTTTTGAGCTTTGAGCTCTACATTTTGGTCATGATAGAGAGCAAATTTATTATATAGTAAAGCTTAGTCGACTGTTCATAAAAACTGTTCATAAGCTTTTTTGTGAGTGGTGCGGCCAGTTCGCGGGCACTGTTCACAGGTTTATGAACAGTGGTTCGCGGGTCACTGTTCATAATCTTATGAACAGTGGTTTTGTGAGTGGTGCGGCTGTTCGCGGGCACTGTTCACAAGCTTATGAACAGTGGTTCGCGTGATACTGTTCCTACGCTTATAAACAGTGTTTTTGTGTGTTGCAAGCCACTGTTCATAAGCTTATGAACAATGGTTTTATGTGTTGTAAGTGACTGTTCACAAGCAAGTAAACATTGCTTTGTGATCTCGCCAGAGAACAGTGATTTGTAAACAGTGGAATCCGCGCATAAACAACAATCAAAATCACTGTTCATAAGCTTATAAACAGTGATTTGTGAACAGAATCCACGCCCTTCTATTGGACGGAAAATAGAAAAATCTAGAGAGATTGAGAGAGAGTTCGCCCAAAAAATTATCTTCCAACGGATTCTACGCCCTTCTCTGGGGCGGAGAAATAGAAAAATCTAGAGAGAGTGATAAAGAGTTTGTCCAAAAAAAAAATATCTCGCTCAAAAGATATAAAAATCTAGAGAGACAATGATATCCAAGCGGAGTCCGCGCCATTCTCTTGGGCGGATAAATAGAAAAATGTAGAGAGACTGAGAAAGAGTTCATCCAAAAAAAAATAACATAAAATAAGAAACAGTGCGCGCATACATTTGCAGAAATAGAGAGAGGAGAGAGTTCATCCAAAATAAATAAATAAATAAAGTATTGATCTAGCCAAAGAGATAGAAAAATCTAGAGAGATTGAGCAAAATTTCACCCAAAAAAAAAATAATGGTCTCCCAGCGGACTCCACGCCCTTCGCTTCGGCGAAGAAATAGAAACATCTAGAGAGACTGAGAGAGTTCGCGCAAAAAAATAGTAATCTCTCTAGATTTTTATATCGCGAGCCGAGGATAGGCGAGGGTAGGCGAGGCGAGGAAAGGATAGGCGAGGCGGAAAAAGATTAAGGGAGGTGAGGAAAGGATAGGCGAAGGGAGGCGAGGCGAGGAAAGGTTAGGCGAGGCGGAAAGAGATTAAGCGAGGTGAGGAAAGGATAGGCGAGGCGAGACGAGGATAGGCGAGAATAGAGGAAGCGAGGCGAACCGAGAAGAGAGGAAGCCATGCGAGAAAAGGATAGGCGAGGCGAACCGACACAAGAGGAAGCGAGGCGAGCCGAGGAAAGGATAGGCGAGAAGAGGAATGGCGAGGCAAGGAAAGCATAGGATAGGCGAGGCGAACCGAGGAATGACGAGGAAAGGGTAGGCGAGGAAAGGATAGGCGAGATGAGGAAAGTATAGGCGAGGCGAGGAATGACGAGCAAAAGATAGGCGAGGAATGGCGAAAGGAAGCGAGGCGAGGAATGATGAGCAAAAGATAGGCGAGGAAAGGCGAGGAAAGTATAGGCGAGGCGAGGAATGGCGAGGTGAGGAAAGCATAGGATAGACTAACCGAGGATTGGCGAGGCGAACCGAGTGGGGGGGCGAACCCGCTCCAAAGCTTTCGCGTTCGCGGAAGCGAGGCGAGAAGAGAGGAAGGAAGACGAAGCATAGGTAAGGCGAAGAAAGGCGAGAAAAGAGGAAGCGAGGCGAGGCGAGAAGAGAATAGGTGAGGCGAGTGTTGTAACGAATGTAAGAAAGAACACAGATTTACGTGGTTCACTAACAATGTGTTAGCTACGTCCACGGGCAGAAGGAGAACAATTTTATTATCTTGAGGAAAACACTGAACACCACCGATTACAATTAGGTTTTGGTCGTTTATATACTAAACCCTATATACTAAGCCCAACAGGAAACCATAACCCAGCATAAACAGGTTTCGTGGGCCTCGGGGGCACGTTGCGCCCCCGAACCCCCAAACCAGGGCGCGTTGCCCCTGGACCCCAACTCGCTGACCGAGCAGCGAGATCCCCGAATAGCTGGTACCCCCGGATGGCTGGTTCAAGGCATATATTAACAGCGAGGATGAGGCGAGAAGAGGATAGGCGAGGCGAGGGGAAGCGAGAAGAGAAGAAGCGAGGCGAGAATAGGCGAGGCGAGAAGAGAGGAAGCGAGGCGAGGCGAGAAGAAAGAAAGGGAAGCGAGGCGAAGAGAAGCGAGAAGAGAGGAAGCGAACCAAAAGAGGCGAGAACATGGACGCGGAGTCCGCTGGAAGTTTTTTTTTTTTTTGGAGATATTAGCTATAACTATACAAATGTTTTCCATGGCACTGTATACACCGCGACAAGGCGCGGGTATCTTCCTAGTTTGGATACATTCTATTTGTTTGTCCTTAGATCTTACTCTTTTATCCGTAGTCTATACGAATCTTTACGTTCGAATCATTACTATAAGCGTGTGAATAAACAAGAAGTCGGGTTTTAAGATCGCAGTCTTTATTCAACCGGATGACATGGATCAAATTAAAAACGCATGACACAAAACGACACAAATCAACACAAAATAGAGATATTACTTTTAGACAAGCAAGTTGTATGATTCACAAAATGTGAACTAGTTATAGAATATGCACATTGATTGAAGCTACATTGACAAAAAAAAAATAATACGTAAAATCAACTATCGAAACTGAACGAAATAATTTACCTAAGATGAATCATACATGCAAAATAGTAGATGATATTTTCAAGTTATCAGTATAGAATACATGTTTTTTAAAAAAAAAAAAAATCTTTGACCAAGTTAAGTGACTCACCTGGTTAGTTTAACATTGGTCATGTTTATAATTTTATTTTATATTTGGAAGTTCATATATTTATAGAAGATAATTGTTTAATTGAATATTAGAAAATAAGAAGAAATAATGGTAGGCATGAATTTGTTTCACATGTATACATGTGGTGTGGGTATATTCAGATAGAGTTATGAGTATGTAGCACAATTGTCCAAAATAACCAAAAAAAACATGTGAGGGAGGAATGCCTATACATGTTTGACATGTGAGACCACAAGCTTGCCATAACAAGTTTTTGTGTGTATGCACATATATATAATGCCAATTTTAATTATTTCATAATCCTAATTATACCACCACATAATGTAGAGTTTACTCTTATAGTATGTTTTTGAATTTCTAGCTTAGAAAACAGTGGTCTAGTGACATTGATAGTTTTATAAGTGAGATGTCTCGAGTCTGATTCATGGACACCAACTACATAGGTAGAATGCTCAATTTTCCCAACCAATAGGTACAAGGTATAGCATCACACTCGAAATGTATCTGTCAGTGACTTGAAATTAGGAGGAAGATACTTAGTATTCCAGCTCACCAAGTTCTTGCGTAAATGAGTGACTTTCATTCACAAATCTAGGGTATCTAAAGCAAGGAGTGGTAGAGAAGCAAAGGCCCATGAAAAGCAAAGAGAACCGCTTGCTACGGCTATAGGCTTTGAACCAGCTTGATTGGTTGCACAGCAATTAGTTACCAAGTCTTGGTCACTGATTCGCTGGGTTTCACTAGCAAGGCTGAGCTGCGTTTTGAGTTAGGAAGATGTCGTTAGCATCAACAATATGAGATAAATAGCTCCAACCAGTATGAGGATTTTTGTTTTCCTTTGTCCACATTAGTCCTCCTTCCCCTCTGTATGGTTCAGCAACTATATGAAGATTTGATGATTGATTTGGGTTTGGTTTGGTTGTTACCTGGAAGTATAGGAGAAGAGATTTCATCATCAATAGTTTCGTGAAAATTACACGATATCTCACAGATGCACAAATATGCAGATATTGCTCGGTAAAGAAGAATGATCAAGATCACAGTTACACAGTGTTTTGAAGACTATATCTAGAGCACAAATTCTCCTCCATTGATCAAAATCTACCTCAATCATCAGTAAATCTTATCTGTCACTAACAATAGTCTGAAATCGAGTGTAGTTACAAATTTTCTTGCTACACCTTTTAACTTTCCTACGCTACAGTTGTCAATGGGGTGTCACCATTTAGGATCCATGGGGAGGGAGCAGGTGGGGGCGTTCTCGAGTAATCTTCATGCTGATCCATGTCGAGCAATCATCTAAATGCTCAAGAGGTGTGATTGCGTAGTACCGGAGAATAGTACAGAATCACTCCTTACCTTCAATAACATTCACAGAAAAGTTTTATGCACCAATTAGGCGGTGGAGCTGCAAAGAAAATGTGATCTTCTTTGCCTCGCCTATTTCAGGAACATTCTTTAAAGGGGCCTATTCTGTTATCAATTCCACTAACATGTGAGAAGACTAAAATAGTTTTGAGGAAAGTATCAGTCTATAAATCTAAGAATATCAATGGAAAAACATCTCAGAAGGAAAAGATTGTTTCAAACAGATGACGATATCAATGAATTACTAAATTGCAGGAACTAAAGTACCTTTGACATTTCCTGGTTCTGTGCACGAGCATAATACTGAGAAGAACAGGGACGATTACTAAACATAGATGCTCCAAAGAGTGCCCACTGATAGTGTACTGGTTTGCATGGTATATTTTCATGTCAGCAAAGGCTTCAAATTTGGAGAGAATGTAAGCCCCTGTATAGAGTTTGCTGTAGTCACTTGGAAATTATTCCATGTTTCTCAAAGGATAGGGATGATCAGGTATCAAAGTTTTTAGAGCTGTATTGGTTCTTTCAGATCATTACCAGACTAGAGAAATGAAGAGAGAAATGAAGAGAGAAATTCACTAAAAACACCATTGAACAAAAAAAAGTAACACCTCCACTAGTGAAACTTTATCCCAATAGATGAAGAACACAAGCATGCTTGCAGCCCCAAAATCTAACCATGACTTCAAATTGGGGGAGGATGAAATGTTAGCAACCTGATGCTTCTTTTCTCACTAGTTGGAAAAGTTTATAAGTTTAGCGCTCGAGGTAACATCATGTATAGGTATTTAGAAGTTTATTTACTTGCATGAGACGACCAAAATTATGAGTTTTTAGCCACATCAACAGGGAAGCTACCATTCAAGACCAGTTTATAGTGAAACCTATCTAATTTTCAGTATATACTCTCAGATATTGTAACAAGCTATGTTAGAAACCCATTCCTATTCTATTGAACATCAGCTAGTTAACAACTCTTGCAGATTTTATTTCAGGAGAAAAATGATGAAAGTAACCTACCTGCTGCCCAAAGCCAATATCTGGAGTGAGTATATTTGAGTGGGAACACAAATGTCATTCCTGGAATTGCTATACACGGAATCAATTCGAACATCATGAACAATCTAATATCATTACATGTCCTGCAGCCACCCAGTAAGAACCACAGTTAGCAATTTTATTCATGTTACCTCCAAAATAAGAGTTCAGCAAAGAACACAGACGAGAAAAAAATGACCTTTCATAGGCAGTACTGAGAAACGCAATGAAGAGGAGTGCAAATAGACAACTTAAGCCGATTCTCTTTCCCACTCTCTCGACTAAAAAACTAGAGAAAAGCGAGGATAATGCGATCATCATCTGCAATCCAGAATTTACTTCAATAGTTGAATTAAACAAAGAGAAACAAACAAAGGTGGGAAAATGTCCAGAATTTCCTTCACTACAATACCATACTAACATAGCTCTTGTTGTTCTAAAGTACCTCAAAGTGGAAAAATAATTGGCACACACATATATTTCACTTTTGAGTAATGAGTTGATGAATTACGGACAGCTGAGTAAACACTCTTCCTTTTATCAGTCAAATTTTTTCCTTTTATCAGTCAAAAGTTTTGAAAGATCAATATCATCCTCTTCTCTTTTTGACATTTTCCCCAAAAGGGGACAGAAGTACGGTACATATGAACAGCTAAAAATTGACAGCACTTGAAATGCTAACCGGCAAGGTATCCCAAGTCACTCTACTATCATCAGGCTTCAAATGATAATAAGCAGACCCAAAAGCCAACCCTGCTATTCCTGCATAGAACAGTGCCCAACCCCAAACTTCACCTGGCAAACTAAACAAAACCAACTAATTACATCACTAGAAGACATGAATAGAGTGATAGATAGCGCACAATTACTGAACCTGATATTGAAAAACCCCCCTTGGACACAGAGAACAAAACCCAGTACTCCAACAACCAAGAATGGGAAATTGGTGATCACATTCAATGTGTTGGGCACTCCTGTCAAAAACCCAGTATGGCAAAGTCAGAAGAAGAAGAAGTGTCTAAACAGTAGGAAAGTGAAAACAAGATTGGAAATTTATTGGGTACCAAGGAAGTTGCGCATGTCGGCAAAGTGATGGTGATTTGGGGAGTGAGAAATCTTGGGAGTGACCAACATTAACAAAACCCAAGAGAGAAAAGCTCCTCCTCCCCATATGCGCCTTCTCTTTCCTTTAATCGAAAGCTGTCGAGTAACCATCCACACCATCTTCATCACTCTGGGTTTAGAATTAGAGAAAGCAAAGCAAAGGTCTTTTGTCTTGTTCCAGTTAATATTCGAATGTGGGACAGTGGGAGGACTTTGCTTTACATGTGAATTGTGACCTTTTTTTGCTGGTGAGAAAGCCCTTTTGTCATGGGCTCGTGGTGCCACAGTCGTGTGTGCTCCGCCTTCTTTAGCGCTTCTACTCGACTTCGAATTGAGAGAGCATCTTCCTTGTCATCTTTGAAGAAAAAAGGAAAGAGCGTCTTCTCAAGTTCATGGAGTTTCTTGGTGCTTAGCATAACGAGTTGTTTGCTTGCTTGCTTGTCCAGAAAGAGCATCTGTCTAATGGTATACTACCTCCAGGACATTGCTTGCTTGTCCAACAATTAGAGCATAATCCTTTTGCTTCACAAGTATTAGTACTCCAAATCTTGTCCCAAAACCCAATATCATTATCCAAGAGGCGGTTTAGTGATTGATACAAGCACTCAAACGCACGTAAAGTTCGTCTGATGCCAGTGCCTATACTACTCCTTTTCTTCTAATCTTAGCCCTGCTCATGGCTTTAAATTTAATGTCACATCCCACTCACACATAATTTATCCAATCGTTCTTTCAAATAAGTATTCATTTAAGAAAAATTATGCTATATCATTCATTCAGTGTAATATACTTTGCAAATTTTATGGCTAAAAATTTAACCTACTTTAGTCATAAGGTATGTTACAGACAAACTCTTCATTTAGCTAGTTGTTTTTATTTTTCTAATGATCTTATCTTTGAACGTTTAAGATTTTTTTTTTTAAAAAAAACAAGATTGAACTTATCTATTTGCGTATTGAGAATACACATGATTGTTGATGAAGTCACTTGTAATGAATCCGTGAATAAACTCTGAAATGATATTCTAACTGCGCCTGTGATGAAAAACGGTGGCTCCGGCTATCGATCTAGCATCTAGCTCGGTGGTAACCATTCGGACCCATGTCACTCGTTTCACCTCAGTCCAAATTACCAAATATAGAGAAAGGGTGACATTTTACCCACTAATGTGGCCCCTTTCACCATTCACAATTTAACCATAAAAAACATCAAAAAACATTGGTCAAGACCCAAAAGATTGATACATAATTACTAAAGTGGCCCCTAAACCCTACTAGGACCACACCCCGTCCATACCATATCCAAAGAGACACTTGCAGAATGAGCTTACATTAAAACCCAGAATGGATCATCAACCCCGGCAATAGAAAATTGAAAGATAAAATCCCCAGCTACAACTGTATCACACCAAACGCCAAATCCAGTTATGTCACAAGTTCTGATCAAGTGGAATATAAACTTCATTTAGAGGTTCACCAACTTCATAGACCAATGTTGGATACTAAATCAGTCTTATCTCTTTATGTTTCTCGGGGGCTTTGTTCTTTTTGTCCGACTAATCACACAATGTAGGTGTACTTTCATATTACTGGTTTAGTTTGCCCTTCCATTTTAGAGTTGCCGAGTAAATTTTACTTTCTATCTTGTTCTTGTAGAGAAAAAACCAATTTTATACTGCTTTCCATTTTTTAACTTGTATAAAAATGACTTGTGATAAAGTTTCTTATGTTATTCTTTATAAACTCAAGTTCATGATCTGAGATGTTAAAGCTTTTACACTCTTTTGTCAGCATCTTCTTACTTCGGTTGGTCACTCTCTTTCTTCGTCGAAGTATTAGTTTGACGTGGTTTCTCCTCATGCTAAGATGACTCTTTTGTTGAATTCTTCTTGTGTTGGGTGCATGAAAGACTCCTCTCTTATGGATTAGTGCACATTTAGTACTTAGGACTACATTACATCTTCTTGTTTTCTAAAATTATTATGAACTCATATTTGATGTTACATGAGATTAAAAAATAATTTGTTTGATTTATTGTTTAGAATGATAATATTATCTAAAAATGATCAATTATAGTACCCACGACAACATCATCGGAGGACAGAATGACAACAAAAAGTTAAATAAACTCATTTATTTTTATACATAATAACACAAAAACATAGTGCAGACTGTACTTTATATTTAACACGGTTTATTTTAGTCCCGACAACAGACATACAAAGTTTCGGAAGACGAAGAAGCAGCAAGTCACACTACACCATGCCAATCGGTGTTCATAAGAGTATCACAACAAATGCCCCCCACGTGGAACATGACTAATACTCCTTCACATACGGATAAGCCAGGCGATTGCGAAATCCAACGTGATTTGACCCAATTACCCCACCAAGTCGTAAACAAAAACAAAATCTGGAAAATTCTTGTGGACTGTGAGCAATTCCAGCTTATAATCTCACTCTGCAACACACTCCACCCCTCACCACCGTTCACATAAGACGCAGATCATTCAAATTACCCAGATACCCCCTCACGAACGAAGGACGGCCAACCGTAAATAGAACACACAACAAAGGGCATATCTGAACAAACAAAAACAACTGGTGCAGCAGTGGTGAGAGACTAGTAGATCTACATTACAATGATTACATTCATCTTCTTCTTCCCCGAAACCAACACGAAAATTAATCGAAAGCCCAGTAAATAATAACTTGCCATTTTGCTTGCAAGAATGATAATCACTTGTCGCTGCCTCTGGTGATCATGTCCTTGTACCTAATGATCGAGTCGATCCTCTGAAGCTTGAGCTGCTGCTTGAACCTGTTGATGAAGTCGTCGGCTTTCGCATCCACCTCCTCATCGTCCTCATGATCCGCCTTCGTCGCCTTCTTCTCCCTCACCGTCGCCGGCCTGCGGCTCTCCACGATGTCCTCCGCCGCGAAGTGACCAAATGCCGACATGGCGCTCGCCGACTTCTTCATCTTCTTCGGCAGCTTCGCGGGCACCTCGCCGGATGCCGGCATGGTGTCGGAGGTTGTCCTGCTGACGTGGTGCTCTTGCAGTTGCAGCTGGCGGTAAATCTCGTCCAGCGTCTGGTCTTCCGCTTCGTCTTCCTGGGTTTCGAACTGGTCTACTTCATCCAGCTCCATCTCTTCGGCTTCGGCTTCTTCATGTTCGGAAGATTCGTCTTCATCAGAGTGGTCGTAAGAAGCGTAATGCGCTTCGGTTTCCGGTTCCGGAAGTACCAAGTCTCGGGTCTGTTGGGGGCTGGGCTCTCTGGGGAAGTGGAACTGGAACTTGATGGACTGGAGGCGTTGCAAGATGGAAGGAGATCTGACGAGTTTGAGCTCTTCGACTTCATGGGTGTCGGAATCAGGGGCCTTTTCATAGTTCGTGGTGGGTTCTTGAGATCTGTAGGAGTAGAAGTTGATGGATTTGAAGCGCTGCAAAACAGAGGCAGATCTTACCAAGCCTTGATGGTGTTGGTGTTGGTTGTGTGGGTCTTGGTCGTGGTGCTTCTGGGTGCCTAAGCTGGAAGCAATGGCGATGGTGCCAATCATGAGGTTGAGAAGGAGGAAGAGAACAGTTGGGGTTAGCCAGCTGTTCATGGAGGCCCAAATTGAGGGCAGGGCGGATACAACAGAGTCCTCAAACATGGCTTTTGGCGGAGGAGGAGGAGGAGATTGGAGTATAATAGTGGGGTTCCGGTGGCTTTTGTGGCTGTGGAGAGAGAGAGAGAGAGAGAGAGAGAGAGGCAGAAAATAGAAAGGTCTGTGTGGGATGGGTTGCCTCTTTATGTGGGTGGATATTTTCATCATCTTCTACAGCAGAGAGGTAGTATGGTATTTTTCCCCCAGATTTTTTTGTTTTGCTTTTTGTTTATTATTTTTTCCTTCTTCTGATGGCGTCGTGGACACGTGTCGGTGAGGAATGGGTGGTGTGTGAAACAGATACAAAATGAGGAGGTGGTCGTTAGAAGAAAAAAAAAATGGAGGGTTGTGGTTGGATTTAAATAAAGGGAGCAGGCTGACTTCCCCAGCCGACGTCGTTTTGGGTGGTGTCACTGTTTCGGTGTTTCCTATATCCCACATTCCCCACGAGGATATCTGCATGGGATATTACATGGAAAATAAAAGTATATTTGACTTGCTAATGTTTTAGCAGCTGAGGCCATTGCGAGAGGAGGACATCATACAGCTCCGCTTCAGCATTATTATCCTCATCATCTCATGTAGGGAGATTCAAAGGTGTTGATCGACTACATGCAGGGTCATCCTTTCGTGGAACATGACTACATCTATATGTTGGTTCAGGATATTTTCAAATTTACACACCAATTTCAACACACATGTTACCTTCCGGCATGTGTATACAGAAGTTAATTATGTGTATACAAATTAGCAAACATGACTCACTCTCATTTGAATGCATTCTGGCCCTTCTGTGTTGGTTTCTTACCTCCCCCCTGTTGGTTGGTATCTCCGTGTTCCACTTGGATAAGCTAGGCAGAAATGTTCTTCGTGGTTTTATGTTTTAGCTTTGTTGTTATTGTTATTGTTGTTTCCTAGTCAAATCGTTCATTTTGAGGATATGTCTCGCAAATATTAGTGAGGTGGACATACATTAGTGTGTAGAAATAGGTTACCTTCCAATTTTGTAATCAAAGAAACAAATAGTTGGTGGGTTTTTTTCTTGAAAAAAGAATGGTGTGTCTATCTATAGCAATAGTAATTTCGGTAACAACATGTCAACATATCACGACTCACCTTCGGGGTACATGAATAAATTAGTATAGTTTTAGATATGAAATTTAGGCGGGCATAGTATATACTATAGTAGTGAGGTAGCTTGGAGTTTGAGGCAGAGCCTCAAACTTTGCCTAAAATTAGAGATGAAGGAAGCATGGGCAGTGGGAATGGCCTCAATTATCCATTAAATTAGAAACAAGGTATGTGCCAGCGCGTTGCTACGGGTACCAGTTATTGACTGCTTTAAATGTTTTTGTTTTGATTATTAATACTAAGAAATAAAATTAATCGTAACAAAGTGAGATATTGATATACATGTCGATTTAAAAACAAATAATAGTAAAGTAGGATATAAAGATCAGTTAAAGCAATTACAACACCTTTGATTTGGTAACTGATATACAAATACACACCAAAAACTATTTTACATCAAAGAGCCAATTTCTTGTAGCGATTACAACGCTGTAGATTACCAAAAACTAAAAGACTATACATATCACATTGGCTCCAATTGCAAGCTAGAATATCATTTGTA
Organism: Fragaria x ananassa; assembly: GCA_034370585.1. Taxonomy (NCBI): domain Eukaryota; kingdom Viridiplantae; phylum Streptophyta; class Magnoliopsida; order Rosales; family Rosaceae; genus Fragaria; species Fragaria x ananassa. Next base: position 5,396,110 of record CP139769.1, on the reverse strand, counting down.
CAAAAGAAGGCATTTTCCACACACAATCGCCCATGCAAAAGTTGATAGTCAAAAGCATAGTTAGATTATTACAGTGGAGTTATCATGCTTGAGTTAATCCGGTTTTGTTATGTCATTGCTATTGCATTCTGCGTCCCTGTCAATTATGATGTAAAAGTCATTAAATATTTTAGTATCTACATTAAGGAAGAATAGATGGACACTGTAGTAAAGATTTCGACCTTTTTGTTTTTTTTAGCGGACTCCAATAGTTGATTCAGACTGCTTTCTTTTGGTGACCGTGATTTTCTCTTTGAGGGGAAGTTTCTCTGATGTCTTCGGTTTTTCTATATCTTGGTCAACCTTTTCAGTGTCAGGGTAAACGGCTCTAACCATGAAATCTTTCCTTGTACCAAATCCAATCTTCCATATTTTATATTTGTGCATTGTATCAAGGATAATTTTCGGGATGACGGTTTTATCTGTGTTTCCTTCATCTATCAACTGGCTACAGGGTTTTTTGAAAAGTATCTTTGCGGGTTTGCTCATGCGCATGGCCAAAGTTGAATTATCTTCATCTTCGAGACGAATTTGCATTTTGTACATGTAATGGTAACATCCTTCATAAAATTTTTACGCATGCGATATTCAAGATGAATAAGGCCATGAAATCAAGATAGAAACTTTTAGTATCAGTGGAGTTATTTAGACAAATGTATCATAGATTTAGTTAATCATAAAATTTTCTTTTGCTTACATTGGCTTTCCAGCTTGCTCTCCATGGTTTGGGAATTTATTCAGTAGAGAGTCGGATCTCATTTGTAGCTTCACTCTACAAATTGGGCAACCAAAGTAGTACCACCCTTCGCGAGTGACGATTTTTGTAATTTTAGCTCGACAGGTGAATGTGGAATCCTGTGTCAATATAGACATTTTAAAGTAACATATGACATTAGTTTTAATATTTTTGATATACATAACAATTGGTGCACAACATTATGTCTTTTTAGAGCTTTAAAAGGAAAAAAAAAAATATGTCCTTTTAGAAGTTGCTACCTTGTTTTCATCTACATCCTGTAAGATGAGGTTGCCGATATTGATTATGTTTGATGTTTTTATGACAGAAGAACCTGTGCTTTGGCCTGAGCTTGGCATTAATTTTAGGGCATAGTTCGGGTTTGAGAACCTGCAATTTTATTGAGGTGTACAAAATTTGATATTAGCAAACAATGAAGACCGAATGTCGATTATGGCCATATTTTCATCTTTAAATGTGTATATTGTTTTGTATTCCTGTAACTCAGGAATATTTGGATTGATGAAGACTCAGCTGTTCAAGCTTGTGTTGATCATTATTTTCTCTGAGAATAGACAACAGAAGTAATTCAAGTGTAAAAACCTAGCGGAAAGATAATATCTAATTTTAGTGAAAGCCAGAATGCAATAATAGAGGAAAGAAGAGCAGGAAAAAAATAACTGAAAGAATTATCATTTATAGTTCGTCATGCAATTGAAGCAATAAAAGTTTAGCTTGATGTTGTTGACTTTCTATTTTTTTAAGAAAATGAAAAACCAAAGATGCCATTGAAAATAACGATAGTTCTTTCGAAATAATAAATAGTATGATCTCGTCGAGAAAATGGACATTTGTTCTTACTTGCATACGTGGCCACTTTTGAACTCGTAATGACTATCACAGCTGGAGGGTGTAACTGAAGTATCTTGTCTACATCAAAGTCAAGTGCGAGTTCTCCCCAAAGTGTTACTTGCAGCTCTTCATTCCTTGGGAAAATAGTAAACGCATACGACGGTAGAGTTGTATGTAAATAAATATATCAAATAACTGAAATTGTGTATTAAACCTTTAGATAGTTAACGTATTTATAACCAAAATAGTTACGATTTGGTACCTTATGTTCTGTATTCATAGTTCTCGTGTTTTTGCCAATTGTCCTTTGACAGGAGTGTCTTCAACTTGATGCATCTCTTTTATAAGCCTGATTATATCTGCTTAGCAAAAAGACAATGTTAAAACTGTATGAAGTTTTATTAACAATGAAATATTAGAATAAAATGTGAATGTTATATACATATTATATAACTTTAGTGAACACCTTGATTGTAATATTTATCAATTTGTACATGTCAATATGGTGTTTTTTTTGTTACATGCAGGAAGTTCACTGTAGTCCAGCAAGTTAAAGGGATAGAAGCACAAAATGCAATATTTATAATGTACTTTCGACCCTATTTTGCTATGTAATTCCTTTAACAATATTCATATTAACTAAGTTTGTGTTTTTAGGTCATAAATAAAGTCGAGGAGCTCAAAAAGACAAAAGATGAGAAATCTTGGAGGAAAAGGAATCCATGTTGTGCAAGGAAAGAAATCAGAAAATCTGCCAGAAATCGTCAGTCAATTTAGACAAAAGATGAGGAAGATTGTGATCAGCTCACAATGATTCAGGAGATGTGTCATATATCAATGGAAAGATACAAGAGTTTACTTTCTAGAACCTTTTACGGATCGTCAATACCTATTTTGAAGAAAAAGTTATGACCGTTTATGTGACCGAATGTCAGTCTGCCCGAATTTCTGATTTGGACCAAGACTTCTATTTCGAGGTCCAAACCACATTGGCAAGTCCATGGACGAGTTTTGAGGGTTTTATAACCATAATCACAGCAGAAAAGAAGGGAGTATGAAAAGAAGAGGAGGACGTGAAGATTAGAAGAGGCCAGCGATCTCACATTATCAGAACCTCCATAGTTGTGGACTCGCACAAGGAAGCCGCCAATCCATCATTGATCTCTCCATCATCCACGGTTTACCTTTCTTTTTTATTTTTTATTCTCCTTTTGTGATTTTGCAGCCATGTGTAGCTGATTTCTCTTAGTTGGAGGCAAGGTTTGAAGCCCTAAGAATGTTTTAGATATTGTTTTGAACCTTGGTTTCAAATTATTGAGTCTTTCAAATTGTTTATTTGGTTTTAGTTTATGGGGAACTCTTGCTTGTTTATGTTCATGTATGCACAACATAGAACATTATGAACTTGTGAGTGGGGCTAGAAATAGGTTGATTAATCTCCTAAATGGTTAAAAGGCATGTTTCAAAGTAGTAAAACCTATAGGACATTAGGTGAAACCAAATAAAAAGGATTGCATGCTAGGTAGGAGTTCCACACTAGTTTTGCATACTTGTTCAATCAAACTTTCATGATCTTAATGCTTAGAATAATTGGTTGATAGGATAGCGTCTATACCTTGATTGATTATTCTAAAGGCTTGGTAATGATGCATTCATCTTGCTGAAGTAATCTACGGAAGTAATAAGGACTTACGCAGTACGTTCACGATTTGTTCTTGATTGATACCGATTTACGACTTGATAATTGAAGCTTTGGTTGTTAACATGTCTTGAAACATACTTGGTGGTGGATTTCGAAGTCTCTAACGTCTCATCCATCTGATATTTTCTGCTTTATTTTGTTTCTTTGTTTTCTTTTGTTTATAATCACAAAACCATATATCTCTAGTACTATCATCTTTTGTTTTATCTTGTTTTGTAATTAACGTAAATTGTAAAGGTACCCTCAATCCCCGGCTTTTATAACGATACCCTCAATCCCCGGCTTTTATAACGATACCCTTAATTGCTATATACTACAATTGACACAAAAATGTTTTTAATTGAAACGCCCTGTTTCGGTCGCTATCATGAAGCAGTGTATGGGTATTGCTGGGAATTCTTCACGCAACAGTTTGAATATAGTTTTATTGTTAAACTGCAGCTGTGCTTTATGTGGGACAACTTGGTGAGACTCTTGATTTTTCATGATCCTAAATTTGCTTATTTCATAGATAGAAATTCTGCCATATTGCTTAAGACATCTTCAATATCAGCTTCCATAACCACGGTATGGATGGAGTCACCATGTATGTGTCACAATTGATGGATATATTAAGCATATTTCATTATTATATAACATATAGACTATAATCAGAAATGATTGAACCGGTGCTTATAATAATTACATATTGGTTGACTAACACACATCCCAAGCCATCGTATCGTTGAACAGGTCTGAGAACTTTTCCTATCCACATTCGAGATACTCGAACTTTTATTTTGACGCCACTCGTTCCAGGAACGATGTCACGAATTCGGGAAGTCAACATGGTGCAGAAGCAAATTTGTTTTGAAAAAAGGAAAAACTCTTAGTGATCAATGACAGCGATAGTGTTAAATATTAAACATAAAATTGTAATTAGACTTGAAAAGACATTTTATGGTTGCTAGGTTGCATAGAAAAAATGATTTGCACCCTTGAAAGCAAGTCAAGATATGGTTGAGTCAATATGGCTATCAAACACAATTGAATTGTTTTTTTTATTTGAGGATGTATAAAGATATCACCCACTGCTGAAAAAACCACAATAGAACTGTGGTACTATACTCAATATTTGAATGTACTAGTAACTTTACACGCAGCCCATCGCATTTCATTTCATTGTTAACATTTAATCTACTAAAAACTGCTAATCCCTTCCAGCTGCTGCAATATAGCATATATTGTCACACCCCGGCTCTTAAATTTTACTTTATTTACTAGTATGGTGTTAATAAGAGTTTTACTATCTTCGTCATTAAGTTTATATTTTAATTGGTCCCTAGAGAGGTTGTGGATGACGACTATTTCGAAGGAATTATTCGTAGGAGAAAAATGTGACGATGGTAAAAATGGTAAATTTTAGCTAGTAAAATGTAATTTTTATTGAGGTAGTATTTTTGGGGTATTTTGAAGTTGGGTATTAAGTTGTGGATCGGGAGAATTAGGTTTGGAAAAAAAAGAAGCCCAAACCCATTCTCTTTTCTCTCTCTTCTTCCCCGAGCCTCTCTCTCTCCCAACCGGATTTCTCCACCTCCGGCCGACCTGGGCCTCCTCCTCTCCCTTCCTAGGCTGGTGTCCGAGCGGGTAGCGCCGTCGTGAAGGAGCAGCCGAGCCCGAAAGCCCCGACTGCCCAAAACTTCCCGTCGTCGGAACTCCCTCCTCCAGCCGCCATAGCTAGAGATCTTTGGCTCATTGGAAAGCTCTCCTCCTGTGCTTCAATCCCTCAGAAGGTTTCGTCCCGATTCGGCTTGGGTAAGGAGAAATTGGTGTTTGAAATTTTATGGCTTTAATTATGTTTTCGTTCGCTTGACATAGTTAGTCTTAGTTTTGGTGTTTGTGCTAGTTAGGAAAGTTGTAGAGGAGGTTAAGAGGAAGATGCTGTCAAACTTTGGTAGGCATTGGAGGTTGCCGGAGCTGGCCACCGGCCGCCGCTGTAAAATGGTTTTTCAGGGTTTTTAATGTGTAATTTTAAGGGTAGTTTAATGGTGTGAACTTTGAAATTTTTGGAGTTTTGGATATGTTTGAGAATTTTTAAAGTTTGGTAATTTTGGAGGATTAATAAGGTAGAATCCGGCCATTGGATTAATTATGGTTATGACGGTGGAAGGCGATTTTAAGGATGTCGGGATTTTGCGGTGAAATTTAGTTTGCGGCGAGTTTAAGATTAAAGGCGTTAGGCATGGTTGAGCACGCGAAACTCATATTTTATTTTGCCTATTATTTATAAGCGTCGGTATTTGGTTGAAGATTTAATTATGTTTTTGGAACAAGACGTGAGAAGGCCCGAGCAGAAGAGACCTCCGACCGACATCAGGCTTAGGCCTAATTTGTGAGTGGACCTTTGTTTTTAAATAATGTGCATGCAATGATTTATAGATGAATATTTACTTTTGTTGGAAAATAACCTAAATTGAGAATTTCGGTGATTATATATTCATATATGAATGATTATGAGAATATTATGTATATAAATAAATGCTAGCTAGCTATACGTGTTTTTCCGCCATAATGAGGTAAAATTTCATTATGGTGTGACGAGAGTGTTAGACGCAATTGTCGTAGCCCTATATAAATATAATAATTTATATAGGGAATATGCGCGTATATATATATATTCACTCGTGCTTTTCCGTCATAATGAGGTAAAATTTTATTATGGTGTGACGTGAACGTCAGACGCCAGCGTCATAGCCTTGTATGAATTTCTATTTTTCGTATTTATTCATAGAATTCGTACAAGGAATATGACGAGTGTAAATACATATTGATATATATAATTTTAGCCTGGGAGGCCATTTTATAAAGTTTGGGAGTCCAGCAAGGCTAAGCATGTGTGAAGAAATTTCGAGTTAAAACTTTTAAGCTGTCGCATGCATCGTTTTTTCTATGGAAATAAATTTTGGGGAAGCATAAATATTTCATTGGAATTATTTTCAATGATAGTATGGTGAACCACTATAGTAGAATCTTAAGTGGACGTAGCCGTGCCCTCTGATGGCATGGTGAACCACTATAAATATTGTGTCTTTATGCGTATGTTTATGTTCTACCGTGCTTCTACGTACCCTACGGGTTCTTGCAGAAACAGAACTTAATTGTCGCAACATCTGCATATTACATTGTATCCCAATGAGATTAATAAAAACATCAAAATTAAATATCATAATGTTTTAAACAGGAAAAAGGGAAAGGGGGGACACTATAAACAAAGGTACTTACCTACAATAGTCTTCCCAAATGGTTTGCCAGATTTAACGTAACTAATGAGATCATCATGTTTCATCTTAAAAATTCTTGCAACAATATATGGGCAATCCTCAGATTTGCTACCATGTTTGTTCAACAATGCTCTTTCAATTTCAGGTCATTTTGGATTGCAAGTGTTATAAACAAATCAGGAGGGCCATACTTCGAACATAAAGCCATAGCATCATGGTAATGTTTATTCATATATCGCGGACTTCCCATATGAGTGCTTGGTAAAATAATTGTTTTGCCTACGTTTTCACCATCATGTCCTCTTATTGAAGCATCACATATTGTCACGTCTCGCTTTCGGGAGTGTCATCATGGGCGACACTGGTTGTCAAGCTGCATGGATATGCGGGGTTGCGCTCCAGGATCAAGGAGTGTAGGAGCATACGTGCAGTCTCTTAGGAGTTCAAGCAGGCCGACCCGGTTGAGTTTGGGGAGCTTGTCGCTGGTCGAGGACTTAACGCTGAAGAGGGGACTAGGCCATCCCTACACAAACTGGTCGGGGTCTGGAGCCGATCCCCTGACGAGCCCAAGACAGGGCGAAACCAGTCGTTGTCCCGGTTGATAAGGCTGGCTCCCTGGCATGGGAGCACCTCATGGGCCAAGTGTGGTGGCCGAAGGGCTAGGCCCGTGACAATATGCCCTCATAAGTCTTGCTCCTAATATCGGGCTGATTTTTTCTGATATAAAACAAACGGTTTTCTTCAACATTTGCATAGGCATCAACCAAAAACAGTTGAAAAAGCGGCCTCCTTTCAGCAAAGTGGAGGATTCATTTGCACGCTCATGTATTTGATATGACATAAAATCACAAATGGACATCCTTTCTCGTTTGCGATTCTCATTATCTTTGTGTGCGTATAATTTCAAACCAACATGATATCCATCCTCCCCATAAGGGAAGAGTATGGGTAATGAAATGCCATGAATTTTGGATGTAATCTTGATACTCGCTGCAAACCATTTTTGAATGTATCGACAACTACATCCCTGTCAGCTTCATACAACCTAATGTCGCCGACAATCAAGCCAGCAACTTCACTACTACTTGGCACATCGTATTCCCTATATCCTATTCTTTCATTGTCAAGAATTGTCAAGTTTAAGCAACGTAGAGATCTTTCATTATACTTTCTTTTCGAACAGAACGAAAATATTGAACCAATTCATTGTTTTCATCAAGCATATAAATCAATCTAGTAACAATTTCCGAGTCTAAACTGTCAACAGCTTTTTGTCGATTTGCAACCTCATTCTCCGTATCATAAATGTATAATTGTGCAAACTTAGGGCACTCACCTTCTAGAGGATTAAGTGAACCCATAAGATGGTATACTTGTCAACTAATTTTTAAAACATAAGGACCATGACCATCAGTCACCGTCTTGTCTACATTAGCTCCCATTGAAGTAAATGCAAACATAGTGTTATAACTCCGAATATTGTTTCTAAACTCCACACTCTTTTGACCATTAATGGAATCATGCAAGTATTCTAAAAAAACTGGAGGAGGTTTAACAGGTGGGAGCTTAACCCGACCTTCCTGGCAGCAACCTGTATAGACCGGACTTCCATTCCTTGGAATAAATTTGGACTCTTGCAACCAAAACAATGCATGACAATCAACACAAAACCTTTTGTTTTTCTTCTTCTCTGATAAAACGTATGCCCAATATTAGATTGTCTAACACCCAGAGCATCGATTCCTCTTGCAAACGAAGACTCAGCACAACCATTTGATGCATTAGCACCATCCGATCCTCTGCTAACATAAGCATTCATGGAGGGACCATTGCACCCAAGTTGATCAGACGATGCAGGTGACAAATTTTCCTTCCGAGTTCTTTTCTTTCGAGTCATCTGACTTTCTGACATCACAAAATAACAGAACAATAAGTATTCAAGCAATAAATAAAATATAAAGTACAACAAACATGTCTGATAACGTGACAACACACCATCATAATATTTATCTTTATTTTTGTAATAAAGGCTTAAGTTTTCTCTTAACTTGCACTGCCAACAAATATTAACATGAATAACAAAGCATCAAGAGAATAATAACAGTTCTAAAATCAACAGCAAGAATACAAAACAGTGAAAATTGGATTAACAGCTATCCAAAAAGTATTTAAAAAAAAGGCTAAACAAAGAGCTTATAGATTCAACGCAATCTGAATTGAAATGACAATATCATCAAACAAAGAGCTTATAAATTATACTGTAATCCTTGCTGCGGTGTTTGATTTCACCTTGAACTGCAAGCGGAATATGAAACCAACAATGAAAAACACAGATGGAAACCGAACGAAACAGAAGGGAAAAGCTCAAATACTTCTGCCCGAAATCCTTTATCTGGAGCACTTACTGATAAATGTAGGGCAAACACAAAATTAACGAAATTTCAAGAGAATAACTTAATTCGTGATAGATATAAACAATATTTTTTTTCCTTATCGTTTTATTATATATAATGTCTACAACACAGAATCCAGTGAACATGGTAACATGGGCTTCCTTCCTCTTCTTTTCGCATCGTCTCCATTATTTAAACCAAACTGTCGTCGGCTAGCTACACAGCTGAGGCAAAACCATGCAACTTGTAAACCAGAACCGAATATAAGTCCACCCGTTTGCTTTGCCGCCAAAACGGTATGGACCAATAAATGTGGACCCGGCCCAAACGTCGCGCTTCGATGACAACCTCTTGAACAGTTGAAAAGACTCAGAACCTCAAATATTATGTAGACTCAGAACCTCAAAACACACCATTCAAAAGTAGTCCGTTGGATAAAGAAGTAAAATATTATAGAAATTTCGATAAATATATCGAGATAATATTAAATATTAATAAAATTTTATTAAATTTTATTTAAAAATTATATATTCGACTAAAAATAAATTAAATATAAAATATCAAAACAATATAAAAATTAATATTTATAATTATAAAAAATAAAAATTTCGAAAAAAATATTAAAGATATTTTAGATATTTTACTCCTTATTTCAGAAAATGGGGAGCCCTCAAATGGAGCCGCCGGGAGAGGACGGCGACGAGACTGGACGGAGCTCCATGAGAACGCGGCGGAGGAGATGTTTACGCGTCTGTGAGCTAATGAGGTTTTGGAGAGTGCTCAGAAAGTTTGCAAGAAGTGGCGCAGTACTGCAAGAACAACACTAGGATGTGGCGCACCATCGACATGAGAAATGATGGTGATCTAAAAGCCATGGAGTACGATTTGGAGATCATGTGCCGTCATGCCGTTGATCTTAGCCGTGGTGAGCTGGTTGATATTAATATCGAGCACTTCGGCACCGATCAGTTGCTTCAGTACATCACTGATAGGTAATATTGGATATTTCATAGTTTGATCATATAAGTTCGAATCGAAGTTTTATCAATTTTTTTTTGTATGATTTTAATTTATTTTTCATCTGTAAAATTAGAGAGAACATGAACACAGAGCTGTATGAGAGTAATGAGACTGATATCTTTACCTTGAGTATTTGTCTAACATCGTTCAAGTACAAAGTATTTAGGAATGTATGTACCGGAGTTTATGTTTCATTTCAATGAGTGGGTGTGTACCGTATGTTGACCTGTAATTTCTATCACTTCTGTATAGTGCAAGAGGGATCAGACGCCTCCGACTTTTGAGTTGCAAGAGTGTATCTGATGAGGGATTGGTAAAAGTGGCTCAGAAACTTCCATTATTGGTGGAACTTGACATTTCATTATGCGGTAAAATCTCACATGTAGCTCTTGAAGGGATCCCTCTAGAAGTGGTCGGGCGCTCTTGCCCTCTTTTGAAATCATTGAAATTGAACAAAGAGTGGTGTAGATTCTCAAATGATGAGCCCTATGCGTATCATTTTGGACCTTGGTGTTCATGTCATTTTGGCCGAGAGAAGTATTCTTACCAAGAGAAGCGTATACCTTTCCCTCTCAAAGAGTACAATGGAGATGCATTAGCTATAGCAGGAACAATGGGTGGTTTACGCCACCTTCAGCTTTTCGGGAATAAGTTAACAAATGATGGCTTGAGATATATTCTCGACTCTTGTCCTCATCTTTGTTCTCTTGATCTTCGCCATTGTTTCATTCTTAATCTGGATGGAGAGTTGGGAAGATTTTGTGCTGAACGAATTGAAAATCTGTGGCTTCCCCATGATTCAACTGAAGGCAAGGGGTTTGTTGCCAGATCTGAAAGTTACTGCTTTAAATGGACAGAGCTCCCAGACAATATTTCAAGATCAATACTAGCGGTCAAGATCCTTGCCACTGCTCAGAAAGTGTGTCAAAGTGGTTCTACATCTGCAAGGACCCATTGATGTGGCGCACCATTGACATGCATAATGAGCTTAATGTTTCCAACTACAGGCCCTTCTACTTGCATGACTAGTGTGAAGAAGCCTTTAGACGTAGCTGTTGTAATTTGGTTGATATCAATGTTGAGAACTTCGGTACCAATTTCCTCCTCGAATATCTTGCAGACAGGTATGTCATTCTCACTAATATCAAAATTTTAGATCCGTAATACTAATTAGAATCAATAGAATATATCTTTCAACCTGATTTTCTTTGTTTTGTTTGCACTTTCTTGTTGTTATATGTTCTTGACATTTGGGGGATATTAATCGATCTCACCATGCTTGAGCTTTCTAGAACTCGACAATTGTATCTACTGTCTAGTATAAGTAGATTTGGGAAAGGTATGTGTGTGAGAGTGAAGAGACTGATCTCATGCTACTCACATAAAAGTTACTGAAGCAGACAGATATCACATTTTGAACAATTAACTTGATGTGGCCTAGGATAGAGCTTTTAATATATCCATAATGAAGCCTACAAACTGTTCTACTGTCTTCACAACGCAGCATAGAGCGTGTTCCTCGGACCACATGCATCTGCATAAATAAGCTCCGAGCTTCTTTAAATCTGTTGAACATATGTGTGGGTTTTTATATGTAACTGTACTCATCGATGTGTGTATTTTAGCTAGCAAATTCTTTTAAAACTTTTCGTCAGGGCAAAAGGACTCAAACGCCTCCGTTTAGTGGGTTCTCACAGAATCACAGATGAGGGATTCCGTAAAGTGGCCTCAGAATTTTCATTGTTGGAGGACCTTGACATTACATTGGACAAGGATGTTGAGAACTGAACACCTAGTATGGAATATGCACAGAGACTCAACGATCTGAATGAATGACTTAGTTTATTCAATGCTAAAGCTTTGGCTTAAATAGCCTTTACAAAGAAACAGAAAGCAGAAATAGCAGCCCACATATGCTCAACTAACAACATCGTGGTATCGATAACAAGGAAACATTCAACTATCTAACTAACATCCTATATGACACGAACTTATTCAAAAAAAGAAACCTATTCCAACTGAAATCCTTAAAACAAGCATTGACTCGTCATTCCCTCCCTTAAACTAGCTGCAGTAAAGCAGTTAGTTTACTTCTGAAATTGAACACATTCCAAGTTGTTCCCGAAGCTTCACAAAAGCATCCAACTTCAAAGGCTTAGTTAAAATATCAGCTAACTGATCTTGAGTCCCACAATGCATCAACTCCACAGTTCCATCTTTAGTAAGATCCCTCAAGAAGTGAAAACGCACTCTTATGTGCTTACTTCGACCATGAAACACTGGATTTTTGGAGAGTTTAATAGTTGAACTGTTGTCACACATAATTGTGGTGCTCCCTTGCTGTAAATGTCCCAATTCCTCCAAAATTCCTCTCATCCAAACTGTCTGACACGCACAACCAGCTGCAGCCACAAATTCAGCTTCAGTAGTAGAAAGTGTGACAATGGACTGCTTTCTAGACGACCATGATACTGCACCATTGCTCAACAGGAAGACATAACCACTTGTGCTCTTACTATCTTCAGCATCACCAGCATAGTCACTGTCAGTGAAAGCTAATAACTCCTCAGTCCCTCCCTTCTTGTAAAAGATACCAAGATTTACAGTACCTTTAAGATATCTCAAAGCTCTTTTTGCTGCTTGCATATGTAACTCAGTAGGTCTAGCCATATAACGACTAATCAAACTAACCACAAACATCATATCCGGTCTGGTAGCAGTGAGATACATCAGACTACCCACAATTTGTTTGTAATACGTCTCATCAACCTTGACACCATCTTCATCTCTGTGTATCTTGAAACCTGGAACAATAGGATTGCACACTGCATTGCTCTTCTCCATGCCAAAGCGTTTCAAAACATCAAGTGCATATTTTCTTTGACAGATATAAATACCTTCATCCCTTTGCAAAACTTCAATTCCAAGAAAAAACCTCATTCTTCCCAAATCAGACATGTCAAATTCTCTCAACATTGAACTCTTAAAGTCAGCAACCATGAAGTCATCATTACCAGTGAATATAAGATCATCTACGTAAATGCACACAATAAGAATTTTACCTCCTTCTCCCAACTTGGTAAACAATGTTTGCTCTGTTGGACATTTCTGAAAACCTTCTTTGATGAAGTGAGCCTCAATGCGACTAAACCAGGCTCGTGGAGCTTGTTTTAGTCCATACAATGCTTTATGAAGTTTATAAATCAAGTGCTCATTACCCTTCTTCTCATAACCTCTAGGCTGCTCCACGTAGACATCTTCACTAAGCTCACCATGAAGAAAGGCTGACTTGACATCTAACTGAAAAATCTTCCACCCCTTCTGAGCAGCTAAAGCAATTATCATCCTCACAGTCTCCAATCTCGCCACAGGTGCAAAAACTTCTGTATAATCAACTCCATGTTCTTGAGAATACCCTTTAGCAACCAGTCGTGCTTTGTGCTTGTCAATATCCCCATGCTCATTGTACTTGGTCTTATAAACCCATTTTACTCCAATTTTCTTGGCTCCAATAGGCAACTCAACCAATGTCCAGGTTTTATTCTTCTCTATAGAGTTGATTTCACTGTCCATAGCCAACCTCCAGCTTGCATTCTTCACTGCATCTTCATAGTGTAATGGATCATTTGACTCCACTAGTGCCATATTAGTTTCGTCTTCAGATAAACCAAGACCCTCCCCACTAACATAATCTTTCATCCATGGTGGAGGCTGCCTCATTCTTTTTCCATCCTCACCAATTTCCCTATCTTCACTATCCTCAATGTTAGGGGAAACATCTCCATCTCTCTCACCACTGCTAGTCTCACCTACATCTTCATCATCATTTTCAACTCCATCATTGTTTTCATCTTCTCCACCATCATCATCACTCACCTCTGCACCATCATCTCCCCATTCTAAATCTACCATAATCTGTTCTTCATAACTCACATCCCAATCCCATTGTTTATCTTCTTCAAAAATAGCATCCCTACTCACCAGTACCTTTTTTCCAATAGGATCAAACAATTTATAACCCTTGGATTCTTCACTAACACCCAAGAAAACACAAGTCAAACTTCTATTGTCAAGTTTACTTCTTCGTACCTTTGTCACATGAACATGTGCTATGCAGCCAAAAACTCGAAAGTGCTCCACACAAGGCTTCATTCCACTCCATGCTTCTTCTGGTGTGACATCAATGACTGCCAGTTGGACATCTGTTTAACACATAATTACTCCAATTGACTGCTTCCGGCCAAAATGATTTTGGAATTTTCTTATCTGATAGCATTGCTCGAACCATATTCATGACCGTTCTATTCTTCCGTTCGGCTACTCCGTTTTGTTGTGGAGTATAGGCAGTAGTCAGCTGCCTTTTGATGCCATTCTCCTGACAGAATTTGTTGAAATCTGTTGAAGTGAACTCTCCTCCTCTGTCAGTACGCAGACACTTGATAGCTAAGCCTGTTTCATTCTCTACCATCTTCTTAAAGCACTTAAAATGAAACAAAGCCTCTGACTTCTCAACCAAATAATACATCCATGACTTTCTACTAAAATCATCGATAAAGCACAGAGTGTACCTTTTATTACTGTTAGATATGGGAGCGATCAGACCACAAATGTCTGCATGAATAAGATCCAAAACCTGACTTGCTCTCCAAGAACTCTTCTTTGGTATGGGATCTCGGTGATGTTTCCCAATAATACAATCAGTACACAATTCATTTGAGACAGGAAACTTAGGGAGGCCACGTACCATTTCCTTGTTTTGCAAGGTTTTCAAACCCTTGTAACTCATGTGTCCATATCTCCGATGCCAAAGCTGAGACAGATTCTGTGAGCTTGTGTGAAGACACTGGTTTTGTTGATGAAACATCTCTTGTGACTGAGCAAACAAAACAAACATCCTATTTGCACTCATGTCTGTTTTGATAATCAAGCCCCTTTCAGGATGGTAGATCTTGCACATCCCTCCCTTAATCAGAATTGCCAAGCCTCTTTCTTGCAGCTGTCCTATGCTCAAGAGATTAATTTTCAACTCTGGAACATAGTACACATCAGTGACAACAAGATTAACACCATTAATTAACAACTTCAATTTACCTTTTCCTGCCACATTCATCCTGCTGTTGTTCCCTAATTTCACCGAATGACTAAACTTCTCATCTAACTCAGCAAACATGGCTTTAACTCCACACATATGATTTGAGCACCCTGAGTCAAGGAACCAAGCATCTTCTCGTTTGGCCTCATGCAGCTCAACATACGACATCAGCAGCATCTCATCTTCTTTATCCAATTCAGCATAGTTTGCTTCCTTACTCCAACTTGGACACTCATATTGGAAGTGTCCCAGTTTATGACATTTGTAACACTCCACAGTAGCTTTTGAGAAAGCTTGTCTACCTCTGCCTCTTCCCCTTCCTCTAAAGCTGCCTCTGCCTCGACCTCCACCTCCATTGTTCCGTTCAACCATGGTTATCTTCAGAGCTTGCTCTTCACTAACACGCTCATGTGCCTTCATTCTCTGTTCATGCACCAACAAGCTACTATGCAGCTCATCTATGGACAGAATGTCTACATTGTTGGACTCTTCAATCGAACATATGACATAGTCAAACTTTGAAGTCATTGACCTCAGGATTTTCTCTACTATCACCACTTGCTCCATGCGCTCATCATGAGCCTTCATCTTGTTTACTATGGCTAATGTTCGAGCAAAGTATTGATCAACACTTTCACCTTCTTTCATCTGCAAGGTCTCAAACTCCTTGCGAAGAGATTGACGCTGTGCTCTTTTCACCTTCGTAGAGCCTTGATACTTCTGCTTCATAGAGTCGACCTAGATATGTTTGGAAGTGTCTCTATTAAGAATTGTCTCCATGATAGTCCGATCAATGGCCTGATATAGAAAATTCTTGACCTTGAGATCTGTCAATTTCAGAACCTCTCTCTCCTTTCGTCGCTCCTCTTGCTTCTTCAACTGTTCCTCCATCTACTTACGCTGCCCTTCTATTTGTTGTGTTCTCTCTGCCACAACTGAGGAGAATGTTCTTTGTTCACTGGATTCTGCCTGGTGTATCTCCTCCGGAATTCCTGCCTCTACAAGATTCCACATCTCCTTCGAACGAAGGAAATTCTCCATAAGCTCCGACCAATGATCATAGTAGTGACCATCAAACTTGGGAACAGTTACTTGAGCATAGCTAATTTCTGCTGCCATGCTTCTCTCACTCTGTTCTCTCTTCCTAGACTGTTTTTTTAGGAAACCACAGCTTCCTTTCTCTCACAATCAGGCCCCGTGATGGGGCTCTGATACCAGTTTGTTGAGAACTGAACACCTAGTATGGAATATGCACAGAGACTCAACAATCTGAATGAATGATTTAGTTTATTCAATGCTAAAGCTTTGGCTTAAATAGCCTTTACAAAGAAACAGAAAGCAGAAATAGCAGCCCACATATGCTCAACTAACAACATCGTGGTATCGATAACAAGGAAACATTCAACTATCCAACTAACATCCTATATGACAGGAACTTATTCAAACAAAGAAACCTATTCCAACTGAAATCCTTAAAACAAGCATTGACTCGTCAAAGGATATCTCACATGAAACCATAGCATTGGTTGGGCGTTCATGCCCCCTTTTGAAATCATTCAAGTTCAACAAACAGTGGTTCATAGATGACTGCAAGAAGGCTGAGCGTGACGACTGTGCATTTGCTATAGCACGAAACATGCAGGGGTTACACCACCTCATGCTTTTCAGGAACCAACTGACTAACAAAGGCTTGTCTCAATTCTTGATGGTTGTCCTCATCTTGAATCTCTTGATCTTCGACAGTGTTTCAATCTTACATTGGGGGGAAAGGTGGGTAGAAGATGTGCTGACCGGATTCAAAAGCTGCGGCTTCCCCAGGATTCCATCCGCGACATTGATCCATCATATAATCTGGATCCTAAATGGTAGGCATATTGCTCTTGGGATGGAGCTTGAAACTTTTTTGTAGTACTCTCCCTTGTATGCTCTGCATATGATGCCTCTACCTTTTGTTATGTTGACTGCCTTCATTTTGCTTATTACTGGACAGATTTTGTTATTTGGGATTTCTGGTTTGTAGTATCTTATCTTTTCTGTCAAGACATGTTTTTGTATCTGTACATGGATGCTCAAGATAGAGTACAGGACCTTGTTATGAATTTGACTGCTTATTGACTTGCTTCCCCTACATGCTCCAAACTTAAAACAACAGATATATGCACGACATAAAAGCTTAATTTTCTACTCTTTTAGAGATTTGATTACAGGTTGAGCTAAAAAAATCTTCAAACATATTAATTCCTTTCGTTCCTCACCTTTACCGAAGCTTTGCACGACTTTGATTTTGAAATAAGAATTTTTTTTCTGTTTAACAGAATGATTTTGGCACTATACTTTAGGCCTAACATTTCACTTTAAGTTGCATAAAAGTGAAGCGAAAGGTTTAGAATTTTGATGTTGCACGGACATTCCAGTAGGGTGGAGTGTTGGACACACTCAACATGCTGACACACGCCCGACCTCGTAAAATATGTGTTTGACATGTCACATGGCGTGTCAGAAAATGTTGATTTTTCCGACACGTTTTGGATATGTTGACCGACTCACTACGTCATCTTCTATACGCCACATCATCATTTATCAATTTTTTTAATTAAAAAAAAAGAACCAAAACCTAAATAAAGCCACTGTCTATTTTCGAAAGCAAGCAATTGCCCAGTTTTATTAGTAATCTGCTGCAAATTTGATTTTCTTTTAAGTTATGTTTAAGTTAGAGGTCTGATGTTTCTAATATTGTTAATTATGCATTTTTATCATTTGTATTTGACTCTCTTTAATGTTATTTCTTATGATTATGTAATGAATTGAATTTAAATCATTATTTTGGTAATGTAATGAACTTATTTCATATTTTAGTATATTTTTATTTATTAAAAATACATAAATATATAATTTTATTTGTCGTGTCCAAATCGTGTCAGATATTCAATTTTTGAGTTTTACCGTGTCGGTGTGTTACGTTGTGTCGTGTCGCCGTGTCCGTGTCCGTGTCCGTGCAACATATCAATTTTCAAGGTTTAGAATTTTCATACCGATATGACCTTATGAAACAATTTTCAAATAGATATATGCTTTTGCATATATTTTATAATCAAATTTGAAAATTAAAGGTAAACAATGCATGAAAGGTCAATTATTTTACTGGAAAATGTGGTATGCCATGGTAACAGCAGATGTCTTCATGATAATTATGGTAAGAGTAGGTTAAATATTTCTATGTTAGTGAAATTTCATTTACATTGTCGTTTCTAATACGAAATTTCGTTAACAAAAAGTTTCAACTAACCAGATTCTCATACCTCTAAATCTGTCACTAATTCATTTCCCTTCTTCTCCCCAAACACATCAAATTGATTCCTTGCACAACATGGTCAAACATTATATTTCCCAAAACAAATCACAAACTTAACATCTAGAAAACCACAAACAAACAAACAAAAAAATGTACAGAAAATGTCGACACTCTCGCGTTCATTAATCAGCAGAAAGTCTAAAATGTACACACCCTCCTGTCTCCCTTTCTTCCTCCCTCTTCAACAAAATGTCGACACTCTCTCCTAATCCCTCTTCCTCCCCTCCAACGCTTCTCACATCTCTTTCTTTGCTATTCAATTCAACTCTCTTTCACTTTCTCCCAAACTCAATCCAAATCGATTCGAGAATCGTGCAGTTCCAATCAACCTCGACAATTACATAAACCCCCCACCACCTCAATCCCCATGTTATTCCTCGAGGTTCGCCAACCTTCCTCCTCCTTCCTCCACCTCTCTCTTTAATGTTAAATATTTCTTCACCGATTAACAGCATTGTGTTTTGTGTAGGATCTCTGGCTCTTCCTCGCTCCTCCTGATTTCCCTCACAAACTCTCAGGTAGATTTTTCCCATTTCGTTTCGATTTTGATTGCTCTAGTCTGCCCTACAAAACTCACCGTTTTGAGGATTCAAGATTTGTTATTTTCTGGATTTTTTTTTGTTTGTTCCAGAGTCGTTATCACACTACATGGCGACCTCCGCCGCCTGCGAAACCGCCGAGTCGGATTCCTGCCGCGACGAGTCGACCGCGCTTAATCTCAAGTTCGTCGCCATCGCTTCTATCCTTCTCGCCGGAGTCGTCGGAATCGCCATTCCTTTGATCGGGAAGAACCGGAGGTTTCTCCGCACCGACGGCAGCCTCTTCGTCGGAGCGAAGGCCTTCGCCGCCGGGGTTATTCTGGCGACGGGGTTCGTGCACATGCTCTCCGGCGGGTCGGCCGCGCTGAACAGCCCGTGCCTGCCGGAGTTTCCGTGGTCCAAGTTCCCGTTCTCTGGATTCTTCGCCATGATGGCATCGCTTGCCACCTTGCTCGTTGACTTCGTGGGCACGCAGTACTACGAACGCAAACAGGGCCTGGACCGGCCCAGCGAGGCCCAAGTGTGGGTCGGGTCGGATGACTCGGGTCTGGAGACGGGTATATTCGCGGCCCAGAAGGAAGGGAATGGGATGATTTTTGGGGAGGAAGAAGGCGGTGGGATGCACATTGTGGGAATGCATGCCCACGCGGCGCACCATGGACACAGCCACGCTCAGGACGCGTGTGACGGCCACCTGGCCGAACCGGGTCTGGGTCATGATCACGGGCACGCCCATGGGCATGGCCATTCTCACGGGTTTGGTGATGATGACGAGGATGATGGTGTGCGGCACGTCGTTGTTTCTCAGGTACCTTTTGTTACTTTTAGTTTCCCGCTTTTTTATTTTTACCATAAGAATTATAAAGCATGGTCCTGATTTTCTGAAAAGGAAATGTTGCTTTTTAGCTTAGGGAGTTTCTTATTTTACTTCAAGTAAAAGTAGGATAGATCTATACTAGTTGGCAGTGAAAGAAATGATTTTAACCCCAAAAAAAGTTGTGTTTGGCAGGTTGGATAGTTTGGGTGCATTTGCGAATTGTTCAATGTAGTTACCATATGTGATGAAAGATCGAAAATTTAAGACGTGTTGGTTAAAAGTTGTGTTCTTGTGCAGATTTTGGAACTTGGGATTGTATCACATTCTGTGATCATTGGGTTGTCATTAGGAGTGTCACAGAGCCCATGTACCGTAAGGCCCTTAGTTGCAGCATTGTCCTTCCATCAGTTCTTTGAAGGTTTTGCACTTGGAGGCTGCATATCACAAGCCCAATTCAGGAACCGATCTGCGGCCATAATGGCTTGTTTTTTCGCCATAACAACTCCCCTAGGTATTGGGGTCGGGATCGGAGTTTCTTCAATTTACAACCCGAACAGTCCAGGAGCTCTGGTCACTGAAGGCATCTTGGATTCCATGTCTGCTGGTATTCTGGTCTACATGGCCTTGGTCGATCTGATTGCTGCTGATTTTCTGAGTAAGAGGATGAGCTGCAATTTCCGGCTTCAAATTGTGTCTTACTGCTTGCTATTTCTTGGAGCTGGGATGATGTCTTCACTTGCAATTTGGGATTAGGTTGCTCATTCTTCCGCTTAATGTTCTTTGTAGGCTGGCTGTTTGAGCTTATAGTGATGCAAGTGAGCATTAATTCTTTTCGGCTTGGTTCTTCCTAAAAGGGAGAAGTTGAGTGAGCAAGTGAGCTACTAGATGTTGTAGATTAGTAGGATTCTACAGCGTGTAATGCAATCTTTTATAGTCTATTCTGAAATCTTCACCAGATCATTCGTAGTTTGGTTTTGATGAGAATATACAATATTTCCACACTAAACAGATATCCAATTAAGCTAAATTGCTATGAGTTAGAACTATGTGCTAATCATGAATTGTGAGAAGGGAAAGAGAGAGACTAGTGATGTGTGAACTCAACTTTCTTCATCCCCAAAATTACCCACAATAGAACATTTTTTGAAAAGGAAAAAAAAAAAAGAGAGGCAGTTTTGTGACTCAAAATGTTACGGTACTATCAATACGATTTGGTCTAGTGGCACAAGTCGCACAAGTCTCTTTTTATAAGTGAGATGTCGTCTACCCTTATGAGTGAGAGGTCGTAAGTTCGATTTACAACAGACTCATAACAGTTACTGAGTTGTTTAATTGTTAGAATACACTCTTTGCTTACAAAGTTATTGCATGATTTTGTATTAAGAATCATTACCAATTACATTTTTATTCACTTGTGGATGTTACGTAGCATAGCGTAATCATGTGAGTTGAAATTTTAAAAAAGGTGCTCTCTTTAAGCAGGAATTCGTTTGATTAATCTTTGAATTGATTTTTTTTTCCGTGTGAAAAATAGAAAATTAGTAATTAATGAAGTGAAAGGAGAACTAAACTGATCAAAGGACTAGGCACACACTGTTGAATCTTTGAGACTTGAGTGTCTCTCACTCATCTTCCCACCTGAGGTCTAGGCACACACTGTGTCCACATAATAGACACTCCATCTCTCTCTCACACCATTATTTACCCAAATGCCACTTTTCTCTCATCGCCAGTCTTCCCCTCTCCCCACCACCGCCACCGCCACCTACTCCTCCAAGCTCCTCAAGCCCCTCAAACCCAACTCCGCCTCTGTCCCCGCTCGCACTCCCGTACCCATTATCGTCTTCTCCCTCATCTCCCTCCTCATTGGCCTCGCCGGAACTCTCTTCGCGGTCGCCGCCATCCGCCGCTCCAGACCCCTCCCCGTTTTCCGATGCGGCAATTCCGATGATACTTTCCGTGCATTCTACTCCATCTCCAATTCTCGGAAACTCGATCACAATGCCGGTCTCATTGAACGGCCTAAGCTTCTTGGCTTCGTCGGAATTCTAACCGGGTTCGGGGGAGCCGATCGCCGCGCAGCCATGCGCAGCACTTGGTTTCCTTCCGACCCTCATGGTCTCTTGAGGTAAATTATATTTTCCTACACTATAGTTACATAATTTACATTGATCAAAGTAGAAAGTTAATTATTTTACATTGATAAAAGTTGAAAGTTAGTTAATTTATTAGTTTCAATTCACTTTTGATATCTGATTTTAGCTTTGATCAGATTGATTTACTGTAATCTAAGCCACACTTGGTTCACATTACTTTTGGCAAGAACAGTAATTTGGTTCTTATTACCAGCGAGTCTGTTTGATTTTTATGCTATTGACATATTGTAGGTTGGAACAAGCTACTGGTTTAGCGTTTAGGTTTGTTATTGGGAGATCGAAAGATTCAAAGAAGATGGCAGAGCTTCAGAAAGAGATAGATCAGTACAGAGACTTTTTGGTGATTGACATCAAGGATGAATATGTAAGCCTTCCATGGAAAACGTAAGAGTCATCAATTTGTATTCAACGTACTTTGCAATATTGATGGCTCTGTATGTTAATCTCATGCTGCTCTTTCACCCTGTTTATGTGCCTAGGTTGGAGTTTTTTAAGGGCGCGTTTCAACAATTTGAAGCAGATTATTATGTCAAAGCTGATGATGATATTTATCTTCGCCCAGGTATATTATGATTTACTTTCATTAAGCAATGTTTTTAGTCCACTGATGGTTTTACAATTTGTCAGATCGACTAGCAATACTTCTAGCTAAGGAGAGAACAGATTCACAAACCTACATTGGTTGCATGAAGAAAGGTCCAGTGATAACTGACCCAAAAATGAAATGGTATGTGGATTATCATATTTGTCCCATGGAGCTTGTAATTAGTCATATGTTTTCTTATGTATTCATAATTTATGATCACAAATATTTCAGATGAGAAGTCAGGACATCTGATTGGGAATGAATACTATCTCCATGCTTATGGTCCTATCTATGTTCTGTCTGCAGAAGTGGTAGCTTCATTGGCAACAGCTAGAAATAACAGGTCTGCCACCTGTTTTCTATGTGTTCTGGTTTATGTTAGCTATCTTTTCTTTCAATTGTGACTTCAATACTTCCTCAATACTCCTTAAAAAAAATATATATTAAAAAAAAAAAAAAAAAACCTGCTTCAATACTCACTAGTAGTATATGGAGGTTTCAGAAGCTCCAATGCAGTGAGTATATGTTATGCTTTGATTTTGGATTTAACTATTCATTGACAATAGTAAAACCTTACTGGATTATATATGTTTTACTGGTAGGGGAAACAACCTCTACCCTAGAATTTTTCTTTTTCCTTATTGTTTTGTTTAAATATTTTGCAACGTTATGCTGTGTGTGGCAGTCTTTCTAATTTTGTTTTGAACATTGTCAGAATGTATAGTTCTTTCAGTTCCTGAAGTCCTGAAGATTTCCCACTGCATAATAAATTTATTTTCTAGTTTTCAGTTTGAGAATGTTTAACAATGAAGATGTCACAATCGGATCATGGATGCTTGCTATGAATGTTCATCATGAGGATAATAGGTTTTTATGTGACCCTCGGTGCTCACCTAAATCCATTGCAGTGTGGGACATCCCGAAATGTTCAGGTAACTGTATTTCCCGAAACATCATCTTTTACAATATTTGTATACATTATAAGCTGGAAATTTGAAAAATCAGGATTATTAAGTGGCATGATAGTTAAGACAGAGGAAGGCTTCTGTGTCATTGAAGAAAGAAAAAAAAAAACTGTTGTAGTTTTCCTTTCATGCTCAGATTTTATAAGAGAATGTTCTTATGTTCTGGTCAGTGGACTGTATCTATGTCCAGTGAAAGAAACTAATGACTGAGGTCAAGAATAAAAGCACTTTCTAGCTCAGTAAAGATGGCCTTTTTTATATGCCATTGGTATTTGTCTTTATTGAATGTTTCCTGGGGAAAATGAAGTTTGTTTCTCATTATGATAGGAATCCTACATCAGGGGTAATAACAATGGAAAGCAGTGTGTTTATGCTAAATAACACTTGGTTCAAACTTCATAACAAACTCAATCACTTAGCGCTGTTACATTATAACCTTAACCAACAGCTGATTCTTCAAACATATGGCTTTATCTGCTGCTTAGTGGCTTGATCATCAAAGTTATTGTTATCATTTATCATGCACCCATGTTGTGTCATATACAGATTAGTATAATGACTATCATCCTTTCATCTTCAGAAATGTATTTAAAGTAACTTCTTAAATGCTCGTGAGTGACAATCAATTTGATCTCATGCATCTTGCCTGTGAAAGGAGTGATACACTTGAGACCTGAATCTTAGGTGGAAAAGGAAAAACACTGCAGCTTGCTTGCAAAGGATATACATCATACATGACTTGTTCACTAATTATGAGTTCTTATGTTTTGTCCATTTACTCGGCAATGTTTGAAGAATAAGCTGTTGAAAATGTCCATTTACATCGCTTGTCTCTTTTACATGCTCTGATGGGATAAGCTGTTGAACATGTCTAGGTTTGTGCAATCCAGCTCTTCGGATGAAAGAGCTTCATGCAATGAGCATGTGCTCCAAAAGTCGAACTCTGCTCTCTAACGATGACTGATAGAGCGCTATGGCAGACAACAAGAAGCCGGCTATATATATATGCATGACAATCAGCTGGTTTGGTCTGCAATATCGTATTGCTTGTTGTGTTCTTATACCAAATAGAGGTCATTTGAAGCCGTAA
Source organism: Fragaria x ananassa (assembly GCA_034370585.1). NCBI lineage: Eukaryota > Viridiplantae > Streptophyta > Magnoliopsida > Rosales > Rosaceae > Fragaria > Fragaria x ananassa. The sequence goes on along the minus strand of CP139769.1, from coordinate 5,371,511 downwards.
CTCGCTTGTGCAGTCACTTGTGTCCGTCTCTTGTTGTAATGCAGTATTACGGGGCATTTTCCCTCTGTTGATCTCCATCTTAGACACATCCAGATTGTAAGTCCAATTCTACTGAATGTATACAATCAGAAACAGTAGTACAATAATAGATGCTATACCAGATTTCTGTGTTGGTGCATATTCTTCATGTCTATATGATCGCAGATCAAACATCTGTAACACTTTCTGATTAAAAGGTGGTACCATAATGCAGCACCATTTTCAGCTATTCACCTCCAAGTTAGAAACTTTATTACTGCTCAGCTAAAACACAGCATATTATTAACCGTGATCTCAGCAACATGGACCGCCCATCAGCTTCTATACAAGGACAAAAAACTTTAAACCTTTCTGACCTTGGTTGCTTAGTAAAATAAAGCCCGGTTATGGGTACGAGGTCAATACCGTCCATTCAAACTCGAAGCTTTCGTTCTCGAGGCGGTTTGTCCTTTTCCATATTTTACCTCTCAAAATTAACCGTCAGATAAGCTGATCAGCAGGTCCCACCGCGTCATCAACGGTGGAAAACAAGGCAGAGTCTGAGTCTGACTACGAAAGACTAGTCCTAGCTGGATCCATCAGTTTGCTACGACTCGCTGCGACGTAACATAAATAGAATACGCCCACGTCATCACTCTGCACTCCAGTCCTACGTGGCCGTGACCCCTCACTTTTCAAACCCCATTTATATCGATCCTCCATTTTCTTCTTCTGCCACTCCGCTCTGTACTCTCTCTCTCTCTGAGTCAGAGCTACATGGAAGGGAGCTCAAATCCGCCGGAGTATCTGATCACCGGCGAAACGTCCCGGAACTATTTGGACTTCATGCCGGACGATATGGACGAGCTCATTCCGGAGATTCCTATAGGAGAAGAGCACGTGGAGAAGTTCATGCAGGAGCTCTACAAGGTGATGACGACGCCGGCCGGGAGTGATACTTCAGTCAAACATCCATCGTGGACGGCGGCGGGATATGCTGCAACGGGGTGGGAGAGTGAGAGCTGCGGGGCGGCGGTGTCGGACTCGGCGTCGTCGGTGATGGCGGGGGTGGAGTACGCCGGGAAATTGGTGGCGGCGGCGCCGGGGAGCGGGGGGCGGTGCGGTTGTCAATGCGGGAGTAATGGGGGGTTGCTGGTGGTTGCTGGTGGGAGGGGAGAGGGAGGAGAGATCAACGGCTGCGGAGAGTGTGGGGACGGGGAGGATCGGAAAGTGGACGGTGAGGATGAGGAGGAGTGGTTTGAGAGGGTGATGAGCTGGGGCCCGGCGGATCTTGTACCTGGTGTCTGGAATGATGTGCACTGTGGTGGGTCTTCTTAGGAAGACTCGGCAGTAGCAGAGTGTTTAGAGTGTTCGTACAGATGTCGATAGCTAAAGTCCTAAAGAGGTGGCTTATTATAATCGCGAAGCTAAAAATGTGATTAGTGTTTCTAATTTGGTGTTAGGAGTTCTTAATCTTTGTGTTCGTGAATGATGTTGGAATTTAGACGCATGTTTAACCGAAAGTTCTTGTATGGATCATGGTGTATGTGAACCACTTATGACTGACTAATCACTATCATTTATTTAATACAGTTAACTACATAACACTAACACCAATACTAACACTGTTAAAAAGAATTGAGACAAAAAAAAAATTAAATGAACATGGTAAAAGTAAGGCTAGGGTAAATATTAATTGGCAATTAATTCCAAAACATAATTAATACTATTTTTAAATGTTTTAGTAAGACTTTTTATCCTTCTTTATTTATTCTGTTAAAACACATTAAATATGGAATTTACCTATTTACCTATTTTGAATGATGTAGATCTCATGTGCTCTTATAAAGGGTAGGCATGTAAAATTTGCTATTAGGATTAGGTATGATTATCTATTTATAATTTTTATTATTGTATTTGTAATAAATAATTTATTTTCAATTAAAATTAACCTAATTAATCGAATTACATTTTTAAAGCGAATGTAAACAGTACATGAGATTATTTTCATTTTGTCAAATTAGCTAATTCCATTTCGTTCTATAGTTATTTTTCAAATGAGCTACATTATCTAAATAAAATGTTATGTGATAAAATTATTTAGATAAAATTTTGGTTATGAGTATTGTTATTTAATAGAGTACATTTGAAAATTATCTCTTGAGATTATTTTCATTTTGTCGAATTGAGATTATTTGATCATGTCGATTGTGACACAAACGAATATCATAGGGACAATTATTTTGCATTGCTATTTTATCCTAAATTGCATTATGTGAGAAACTCAGCATTGCCTATATATGCTTGAACATGCTAATTAATGAGTGTGTAAAGATTTCATGCGGTTTGAAACATAGATAAGACAAGCAAAATATTTGACATTGTCAATATTTTCACGACATAGTAATATGAGGAATGAATGAAGGAAAGACTTCAACATACATGTTCGTTTGTTTATTCATGACAATCGATCGTTACTACAATAGTTCAGTTCTTGCTTGTGTATGCTAACTTACATACATATGTTATCAAAATAATTATGAGTAACCATGTATTGAGGTTTTGTTTATTTTCAATGACAAGAAAGAGACAGTTCTAGACGGTGACGTGGAGGACCATAGACGTGGAGGCCTTTGTGGTTTTGGTGATGTCTTCTCCGATATTTCTGTGAGAAGAAACCGAGAAGACGGATCTCGGAAGCACAGGAGATGGCGGCGCCGTCGTCACCTCCGTGCTGGTGACCTAGATGACTTAGGAGGGGTCGAACTTAGGAGCTACATTACATGGAATCGGAAGTGGGGATGTGGAAGCGGAAGCGCTCGGAAGCGTTTTTTCCTAAATTTATTGAAAGCGGGAGCGTTTTAGATGCATGGAATAAAATAATATATAACGCTTTCAATATATATATATATATATATATATATATATAAATACGTTTGTCTAATTTAAAGAAAAAGTTGGACAGCCAGCTTGTAAAGATCTTGAGGTTGAGATTAAATCAAAGAATTAACACTATTGGTACAATTTTCCTATCATATACACCCTTGCACATGATTCCTTCTGGTTAATTTAGTCTCCACTTTCCACAATGACCACAATATCTTCTGTATCATTCTAATCCAAAACCAACTGCATTCATGGCTGACGCTGAACCATCATCACCAGAACCAAATTCAAGCTCGTCAAATTTCTTAAGGTTCATTAATGCTAGCTTCCACCACAAATCTATCCACCCGAAAAGCTTCATCTTATTAAGATCCACTCTCTTTCTCTTCTTCCCAACAACAAATCTGGTGTTCCATGATCTTAGCAATCTCAATGGCGTGATTGGCGATATTTCTTTTTCCGGTCTCTTGGGGGAGAGACCGACGGCACCGACCTTGCTCCGGTGACGCGGACATAGACGTCGATGACCTGTGAGAGGGGTCGAACTTATGAGGCATGGCTGGAAAGGCTGGGTTTTGCCCGAGTGTTCATTGATGAAGAAAGTTTTTATTGGGAATCTAGGTTTTTATTACGGTCCTTGTTGTGTTTGTCAGTAACAGACGTTTGCTAAATCTGTTATGGTTAAAGTGCACCAAGGTGTACTGAATCCGCTCCGGCTAAAGAATAGTAACTATAATATTAGACAATGGATCTCGTCTGTCATATTTTCGAAATCACTAGGAAAGATCCTACAAAACCCTAGTCTTGGTGGGCCTGGACCTTTGGTGGCCTAGTCTCACTAGGAAAGATCCCTACAAAACCCTAGTCTTGTTCTATCTCTCTCTAAACGGTGAAAGGTACACCATGAGGTCTTAGACTTTAACCGTTGAGAGTTTAGTATAATCTTAGAGCAATGTAGGTTACTATATTTTTTTAGTTCTCATGTCCGCCTTGTTTAATTTGGACACCTTTGCGGTTTGTTTTTTCATTTCGTAGTATTTACTTTGCATTAAGCTTTTACTTTGTGCCTTGAGCAATCTTCGGATTGTTCATTCATTGATCGGGTTTGGTTGTAATAAGCTTATTTTTTTTTTTAAGTAAAGGTCGTAATAAGCTTTAAGTCTAAAAAAGTTCCATTTCTTTCAAAAGAAAAAAAAAATCTCTGATAGTGTTTTTCATAAAATTTCACACGGTTAAGTCCTTAATTTAAGTATAGTTAGTAATACAATACACGACGTCATGAGTTTATGGATATTTTTAGATAAATGTTAGATAACTAAGCTAGTTTTAGTGGTTTTTGGAAGTTTCTGAATTAAAGAAAATATTTAAGAAAATCAGAATATTAAATGGTGCGATCTGGACCGTTTAGCTTCTTTAGGGCTTCATCTGAGCCATTTAGATTGAATATACAGATTGCTGAATGTGATCAGATGCACCAGATCACGCGCACGAAGGCCCGAACTTCTTAGACCCGGATAGACGACCGTCAACCCGCAACCACGACCTGTATTACGACAGCGAGAAAGAAATAGAAATAGAACAAAAGTAGATGGTCGTTCTTCATCAGGAGGAATATAGCCTTAAGGTTGCAATATTAGTATGATGTATGCTAGGAGCCTAGACTGTATTATTATTCATGCCGAAAGAAACCCAAGCAACTGAGAATTAAACTTGTATCGATCGAGCGCTGCATTCATTCTATACAAACCCCCGACGTTCCCATTCGCCACGACGGCAGGCCTCCAACAACCAACCTCTCTCACCCATCTTCTCCACTGTCTCTCTCTTCAAGTACGCTGTCCCCTCCTTCCCTTCCTCGACGACGCTCCTCTCCAAGTCCCGACCTCCGATCTGCGTTATCACCGGTGCCCCCGCCGACGCCATCGATTCTAACCGCTAAGCCATCAAGCACTCCCCACACCTCGATGTCATTCATCCCCTCCCTCGCCTCCTAGCTTCGCAAAACCCTAGCCGCCGAGCTCGCCAGAACCCCACAATCATGATCGCCGCCCTCGTCCCTGTTCGTCTCCTCTCCCGCCAATAGGGTAATCATGAGATAGTAATTTTATTTTCACCGCGTTGCCTTTTTTTTTTTTTTTTTAAGTTTGCTAACCTAACGTCTGTTAGCCTATGTTGGCTGGTTCAGGTGCACCATGGTGCACTGAATCCGCTCCGATGTTTAACCTTTTAATTTCTTGTACCTTTTCTCTTTTCTCTCGTTCTAGTTTTGGTATCATGCTCGATCTTAACCCCAAGCTTTAGGCCTTGGTTTACTTGGTTATTCAACACCAACACCATGTTCTATGCATGATTGTGGGTTTTTGCATGCTTGAACATAAAATGATTGGATTTATCCTATGAATGTGGGAATGCAAAAGTTGGTACATCGGTAATTCGATAAAAAAACACGAGTTAGATCATCCCGTTTTATCGGTATAAACTTTTTGACACTATCACGTATATATAAGGGCAATCCAAGATATGCATATTTGTCCAGACATAATAAGCCTACCACACCAACATTTTTATCACATTCATCTTGATTTTCAAGAGTTAATTTGCGAGCCAAAACTTACCATTGCTAATCAAGTTTTAAAAAGAGTTATCATCAAGAATAACAAATTAGAAACAAATATGTCGATCATCTTTCACTTGCCTACCTCAATGCATGTACATAATCTAGATTATGTCTTTTTAAATAGTTTCACTTTATGAACATGTATCACTAGTCTAGTCTAAATGGTGGGCAAGTAAAAAAGATGCTCGAAAAATATGCTTTCCATAGCCACCTGGTTTAGCTAAAAAACATAACACGTACCGACCACGGTTGGTGTCCCTTAACCCGAAAGTGTTTACATTAGTGGGTCGAGCGGGCCACTTACATTATTAAACTGAAAGCCCATTAGATTTTTAAAACCAAACTTGCTAAAAATTAACATGGCGTGCAGCAGAAACCTAACCTTTGCTTCTGTCAAGTAATACAAATGAAGAAAATGGTGGCCCGAGTTGTTCAAGATCGAGAGCCTTCTTCAATTCATGTTCATAGTAAGAACAAATGCATCTGCCTCCTCTGTACTCTCTAGTACAGGTGCTTAATTTAGCTATCTTTGACCCACTGTGCAAATTATCACACACCAAATCTCTGGTGCCAATTTAATGTTGTAAGATTTGGCCAGTAGAATTAAGCAGGTCATAAATTCCAAGATATATAGCTAGCCTGGTTCTAGCTGGTTCTGGTTCTGGTTGCACCATAATCAAAAATCTTTACTGAGTTACTGTTGGGTTTGTTTGGCTTCTGGGGTTTGAGTCTTTGAGAATCCTTTCCATATACGTGTAAATCTTTACTGAGTTATGATCTGCATATCAGTTTTTCCAGGTAAAAGTAAATAACAAAACTGATCGAAGAAGCATTATATATGTGTTCCTTTATTGATCACTGTTCATTTATTCTGGAAAAGGACTGAGCATGGATCAACCTCAACTAAATGAAGCTAGCTGGTGGCGGGTGAGCCTGTGATGCAAGTTTTCAAGAGGTAGAAAGAACTAGTACAACTGTACAAGAGTGCAGAAGCTACTTCTGTGTACAAAATTTACAACCTCCTTCTCCATTCTGCGCATTGTTTTGTTGTGATTTGAGAGACTTGGTCCACTCTACTGTATCGATCTGTGGTCGTTGTCCTTTGGTTTTAGGACCATCTTCATTGCTATCAGATTTTAGGGTATTGCTTTCTTGGGACTTAGACTTGGGATCCTGAAATAAGAAATATTTGTCTTCGGGTTTGGGACAAAGGTGGTGGTCGCTATCCATTTGCCATGTTTGCACCTCAAGCTATAAAAGAAGACACTGCCATCCAGTACTGGCTTCCTTTTTATATCCATGGCTGGTAATGGTTCCACAGATGATAGATATCCCTTGTTTCCCCTTCTCAATGTTCTTGTTTGGTCACTTGGTGTTGATGTGATACTTATGGGTTTGGGCTTTGCAAGTTTGCATCAAATCAAATTTGATCTGGAAGCCCAAATAAAGAGAGGACTGTGTGTTGCATTATTTCATAGAACAGCAAGACCATAATCAGTCGCCATAGTCTAGTGACAGTAGTCTGGTTCGAGCAGGCTTGACACGACGCAAGTATGAATGAAGAGAATGCTAGTTACCTTCTTCTTACACCTCTCATTATAAAGTTTCAACCTTTCTCTCTCATCAATGATCTATTAACCTTCTTGATTCTTCTGTACATACCACAGTCGTAAATAAACTAAGGTTATAAAAGAAAGGTGCAAGAAGATATGAAGAAATATTGGGAAAAGTTAGCTTGTGCAAGTTAGCATGAGAAAACTATTGAATTTGAATTCTTCTATTTTAATTTTTATGTTGGAGGAGGAACACTAAAATAAAGAGATAGCAAAGTAGATCGAAATTAGTGACCATATTCGGGGTCTCGGAAAACTAATTTGCTTGGATTTCTTCCTGTTTGTAGAGCAATGGGGATCAACCTGCTCGTCCCGAATTTGACATCCTTGATTCTCGTATCACCGTTGGGTATTAGACGTGGAACAAATCTTCATTGGCAAGGACTACACCACAACAATATTCCCTTGATAATGAAGGTTTGTTCCTTGCTAATAAAGGTTTGCCAAAGAAGGTTTGTTCCCCATCTGATATGCAACGTTGATATTCCTTGTCTTGGGAATCGAGGATGTCGAATTTGGGGCAAGCCGGTTGATCTCACATCACTCTACATTAAAGAGATCGACTTGCCAAGATAGAAAAAATATGATAGGGGATTTAATACGGGGAGCTCAAGAGAGTACGTGTTGATAATGTGTTGAAGGATGAACACTAAAATAGAGAGATACTAAAATAGAATAGAGAACTGTGTATTATTCATTGATAAGAACCTTTTATATAGAAGATTACAAAATACTTTTTAGGTATGTAGAAGAAAACATAACCTATTCTATCTTGTAAACATATTACTACATGGAAACAGAACTTCTATTCATATTAGCTCGCATCAGCCCAAGACACATATAGAGTCAGTTATGGGAATACGTTTTTCTGGGGTAACATTCTAGTTTATTGTTATTTTCTGTTAATTGGTGGTGCTTAGATGACTACTGATCACTCAGCTTAAGCCCCACAATGAGGATATGCACCAAGGACAGGAGTGTGTCATATGTAGCTCAAATTGATCGATCCAATCCCCCGATTGGAAAACCAAATTAAAGGTCTTAATAATTACATATTGTAGGGCGCGGAATAATCTTGCATTCTTGCATGCATATTTTGTTTTATGAGATTGATTTATATGTAACATGCACCTCTTACTCTCTAGCCTATAAGCCCTATATAGTCCAATTTACTATATACTAAAGTTTGGTCGACTGTTCACAAACACTGTTTATAAGCTTATGAACAGTGATTTTTTGTGTTGTGCGGACTGTTCGCGGGCACTGTTCATAAGCTTATGAACAGTGATTTTGTGTGTGTGATGACTGTTCACAAGAAAGGATGCGGTTCACTGTTCACAAGCCAGTGAACAGTGATTTGTGAACAGAGTTCGTCCAAAAAAAATAGTGATATCGCCTAAGAGATAGAAAATCTAGAGAGACTGAGAGAGAGTTCGTAAAAAAAAAGTAATCTCCAAGCGGACTCCGCGCCCTTCTCTTGGCGGAGAAATAGAAAAAACTAGAGACTGGCCATTCTCTTGGCGGAGACATAGAAAAAACTAGAGAAACTGAGAAAGAGTTCATCGAAAAAAAAAAATCTCGCCTAAGAGATAGAAAAATCTAAAGAGATTAAGAGAGAGTTTGTCCAAAAAAAAAATGATCTCCAAGCGGACTCCGCGCCCTTCTCTTAGGCGAAGAGAGAGAGTTCGTAAAAAAAAAAGGAGGTATCTGCCCGCGGGCTGGGGGCCCATCTCGCTGGGGGAGTCCTTGCGCTTTTCGAGGGCGAAGAGAGAGAGTTCGTAAAAAAAAATTGTTATCAAGAGGACTCCAAGCACGCGGAGTCCGCTCCCATCTCGCATGCGGACTCCGCGCCCTTCTCTTGGGCGAAAAGAGAGTTTGTAAATAAAAAAAATAAAGGATCAGCTCGCGGACAGAAACTCATCTCGCATGCGGACTCCGCGCCCTTCTCTAGGGCGAAGAGAGAGTTCGTAAAAAAAACTACTAGCGGACTCAAGGTCCATCTCGCGGGCGGACTCCGCGCCCTTCTCTTTGGCGAAGAGAGAGTTTGTCCAAAAAATTTAAAAATACAAAACGGACTCGGGGCCCATCTCGCCAGCAGAGTCCGTGCTCTTCTCTTTTGCAAAGAGAGAGAGTGTGGAGAAATAGAGACTGAGAGAGAGTTCGTAAAAAAAAATAATAATCTCCAAGCGGACTCCGGGCCCTTCTATTGGCGGAGAAATAGAGAGACTGAAAGAGAGTTCGTCAATTCCACCTCGCGGGCCAAAACAAGGCTTTTAATTAATAAGGGCCACAGGAATTGGCCCAAAACGTGTCAAAGACTGTAAAAAATCAGAAACGATTATAAGCGTTCGCGCGGACTTCGCGTATGTTTACTTCACGAACTAGCGAGTCAGTTCGCCAGCACGCCTATATGTATTCCGCCTCGCCTGATGCCAAAGTTATTCCGCAGGAGACGTGAGATCTTTTAGTCCGCGTGGTGTCATTCCGCGCGCGGACTTTGCCATTATATGTAAACTTTAAAAAGTTAGAAACGATTATAAGCGTTCGCACGGACTCCGTGTATGTTTACTTAGCGAACTAGCGAGTCAATTCGCCAGCTCGCCTAGATGTATTCCGCCTCGCCTGATGCCAAAATTATTCCGCAGGAGACGCGCGAGATCTTTTAGTCCGCGGGGACTTTGCAATCATCTCGCGTGGTCTTGCTGGCGGCCATTATTTGTAAACTTTAAAGAACTTGGGCTGACATAAACCAAGAATTTAATTAATATTCACATAGACAATTATTATCAAGTAAAATATTAATTTGGGCATAAAAATAGTGATTTGTGAACAGAGTTTGTCCAAAAAAAATAGTGATCTCGCCCAAGAGATAGAAAATCTAGAGACACATATCCAATTCGCACAGTCCGCATAGGATAAGGTCTGGACTCCCATGCGAAGCGGAATTAAGAACAATCCTTATCCCACGGGGTATCACAGTCCATGTAGAAAACTAACTCGCGCGAACTGAACCGCGGACTCTGTAGCTCAATTCCACCTCGCGGGCCAAAAGAAGACTTTTTAATTAATAAGGGCCACAAAGATTGGCCCAAAGCGTGTCAAAGACTGTAAAAAGTCAGAAACGATTAAAAGAAATCGCGCGGACTCCACGTATATCTACCTCGCGAACTAGCGAGTCAGTGCGTTAGCGCCTAGATGCATTCCGCCTCGCCTAATACCAAAGTCATTCCGCGCGAACTGTGTGTTCCGCAGGAAGCGCGCCAGATCGCCATTCCGCGCGAACTGTGTTTTTGTCCAAAAGCGCACGGGACCTGTAGTCCGCGCTAGCTTTGTTTTTTTCTGAAAGTGCGCGAGATCTGTTAGTCCGCGAGCATATTTTGCTTTTCATCTTGCGTGGTCTTGCTGGCGGGCCATTATTTGTAAACTTAAAGAACTTGGGCTCGCTGGCTGACATAGACCAAGAATTTAATTAATATTCACATAGACAATTATTGTACAGTAAAATATTAATTTGGGCATAAACAGGGTAAGACGGAAAAAGAGAGTTTAGGTGCCAGATCAGAGAAAGAGGGATAGCAGAGGTCGCGCGCGCGTACACTTGCAGAAATAGAGAGATCGAGGAGAAAGTTCGTCCAAGAGATAGAAAAATCTGGAGAGAGTGAGAGAGAGTTCATCCAAAAAAAAAATGTTATCAACGAGCGGACTCCACGCACGCGGAGTCAGCTCCCATCTCGCATGCGGACTCCGCGCCCTTCTCTTGGCGGAGAAAGAGTTCGTCCAAAAAAATAAACTTCTCTTGGGCGAAGAGAGAGTTCGTAAAAAAAAAAGATGGATCGCCCGCTAGATGGACCTTGAGTCCGCTGGCAGATTTTTTTTTTGACGAACTCTCTCTCTTCGCCCTAGAGAAGCGAGCGGACTCCGCCGGCGAGAATGGCCCCAAGTCCACTCAGTTCTCTTTTGCAAAGAGAGAGAGTTCGTAAAAAAAAAAAGATCTGCCAGCGGACTCAATAATCTCGGGAAATGAAGAAAACAAAATCGTATATGTTAAAAAATTAACTGCTTCTGACGCAAAATGGTATATATTAAAAAATTAAATTAAAAACCTAATCTAAACCCTAAACACCGCGCCAAGGCGCGGGTATCTTCCTAGTCGACTACATACATTGGTGGATCGATTGCACAGTGGATCATACGTATCCCTGCTTCTGATGATCTCATAAATTCACAATAAATCAGAAAATATGTTTATTATCTGGTCATGAGCTGAAGCTGGGTAGCTAGGGAGCCACGTTTTGAGCATGTATGATTTTTCTTTCAAGTTGTGCCAAACCAATCAAAGAACATGGAAGTTTCTGTTACTGTACATTGATTGATAATCACTTGTTGTTGATTAGGTATCTTATGGTTCAGGAACTCTTTCCATCTTGGATCTTACGTGTGATTGGAGTCGATATGTCGAAAATATAACGTACAGACTCTAGTTTTATTTTTTGGTCTGAATTTCTCTAGGTTTATATATACTTCCTCACGTATACGTGGCGCATGCGATCAAGATCTTCAACAATGAAAAAATCTTGTGAGCTATATAGATATATATCAGCTGAAGCTAGCCCTAAACATACCAAATTTGGCTTCATGTATGTATGCAATATTGACGCGTTCTCGATCACTTCTAGAAGTTCAGATTGAGTAATCGATCAATTCTTGCTAGCTTGATCATGTGATGAACTTATCGATCAGTACATCAGTATGAATATTGTGCAAACAGCAAGATTGTATACAAGTCTCCTCAACCCTCACAGTTACTAAACAGATAAGCAAGACAGATTAATTGACGTACAGAACATAGATGAACATGGACTTTCGGAAACAAACAGTACGTAATGGTTAAATAGCTCAACTGCAAATTAGTTTCATCTTCGTAAATCTGAAGTTACGGGTACTGAGGTTAAATGAAACCTGCGGGGTCGACCTGGCCGGTGTGAGAGATAAGTGAATTCTGATTAGCAAGCTGGGTCGTCCAACGTACTGATCGATGGAGGTAGCTAAGGTTGATCGTTGATGGAAGATCGGAGGTGTGGGGCTGGTCGGCTGGGGGACTATGGGGTTGGCACTGTCGCTGAGCCTGTAACCATTATGTCGTTTTGAAATACGTGCACGTAAGGCCTAACTGGAGATCTATCTATAGGTCTGCGATCCAATTCCGTTATCTATCTATGATCTATTCATATCTGTATCGATCTCCACCGTTTCTATATCTATCTTATCTTTCATTTGTTTATTTCCAAACCGATCCTTGCATATTTCTTTCTCTCTAGCAAGGGGCCGGGGTTGAAATATATAATACATGAGATAATTCTTTCATTACCGTGTGTGTAAAAATTAATCTTGTATACTTCATGTATATACTGTGTGTCTCGTATGTACTTGAAGTAAGTTTCAATTTATATCAATATGAAACTTATGAAGTAGGGGTGAAATCGATCAATTTGAATAGCTAGCATAAACAATTAATAGAGTTTCGTCTCATTATGTGTCCTAATGGGGTCAAGTAGTGAGTAGTAGCATTCTACACCTCCTTTGAACTTGTCATTTTGTATGCAGCTGGTCAGGCCTGGGGTGTTGTCTGGGTGACATGAACTAGCTAGTCACGAGTATGCCTTGCAGGGTCCCCCCCCCTCTCTCTCTCTCTCTCTCTCTCTGGATCCACCTTGCCCGTTCTTGATCGATCTCTCTGCTTTTGTATAAAGACTATTAAGATTTTCTGAGAAACCTATCATCCCTAGCTTTTTGATCAGCTGCATACCTTTCTCTGATCCAGATCGAACAGATCAAGTCTCTACATACCTGGGAAAACACCCAGATACACGCAGATACCTCCATCATGAGGAGTACTCCGGCATATCCGAACCCACCATCCTTTCCCTTCTCCCTTGAAAATTTTAATTTTATAGCAGATCAAGCAGTAGTACATGATCAACGCCTAAAACTCTTCTTCTCATCATCAGTACCAAATGGCGGTGCTTCTTTTTCTCTCGCATTTCCATCTTTCTTTGACTCCCTCAGTGATCAGTCGGGGATCTCTAGCACGAGTATTACTGTTGGAGATCAAGCCCTAGTATATGATCAAAGGGTAAGGACGTGCATATATATAACAGTAAAGTAGCATGAAATATATTTATTGCGCGGATCGTGGTTTAAGTTTAATCTCTGTGTTGTACGTTGCTCTTTTAACTGCTTATTTCTCAGCTGATTAATTTGATGGATCTCTATTCGAATAGCTATGTCCATAACTTGATGCTTAATCTTTTATTCTTAGTAATAAGGCGTATGTGATGTGATTTGTTTATTTTCTAATTAGGCGAATAAGAGCATATGGCAAGGTGAAACAAGTTATGATCAATTAGCATGCTCATCATCTTCTTTAGTTCAACCCGTGTCCGATGATAGGAACGAGGAGTACCATAAGTTGTCTGTGTGCACTGATCAAATAACTGAAACTAATGAAGACCCTAAGAGTAACACTAATAGGCCAGTAAAGTGGACACCCTCGACGATGAAGTTGATGCAAAAGATGACCAATCAACCGGATCAAGTACCTGAAAACATTCCCCTTACATTTAAGTTCCAAACTGCTCGTCGTGATGATCAGCATCGAGAAACTAATACTGGCCAAACCAGCAGCAGCTTAACTATTACCAATAAGAAGAGTAGTAGTAACAGTGGTGTGTCTGCTGCTAGGGTTTGTTCGGATTGCTGCACCAACACTACCCCGCTTTGGCGGAGTGGTCCTCGAGGTCCCAAGGTTAACTTACTTTCTTTCTCTTCTAATAACTTTGTGAATTGTGAACGAATGTGCGCTTGCATAGTTGCATACATACATATGCATATATAAACTGTACGTATGTGATACACGTACGTACATTATACAACATCCATATCCATGCATGTAAGACAGGCATTAAGGAGTGATCGAGAGGACACATACTTATGTTATTTGTGGCCACATATATGACACTAATCCTTGGTCTTCGGTGCAGTCACTATGCAATGCGTGTGGAATTCGACAAAGAAAAGCGAGAAGATCCATGGCTGAAGCTGCAGCAGCTGCTGCAACTGGATTGGGATGTACCACCGGCACCGCTACTACTATTACAGCTGCTATCACGGCCAAACCATCATCAGTGAGTAAGGGTAAGGAGAAAATATCACCACAAAACCAAAATGTCAGAGTGAGCTGCAAGAACAAAAGAATACTCATCATGACCGACGAAGGTACTAGTACTGCAGCACCTAGCAAATATTCCAAGAGAAAAGATAAACAACTCTGTAATTTCAAGCAGGTAGCTGCTTTTACACCATCGGCACTATTTCCTCTAGATGTTGAAGAAGCTGCAATCCTGCTAATGGACCTATCTTCTGGCCTATTTATGAACCGCTCTTGAATCTTGATCAAGTTCGAATACTTCCTTTATTTCCCTGATGGATCTTTTAGCAAGGTTAATTTATCTAGCTAGCTTCAAACCAGTCTAGTTAGAGAGAGAGAGAGATTTTTGGAAACATGTATTTTGAATTGATTTTTGTGTTGCAGAAACTGTATCAGTAATTTGCTTATGCTAAATTTACAGATTTTGAAAATTTTCAATTCTCTGTTGGAAAGTCCTTGTCATACAATTTGTAAAGTAGGCTGGCAGAAGAAGAAACTGATCAACAAGCCCGTGAATATGAATGAGGGTATGTTCGATGGAGTTATGAAGACACTTTGAGAGTGACCTTCTGGGATTTGGAAGGAAAATTTTTAATCTGAGCCGACATTAAGTAAAATTAAGCATGGGATGCTCTATATCTTTGGTGCATACATATAACTTTCAGGTTTAATTGATAGATATTTGTTTGATCATAAATATAGGTGAGAAAAATGATTGTTGCTTAAATTGTAATCGAAAAAAAAAAACAAACGAGTCAGTGACCATTACATTGTTAAAGATGATGTAGTGAACAAACCATAGAACAAAACCTTGGCCAAAATCCTTCTCCAATGGGTATTTGAACTAATGAAGTGGAAAACTATTTATGTCCTATGACAAGGCTAGAACATTTCTTAAATTTTAACTTAACGTCACTTAGGGAGTTTCGTGACAAAAATAAGAAAAAGAAGAAGAAGAAGATAAATAGAAAAACCATGAACATTCGATAAACTAATAATCTCGATTAAATAATAAATTTTTTTTGTCCCGAAATAAAAATTGATAAGAATTTAATGTAAAATTGATATCGATAAATTAATAATTTTAATTAAATAATATTTTTATCGTTTCTAACTTTTTAATATATAAATATTTAACTGTAGAATCAAATTAAAGATTTTGTCACCCCCTTTTCTCTCGAAGATTATTGCCTTTCCATTATGTGGATTCCCACTCACCAAGTCACCTAGTCTTCCTTGATTGGTGCCCCAAAAAACTGTGGTCAAATCACCAACCGTTGATTCTACTTGATCATAGAGTTACTCCTAGTCAAAGCCCAGAAACAACCTCAGCCTGACAAACATCAGTTGCTGAGTCACACCCATATCATTATGTCAGCCACAGGACATCTCATCTCTCAAGGATGATCCCTCCCACTCCTTGCCAAAATTACCACACAACAACAACCACCACCCAAATCAATCACTACCCTAATTTCCAAATGTGATATAGATCTCACTGTGTGAGTTCTATAATATAAACCCTTACATGGAGATAAGCAGATTGTGATAGAGAATCTGCCACCAAATTATGGAAAAGATTCTCATTACTTCTCCAAATCAGAACAACCAGATATATTCAAAGCCCCTCATTTTTTTCCCTCCTCGAATGAAATTTCTGAAACCATTCAGATCCACTGAAACTCAATCCCATTTGCTTCCATACATTCATGATTCATGAACACTGAAAAACTTGTAAAACCCAACAAAAAAAAACCTGTCTTTTTCTCTCTAGGTGACCAGAGATACCCACCACCCACCACCAGATCTTGAATTTTATACAGTCATATATTTATATATAGACAAAACCCCAGTTGGGTTAGTGTGTGCTATCACAAACCCACCACCCAACTAGCTCGCTCACTCCAATGGAGTAGCTCAAAAAAGAACCCACCTTTGGTTATAAAGAACACACTTCTTTGAGTTCTCCACATTCACCAACACCCTCTCTGTTTTCCAAAACAGGGTCGGTCGTGTTCTTCATCTTAACTATTCCAATGGAACGTGCTCGGCGATTGGCCAACCGGGCTTTCGTGAAGCGCTTGGTTTCCGAAGCCAAGCAGTTTCGCCAGAATGAGACCTCCTCTCCTCTGCTCGGCTCTTCCTCCCCTGTTATGTTCACTCCTTCAAGGTACGTTTCTTCATTGTCCTCATTCATCCGCACAAATCCCAGATCAGATTCATTGCTAGGTAGCAAAGCCGGCATTGCCGGGTCTCAACAGACCCGGTCCATTGCCGTTGAGGCCTTGAAGAACAGTGACACCTTCGCTCGCCGACATAACTCTGCCACCCCAGAAGAGCAGACCAAAATGGCTGAGCTTTGTGGTTTCGACAGCCTCGATTCTCTTATCGACGCCACCGTGCCGAAATCGATTCGTGTTGAATCGATGAAGTTCTCTAAGTTCGATGAGGGGCTGACAGAAAGCCAAATGCTTGAGCACATGAAAGTTCTGGCATCTAAGAACAAGTTGTTCAAGTCTTACATTGGGATGGGGTACTATAACACTTATGTTCCGCCTGTAATTTTGAGGAACATAATGGAGAACCCGGCTTGGTATACACAGTACACTCCTTACCAGGCTGAGATTTCTCAGGGGAGGCTTGAGTCTTTGCTCAATTTCCAGACCTTGATCACTGACCTTACTGGTCTTCCTATGTCGAATGCTTCATTACTTGATGAGGGCACTGCTGCTGCTGAGGCAATGGCGATGTGTAACAATATTCAAAAGGGGAAGAAGAAGACTTTTGTTATTGCTAACAATTGTCACCCCCAGACTATTGATATTTGCAAGACTAGGGCTGATGGTTTCGATCTTAAGGTGGTGACTGCGGATCTTAAGGACATTGATTACAAGAGTGGTGATGTTTGTGGTGTGCTTGTTCAGTATCCGGGGACTGAGGGTGAGGTGTTGGACTATGGGGAGTTTATTAAGAATGCTCATGTTAATGGGGTGAAGGTTGTGATGGCGTCTGATCTGTTGGCATTGACACTTTTGAAGCCGCCGGGTGAGTTGGGGGCGGATATTGTGGTGGGTTCCGCGCAGAGGTTTGGTGTGCCGATGGGGTATGGAGGTCCTCATGCAGCATTCCTGGCCACATCTCAGGAGTACAAGAGGATGATGCCTGGAAGAATTATTGGTGTAAGTGTTGATTCTTCGGGGAAGCCTGCACTGCGTATGGCCATGCAGACAAGGGAGCAACATATCAGAAGGGACAAGGCTACCAGCAACATTTGCACTGCTCAGGTACAATACTACTTGGCTTGAACTTGTTTTATGATCTTTGTTAGTGCCGAGTTTATTTAAGTTTACAGTTAGCTAATAGTATTCTTAGCATGATTTTTGTGTTATAAGTCGTCAGCTCACTATTGTTGTTGGCAGCAGTTTAGCATATTTGATTTAAATTGGTGATTTTGTTTATTCTATAGGCGTTACTTGCAAACATGGCTGCTATGTATGCTGTGTATCATGGACCTGAAGGCCTTAAAACCATTTCCCAAAGGGTGCATGGTCTTGCTGGGGCCTTTGCAGTTGGACTAAAGAAACTTGGGACAGTGGAAGTTCAGAGCCTTCCCTTCTTTGACACTGTCAAGGTAACAGTTGGTGATGCACATGCAATTGCTGACGCTGCTGTCAAGAATGGAATTAACTTGAGAGTACTGGACTCAAAAACTGTAAGTTCGTTTCTATTTATGCATCAAATATTTTGCTGAGAGGTCTCCAGGGATTAATGCTCTACTGGATGAGATTGCTGAAATACTTGACTACCTTTCAGATCACTGTTTCGTTTGATGAAACAACAACCTTGGAGGATGTCGATCAACTTTTCAAAGTTTTTGCTTTGGGCAAGCCTGTGAGTACTTTCAGACTTTTATAGGCAGAAGGTCTATGCAATGGTTATAAACTGAATCCTTTGAAGTAACAACTTTCTTTGTACTGTCAGGTCTCTTTTACTGCCGCATCTCTTGCACCAGAAGTTCAGACCGCTATCCCTTCTGGACTAGCAAGGGAGACCCCATATCTTACTCACCCAATCTTCAACTCGTATGTCCCTTAGCAGCTATCTGAATTCCCAGAATCTGCTATAAATAAACTCCCCTGATTTTTAATTGCCCTCTATTAGGTATCATACTGAGCATGAGTTGCTGCGATACATTCACAAGCTGCAGTCGAAGGATCTTTCTTTATGCCACAGTATGATTCCATTGGGATCTTGTACAATGAAATTGAATGCAACAACTGAAATGATGCCAGTTACATGGCCTAGTTTCTCAGACCTTCATCCATTTGCCCCAACAGAACAAGCTGAGGGTTATCAGGTATTTATGAATATTTAATTGCTATTAAATTCAACAATGTTGCAACTATTTATATTCTGTAAGTTCTTTTTCCTTCATACAAATAAATTATTGATATTTTGTCTTGTCGAATAATAAAACACAGGAAATGTTCAAAAATTTGGGTGATCTATTGTGTACCATCACTGGGTTTGACTCTTTCTCGTTGCAACCTAATGCTGGAGCTGCTGGAGAGTATGCTGGACTGATGGTTATTCGTGCCTATCATTTTGTACGGGCACACTGAGCCTTCATATTTCCCTCTTTCTAATATATATCAGAAGCATGTGGTGTCAAGCGAAATAAGCAATTTAACTTTGGTCCTTTGAGGTTATGACCTACATTTTATTCTCCTAACTAATCATCCACTAATACCACTGTAGGCAAGAGGGGATCACCACCGCAATGTGTGTATTATACCTGTTTCTGCACACGGTACAAATCCTGCTAGTGCTGCCATGTGTGGAATGAAAATTGTCACTATCGGAACTGATGCTAAGGGTAACATCAACATTGCTGAGCTGAAGAAGGCTGCTGAAGCAAACAAGGACAACCTATCAGCTCTCATGGTAAGCATCCTATTCTGGAAGAGGTTTATTAGGATAGGGAAATTATGTACTTCAACAGCCATTTGACCATACTTCAAATTCCAGGTGACATATCCTTCAACTCATGGGGTGTATGAAGAAGGTATTGATGAGATCTGTAAGATAATTCATGACAATGGAGGTCAAGTATACATGGATGGAGCTAACATGAATGCACAGGTCTGTATGTCATCTATTTCCCTGTAAAGGTTATGTTATGGTTGATTTTAGTCTGCTAAATGAAAATCATCTGGTGTTAGATTTAAGTTGCATGGTTGGACTAGACCTTGCAGAATTAAATACATTTAGCTATTCACATACAAGAACTAACTTCTAGCAACAATGTTGTATTGGACTAAAATTTTTTCATTATTTATGGTTAATCTAACAAAGTTATTGGTTATTACAGGTGGGTCTGACAAGCCCAGGTTGGATTGGAGCTGATGTCTGCCATCTCAACCTCCATAAGACATTTTGCATTCCACACGGAGGTGGTGGTCCTGGCATGGGTCCTATTGGTGTGAAGGCTCACTTGGCACCATACTTGCCCTCCCATCCTGTGGTATAATTCTCTTTACATTTTGAATATTTCATGTAATTCTTCCCTAGTAATGTGAATCTTAGCAAATACAAGATTCATGAATTCTGGAGCATATTTTACCTGAATGCATTTCACAATTTCGTGATGCTTATCGTTGGCTGCATAGTTTCATCAGTGAATAATTAAGTTTCCAACTTCTCTGCAAAAATTGAAGGTACCTACTGGTGGAATTCCTGCGCCCGAAAAGTCTCAGCCACTTGGTACCATCTCCGCAGCACCTTGGGGATCTGCACTTATTTTGCCAATCTCATATACTTATATCGCTATGATGGGTTCCAAGGGACTCACTGAAGCATCAAAGATTGCAATTCTGAATGCAAACTACATGGCAAAGCGCTTGGAGGTACATGCTTGTTGTGCCTTTAATTTCTTTCTAAGTTTTTGAAGCCTAAAATGAGGATCAGCATAGAAATATTAGTTATCTGGGTATCTTCTAGGTTAGATTTGCTCTGTTTTCTCATCGTGTGCTGTTACTTGTTTAACAGAACTATTACCCCATTCTTTTCTGCGGTGTCAATGGAACTGTTGCCCATGAGTTCATTGTTGACTTGAGAGGCTTTAAGGTACGTATATTTTTAATCTGTTCTTCAATTTGCTCATGAAGTTTATCTTTCATCTAACTGAACTCTACCTTTTTCATTTGCAGAATACTGCGGGAATAGAGCCAGAAGATATTGCCAAGCGTCTGATGGACTACGGATTCCACGGACCAACAATGTCATGGCCAGTTCCTGGCACTCTCATGATTGAACCAACAGAAAGTGAAAGCAAGGTACACCCCAGATAAATGAACTTTTTATCTGCTGTTTCCTGATGGTTTATAACTTCATAATAACTCGACCGGTATATGCAGGCTGAGTTGGATAGGTTTTGTGATGCTCTTATCTCCATCAGAGAAGAGATTGGCCAGATCGAGAAAGGAAAAGCTGATATTCACAACAACGTCCTGAAGGTGAGAAAACACACTCATTTCTTCTACAAGGCTATCAACAGAATAGCATTGGCAACTACATTTTCACTAGGGCTAAACTAGTAGCACATTGGTACTTCAAATATAAAGCAAAAATACTAAAACGTGTGAATGCAGGGAGCTCCTCATCCACCATCGCTGCTCATGGGAGATGCATGGTCAAAGCCATATTCCCGGGATTATGCAGCCTTCCCAGCTTCATGGCTTCGTTCTTCGAAGTTCTGGCCTACCACAGGTATGCAATTTATACAGAAAGAACTTCTATGTTAGCATGGGAACTAGCACCGCAAAGTGTTTGTTCTGCATTCACTTTTGTGTTGCCTTGATCCACAATCCGATTGATGTTGAATCTTGTTGACTATTTTATCAGGACGTGTTGACAATGTGTATGGTGACCGCAATCTCATCTGCACTCTTCAACCAGAGCCAGTGGAGGAAGCAGCAGCAGCAGCCACTGCTTAGTCTTCAGCTCGATCCAATCCTCGTCGTTGCCGCTAAAGTCCGGTCATGGATAACCCAACTGAATGCCACATCTTCCCTTCACTTCACAAAGAAAAGAAATCATCATCTCCTTCCACATTCCCACATTGTATATAATTTTCTCCATATCTAAATACACGTACAGCTCGCCATAGCTGGTGACATTCATTTCCCTATTATGATGATGACGATTAGCTTTTCTAATAACAGCTGCTGTTGCTATTTGCAACTCAGATGTTGTAATTATAATTTTCGCTTCTTTTCATTCATAGTAAAAAGATATAAAAAGAAAAAGAATAGGGAGACAGATACGCTATGGTTTTCATGACCTTGGAATAGTCTCCAAGCCTTTGTTTTTGATCATCAAGTTGGTCTTTTATCCAGCCAAAGAAGAGACAGAATAGTCCCACCTGCACCATTAGGATTAATTAAAGATTATTTAGCTACAATACAATACTATTACCACTTAGCTCAGCTTGCGTATGAGAGTGTTAAAAAACAGAATGAGGAATTTAAACGGTGATAGTCAATTTCTGAACTTTGTTTTTTAAATTTTATTTAATCAGATAAGCAATTTATATTTTGTAACCGGTCGATCGTGAGTTTAATTCATAACGTTTTATTTAAAAAAAACAAAAAAAACTATGCTCTAGATCAAATGTTACTCAGTTCTAGTGTCACATAGTTCTAAAGAAATCTTATATACTTGGCAAAAACGATAAAATCTCTAAAGTGATAATAGGATATTTATGAACAATGAACATATATGAACTTGGATATGGATTCACTACAACAGGAGTATGTAACTTATGATGCACCCGGCCTCCCCATTCCCCACATTGTGTATGAACTTCGACAGCAAGGTTTGACTTTGGACCATCAATCGTGATCAAGGATCGCATAGCGACGTATTTACGAATATTTGCATGCTCATCTGACCTCTTTCTATCCGTCTTACTCTGCTAATGGTTATTAATTAGAGATAGAAAATTAATGAACAAGATAAGATGGGTGATTAGGTTCAAAGGAGAAGATAATTGTGCGTATAATGTTTGTGGTGACCAAAAAGTCACCAAGTTATGACTCTATTTTACCTTTTATGAAGCCTAGGTTTAATACCGGTAAACAATATGTATGACACCGAACATTGAATCTTATTATATAAAAGTCGTGTGTTCTCAATTTTATTATGAATCTTATCATATCTGTATTGATCATCTTCTTTGTTTTCTTTATATTTTTACCTAAAGTGATTGAACAACTGTATAAGTGTCATTGTTATCGAATAGTGAATCGGACTATGCAAAAGTTTCTTAATTCTTAGTTGTATTACAATCTAACCATATAACGATCGTTTATCTCATGTGTTTTCATTATAATTTTAGTGAAAACAATCATAAACTAAAATTCAAAACCGCATCGACCACCGACTCGCGCACTTATCCGTTAAGCATCTCAGCTTCATAAAAAACGCTCAACAAGTTTAGTTACGTGTTTACTACCGCCGAACTCACTTTCCAGTTATCGATACTCAAAATCTCATTTGCCATCCCATTATATCCACATACCATAAATACAACATCATCACAGTTTTTCCGGTCATTATATATCACACTAGAAACCCCATCCCAAACGAAGCATTGATCATTTGAGCCTTCCTAGTTCTCTTACAAAAAGAAAAACCAATCTTGCTACTACTAGGGGAGGCAACAAGACCCCAACCACTTGATCATCTCCATCATATCACAACACTCAACGGTGAGTCCCCAGGGGAAGGGAGTGTGGAGGAGCACAGCAGAGTAGACTGTGGGGGAGAGTCCTTGACTTGTTGGGGCCGGATTAGTTTAATCTTTTCCTGATTAACTGGTTGTCTGGTTGGATTAGTTTAATCACAGAGAAGAGTGTGTTCGTGTTGGAGGGAATGGGCTAAGAAGAGAGAGAGCGGTTAAAACTTAACCAAGTTCCTCCTCCTTCTCTTTCTTAATTTCTCTCTCTAAAAAGTGGTGGTAGCTTGACGAAGAAGGGTGCGCAGGTTAAGCGAATCTGCTTTGTTTCTAGTGGGCGCAGCTTAGTTAATTACACACAAAAGCCAGAGAGGTTTTCAGTTTTCCAATTTTTCATTTTTTTAATTTCCATTGATGATCTTCGATGTCGAAGATGAAGCACCTGCTAAGAAAGCTTCACATCGGCAGCGGGGGACTCAACGACCACCAGGCCACGGCGCCGAGTCCGGTGGCGAATCTCAACCCGGCCGCGTCGTCTCCGGCTTCGTCGTCGTCGGGCTCGACGGCGGCAATGGGGAGAAACGCCGCGGCGGTGGAGTCGGTGAGTGATCAGGGGTCTGGCGACGGCGGGGGGAGCGGTAGTGGCGGAGGAGGCGTGGATTTCAATTTCTTGGAGGAGGAGTTTCAGGTCCAGTTGGCCCTTGCGATTAGCGCTTCCGATCCCGATTCCCGCGACGACCCCGAGACGGCTCAGATCGACGCCGCCAAGCGGATTAGCCTCGGTTGCGCCGCCTCGTCGCGAGCCGACACTCGGGCCCCGTTTCAGATGCTTTCGCTTCGCTACTGGGTATGCTCTTTTCGAATGTACTGAATTTGTTAGGGTTTGTGATTTTGATGCATTTTGACGAGCTTATCTTGGAGTGGAATTAGGTTTTGTTTGTAAAACTTTGATACTAATCATTTGCATTTCGTAGCTGAGATATCAATGGTGTTAGGATTATGGTCAAATGGAGTTGCATAGCTGAATTATGCATTACGGTTCCATTTTTAGTAAAGAATATCCTGATTTAACCATTTAGGTGTGTGCCTGCTGTTAATTTGGGCCAATACGAGGTGAGTAAAGAGTCTTGTAGATAAAAGGAAATTGCATTGCGTACTAGTGCAATTGAGTAGGATCAATCATGCAAGATTTAAAGTGTGCGTTTTGTGTTGCATGTTTGTATTATGATCATTTATATTTAGTATAATAGTATATATCTGGTTCTTTAGTATTTTGTTAATTTTGTTTTTATGTTACGATGCAGAGTCATAATGTTGTAGATTATAATGAAAAAGTGGTGGATGGATTTTATGACGTTTATGGAATTACCTCGAATTTGTTTAGACAAGGGAAGATGCCATTGTTGGAGGAATTTAGAGCCGTTTCGGTTTCAGATAATGTGGACTACGATGTCATATTAGTAAACCGGATGGTTGATGCCGAACTGCAACAACTTGAGCAAAGAGCTTATGCTGCATCTCTAGAGTCGGGAATTTCTCAACATGGTCTACTTTTAAGTGGCTTGATTCAGAAGATTGCTGATATTGTTGTGGATAGAATGGGTGGTCCAGTTGGAGATGCAGATGAAATTTTGAGAAGGTGGAAAATAAGGAGGCATGAGCTACGGAGTTCAATGAACACTATCATTCTTCCCCTCGGACTAATTGACGTTGGACTCTCACGCCACAGGGCCCTGCTCTTTAAGGTTGTCACAGTTTTAATCTCACCTTAATTGTCAAACTGAATCATGGGCAAACTATGTGAACCATTTAACTTATCTAGCATGTTGCTTATGTTTTGTTAAAATCTGTCATGGTTCCATTGCTTTTTCCATTGGCAGTAACATTCTGTTATAGAAAGATCTTAGGAAGGTTTTCTAGGCCATTGCAGGAATTTTGCCGTTAATATTTTCTTGCCTCTGGTTTTAGGTACTAGCCGATAAGATAAATCTCCCATGTATGCTGGTCAAAGGTAGCTACTACACTGGTACTGATGATGGAGCTGTAAACTTGATTAAAATTCATAGTGGAATTGGAAGGTAATGTCCTCTAACTCTAAATCTTCTTGATGCATAAATTTCTAGTGAGTTTGGTTTGTTTAGTTTTACATATTCTCTGCATTATTGTTCACATTGATGCCGATGTAGGTATAACTGTTAGGATATTCACTATCATGTTTAAATGAGGATAATATAATCAAATGTGCATGCGCTTTGTTTTTGCCTTGCTTGTACATTTCCATTTACATTTTAATCAGATTAAGGTGATTGATGCATGCTAAAGATTTTCTGAAACTGTTGATCTGAGTGAATATGTTTGCCGCGGTATGCAGTGAGTATATCA
Source organism: Fragaria x ananassa (assembly GCA_034370585.1). Taxonomy (NCBI): domain Eukaryota; kingdom Viridiplantae; phylum Streptophyta; class Magnoliopsida; order Rosales; family Rosaceae; genus Fragaria; species Fragaria x ananassa. Next base: position 5,346,051 of record CP139769.1, on the reverse strand, counting down.
TTGATCTGATGGGTGCTCCTGGAACACTTATTCCTGCTGAGGTACCTACTAGTCAGCTCCCAAATTCTTTTTTTGCCATAAGGAGCTTTCAAGATCCCACAGAAATGCCCACAGAGATGCCCAAAGATATGTTGTTACTACAAGCTGAGGGAACTGGAATGTCGGCAGCTCCATCTGGTCTTGAAAGAGCTTCCACATTTGGCAGCTCTAGGTCAGAAGAAGCATCATATGCCGGTGTTCACACAAAAGATGACCAAAGAAGCGTCGCTGAAGAAAATCAAATTGAGAATCTTAAAAGTGACCTTGAGATTCCTCTTAAAAGTAAATCATGTGAAAGTTCATCAGGCGCATCTGGGAAAGCTGCATCTGCGCAAAAAAGAAAAGTGAAAAATGTATCCAAGTATGTCATCAGTGCTGCAAAGAACCCAGAATTTGCACAGAAACTACATGCTGTCTTGTTGGAGAGTGGCGCATCACCTCCTCCAGACTTATTTTCAGATATGAATCCTCAATATCTGAATGAAGGTAAATTGCTTGGACGAATACATGCAGATGGGGAACTTGTAGATGACGGGGTTCCTGATTATCTGGTTAAACTATTATCAAGCAGTGACCAATCTTCTGCTGTGGAGTTAGCAGAGCAACGGAATGAGTGGCGGAGCAATTCTTTTCCATCTGATAACGTTGATGAGGGCTTTGTAATGGTTTCTGGCCAGAATAGTGAAGCAACTCAGATTGGTGCTATAAATTCAGATCCTGCTCTTGGTAATCCCCCAAGGATGAATTCAGAAGCTTTTCATGAGGAGAAAATTCATGATCTATCTATGGTTTCTGGAACAAGTTCTGCTAATAATCAATTGGGCAAAGAATCTGTTGCTCAATCAACGCAAACTGCAAATAGCAGGCTGTATGCTGCTTGGGATAGTCATGCTGATAGGTACCCACCTCTGGGAGAAGTTGCAGAGTGGGAAATCCTATGGGAGGATCTTCAGATTGGAGAGCGCATTGGAATTGGTAAGAACCTATGTGCTCAAATCTCACATATGCTTTTAGAAATGGGCTCACATGATTTTCGTATCTTACAGGCTCATATGGTGAGGTTTATCATGCGGATTGGAATGGCACTGTAAGTATTCCCCATAATGCTCATTTTTAATCTTATTTCTTGTTATTGGTTACACATGTAAATTAATTGGCAAAATTATGTCAACGGTTTGATCACAACCAAATGCTAAAATTCGCAACACTCTTTTGAAATATTACAATAATAATAATTATTCTGTCCAAAGATGATAGTAATGATGAACTTTATATCATCATATTTAGCCTATAGGTTTCCTTTTTGAACAAGAACTGTTGTTGGCATTACCACATTAAACTGATAATTTAGCATGACAATGGTTCTTTTATTGGATACTCGTTTATAGACCTGTGTTGACTTTTGAATTACAGGAAGTAGCTGTGAAGAAATTTTTGGATCAAGATTTTTCGGGTGATGCATTGGTTCAGTTTAGATGTGAAGTAAGCAGCCAAACCTAAAGAAAAGCAAGCCTTGACTTTTTCTATATCATATTTGATGATTTATATAAGCCTAAGATAGAAGTTGGTTTTGATGTCAGTGTTTCCCTACTTGTTTCTGCAGGTAGAGATCATGTTAAGACTTAGACATCCAAATGTTGTCCTTTTCATGGGTGCTGTTACTCGCCCTCCCCATTTCTCCATCCTGACAGAGTTTCTTCCCAGGTTGATTTATAATTCTGATATATATTATAAGATAAATCCAACTTGTCTTTTCTACTAAAAACATGAGAAGCTGCCATCGAGCCTTTTCGATACCTGTACTGTCTTATTCTCTTGACTTGACACTTATACATTTACTGGGTACAGGGGCAGTTTATACAGATTACTGCATCGTCCAAATTCTCAGCTTGATGAAAAGAGGCGAATGCGAATGGCTCTTGATGTGGTAAAAGCCTTCATTTGTTTATCTATGGTTATTATTTTTCATTACTCTGGTCTTGTTTTGATTTCTGAAAGCAAATCTCCCTTGTTTATGCAGGTGAAGGGAATGAATTACCTCCACACCAGCAATCCTACTGTTGTGCATCGTGACCTTAAGTCTCCAAATCTCCTTGTTGATAAGAATTGGAATGTGAAGGTCAATTTCAGAACCATTCTTTCATTTTCAAGTTCTTCAGTTTCTATTCTTTCTTCTTCACTCTAGATAGAATGAAATATCTACCTATGGCAGGTTCATCTTCCCCCTCCTAAATATCTTGTTTGTTTCACTGCAGGTTTGTGACTTTGGGTTGTCACGTACGAAGCACCACACTTATCTCTCCTCAAAGTCCACTGCTGGAACGGTAATAATTGTTAAAAGTGAATTTATATCCATCTTTTTACCCCCTCATCTAGGCGTGACCTTTTCGATGGTCCCTCTGTTTAAAGAAGAAAACTCTAATAGATACATTTTTGTTATATATGTTGATTGTGTACCATTGGGAGTGCAGCCGGAATGGATGGCACCGGAAGTTTTAAGGAATGAATTAGCTAACGAGAAGTAAGTTGCTTGAAGGTGGTTTAGCTGGACATTTTACACTCTTCAGCCTTCATTACAATCAACTTTGCTTGCTTGCAGGTGTGATGTGTACAGTTTTGGTGTGATACTATGGGAATTGACTACTTGCTGTATCCCATGGAAAGGATTGAACCCAATGCAGGTTGTTGGAGCTGTTGGATTCCAAAATAGGCGTCTTGAAATTCCCGATGATGTTGACCCGGTGATTGCTGAGATAATACGTGATTGTTGGCAAACGTAAGTTTCAAACTCTATATACAAACAATGGGGTTGGGAAATAGTGAATCTCAGGGGCCAGCATATTACAACGGTCGGACATATGATGTATTTAGTCTGATTACCACTGTCTTGCTTTTTTCTACAGAGAGCCAAATTTACGGCCTTCTTTCTCGCAGCTCATGGTTCGACTCAAGCGTCTTCAACGGCTTGTTGGAAGAGCGAACTCTGCAAATCAAGTCACTTGATAACCCAAAAAAATTATAAAAAAAAAAAAACAGTTCGTTGTGAAAATAATTGAAATTGTGAAATTGTTCCTTGTCTCGAAGAGCCAGGGCAGCGGAAGTTTTTCTCTTCGATGCAGAGGAAGTAGAGAATGCAGGATTGGGGAAGTGTTGGCTCAGTCGAAGTGGGGGCTCAGCACAGCCAAAATGAAGATCAGTCTTTATTGAACAGAGTGGATATCCTCCTAATTAGAACTGCATAAGGGCAGTGGAGGTGTGCCATTGAAGACCAGTCTTCAGTAGTGATAGTAAGGTTGTATCTGCCAAATTGTAAGAAATTTCCTGAAAAGAAAAGTAGGAGAAAAAAAAAACTGAAAAAAGAAAGGAAGAAAGAAATTAATAATTCTTAATTGTATTACTGTAGAGGTCCTATTTGGGAATTGTAAACATATGATCTCTGCATGTTATTGTGAAAAGAGCAAGTACATTTGGAAGAAAAAGAAACAAGAGAAAAGAAAAATAGTGAAGAACTTATGCGCTGTCATAATAAGATCGTTTATTTCATAATTAGTAATAGTGATTGAACAACAACCGACTCTTGCAAACCTTAATAAACAGGTTTTCTGAAACATACGAATAACAGGGTGTGCTGTGTAGACATTAGGAAAAAAAAGAGTTACTTATTGGCTTCGTTGTTTTTGTATTTCTATTTTCAACAAACTACAATGTGCAAATTAACATGTTTTACTAGTGGTGAGTGTGCTAACTACTTTTCATTAGTAGATAAAGATTATAATATCCTCTAATATCTCTGAATATAATAACTAATGTAGAACGAAATCAAAACACTTGCAACAAGAGAAATTAGTGAGCTATTGCTTTAGTAGCAATCTTAAATCAAATATTTATGATCCACACAATCATCAAAACACATAACTATCATGTGTTGAACATTCAAAAGGGAAACCCGCACCAACAAAGTGTATCTCTTTTGAAGATTTTAATTTGCATAGAACAATATGAAACACAAGCAGTTACAAATATGGAATTAATCAATGATGAGTTTGAGAAGAGCATATAAATGGTTCCCAAGCAACAACGTTAAGATTGTGATGGTCGAATTTTATGTAGAAGTTTGTAACCACTGGGTCAAAAATGAATGTTTACGGATGCGTTTAATTTAGACCTTTGCTTGGCAGAAAGTAAGATTGAGTGAGTTGAAGTTTAAGCTATAGATGCATGTGGTGTTTAACGATAGTTGCACATTCTGCTTGAGCATCTTTCACTTTTGGCTTCAACTCTTGCAGTCTTCATCCTGCAGCAACTTAATTCTCGAGCTACAAGTTTGCTTAAAAGAGGTAACATGGTAAAACTCTCATTTTCTATTCATTTTGAATCTGTTTATCATTACAATATGCAGGTGAAAAGTACAAGATGAAGCCATTTATATTTTATGTACAACAAGAGGGTTATATACTAGTATTCTAGGCGCACTGCCTGCGACATTGTTATTGGGGAGGAGCAGGATCACCACCACAAAATGCATCTGGCTCGAAGGATCTTGCAGAATCATCGTTGTAAACTCCCCGTATAACCCGATTCTCTGCTTCTTGAATCTGGCCTCCGTCGAGGTAAAGGAGGACAACAACGCATGCAAGTATTAATGCTGCAAGAGTCACCAGCGTTACCTTCAATCTGCTCAGCACAGGCTTCACCTGTTCAATCAAATTCACACAAGTGATCACTTAAACATCCAAACAATCCATACATAACAGGCAACTGTTGTAGAGTTCAATATATTGTCTTTCAAGAAATGCTAATGCAGTTGCATAATCTGTTCAATATCAAATTATCCATGAATCACTCACAGAAAATGAACCAAGAAGGCAATCGCGCGCCAAAACCTCAGCAGTCTTGACCCATATCTGCTTAGAAGTTAGAAAATCAATAATCAGACCTTTTCTGAAGCAATTACATTTCTGAACACTAACATTTAAGTAGCTTTAGCTTTCCTAAACCAAAGAGGAAAGCTAGACTAAATGAATTCTACGTACCTGACCATCATACCACCCAGTCTCTTCGTCTGTGATTTAAGAAGCAAACCAATTGTTAATCCATGATTGCAAAATTGAAATTAGCATGAAATCAAGGAGAAAATAAGTAATTACATTCAACGGTGGCACTAAGCAAGCGGTTGCCGACGTAAGCCCAACCGAGGTACATCCTCACGATGGCGAGAGTGACCACCAAGAAGCCACTGGAAACAGCGTAGAGAGACTGCTTCAGCGGCTCCGATTGGGCCCCGAAGACGCCGAAGGACGCGACGGGGAGGCCCACGAAGAGCGCGAAGGAGGCGCCGGTGGCGATCAGGCGAGAGCAGTACTCCACGAGGTCGCCAGAGGCCCACGAGAAGGGGAAGGAGGTGGAGAGGTTCTGGTACTCGTTTATGGGCTGCTGCTCCAGCGGAACAGGACACTCTGTTTCTGCCGGGACGCCGTTTCGGAACGACGACGACAAGGGTATTTTGGATTTTTTGGTGCGGTAGCGGTGGAGTCTGGGGATTCGGGTTGGAGAAATTGGGGAGAGGAAGTTCGGGGTTGTGTGTAGAAGAAGTGCAGTGGCCATGGTGGCCTCACTCTCGACTGTCTGTTTCACTTGCTCTCTATCTTTATCCATACAATTTCCAGATATTTTTGGCAACTTGTTCCAACTTCTAATTATTTCAAAGGATTTCCTTTTCAAGAAAACTAATTATCATACGTGGATTTCTTAACGCAACTAATCTACTTATAATCGAAGTCTATTTTATATCGTCGACGCATCTGTTTTTTTAGTATCGATATCGATACGATGAACCACAAAATACGCTTGTTCTTGTTTAATCGGTATAAAACCAATAAACGTTTATTCAATATCACAAACCGCATTTAAATTGTTTAACACGTAGAAAACCGGTATACACTAAATCGAGCTGGTTTACTTGATACGAATCATATGACTAGTGTTATGATGACTTATTTAGATCAAATATGGTTATTCAATTGAACAAACAATTATTTAAAGGAATTTCTATAAATAATAATGAAAAATTAATTTTTGTAAGTTGTATCCAAGACTAAAGTTCAAGTCTTTAAATTATTTTAAACAATAATTTCTAATAAAAGAGACTTGCTTTTAAACCTTTCACATGTAAAGAACTTATGGATTCATGATTCATAATTTCATATGCTTGTTGGGGAGCTCAAGTAACAAGCTAACCAATTTCGAAGAACGGAAGATGAAACCAGAGCAAGGAAAAGAAAAGAAATTACATGGCAAAGAAAATTAATGGTGGGCCCTCTGGGGGACTGAATCTCAGAGAGGTTCCTGCACCTTCTCCTTTACGGTCCTCCCAATCTCCCCTGCTTCAGTTCCAAAACAAGAAAAAGAAGAAGAAACCTCCACAAAATGAAAGTTTTTAAAGCAATTAAATTCAGTGGATTTTCCAGTCAAAATATAATTAACCAGCTTGATAAGTATGAATAATAACAACAGCAAGAGTAGTTCATATTCTCTTTCTTTTCTTCCTCTTCACCTTCTTCATCATATATTCCTTACTACCCCACACTCTTACTTCACAGGAACTGTTCTTCTCATATTCCTGCCCAGCTATCATCAATCTATACAGGTTAGTACTCTGTAGCATCGAATCTTTTCTTAAAGCTTGAATCTTTGATGACCCAAATGCATTGCTTATGGTTTTGATATTCTTTTTTGAATGTATCTAATAGATTTGATGGAAAATCCATTTTGAGAAATGCATCAAAAATTGAAACTTTGAGCCACCCATATGTTGTATTCAAGCATGGTTGATGTCATTTGATGTTTCCCAGCTTATATTCACATTGCTGGAAGCAAATTTTCTCTGCTTAGTTAAATTCCACTACTTTGGGTGATTTAGGGGATGCAATGCATTGTTGAAGATGGAACCTTTAAAATTGATGTTAGATTTTGAACAATTTCATAACCCTTATTGAGATTGTTGTGCTTAGTACCTCTGATTTGGTTTCCTTGCATTCCAGATTAAGAATTCCGTGTTCTCTAATAAGCATTTGCATTGTGTTTATGGCAGAATGAACTGAGTTGCTTACTGTACAGTGTGAGTCCCATTGTGATGTTTCTCCAGAAGATATTAGAGAAAACAAATGCATCATAGTAGAGTTCCTGTAATGGAGATAAAGAAAGCTTATGATATTGAACAGCTGCGCTCAACGCAGAGTATTCAGCATGAGTTGTGGCCTCTTGATGACATTGATCCAAAGAAGGCAAAGTTCCCCTGTTGTTTGGTTTGGACTCCTCTCCCTATCGTCTCTTGGTTGGCACCTTTTGTTGGACATGTTGGCATTTGCAGGGAGGATGGTGCTATTTTAGATTTTGCAGGCTCCAATTTTGTGAATGTTGATGATTTTGCATTTGGTGCTGTTGCTAGGTATCTCCAACTTGATAGAAAACAGGTAGTGTTTGATATGCCACTTCTTTTCAAATATGTACGAACAATCAATTGAAGATGGAGGAAAGTCATGCATATGTTTCAGAACATATGTGCTTCTTGTGGAAGAGAGAATTAGGGTTCAACTTGCTAACCAAATGTTCCTTTTTGTCTATATTACTGAAAACAGTGTTGTTTTACCCCAAATCTGGGTGGCCACACTTGCAAGCATGGCTACAAGCATGCAGAGTTTGGGACTGCACTCAGCTGGGATGATGCCCTGCAATCAAGCACTCGCTACATTGAGCACAAAACCTACAACATCTTCACTTGCAATTGCCACTCATTCGTAGCAAACCTTTTGAATCGGATATGCTATGGTGGATCAATGAATTGGAACATGGTGAATGTGGCGGCTTTAGTACTGCTAAAGGGGCATTGGGTTGATGCCTTTTCTGTCTTGAAGTCATTCCTCCCTTTTCTACTTGTGCTCTGTCTTGGTGTATTCATGGTTGGATGGCCATTCATGGCGGCGCTTTTCTCCTTCTCTTCTCTCCTTTTGCTGTGGTTTGTACTTGGTTCTTATTGTCTTAAGACCTTGTTAGACTGCTAGTAATTTCTTGTTTTGGGTGGGGGGAACAATTTTGAACAGTTTATTGAATAAATATGTGAAATGTCTTTAGTTCCTGCGACAGTTTGGATATATACAACTCGAAGCAAATGTATTTGACATGGTGAATCAATTAGACATTGACTTTGGATCGTTTCTAGGTATGGTTATGAACTAAGGATACCTCTGGGCTCATGCTGCTCAAATACTTGGTCGTTTCTAGCCAGACTTCAATATTAGACGGTTTAGAAACACTTGGACAGTCAGATTGAAACGCTCATTTATGGTTTGGGGCTTTCTTTCTGTTTTTATGTGAAATTTATATTTCTCAAATTGTAATTCACTGTCCCACTTTCTATTTTAAGTTACAATTTTCATAAAAATACAAAAATTAAGTCAATAAGGACAAAATTTAAGTTATCAAAAATAAAAAGTAAGAGCGTGGATTACAATTTGAAAAGTGTAGATTTTTTTTTTTTGGATTTAACATGACTTTGTTTTAACTTAATTATATAAACACAATGTGTTGCAAGTAACCTTTCATAATTCATATGATGTAACCGAAGAACAGGAGCTACAAACTTGGCTGCTCTCAGTCCCCCCAGATTTAATCAAATTGTTACAGCAATACTGGAGTAAAAAAAAAAAAAAAAACACATTCCATCAAAACTGTACGCACTGCCAAAATTATGTCTATAATTTTATCAGATGAAAGTGCCTGGTACAGTAAAGAAGTTGAGTTTTACATTGAAAAACCAGTACAACATATTAGACCAGCAACAGAGCTCTGCCCCTCGTGTTTATCTGCACACCATGATGTTTCAGAAAATTATCTCATGCTCCATATTTGGGGGCCTTCCAAAGTTTGAAGGCTACTTCGTGCAGAAATCTATCTGCTGGTATTACAAGATTTCCACCATGCTGCATACCAAAGAATGAAGTCTCACATGTAAAGATGGACCAAGGTTTTGTCAATGAAGTAAAACCAAAATGTAAAACTCATTTCGTAAATTGAAGGCATGCATACATTACATTTAAAATGAAGCATCTTAAGAATTCAGGGTAATTTTTCTTTTTAACATAGAAGGTGATTTCACTGCTTTCTTATAATAACTCACAGAAAAGTACTAGATCATGCGATGTTTAATTTGCATAGACTTGAGAGAAGCAGATCATTTCATTTTGTTCTTAACCATTACATTCATAAAAGTGAGCCACGAAGACAGAAGAAGCAAAATACAAAACTAAAACATAGAACCAAACAAAGCTTTATTAGGTCTTAGGAGGCACGACCATGATGATTCATGTTCTGAAACCAATAAAACCAAATTCTTCAAGGAAACCACTTCTCTAAAGGAATAACTCTAGTGGTGGGTGGTGAAGGAGGAGTATGAACTTGATCAGCTCCATTGCAATAGCCTTTCAGTATATCAGTCTCTTGCGTGGTAAACCCAAGAGAACCGAGCAAGGTAGGCCAACACTGGCGCTCAATTGTCTTAATGGCTTCACAACAGCCATGACCTAAGTAAGTCTCACCATTGACAAAGAACAAGATAACCTCACCAGTACATGCCTGGAGCTGAAACAATGAGTCCCAGCAGTGGGATGATTCTTCATCCAACTTTAACCTGGATACGAAGTTTGAGTGGGAACCAATTGGGTTATTCATTAAAGGTCGAGCTGTGGCCATGAAAGGCATGGTCAAAGCTAGAAGAGCTGTGAGAAGGAAGACCGTGGAAGTGTAAGCCATTTTCTGATTGTAGATGTGTGAGAAAGGAAAAAGGAGAAGCTAATGTTTATATAGAGGCCGCATTAAGTGGTAAAAAAATGTTACATAGAAGGATGGTGAAGAGTCTCCTGACAATATTATAGATTATGTGGTTAACAACACAGGAGAAGTTGATGGGTTTCAGGCAGATATTATAAGCCAGAAATTGGTGGCAATTAATCAAAATAAATAATAAATACTAGAACTAGTACTACTTAATTGATAGTTTTATGATGGTTGGTTTGCTTACTGGACTTGTTTCCTGTATCATAGTTTTAATCATCTTTCAATTGTTCAATACATGGATTCACATAGAACTCATAAGGCTTGGCCTTCTAAGAAGGATGGACGCACATGTATAAGCTCCTAGACTGGTAAGTTAAGTTTGTGGCAAGTTATATCACCAGATCTCTTTTTATTTATTTTTGTTTTAATCCGTTAAAACATGAAAAATGCAGGAAATTAATCTCAAAATTCTACCTCCTTGAAATCTTCGAAAGAGAATGTCTCTGCCATGTCCTTGCGGGTCACAGCATATTGCCATTGAGCCAATAGCATTGGGGAATGGTGCCTGTTCACCAAAGTATAGCTGAAGTTATATAAAGGTTCTTCCAAGTGGTACAATAAACTACCAAGTGCTCACTCACCTAACATCCTTCCGCAGAACCTCTCCTCTCATAGTATAACTTTGATGAGGAATGAGCTTTGACAGATTGGAGTTGTTACCATCTTTACTGATTGAGAATGACAAGTTGACATCATCTTTTTCTGAGGTAACCCCATAGCTCATTACAACAGACAAGTGCAAATGGAGACTGATTTCAGTTCCAGGTTTGCCTATGTTCATTATAGCACCAACCAAAGCATTGGGATATTCCACATCATCAGCAATTGCCTGATCATTCTTAACATCCACCTCACCTGCCCCAACATGCACGAACACTAAATCATACTGTCTCGGCTCCACTGTCTGTCCAAATCCAAGCAACTTCAGCAATTCAGCTGCCACAGACTCAACTGGCAGCTCGGCTTGGGACTTACTGCTTTTGATAAAACCATCATTTGGCAGCACGGAGAAACCAAGTCTAGTACCAAAAGACTTCAAACTTGGATTGTTTGTAACTATAGCAGCTTTCATCCCCATGAACCTAAAGCATAAGATAAAGGCAACTCAGTTGTGACGAAAACAATTTACAGCATTTTTCGGCCTTTACAATTACAACATGCCAAACCCGAAATTCATTCTACCTTTCGGATATGGTGAAATTCTCCCCACCTTCTTCTTTGGTGGTACTTCCACTCTGCGAAACCAATTTAGCAAACCTACTTAGTATGTACATACTATAAAGTATGAACTAGACATTGCAAGAGTATAAAGTAAGTGGTTCTCACTGGATTGGTATAAGCTTCATATGCATCCACAAGCACTGCAAACTCTCTAGCAATCCTCTCATCCTCGCTTTCTGCAATCTAAACCCAAGTAAGTCCCAATGCTAAAAATCACTAAAAGCAACCCAATTTGATATCAAGAAGATTACTTTTTGAAGTTGAGCATGATAAAAAAGCAAACTTGATAGAACCCAAAAGCTAGGATTGGCACTTGGCAGACAGAATTAGACATAGAATAAAGAGAGGAAATAACCTGAGGGAGGAGCATTGGGGAGGCTCAAGAAGCCACAGGAAGCATTGGAAGCGAGAGAATGGAGATGGGTGTGCGATGGATTGACGAAACGGGCCAACCCATCTCCGTATAAAACCAGAGCTCGGCTTGGCTTGTCCGCCATTTTTACCAATCAAAGATTACAACTTTCGGAGAGAGAATAATAAAATTCTGGGCTTTTCAGAAAGAACAGCGTAGTGGGTTCTGTGTGAGATGTTCTGCACGTGGCATGCTTTGGAGGTAAACAGTACCAAACGCTAGATGACTCCCAACTCCAGTTGGAGACAGCGAACGACAATCAAAGCTTTAAACGACAAAAGAATATAACCTAGTGTTGCTTCTCTAGTCTCCAGTTCTCCTCTTTTTCGGTGGAAACCATGATTTTGATTTATCTAGGAATCAGTCAGGATTTCATTAATTTTTTCCGGAATGGCAATCAAGCATTCTTCTTCTCTTATTACAGACATATTCGTGCCTTGTAGCCAATTCGTGTTGTAGAGTGGAACCCAACTAGAAAGATATCCTTGCGTTTCTAAATGATTTCTTGTCAACAAAATTTGTATTCTACATAATGAAATAGGCAGAAATTTAAGAATATGATTACTGAAAATAATCCACTCTAAGGAATCAAAAGGAGAGCCACTATGGTATCATGTTCAGTTATAATTGAATCAATATACTGCTTCACTCTATACATGTATAAAAAACAATTGGAGTTTCAGAATGATACTATCTAATTGAGTTTAACTAACCTATATTCATCTATGCCTAAACTCAAATCCAATGATATATGCTCATTATTTACTTCTTTATGCCCATCATAAAGTATGTATCCACAATGCTAGTCTACCTTTTTACCTGCACATATGCTGATAGCCAGGTGAATACATTATATCGGAAGTTTAGCAGCGTTGATCACTATACAAAGTGAATGCAAATCATATATTATTGGAAGCCAATACATGTTTTGAGGAGACTATGACATATCTTCATTAAAGTCAGTGCACCATTATTTACTCGAATGCAAAGTATATTATATTGAGTAAGCTATACAGACCAAAAAAAAAACAAAGAGCAATAACCCCATTTTATTATATATTTTTAATGTCTGTCACAGACCACGCCAAAGAATAAATCATATATGTGATAAGAAACATTACTACTTTAGGACGCATGCTCTCTTATTATATATTTTAACTTCATGATATATGTGGTATCTACTTTAGCATTTTGATCAAAGCCAGCTAAGTTTACATAAGGAAGTAAAAAAATTAAATGAGGTCTACTAAGCTCTTCCTTATAAAGTCCATATTTTCTCAATCAATCTATCATCCATGAGGCCTAACTAAGCTCATGCTACTGCCTCATTACCAATATTAATCCAAAACTGCTAAATTGCCACACTTTCCTGCAATAAAAGCCAGCTATATCTTCTTCTAAGTTTACATAAGGAATTCATATCCATACATTTAATAATCTGCTGTCTCGATACCTTTAATTATTTGTCATCTCAATACCAGTGTTACACCTTTAAGATTTAAGATTCTATGATAACTTATAATCCTCACAGTCCTAGTCTATCTATGAAATTATGAACTTTATCAGAAAGTTCTTTAATTTCTAGCAGAGCTTAATTTTTTGTTTAACACAAAATGCAAGAGACCTCAACAGAAATCAATGGAAAACCTACAGATCTATATATAAAAGAAGGAAACATAAGAAAAGACTAATAAAAATGCATATATACCAAAGAAAGTTAAGCAACCGCAAAAGCAACAAAATTGAGACCAACAGTTAGTAAGACTCCACGTTTTGTTTTATTTTGAATAATCAAACTCCACATAAATCTCAAAACTAATAATTTTCTACGGTAAACATACATAAAGACTTTATATAATAAGAGGGAGATAAAGAAACCTCGGCGAGAAGAGTCCAGAGAGTGTAAAAAAGATACATCAGAAAAAAGAAAAAAAAATCTAACACCCAAGCCCGGCCCAACATTGTAGTTTGTGAACAGTAAAATTACTGTACACGTGAACAGTAATTCGGGTCACAGAAAATAGTATATTGTATAACTAGGAAGATACCCGCGCCTTGGCGCGGTGTATACAGTGCATGAAAAGCATTTGTATAGTTGCAGCACTGAGCAAGGGGTAAAGTGGCAGCGGGTTTAGCTAATATCTTCAATATCATCTTCAAGAAATTAGGCCCGCACTTTGCTGCGGGTGTTTGAAATATTTGTTATAGAGAAATTTGTTTACTTCAGCTCATGTTATATTGCAACCTAAAAAGAAAAAATATTGTGGACTGTATAAGACATAAAAAAAGAAAAATATGTGAGAGTTTGCTATGCATCATATCCAGCATTATAAACATAAAGTAAAAAAAGAAATAACCATAGTTATAAATTAATTAATACCCTCCATTTTTTTTCTTCAGATGTTGATCAGGAAGACACTGTACTTGAAATTATATATTAGAACTGTTATGTCAGATGGTGAAGAGATGGACCAAGCATGAAAGCTTACCACTCTAACTGAATTAATTGAGCCTGTATTTGATTCTATGTTACCAAAATAATATGATGACAGTAATATACAGTAATAGATTACAGCTATTCAATAATTTTTAATTTTGAAAAGTATATGTTACTGGGAGTGTAAGCTTCAACTTACCAAAAAATGATACGCACGTCTGATAGCTGTAAATCTACTCAAGATTACAACTTGATTGCAAAAACAACTGTAATACCTGCAGGAAATGATGGGTAAAGATTAGAAAAATTATTCAACAACTGTTCTCTGTAATCTAATATCTATTGCAGGAAAAAGAAAAAAGGTACCGAATTTAAAAAATCATGGATGAAGTTTTAGCTCAAACATCCAATCTACACGCATCAGTGTAGATGGAGGAGTGTAAGTTAATAGATCAAAAAAAAAAATTCACAACTCACTTGATTGTTGTCAAGAGCTAAGATTATAATTGGCGGTTTTAAACAGTGGAGGAAGGTACTAAGATCAAATCTAGAAAGAATTTGGATTCGGTTACTGAGTATAGACTTGCGAGCTAGATCAATGGATTAGAAGCGAGAGAACAGAGAGAAATCTTGGGCGACAGAATATGAGAAGATCGAGCCTTTCTATATATAGAGATATCTTGGGTGGTAGAGAAAGTGAGAGGAGTCTAGAGAGACAGCGGCAAAGAAAGCGAGAAAAATCTAGAGAGATTGAGAGAGAGTTCGCCAAAAAAAAACGATCTGCTAGCGGACTCCGCGCCCTTTTCTTGGGCGGAGAAATAGAAAAATCTAGAGAGACAGAGATGGTTCGTCCAAAAAAAAAATGATCTGTCAGCGGACTCCGCGTCCATCTCGCGGGCGGAGTCTGCGCCATTCTCTAGGGCGATGAGAGACAGTTATTCCAAAAAAAAAACTATCTGCCAGCGGACTCCGCGCCCTTCTCTGAGGCGGAGAAATAGAAAAATCTAGAGAGACAGAGAGAATTCGAAAAAAAAAAAAAAAAACAAAAGCGAACCCCAAGCGGACTCCGCGCCCATCTCTAGGAATGAGAGTGAGAGAGAGTTTGTAAAAAAAAAAAAAGTGATCGGATTCCGCGCCCTTCTATTGGGCGGAAAAATAGAAAAATCTAGAGAGAGTTCGTCCATACAAATCTAGTGAGAGTGAGAGAGAGTTTAAAAAAAATAGTGATCCCCTAGCGGACTCCGCGCCCATCTCTGGGAATAAAAATGACAGAAAAAAAGTGATCGGACTCCGCGCCCTTCTCTTGGGCGGAGAAATAGAAAAATCTAGAGAGAGTTCGTCCATACAAATCTAGTGAGAGTGAGAGAGAGTTTTAAAAAAAAAATTGTGATTCCCCAGCTGACTCCGCACCCATCTATGGGAATAAAAAGGACAGAAAAAAAAAGTGATCGGACTCCGCGCCCTTCTCTTGGGCGGAGAAATAAAAAAATCTAGAGAGAGTTCGTCCATACAAATCTAGTGAGAGTGAGAGAGAGTAAAAACAAAAAATAGTGATTCCCCAGCGGACTCCGCGCCCATCTCTGGGAATGAAGAGGACATAAAAAAAAAAGTTATCAGACTCCGCGCCCTTCTCTTAGGAGACAGAAAGAGTTCGTCCACACAAAAAAAAAGATATGTCAGCGGACTCCGCGCCTATATCTGAGAATGAAGAGGACAGAAAAAAAACAAAACAAAAAGAATAATCGGACTCCGCGCCCTTCTCTGGGGCCGAGAAATAAAAAAATCTAGAGAGACAGGGGCAATTACTGTTCACTAATGACAGTAAAATGACGGTTCTGTCCTCTTCATTCCCAGAGATGGGCGCCGAGTCCGCTGGGGGTTAGTTTTTTTTTTTGCGAACTCTCTCTCTTCGCCCAAGAGATGGGCTCCGAGTCCGCTGGTGGTTTTTTACTTGGCTACTGTTCACTGGAGAGAACACAAATCACTATTCACAAAATCACTGTTCACTTGCCTGTGAACAGTCGCTTACAACACACAAAATCGCTGTTCACAAAATCACTGTTCATAACAGTCGACCAAGTTCACAACTCACCTAATTGTTGTCAAGAGCGAAGATTATAGTTGGCGGTTTTGAACAATAGAGGAAGGTACTGAGATCAAATCTGGAAAGGATTTGGATTCGGTTACTGAGTATAGACTTGCGAGCTAGATCAATGGATTAGGAGCGAGAGAACATAGAGAAATTTTGGGCGACATAATATGAGAAGAGTCTTTCTATATATAGAGAAATCTTGGGCGATAGAGAAAGCGAGAGGAGTCTAGAGAGACAGCGGCAAAGAAAGAGAGAAAAATCTAGAGAGATTGAGAGAGAGTTCGCCAAAAAAAATGATATGCTAGCGGACTCCGCGCCCTTCTCTTGGGCGGAGAAATAGAAAAATCTAGAGAGACAGGGATGGTTCGTCTAAAAAAAAAACGATCTGCCAGCGGACTCCGCGCCCATCTCGCGGGCTGAGTCTGCGCCCTTCTCTAGGGCGATGAGAGACAGTTAGTCCAAAAAAAAAAACTATCTGCCAGCGGACTCTGCGCCCATCTCTGGGAATGAGAGTGAGAGAGAGTTTGGAAAAAAAAAAGAGTGTGATCGGACTACGCGCCCTTCTCTTGGGCGGAGAAAAAGAAAAATCTAGAGAGAGTTCGTCCATACAAATCTAGTGAGAGTGAGAGAGAGTTTTAAAAAAAATAGTGATACCCTAGCGGACTCCACGCCCATCTCTGGGAATGAAGATGACAGAAAAAAAAGTGATCGAACTCCGCGCCCTTCTCTTGGGCGGAGAAATAAAAAAATCTAGAGTGAGTTCGTCCATACAAATCTAGTGAGAGTGAGAGAGAGTTTAAAAAAAAAATAGTGATCCCCCAGCGGACTCCGCGCCCATCTCTGGGAATGAAGATGACAGAAAAAAAAAGTGATCGGACTCCGCGCCCTTCTCTTGGGCGGAGAAATAGAAAAATCTAGAGAGAGTTCGTCCATACAAATCTAGTGAGAGTAAGAGAGAGTTTAAAAAAAAATAGTGATCCCCCAGCGGACTCCGCGCCCATCTCTGGGAATGAAGAGGACAGAAAAAAAACAAAACAAAAAGAATAATCGGACTCCGCGCCCTTCTCTGGGGCGGAGAAATAGAAAAATCTAGAGAGACAGGGGCAGTTACTGTTCACTAATGACAGTAAAATGACGGTTATGTCTTCTGCATTCCCAAATATGGGCGCGGAGTCTGCTGGGGGTACTTTTTTTTTTTTTGCGAACTCTCTCTCTTCGCCCAAGAGAAGTGCGCGGACTCCGCCTGCGAGATGGGCTCCAAGTCCGCTGGCTGTTTTTTACTCCACCACTGTTCACTGGAGAATGGAGATAACACAAATCACTGTTCACAAAATCACTGTTCACTTGCCTGCGAACAGTCGCTTACAACACACAAAATCGTTGTTCACAAAATCACTGTTCATAAGCTTATAAACAGTGCTTGTGAACAGTCGACCAAGCTTTAGTATATAGTAAATTTGTGAGCTCCACTCCCAAGCCTGGTTTGCTCGTTTCTGAAAATGGGGAAGACATGTCTGCTTCTTTTGGGTTTCCAAAAGAATCTGAGTAATCTTTCACAAGTCTTTCACTTTGAGTTTGGGTAGACTCATGGAATCGCAGTGGGATCAATCTGTGAATAGAGGTACACACTCAAATCTCCCAGTTTGGCTGTAGCTTTCATGTGGTTGTCTTTTCAATATTTCATACTATATATTGTGTGGTGAATATTGAATAGCAAGCTAGTTTTTGTTGATGGATGAAGTAATTTGTGATGTTGCAGTTAGTTTCTAGTTCTATGTAGAAGATCATGTTCACCAAGTCTCTTGCCTTATAAGAGGGTTTGTTGAAGGATTAATTATAAAAAACAAAAAGTCACAAATGATTACTGACTTTTGATCCATTAATCATTTTACTCACTTATATTTTAAAAATATTACTTAACTCACTCACTTTTAATCTTGTTTCTCACTTAACTCATTTTCATTAAACCTGCCGTTGAGTTCCATTAAAATTGAGAGTATATTTGTCTAACCACATAATATGCATTTATAACTTTTTTTATTTATTTCTAAAGTTATTAGATTATTTTCCAATTATTTTTTTATTGAAATTTCTATGAAAAAGAGTAACTTAAATAAATTTGAAATTATTTTTAAAATATATATATTATTTGTAGTTATTTTCTTTGTAATAAAAAAAATTAACTAAAAATGCTTATTAATTTTTCTTATTTGAAAGTTATTAAATTATTTTCAACTTTCAAAATAGGAATGGAAAGCATGGCATTTCGGCTGCTTTTGAGGAAACCCCGTACATGAAATTTTTTCTTGCAACTTATTGTTCAAAATATACCATTGTTGAGCCAACATTTAAAGCTGACGGTTTTGCCTTTGTAAGTTGTCACTGTTTCTCTTTCTCATGCCTCTGGTGTTTCTCTCGCATGCATGTTTTCTCACATGGGGATTTTACTTTTGGGGTGATCACTTGCAGGTCTTTCAAAAAGGCTCTCACGCGTGATGTTTCAACGGCAATCACTAGTGTGCATGAGGGAACTGAGATGAAGAAAATCGAGGACAAGTGGTTCAAGAATAAAGTGACTTTTTCAGACTGACACCACAGCTTCTTCTAATAACATTCTTACGCTTAGCCTTGATAACTTTCGGGGCCTCTTCATTGTTGCCGGGGTTGTTTCATCATTATCTCTAGTCATATGTGCAGCCATGTTCTTCCATGAACACAGGCACACTTTGAGGAGCATTGAACCAGAAACCTCAATTTGGAGAAGAATTCATGCCGTAATGAGATTATATGACCAAAAGGACCCCAATTGGGATACTTATAATGAAGACAGCAGCCACCTTCAGTTCATGGTGTTATAGGTGCCGTTGAAGCCTCACCAAACACCATCTCTCCCCCAAGGCCATCAAGCGCGAACGACATTGAGCATGAAATCGAGTTAACTTCCCCGGATGAAGAGAAACCAGTACTCACTAGAATGCCCGAGAAAGCTATTGCTTCTAGCTATTCATGCTAGTACTAGTACAATGTATATGAATTTGATGCTATTGCTTGCAAGAATATTGTTACAAGGATATGACAATGGACGACTGCAAGATTCGGTTGGTGGTATATCAGGTGCTGTTGAAGCCTCACCAACCAGCAACTCTCCCCCAAGGCCATCAAGCGTAAACAACATAGGGGGTAACATAATTCCACATTGACCTTGGAGGACTGGGAATTCCTACTGAAATGGTCAAGCAACGCCAAAGGTTCACTCCCCCAAGTGAAGGAGGCATTACAGTACTGCCTCCCAAAGCTTACTGCTTTTCTGTACGTAATATGCTTATTGTAGACCAGAAGGAAACACTGTCAATAAACTTGAAGAAGATAAACACTTGCTCTCTTGATTTCTAACATTAATGATGTGTTCTTATTAATCACATTATGAGTCTATATGGCGTGAACCATCAAATTCATGCTGTAGTACGTAATCCAATCTTTCAGACTTTCAGAACCGAGAGTCTGAAATTACCAAAAGCTTGAGGTGATAGCACCAAAAGCTAGATGCTTCCTGGTTGAGTTAATCAACCAACAGCAAATTAGTGAAATTACCATGCATATCAACCCCATTTTCTCGCTCACCCGCCTGATTTGCTCGTTCCTCTGCATGTTTTTGGAAGGTTCATCAGCAAATGCTACCCAAGAGTTTTTATCAATTTCGATTTGGGTCTTTTGGGATTGCATGAAGCTGGGAAAGAACAAAAGTTGGAGGCGTTGCTGGATTTCGCCGCTTCGATACCAAAGGAAAACGAAGGAGAAGAAAGTGACGCCTAAGTTTATATAGGCATTGCTCTTCGTGGCAGGATGTAGGTGCGCGCACATGTGAAGATAAGAAAGCTAAGTCATGTTTTTCCATTACTTAGTTCAACAGTTTTCATGCGACATCAATTGCCTGTCTCTTCCTTATACAAAGAAGGCAGCACGTACCACCTTATCACTATGGCTTAATTTGTTCATTTCAACGTCTACCATGGATCACCAAAACAATTGTTTCTCATGCTTTACTCTCCTCCAAATAAGGAGGGACTGACCCAACAGCATTTGGGTCACTGAAGTAAAAATAACGTTCATGATTCTTGAGAATCATGTCCAAGTCTCTTGCTTTAGAAGAAAGTTAAATATCACACTAAATCAAATTCACTGCAAAAATGACTACAGTTTCACTGTACAACAATGGTTTTGAATTGATGGAGAAAACCGAATCAATCTTGTGATACAAGAGCAGCATCGTAGCCTTGCCTAAACTCAGGTGTTTCCTATATACATAAGTGCTGCATTGATCTGACAACAAGTCATTTCCAAAGGACAATTACTTGATTCTGCTGGTCCGAAGTAGCAGCACAAGATGCTGAAGCTTAGGATTAATGTTCACTCAGTGATCCTCCGAGGGAAAAGGGCTTCAAATTTTCAGTCTTCAACTTCTGTGTGGAAAATGAAACTCGGATATGTTGTACTGATGTCCCTAGAGAATGTAATTGACAGGCTGGTAAGTAAAATTGGCCCATACTTGCAAATATGAAGAGTTAACTAGAATGTTGCAAGGTTGCAGAATACTGGAAATATATATAAAGACAAGTCAAGAAGCGTACTTCAGATAAGGAAGGCTCATGTTTTTCAGAAGAGTTGGATGTCGAAGCACAAAATCCTTCCATTCTTCCTTATTGATTCTCCCATCCTTATCGGCATCAGCATCAGCAAATGTCTGCAAGACAAATAAAAGATGCTGTGAGTACTATACTCTCAACAAGCTAGCTAGACCCAGCTCAAACCTGAGCAGAAGCCTTGTGCTTACCTTATCAATGATAGACTCCAGAAGATCATCGGAAAGTTTCATGTCAGACTCCATCAATATGGCAATCACCATTTGCTTAACCTGAAACAAAACAGAAGCGACTTGATCTTAAGTACCTCGAAAAACAACTACAAAAACCGTCTAGGAGGAGATTTGGACATCGATAAAGTTAGCACTCACTTCTTCACGCTCAATGAAGCCAGTTTGTCTCAGATCATACAGCCTAAATGCAACTGCAAGAAATGAAACCAGATATTTACATAAGACAGACATTTCACCTTGCATTTACACAAATCAATTGCTGCCGCTTGTAGCAGTCACTTACAATCAATCTTATCCTGTATAGGAGCATAGGGATGAAACACATTGAGCGCATGAATGAACTCATCGAATTCAATGACACCATTTTTCCTCTCATCAAACAAATCAAAAACCTACAGAACACAACATAACACACAAAAAATGTGACACAGAGGTCCAAATAGCCTGTAATGAGTTAAAAACTGTTGCGAAGCAAACATACACGATCAAGGAATAGATTTTCGCCCTGGCGAGTTTGGAACAGTGCTAACTGAAGCTCCTCCTGCAACATAATCAGACTCCATTACAACAATTCCACAACAGTGCAGCTATGCCGATTATTCAAAATCGTATCACCATTCTCACAATCTCACCTTGTGAATCAACCCGTCATCGACGATCGAGCTACTCAACTTCTTAAACAACTCATACAACGCCTCCAGCTCATTAACAGTAACTGCATCAAATCCAAATGAACACTTCCGTTTCCACCTAATTTTCATTTTTCAACGACCAAAAAAATACAGAGGTACATACATCGGGTTTCTTCGGCGAGCTGAGTCATGTCTCCGATAGCGTAACCACGTTTGACGGGGCGAGGCCGGTGAGTGAAGCAACCGATCACGGTCAAAACCAACACCTCTATGATGGCTACACACGGTAGGAACGCGGCGCACAGCTTCTCCCCCAATGATAAAGAGCTCGATCTCTTCTCAAAACCCGATTTTTATCAAACACAAATAGCAAATAAAAATACATTTCCGAAAAATTCACGATTATATATATATATATATGTTTTACCGAGAAATTGTCCATGGATGAATGCACCGGCGACGAGGAGGACTCATCAGAGAATAGGGTTGTGTTTTCCGATGCAATGCTTGTGCTTCTCCGATGTCTGTGACGTTTTTCTCTCTCTCCGTGCTCGCTTGGATCACACATCTATCATCTGACCGGCTGCTCCTCGGAAAATAATAAACAATAACGGAATGAGGCGAGATATAACGAAACTATATAATCCGCCATCAGGTAAGCTGACCTGGCTGTGAGCGGAGGAGTGGGGGCATGCTGTGCTGTGTTTGGTTTATTCTTTACCGGCATGTGACTCTAACCTTTCGCGAATGGCTGGATGGACAACTTCGTCCTGATCCAACGACACGTCAACCGGTACATTCACCTGAAAACATATTGATGTGACCTCCCAGAGGCATAATAGTTGGCCGTGAATGCATCTTCTTGTTGAAAGGATGGTACGAAAAATGGGAGTATGATGCTGTTGCTGGCTATACAAATCCGGTCTCTCCAAATTCTGTACATTCTCGTGTGTGGGACAGAGATTATTTTTGGGTATGATGGATTGATTGAACGGGAATCTTTGGAAGTAATCCATTGTATTCATCTAGGATTCTCTTTAAATTCATGTTACTGATTGATACATTGACAAAAGTGGTGGATTGTGAGATCTCACGTCGTCAGAAGAAAGGGAGGTGATGTCCCTTATTTTTGCAAACACACATCCCACAAGGCTCTAAAGAGAAGGCGCCGGAGAGCGGAATTGAGGAAAACCGACCAAAAGAGGAAAGGGGCACGGAATTTGGCAGGTCATTTCTATTAGACAATAACATCAAAGCAAGCAATTACTTGCATACATAATTTTCAAAAAAATCATCAACACACATTTGAGAAGATTAAGATAAGTTTTAGACACCAAGGATTTCAACTTGGTGTTTTTTTCTAGCATATGTCTTCAAAGCCACTATAGTTCTGTTATTGAGAGATGCAATTTGTGCAGTTTTAGAAATGTTTTGTGGTCTGCCTGTAGTGTGCGAGACTTCTTGCACCCCCATCTTTGTGTTCGATTTGTGAAGAGCACGTGACTTCTTGCCCCTTTCTGCTGGTTAGCAGGTGGGTACTCTTTCCTTGGTTCGGAGTTTTATTATCTAAGCAAGGTTTTAACGAGGTCACCACTGTTTATGTCGCTACAATCAAACGGTTCCTACAGTGAGTTCGAGAGGAACAGTGAAGCCATTCCACTTTTTCCTTTTGTTTGGGGTTATTGTTGTCTTTGAGAATATTTTCTTCTTTTAGAAAAAGAAAAAGAAAAAGATATAGATATTTTCACTGATCCACTCCTCAGTTGGCGCGTTCAAACTACCCTCCCAATCGCGCCAAATATTCGATCCCGCAGCCGTCGGATCATGATCACTTCCTCAACGTGCCTCGGAAGCGCTTAGCATTCATTTCCACACCCAACCTCCTCCTTCACCAACGCGAATATGAGCAACCGGGTCATTTCAATGTGGACCGAATCGACTCGGAACCGAGTCAGTCATAGTCCTCACCTTCGCCGCCACCGTCAAACTCTCTCACTCTCTACCGCTACAAGCTTCGCCGCTCCAAAGCTCGCTCCGGAACGATGTCGCTCGCTCCTCCGTCTGAAAACGACGCCGAATCTCTCAGGCGCAGCCGCATTCTCTCTAGCAAGCTCTACTTCGACGTCCTGAGCTCCAAGGTAAACCAGTACCTAGATTCGTCTCCGCTTTCAAGTCTACATTTCGGAATCTGAGAAATTTCACCGATCAGGTTCCGTTGATTTACTCTTCGAGTTATGATATCGTATTTCTCGGCATCGAGAAGCTGTAAGTGTGTGGTTTCAGCCTTCCTCTCCTTTTGTTGAATGAAATTGGTTTTGATTTGGTTAACGATACAGGCACCCGTTCGATTCTGCTAAATGGGGCCGGATTTGTAGATTCCTATCCATGGATGATGTTGTGGAGAAGAATTGCGTTGTGGAGCCAAAGCAAGCTTCAAAGGAAGATCTTCTTGGTAGATATTCATATGGATTGTACTTTGTGTTTGTGTGTGTGGATACTTATCAGTAACTTTTGTGCTGGATTTACTTACTGTTGGTAAATTTGAGCAGGTGCATACTGAAGCATACTTGAAGAGTTTGAAGAGTAGTTCAGATGTTGCTATGATAATTGAGGTACTATACTCACTACTTACAGCTTCAGATAAGGATTAATGGTTTCTGATGATGTTTGTTAGTTTCGAATTATGCATTTACGCTATGAGAGTATGACTTATTTGTTTCATCTACTTTGAGTAAGGTACCTCCTGTTGCCCTATTCCCAAACTGCCTTGTGCAGCAGAAAGTTCTCGGGCCATTTCGCAACCAGGTAATCATCCATCTCGAGTTTTTTTTTCTTTTTTTAAGTCCTTTCAGGAAGAAAAGAGAATAAGGATTTAAGCGATTGTATTATGTTGCAGGTGGGGGGAACTATCTTGGCTGCAAAGCTTGCAAAAGAGCGAGGATGGGCCATCAATGTGGGAGGAGGGTTTCATCATTGTTGTGGGGGAAATGGAGGTGGATTCTGTGCTTATGCCGATATTTCTCTTTGCATACATTTTGCCTTTGTGCGGTTAAACATATCAAGGTACTAACTATGGCACATCGGATGAATAGTTGCGTTATAATTTATAAGTTAAGTTTCGAGTTTAGTACAAAAACTAACTTTCACTCATTATCTGTATATGCAGGGTGATGATTATTGATCTTGATGCACATCAAGGAAATGGCCATGAAATGGATTTTGCCAATGACAGTATGTTTACCTTTTTTTCCCTCAGAGCCTAGTTTGACTTCATCACTGGTTATAAATTCTGATTTCTTTTTTTTTAACAACAGGCCGAGTCTATATCCTGGATATCTACAACCCTGGAATATATCCATTTGTAAATTTCTACCCAAGACACTCTTAATTTTATTCTGGTCTGTTTTTAGATGCAAGTTGGTAATAGCCAAGTAACTAGCTCTGCTGGTGGTAAAGTGACAGGCCCTTTTAGACATTGTGGTTGAGAAAACGCAAACTTCCTAGTGTCTCTCGTTGTGGCCCTTTCACTACATATTTACTTCTTGCTCTTTTTGATTGATCAGCGTAAATTTATAGTGTTTTCATATTGAGGTTTTGAATTATGTTATTGGTCTGATGAACACTCCTTTTCTCCCTTAATGGTCTCTTCTTTAGGATTATGAAGCTAGGAGATACATTGATCAGAAGGTTGAAGTAGCGGTGAGCCTTCATTATCCCATCATCATATCAGATTGTAGTTATTTTGTCCACGACTTTCTGTAACATAATACCTTTTTTGAAAAAAAAAATATATATATTAAACAGAGTGGCACTACAACAGCTGAGTACTTGAGGAAGTTAGATGAAGCTCTTGAGGTATATACTTACAAGTCATGTGATGCCATTTTCTATCTGAAAATTGTTAGCAATAGGTTTTCTTCTAAAAACTGTTTAGTTGTGTAACTTATTCGATGAGAAGTACTTCCAAGTGAACTCAAGAACTTGATATGAATGTTAGGTTGCTGCTCATAATTTTAAGCCTGAGTTGATAGTCTACAATGCTGGAACTGATATTCTAGATGGAGATCCTCTTGGAAGGTTGAAGGTAACATCTTCTCTGATCTTTTTCAGTCTTGGACAATATCACTTGAAGTTATGACTACAATTGCAAATGGAGATGTAGCTTTTATCAGCTCTTTTGTGATCTGTGATTATGTGGCTTGTTTATGTAGATCAGTCCTGCTGGGATAACTCATAGGGATGAGAAAGTCTTCAAGTTTGCTCGGGAGAGGAATATTCCCATTGTCATGCTCACATCAGGTGCGATAAATTTGTCCTCAGCTACTACACCAATCAATGTCAGTCAATCGTGATAACTACACACTGCATTGTGAAGGTGTTCATCATAGCTATGTAATAAGTTAATGCCAACTGAATGTTGTGACAACTCTAGATGATTATAGCTGTGGTCAAATAGGTTGCATCATTTTTAAGTTTCTTTTATTGCTGAATCCAGACCTTTTATGTCTATATCTCAGGTGGTTACATGAAGTCCAGTGCAAGAGTTATAGCAGACTCGATAACCAATCTCTCAAATAAATCTCTGATTGATACTGGGAGAAACAGGACTTCTACATGAAATGACCCTCAGCATCCTATCTGTGGCTCCCTAGAGTCCAGGCCTTTCAGGAGATGAACCTCAGGCTTCATATATGCAGCATCTTAAAACTTACAGCTTGTTGTATGATAGTAGATGTATTATTAACAAGGTTGTATAGTAACTCTATGAAGCAGGCCCAACAATGCAATATTCTGCAGTCTGTGGGGATTCTGTTTTTAAAATGTACTACTGGAGTGGTACTTATCAGAGCTCATCAATGACGGTGAGTGTAGGTATAGTTGGCTCGGGATACAGGTAATCCTCTTAATGAAGTGATTGATGGGAATGCTGCAAATGATCAAGCATGAAGTCATCTATTAAGGTAGTGTATGAGTATGGGACTACATCTCATAAATATGAGACTAAGACCACACCAACCAAAGTGGATTGGGTACAAACTTGGACGGGGCACAGAGAATGTGAAGCATCTCAGTCGAGAATATGGACAACAATTGGATTCTGCAGAAGCTATGTTGATTATCATTGTCCAGATTTGTCGTAGTTATGTGCTAGTGCATTTGCTTGAACTGTAGGGTTGGTTTTCATTGTCAAAACTACCAATGGTACCAAACTTCTTGATCATAAGAGATCTCGCCTTCAGGTAAACAAGAGTGCTGTCCACTGTCCTTTCTAATGGGAGAGACCGAGAGACCTATTCTTGTTCTTACTTTGACATATCTGTTTGTTTTGTATATATTGGAAAGTAGTAGCGTATCATCAAATCTGACCTTGCTGGATATTCATTCCAAATAAAACCAGGTATGATGGGCTTCTTTCTTCTTTTGTGGTCGTCATGGCTGTTGTAATCGCCTCAATAGTGGTTCTGGTAGCAAGTTGGCATGGGGTCTCTCTCAGATAAAATGAATTTTAGGCGTGCTTATAATAGTATAAGGTCATTGTCCTATGACAATTTGGCCAAGGCAAATATTAATTGTGACATATGACATGTAAATGATATAATTAGAGGTTTGTGGTTTCAGATGACGGGGAATTTTTGTAGCTATGATGATAAGTAAATGCCGTGGTTTTTTTTCGGTGCAATCTACAAAATTCTCGTGTTTTTCTTGCACATGTTTTCTCCCTTACACAAAATTAATAGCTTATCTAAAATTACGTATAACTCTCAATCTTTGAGACTATAAACTTCAAAATATATAAATATAATCGATCACTCGTTACATTGTTCGTGTACCAATTACGAATGAATAATTCAAGTTTAATGATATCGGCAACAAAAACCTAAAGCAGAAGGGTTCCCTCATTTTTTTCATTTTTATTTTTTATTATTATTTTTTGGATAATGATTACCTCATTTTATGGTCATAGCAGACCAAGCCTCAACGGTAAATTACCCGACTCCCACTAAATCTGAATCGTTCCCGCCGGTCAACTTCCGACGCAATCCCACTTAAACATATTTGTTTTTGTTTTAATATAGGGCCACTGTATGACTCCAAGTTGACCACAGTACCCCTGACTCTGGTTACTCCCTCCTCCTCCTCCTCCTCTTCTTCTTCTTCTTCTTCTTCACTCCCTCCTTCACCAACACTACGATTCGCCAATCCGTCCGTCGCCGCAAATCTCAACCGTCTATATTCGCGGCGGATTCCTGAAATGTTGATAAGAAGCCCTCTCACGATTCTGATCTCAACTCTGCTACTACTGCTGCTTCTCAGCCCCGATTTGCTCCTCGCCGACCCGCTCGCCGCCGAGTCAGATCCCCTCCTGCTCAACCTCAACGCCACGGAGTCCAATGTCTCGCTCTCCAAGCCCAAAGAGGGCAGCTTCGCTGACATGATCGACAAGGCTCTCGAGAACGAGTTCAAGGAGAACGATCAGAACGAAGGTTTGCTAGATCCATTCCCCTTCTCTCTTTCTCTGCGGTTAGGTCTGAACTGAAGAAACTGTAAGAAAGTTTCAGTTGCAATTGGAACAGATCAAAGACGATGTGTTTATCTGTGAATTGCAATAATAATGATACTAATAGTGTTCTTCAACTTCGTAATGGTATGGTTATTGATTTGCTAACTTTGCTTTGCTTGGTTTTAAATGCAGCTACTGATCCTGGAAGCTTTAACAACAGCGTAGCCGGCCAACAGGTTACTGTTCAGTTCATTTTAATTATACATATGAGAGTCATCAATTGGAGATCTGATTTAGTTTTATTCGCAATGTTAGATAATTTATTTGGTCAAGATCTTTTACTAGAACAAATATAGTATGATCTATTTGCATTACATAAGGTTATACTTGGTTCATTCTCGAAATTTGATATGATTTTGATTCTTCCTAAGCTCCATATTTCGTAACGATGAAGCTCTGTCGGGAGTGTTTGCTAAATGTATCTATATACTCCCTTTTTGTCTGGAACAGGCCACACTTGAAACAGTTGCCAGAGTTAAGTCGAAGAAAAATGAGACAAAAGAGGAAAAGTATATTCTTCTTCTCATTTATGTTCTTTCGTGTACTTTCTGATTGCTTGAATTTGCCCATTAGAGTAAAGCACTTCACTTTACCGTAACCGTCTTTGTTATCTGAATCATGATTCGGTTAATCTTTTTGTAGCTTAAATAGGTCGTTTCAACTACATGATGTTTTTAATCTGGATAATGATAATGGAGCAGAAGAGACCCCAACACTTATAGATCGCAAGGTAAGATTGATTGCTTCGTTGAAAATAGAACTACTGCAGGTATTTGTCACCATGGTCATAACTTATAAGACAATTTGCTGTTCTCTATTTATATTTTCAGGACAATGTCTTCATTATATCGAATTTTAAATCAAAATATCCAGTGCTGCAGCTAGACCTGAGGTAAATTTACTGTTTTCTGACAGTTTAAATAAGTTCATTGGTGATTGATTAGAAATGCTGATCTGAATACTTCTGCTTGTTGGATTGTAGACTGATATCAGATCTGGTCGTCGTTATTGTATCCGCAACCTGTGGTGGTATTGCTTTTGCTTGTGCTGGACAACCGGTCTGTACATACACATGAATATGTCATACATTTATAAACTTATCATAGAACATCTATGTTAATGTGACTATTATACTGAATGTTTCTAATTGTGTTGACTTTAACTTTGCAGGTCATATCGGGGTATTTGCTAGCCGGATCTGTTATTGGACCTGGAGGGTTCAATTTCGTCAGTGAAATGGTTCAAGTATGTTTACCACACAAATTTTCTATCCAGAAACTTCTTACTTCGTGTAGCGTGTTATATTATCTTATTCAGTGGTTTCTATGTTATGATATTGTAAGCATAAAGGTTTTCTCATCACATGTGTAGAAGTGATTGATAATTATGGAAAGCAAGGTATACCAACAGTCATTTCATGTTGGATTTGATATACATTATTGAGAGAAAGAAAGAAAGAAAGAAATAAAGAAACATTTATAGTACTCATTTAAGATGATCTAGCACTTTTTCAGACGCTCAGGTACTATAAGTCTGTTGTCTTATAGTATACTATAAAATGTTCTTGGTAAGGCATATTGAGTATGCCTCATGTAAGAAATCCTAACCGGGATTATTCTATATGCAGTGATAGAATTTGTTTATCTTTTCTAGACGTTAGGTTGCTAACAGATCCCTCTTATTTTAGAATGGCTTTATGTGTCTTATTCATTTTTTTACTCTGGTTTACGGATGCAGGTTGAAACTGTAGCTCAATTTGGGGTGATCTTTCTTCTTTTTGCTTTGGGCTTAGAGTTCTCCACAACAAAGGTAGATCCTCTCTCTCTCTCTCTCTCTCCAGTTTTGATGTTCTTATTACCAAGTACAGTTACTCAAATTGATCCCTCTTAATTTTAGCTTCGAGTTGTTCGAGCGGTTGCTGTTCCTGGAGGCCTGCTGCAAATTTTCTTATTTATGTGCCTCTGTGGTATTACAGCCTCAGTATGTCTACTAATACTTTACGAAACCACCCATGAAGTGTGTGCTTGCTTATGATTATTTTACATTTGTAGCCTTCCTTCACTTGGAGTTCTGGCCATTGCAAAATTACAGGAATAGATGTTGCAATACAAATTATAAAAGTACCAGCTAGAACAAGGCATGGCATAGTAACATGCAATTAGTATGCAAATTATACTGCTTATGTTCTTTGCACTCTAGTTTAGTTTGGCTCTTTGGTAATTTCCTTATAATGGTGCTGTAGATTATTTCTTCTTGGTTCTTTATTCCTCCAACTACTTTGATTGTGTTTGGGTTTACACTGAGTGACAATTATAACATGTCGCACTAGGATTTAGCATCTGAGTCCTTAAAACTAATAGGGTGGAGTACCGGTAGCTATTCTTCTGTGCTGGAGGGTGAGAGGTGCAATATTTGTGCAAGACATATACTTTCCCAAGACACCCTTTACCACATAGAGGCCCTAATTGAAGTTGCTGGTAGTAGCGGAACTTCCACATGAAATTGGACTACTTTAGGGCTCTATTCTGCTTGCATCTCTACCTTCTCTAGTGTTTCTATGTTGTATCCTATTGCTCATTTGTAATTAATTGAAGTTGTTGGTAGTCGTAGAATGATAGCGCATGAAGTTGACTGGTATGGGCCTCTATTCTGCTCTGGCATCTTGACAGTCGGTCTTTCTGTTGTATCTTTAGCACTCATTGGTATTTAGTTGTCTATGTCCGGTTATTGGACGGGTGTGCTTAAGATAAATATAATCAACATCGATTATGAAGCCATAGCTTTTGCTAATGTAGACTGGATTATACAATGCTTTTTATTCTCAATGCTGCAGTTCTGATTGGATGCTGTTTGCAGTTATGTGGAGGTAAAATTTCTGAGGGCGTATTCGTTGGCGTGCTCCTTTCTATGTCTTCAACAGCGGTGGTAAGCAAACGTAAACCTGCTTCATGCCTTATCTACACCCCCCCTCATTTTCATTTTTTTTTTTTGGATGCATGTTGTTTCCCGCTAAGTTCTCTTTTTTTTTGGCTTCAGGTCTTAAAATTTTTGATGGAAAAAAACTCCACTAATGCGCTTCATGGTCAAGTCACCATTGGCACCCTTATTCTGCAGGTCTGTTGGTTTTATTCTTTTTTTGGTCAACTCGCTGCTTTTTAGCACTCACTTATCACTCTTCTAAATATTCCCTGACATGATTCTGCTTTTCAGGATTGTGCTGTGGGTTTGCTGTTTGCTTTGCTTCCAGTTCTGGGAGGGACTTCTGGCATCCTTCAAGGAGTGATGTCTATGGCTAAACTGTGAGTTGTTTGTGTGTTGTCCTTTCTAGTTGTATTTACTCCTCACCATCATGTAATAGTATTGAAGTTCAACGTAATATGTTTGTTTCATATGAGGGGTATTTTATCTGTTACAAAATACCTTCCACAGTATCTCACCTTGATGTTGAAATCTCCAGGGCACAAAATAACGTTATTGTTCGTTTTCTTTTTGTGAACGTTCTATTTCACCAAATATGTAAAGTGGATAGTAACTAAATTCTAGGGGAGTTCAGATATTTGCAAAGTTTCCTGTTAATTTCTATAAAATGACGAAATTGGTGACCATGAATTTTTGACATTATATTTCTTCATTTATGCAGGATGGTGATGTTGATTGCGTTTTTGGCTGTTCTTTCTATATCATCTCGTACTTGTGTTCCCTGGTTACTCAAACTGATGATAAGTTTGTCTTCACAGGTACCATTCTCTTTTCTTTGTTCTAGAGGCTTGCTGGATGTCTGAAAGCTATGAATTATTTAGTTTGGTTATGACTCTAATTTAAGTTTATATTTGCAGACCAATGAACTCTACCAGTTGGCATCCGTCGCATTCTGCTTGCTTGTAGCCTGGGTATGTTTCCCCTGATATAGAATATGGCTTTATTCCTCTACTTGAGCTGAGTTTTCCTCCATGTATGAAAAGAATTATACTGCTGCCAAGTTACAGCAGTTCACGAAAGATCTTCAACTTTTACTCTGTATATCTTGTTTTACCCAGTGCATCGTCATACTTGATTCTGTTCATTGCACATTTGCATTGTGAACAGATCTCCAGCATTTGGTTATTAGTCATGTCCTCATGCATCTTGTCTCTTAGTCAAAATGACGTGAGATACAATTTGCAGGCATACATGTCAGATGCTAGTCCTGAATGTTTTTAAAATTTCAGTGTAATGACAAGCTGGGATTAAGTCTGGAACTGGGTTCCTTTGCCGCAGGAGTTATGATATCAACAACTGATCTTGCTCAACATACACTAGAACAAGTAAGGCTCTGTACTCTATCCTATATTTATGCAGATGATATTCTTTGGAATATGTACATCCTTTCTGTAGCTCAAGAAACATGCATGCAACATAGCAGAAGAGGTTTTTTTTTTCTACTTGTTTTGGATATCTTCAGACTTCAGCAATAGACCTTTGGGTAGGGAGAATGCAGTTTTCAACAAGTTTAATAACAGAAAATCTGGTGGTTTTAAATTCTGTTGGTGGGATTTGTCAACCAGACAAGCTGCTGTTACCAAATACACAATAGATTGTCCCAGAAAGATATTAGAACAATCCTCTTATAGTTCCTTTTGCTTTTATGATTTATTCTAGCATCAGATGTTATAAGATGTTCAGTATCAGAATGATTACATCAATCGCTTTCTTATTCTTATATGCATGATAGATTCTTTCTGACAAAGTTGAAAGTACTCAAGCTTGTTAGTTTTGCAGATTGAACCCATACGCAACCTTTTTGCAGCCCTTTTCCTTGCCAGCATTGGGATGCTGATCCATGTTCAGTTTCTCTGGAATCATGTTGATATATTACTTGCGTCTGTCATCTTAGTTGTCACAATAAAAACAATTATTATAGCCATGGTTGTCAAGGGATTCGGATACAACAACAAAACAGCATTCCTTGTAAGTTGGCTTCATAGTCGCATTGATATTACTTCTTTCCTGTAATTCAATTGTTGACAGGTGTTGAATTGTGTCTTTCTACAGGTCGGAATATCTCTAGCACAGATAGGTGAATTCGCTTTTGTTCTTTTAAGTCGTGCCTCTAATCTCCATCTAGTTGAGGTTAGTGTTACCATTTAAGTTTTCACAATAATTGATGTTCTCTTAAATAACTCAAGGTCACAGCACTAACTCTTTTGAACCTCTATCTTGTAACATATAAGTAATATATTTATGAGTAGTTCTGCTGAAACTTTTGACTGTTTTCAGGGGAAATTATATCTGCTGCTGCTTGGAACCACAGCGTTAAGTCTGGTATGATATAATCTTTCATTCAGTGGTCGGTGCTTGTTTTGTTATGTACCCAGCTGTCCTTGAACATTTTTGTACTGAAATCTGTACTGAATTTTTTTTATTTTATTTTTGCAGGTGACCACTCCTTTTCTATTTAAGCTAATCCCTGGTTTAGTGCACCTTGGTGTACTTTTAAGGTGGTTCCCTTTGGACGGTGCTGTTGAGGTAAATGATTTAAAAAGTGTTCCCATTGAGATTTAGGAAACAGTGTGTTGCCTTTGCTACATGTATTGCCAGCCTTGTTTTGAGGTATCTTACATATGTCTATTGACTTCAGATTGGATTTAAGGGAGACAGCCTGCGCACAGATAGTGGTAAACAGCGTGTTATTTTGATGGTCCGGGAATCACATGATTCATGATGTATGTATAAAGGAACCTGTAAAGGTGATTTCTAGCTTACGCAACACCTTTTACTCCAGCCATGTTTGGGAGTGGTGCTACTGGCATTGATAACAGGAGTGAACTATTTTCTCTACTCACACAAAGCTATTCTGGAGTAATTTCTGTTTAAACATTACTGGCCTCATCGACAGTTCAAATCGATCCTCAGTAATGGTAGAACAGGAAGGAGACCATCTAACTGCCGAAAGAAGTGACACAAGATGCTTTACCTATAAGAACCCCATTCTTTGCCACTGTGACTTGATTCTTTGAAGTTGTATCATAGTTTTGTATCTTGTAATTTGAACTGTCATTGTAATTCATATCGTCTGTTTAATATGGAAAGTGTAGAATTTTGAGTATATCAATCAACTTATCAGGTAATGCCTGTATTGTACCTCCTCCTCCTCAAATTGTAAATCAAATGGGTTTTATTTTCTTCTCTTCTCCACATGGCAATTTGACAGTTTCTCGTCCTCTCGTTATTCAGAGATAATTGTCATTGATCGTCTAGACGTTATCGTAGATGTTATTGCTCATGCTAACTTTGATGACGAGCTATACTTCCATTTTGCTTTTCTTTGTTTACTGGAGTTTCAACTTTGGTTATGCCAATATACTTGCATTAAATTGAACATTCTAACAGTTTTTGGATCATGATAGTTGGATTTCGATATTGCTAATTGCTCCTCTATTGATGAATGGGATCACTAGGTGGTGGTCAATTCCGATCCAGTGCAATCAAATCAGACCCATCCGAATTCAAAACAATTTTTCGACTCTTCTTCCCCTTTGCCCTCCATTGTTTCAACCCGCCGGAGAGAGACATGACAACACTCCGAAGTCAGATAGTTGAAGACGGTGAGAGATTGCTCTTCCCTTTTGTGTTATCCAATTGATAGCTAACTAGCAAGTAGCCAGACAAAGAGAAATGCAGAATTGAACAAACACAGAACACTAGTTAAGAGAATTAATACATTAATGTAGTAATAAAAAGAAATAATATCATATCAAACAGTAATCAAGTATGCTTGTCAAGTAACGTAGCTAGCTAATCCGAACGGCGTTACGCCTAGCCTGTTGCAAGCTTAAGTTCTAAGTCAAGTCCTTCTCCTTCTGCTGCTGCTGCACTCTGAGATGATAAGACGTTCTTCAAATCAGTATCAATTAGGAGAGGCCTCGAATAATGAACGGCTAGCCAGCACTCGTATGGATTGTTAACAGATACTTCAGTGTTGGGATTATTAGCGATAATACCAATTTGTTGACGAGGTGAGACAAGTTTATCTTCGCCGACCTGCTTGCATGTCAAAATTAAGTACGTGGTAAGTGGTAACATACATGTTTCAAATTATTACAAAAACAGTTATGATTTTTTCAAGGAAATCAAAGATGGGCAGGGGCGGAGCCAGAACTATAAGTCTAGGGGGGCCGAGATATAAAATACGAAAAAATATATATAAAATTTTAAATTGTCTGTCAAAATTATATGTTAATTAAAATTGAATTTATTGTTTTTGTTGATGTATATATAGTTTAATTTATGTATATGTAAATTAATGATTATATATTGAAAGTTTACATGCATGTAAAATGATTATTAGTTAATATATAACTAATCGATTATGGTGATGAATATGGCAAGATGCAACAAAAAAGGAGATTATATAGTCCAAAATATCAAATTAGTAATTATTACGTGACATATTATTACATAAAAAGAGGGGCCAGATTATACAATTGTAACCATTTAATCCTACAACAGTGGTGTAATTGACCATCATCAAAATGTGTGGGGGGGTGCCATCTTGGTGTGGCTCCGCCCCTAAAGATGGGATGTAGGTGTTCTACATCGAAAAGGGGTGGACGACCTCGGCGTCTTTTCTTGTGGAGATTGAAGCTCAAGTCGAGGTTGTTGATGGTTTCAGTGGTGGAGGTGATGTTATTTTGTAGCCTGAGAAAGTATTTTTGGGCATGACTGGATATCTGAGTTGGTGATCTTTTGGTGACCCTTACCTAGCTTTTCAATCCCCTCAAGAAACTTCCAATGCTCCTCCAAACTCCATGCCTTTCCTAGCTACATCCCCAAATCAAACATATTAGTCAGAAAAACGTGAACATAAGCGCATTTCCTAATCAAAGATGTTACAGATCCGGTGCTTGAACCAAATTAACTAATATAAGAATCATGTTATTTACGTACCCTTGTTGTAATTTGTTTCTTGAAGGCCGCCATTATCGGCACGAGAGATCTGATCGTGCCTATTTGTACACTTATTAGCTTGATATCCTGACAAGTGTGGAGAAGATGATGCCAAGATGTTGTAGTAGTCCTTCCTCCAACGTTGACGCTTGATCACTTTCGTTGAAGTTGTAGATAATGAGGATGAGGGGGAAGAAGAGAGATCATGTCGACCAAGCTGAACACCAAACAACCTGAGACTGTTATTACGATATCTTCTTTCAAACGGCTTATTCATCTGCTGCATCCAGTAGCACTGGGTGGTGCTCCTGCAAGTCCTTGAATTGTGACCCTTGTTTCCACATTTCGAGCATGTCCTCGTCATCGATCTAGATAGCCCTAGCCTGCTCGATCTTATCTCTCTCGCTGATCACTTTCACTTAACTATACGAGTTAATTTCCGGTACGTACTTACTTCACCAAGCTAACTACTTTACATCAAAAACTGAATGAATCGAAAAGAGGCGGAGACCAAAAACTATAAATATATACCCTTCCAAACTACAATTTGGTGATTGTTAAAACATTCAAAACTACAATTTATAATTATAAGCATGAACGGTTCATGTTTGACATATTTGGTTCGTTCATTGATTTAATCTTGTTCGACATCTTAACGATCATCAAATTAGTTGAAAATTTGTAGAATTGATCTATATATAAGGAACAACAAACTGAACGGTGAAGATTCAAAAATATAATAAAAAATTTGGTGTAATCTCTTATCCCTCATATATGTCAAAAAAAAAATATCTTAATGGAAGGGCCCTGCATATATATAATCCTAACTATTTTTAGCATGATATTGGGGATAATCTCATTGCTATTACTCAAACAAGCATGAAATGTATGCTTGCATATTCGTCCATAATTCAAATTGGATATGTAATTATTGGAATAATTGTTGGAGACTCAAATGGTGGATATGCAAGCATGATAACTTATATGTTGTTCTATATCTCCATGAATCTAGGAACTTTTTCTTGCATTGTATCATTTGGTCTACATACCAGGAATTAATAACATTCGAGATTATTTAGGGTTATACACAAAAGATCTTTTTTTAGCTCTCTCTTTAGCCCTATGTCTCTT
Organism: Fragaria x ananassa; assembly: GCA_034370585.1. NCBI lineage: Eukaryota > Viridiplantae > Streptophyta > Magnoliopsida > Rosales > Rosaceae > Fragaria > Fragaria x ananassa. The sequence goes on along the minus strand of CP139769.1, from coordinate 5,308,835 downwards.
ATCCTTAGGAGGTGCGCGTGTGTGTGGGAGAAAGAGTTTTCCGGAGTTGATAGTCTACATGAATGTTCAATCTACTGCAAATTAAAAAGGGTAAAATGTTCATGTTAATTCTTCTAAGAAATTTGAAAGTGGTGGTTGTCATTGAAGCTCCATTCATGCTAACAACCTAAACAAGTACACGAAAGTTAATACAGATATTACTACTGATCGATGGCTGTTTTCTCTCGATCACTGTGCATATATATATGGGGTCTGAGCTAGGGCTGCATTTTAAGCCATGCAGAGAAAGGGAACCGGAGATTCCACCCCGACGTCATCGTAGCTGAGATCAATATGTACCAATTAACAGTAGACCCAGAACTCAGGAGAGAAAAAGAGATATTAATATATAGTTAATTCGTTTGTAAAATTAGTTATAACAAATTAACCCAGTAAAAGAAAGAACCAAATGATCGTAGGACCTGATAATTACGTACGTCGAAGAAATAGCACGCCATGAATACTTGCAATATATAGTACTACATATACCCAGAAACTATAAGGCTGGCTGTGGTATCATCAATTCATGTAATCATATCTACCCCCGTATCATTAATACGTTCGTAAAGTCCTGTACGTTAAATCAGAACCCTGCAACTCGACGTGTGTGTGTTTTAATTAGAGAGCTAGCTCAAGCTTGTTCAAGCTACGAACCATGCATGGTCCAGTAAGGTCACTCTCAAATATGCCGTAATGCATTGCTCTTTACAAAGGCTAAAACTGAATCTTATGATAACAGACAGTACTCGGTGTAGTTCTTTTCATGCAGTACGTAGTACCAAAAAATAAAAGTTTTGATTATTGCTGGAAACGATTTCAAATGGATGATATCAACAATAATTCAGGTTGGAAACAGGACCGGCAGGGCCCTAGGCGACAAAGAAAATGGGGCTCCTTACAGGAAAATCATCATATTCACTGTCATAGCAGCATTTCGACCAAAAATAAATAAAAGTCATATAGCAGCATATGTCTTAGAAATTCAATCTCATGTTCATAAAAGAAACAAAGAAACAAAGAAAAAATCAAAAATCAAACACCTAATAATCTGAAAAAGAAAAAGGGCAGTACTGCAGAAGTAATTGACTAGTCTAAAGTCTAAACCTAACAACTAAATCATTTCTATATGTTGTCTTTGTATAAGAAAATTATGTTTATGTATGTGTCTTGTCCTAATACATGTAGGATTGGTTAATTCGGTTTCTTTATTAGAATAGATTACAGTTGATAGAACTTCTAGATCATTTAAAAGACTCTATGTAATGCCTATAAATAGGTCTTTCAATCAATGAATGAGTATACCGTTATTCTAGTTATCTTTTATCCTTCAACATGTTATCAGCACTGTGCTTGATAACAAAAACCTAGAAAAAAAAACCTGCCCAATTGATTTCTACCTTGGCACCCAGATTTCTTCTCTAGGCACCCACCTTCCCCGATCCGGCAAATCTTGCTGATGCCGACGACCGAACCTCAGCCCACGCGCGCGATCACCACACCCGCTCCGGCCGAACAAGCTGGCCCGGCCTTCTCCGAACTCAGCGCGCACCTTAGACCCAAGAACCATGCACAGCGACTTCTGCTTTGCAGCTTCGACTCGCCCCCGATCAGGCGCTCTTTTCCTAGCTCCAGTCGAACACAAACCGGCGAGTCTCTAGCCCATCCAATCCGGCAGCTTATCCCCGCGCGCAGTCTCCGAATGCCGCAACCATCTGAGCCCCCTCGATCTGGGAGCTCCACCAGCCCGCACACGTCCGTCGCTCCACCATCACCGGGCAACCCAACGTCTCCTCTCGGCCACGTCGGATCTGTGACCATCCTTGTGCCCGTCTCTCGGTGTCGCCTGCCCGGCACCACGTCTGCCCCCCGACCATTAATGCAGACTAGATCTGAACCGGATCTACTCGACCCGGATTTCAAGATCTGACCCGCTGCATGTTTTCAGATGTGACATTACTGGTTGAACGAGGGGCAAAACAATAAATTTGCTCCTCCGGGTAAAAAAAACTATCTCAGAGTAAAAACGGTTTATTTACAGTAGTAACTATTTAATTAGTTTTACTGTTTTTATTTATATGGTGAACATTACTAACCATATGTTATATTTTTTCATGAAATTTTTCACGCGATGGATCGCTATGAAACTGCGAGAGTAACTTCGCAGCATGGAAGCAAATATGATAATTACAATGACAACTTCTCTTACATGACAAACTAGCACGTAAGCTTTTATAAAAGTTGTCGTTTTTGAAATTTTAATTTTATAGTCAGGCTTCGTAGCCTTCTTCTACATCACACCTTTCTTTATAACGTGGGATGATATTGAGGGATTGAGACCCCTCATATCAAAGTTGAAATTTGTGACGGTTTGACAAGTCATGGTATTACGACGAAATATTGTCGTGGTTAATAAAGGGACAAACATCGATTTACGACTGAAATTGTCGTGGTTAATATCGATTTGTGACGGAAATGTCAAGGTTAACATCAATTTGTGACGAAATTTGTCACGGTTTACATCGAATTGAGTTACCATAAACTTTGGTTTTGACATAATTCATCACTTGGAATTAATTATCGTATATCGATAATAGTCAATCTTTCATCTTGTTGTTTAAATATTTAATCGAAACATGAGCCCTGAATTTGACATACAAAAAAAAAGTGACGAATTTCATGTCACGAGTTTTTAAAAGAGGGAGAGGCAACGTCTCGAACTCCACATGTCATATTAAAAATTAGGCAAGTACAAGAAAAATCGTGTTATTGATGTGGTTCTACATCGGTTCACTAATTATAATGAAAGCAATATTATAGTCAATATATACAAAATATATGGAGTTCTTGCAACAAGAAACTCACTATATGGAAGAAGATGAGAACATTATTCTCACATTTACGGATTTTAAAAACAAACGGTACATTGCGGAAAATATGAAGTTACTTAGGCGCTATATTTTGAATTAAATTCACTGTCAAGACCTCGATACAATTGTTGGCATCTATATTCAGATTTTGTCTGGTACATATGGTTCGATCTACATAAGTTATATGTTATTACAATATATTGCATTACAACATGACATTACATTGGACTACATTGGTCCACCAGTTATTATAAGGTGGAGTTTACAAAGGCTGAAATCGCACCAAGTATGGCGCAATACACACTCAATATATCATGATATTGCGCAATGCACATCGGTTTGGGATCAAAAGAAGATTTGTAATGTCAAGTGTGGCGCAATGCAAAGTTATACAATTGCAAATACATTACAAACAAGAGTAATCTTCTACACTCTTGAGCGGATTCAAAATTGTAAAAAGAAAATTGCGTTACGCTAAATGTCATCTAAAATTGGATGTTGAAAAATCATTTTCTTTCTCTACAAGATCCAATAGTGGGCCGTTGGCGATGCTGCCGCTCCTATACAGTGCTCACGATCAATTTTGTCAAGCTTTGGCATGTTGTAAGCCTTGTTTTGTCTATCTTTGTAGTATTACATGCCATGAAATGCACTTTAAAGGGTTCAAATACCTTTTTTCAATCTTTATCAAAATTGTTAACACATTTCGGTGTCTATGTCTTGACATAAGACTGTTGTTTCTACATTCTGGTATATGAATATGTTGTAGCAAGATTGAGTGTTTAGCTTATTTTAAAAAAATTAGACAACTATTCATGAATTTAGTGTTTTATGAATCCGTTATGACTACGATAACTAGATCATCACAAATAATCAAAGAGCGGATTAATGCTCAAGTTTCAATGCCTAATGATATTATGATTCAAGTCACACATGTTCTTTAAGCATAAAGAAGCAATTGAACCGTGCTATGATTTAATGATATTCATGTCAACATTTATCACCTAAAAACACATTGTGAGAATTGATGAGAATTTCTTATGTATCACTATAATGAATATGCAACATTCATGAGTCACTATGATTCGGTTAATTGAATCGGTTGTTGTCACTGTTGTCACCACTGAGTGAGAATTGAGATATTGACTCATGTAGGCTTTAACATAAATTGTTCGGGATAATTTGGACGTGTTTTGATGATCTGTATACTAAAGAGTAAAGACTCTCACAGACATCCTTTCTTTTGAGCAAAGTAACTATTGAGATCAAATATCACCAAAATTCCACTTGGTGGAGCTATGAGCAATGCTCACGGCCTATTAAAGTCATTCACGTCATTCTCTTATACAATGTAGACATTATTCATGCTTTCATAAGCAAATATGACGCAAGACCCCCTATGATCTCACATTGGCCATGTTCGTTACTTGTTTTGTAAAGCCTATTCTTTAGCAAAGATTAGAAGCGACACACTCCTACGCTAAAGACAATAAAATGTAGAGACTAGCATATAAACAAGATGTTAAGTCGTTGTTCACTAAGTAAGACATTAATTACAATGTCTATGAGTGATTTTATAAGAATAATACATAAGATGTTTGCTTAATTGCTTCTCATTGTTCACTTTGAGGCATAATAATGTTATGGTGATGTTCACAATAGTTTAACTCAAGCCATAACAATTAGCTGTTATGAGGAACCTTAACAATGATTGAAAAGTTGAAAAAACCTAGAATTTCCGGTTTTTCAGCTTGCGGACTAGTCATTGTGAGATCCGGTTCAACAATTTTTGGATCGGTGCTTGAGGTTCTATTTGCGGCCACGGATTCCTAACATCCAAACCTACCTATGTATAAATTTTCGTGGCATTTGAAGAAGTGGAAGGTGGTGAACTGCTCAATATAACTGTTCACGGATGTCCAGCGACTTCGACGAACGGTTTGGTAGGTTTTAAGCCAGTTCCGTCGTTGAGGCTGGCGGTTTTGCAATTCTAACTTCCATTTCTACCTGCTTACATTGGAGGATAATGAACCGTTAAAAGAAGTGTAAAACAAAGGTCCGGTGATGTTGGCGGTCGGTTCAACCTGTTTCTTTTTGACCGGTTCCGGCGGTGAGGCCAGCGATTTTTTGAACTTGTAAGACCAATGACTACGGGTTGTAGCAGGGTCATAGTTTTACTTATTCATCTTTACCTACCATCATTCAAATATTTATGTTACGGTTGTAACGGTATGCATATTTGTTAACAGATTGAGGTAACGTTCTATAATCTATATCGTCCACATGATGTATGTGTCAAATTACGCCTCCACAAGTGCACAATGATAGGTTATTTGATGAATATTGTCTTTGAATAAGACATGAGCTTCCGACTATAGTCCTCTTATATAAGAACCTTAATAGGCAATCTCTTTTATTTCACTTTGATGAGCCAGTCTTCCCGTCGTTAGGGGGAGATAAGAACAAGAATGTTCAAGTAAAACGACTTGGAATTGTCGTGGTTTGTCCCTATTGTGTCTCATCAAGTTCCCTAAAGTGACGAGATCACATATACATGTTGCAAACATAACTGTAAGGATTGATGTCCGGATAAGGGCATGTTGATGTTTAGATAAGAGACATGTTGATGTCCGAATAAGAGGACATGTCGTCACCCATATAGGGTGGCATGGTGATGCCACAAATGTGGTAGATGGTGTTGGGGGGAGACCACTTGGTTCGATACATACTCGCCAAATAAGAATGCGAGTTTGGCACAACTTGATCGTTTGATCAATGATACTCATTCGTCTGTTAATACTGGATTATGGTCATCATTGAGGGACGCCTCAATGTCAATACCAATCCATACAGAGATCTCTACACTTAGAAATTACACCGGTGTACATGATGATGTAGTTTAATGAGTTTGATATCAAATTATACTTCGTTGAGAAAATACCAATGTTGTAGATTGGCCTAAATGGAAAGATGTGATCCAGTTTAAACAAAGAGATAGTGCTTTGGTTAGGTGACGCCGACACCCCAAATGTAAACCCTATCAGTTATGTCTTTGTTAGAAAGCGTAGTGAGAAAAAATTTAGACTCACCTTCTGGCACAAGGTCTCTCAAAAACGCCCTGGAATCTACTACGATGAGATATACTCTCGTAATGGATGTCATTGCACTCCATTACCTTGTCAGTTAGGTATTTTCCGAAAAACTAAACATGCAGCTTGTGGTCACAACTTATCTTTTTTGGGAACTAAGAGATGTACATAAAGATCTTGAATAGATCGGTTTTCACCCAAATCAAGTGGCTCTTGACCACGGAGCGTGTTTGCAAAGTAATTGCTAAGTATCTACTTGATTATGGAAGAAATATGAAGAAGTATGCCTATTTGCATGTAAATTCTGGATGTACAATGATGAACTCTTGTTAAACTAAGAGATGTCACTGATCCAAAATTTAGAATGAAAGGATCTTAGGAATACTTGGTCTCGAAAGTGAGGGCCGTTATTGATGATGCTTATTTATCAGTCGGCTTATGACATGCTAAAGGACGATGACGTTATGTCTATATGTATCCCTTGATTGATCGAAGTCTTGAGAAGACCCGTTTCGTCCATATGACAAAGAAGTCTTGTGATAAATTATCCATCTAAGTACGGTAACACATTCATGTACTTGTTACAATATGCTTGACTCGACATCTCATTCACTACAAACTTGTAAGGCCAAGTTCTCCTTAGTCTTTCAACTCTCTTCTTAGCGGTCGAGCAACTTCGCTCCCTTTTAGATGAGTGTGAAGGAATATTAAGATAGTGGTCGGATGTGTCCACGCAACGAATGTAATGACAGTGATTCATTCTATGAAAGGTTGTGGCTTATTCATCCCTACATAAAGATACGTTAACAACGAAATCAAAATCTACCCAATTTTGAAGGTAAACTTCCACTGGACCTACAAGATATCCCACTCGTTGGAAAATGGTGAAATTGATACCATTGGAAATGTCTATATGTCTACTTTCCAAGGACACTAACCATTTGATCACACCTATCATATTGAGTGAGTTGTGGCTATTTTCGTACAGTAGGATGGATCTGTCTGAGAATCTGCTATTACATAATAGTCAACTTCGACAGGGTTTTGTGATCAGCTCAAGATGAACTAGGTTATGAACCTTGTATGGTTGGAAAGCTACGTGTATCTAGTTTCCAGAACTTTATACGGTTCGTCCATACATATTGTATCGAAGACGTTATGACTGTTTAAGTACATGAAGGTCATGTCATGCGTGAATATGATTTTTAACGCGAAATTATGTTTTGAGTTGTCAGCCAACCTTCTCCTTAAAGATCAAAGTAATGCTAAGCATAACAAGTCTGATCTAAGGATGTCGTGGCTAGAATTAATGACTAAATCGTTGTCCAAATCTACTTTTGAAGTGTATTGGCTTAAACTGTTTATCTGTACTCTGAGATTGAGTTATCAATCAGAGGGAGTCGTTGTGTAGGCATCTACATGCATCACATGTTATCTTCAATTTTAGTTTGTGCGTTGTGCTCTTTTTCCCTTCGTTTAAGTCTTTTGTTTTACCCACGAGGTTTTTGTTTTACTTGGCAAAGTTTTTACCGAGGCAACACCATAAGCACCATATTGTATTAAGGACGCAACACAAGGGGGAGTGTTTAAGAAAATAATGTTTCCGTCCTTCTGTTATGTGTCTTGCCATAATATACATAAATTGGTTAATCTGGTTTCCTTATTAGAATATATTACAATTGATAGAACTTCTAGATCATTCGGGAGACTCTATGTAATGCCTATAAATAAACATTTCTGTCAATAAATGAGTATACCGTTATTCTCGTTATCTTTTCTCTTTTAACAGTCTTAATTATTTCAAAGCCCTAAATACATAGCTTTGTAACATAGTGTCATAAAATAAAACTAATGAGCAAAACAATAAGTAAAACCAATAAACCATTCCAGAATCTGGAATCCAGATTTAAAATTTGAGATTTTCAGTAAAGTACAAAAATATCTTACTTTTTATACAATCTCTTCAATGTTAGAGTTGTCAAATATGAGATTGTAGCAATCTCATGTTATTAAAGAAGAGGTCTGTTGCGATGCCTCTGATATAGGCAAAGCTATACTACCATTTCCTCAAAAAAAAAATAAAAAAAAAAGAGAGAAAGAGAGAGTCTGTGAGGCCTGGCTGCCTGGATTCGCCGCGCAATAGAAGAAGAAGAAATGTCCCATCTTTTCTGAAAAAGAAAGAAAGTGGGAGTAAATTTTTTTTTTTTTTCATCATATATAAAGAGAAGAAATATTTTTTTGGGCCCAGAAAAAACGGGGGCTCCTCTAGGCCTAAAGCCTTCTGGGCCTATGCTCAGGGCCAACCCAGTAGTTGGAAATCGACAACAAAGTAACATGATGATGACATAATATATAAAACCCGACATTCAACGGCGCCGTAGGTATTATACAGCTAGCCATGCAGTGGTATACGGTAGAGATACGAGAGCTAGCTAGCTGTGTCTTATCTGTTTCTTGCTTCTCTTTTTTCTTTCAACTTTGCGTGAAACCAGACGACCCAGATCGATAAGCACGACCTAGCTAGCATGGCCAATATCCTTTGATTATTCATCATCATATTCACTTATTCAGTAGTAGTAATTGTTTGTTGGACCAAGTTTATATCATTCAGACTTTATATATATGGCTAAACCAAAAAAATATACAAGTTGTTGAATTGATAACAATATCACGTAGATGTTAGAATGAATGAAAATCTAGCTAGAACCACACGACTGAATCACAACGCTGGCATGCTCCACACGAGAATTGCTAACAAGCCCTAAAGCCAAAAGGTAAAACGTACGTGTACGAACCTTTTCATCCTCAAATGAGATCAACGAGCTAGCTAGCTAGGGCTGATCAATATTCACCATAGCTTTATTTCACGTCAAATTATATCACGCAGCGAGATATGATGGAGTTTGGTCGAGTTTCAGAGGAGACTGGGGATTTGAGATGGATGATGGCAAATGATATGTCAATTCACGCTGAAGTTTGTTAGAGTTATCACATGAATCATCCACGAATGGAAACTCCAGCTTTTCAACGATTGCGACTATTCCTTTCATTTTACTCCCTCCATTTTCGATCGTCTTGTCCTTCCCTGTTTCACACTCTCTTCCATATCCTGCGATCTTAGTAACCTCAACAAAGTTATCACTGTGTTTGTGTTTACTAATGATCAGACATATTTATAGGATTTGAGATATATACGAACACAAATGAAACTCCATATAAGGAGATTGAGGATGTGTGATTTTCTCATTCTCATGTCTTATACATACCACTTTATTTGGAGAGTACGTATGCTATTTCCCGTCGTTTAACTACTCTTTAGTTGAGTGATACTGATGTAGCTACAATAAATTAATCTAAATTAGTGTAGTCGATCGTTATGTAATGTACTTCAAGCGTATGCGTGACCACTATCTTCGAATTGTTGTGCTCCATATAAGGTACTTGAAACGTTTATATGAATATTATAAAACAAACCGACAATTTATACGGTCATAGCGTAACATATTTCAAGTGTTTGTGTGATTATGAATTTAAATTATAAAACAAATTAATTATTTATGTAGTTGTTATGTAACGTATATTTGCATGACATATTTCAAATGTTTTCGTTACACATTTTATTAAAATTTATATATATATATATATATTTATTTTTTCTATATATTTTTTCAGATGGAACAAACACTTGAGAGCCTCACTTTACATAACCGTGGATCTTATTCTCTAACAACTCAGTGATTATTTTAGCAATGTATTCATGATGTGGTCAACTTGAATGAGAAACATGATCCCTCAATGCAACTTGTGTTTGTTTTCTAATAATATTCTAACCACTTCTGATGAAAATACACTCCCTTTTATATAAAAACAATCTTTCACGAAAGCACCACCTCACGTTCATCTCCTTTCCTACACCAGCTAACTAACTTTGTGTGACATCCATTTTTCGTCTCTCTGCGCATTTGCCTTTGTCGCATTTCCACAACAAGATTGAGTTAAAGAATTAAACCTTCCCAATATAGTTTAAATATGCCCCACTACATAATTTTCTCATTTTGGAAATAAGCACACTTCTGAAGCAAATAGATTAATCATAAACATTATAATTAAGGACAGTCTTAGCTTGCGTGTGTGCATATATATCATCAATGTCACAAGTTGTTCTTGTTCACTGAAGCAGCAAAGCCAGCACCAGCCTAGCTCGTTCTTCTTCGAATTCTTCTTCCTTTGGTTATTTCTTGCTTTTGTTCATGTTTCCGATGGAGTCGAGCCAGAGGGAACCTCCTCCACAGGGGATAACCTCCGAGGAGCTTTCCGAGCTTGAGCCCCTGATTTGCACCTACCACAAGTTCGAACCCTCCCCCAACACATGCACGTCCCTTATCACCCAACGAATCGAAGCTCCGACGGGGCTCGTCTGGCCCTTAGTTCGGAGCTTCGACAACCCCCAAAGGTACAAGCACTTCATCAAGAGCTGCAACATGAGCGGCGACGGTGACGTCGGCAGCATAAGGGAGGTAACCGTCGTCTCGGGCCTCCCGGCGTCCACGAGTACCGAGAGGCTAGAGATTCTGGATGACGAGAAGCACGTTCTGAGCTTTCGTGTCGTCGGAGGTGAGCACAGGCTCAACAACTACAAGTCGGTTACTTCGGTGAACGAGTTCGAGAAAGACGGCAAGGTTTACTCGGTGGTTTTGGAGTCGTATGTGGTTGATATCCCGGAAGGGAATACCGGAGAGGATACCAAGATGTTTGTAGACACTGTGATCAAGTTAAACCTGCAGAAGCTTGCTGTGGTGGCCATGGCTAATCTGCCTGGGGGTGGACATGAATAGTTTGATGCCACGGTGGTCAACTGTAAGTGGTTAGCATTGTTCCTTGCAAATTGGATATCTGTACTTCTTAATTTCTTCTTCAATCTTTTTTAATTTCATCACTTATTGGTACAGTTGGGGATTGATTATGTACATTGTGTACCCCAGAATCCCATATTATTGTTCAAGTTATATTGTCATTGAGCAATAGTTTTATATGTTGCAACACTTGTCATCCAATTTTCTTTTCAATAAAAGTGACAAGATAAAAGGCTTCCCTTTGGTCTCATATATATGAATATGCTTTGCTCATGTGTTATAAAATAAGGTCCCTTGATTTCTTGAACTTTCAGTATCAAGTTTATGAAGTACATAAGTTGCCAGTCGTCTATATATTGCCCTATGATTGTAGGGGTTTCCCCCAAAATCCCAAATGAACTTGAACGTATACAGTGTTTTCGATCTAATATTTGTCCTAAACGACTGTCTGTTTAAGCTCTGGATGCATTTAATTTGTAACACAATTAGTCCCTGTCTAGCTATCATCGACATTTTTGTCAAACATTTTTCGTGCACTCTTAACATACAAAAAGGAAGCAGTCATAGAGCTCAAATCCGGCGAAGAAATTGATGGGTTTCTGCTGCCTTGTGACCTTTACATTGTACTGGAGAAAAAAGAGTGCTATTGATATCGAATAGAGCAGCTAGCTACTTACTTACTATCCACTCTTTGATTTGGTGGTGATTTTTACGTGTGTCTAAAATATGAACCCTCAATTCAAGGGCAAAGACACAAGAAAAGGGAGATTTTGTTCATGGTGACTTGTGAGCAAGCCTAATTAGGGCACATGTGATCATCACGAACTAGTCTTCTGTGGCCACTTATGCATCTTCATAAATGCTTAAGGGCTCGTGTGGTAGTGGGGAAAACAAATTAGAGAACATTTCCATGATTAACTTGATAACCAAGTGGATGTGAACTTAGGAAATCATTTCTGCACCTGTTATACTTTCTTCGTTATAGTTGTATCTAATTCATAACTTCTTTCATTTTAACTGTCTCCGATTAATGATATTTTATTTTCCATTCCAAATAAGTTTTGAGAAATTTTATTAACACATCTTTATATGTTAGATACACATCATTTTTTTATACAGATTAGATAAGACTTTGCATGTACATAAAATTACCAAAAGAGACATTTATATTAAAAGTAAAGAAACCTAGTTGGAAAAAAATATCCCGCTTAAGACTATTATTCTCCTCTACAAGAACAACGTATGTGAAGATACTAAGCCCTAATCAGAAGTAGTTAGCGACAACCATAGTTTCAAGCAAAAACTGAAGACAACATAATGGATTCTGATTCATAACTTTCTTCGTTATAGTTGTATCTGATTCATAACTTGTTTCATTTTAGCTGTCTCCGATTAATGATATTTTATTTTTCATTCCAAATAAGTTTTGAGAAATTTTATTAACACATCCTTATATGTTAGATACACATCATTTTTTTATACAGATTAGATAAGACTTTGCATGTACATAAAATTACCAAAAGATATATTTATATTAAAATTAAAGAAACCTAGTTGGAAAAAAATATCCCGCTTAAGACTATTATTCTCCTCTACAAGAACAACTTATGTGAAGATACTAACCCCTAATCAGAAATAGCTAGCGACAGCCATAGTTTCAAGCAAAAACTAAAGACAACATAATGGATTTTGATTCATAACTTTCTTCGTTATAGTTGTATCTGATTCATAACTTCTTTCATTTTAGCTGTCTCCGATTAATGATATTTTATTTTTCATTCCTAATAAGTTTTGAGAAATTTTATTAACACATCCTTATATGTTAGATACACATCATTTTTTTATACAGATTAGATAAGACTTTGCATGTACATAAAATTACCAAAACATACATTTATATTAAAAGTAAAGAAACCTAGTTGGTAAAAAATATCCCGCTTAAGACTATTATTCTCCTCTACAAGAACAACGTATGTGAAGATACTAAGCCCTAATCAGAAATAGTTAGCGACAACCATAGTTTCAAGCAAAAACTAAAGACAACATAATAGATTCCGATTCATAACTTTCTTCGTTATAGTTGTATCTGATTCATAACTTCTTTCATTTTAGATGTCTCCGATTAATGATATTTTATTTTCCATTCCAAATAAGTTTTGAGAAATTTTATTAACACATCCTTATATGTTAGATACACATCATTTTTTTATACAGATTAGATAAGACTTTGCATGTACATAAAATTACCAAAAGATACATTTATATTAAAAGTAAAGAAACCTAGTTGGAAAAAAATATCCCGCTTAAGACTATTATTCTTCTATACAAGAATAACGTATGTGAAGATACTAATCCCGCTTAAGACTATTATTCTTCTATACAAGAATAACGTATGTGAAGATACTAAGCCTTAATCAGAAATAGTTAGCGACAACCATAGTTTCAAGCAAAAACTAAAGACAACATAATTGATTCTAGTGGTATTTCTCAACCCTTAAGCGAGGTATGACTTCTCTATCTTTGATTAAAATTGATCTACTATAAAATTTAGATTTTAGGGTTTGTTGTTTGATTAGATAGTACAAATTGAAGTTGAAAATTTTCTTTTTTAATGTTTACATGCTAGGTCGTTCAAAAGCATTTACATTTGAACACCAAACTAGAACTTGAGATGGTGCTATATATAATTATATATATACTCTTCTAGTTTGATTCTCAAGCAAAATCGTGCCATCGTGACACAATGTGAATTTTCTTTTAGATCTAAAAATTATATGTATTTAGTGAATGAGCTGTGTATTTAGTGAATACGTTGTGTATTTTAAATGAGGGTATTGTAAGAAATTTGGATATGTATATCTTGTAAAATGTTAAAACAATAAAGTTAATAGGTGGCGTATTAAGTATGATATATGTATCTAATAATTAGAGATGTGTTAATAAAATTTCTTATAAGTTTTACGGTGTAACTAGTAGGATAAGAATCTTTGATCGAGCAACCCGATATTGGCCGGCCTGCTCATATGGGCCTCAACAGCTAATTGGGTCAGTAACAATCGCAGGTGATTGATTGGCTTACATTTTGGAAACACAAGCCTGGCCCAATCGCTGTTCGTACTTAATGGGATTGTGAAGCAATGAGGTTGGAAATTTGGATTTGAAGGGTCACTTCAGAGTTGCAATGAACCCGCGATCCGGATCCAATACCTTCATAGTGGCATTTATTTCAGACATGCATTACGTCTATTCATCACTTTCATAGGCCAATGATATGAAGGCCATCTCAAAATTGTACAATGTGATTTTCCAAAATAAAGAAAAAGGGACAAGAAAATTATTGAATACTTGGCTTGCTTGAATTGCTTCACATGGTTGCTCTTTACTACAAGTCTTCTTGCTGTGGTTGATAACTCGTATTTAGTTATTTGGTAGCCAAATCATGCATGTACTGCCACAAATGGCCACAAAATCTGCAAAAGAAAGGCTTTGCATGTACTGTCACATCACAAAACCAAAAATATTTTGCTTCAATCTACTGTTGAAACATTATTTAATTTGCCATGAATCATTGATCCCAAGATTTAAACTTAAGAGGAAGATCACCAAGTAGATTTGCCTCTGTTTCATCATTATTTTGAACCTGAATACCTGACCTTATTCTCACACACTACTCTTCAATAGCCAACACAGACAAGTAGTTAGAGGTTTCTTAATTGCACTCATTAGTCCTGAAAGATCTCCCCACAAGATTTCCTGAATCAGATTCTGGGGTTTTGCTTGCATCATCGTCATAATGAGTACACTAGTGCAACAGTCTCTTTTCACCTTTCAATTTCAGTTTCCCATTTAAAGCCATGTAGTTTTGTGGTTCAAAAGCTTGAGACCCTCTATGATACATTTAACTCTCATATTTCTCAATCAGGCTTTTTAGGTAAAAAAAGAAATGGCAAGAAAGCAGAGGTCTTTTTCACCATCTCTGAGCAAAAATTGGGTTGAAGGGACCTGGCAGTCGCAACAGTAGAGAGAGAGAGAGTCCAGATATTTTGAATTGCAGAGATGAAGCCAGAAGATAATGAGAGGAGGAGGACAAAAGAGATCAGGAAAAAATTAACGGGCCCTCCAAAGCCTGCTGCAAGAGAAATGAGTGCCACACTCTGCCACTGCGCCATTTCAGTAATGTGTTTGCTTCTCTCTTCTCTGTGTGTGGCTCTCCTCCAGAGCTCTCTATATATCTTGGATTTTAATTATTGGTTACATGCAATCATGCATTCTTATCTCTGTGATGAACAAATTTTGATTTTTTTTCTTGCCTTTGTTTTTATTTGAGTTTTGATTTTCAGTCACTCAGACACACTACCCTTTATTGGGTTCTCTGTCCTTTTTTCTTTCAGACCCATTTATGTCTAATGCCCTTTAAACTTGTGGCTAGTGCCAGAGAAGAAAGAAAGAGTAAAATGATGAAACTTGATGGGTCCCCATTATTGCTGAAGCTCTGAATCTCAGTTTCTTGGGGTTTGGTTTCTTGAAAATAACCAACCTTTTCTGGTCATTCTTCATAAAAGAACACAACTTTGTGTGTGCTTTAAGTTCATTGTGGATTCATGAGAGCTCATTGTTTTAGCTTTTTCTTCTTGATCTTTTTTGTAAAGAAAGGAACAAACAATTTTACCACTGCACTCTGCCCTTCACACTTCTCCTTTAAGGCTTTAAGGACAAGTAAGAATCATAGCTTGTGAACTTTCACTTCACTGGCTTGGTTCTCTGGGAATTATACATATATAGGTTCAATTATTATCTCAGGTACTGTAAATTTTCTCTTTCAACTTCATGGAGATTTGAAAGTCCGATTTGGGGAAATCCCATGAATCTACTCTAAATTTCTGATACCATTGTTCTTTTCTTTTTTTGCCATGGAGAAGCTTTGCTGCTGCATTCTCAGGGGAAGTGTTTGCTGGTGGGTTACATATCCTCTTCAAGTTGGGAAATAGGTTGGTCACTTTTACCATTTGCTTTTGTTAATTGTGGTAACTCACATTTCTGTTCCATGTTTGCGTTTCTGTATTTTCATGCTGAAACACCTTACTCATTTTCTCGCTTTACCTGTGTTATATTTTGTTCAATAATAATGCTAGGCATCTCTCCCTGAAATTAGAATGCTAAAAAATATGTCCTTCTAGTATGGATTATTAACTTCAGTTTTGCATTTATCCAGGCTGAGACTATTGATAATCAGTTCATCATAGCTGAGAAAGTGACTGTTCATCTCAGCCTGATATTTGTTAAAGTTTCCACTGTCCTTTTGTCAAAACCTCCGGTTGATGCCTAATGCAATCTGATAATTGTGTCCTGAGATATGATGGATGATCAATTATTCAATGTCCCCACGGATGTGACTGCCCGAAATGCTGTTATGGTAGATGGGATTGGACCACATACAACCATGAACTCTTTTGCTCAGTCGTATTCATTAGACCTCAACGACCAAAATCATTTCATTTCTGTACTTCCAATGCTCCCAGCCATCGATGGAGATTCTGTCATTGGACGCCATTCGAATCATCTTCATGACACAAATAGTGATGCCATTGATGAATCATATAGAAGGAACAATCTGAGAGAACCCCTATTTGGCAGTTCAAGTTTCTACGATCATTCTGTGTTTCAAGTGGTACCTGACTCTGCTGCTTTCTCTACCCTTTTCCCTGCAAGTGATAATCTTCAAGAAGATCTCAACAACTTGGCAATCTCAGCAACTCCCATGCATTCTTCGGAAATTTATGTTTCAAATGCCGGATCTGGCATACCAAGTTTTGTGTTGGCACCCCCAGTAAATTATGGATATGATGAAATACTTGGTAGCATAAATACTCAACAGTGGGAGCTCAACAAGTATGCAGCAGCTCCCTCGGAACCTGGAGAGAAAACTCCAGCAAGAACAACCGGGCTTCAAACATACTCGCCATCTATAGGAAATCTGGATCCGAATGGATGGTCATCGCCTAATGGTGCCAATTATGAAATGACATATCATTCTTACAGTTCCCCTAAATCAAGCAACGAGCTTGCTTTAACTCTTGCCACAACCACTTCTTCAATTGTAAATGGAATGCATATCCGAGATCAGTGTTCAGACATCGATTGTTCTGGGATTGTTCAGCCTTGTTTGAATCAAACAAGGTTTGGATCAGACCAGCAGGCTTCTTGCAGTAGTGAGGAGCCTTCTCCAAGTTTTGGTTCTTGCAAACCGCCCCAATTATCACAAATAATATGTGGATCAAGATATTTTCATGTGATTCAGGAAATACTTACCCAGATTGCAAGCTATTCACTGGAAAATCTAGACCAGTCAAGTTATTCATCTGTGGGAGTCGATGCTGGTTTGGATAGTAGATTTGAGGTGCACGATGAGCCTGCACAGCAAAGACAGGAAATCGAAACAAAGAAAGCCAATCTTCTGGCCTTATTGCAAATGGTATGCCATTTTTCTGCTATTAATTAGTCTCAAGTTATCTGCTTTGGTCCTAGTTTATCTGAGTACATGTTGCAAAAGGTGTAGACATAATGAATGAAACTTTGTAGTGTGAATTTAACTATTTGTCTAGACTAGTAACTGATTTATGATGTATTGGACACAATGCAGCTTGATGACTGCTACAACCAATGTGTGGATGAGATTCATACAGTTGTATCGGCATTCCATGCTGCTACCGATACAGATCCTTCTATACATGCTCGTTTTGCTCTAAAAACAATCTCCATGTTTTACAAAAATCTGAGGGAAAGAATTAGCACCTATTGCCTTTCAGTGAGTGAACAATTCAGCCCTGAGAGTCCCGCTGAGAGTGAAACCTCTTTTGATGAAATCCAAAAGCATCTGGCTCTTCAGCATATGAAAAAGAAAGAACATCAAATTTGGAGACCACAGAGAGGCTTGCCGGAAAAATCAGTCTCGGTATTGAGGGCTTGGATGTTTCAAAACTTCCTTCACCCGTAAGCTGTCTGATTCACATGTCTTGTTTTGAAATTTAGTGCTTTTGAGAAACAAGATATCAACAATGTTAATGATTCAGGTACCCTAAAGATTCAGAGAAGCATCTCCTTGCAGTAAAAAGTGGATTAACAAGAAGTCAGGTATATGATCTCAGTTTATTAAACGTCAACTATATTCGGCAATGAAGCACTACTCATTCTCTTTCTCTGTACCAGGTTTCCAATTGGTTCATAAATGCTAGGGTACGGCTATGGAAACCTATGATTGAGGAGATGTACGCAGATATGAACAGAAGAAAGGCTAGGCAAAATGAGAACACCGAGAGGAATCGCAGAAGCCTTCACCACGTAAGTATTAACAATCAGAAATTTCATGTGAATTGAAGGTTTTGGGAAGGTACATATCAAATGGAAATGCGCATTTGTGGATGATTCAGTAGGAAAAAGAACACATCCATCCACAACATTGTTACAATTAAGCTGTATATAATCCTCTCATCTGTTGAAGTATAAAAATTGAGTCCTCTCTGTAACTGCCATGCATGCCTAGCCCTCATGAAGTTCGAACTCAGAAATGGCACTCTTGTAGCAGCTAGCTGGCTTTATCCCTTGTAATCGCTAAAATTTGCAATCAATTTGGTACTACATTCTACACAAATAAAATTAGAGAAATTTGTCTGAATGATATACGAACTTTTGCTCTTTATAAACTTTGATATATAAGTTTTAAAAAGAGAAATTTTATTAACACCTAAATGATAAATACAAATTTTTTTAATATAAATTATATAAGACTTTATGGGTACAAAAAATTCCTAAAAAAGACATTCATATCAAAAGTAAAGAAACTTAGTTGAAATAAAATACATTGTTTAAAACGTTCATATTAACAATTGTACTTCAAACATTTTCTAATTTTTAGCTTGAATCGAGTACCAATATTGTGACACCACATATGAATAGCATGCAATGGTTCTCAATAATCGATTAATTTTGTTTTACACATGATTGATCATTCTGATGCTGAAATTTCCATTAAGGACTTGATGATGTATTGTCTTGTTTTGTTTTGATTCGGTAGACTCAAGAAATCTTGAAATCAATTTGAGATAGAGACTCCTTGAGAAGAAAATTTGTCAAGGAAAACTAATGGGAGAATATGTTAATAAAGGGAAATCTCTCGAGGAAGATCTTAACAAGGTGAAATCCTTCAGAGAAAAAATAAAAACCTTTGAGGAATATGTCAATGAGGTGAAATAGTACGAGGAAAGATGAAACATTTTAAAAAAAATCTCAGTAATGTGTGATTTTTTTTTAATAAATTGAGTAATCGATGTAGAAAAGTATGTGTAGTAAATGAGTTGTGTATTTAGTGAATAAATTATGTGTGTTAAATTTAGTGAATAAGTTGTGTATGTTAAATAAAGATATTGTAAGAAGTATGGGTATGTGTATCTAGTAAAATGTTAAAACAAGAAAGTTAATAAATAATGTATTAAGTATGAGATGTGTATCTAGTAATTAGGGATGTGTCAATAAAATTTCTTTTTTAAAAATATCATATTGGTATCTCATGTTTTTATGCCAATCAAAGATTGGTATATATAGTCACTAAGATTACTAATTTACCCTTAAATTCTCTTTTTATTTTTTAGTTTCTATTCTTTGTTTTCATATTTCAATTTTCTTTTTTTGGCTTTTTATATTTTTAAGAACATAGAGGAAAATTCATCGTCGTTTTCTCTTTAATAATAATCAGTTCTTCATCTCAATCATCCTTAAATGTCAATGACAACAACAAAATCCTTGAGTGTCAGCGAAAACAACAAGGATTGAACTTATATATGTTTTCCCTCTTCAATTTTCTTCAAGTTGATAAAAGTCAACCCAAATCATCAAATTTCAAAACCTCTTATAATTTTTCTTAAATATGAAAACAAATAAAAAAAACTAAGAATATAAGAAACAAAAATTCATATACCATTCAGACGAATTTCTCATAAAATTAAGTTAGTTTTTTTTATCGTCCGTGACACCGAATGCTTTTGATTCTTTTGAAACACGATGATGATTCTATCACACATTGACAAAAGTCACAAGACGACGATATCCACAACTGGGTTTCTGGCCGGACGAGTTGGAATCATACTACCAATCACCCATGCGCTGATGAGACACTTTAACCCAAGTGACACATCCAAATAGATTTTCCAGGGAGCATTACAAGCACAATCAACAAGCCATGGCCCATATCTTTGTTTGCTGGCAATCCATTTGCAATCGAAGAAACTGCGACCTTGGGATTGCGATCCAGCATTAGATGACTTACATAGTTACATATTTATCTAATCTTAACTATATATACACACACATCGTCTGTCGAAGATGCTTGTGATCAGACTAATTTGATTGAACCACGTAACAAACATACAATACAACAACTCCACACAAAAAAAAGTGAAAACCCTTTGAACGGTGGCTTAATTTAGTCCTTAATTATCGAGGGTTAATGCTTTTCACACCTTGTCTACAACTGTAACGAGTAATGGGCATCGAATATCCCTATTGGGGTTCGTATTTAGGTCTCTATATTGTTGTTCACCGTATGACGCAAGTCACCCAAAAGTGTCCACTAAAACCCTTTCCCTGCCAAACTCGGAGGGATTCCCGTTAGTGCTTTCTACGCTGTAATCGATCAATTTGCTTCCACAAACAAACTCTATAAGTATCCAACTCCATCAGCCACCTGATCAGTCTCTCTTATAAGCCAGAGTCGTCTCTCTTTCTATCTGTGATTCTTATCAATGGCGGGGTTGGTCGTCATTTTCGATTTCGACAAGACGATCAGGGGCGGAGCTATATATTGGCAAGCCTGGGCAAATGCCCACCCAAAATTTTTTTTTCTGAGGGTACAGAATCAAAAGTGTATGTTACATCTGCACAGTGTGCAGTTTGTTGATGTTGATTAGCACAAAAAACAGGACAAGACCAGGTCTCTTTGATCTTATATTCCTGGGGGAGTAAAAGGAAAATGACCCTTTCAGAAATTAAAGAGCAGAACTCAGGAACATCTCGGAGACGAAATAAAGGAAACTGAAAACAGAAGCCAACTTCTCACTTGGCTGTAAGGATTCTTTGGTCCTAAAATACAAGGCTTTCTACCTCCCATAAGGATGATATCGACCACTACCAGCACCACCATATCCTCCTCTACTACTACCATAAAAGGAAGCTCCACTGCCACCTCCATAGCCACCTCCAAAGCCGGCCTCATAGCCACTCCCACTCCCGTAACCACCACCAGCACTTCCATATCCCCCATAACTCTCACCACCTGTCCCACCATATCCACCCCCACCTCCAAGATCATAACCTCTGCTATAGGCTCCTCCATAACGGCCAGCGTAGCCTCCTACTGAGGGTTCTCCCCTATACGCCCCTATACCGCCACCGGCGCCGCCACCATATACTCCATATCCACCAAACTCACTTCCACTATATCCTCCATATGCAGTGCCTCTTCCAGCATACGCTGATGCAGTTGACCTATAAGCACCTGCACCACCATAGCCTCCACCACCACCAAATCCACCATAACTATCTCCATATCCACCACCATACACCGGCCAGGCAAGAAAAAATTGTAGCTTGTAAAAATTTTGTTTTCATGAATGATAATGTTGTTTTAGTCTGCCCAGGCAAGAAAACATTTCTAGATCCGCCCCTGAAGACGATCATCGACTGTGACAGCGACAACTGGGTTGTGGAAGAGCTGGGTATCAACCACTTGTTCACTCAGCTCCTCCATAATTTGCCTTGGAACTCTATTATGGTTAGTCTATATGAGTTATTGACTTATCGGTTTGAGTTAGGTTTTATTTCATTCTGAGCTTATGCCTGTGTTTATGTATTTAAACTATTTCAGGATAGGATGATGACAGAGCTTAACCATAGGGGTAAGACGATTGAGGACATTGAAGAGTGTTTGAAGAAGGTTCCACTGCATCCCAGCATTGCCTCTGCAATCGAATCCGTCCATGCTTTAGGGTAGTTTCATCTCCTGATGTTATCTGATCGATCTCTAATTAATTGTTGTGGTTCTAATTGATCTCATGTATGTAGGTGTGATCTGAGGATTGTGAGTGATGCAAATGTGTTTTTCATAGAGACAATCTTGAAACATCATAGGATACTGGACTGTTTTTCAGAAATCAACACCAACCCAGGCTTTGTTGATGAACAAGGCAGGCTTAGAATCTTGCCCTACTATGATTTCAGCTCATCATCTCATGGCTGCAACATTTGCCCTTCCAATATGTGCAAGGTGATATAATTAGAGTACCATATTAATATTATATTGTCAGATTGTCCACGTCTTTTATTACATATAAATACTATATAAACCCTATACTAGGTATCAGAGAAGAGAACGTTACATGATTTTGGGTTAATTTTCCTACAGGGTCTGGTGATGGAGAAGATCCGAGCTTCTGTTTTGGCAGATGGAAAGAAGCAGTTGGTCTATGTTGGGGATGGAACTCCTGATTTTTGCGCAGGCTTGAAACTTGAAGAAGGAGATGTCCTGATGCCAAGGAAGGACTTTCCTATCTGTGATCTAATATCTGCCAACCCATTGCTTATCAAGGCAAAAATTCATGAATGGAGCAATTGGGATGAGCTTGGTACTAATTTGCTAAGCACAGCGAACAATGCCCTTATTGATGAGTCTGAGAAAACCGATCGATTGGTTCCACTCGACTGCAAGTACCAAAACAGTTCGATATCTGTTACTGCCCATGAAGCCCTTCAGAAAGCTCTTCCAGTTTCACCTCCCCACTAGTTGAGCTAGGAAGTTTGGCAATGGCATTTCCCACTCATTGGCTACAATGGAGTGTCGTTATCATTGGTGCTTGACAATAGTTACATATGCACTATGATAGAATGCCAATGAAATACAATTGCATCAATACTTGACATAAAGTTAAATATGTACTAGGATGAATGTGACACTTGCTATTTGCCATCTTATCATGCAAGACATACCAGGTTCCACCAACCTATCCTTGGCTGCAGGCAGTTGATTCATCCATTGAACTATACTGTGGTGTGCCATCATCATCAACCAAGAAGCAGAAAGGAGTAGAATAAGATTGCATTTCACTTGGTTTATAATCAATTGAGAAACACTAAAATGAGCAAGGAGCTGACACATGAGCCACCATGACAGTTGAAAATTGAATTCCTTTACCCCTAGAAGAAAGTATAAAGTAAATAAATTGATAGATATAGTCCGTAGATCATCTAATTTGGACACAGAAGAAAGCAGATCATCCAATTTTATATCATTATTTATAATCGTCCTTTGTTTATAGTTTGTTGAATAATTCTGAGGATATACAGACAAACTAGCCATCTCCCTCCCTCAACTAACATTACAGAAAACAATTGAAAGAATGATATCTGCTACTTTCCTTGTGAACTTTTACCTTGTATCTTTCACTCTCTTTCTATATTTACAGAACCGCTAACAATACCCTGTTCTTTTTTTTTTTTATCCCCAACCAATCAAGAGAAAATTTCAAGCTCATCAAGTAGATTACAAGAGGCGAAATTTCAAACCCTTTGTCAACAACTTATATCATGAGGTATCTGAGTCTTTATCGGTTTCAACTTCAACCCCATGCTTTCTGGCGAAAGAAGCTCTGGTGCGATGCAGGACGGACTCAAGGGGCTTCTTGGGCTGACATTTGACTGAGAAGGCCTGTATAAGCCATAACCCATGAGGAAGTACTCCAATGGTATCAACATTGCATGAGGCTGCTCCTCTGTCACCATTGATCCACATGCCTGAACCTGCAGGTCACCCACACCACCAGATAGCTTGCTTAATATTCATATAGAGATGCAACAGGTATTTTCATAGGTTCTAGACCTGGATCGCATACCTCAACCAAGGCACTATATCGCCTATCTAATTTTGATGTCATGTAGAGAGCTTCTGAGTGAAAGGGTGAGTTCTCGCCAACAAATATTAGTGAACGACATTGTAGCTTACGCAATCCATCAGAAATGTTGGGTCTCCTGAAAGAAGATGAAAACAGAGTCCATGGTTGAAATGGAGATTCCAAAAGTACAAAGGTAGTCCGCAACAATTAACCAATTGATGCCGCACTAGTCTTCTTCATATATTGTCTGATTGTCATATTGGTTGCATTATTACACTGTTTGCAATGCAAGCAAACATGACTCCCAAAACAAGGGAGCATCAATATTTTCTTAAATAGAGAGTGTGGTGATAAAAAGATGAGAGTAAATGATAAAGTAAAACTAATATTGGGAAAGGGATATACCCATTGATTGCTTCAAGAAACCGCCAAACATTTGAACTCCGCCTTTCATCAAGCGACTGTTATAGGATACAAGAGTGAAACCAAATATGCAATCAGCAGTTTGACACAACATTTTGGTATGTACACAAATCAGAGAACTAGTATAAATAATGGATAGATTGACAAAGGTTAGATGACCAACTCTTCTGCATGCCTGAACTATATCTGATTCTGGTACTTGAACACCGCCACGAACTTCCTGCCACCAAGATTTAAAATGTTAACAATGAAACCAAACCACATGTATAAAGATAGGTATTTGTGCTTTAGACTAGAACAATGGCAGACCTTGCTGAAGTAGCGCTTAAGCAATATCTCCTTTACCACACCACACATGCCATAGAAGTACAGTAAATTTGACATCACCTGAAAATTAAGAGGAAAAAAAAGAAGTTAGGATGTGCAAACCATTTGCTCGATATTCCAAACACTACAAGAGTTGATACATCCAGGAAGGGTGAGGGGAGAGGGAACCTTATTATACAACCATTCTGTCCAGCATGGTGATTTGCATATTGGAGAAACGAGTATCAACCCCATAACACGGGATCTGTATTTCATCTGTTCCCAAGATTATGGAAAGATGATCAAAGTCTTATTGAGATGATAACAAATAGTACTAATGTGCACAGTGAGGATAGAGATCTTACAGCAAATTGAGTAAGAATGTAAGCTCCAGCTGTAACCCCCATGCACATCACTGCACCAAGTCTACAGGAGAAAGAAAAAAAAGAAAAAGATACTTTCATTTGCCTTCATATTTCAATTCATCATAAGAATTAAAGATGAATGACTATTAAAGAGAAAACAAAAGGTTCAATGAGCTTTGTGAATATCATGTATTATTTGAGAATTGAGACCCAGGTCTAGAACATTGTTATTCACATCATTTCGTAACTAGAGTTGGTAGATGCGTGCAAATATCTTTTCAGAAAATAAAACCAGAAGTTTCAACCACTACATAATTGAGTTAACCATTTGATTGTAGAAACTATCAGATAACTCTAAACAAGCTCCTGGTTAACATTAACATAATGCTGTCATGAAAATTTGATTACCCAAAAAAGTTGAGAACTTCGGCAATCTGATCTACTAAATCATCAGTGGAATACGCAGGATCATCAAGGCTAATCGCTGAAGCTCCAAACTGAAATATTTCTTAAAGAAAGCACGACATAAGAACTTATGTGAATAGCAGTCAATGGAAGAAAACTGCAACAATTTACGCAGGAAGATTAAGCAGAAGCATGAAATGTATTCAGTTATTGAATTACAAACCTCGTGGCCGGGAGGACTAATATGGTATATGCAAAAGTTGTGGAGCAGCAAAGAACATGCTTCTGGACAAAAGAATAATCCTTGAAAGCAGGACATATCTGAAAATCCACATAATAAGACAAACGTTAAGTTGGAAATTAGATGTATAAAAGATTTACTAATATTCATGATATCTCCTGACCTTAATTTTTTTTACCAAAGTCAATAAGTCACCATTCTCTTATGTACTACACAAAATTCATTTTCCTTAGAACTTAAAATGTTTAATGACGGATCTAGTAGAAATAAAGCTTCAGTATTTTCAAAGAATCAGTTGGCACAATGGCATCATCCGAGAGGTAAAAGCAATCAACTTGATTACCTGCCAATATTTCTTCCAGAAAAACTAATAGGCGAATTTTGATTTCTTAACCAAGAAATAATTTTCAGTGGCTAAGTTTTGTTTTACTTACGATTTAAAGCTAAATCAGGATAAGTGACAAGAGCTGGTTTGTCCTGATCTCCCAACACGGCAACGGACAAATAACCATGCCTAGTTTGTACAAGATGCTCCTGCAGACAGATTCCATCATAGAGTCCACTAATTCAGTAAATCAAATTGAAAAACTAATACGTAGTTCCAAAAACAGAATAGTGACCAAAAGCTTGCAAATTGCAGTAACAATTCAACACTAGAAATTCGAACCACTTTTTCCAGGTCATTTACTCTAAACAGTACCATACCAAAGTACACCATCAAGTAAAACGCAAGAGTTTTCTGGTAACCCTTTCTGGAGTAATCTAGCATTTCAAAAACTCAACACAGCTAAAACTTTCACCCTTGATTCCAATAACAATACACAATCAAACAAGTAGTTGACCTAATTTGCTTTTGAAATCGAGCTATCTGGAGCTAAAAAAAAAGCAAGAATTCCAATTCAAAAATTTCATAAACCATAAAACTTAACCTGCATTCAACAAGTTCATATAAATTTTCAACAACAAAATAGAACACCAAAATCAGCTTCATTTCTTGTATGCAGCATTGACCACAAAAATGAACAAACCAATCCCAGGAGAATAACGACTATACCTTCCCACGGAGAGAAACCCCCTCCATATCCACCGACACTGAATCACCACTAGAATCCCCCATTTTTGATTTTGGGTTTTCCCTCTAATCTAATTTGGCTCAGGTTTTGAAATGGGTGAAGGCAATGGGCTTGGCTTCCATGGCGGTATAAATACAATGCTCTCTCTTTCTATCTCTCTCTGGGTGTCTGTTTTAAATGTTTGACTCGCTCTGAACTCGCACGAATATTAAACGAGTCACCGACGCTTAATCGCAGAGCCTCACGAGCGCGGACCGTATATACCAACGGCCTCTTCTTCAACCCCGGACGCTGGTTTGGCTTAACCACGGTTAAGCCCCTGGAGCCGACAGTTTCTGCGCTTTTACTAATTTGTCCCTTGTTTTTAATTTTATAAGAAGGATAGGAAAGTAATAATTGTGTTTGGTTTGCTTCTGTATTTGGATTTTGAAGGTGCGACTTTTTTCCTTTACTGGTGAGTGTGTTACATGAGTACATGATGTATATATATATATTTTTTTTAGTATATGATGTATGGGGAGATTTTTTTACGAAGACTTTTAAGTTGATGATTAATTGAGAACTTTTTGGTTTATGGTTTAAAAGACTCATTTTTCAATCACATTTTGACATCTCATTTGTTCAGTTTTTAGATTTATATGTGTATATATTTTCTACAAATTTTCAGCCAAATTGATGTTCGTTAAGATAACAAACTAGATCAAATTAGTGGACGAACCAAATATGTCAAATATGAACCTTTCAAGTTCATAATTGATAAATCACACTTATGAATGTCTTAACAATTTTCTATATAGCTGAAAATTTACAGAAATGATATACTCATAAATACATTTAAACTGAACGGTCAATATGTGGATATAAAATCGAAATGTGGGATAAGCCGAAAAGTCATCAACTTAAGGGTCTTCATTAAAAGGACTTCCATGATGTATATATATATGTATATCTATGAGTATATGATGTATATCTAACTAAACTGCGTATCTGAATAGCTGAAATTCGATCATATGCATGAATTCTATAGTTAATATGGAAAGATACACATAGTTATGGAGCAATTTTTTCTTATTTTTGCTTTGCATGGTAGGCTTTCATGCTATCAGTTAGATGATTCTGTAGTTGGAACATCATATATATATAACTTATAAATAGCGCAACATGCAAAACATATTCTTCATTAGACCTGTTATATAGTGATATACATAAGTTGGTACCTGTCATAATTAGCACTGCAGGCATCAAATTCTAAATGTTGGATTTGACACAGCTAATTTCAGTCCTTTCAATAGAAAACCTATTCTAAACATACATAAGAAATTCGTCAATATATATATATATATATCATTTAAATTCTACCAATTTCCTCTCCATTGCATATAATTATTGCATGTATAGTTGCATACATGCACACTTGATCTATATCAAATGCAGACAAGTCGCTATTATCGATCAGTAGCTGAAAAGGGTATTCGAGAGGCTTCTGTCAACTTAAAACCTAGCTCTATCGGCCGTCCATATATGACACACTTACCAACTTCACGATCTGCTTGTCTTCAATAGCCTTCGTACCAACAATCAGCTTACGTTAATGTTGCTGCTAACCTGCTCTAGTTTAATCTGGTTTAACTTACATGCAAAACAAATAATAATATATAGCATCGTGATTAACTGATTATATATATATATATATATATATATATTAACCGTGAAACCTAAATTCTAAATCCTATTATTCACAGTTTATCTCTGTACAGAAGCCATTTCCACGTAGCTGTAACGTAAGACCACCGACACCGCAAATCGAGCTCCTTCTATTCAGAATTTCATATGAGGTTCACTATTATAGTTTCCAACAAGAACCAGAAGATGTGTCGGTCACAGGTCACCTCGCATGAAACCCAGGAACATGATTATCTATATGGCCCCAAAGCAATATCTCAATAATTAATTTGTAAAGAAACCCTTCTTAGGTTTAGGGATACTAATTAATACGAACTTAATAATGAAGTTAATTGTGAGGAAAATGGTTGTTGAGCTTTCGTAATCTGTGGTTTCACGTCGGTGTAATGACCTTCCGTCTCTTTCAATCAATTAATCTCTAAGACCCCTTGTTGTAATTGGTCCTCTTTTTCCTTGTGCTAATCACGAATAAGATTTTGCATCAACATTGATAGTGATATGCATCTTATATTATTATCAGAAAGATTAACAAGAATGTCATTTACGTGTATGAATTTTAAATCAGCGATTTTGGTAAATGTTGAATGAGAATGTTTATTTGCATAAATTATCTATAACAACACGTAAGCACAATATATTAGTCGGATTAAAAAATAAAAAAAAGGACTAAAATACTTAGATTGTTCGTGGACGATGGAATAATTTTCCTTTGGTGTAAATGATGGCATAAATTTTGAAGACATGTAAGTATGAACTCTGGGTAGATAAGGTGACACCCCATTTTGATGGGAGAAAAGCTGGACTACATGCTAGACTTGTGACTTATCCTTGTCGCTAGACCTTATTGAATCATGAACCCAGCACCATAAATTACACGTGACCAATTAAGTGTCGACACCAGGAGAATCGTGGCCCCACTTTCCAGCTCTTGTCGCTCTATCTCACTCTCATCTTATTGGACGATATCAGATGTTTTTGAGCAGGCTGCTATTCTAGTCTTGGCCCAAGGTCAAAGCCATTCCAAATAGCTCACTCCAGGCCCAACTTTCTGCTTTGGGCCTTACACAAATACATGGTTGTAAATTCGCAGCCAAATGATATATATTTGGAAATTACAATTTCTAAATGTTTTGTAAGTTTTTATTATACCAAATTACTTCTATCATTAGCAAGCTAACTACAATTCCTTTTCTTATTTTTAATTGATGTTTTTTTTGCCATGAGATTGGAAGTTTGAAGCATTTGAGTGTTTAGATCAATAAACGTACGCAACAATTTTTTGTAAGTATTGTATAAATGTTAATTACAAAATCATGTGTATTTGTAGTAGTTATTTCCTCTCACCATCAAAGAGTCACGTCTTTTCTTTACTTGAGGGTTCAAGGGCGACTCCGGTCCTGTGCTACTAAACTCATGACAATGATTTTGGGGTCGGAGACGGTAATTCGTATTGGTTGGTTGCTAGAGGAAGTAGAGACATACTGTTTAGAGATGTCAACTTAGTAAATGGTGAGAGAGTTGCTGGAATCAAGGTACTTGCAAAGAAGGTTAGGCTGCTTTTGGCTACGTCGGGTTGTTATGCGTCAATGACGCTGTATATTTAGTAGCTAAGCATGTGGTCTGTTTAAAGGACGTTATGTGTGGTCAAGAGTTTGGCTCGAGTAACTCATAGATGTCATCATATGTGAAAGACCAGTGACTATTTTTAGTAAGAAAAAAGAGAGCGAAGAACTTTTATCCACCACTGATATTTCTCATATTTTGTAATTTTTTTCAAGTTGAATAAAA
This sequence comes from Fragaria x ananassa, assembly GCA_034370585.1. Taxonomy (NCBI): domain Eukaryota; kingdom Viridiplantae; phylum Streptophyta; class Magnoliopsida; order Rosales; family Rosaceae; genus Fragaria; species Fragaria x ananassa. The sequence goes on along the minus strand of CP139769.1, from coordinate 5,278,768 downwards.
GTGTTGATGGTTCTTTTCAAAAGATAAAACAATGCTCCATAAAAAAAGAAAATAGAACAATGACTTTAATTATTGAAAAAACACAAGAAGAAGAAAAGAACAAAAATGGGGATGCAAAGTCAGCAACACATACACAACAGTGACAACACCATTTTTGGTCCGAAACACACAACACAATAACCCATCTCATCTCAAACACCTAAACTTCTTTTTTAAAAGGGTTTTGGGCGTTCGGGGATGATACCCCTTTATCGGAAACCCAATTCTCATTCGAGCCGTGTTAGGACCGCCCGTAGACGGGGAAGCTCTCCCAAGATTGTTGCTGCATACACAAGGATCGAACCTTCGACCTTGCTTAAGCTACACTAACTCCCCACCCACTAGTGCAAACAAGCATTGGTATCTCAAACACCTAAACTTGTCTCTAAAGAAACATACTGATGTTTCTTGTTAAAAAAAGAAAAAGAAAAAAAAAACACACCGATGTTTAAGCCTGCTTCTCCCACCACCCGTTCAACTATTTACCGTCGCCCAACCACTACCGTCGGATTGAAGGAAACCAGTGCGTTGTAGTCTACGCCGGAACGCACTCGACCACATCCATAAAGCCGAAAACGCATCTTAATATAAAAATCATATTAGTCCCTTTCAGTAGTTATCACATCTGAAATTCTAACATATCACCACCACCTTTCTTTCAAGTCATTATAATTATTCCTCTTCTTTTCCAGGATCAATATTTATAAAAAAAATTAAATAAATAAAATAAAAGCGAGTCGGGCCATAATTTGATGTTCACGACAAATCGAGATAAAAAGCTACGCCCCGCTGCGTCATTCTCTTCCCCTCTATTTTCAGCAACCCAAAAAAAAAAAAAAGTAAAAAGGAAGAGATCAGAGACAGAGACAGAGAAAGAGAGAGAGAGAGAGAGAGAGAAAGCGAAGAGAAGTGAGAGAGAGAGAGAGAGAGAGAGTGGAAATTCCAATCCGTACGCGTCAGGCTTGGAATGGATGAAGAACAAGGAAGAGACACTCTGCATTTGATTCTCCGATGAAGATTGTTCCCTAAATCCAACCGTGAGATTCACGCTAGACTTTTCTCTCCGTTTTCAGATCGACGACGCATGATAGATTTCTGATTTGCTTTTCACGATTCGCCGAGTTTTCGCGAGGTTGTAGTGGTGTTAGGGAAATGAACGGCGGCGGAGAGGGTCCGGCGACGTCTGGAGCAGCGGCGACGGTGCCGCTCGACTGGAAGTTCTCTCAGGTCTTCGGAGAACGGACCGCCGGCGAGGAAGTTCAGGAAGGTACTGTTCTCGATTCTCGATTCGATTGCTTTGGTTTTCGGTTGAGTTAGGGATTTCAGTCTCATTCTCATTAATACTATTTGTTCAACGCTGCGATTATCATTTATTAGATGATTAGGTTTAAATTGATGTTTGGTGATGTTGAATAGTAAGAATGAAATTAAGATGGATTAAAGTGAGGTTTAGCTAGTTTGATTATAGACGGAAGCACTTGAGCTGTAGTCTGCAGGGTTTATGACGTGGATGGTTTAGTTAATGGCTGTTTTCTCTATGGCTAATCATCGATGAACATTTGGAGTTATCTACTTGTGGTTGTGTGTGGTGCATGCCTATTTGCTTAGAAAGAAAACCACGGTATTTGATTGATAAGTAGAGTAAGCACTTCACAATCTATATTCGTTATCAAGTAAACGGAATAGCAATTAGGAAGGATGCATCTCTTTGGAACAATGGTTGCACCTGAATGACTACTTTTGAAATTTATGATAAGTGACTTTAGGTGTTTGGGGAAAGCGTGCATTGTATAAATTACGCATACGAAAGCACTTACTGTGGTTACACACTCACTGGTTTTGCAGTTGATATAATATCTGCCATAGAATTTGATAGAAATGGAGACCACCTTGCCACTGGAGATCGTGGAGGGCGGGTGGTATTATTTGAAAGAACTGATGCCAAGGAGGTGAGTTAGTTGACGCCATTTTTAAGGGAATGGCGGTGGATGAATGATTTCTTTATATTCATTTGGGACAATTTCTACTTTTGCTACTCTGTTTTGATTTAGTTCTACTTCCTTGTTATGTACTATGAACATAGAATGGCGCACATCGGAAAGATCTGGAGAGAATGGATTATTCCATGAGTAAGCATCCTGAGTTTCGATATAAAACTGAGTTCCAGAGTCATGAACCTGAGGTATCACTTTCTGTGTGCTTTACCTATGATTTGTGAAACTTTTTAGATTAACTTATGAAAATTTTGTCTTTGCCGGCTTCTGAATTTGACTTAACTTTGTATCTTTTTTGTCATCTTGAATCTCAGTTTGATTATTTAAAGAGCTTGGAGATCGAGGAAAAAATCAACAAGATTCGTTGGTGTCAGACAGCAAACGGTGCACTGTTTCTTCTCTCAACTAATGACAAAACCATCAAATTCTGGAAGGTGCAAAAACCATTTTCATATGCAACTTTTCAATGATTTTCTTCCACATATTTCTTCAGTTACTTTTAAAGGGCATTAGTTGCATTGCCTTTTCAATTTATAGCTTGTTCAGAACAAAAAGATGAAAATTGTCCTACCATTTCACTTCTATACCTCATTCTCTTCCTGAACTCTGTGTGTGTGTGCAGACTGTGTTGTACAACTTGAAATGTAATTTAAACATAATTGATGAAACTTTCTAATCAAACTGCAATGCTGAGCAGGTCCAAGAGAAGAAGGTAAAGAAATTATCTGAGATGAATGTGGATCAGTCTAAATCTTTGGGAAATGGTCCAGTTGTTGACAGTACACCAGAAATTTCCAAACCATACCTTGCAAATGGAGTATGCAAAGATAACCACATCAGCTTCCCAAGCAATGATACTTCTATTCCAGCTGGGGGTTTTGCATCCCTGCGAATGCCTGTGGTAGTTGTACTTAACCTTGTATGTTTGTTTTCTGAAGCCTTATGAATTTAGTACAAAGAAATATTATGTTCTACCCTCTCTTTTTGCTTAAATAATCAGCACTTTACATTTGTTAACATCTTCCGAAAGGATTTACTGTTATTCAGCTCTAACACTAAAAATTTGTTGGATTCAGGTGACCAGTCCTGAGACAAGTCTTCTGGCTAGATGTCGAAGAGTCTATGCCCATGCCCATGACTATCATATCAATTCCATTTCAAATAATAGGTACATTTTCTTTGTTAATTTTGAATTGTATGCCTCCTTTTTTCTTTAATTTTGAAGCAACTTTGTATGTTCATTGTCTTGATACTTTTACTTGGGCCCAGTTTGGTACTGAGTTTTGGGAATTAAGATCACTTATAATCACCATTTTGAATGGATTTTCTGTTTGGTAAAATCTTAAAACGTGCTTATCTAAAACTTTTTAATTCAAATAACCACAATTTTAAAAAGCAGGTTGGGGATTGTTTATTTAAAACTGTGTTTTTTAAAAATTGAGTTTTTAAACCACGATACCAAACTAAGCCTTGAAGTTGCATCACTTTAGTTTCTTGATCATGGAGGAGAACACTGTATTTGTTTATCTTCGCCATTTATCAACAGAACAAAAGGAAAAAAAAAACAGATTTAATAGGAGTCTTATCTATTCTTACGTACACTTTGGTATTGTTTCCTGGTTATTATCTTGCATGGTCTATTTTGTTACCCACTTATGTTCCTTTCTCTTGTCTTGTAGTGATGGCGAAACTTTTATATCAGCTGATGATCTGCGAATTAATCTATGGAACTTAGAGATCAGCAGTCAAAGTTTTAATATTGTTGATGTGAAACCTACAAACATGGAGGATCTAACTGGTTGAACCCTACCACTACGATCACAATTTTCTACTACGTAGATTTCACTTGTTTTTTTTATTTTATATTGTCTGGCTAGTGTAAAGATTTTCATATAAAGGAATATGTGAATCCTTGTCCAGAATCAGGGTAGCTTGCATGAATCCTGGTCTTTCATTCTGTCATATTCTGGACAGTTTTCCACTCAAGAAACATGCTGTCTTATCTTTCTACCATGTTGCTTGAAGATTTTTATGTATAAAAGAAATTCTAAGACGAATCTCCCTAGTTCATGTCCTCTTTTGCTTGCTTGTTTCCTTTCTCATTGATTTATTATGTGTTGAATGTGCGCAGAGGTGATAACTTCCGCAGAATTCCACCCTACTCACTGTAACACGTTGGCATACAGTAGCTCAAAAGGCTCAATTCGTCTTATTGATCTGCGGCAGTCAGCTTTATGTGACAATCATAGCAAACTGTGAGTTAGTATTCATTTTTCTCGCTCTGCCCTCTTTAGTTATTCTATGTACTTCCGCACCTATCGAAGATGATTTATTATGACATTTTTTACCAAATTAGTCTTACTTCCTGATTCTTTTATTTATAGTTTGTTCTAATTGTTTCATAACGGTACAGGTTTGAAGAACACGAAGCAGCCAGTTCAAGATCTTTTTTCACTGAGATAATAGCCTCAATTTCAGATATTAAGTTTGCTAAGAATGGAAGACATATACTTAGTCGTGACTATATGACTCTCAAGGTTCATATCTTCATATCTATCTTAAAAGTTTGACTTTTTATTTCATATGTTAAGCTTCAAATATCCTCATTCTAGGTCTTTCCCAAATTAAAACTGTAGATAGTGGATATGGGACTTGTTCCATACCCCTATATGGGTCTTACCCTCAACATCTTACTTCTACTACTTTCTTGGCTGAATATGTATGTTATATACTAAGCAACAAGCCTTAGGGAGGGTTGAATGCTTGAATTCCCAAAGAAGCCCATTGGTTGATAAATTTTCATGTAACTGCAGCCATTAGTAACTGCTCTTCATTTTGTTTCTTTCAATTTTCTAATAATAACTTTTTGCAAAGATAAAAAAGAAGCAAATTGTTAAGAGCGAATGCCAAGATGCTTGGAGTGGTTTACTCTGATATTTAGATTTGAATACCCTACTATTCAATATTGTGCTTGCGCTGCTTTTGGGGCATTATAGCTTTGGTCTTCTTAGTTTCTTATTCTTTACCCCATCCCTAACTAATTCTGCTCTCTCACTTCTTATTATTTTGTTCTTTTTCCGGGGTCTCAGCTGTGGGACATCAATATGGATTCTGGCCCAGTTGCGAGTTTCCCGGTTCATGAATATTTAAGACCTAAGGTGATGTATTCTCTCAAAAAACCTACTTCATTTAGACGACTTAAAACAAAGATTATGCAATTTGGAATTATACCATGACATGCAATTTATTTTGGTATGTTTCCTTTCTCAGCTGTGTGATCTGTATGAAAACGATTCTATCTTCGATAAATTTGAGTGCTGTCTAAGTGGAGATGGAGCTCGAGTGGCAACAGGGTCTTACAGGTTAGTATATGCATGCTCGTGAATCCCTGACCTATATTCTGTATGGCAACTTGTGAATCAATATATAATTTCTTGTGTGATTCCAGCAATCTGTTTCGAGTGTTTGGTTGTTCTGAAGGGAGCACGGAAGCAACGACATTGGAGGCCAGCAAAAACCCCATGAGGTATGTTTAAAATAGGCGTGCAACCTTATGACCACATCATTATGAGTCTAACAAACTATCTTATTTGCTATTATTTCTAAAAACTGATGCTTGACTATTTCTCTTGGAATTTTAGGAGACAAGTCCAAACACCATCAAGGCCTGCTAGATCTTTGGGAAATCTTCCTCGTGTTCTGAGGCGAGGTATGTGTTTACTTACGTGTGATTTTTGTATATGTAAACATTCTGAAAAAATTGAGTGGCTGAGTTTAAAGACCACATCATTTGTTTCAACTCGGAAATAAACTTGTCTTTTAGACAGGATTTTGCATTTGAACAGTTAGATTTGATATGATACTGCTTTCTTTAGTTATTTCCTAGTTAGTTTGATTTAATGAGGATTGCTTTATTCAATGATGTGATTACTCAAGTGAGTCGGCATATAATTTGTATCCATGTTTCAGTTGTTGGTTTGACTAACCAATGTCTCTTTTCCTTTAAATTATAAAAGGTGCAGATAATTCTGGAGCCGATACAAATGGAAATGGTTTTGATTTCACGACAAAGTTGCTGCATCTTGCATGGCATCCTACTGAGAATTCACTTGCATGTGCTGCTTCAAATAGCCTTTACATGTATTATGCGTAAAAATGGTATGGGAAGTTGTACTTAAAGGCAAGCAAGGCTCTTCTGATTGCTTTTGATGAAGGTTGACAAAGGCTGCTTTGCCTTCTTTCCCAGCTAGCTATTTGGTGCTGCACCCTTATAACCTCTGCAAACCATTACTTAACTGTGCGACATCAGGAAACCTTTCTGCTGATACAAAAATTTTCAAGAAGAAATTAGTCTCCGGATTCAGGTGGGATACTGCTGTTAATGCTATATCATAAAGCGGATGGTTTGTCCAAATTGTGTATCATTAGTGGAAGAGATGTGGTATCAGCTGATCTGCCTACTGTGAAAGAGGTACAGGGTTGAAATTGCTGCTACAGTGGAAAGCAATCAGGTCCTATCCTGAAGCTGAGACAGTTGTGTCGTATCAATTCTCATTGATACCTTGGCCTCCAACCTTGTGTTATCTGAATTAGAGTTAAAAAGGCTTGTGAAATTCATCCCTGTTGTTTTTCCTTCTAACCATTCTTTCCCCTCCAGAATCTGCTGATTTTCTAAGATCTTTAGCAAGTATTCGTACCTTTGGATTGAAGGCTTTTCTTTCAACAGTTTCACTTGGAACCACCATTTTGTGGGTCTCAATTCATATGGTTTTCTGGTGTTTATTGTTTAGGTTATGTTTCTGCTGTACTCAACTGATTAGTGATCATCTCCATAAAGAGGAGGGTCATATAATAGTAGACTACTTTTGTTGAATTAGGTGCTTCTTTCGCTTATGTAGATTGTGCTGAAAATAGTGCTTCCCGTTCCGTTGTGGATAGGAACTGTAAAGTTTTTCTTTTACTATTTATGAATTACTATTTAGTAAATTCCTTAGTTTTCTTAAGTCGGTTGTGAGTTGATCTAATATTTTCCATGAGTGGTGAAGATCGTCTTAATAAGAATTACCTTCTGCCAAAGACATGATCGGACACCTACCCAAATGAAAAGCTTTTATTGCGCGATGGGTTCCGGGCATGGCAATGAACTTTCTTCTTATGGTCCTAATTCTGCCACATTCTCTATGTAACGGAGCGTATGAGATCATCAGCAGTTCCCATTGTAGTCGGTTTCACAAGTCCCCTCGAATTCTTTATACACAACTTGAAGTCTACTTCGAAACCATGTAAAAAGATTCGACAGTGGACAAATTGTATCCAAACTAATAAACCCAGACCCAAATGTTATAGAGTCGGTAGGAACGTTACTAGTTCGATTTCATCACCGTTTGTGTTATGTATAAAACGGGTTTAATTTAGGTTTACGAGAAGTGAAGATTTTTTTTTCCACTTCTTTCTTTTCTTGTTATAAGTATCTATTGTCATAAAAGGTACACGCAGCGTAGCTAGTTTGTAGTGAGTCGTTTTTATTTTTACCTTTTACATAAGTTGTGGATTGTTTTGTTCTCGTACTTATATCATGTATTCATATCTAAATTGTGTATATATGCAATTCTTCATTCTCAGAGAAAAAAAAGTTCGATTTCTATTTATTTTCGGATCATAGAAAATAAAAATAAAAACTCAAATAGTACAGAAAAACCTCCTAAACCGGTAACCGCCTGAAGTCCCAGAATTGCCAAAATAGAGCGAATAGAGCCTCGTCTCGGGGCATTAGAGCTTCTCCCTGAAACCTCAGCTCCTCAAGACAGCCATGGCTTTGCTGACTCGAGTCCCGCGCGTGCCTCTCCAGCTCGGCGCCCAACGTGCCCTCGCCCTCCATACCACCCCGTCTCTCTACTCCTCCGCCACCTCCTCCTCTCCGGCCACCTACGAACGCCCTCCCCCGCCGGCCACGTCGTCCCCGGCCGGACTCTCCAAGGCGGCGGAGTTCGTGATCTCCAAGGTCGACGATCTGATGAACTGGGCCCGGCGCGGCTCCATCTGGCCCATGACTTTCGGCCTCGCTTGCTGCGCCGTCGAGATGATGCACACCGGCGCTGCCCGCTACGATTTGGACCGCTTCGGTATCATTTTCCGGCCAAGCCCTCGCCAGTCCGATTGCATGATCGTCGCCGGTACTCTGACCAATAAGATGGCCCCCGCTCTCCGCAAGTGAGTCTTCTTCTTCCTCCCTCGTTCCCTATTTGCTTCAATTTCAATTTGTGTGTCAGGGTTTCGGATTGAATCTACGAATCTGTGTGTATGAGATTGGCAGCGGTTTGGAATATTGGAATTTGTCTAGGTTTGAGCTCAATTTGATTTTGGTTTTTGAATCCAATTAAATGGGAATTACATTTCCACGTAGAGTGACCTCGTTTGCATCTGTTATGCTAAGGGAATCGTAAATGTCTAAGTAGGTAAATGGTTTTCAATGTGGATGGCAAGCACTAGCTAAATTCCAGTCACGGTTGTGTTTAGGATTTTGGGAGTCCATAGTTTCCTTGATCTTGGGAAGCTCTTAGCTTTTCCATCTGACTTGGTATGAGCCAGTAAATAATGACCAATTGAGGGCAAGAATGCAAGATATATCAGATAGTTCACCTGTTGGCCTCTATGTCAAATCAAACAAGTCTTTTGGTTTGTGTTAGTTTCTTTTTATTCAGTTCCTATTATGTAGAAAGTGAGCTGCTATAGTTTACTTGCATTCCTGGTTGTAATGGTAACCACGCTTGTATTAGTTCAGCTCGATTTGACTAAACTAGAGGGTTTCATAGGGTTTTGTGAATCCCACTTGAGGGAATGGATATGTCTCAGCCCTAAACTGTGTAGTGCAAAACTTCAGTTATGCTGATAGTGCATCCTGGGGTATTGGCTGTAGTTAATATTACACGCGCTCACAAACTCAAGCTTGTTTTCAAGACTGCCTATGTTGTATAATACATTTGTTCTTTGTGATTTTATTCTCAATGCTCCCTCATATTTTAAATTTTTTACTTGTTTTAATCTCTCTGGCTCTTCACTTGTTCAGTCTTTTTGTTATGCGTTATGCACAAGTAAACAAGGGAATAGTGGTATTGATCTTCAAAATGAAACTTTCTTGCAGGGTTTATGACCAAATGCCTGAGCCTAGATGGGTCATCTCTATGGGTAGCTGTGCAAATGGGGGTGGTTACTACCATTACTCGTATTCTGTTGTTAGGGGATGTGACAGGATTGTCCCTGTTGATATCTACGTCCCGGGCTGTCCTCCCACTGCTGAGGCCCTACTCTATGGCCTTCTCCAGTTGCAGAAGAAGATCAACCGGCGCAAGGATTTCCTTCTTTGGTGGACCAAGTGAGGGCGTTCATGTTGCTTGTTGGGAAGCTTTGGTTATATCCTATCAAATAAAAAGTCAATCCGGGGTGGTTTGCCCGGGCTAAGCACCATGTAAAGGGAGACATTGCATTGGCATGTTATAAATTTAGATCTCAGGATGTCCTTTGTTGTGCTTTAATTTTTTTGTTCTGTTGCTTTGGAGCTATAATAGTAGCCACAGATTCTCTAAAACTTTTTTTGTTTCTAAACCTGTACTTGTTTGATTGTTGAAAGCTTCTTATAGTTTTTGCTTGACCTGGGATCGAGTAAGCTTGGAATTTGCAAGCGATCAGTTGCCTTATATTGTTGTTTGTTTCAGATCTTTAATATGCATTAGATGATTCTCAGAAGAAGAAAAAAAATGCATTGTAGATGTACTGGTGCAAGCAGTAACTTGTGCTGGTTAACAAATGGCAGTTTCTTTCTGTGAAGGAGCTGACTCAACTGAGTACGAAACATTGTGTTTCAAACACCACAAATGGTCACTTTCTTTCAATTGTGGATAGCTACACGATCCTTTGTAAGCAAAGTGGGAGGGATGGAGTGGCTACAGATCAGATATTTGAGATTTCGAGGTTGGAGAAACCACTCTTCACCAGAAGGGAATGGGAGGATTTTTGTGCTTGCAAAATTGTACACTACATGCTGAAAAAGAAATAATGAAGCGCATTACAAGTAAATAAAGCGAGATTTACACTAGAATTGCAAGCTCTCTTGCTTAGATTACTGTACTTCAAACAATAGCCGTTCACTAATTGCCTACTGTATACTTCCAATTTTCAAGCTTGTCGCACGCTATTCAATCCTGCACATCTACAACAATAAGCAATTCTAAAACCCATTAGAGTGCAAAATACAGGGTTAAGAACTTACCATGATATATCACCGAGGCCTATTCAGAAGTGCCCAGGATTTGTGGAAGCAACTAATGCAGTTCAGCCCCGAAAGGAGAAAGTGGCACATTAGGCCGGAAGGAATGAGAGGTTTTGATTGAAAGAGAATGAGGAAGGAAGAGCGTTGTTACAGAGAACGAAAGGATTATGGAAGAGAATGAAACACTGCCTGTGTTCTGCAGATACTCTAGATAAGTTTATATAAGATTCAAAGTAAACTTTACTAATAAGACAATTTGTGAACCTGGCAATTAATTGCTTCATTTCCAAGAATGGTGAGAATTCCATGGAATAAAAATTTATGACTGTACATGCATGAACAATGAAGAGAGATGTATTTTGATAGCAAAAGAAACATTCTCATCCAACAGATGTTCATAACAGAAACCATAAACCATAAACCAAATTGTTCAAACAGAACAAGATAGGATTCAGGAGGAAATAAAAAGTATAGGAAACACGAAATTTTAAGATCTAGCAATAACAAATAACTGAAACAGTACAAATCCAAATACAGAGTTCCATAAAAATACCAACCTAACTAGCCTTACTACGGAAATACAATAAAACACAACCAGATATTAAAACCCACTTTTAACTCTGTGGGGAAGTCTTGGCAACTCCACTTGGCTGAGCAGTCTGTGAAGCAGGAGCACCAGCACCAGCACCAGCACCAGCAGCATCATATGCCCCACCACGAGTGTTTCCATTTGCTCCTTCAGCAGAATATGCAGGAGGCTGTGTGTATCCTGCAGCCCCATAAGATGTATTGTAGGGTGGTGCCTGCCCATAACCTGGCTGACCAGAAGGCGGTGCACCATAAGCTGGGGGGCCACCATAGCCTGCCTGAGCAGCTGTAGAACCATAACTGGATGGTGGGACACGTGCACCAGAATCAGGCTGAGCATATCCGGAAGGTGGAGGCTGAGAATGGGGATAGCCGGGATGCACAGCTGGTGGTTGACCATAGCCACCAGGAGTGGTGGGTGACTGAGCAGGAGGCTTTTGCGCTTGAGGTGGTGCTCCATATCCAGGCCCATATGCAGATTGAGCAGGTGGTTGAGTCCCATAACCAGTTTGAGAAGTTGGGGGCATTCCATAACCTGGCTGAGAAGACACTTGGGGTGGGTAACTTGCAGGGTTTGGGCTAGGCTGTTGACTGGCAGTGTATGCTTGCTGGCCCCCTGGAGCAGGCTGCACAGGAGGTGCTTGGGCTGATTCCCCCTGAGATCCATAAGAGGAAGTATCTGGAGCTGCGTTGCTCACATTACCATAGTTGGCTGCAGGATAACCATGTTGATCATATGCTGGTGGCTGGCCATACCCAGATTGAGGTGGTGCCTGATATCCACCATAACCATCCTGAGAATAGCCTTGTCCTTGCTGATTATAGCCTGAAATAGGTGGCTGGCCATAATTGTAGCTAGCGTCCGCTGGCGCAGCAGAACCACCAGGGTTTTGCTGCTGGTGTGAGGGTTGTTGGGAATAGTAATCATAACTACCTCCCTGAGAGGTCTGCTGAGTTGGTGCAGCAGCTGATTGATCCCAATTGGTGGGATATCCACCAGATGCCGATTGAGGAGGATAGCCAGGATAAGAAGGCTGAGATGCATTATATTGAGGTGTTGCACCAGAATATGCTCCAGACTGTCCATATCCATAACCAGGTTGTTGCATTGGAGGACCACTAGGAGCCCAGCCAGTGGGAGGACGTGCTTGATAACCTTGCTGTGAATATCCTCCACCCATTCCTGGGTCTCTAGCACGGTTCTGCAAGAAAATTAATCTCACAAATAACCATGGCGAACTATCCATGATGCTGGATATGGAGGAATATAAAATGCATAGGATGTATAGGAGCAGACATACAAAAGAACTAATACAGGAAATCTCTAAAAATTAATATATCACATAAAAAAGGAAAGGAATAGAATACATATATATCCATACAGTGAATAACAGGTTCCACATTGTATTAGGAAGAGGTGTAAACGCCTACATACCGTACCGATGGTTGTTTTAATTGAGTTACTCCAGCAGAAGCACCCTCTCCCTATTTGAAGTGAATGGGGTACAGAAAAAAACACAATACTATACAAGTTTTCACAAAAGCAAACAAGCATACAGAATTACTGATGCTGTAGATACCTACATACCATACTGGTGGTTGTACTAATTGAGTTTCTCCAAAAGAAGTCCGCACTATATTGAAGCATAAGGGTGCAGAGGAATAATACTACATAACCTTTTATGAAAGCAAATAAACATATAGAAGGTAACAGCCATGGCAATGGAGTACGTTCGAAGTGCATAGGGTTTCGGGTAGAAAACAAAAACAGTAGAATAAAGAAGATCCAAATAATTGATACAAGCTTCAACATAAGTGAAGCATTGCACTAGAATCAAAACATTCAATGGAGAACGACAGTAACAGTCTCATTGAACCAAAACAGAATCTGTGTATGTAATTATAACAAAATGACTCAAGTTTCTATAGTTATTAGCCTCCATACTATCAACAGAAGCTTCTCTCCGAAATATCATTACTAAACACCAGAAAATGGGATTTAGAACCATACCAGAGTTATGCAGAGGGAACACCAACATAAAGGATTCCATGTTGGTGTCACCAATGGTCCAATACAATCTAACCCTACAATAGTCCCAATAAGAATATCAGTCATATGGTACAAGAGTAATAAGCATATTTGATGGTAGAACAAGCTGCTATCCCAATAATATTTGCTCACTGAACAACCAACAATTCTATGTTTATATCACTGGCAGTTGAGGAACTCAATATGACTGAATAACCTAGGACCAATATACAACACCTCCCCCCACAGGCCAAATTTTCAATGAGCAATAGCTTATGATAGTTAAAACTGCTAATCCTAAACACTGTCAGAATCTTAAAGTCAAGTTAACCACTATCTACATCAATAAAAACTAATTGCAGATATACAAAATATCTATTCGAATGACAATGCAAAACACCTTCAGTTTCTACATATACAATTAGAGCTTCATCCAGATAAGATCCAAATGAGTTTCCAGCAGTGATTACCAAGCCAATGAGATCCTCAACTGAAATTATAAAACCAGTATATGATTCGATATTCAATGCAGCCTGCTCCTTTCAGTGTTAACACGTTAGACTAGAACTCTTGCAAATACACTGCAACAACATTGGCGGAAAACACAACTCCTGGATCATACGGAGAGGTCTTCAGGGCTATGCACTTGTCTGATCCTTCATAACCACATAACACTCGATTCCAAAAGGAATTCAACATAATGTTGTCCATCAACAAAATAAAGGGGAACTGTAGCTCAAGTGGAAATGATAACTACAGCTTTCATTATTCAAAGCAGTGAAAGCACAAGGGAGCAGAAAACTCTGCTAGACTAAGACATACAAGATTTTCTATGTTTGGAAAAAAAATCACATCATAAGAAATCCGATTAATGGATACACGTTCAATGCACATCATAAAAGATGAAGAGACATAAGAAAAAGAATATGTAACTACAACAACCAAATGTGAATGCACCATCATAAGACAAAGGGAATCCAAAAGCAAGTTGCCAATAATACGAGTAATGCTATAAACACACCCTATTTTGCTATTCACACACCTCATGTATTTTCATAACACTACAAATTTGATTGTGTTTACAAAATTGCCCCTTAAAGTTGTTTTATGATTGGTCCACATCATGAAGGAGGTGTGTGATTAGCAAAATAGGGTGTTAATAGCACCACCCAAATAATACATATATATATATATATGTAGAGATGTATATGTATATGCATGAATTTAGAAAAAGGAAAAACTTATGGCAAGAAATAACATCAATTTTAGGAATGACATCTACCATTCTAATGTAGCTCTTCAAACTACCAAGAAATTCAAAGCACATAGTACCCGAGTTTGCAGATAAATACCAACTAGACATACCTCGCTAATAACTTCATTCACCAACTGTTTGGCAGCTTCAATTTGTTCACTAGTTCCATCAATTTGTACTGTCCTTTCGATTGAGGTGTCACCAGGGGGAAGATGCAAAGGAATCACCTGCATGGACCAGGACATTCAAATTAGAAAACCATTCGAGTTATTTTACGTTAGAACCCCACTGCCTTATAATTGCTCATATGACAGGGAAAGGAACATATAGGAAAATTGACCAGATATTCAAACAAACCTGGATACGAGCAGCAGTGCTTGCTTGCATATTTTTAATAGTTTCCCCTCGTTTACCAATTACAAGACCAACCTGACAATTAGTCAATTACAGAGTCACAAACTGTCGAAAACCAAATATCACTACAACATGTTAAAAAACGCAGGAAACTCATGTACCTTGTTGTTAGGAATTTTCATTACAAATGTTTCAGCTCCTGCTTGTCCAGTTGATCTTCGAGAAACTATAGCAGGACCACCTGATTCAGCCTGGTATAAACATACATTCGTAAGTACCAAATTTTAGTTAACTTTGATGACGATCTAGAACTTGAAATAAAGCATGCATTTTATTGGTTAGTGATAATCTCCGGTTTCTCCAATATATCACAACTACTAGTGTTTCACATATAGATACTAACATAAATAATACTCCAAACTTATAGTTACCAAGAAACATTGCAGACCATTACCTCAGCAAGAACTTCATTTATCAAATGCTCAGCCTTTGAGATTTGCTCTGGAGTTCCCATGATCTCCACATCCCTAGTAGGACAGTTGAGGTCGGCATCTGCATCTCGAGTAACCTGAATCTTGGCTCCTCCTGACTGAGCCTGAAGATACTTAATAGTCTCTCCCTGTTTACCAATAATAACACCAACCCTGCCATTCGGAACCGCAATCTTCTTGCTCCCTCCTTGGAATCCATACGAAACTGGAATCGACGATGGAGCTGAGTAAGGCTTGGCATCTGTATCACAATCACATTCATCATCGATCAAAACTCTAGCGTATCGAATCAAAACAAGTACACAACAGAAACACAACTAACTAGAGAAAAAAAAATTTGAAGAATTGAAGATAGAAGACGAACCAGATGGAATGGAGCTGAAGCCTCTGTCACCGGAATCGTATCCGCCGCCGTTGTCAACTCTAGGGCGCTTGGTTTCAAGTCCGGCGGCGGCGGCGACACTGCTACTGGCGTTGTTGTACAAGCGAGCAGCAATCTCCTGGGCGCGCTGCTTGGCCAGCTGGATGTCGTCGACGGGCGGAGGGACGCTGCTGTAGGACGTCGGCACAGAGTCGGGCGATGAAGAAGGGAGGATGGGGGCTGAGAATCCGGTGACACGGCGGGTAGTAGGCTCCTCGTATTTTCGCTTATTGCTGCCGGAATCGGGGCCGGAGGAGTATTGAGGTTCGTCGGCCATCGTCTTAGCTCCAACAGAATCAAACCCTAGAAGAAGGAAGAAGGAGAAGATAGAGAACGAGTGAGTGAAGCAAGGCACGGGTGGGCTATAATTTTATACGGTGATTTTTTTTGCGTCTGCACGTGCGAACAATTATTTGTTTTCTTTTCTTTTTATAATTAATCACAGCTAGAAATTTTCTTTTTGACATCATCGAAAAAAAATTACTCGATCTTTGTCCTTCCCTACGTAGCACGGAAACGGGAGCGGGAGCGCGGAAGCGGAAGCGGAAGCGTCCGGAAGCGCGGAAGCATTATTTTTCAAAATTTGAAAACTTGGAAGCATTTTGGAAGCGTTATAATAAAATAATATATATATATATATATATATATATAATTATGTTAAAAAAAAATTCAAAGGCATTTCAAATTCAAAGTCATTGTTCTACAAATATTAGACTAAAGACAATTCACTACTCAAACATCATGATCATCAACATCAAGGTCATCATCATCTACATCCTCACCCTCATGAACATTGTCAAACAAAGCCGTTCCCATTCCCTTTCTCTTCTTTGGATCTAATTCACTTGGTGTTGGAACACTATAAAGCATATCATAATCAAGTGAAGAACTTGATGCTTTCCTTGACGACGACGGTAATTGAACTGATCTATGGGCTGTATTTTTTACTCTCTCCTTGCAATCATTCCATAACTTGCTTATATTAGCTTGTTGTGCAGATGTGACATTTAAGCAAGTTTTAATTCCTTTTCCTCCATCCTTCAACAGATGTGTCGCAACTCTACCATGAGATCCAACATACTGGTTATTGCAAAACTTGCATTGAAACCTCCAAGACCCTCCTCCTGGCAACTTTTCAATCTTATTGGTAAAAATCCACAAAGGAGCTTTGTCATCCACATTGGCTTCCCCTGCATTAATACTTGCGGCAGAACTTGAACTACTTGGAGTAAACTGACTCATATTCCCAAAAGAATCTAAAAGCAAATGATTCAGAAATGAACTGTTATATACATCAATATCATACAGACATATTTTTCCCAAAGACATTGACATCCCACAGCCTTCAGTTTGATTAGAGATTAAGATTTATCAATAAACAATCACCCTTGCCATATCCAGTAGAAAAATGTAAGACAATCACTAAAAGCAAATGATTTTACATACAGTTAGAGGCACTTACAGGTATATTTTTCTCAAATGGTGCTGAGTGGAAATGTTGATCAATGCTCGAAGCTCCCTTTAAGAATCTTCAAAGTACAATACAGAATGTCAGTATTCAATGATCACCTCATCAAGTAATTAACTAAAAATGAGCTCATTAATCTTAAGATAATTTACGAAAAAAAGAGCTGGAACATGCCTTCTAAAGTAAACAAGCACTTAGTACCAAAAGAAGAAGAAAAAATTGTTAGAAGAACATACTTTTCAACGAGTGAAAACCCATATTGAAGAGACAAGGGCAGCACTCCAACAGCACTGCAAACTGCAATCAGCAAATCAAAATCAAAAACTCTTCCATGTCGTCTTCAACGCTCCAAAACGGCGTCGTCGGGAGCTCCCGCTTCTCCGACAGGCCTCGCTTTAGCCGCTTGAGTGCCCGCGGCGGCTCGATCTGCGGCTCGGGGACTTGATCGAGATCAGTGTTCGCCGGAAGCGGAGGAGTGGAGCTGGGCGGAGGAGTGGAGCTGTTTGGAGCTCCGATTCGAACCCGAAATCGAGTCCGAGAGAGAAAGATGAAGGTTCGTAGTCAGAGAAGATGGGTGTGAAAAAGAAGGAGACGGAGGAGATGGAGGAAGGCCTTGACCGAGAGCAGAAGAAGGTTTTGTTTTGCTAAAAATCAAAAATACCCTCACGCTTCCGTGTTATTTTCTAGGGCGAAGCTTCCAATCTGGAAGCGCGCGCTTCCGCCGCGTTTCCAATCAGATAATTTCCGGAATCGCGCTTCCGTGCGCTTCCGCGCGCTTCCGCTTCCGAAGCGCGAAACGTGACCCCTGGGGGGCTTCCGTGCTTCCTAGGTCCTTCCTCTATGGTCCTTTGTCACAACGACTAAGTAGACAAAGGACCATAAATTACTCGTGGATTACCCCTTATATTACTCTGGCTAAGTAGGTCTCACAATCACATGAGACTCATGGCTAACCCAGACTAATTCTTCTTTGCATGTAATTTTTAGTCTGTCATGATCTAAACCACTCTTTCACCCCATTGGTGCATGTGCTCTTGCAAGATTCATTATTTACATAAAGTTCTTATACCAACAGGTAGATTTTCAGTCTGGAAGACTGGAACATTGGAGCATGATCTTCCAACTCTTCACCAATCAAATGTACAATCTGCAACAATTCAAAAGAACTCTGTTAGATGTTTAGAACCGACTATAGATCAAGTCCAATCACCATCGTATCACAAGCGCTGAACATAAAACAATAGCTAACATGACCTTCCTCTATGATCTTAAGTTTTGACACACAATTTCATTATACATTTTGAGATAGTAGCAGCACTACCATTATATATAAAATGTAGCCAAAAATTGTAGAACGAAAGCATAAATCATTTCAGGTTCATGGTTTCTTCCAAGATCACAAATGCAGTTAACTAGTTCCAGAACATCACACATTGTAAATTCTCGATTTGCAGTTAATCTAATATTCTGTTTTATTTGAACGCATTCAATCCATTTCCAGTTAACATGTTCGGCAACAGTGCACACAGTAAACATACATAACTAGGACTAGATCAGAGTTTTGGCAAATGCAAACTAAAATTTGTGTAATTTAGCTGCTCTGAATTTCGAGGGAAGCTTTAAAAAGAGGTCAATGGTAGACTCATGCCGTTTAAGATCTTCATCTACGCCAATGGAAAAAATTCACTGGAGCCGGTTTTGGTTAATAGAAGGATGGATTGTCAGAGAGATGGATTTGTGCCTGGTATGTTTACTATTCCGGCGGTTCTGAAATCTTCCGTTAAGTTTTTGGGGAAAGCAGAGGGTAGACAGATCCACAGTGTGGCTGAGAAGATGGGCTTTCAGTGGGATGTATAAAACTATGACAAATATGAGGATCTTTACAAAAATCAATAAATATTGTCAAGCACGCAACTTCCCTACTAAAATCTGTTTGACAATATTTGTAAAAGTAAAAAAAATAAATAAATAAAACATTTCAAAGGGAAGGCCTAAATACAAAACTTCTCAAGCACTGCAATCTTGTACCATGTATGAGGGTGAACCGATCAACTGAAAAAGGAAGCGGTATTCTTTGGTGTGTTTCACCTATTGTAATCTGTAGGGGCAGCTTCTATGACATTTCGTAGTAAACTATTGTAATGTTCCCTCAAATCAGGTTGTTCCTGAATGCCATTAGCATCTTTGGTGAAAAGAACAAAATGAATGCTAGAAATGAACCAAAGAACATTTTGATAACCCATCTCATTGGGTCGTGATCAACTCCTGGGGTAGTCTTTGGGGTTGCAGTAGCTGCTGCAAGTGGTAGAGCTTCTATGACTGCATCTGACAGATCTGCTATAAATGACGGGGTAAGGCCGAGGGCAGGGACTCGGCCCCAATTCTCAATGCCAGATTCGAGGGCCAACTCCTTGTACTCCATATCGATCTCTTCAAGAGTTTCTATGTGCTCACTCACAAAGCTGGTTTGTAAAGAAATGCAAAGACAATGCAAAATTGTAAGAAACTAGAAACAATTCTACATACTGCATAGTTCTATAACAGATTTGGACATAGCAGAATTTCTACATGACAGAGTGAAATACCTGACTGGAACAGCTAGGAGACTTTTTACTCCTTTCTTGCCAAGCTCAACAAGAACTTCATCAGTGTATGGCTTCAACCATTGTACAGGACCAACTCGGCTCTGTTCATCCGCCAAACAGAAATGAAGGGAAAAAAATTTCAGAAACCTAATCAAAGTCATAGCCGTAAGCACTGGACAGCAGAAACGAAGGGAAAAACATTTCAAAACCTAATCAAAGTCAAAGCCATAAGCACTAGACAGCAAACAAAGTTAGTTCCAGGAGCCAAAGCATATCACAAAATTAATAGCTAGAACTTTGAAAGTACAGTTTTAAATCACCTGGTAGGCAAGAGTATGTTCATTGTTGATTCCTCTAGCTTTCAACTCTTTCATTATTAAGAAGATACACTCCTCCATTTGATCTTTGTAGGGATCACCAGAGTCCTTCACATAACTGAGTGGTACCCCATGGGCGCTGAAGAATATTGTGACCTAATGTGCATGCATCATATATGTAAAGTTCATTGAGTAACCGATAGATTTTAAATCACATATGTATCAGATCAAACCAAAAGATTCATTTGCATAAAAAAAATAAAACATTTCCAGATTAATTCACAAATTAACCAAACACACACCTGTGCAGGCTCAGAAAACCTATCTAGCTCTTTTGAGATCAAGTCGGCCATTGACTTAATATAACCTTCACGTTGATACCATGAATTTATAACTGAAACAGGCAACCTTGATAGATATGGATCGTTCCTGCAAGGTGCGCTCAAGTTCAGAACAATTGACACATACAAAACATAAACATTTACATGAACTTGTAACAAACTGTAACCTGAAAATATTCTGGAGCACACGAACGCTTGATCCAGTTGTAGATATAGAGAATTGAGGATACAGAGGCAGGACAACAAGCCTTGTAATTCTGTCCCTCTTAATCTGGCACATTATTTGAATCAATTATTTGAATCAATTATTTGAATCATTGATAGTATACAGAAATACACATTGAGATTCTATTTTCTCACGTCCTTCAATTTGATAGAATTGCTACAAGGAAACTAGAGCACTTACTTGCTGAACTGCTTCCTCAGTGAATGGGAACCAGTACCGCATTCCGACATAGACATTCACCGGCATGTCCTTTGATTCCAAAGCCATTTTCAGTGCATTTGCCTGTATGATATATCATGCAGTAAACAAAATTTTTAGCAAAAATGAATGTATAGAACAAAACTAGAAAACCTGCAAATACTCGATATAAATAGATTCATTATTGTAAACCAATACAGACTATACAAAGTTGTAAACAAAAGTTAAATGAAGGATTTCAGCTAGACTCAAGCTGCATTTTCCCTACCTGCTCATCCGTTATCTTACGCAACGGTGAACCACCTCCTATAGAAGCATACCCTTCTTTGCTCTTAGGAGCTCGATACATAGAAATCAATTTCGCTAGTGGCTTCTGAAGAAACCGAAACAGCCTCGGTAGACGTATGATATCCTATCACACAGCATTGCAATTCATCATCAGGTAAACCACACGAAAACGACAGAAACATTCATCCACGTCATAAAGAACAATAGACGAAAACATACCGGGTCAGCAAATAGATTAAACAGAAACGGCTGAACATCATCAAGCGTCTCGGGCCCTCCAAGATTCAGAAGCAGCACTCCAACCTTCTCTTCCACGGCGTGGGAGTGATGAGACTCCAAAGCAGTCCCACCGTAAGTGGATACACCCGCAGCAGCATACAATGCCTCCCCAACAGGGCTCTTCTTCTCACAATGTGAACTCCCAAACACCATTGCATCCCTCCCATCATCTCTCAACGCAGCAGAGCACAACAATCCAACCTTTTTCGAAACAATTCGCAATCCCTTATTGCAAGAGAGATCCCCAATCGACCTCGTGTAAGAGCACGAAGACCTACCACTATCAAAATCCAAAAACATCCGATTACTCAAAATTTCAATTATAAAATCAAAAGACTCAACCTTTATAATACAAAAGAGTCAGCTTTACTGATCCGAAATATCAAAATCCATGATCTGAGGACTTACATCGGGAATTCATGATCCGAGCCGGAGAGCTTCAGCTGGGGAAGGACACCGGAGCATGAAACGGCGGCATCCATGGAGTTTCGATTCGGTAGCGTGAAATTCAACAACTTTTATAAAAGGAGATTACTTTGTCTTTCTTTCTGCCTCAACCTAACCACTACTACTAGCTACGACCTTCCCTCTATTCCAATTTGCTTCCTTTTACTTCTTCTGACACAGAATCAAATACGTGTTTGAATTCTTCAACGACTACGTGGTCATTTTCAGACTGAAAGGGCGGTTCGGTTGCGTTGCCCTTCTTTACCAACTTTTGTGCAAGTTGGTACGAGTCATCGTTTTGGGCCGGCCCAATCGGCCCAACTAGCGTAGGGTTAGGTTCAGCAGCTATATATAATTAAGTAGATGGCCGTAAGACACCAAACTAGAAACTCTCTGCCTCCATATCGGTACGTACCCTAACTTAGCTGCAGTCTCCTTAAAACTCCCAGTTTGGTTCTGCATTTGAACGTGCATACAATCTTGGTAGTTAAGTTCAATTCAGATTTAGTGTGTGTTTGTTTCTGGGTTATGGGATCTGGGATCTGAGGCTTTGTTCTGGGTTTTCTCTTTTTTCTGTGTTTGGTGTTTGAGGTAAGAGATGGGTGATGATAGTAGGGCTCTATACACGAGTCAACAGCAGGCGCCTAATTCGTGGTGACCAGAGAGTCAACAGCAGGCGCCTAATTCGTGGTGACCAGACTGCCGCTTAGAGCCTATAGTGAGTTTAGTGGGTGAAGATCCTTGAAACTAAAGTAACCATTTGTTTTAAGACACAATGTCCACTGTACATTTTAGCTTGTTCTGACTTGATATTTGGATTTCATTATTTTTGGATTGGCACTCCGGTCAGACACGGGTGTTTGTTATTTAATCTCATAACAAGCAACCTTTTGCATGGTGCCTAGAATTAGCTACTATCACGATTGGAGTGAGCTGTATTTTCAAGCTTTTCTCCAAATTCAGGGCAGCTAAATCACATAAATTTTTACTCTCTATTTGCCAAGTCTCTGATCTTTCTTACCATAAGAAACGATTGTAGTCTGTGTTGTGTTTATTTACTACTGCTGCGTACCGTCATTGATATGATAACTGGAGATGGGTTGAATGAGTTTAGGTAAAAACATATTAATTGATGAATGGAAGTTGATAATTCGAATGTTTGATGTTCGGGAACTAATTGACTGGATTTTGATCTTGGAAGAAACCATGAGCTTGAATAGTGTTGATTGATGAGCCTATAGTGAGTTTAGATGGGGTTGAGGTTTTGATATTTGTATTTTGGATAGTGATGAGGGTTTGAAGCTTTGATTTAAGGTTGCAGTTTCGGAGTGTTGCTGAGAGTTGTATTTTTTGGTTAAATGAAAATATTTTCACGTTAACTAACTTTGTTAAGTTATCTTGAATGAAATTTTATGTGTCAGGTTTCTATTGGTGGCACATATTGGTTATAAGGGATTTGGGCACAGGTGATGTGCTCCCAGAATTGAAGATAGTCAACTAGTTAGACTAGATCCGACCCGAACTCTGCAAACACATCGAGCTAGGGTTTAAGTGCCCGCACTACACTAGTTAGTTCTTTCAATCGCTAAGTCTGTTTCTGTTTTAATATTCCCTATTTGTTTATGTGACTTCGTTTGACATTGGGGCCTTTTGCTTTGGATAGATTCTTGCATTCAGCTAATTGAAACTCCAATCTAGTTTCTGTGTTCTTCTGCTGCTTTGGGTTTGCGTTATGTTTGGTTGCTCATAAATAAGTGGTACATACATTCTTTAAATTACGAATTCCTTGATATATGGTTAGTGTAATGAATGGAGAACCCGTTATGTTCTTTAACTGATTATGCAGAACCAGTTTTTGAGTCTTGTTGATTGAAGCTTTGCGTTCCATTTTTCTTTTTCAAATTTGCTGCTGTCAATTGTGAGTAATGTAATTTGGAATGTGCAGATTTCTGATCCCCATAATATGGGCAAGAGTAAATCAAAGACCCATAAAAAGGTTAAAGAAAAAAGTGTTGGGGAAGAAGAGAAGCTTGCATCTTCTACAAAGAAGGCTACTCTGGCAAAGAAGCCTGCTTCTGTGATTGATGAGATATTTGCCGGAAAAAAGAGGAAGAAAGCCGAAAAGGCTAAAACGCAAAGTGAAGAAGCGAGTGAAAAACCCAACAAACCTAAGAGAAAGAAGAAGAAAGATTTAGGCTTTGTAAATGGTGCGTTTGTGGATGAAACTTCTGGGCCGAAAAAGAGGACAAACGATGGTCTTGCTATCTACACAGAGGAAGAGTTGGGTATCAACAAAGCAGATGCTGGAAGCACCTCTCTTTGTCCGTTTGATTGTGATTGCTGCTTCTGAGGCTCCCTACAACTCACTGAGGATTTGTTTGCTTAAAGATTTAGTTACTTCAAGTTGAGATAGCTGAATGGAGGTTTGGTTTTGATGTAATTTAGAACCTGAATATATTGAATCAGTGTAACTTATGAATCAAAATCTTTTTCTCATTTCATCAAGTTTAGAATTATACTCATGCCAATGCAGCCAACCTGATAACAGTGTTATATTTGATGTCTGAGAATTATTTTTCATACCAATACTAACATTAGTAGTGAATTCTTCTTCACACTAACATTAGTTGTGTTATTTTGCATTGTTTGATTTAAGGTGTGTTAATTAGCTGGAATGAGCAATTGAAAGAGATTTCTTTAGTTTGAAATCCATTTCTGGGTGTAAGAATAATTCTCAGACATCAAATATAACACATGTTTACAGACATCAATCACAGAAGCAGACTTCTTTGCCGGAGTAGCCGTCTTTGTAGAAGATGCAAGCTTCTCTTCTTCCACAACACTTTTTTCTTTAACCTCTTTATGGGTCTTTGATTTTCTCTTGCCCATCTTATGGGGATCAGAAATCTGCACATTCCAAATTACATTACTCACAATTGACAGCAGCAAATTTGAAAAAGAAAAGTGGAACGCAAAGCTTCAATCAACAAGACTCAAAAACTGGTTCTGCATAATCAGTTAAAGAATATAACGGGTTCTCCATTCATTACACTAACCTATTGCCCTTGGCAGCGGCCTGACTCTTCTTCTGCTTGTATAGCAACATCTTCAAAACTCAAGATTGCACACCGAAATCCAAATCCAATGAACTCACTGATTCCCTCGGAGGTTATTTGATATCAAAAGAAAGAGTATTCAAAAATGAATGAATCAATCGAAATCCAGAAAGAGAAGAACAAAATTAAGTCTATCGATTTGGGGTGATATCGCAACGGATTTAGGATTCAGGGGTCGACGCCGAGGCAACGGTAGTACCAGCCTTCCTTGCAGGAGCCGAAAGAGAAAGCAGAAGCGGCAGAGACAGGGAGAATAGCAGCGCTCGCCCTCGATTGTGCAATCGAGCGCATGAAATTACTGATGCTTAAGATTTCCACCATTCACAACCTGCTTCGATCTCGAAATTTTCGATTAAAAAAATTGGGAAATTTCTAAAGGGAGCTATTGTGACCTCTTTCAGAAACAAAAGTGTTGGAATTGTCACCTCAAACTGCAAAAAGGGATCAGGGTTGGGGTTTGTGGGGGCGGCTCTCTCTCTCTCTCTCTCTCTCTCTCTCTCTTCCTCCTCTCTCTGTGTTTGAGTTTTGAGGTTCGGTTCCTTCTGGGGAAGGAGAGAGAGGAGCCTTATTTATACGGTTTGGGGTGATTTTTTTTTATTTACTTGAGAGTTTAAAGAGTCGGGATTTGTTTGCTTAAAGATTTAGTTACTTCAAGTTGAGATAGCTGAATGGAGGTTTGGTTTTGATGTAATTTAGAACCTGAATATATTGAATCAGTGTAACTTATGAATCAAAATCTTTTTCTCATTTCATCAAGTTTAGAATTATACTCATGCCAATGCAGCCAACCTGATAACAGTGTTATATTTGACGTCTGAGAATTATTTTTCATACCAATACTAACATTAGTAGTGAATTCTTCTTCACACTAACATTAGTTGTGTTATTTTGCATTGTTTGATTTAAGGTGTGTTAATTAGCTGGAATGAGCAATTGAAAGAGATTTCTTTAGTTTGAAATCCATTTCTGGGTGTAAGAATAATTCTCAGACATCAAATATAACACATGTTTACAGACATCAATCACAGAAGCAGACTTCTTTGCCGGAGTAGCCGTCTTTGTAGAAGATGCAAGCTTCTCTTCTTTCACAACACTTTTTTCTTTAACCTCTTTATGGGTCTTTGATTTACTCTTGCCCATCATATGGGGATCAGAAATCTGCACATTCCAAATTACATTACTCACAATTGACAGCAGCAAATTTGAAAAAGAAAAGTGGAACGCAAAGCTTCAATCAACAAGACTCAAAAACTGGTTCTGCATAATCAGTTAAAGAATATAACGGGTTCTCCATTCATTACACTAACCTATTGCCCTTGGCAGCGGCCTGACTCTTCTTCTGCTTGTATAGCAACATCTTCAAAACTCAAGATTGCACACCGAAATCCAAATCCAATGAACTCACTGATTCCCTCGGAGGTTATTTGATATGAAAAGAAAGAGTATTCAAAAATGAATGAATCAATCGAAATCCAGAAAGAGAAGAACAAAATTAAGTCTATCGATTTGGGGTGATATCGCAACGGATTTAGGATTCAGGGGTCGACGCCGAGGCAACGGTAGTACCAGCCTTCCTTGCAGGAGCCGAAAGAGAAAGCAGAAGCGGCAGAGACAGGGAGAGTAGCAGCGCTCGCCCTCGATTGTGCAATCGAGCGCATGAAATTACTGATGCTTAAGATTTCCACCATTCACAACCTGCTTCGATCTCGAAATTTTCGATTAAAAAAATTGGGAAATTTCTAAAGGGAGCTATTGTGACCTCTTTCAGAAACAAAAGTGTTGGAATTGTCACCTCAAACTGCAAAAAGGGATCAGGGTTGGGGTTTGTGGGGGCGGCTTTCTCTCTCTCTCTCTCTCTCTCTCTTCCTCCTCTCTCTGTGTTTGAGTTTTGAGGTTCGGTTCCTTCTGGGGATGGAGAGAGAGGAGCCTTATTTATACGGTTTTGGGTGATTTTTTTTTATTTACTTGAGAGTTTAAAGAGTCGGGATTTGTTTGCTTAAAGATTTAGTTACTTCAAGTTGAGATAGCTGAATGGAGGTTTGGTTTTGATGTAATTTAGAACCTGAATATATTGAATCAGTGTAACTTATGAATCAAAATCTTTTTCTCATTTCATCAAGTTTAGAATTATACTCATGCCAATGCAGCCAACCTGATAACAGTGTTATATTTGACGTCTGAGAATTATTTTTCATACCAATACTAACATTAGTAGTGAATTCTTCTTCACACTAACATTAGTTGTGTTATTTTGCATTGTTTGATTTAAGGTGTGTTAATTAGCTGGAATGAGCAATTGAAAGAGATTTCTTTAGTTTGAAATCCATTTCTGGGTGTAAGAATAATTCTCAGACATCAAATATAACACATGTTTACAGACATCAATCACAGAAGCAGACTTCTTTGCCGGAGTAGCCGTCTTTGTAGAAGATGCAAGCTTCTCTTCTTCCACAACACTTTTTTCTTTAACCTCTTTATGGGTCTTTGATTTACTCTTGCCCATCTTATGGGGATCAGAAATCTGCACATTCCAAATTACATTACTCACAATTGACAGCAGCAAATTTGAAAAAGAAAAGTGGAACGCAAAGCTTCAATCAACAAGACTCAAAAACTGGTTCTGCATAATCAGTTAAAGAATATAACGGGTTCTCCATTCATTACACTAACCATATATCAAGGAATTCGTAATTTAAAGAATGTATGTACCACTAATTTATGAGCAACCAAACATAACGCAAACCCAAAGCAGCAGAAGAACACATAAACTAGATTGGAGTTTCAATTAGCTGAATGCAAGAATCTATCCAAAGCAAAAGGCCCCAATGTCAAACGAAGTCACATAAACAAATAGGGAATATTAAAACAGAAACAGACTTAGCGATTGAAAGAACTAACTAGTGTAGTGCAGGCACTTAAACCCTAGCTCGATGTGTTTGTAGAGTTCGGGTCGGATCTAGTCTAACTAGTTGACTAACTTCAATTCTGAGAGCACATCACATGTGCCCAAATCTCCTATAACCAATAAAATTTCACTCAAGATAACTTAACAGAGTTAGTTAATGTGAAAATATTTTCATTTAACCAAAAAATACAACACTCTGAAACTGCAACCTTAAATCAAAGCTTCAAACCCTCATCATTATCCAGAATACAAATATTAAAACTTCAACCCCATATTTTCCTTCGTCGTTTCGTTCATCAGGAAACAAACAAAAGAAAAGAGATGCAGATTATGCATCTCATGAACCCAGTCATCAAATTGCCATCAATAAAGAGATTAAAACGTAATACATTTACGCCGTACCATGAACCCAATAAAGCTTCTTGCTTTCTCTCTCCTCTCCCTCTTCTTCTTCCACCGCCTCAAATAAGTTGTCGCCGTCAAAGTCGATACCCGGCTCGATTTACCCTACGATGACCCGAATGATAACCATGTGGGTGTCGACATTGAAAGCTTGAACTCGATCAAGACCGCCAACTCGATTGAGCAAGATATGAATCTGATTTGCAAATATAGAGTTGTTTTTATTAAATGAAAAAAATGCTTTAGGAAGAGAAGAGAAAAGGGGAAGTAAAAGGATGACAGAAGATCAGGAGAAAGATAGACGATGAAGATGAAGATGAAGATGAAGAAGAAGAAGTTGAATGTGGTTTTGTTTTTATTCTTTCCGATTGTTTTGAGTGGAATTCCACGTGTTAGTTCTCTATTTCAACGCACACATTAGGCATCGGAGAAATTGGCACAGGTGATGCGCTCCCTCGATTCTATATCCCCTTTCACTGTTATTTTTGTTTTTATTTTGTAGTTATCATTTTATAAGAGACCTTAAATTTAACCAAATCTTCATTTTTCACTCTTATGAGCAATTTTTGTCCATATATCATTCGGAGAGGTAAATCGGGTTCTAGAAGATTGTAATGAACTTTTTCAATTCTTAGAATTTGACATATTTACCATAAAACAACCTTACTAGATCTTTTATCGATAATGTGTGGTTAGAGAAGACTATTATTCAAGACGCTCTCTTTAAAGGATCAATGCTCGACGAACACTTCGAATCAAAGTAAAATCATGGTAACTAAGATTTTTTTGCTAGAGATGTAAGTTCTCATTAAGCATCAGTGACAAAGGCCGGCCATGACATGAGTTGAGTAATACATATACGGAAATTGTACAAGCCTTAACAAAACCAACATGTTCCAATTCCATTGCTTGTAGATTAGAGTACAAGCCAGCCATAAAAAGAAACTACGAAACGCTTCCACGAAAACATGGAGCGTCACTGATTGAGGTATTTTCTGGTGTTTCTATTCTCACTATACAAGAAGCGCTGAAGGTCACATTAATTGATAATGCACCTATTCATTTCCCACCTCCAGCCTTAGAACTGCCAGCATGACTGTCTCATTCCACATGTGAAAGACCCCCACCTTCAGCCTTTGTCCTGCAAACCACCACAATTGATAAGAAACACTGCAGCATTACATTACATGAGTTGCTTTCAACACTGCCACACTGGGATGTTTTACTAGAGAAAACTTACTTGTGATCAGAAGGATTTGGCCTCAGTTCATAAACAATTGTAGCAACAACGTCCCTCTTCAACTGTTCATCATATCAAGGACATCAATTATTTGCAGAAACAGCGGAAGTAAAGCAGCAAGATCTAGTATAATGTTTGAAATTACCTGTGTAGGTTCGCCTTTAAAGCCAATATACTCAATCTTGGTTGTATCACCACCAAAACTATCAGGGAAATGCAGTGTGATACTGCCCACATTTTGAAATTTGGAATATCTGATTGTAGGATGAAAACAAAAATCAGAAAAAAAAAATGAGAGCAGAAATGACTACTTCAACTAACTGCTGTCAATTTGAAATAGAATAAGATTACGACTTATAAAGATTTAACCTACTCAAACATGATGCAACATGTATGAAGTAGTATGGAGGGTATAGAATATAAGTACCTTGTCTGGTACTCCAACACTCCTTGGAAATTTTCAACCAAATCCCACTCCTTCAAACAACAAGAACACATGTTTTAGAAATAAAATGGTGAATTCGTCAACTAACTCTCTGACAGGCTTAAAACGATACCTGAATGGCTTGCATTCCTTGAGCATCTGAAAAGTCAATGCCTTCTCGGTTAATGAACCTAGAGTAAGAAACAATGTCATGTTATTACATTGATATGAAGTGA
Source organism: Fragaria x ananassa (assembly GCA_034370585.1). NCBI lineage: Eukaryota > Viridiplantae > Streptophyta > Magnoliopsida > Rosales > Rosaceae > Fragaria > Fragaria x ananassa. The sequence goes on along the minus strand of CP139769.1, from coordinate 5,248,859 downwards.
AACTGAAAGAATTCCAGAGCTGAATAAAAGTTATCAACTGGAAAACATGAAGTGCATGCCAGAAAGGACAAGTTTGAAATTAATGTACCAATGTAGTGACAGATATTACATACTGATAAGCAGATGACCCATGAAATTCCAAGAATTAATCATTATTGATTTCCTCAATCTTCTTGCCTCAATGTCTAATTACACCAATATATATGAAAGCCATGAAAGATATTAAAGTTTGAACTTACGCCCTCATCTTGGAAGGACTTGTTCCGTCAACACCACCAACAATTGATATGCTCGTGATCTTCACATCTGATGTGAATCTATCAGAAACAAAAATATATCAACTCAGTTCCCAAATTATAGATCATAAGCACATCTCTTAAGATGCCAGCCAACATACAGTTAAACTGTAGATATGTTAAACATCAAATATAACAAAAAGCAACTCAATCAGCACATTAACTAAACTCAGTGAGGTTCATAGAATAAACTATGAAACAACAGGATCATTGATAATGATACTAAGGTTATGGTTTAGGTGTTTAGTGTTATGTTTTAGGTGAACCTCGAGATGCTACAAGGTTGGACATATCTTAAAGAACTACTGAAATCAAACATATGTTCCTGCTGATGTAAATGAACAAACTAAGGCAATAAATCTACTATAGCCTAAATTTGTGAATGGAATCTTCAAGTGTGCAGTCCCAAGAAAGCCAGCTAGCTGGCTTTTCTTATTCATATTGCTACCTTAACTTAGACTGAGGAATAAGAATAGGAAAAACCTCCAAGCCCCTATAGAGTAAGATATTTCAATGTAAAATTTTGCATTCCTTGTTTAAGTGCATATTATGGACAACTCGTGTTGTGAAATTGTATACCACTTGCGGAATGAAAATAAGTAACTCAGGATCACCCTCATTGCTCTCCAGATGTCCCTGTTGCAGAGAAGAAGATGAAATAAGGTTTCAAATGCATAACTGAAACATAAACTACAATAAAAACATTGGGTTAACTTGAACTGAATCTCAATCAAAACCTGTGTGCTGAACTTATCAGTCTTAGATAGTGCCGAGTTGCCGACACATTGTTTGTCAAAATGTTATTCTCTTACAGTGTTTGGACTATTACTTCAACAGTGAAGTGTATGATTAATGATATATATGTTCACTCAAAGGAAACTGTTGAACAGACCCACACTTCAAATGAAGAAGATAAAACAGAGAAGTGAAAGAAGGGAGCATTACCCCAGACGAATTCAGACGCTCCTCCCAAGCTTTGAACACAGACTTGACACTGCCCGGAACTGCCTCATTTAAAGCAGAAACCTAAAAACAGAACATGGCATTCGCTCAATATATATAAGGATCATAAGACATTTTAATGGAAGTCCGATACACATAGTTGGAAGCATAGCAAAATATCAGTCACCCCCTTCTCACTCAACCCACATCAACAATCATCAATTCCGCCTCCTATAGCAAACCCACAACCAAAGCGCCGAAACCACAATCCACCAACACTCATCCACAAACAACACAAAAATTTAAGACCTTTAAAATGCAAGAACAAACCAAACCTTCCCATCTCTCCCTTCTCCTTCACAAAAGCTAAATGCGTCTGAAAATCAACATCTCAGCTCAAGGGTTTATGTGGGTCACTAATTTTCATACGGGCACTCTCAGAAAAACCCAACAAGATCAAAACTTTAGTCAAGTAAACGACGAAACCAAGTAGCAGAACAAACAAAGCAAGAACAAGATCCAACACTTGGAAGAAAAAATAACAAAAAGATTGAACCTTTGGGAGGTCTATATGCTTGTAGAGAGACCAATCAGAGGAGCAATCATGTTCTTCGCAGCTATGGTCATGCAAGCAAGCCATCTCCAATTTTCACAAACAAGAACAAAATGGAAAGCCAGAATCCTTGTACACTCTCCACTACTCCACCGTTAAAAGACCGAAATGCCCCCATTTGAAACGCAGCGTTTAGTAGAATGTCTGCTTTGGTTAAATCTGGAAGCAAAGCTGGGAACTTTGTAGAGAGAGAGAGAGAGAGATGGAGGGAGGAGAGAGGGTGGGATCGGGTGGGACGAGGTACACGCTGAGGCCGGAAAGAATAAGCAACGAGGACATACTGTTCTGCGTGGATGTCGACCCGGAGTGTATGTCGGAGATGCGACCCGGCCCAAATGGGCGGGCCCTGACCCGATTGGAGTCCGTCAAGCAAGCCATCCTTCTCTTCATAAACGCCAAGCTCACCATCAATCCCGAACACCGGTTCGCCTTCTCTGTTCTGTCAAAGTCCGCGTCTTGGGTCAGTCTCTATTTAATTGGTTTCAGTTTTTGGGGTTCTATTTGATACTGGTAAGATTCGATTTCAATTGATTAGAAGTAGTACATGATCACATAGTATGAAAGGTTGTTCCTTTTGTTGGGCTGTGGATAAGTTAGTGAAGGCTTTTTACTCACTGTTAAAAAAAGTTGGGATCACATATTTGATCAGCCTAGCAATCTAGTTGATCAAATATGTAATTGCAATCTAGTTGGTGTGATGCAATTACTTTGCATGCATTTTGTTGCTTGGAGATCATGTGATGCAAGCCTAATGAATTCGAACTTATAAATTGGCTGTTGTGATGTACTTGTTTTGTGGAGTACTGCTGCACTAGGAATAATTTATATACCGTGTTGGCTAATCAGACTCCGAAATATGAATATGAGAGCAATTTGAATGATGCTCTGTTGGTTGTGTTTATCACTTAGTTGTTCTTTTTTGTGTGATGATTTGGTTTTAGCTTTATAGATTGGTTTGAAACTTATTAGTTTTCCTCTTTGTAGATACGGAAAGAGTTTAATAGTGATGTCGAGTCTGCTAAGGCTGCATTTCGAGCGATGTATGCTACTGCATCAACTGGGCATGCAGATCTTACCACTCTATTTCGAATGGCGGCTCATGAAGCAAAGAAATCTCGGGCGCAGAAGAGAATATTGAGGGTGGTGAGTCGTTGAGTTTTATGTTTTACATGTCTTCATGGAAGTGTATACCTCGATGAAAATTTGGAAACTACCAAATGACAACCATTGTCTTGTTGTTTCCATACATTTGAGATTATTATGTGATGCACAATGTTTGGATCCTGACATGCTCGCCCTCAGATTCTTATCTACTGCAGATCATCGCTGCAACCACAACATCAGTGGCCTGTTAATCAGAAAATCTTCACTATGGATGTTCTTTATCTTCATGACAAGCCTGGACCCGACAACTGCCCCCAGCTGGTGTATGATAAACTTGTGGAAGCCCTCGAACATGTTACTGAATTTGAGGGCTACATCTTGGAGAGCGGTCAAGGGTTATCACGAACCCTCTTCCGTCACATGTCTATGCTGCTGTCACACCCTCAGCAGCGTTGCTCACAAGATTACTTGGACATACCTAGGTCTATCGCAAAAAGGTTGCCAGCAGACTCAGCGCCCAGTGACGATAGTATATCTGTATCCAGCCAATGAGAACATCAGCAATCAAGTTTCTGAGGTCTTGTGGCTTTCTAAATTATTAAGTCTTATATGTCTTTAGTTGCACTGAAGTTAAATTTGGAATATCTTGTATGTACAAATTTGGAATAAGTTCTTGAGGATTCGTACTTTTTATTTTTGGTCTGAAACTTGAGGATGAGTTCCGGCTACTAATGAAACTACTAAATTCTTGATATGCAGCTACCTTCTCCAAAAAAATGAAAAAATGAAAAAAATAATAATAATCAAAGGCTATTTTGGAATGCTATTTTCTACTCTCAACTTGTGACATTTGTTCAAATGTAAGCCCTTGTCATTTTTGTAATGCAACTAGAATGCAATAGAGAAAAGGAAGACACTTGATGACAGTATACAGATTAGATAAGAAGTTAGAAGATCCGAACAGCAAGCAAGGTCTGCCCTTTGGAGTGTGGCTAAAGTTTTTTCCCATATAAAAGAAATCCGTTGATGACTATTTGCCACCTCCCATGCCTATGGAGTCAACAAATTGGATATCCACAGCAAGAGAGAGAGAGAGAGAGAGAGAGAGAGAGAGGTCAATATGCTGGTTCTGCAAAATGAACTGCAGAATCCCAGAAATTGGAATAGGAATCCAAATCCATCATCCATGTATGAATCAAGTAGAAGTCAACTATAATTGGATGATCACGATCACCCAATTTTCTATTATTACCTCTAGAGTTTGTTATCTCTATGATTAGTTTCATTTTGATAATAAGTTCTTCAGCTCAAGAAAGCAAAGAACTCTGCCGGCATGAGGTATTACGTGGGTCCTTTTCCACTTGTGCATCTTGGACAATTATAAAGTATATATCATAATTCCAATTTGATATAACTTCATACAAAATTATTTCTCTTATTGTCCTCTTTGTAAAGTTTGACCCCCCAACTGTCCTGATGTCCTCTTCTCAAAAAAAAAAAAAAAAACTGTCTTGATCTTCCTTTCATGAAGTTTGAGGGACTCTAGAAACATCTCTAAAGTGTATCAGTTTGGTCAAGACTGAACTGATCATTCTCTTCTTTTTGCTGCTGTTGGGTGAGCAAAACAAGGTTAACTTTGCTTCTGTGATCTCCTTCTCCCACTTCCCTAACATGGGTTTGTGCCTTGTGAGTCACTCATTGAGAAAAAGACCAAGTAAAAGTGAAGTAAAACCGTAAAACCCATGATGACAAGTAATCCAAAAGTCTACAAGACTAGTTTAGTATTCCAAGTGCTGTATGAACAAGCAATCATTAAGATATAGTTAATAGTTATTCTTGAATCTCCTTTCAGCTCTCTGATGAGACGCTTTAAATATGCTCCAATCATAATATAGAAGTGTAGCTGGAAGCAAGGAGAATACCCCACATTTCCAGTTGTAATGGGAATCTGCATATCCTGCTCAGCTTCTCAAAAGATTCAAGATGGCAATGAAAATGCAATGTTCTTTGGAAAGAACAGTAGTTTCTTTGACGATCAGAGCCTTGGTTCTCTTTATTCTAAGGCAGGAAGCAAAGGACTAAACCAAGACAGTGCCATTCTTTACCAGGTTGGTTTTTGTAGTTGTTGATCAAAGCATGATCTGTTCATTGTTTGGATTCTGATACGACTACTTTCATGTTCTATAGTATGTTGATTATAACTAATATCTTTCTTTTGTCATTTCATTAGGGCTATGGAGATGGAGATGCATCTTTCTGTGGAGTTTTTGATGGGCATGGAAAGAATGGTCATGTAGTGAGTGAGATGGTGAAAAATCGCCTACCAGCACTATTACAAAGCCAAATGGAAGCTCTTGAACAAGTTACTCTAGTAACAAAATCAGATGGCGAACAAAATTGCAACAACGAAACAGATGCTGAAGCAGAACCAAGCAAGAACTTTGCTAAGTGGGAAGCGGCACTTGTCAATGCCTTCAGAGTAATGGACAAGGAGATTAATCTACAACAAGTTTTGGACTGCTCTTCTAGCGGAAGCACTGCTGTTGTTGTTATAAGACAGGTAAAAAGAAAACCATCACTATGACTCAACCTATATTGTTATTCTTATTTTTCTTGGGATTTAATTTTATGAATCAAACAGGGTGAGGACCTTTTTATAGCTAATCTGGGTGACTCAAGAGCCATCCTGGGAACAATGACTGAGAATGGAATCGAAGGCATTCAATTAACGACTGATCTAAAGCCTGGTTTACCAAGTAAGAAGTTAATCCTACCTAGCCTGGTTTACTCCTTGAACGTTTTAGGTAGTTATGTGACTAATTATCCTTTTTAATGCAGGTGAAACTGAACGAATAACAGCATGCAACGGTCGAGTGTTTGCACTGAAGAACGAAAAACACATCCAAAGAGTGTGGTTGCCCCATGAGCTCCTTCCAGGTCTTGCCATGTCGCGAGCTTTCGGGGACTTTGTACTCAAAGATTATGGCATCATTGCCATCCCTGATGTCTCCCATCATCGCCTGACCTCCAAAGATCAGTTCATTGTTCTTGCTACTGATGGGATATGGGATGTGCTTAGTAACAATGAAGTTGCATCTATTGTGTGGGAAGCCAAAAGTGCAGAGGCAGCTGCTAGGAGAGTGACTGAAACAGCTATAGCCACATGGAGCACGAAGTACCCAACTACTAAGATAGACGACTGCACCGTGGTGTGCCTGTTTTTCAGTTCATTGTAACGCCTGTATAGATTTTGAAGCAGTACGTTGGTCTTTCTCTTTTCGAGTTGAGAAAGCCATTTGATCTGTTCGATCTATATACTGTAACTCATACACACATTTTCAATACAACACAACAACTGTAGTTTTGATAAGACAACCTCAGAAGTTCTTGTTGTACAAGCAATTTCTATTTGCTCCAAGTGTGGTCAATAAACCTTCAAAATGCTCAGATGCTAAGATGACAAAATATGTACCTTTTAAAGTTTTGAATGATTTAAAACATAATCCGCAAGAATCCAATGAACTTCTGTACTGTACATTTCCCACATGGAGAATCAATTGAAATAAGAACCAACCATAGTGACAAAAGCACTTATAGATTCATAGGAAATTCTCTTTAAACACAAGTTCATGGTGCCGGTATATTCCACTCTAACTCGGTAAAAACAAATAAATGACTCCATCTGAGAGTAAAGTCGATGCCAACCCTCTGACCAACCATTTAGGAACAAAATTATAATCTTAGCAATCAAATTGCATCATCTTTGGGTTCCCTTGCTAGCAGGTCATCACCATATGACACAGGTACCCTCAGCCTATCATGAACAGAAACGTGTTTCCTTCGGGGATTTGAAGGATTGTCTTGAGTCTGCATTTCAGGAATTTCAGTCATTTCAGATACATGTTGCAAATCATTCAAAATTTTGGCTGGAGTCCCATCCTCTGATGAAGTGGCAAATACTTGGGATGGTTCTTTACTTTGGCTTGTTGGTGATTGTATATTATATGGTCGCTTGAACTGCTTCTACGGAAGAATAGAAAAGATAATGAGTGATTAGAAAGAAGACTACGATTGGGCAATAGTAACATAAACATCATTACATACCAATTCCCTAAATCAAATACAGCATGCAAAAGACAAGTAAAAGCAGATTACGGCACAGCTCAAATTAGACACCAACTATAAGGCCAATTATGTTTCCTTAAAAAAAAAAAAAAAAAAAAAGAAGTTCCAAACACACCTCAAATTCCATTGCTTTCTTCATGATCTCTTTATAGGCCTTTGGCTCTCGTGCTTTGATAATATTCCACAGCAGACCACCACCTGTCCGCAAACGTCTGCCATTAGCAGTCATCTGACCTCCACATGCCTGGATTGCATTCACCTGAGAAAGTTCATTGTTTCAGTATGGATGTTCCTAGCCAATAGTACGTAACTATTCTCTAAATCCCCTAGGGACTACAAGTAACAAATAAACTCATACAATATACATAGAAACACCTCAAACAAGCACATAACAAAATACAGACATTAGTCAAAGAGATAGTTGATGGAAGGCCATATAAATATTACAGAATTTTCTATCAACAATTCAACATCCCAGAATAGAGCTTATGGTAATCCAAAATGCCCAGGACCTATGAGTTTTGTATTTGAAACAAGAACGAGTTTTTTCTTCACTATTTGTGTCTATTAAGTATTAACTAACAGTGTTAAGATGGATCTACTTGGCTAATGAAACTCGTTGACAAAAAGTACAAACCTACATGAGTATCACATGATCAAGTGTTTCTGCCAAAGACATGAAAGCTCAAAGCATAGTACTGGAAGGAGCTTAATGGCTTCTACAAAGAAATCTGCAACGGTAGGGTTGCCAAATACAGTGGATGAGAAATGTTATCTCTAGTTGAATCGAACTATTTTACCCGGAATCTCACTATCACTTGAAAAGGCAAGTTGAATCCTTCAAGTTCACTCCCATGAAGGATTCCCCAGCTTCCCTTAAAGCTATACAGTGAAAGGGACTAGAAAACATACATATGGCTTGGGATAAAGACAACCTTAAGTGTAAGCACAAAGCACTTCCAGGTAGATAATACTACAGCTCACCCAATAACAGAAGTGTTCAAGAAGTTTCAGGATCGAATTAAGAGCGCTCTAGAATTAGTATGGACAATGCTAGAAGTGGGATGTTAGACCAGGGGCAAGGCTAGATCATCTTAAAGCTACAAGGTGAAGGGAACAATACAGGAGAGAGATGTCTCAGTGGGTAAAGGCAACCTTAAGAGTAACCATATAGCACATCAAGGAGCATAACTCATTCACCTGATAACAGGATTCCCATTAGCAAAAAAAAAAAAAAAAAGGTTGTCAAGACGGTATAGAATAGAATTGATTGACATACATTATAGATGATCTTCAATTGAGAAAATCACTGATAGCCCAGCTCAAGGGTATTGAGTGCAAAGTGCATCATAACAATAGCAGCAAGGTCGGATCATCTCAAATAAGGCACACATTAATGAAGATAAACATGTACCATATTTTACGACCAGTTGCTAATGGTATCTGTCAAGGAGGAAGATCATTACAATACAAACAGTATAAAAGAAAACAATCCAGAGTTGTATAATTTACTTTCTCGTCTTTTTCCACAAAAATGTTTTATAGTAAGCATCAGTTGTATAAATTACCTCTTTGATGAGATCACACAATGCAGCAACACCAAGACAAGCAACAGCAGTGTAAACCAAATACGACTTATGCTCTCTCAATTTTCTACACGTCTCCGAAACAAACCTGGCAAAAAGGGAAAACAAAAGAAAGTCAGAAACCACAATAGAGCTCCGAAATCCTTTTCAATACATAATTATTTTCATTCACGATAAGGGCAGTACATAACCTGTCTAAATCAAATGCATTAGCCCTCGTGCCGCCGCTGTTCTTTCTCCTGTTTCTCCTCTTCTTCCTCTTATTCTTGCTACCTTTGCTCTGAAGCTCTTGGTTTGCTCCACTGTCATTCCCACCACTCCCCTGTACCGAGCCGTTTGGTGATTCATGCTCCACAAGCTCCCCTTCTTCGACATCGAGCATTTCGACATCCTCACCATCATCCTCAAACTTATCATCATATATTGAATCTAATATGCTATCTTCTCCTTCCATAAAAACTTTCAAAATACCTACACAAACCAAAACCATAATTCTATGATGAGTCTAACAAAACCCTAATTCGAATCGAAATTCTGATTGAAAGTTCAAAACCCTAAGTAATGAAGCGGAGTAAATAACGTTATGAATGGCAAGAGAAAAAGAAGAGTCCGCAAAGTTATGGAATTCGTTTTGGGACAGAGATTGAAACCTTACCAATGCAGAGAGGGAGTGACGGCGATTATGAGAAGAGATTTCAGTGATTCCGGAGCACTGATTAACGATGGTGTTTGGGGTTTTGGAGTGACTGCGTTCCGTTGGCGTGGTTTTCTTTTATAGTCGAAAAAGCCTTCAAGGGGTGTGGCGGTAATCAGCGACTGAGGTCAGTTCGGCTGCCCCAGTTATATCAGGGTGTGTTTTGATAGTCGGCCCGTGAAGGTTCTGAACCACCGAAAGCCCAATTTATTAAGCCCAATGTCAGTCCATTTGAATATGTGGCCGAGTGATTTTTTATTAACCATATTTTATAATATTTTTTTGAAAAAAAAAAAACAAAAAGATAACTTCATTACCTATTCTTGGCCATAAGTAGTCTTGCATCAAAGTATGAACACAAGCTACCAAAATAACTAAGGTCGGAAGTCGGAACCATGGTAAGTAGTGTAGTGGATGCATTCAGTCCCACAATGAGAACTTTATAATTTATGATATATATGGAACCCGCACGTCATAAGTTCTAACGCTGGTATTGTTTAATGTTATTGTCGTATGCCGGAATTATAAACATGGCAATGTTGGTTGTCCGGGGCCTTGACGGTTAGTTCTTGGGCCTTAAAAGTCTTTGGGATACTATAAACAATCCAAAAAGTGGGTGTAAAAAAAAATTATAAAAAATATGAGTTCAGTGTTGGGGATTATTGTAAGAGCATCTCCAGCATAATGCTTAATTCAAAAAAAAATAATTAAAATTTGTCAACTTTTAGGATAACTAGGAGTTTCAGCAGAATGCTTATAAAACTGCTAAATCCTAAAATTGCTAAACAAGACAAGAATTGCTAAAAAGAAACCTATGTTTTCCCTCCATTTTTTATCTACGTGTCAGTTTCTGATTCGTTAAAAATATTACTTAACTTACACTTAACAATTACTGTTAGAACACAATTACTATTTCGATTGTTAAATATTCTAACTATTGTTAAATTTAGTAACAAACTAACCTAGACTACTGGAGATGGTCTAAGGGCATGGTGATATAAAGTTTGGGAAAAGTTTAGTCAGTTATCCGACCTTGGCGTTTGATGGGGACATGGAGAGCAATTTATATATGGAATAGGAATGTTCCTAGGGCTTTATGGAAACTCCCACTGGGTGGTAATCATGGTAAGTCTGTCCTAATGGTAAGTAGTATCTTAAGCCTTAAGGTACTACGTGGGATTCAAGGTAAACGGGTGCTACAAGGAAATACCATGCGATTTTGTTTTCTATTCCTACAAGCTTTTTACTTGTGTATTTGCACAGAAACACGATCACCTGAAAATAAACAAAAGTGGTTAATTTGATTTACCTTCGTATTATACAGTTATATGCCATCACTCATCATATAGTTTTTCACAATTATCTTTTTATATAATTTCTTTTGTGATGAAGTATAAACAGTAGAGACAAAGAGAGATTACAAGTGAATAGAGAAATCATCATCTTATCATTGATAGGAACCCTTTATATAGGGAATTACACAATACCAATATGGTAAGGATAATGAATACATAGATCTAGTCAAACTACATATCCTAATGACATAAGGCCAAGACACACATAAAGAATATCTAGAAAGATATAGAATATTCTAAAACACTCCTCCTTGTGCCGCGCGCTGATATGCCGATTGTGCTGATTTGTTGCCTTGTCAAACCTTGTTAAGTCACAAAAACCCTATGGGAGAAAAACTGAACCTTGATCGTAGGAGAAAAAGAGTACAACGCACCCTTCATATTTGATAATGACATGTATGCCCCCTGAAGTTCGCACCTCTCCCTGATCTTTACATCAATCATAGGGCTCTTCTTGATTATTTCTAATCACGGAAGTTTCAATAACTTAGCATGTCAATGCTCTTTAACATGTCTTCAAATGTGACATTGGGCAATGATTATCCAGATCATGTCGTATTGTCCTCAAACATGATCTTTTACACTTAAATCTTGAGGAGAAGGCCACTTGTGAACTCAAAACATAAGTTCGTTCAGGAAATCAGATTTCCGCGCATGATGACCTTCGAGTACTAGAACGGCCTTAACTTCCTCTAGGAAAACATATGAACGAACAGTAAACAATTTTGGAAACTAGACTCATTTAGCTTTATAACCGTATATTACACACATTCTAGTTCATCAGGAGTTGTTCATAAAGTCCAGTCAAAGTTGACTGTTTTGCCAAAATCAGATTCTCGGACAGATTCGTCATACTTTATGAAAACGGCCATAACTCACTCAATATGATAGCTATGATCAAATAGTTGATGTCCCTGGAAAGTAGACACATAGACCTTTCCAATGGTACCAATTTCACCATTTTCTAGTGAGTGAGATTTCTTGTAGGTGTTGATCTACGAAACTTGGTAGATTATGATTTCGCTATTGATGTGTCTTTCTTATGTAGGGATAGAATCAGCCTTAACTTTTTATACCATTAAATATTGAAAAAGAAGTTACTGCCATTACATTGGCATTGTGTGGGCGCATAGCTATACTTAGCTTTACAACTTTTCATAGCGAATGAGATGTCAAGTTTTTCTTATTGTGTTGACCACATTGATGCGTCTTGTTGTACTTAGATTGTCATCTTGCTTTAGACAAAACAATTGATCTATCTTTAGAGTAAAAACTTTGACTGATCATGGGAGTATATGTAGGCCTCACTTTCGTTAGAACGCCTAAGCCAATTGATGGAAAATCATCAAGTACCTTTTCGAGACCGTGTCTTCCCAAGATCTTTTCATTCTAATTTTGGAAGATGATAAATCTGGAATGAACACACAAAAACATAATTCACCATATCCCTTCCCAATCAAGTATTTGCTTAATGTGCATTTCAACCACTCTTGCAAACGCACGCTCCCGTGGTCTGGAGCCACTTGATTTGGGTGAATAAAGTCTATTCAAGACATTCATGCATATCTCTGATCCCATAGAGATGTTATTACGACCACATTCATAGGTTGCATGTTCAGTTATTCGGAAACTACCAAACTAACAAAGTAGTGGAGTGCAATGACATCCATTATGAAAACATATCTCATCGTAGTCGATCTCAGTGCGTGTTAGTAAGAGACTTTGTGCCATAAGGTGAGTCTAAGCTCTTGTTCTCACTACGCTATCTAACAAAGACATAGCTGATAGGGTTTAGCTTGTGGTGTCGGCATCACCTGCTCAAGGACATATCTCTTTGTTAATACTAGATCACATCTTTCCATTAGGCCAATCAACTAAGTTGATATCCATCAAAGAAGGGTGGTTCGATAGTAGACTCATTATCTCACGTCTTCATGTATACTAGTGTAATACTTGTAGAGATCTCTATATGAATTGGATTTGCCATTAAGGCGTCCCCCAATGATAATCACAATTCAGACTTCATGAGACGAATTTGAGTATCACTGATCAATGGATTAGGTTATGGGAAGCTCGCTTTCTTCCTAGTGCGAGAAAATATCGAACTTAAGCACCTCCCTCCTTTTGGGGAGCCACACGGCCTTGTGACACTAATTTTGCCATTATATGACATCACCATTTCACCATCTATAGTGATGGCGCCAAGACCAACTTTTGGCACGCCATTTTCTCATGATAGGACATCAATCCTTGCAGACATATTTGCAGCATGTGATCTCGTCACTTTAACACTTTAAGCATTTGGGATCAAGATGAGACTTAGTGGGGACAAACCACGACAATTCTCGTCGTTCCACTTGAACACTTGTGTTCTTATCTTCCCCTCACGGCGGGAATATTGTCTCATCAAAGTGACAATCCATAATTTAGCGGTGAATGAGATCGCCTGACAAAGTTTCTACATATGCGGATTATAGGTGGAGGTTCATATCCAACATAAATACGTATTCATCTCAAATGACCTATCATTGTGCGCAATGACAGTGCGATTTGACACCTAGAAATAATATTTAGCAGAGCTCAAGGATTGAAGATCTGTTTCAATCTTGTTTGAGCTCAAGGATTGCAATTTCGTGACAATCCTCGTACACAGTCATGAGTTGTAGTACAAAAATATTCAATCATGGTGGGTCGTAGATAAATAGTAAAGTTGCATGCAAATATTGCATAGCCCCAAGACGCAATAGAAAGATTGGTAAGCATCAATAATGTTCAAGTGACAAGCTAAAGTTGCTTGGTCGTAGCCTCAGTGAGACCGTATTACGTGTGAACATGAGGATTGTAATTTCGTGACAATCCTTGTACACAGTCATGAGCTATAGTACAAAAATATTCAATGATGGTGAGTCGTAGATAAATAGTAAAGCTGCATGCAAATACTGTATAGCCCCAAGACGCAATAGAAAGATTGGTGCGCATCAATAATGTTCGAGTGACAAGCTAAAGTTGCTTGGTTGTAGCCTCAGTGAGACCGTATTACGTGTGAACATGAGGTACATGACAATTCAACTTACATCCCGATAAACTTCTTTAAAGAATGGGTAGTGAGCCCGTAGAAGTATAAGCAGCATAAGTAGTAGATAATAGTGTAACATGTGACTAGTGTGTTATCACTTCAACCAACACCATAAAGCATAAAAAGGTGTCCGTAAGTTGGTTGTATCTATCTACATAGTTTGATGTAAGAATGAAATGTTCACTTTTGTGTCATTTAGCGTAGGAGGGTCTCACTCCTAATTTAGCTAAAGAATAGGTTTTCAAAAGGAGTAATGAGTATTGTAAGGGGCCAATGTGATATCAAGGGAAGACCGGTGCACCTCAATTACTTGAGGAATTGATTGGACGACCTCCAGGAAGTTGGAATCTTGTTCGGGTGACGTCAATGTCCTCCGGGTGCCGCCATTTACAACCATGGCGTCACCATCATGCTTCATGGAGAAGCTAGATCCCAAATGTCTTCGTTTTAGCGGAAGAATGGATGTCCATGAGAAATTCTCAAAATTTGGACCATTATGTCTCTTCCAAGATAACCGATTTGGTTAAACCAAAGCCTATATGAGTCGGTGTCCCAAATATCATGTTCGGCGACAACATGTGATTCGATATTCGAATCATAGTGACATACAGTCCACTAGATTGACTCATAAACTTCTCCAAGATGCGCTTCAGTTCGTATTCATGAGAATATATACACAACAGAACTCTTGTTGATTCTCACAATGTGTTTTCAAATGAAAACTATTAGCAGGAATGTCTTTAAAGCTCAACATGGTTCGGTTTCCTCTCAATGCATAGAGGGCATCTGTGACGTTGATCATGGTGCCACAAGACATCAAGATGCAAGCTAAACCACGTCCCTAAATGACCGGTATGATTCAATTATTGTAGTCACAGAAGATTTACAAAGACACAAAATCCAAAGATAGTTACCGGTTCCTTAGAATGTTGTGGATAATTCCACTATCTGCGAGACACTTAATGTCTCTATGAGATATATCTACAAAGTAGAGTAGATAGTTATACTTGAACCATTTAGAGGGATTCAAAGAAGTTACGAAAAGTTGCAATCCCGAGAGTGCATAAAAATTTCCGTGCAGAGTGACCTTTGCGCATTAAAACAGTCATAACTTCTTCTTTAAAATAGATATAGATAAACCACGAAAAGTTTTGAAAACTAGACTCGTTGAACTTTCCAATGATATAAAGTTCACTATCTGGTTCATCCGGGGCTGTTCACAAAGCTCAAACGAAGTTAACTGTCCAGAAGGGATAGATTGCTGTTTTTCGCAGAATTGGCATGTGCGAAGCTATGAAGCTTGCAGGTGGCGTGTAGGCTTTTGCCTTAGCCAAAAGTGGCGTGTGTATGATCAAAACCAAGTCTTTTCGGGCGTTCTAAGATCGTAAACTCCATAACTAGTTAGCAAAAGCTCCCTGACATGAACATAAACTAACTCAGATGATTTATTGGATTTGATCATGATGATAATTTTCTGGTGTTGATAAGTCTTCAATGTCTTTTGCAAGAGGGAAATTGGTTTAATAGTGTAGGAGGATCCAAAATCAAAAGCTTTCGGATCCAAGTTAGTATGACCGGTATGTCCGTGGAAGGTCGGTAGTGCGAGACACATTTGAAACCACTTTCTCCTTAATTTTGGACAATTCTAAGACATCACAATGAGATTGGATGAGCCTAGTTGAACAATTGATGATAAAAAATCCGTTATAGGGTAGAAGACTGAACCATAAACACGTTAGCGATCCTTCGTGAGGATGCAAGGCCGTGCGTCATCTTTATTTGGAAGAGACCAAAACGGCATAATCTAACCATGTAAATTGTAATTATGTCATGTTTCTAAGGACGATGTAAAAATGTACATCTTGTTTGTAAATCAATACGAACCATAAGAGGAGAATAGTTTCATAACTTCGAAAAAAATCTCAAAGCATTCATTATTGCTAATGTGAGTACATCGAGGTCTTAAATAGACGAATGACGTCGATACAACGCCTTATTACATATAGCTTGGAAAGAAAATCAATGTCTAGCCAATGACGTCAAACTCATGGGTAGCTAGAGCAGGATCCAAATCTTTGAAATCCATAATCATGAGGATGACGTTATTGTCCTCATATTGATTTTCTGTACCTTTTTGTATGCATTCACAATTTGAAGGATAGCTCGACAACTCTTGAACCAGTGAAGTGGAGATCCACAACGGTTGCATTGTCATAAGCTGACATGAGTAGTTTTGACAGATTGGTGTCTAGACTAGGAGGTGTCGTCGTGTCGCCATTAGGGCCGGCGACACCTCGTCCTCTTTTCTAGACATCGGCAGGGCGTTTTCTGCCGTTGTCGTGACCCATATTGTTGTTCCCACATTAGGGGACAATCCTAAATACGTTTATCGCATTAGCGTATGTACAATTCCTGTTTGCAATTGTACAATCAAAATCAAGTCTCGTTGGTAATTCCAAACCAACTTGGATGACCTAGAGAACTTGATGATTATCAAATCCGCTAAAGATTATGGATCATGATGTCACAAAAGATCATCGACAATATGTAGTCAATTAAGGTGGTAAGCAATCCTCTTGATTAGAGCAAGATCCGAATCTTTGAAATCCGTGATCATGAGGATGACGTTATTATCCTCATATTGATTTTCTGTACATTTTTGTATGCATTCACAATTTGAATGATAGCTTGACAACTCTTGAACCAGTGAAGTGGAGATCCACAACTGTTGCATTGTCATAAGCTGACATGAGTAGTTTTGACAGATTAGTGTCTAGACCGGGAGTGTCGCCATTAGGGCCGGCGACACATCGTCCTCTTTTCTAGACATCGGCAGGGCGTTTTCTGCCGTTGTCGTGACCCATATTGTTGTTTCCACATTAGGGGACAATCCTAAATACGTTTATCGCATTAGCGTATGTACAATTCCTGTTTGCAATTGTACAATCAAAATCAAGTCTCGTTGGTAATTCCAAACCAACTTAGAGGACCTAGAGAACTTGATGATGATCGAATCCGCTAAAGATTATGGATCATGATGTCACACAAGATTATCGATAATATGTAGTCAATTAAGGTGGTAAGCAATCCACTTGACTAATAATTCAACAAGATGACGATTGAATCCGCTAAAGATTATAGATCATGATGTCACACAACATCATCGACAATATGTAGTCAATTAAGGTGGTAAGCAATCTACTTGACTAATAACTCAACAAGTAATATAAACATTTCAAGAAACACTCCATGAGTGCATTCCACAGTACTTTGTGGTCATTACTTTTTGCACATATTGTCATTGAAGACTTTTGTCAATGTGGCGCGTTAAAGACTTCGAGCGCATGAGATGTGAAATCTCAACATCTAGGCTTGTTGGCTTGAGGTCAAAACATGTGGTTTAATCATTTCCAATGAAATGTTCCACAGATACGTACCAAGCGAAGATTCGTCTTAGGCATCGAGTACGTCAAAACTCAAATGAGCAGAATGTTACATTACTCTTGCATACAAAACCAAGCTGTTATGAGACTCGATAGAGGTCACAAATGATGTTTTTTAATGGTTTGTCCTTCAGATTGATCATACACAATCGGCAAAAGCCGCGAATTGATCAAACATAATTCGAAAAAAAACCTCGGATTGATCAAACACAATCCAGAGAAAGGTCGGGGTTGATCATACACAACCCGGACAAGGAAACAAGAGTGATCATACACACACTTGACCCGCGAATAAAAATTCAGGATTTTTGGTACATGCACGCACAAAATCCCAAGCATAGAATGAAGATGAAGAAGGGGATAAAACACTTTATCTCCCCCGAGTTTATTGAACTTTGAAGAGTTTAGGGTTTAAAACATACCGTAAAATTTCTTTGAAAAACTCAGATTTCTTGATCTAAAACTCGATTGGCGAAACTAAAAAAGAATGCGGAGCTAACGGCCGGGAAGCGGCGGTCAGGAGCAGCGACATCGTCGGGGCCGAGAACTTTTGGTTTGAGAAAGAATTGTATTTTAAGGTTTGGAAAAACAAATGGTAGGCTATTGACTCTAGGGTTAGAACAAAGTGCATGATAATGCGATGAAATATAAACAGTAGAGACAAAGAGAGATAACAAGAGAATAGAGAAATCATCATCTTATTCATTGATAAGAGCTATTTATATAGGGAATTACACAATACCAATATGGTAAGGATAATGAATACATAGATCTAGTCAAACTACATATCTTAATGAAATAAGATCAAGACACATATAAATAAAATCTAGAAAGATATAGAATATCCTAGATCATTTTGTTAATTATTTTGTTTTTTACCATAACAACTTTGGTTTTTATTTGAATCAGTTGACTCACAAAAGGTATTTATGAAAGTTCTTAGTTTAGTGATTTTTGAGACTTGATGGCTTTATTATAATAGAGATAAAGAGTAGAATTGTATAGGCTTTGACTTATATATATATATATATATATATATATATATATATATTATGTCCAAATCTCAATGCAATCAGACTCCTTGTCAGAGGTTCGGGTGAGTCTCGGGTCCAGCTGCAAGACTTGAATGTACAACTCCTTGACGCTCTTGGTCGAATTCGGAATCCCTTTGATGTCTTTTATTATGGATGTTTAATTTGATTGGATCAAAAATGAAATTGAAATGAAGAAATTCAGGGTTTCTAATATTCATTCGATATTCCAATACGACGATTTGAACATTTAGACATCATTGGTGTAAGCGCCCATTGGTGCGTAGAATCCGCTCCCTAACAAACTTTTAAAGTACAATCAAAAATTCTTTATTCTACAAAAATAAATGGAAAAGTTTATCAATATACATGGCGCTAACGTCCATTTACAAAAAAAAATGTCTATAGATTATGGGCTCAAAGTCTCAAAATGATAGACCACCAACATAGATACTTATGTAGGGAATTAGGTTGACCACCCTTTTTTACTCGAAATATATCAATAACCATAATTTACACTAAATATTATCGATGTTAATGCACATTCACCATCGAATTTTTTCTCGAATACTTATAGATGGCAGTAGATTCATTGAATCCATCCACATTTGATACGTAGATGAATAGATAGCCATGGGCCTATACGAACCAAATTCCAGAAAACAACTGAAGCTGATGTGCCTGTGTTGGAGTGTTAAAGACTGCCATTCCAAAAACATCATATTCAAACATATTGATTTTTGTATGATCCCCATTATCATGACAGCATCACTTATCGGGCACGCAATTTGACCATTTTGTCATCTACTCCATGATATTTTTAGTGTAATTTCTTTTATAGGAAGCGCTGAACTACGCCGATGTAGTGTACGCCAAAGTGAGTCTTGCCACGTGACACTATGTTACCCATAAAATTTGAATCTGAAAGATATATGGGTAAAGTTATTAACTAACTGTCATTAACAGTAAAAGAAAAAACTAACCCAAAGCCCCATTCTATCTCTCTTTTGTGTTGTCGCACTCTCTCACCAATGCAACTCTAAACCTCCCCTGAACTGACCGCCGCAAGTCGCAGCACAAACCCAGCCATCCCAACGGCACCACGGCCTCCATCTCCCCGGTCCAGGTTGCTCGGTAAAAATTCTCAAATCCTCAAATCCTCCTCACCGACCTGGGAAAAATCGTCAAACTCGGCGAAGAGCTCCGAAAGCCAACGCCGCCAGCTAAAGAGAATATAGGAGGAACTCTGGAGGAAATAAGAGGAGGAGCATGGCAAAAAGGTTAGAAGGCATCTATATATGTGCGGCAGTGCTCCTTGTTGAGTACCTTTGTCAAGGTTGGATGAGGTATGGTGACATAGCGGCGGGTACAACTTTTGAAGGGCTGCCAATTAATCATAGATCCAAATTACAGAGACAGCTTCTCAACAAACTTAAAAGTAACTCAGATTCATGTTTTAACTGTATTCTACAAAATAAGAAATTTCCCGTTAGCCGGATTTTACATTCCGTTCCAAAATCCAGGTGAAACCCTCGTAATTCCAGCAATATTTACCGCGACGCTGACCCGTGAAAAATAAATCGCGGCTCTCACGATCCGCATCCGACGTGTACGATCCAGATTGAACGCTCTCTTCATATACGGGACCCACAGCTCTTATCGAAGCCGTGTCGAAAAAGAAAACCACGATATCCTCCACCAATAAATAAACACCAACACTTCAACCTTCATCGATACACAGCTGACCACCAAATCAAATATCCCAGTTCGCCGGAAACTGCCATGACTCGCCTGGCCACCGTCGTCCTTTTCTTCCTTGTCTCCCTCTCTTCTTCATCCACCAGCGCCCGCGACCTCCCCGGAGACGTCTTACGCTTGCCGTCGGAGACTTCGAGGTTCTTCCGCGCCGGCGATGATCAGCAAGAGGACGGCACCGTCGGCACGCGGTGGGCCGTTTTGATCGCCGGATCCAATGGATACTGGAATTACCGGCATCAGGTGATCAATTTGATCAACTTTCCGTTTGCTTAATTAATTTGGACGTTGAATTAGCGATTGAGGCTGAAACGTTGATTTGTAATCTGAAATTTGCAGGCGGATATATGCCATGCGTATCAGTTATTGAAGAAAGGAGGACTGAAAGATGAGAATATTGTTGTGTTTATGTATGATGATATTGCTTACAACGAAGAGAACCCTAGGCAAGGAGTCATCATCAACAGTCCTCATGGTGATGATGTTTATAAGGGAGTCCCCAAGGTCTGTAATTCTCTTCTTCCAGTGTTGACTTTTAGTTTAGAATAGGTGGATTTGTGATGGTTATTTGATTGTGGCTGCAGGATTACACTGGGGAAGATGTTACTGTTGGTAACTTCTTTGCCGCTATCCTTGGAAACAAAACTGCTATCTCCGGGGGTAGCGGGAAAGTTGTGGACAGCGGTCCGAATGATCATATCTTCATATACTATTCCGATCATGGCGGTCCTGGAGTACTCGGTGAGTAGCAACTTACACGAAACGATTTGTCATGCATTGGTTGTTGTGATTGTTTAAACCTATTCGAGTTGAGCTAGCAGTGGTATAATTGTTCTGGATGGTAGTCCTGTACTCTTTTAAGTTCATGTTGTTTGTTTCAGGGGAAAAACCATAATATTGTAGTGACTGTAGCCTTCTATGGAATTCGAGAAATAGGTCTCAAGATGAAGCATTGCAATTGATAAATGAATCAATGAAATTATATTTTGTTCTCGAGTCTTAAAGTGTTTTATTTGATTGAGATATTAAGTTTGTATGTGACAATAATGAAAGGCTTTTACATTACTCTTCATAACTTGACTATTTGGTATTCTACAGGGATGCCTACCAGTCCTTATATTTATGCCGACCGCCTCATAGAAGTCTTAAAGAAGAAGCATGCAGCAGGGACATATAAAAGCTTGGTAAGTTCCTAGTTGAACTAAGCATGCATCCTGCATATACCAATCGAGTTAGGTTAATTTTGTGAAGTGCAGGTATTTTATCTTGAAGCTTGTGAATCCGGAAGTATCTTTGAGGGTCTTCTTCCTGAAGGTTTGAATATCTTTGCAACTACAGCGTCAAATGCTGAAGAGAGCAGTTGGGGGACTTACTGCCCGGGAGAGTATCCTAGTCCTCCCCCAGAATATGAAACCTGTTTGGGTGACTTGTATAGTGTTGCTTGGATGGAAGATAGGTATGCATAGTATTTCTCTCAACAGTTTTAAGATTAAATAGAAACTTGAATTATGATACATATCCAAAAGGAGTAAAATTTATACATCCTATTCTTTTTAATTTCATGCAATTTTTTTGGGGGTTCCTTGTTCTGTATGTGTGAGTTCTTGGATTATGATTCATCTTTATGTAATCAATGCGTTCAGTTTCTCTCTCAAATGGAAGATAGAATCCTTATTTTCATTTTGATTCTGACAGTGACATTCACAACTTGAGGTCAGAAACTTTGCACCAGCAGTATGAACTGGTAAGAACCTGTTGCTTACTGCTTTGTAATAGGAAAAGTAGGGAATACATGTACTAGGGACAAAAATATCAATTAGGTAGATTAATTGTTTATGGTACATGTTAAGTAAATGATTAAGGTTGTCTGTACTTTAAGAAAGATGGGGCACAAACAATCATTAAGGTATCTTGAGGTCTGATTAAGAATTATTTGTATTCCCCTACTTTAGATGTCTTCCTGTTGGTCTCTAATGGAAATTATATGATCTCATTATGCTGGCCCAGGTCAAATCAAGGACTGCAAGTGATAATTCTCCTTATGGTTCTCATGTCATGCAATATGGTGATATACCTCTTAGCAAGAACAACCTATTTGTGTATATGGGCACAAATCCTGCAAATGATAACTACACCTTCATCCCTCAGAACTTCTTGAGGCCATCTTCTTCAAAAGCTGTCAACCAGAGGGATGCTGATCTTGTACATTTTTGGCATAAGGTTTATATCTCTTATCTCTTTCTTCCATAATACTTCTCTGTTGGTTTGCTTAATTCATGTTTGGTCATCTTTTGTGACTTGTAGTTGGTAGTTTGTCAATCTTATCTCTTTGAATTATATGATTAAGAATTTAAAATTAGGGGAAACTTGATTTATATTTGCGTACTTCAAAATGGTTTGGGAACTGTTTGGTGATTTTGGGAACTAGTTCGAGATCTCTGCTATAAATTTAAAGAGGCAGTGCAAGGCTCTGCCTGGTAACAATAATTTGGAGTGCTAATATGTAATGAATGAAAACAATGTGGTATTAATTTGGGAGGTAGACCAAATTTAAGGGTACATAAGTAACATGGTCATGGGAGATAAATCTACAGGATAACAAAAGAGAGTTCAGAGTCTGATGTTATGAATAATGAAGTACAAACATGGTTCTCTTTTAATATAAATGATAGCCTTTTGTTATGAGATTTGGTGCTGGTCTTCTTAATAAAAGGTATCATTCTTTATATTTATTTTCAATGTAAGCTGTTAGCTTGATGATCTAAGCCCCTCTGATAACTTTTCTTCTTGTTCTTTTCCTTTTTATGCAGTACCGCAAGGCCCCTGAAGGCTCAGAAAGAAAAGCTCAAGCTCAAAAAGAATTTCTTGAAGCAATGTCTCACAGAATGCATATAGATGAAAGCGTGAAACTTATCGGTAAACTCTTGTTTGGAATCAAAAAAGGTCCAGAAGTCCTCAGCGCTGTACGACCTGCTGGGCAGCCACTTGTTGATGACTGGGACTGCCTTAAGACAATGGTAAACCTCCTGTTCAATGCATCCTTAGTTCTGTTGAACACCTTTCTGATTCTGATTTGTGGATGATATCAACTACCTGAATCCTGATATGTGATCATTTGTGCAGGTGAGGAGTTTTGAGACATATTGCGGATCACTTTCTCAGTATGGGATGAAACACATGCGGTCCCTGGCAAACATCTGCAATGCTGGAATGACAAAGGAGCAGATGGCTGAGGCTTCAGCACAAGCCTGTGTCAATGTTCCTTCTGGCCGATGGAGCTCTCTGCACAGGGGATTCAGTGCTTAGACTTATTTAAATTTCTGGAATCCGAATGACCGGTACCTGGTCTTTCTACAGGCAAACATCTCGTCTTGGGATGCCTTTCCAATGGTTGCAATTTCAATTACTGTGGTGAAAATCTCTGTAAATACAAATCAAGCTCCTGTCGTAGAGGGCATTGTATATTTCAAGCTTGCCAAAAATTTGAACTCTTGTTGTGTATGAATCTGTATGTACCTGTTTCCAAGAGCAGCAGGTGTATGTATACCTCAGTATTTGGTTATAAAAGTTGGCTGTTGATTCTATTTCTTTTTTCTTTTTTTTTTTGGTTGATTCTAATTCTTTTGTCCGCCTTATATCTTGTCTTTTAAATTTGAATAGTTTGCTTACAAAATAGGGAAGCAACGGCTGTGGGTCCAACTTATCTTTCAATTGTATGATATATATACACACACATACGTTACCAATAATTTTGATTGCTTGTGTTAAGATGCTAGTTTCAAAACTTTGATGAAAACAAACTAGGTGAATAATTGAAAACAAAATAGTACTCTATTAAGCAGATATGGAGGATATGATTGATGATTTGATGTTATTATCGATTGATTGCTTACTCTGATTTCGTTTGGTTTATGTCTCACCAACACAATGTACTTAGATGATAACATGAGTGCTTTTTGAATCACTTTGTGGGTCGTCGATACGGGCAACTGTGTGGGGTGCTAAGCTCACATTGGGCTAAGGTAGGATTGGGTGGAAAGAAAGTCATCGGTATTCTTGCGCAACTACGTATATAACATCATCGTAACGTACTAATTAACCGTCGGAAACGCATAGACGCCATTTATCTCAAGATCTCCACTAACCCCATCAATATGTTTATTCTACATATGATCAAAGTTGTAATAACCCCTCTACATTGTAACCCATAGTCCCGTTGTACCAACCCCTCTAAGTGACAATAAACATGGTCAACATCGAACCATCAAGTTCGGTCAGCCCCGTGCTCAGAAAATTTAAGTCTATAATCGATCGGAGAAACCGTACATTACGGAAAATTGTCTGATAACGTTAAACCCAAGAGGCTGGTTAGACTATATACCATAGTTAGTTCACACCGTGACTCCATAACCCAACGCCATCGAACCGGTTCACCAGAAAAAGCTAATAAATAGATTAATAAATTTAATTTCTGTCAGAATTAAAATAATAATCCGGGTGATGTAAATAATTGGAGTTTAACGCCGTATAATATTCTGTTAGACTCATGAACGGCGTCAAGGGACTAGACCGTCATAACGGGGTTTAAAACAAACGGAGCTGACAGTTAAGGAGCGGGAGATTGATGTCCGTTGGATATCTAATCAAAGGTAGAAAATGCTCGATGTTCGACGGTTAGAAGTGACGGAGAGTGAGAGGGGTGGTATAAATCCTGGGTTTGAAAGGTGAGAGTGCATTTCGTTCCATCAGAAACAAGAAGAAGAAGAAGAAGAAGAAGAAGAAGAAGAAAAGGAGAAAACAGAAGCTCTCTGGCTCTGTAGAGTTTTGGCCTTCGTCTCTGAGGCCTCTACGATTTTTCTTCTGCTGTGTTTGTTTCTGGAATTGAAAGAGCAAATTCAGGCAAGGATTTGTAGAGCTTGACTGCGTGTAATGTCAAGGATCTAATTCGAAGCTTCGTCTCTGTGTTCTTGTTTAAAGAAAACCTAGAAGCTCGCAAAGGTTCGAAATAGAGAATCGAGCTTTGATTTGTGTTGTTTTGCATCTTTGAAATTTTGTTTAATTTGGCCTGGGTTTCGGTTTTGCGGATACATTTCAGGAGTTTCGGAGCGTGTTCGAAGTGGAATCGGTTTCGATTTACTCTGATAATTTTGAAATCTGATCTGACTGGAGGTGGTTGAGAATTTTCAGCTTAGAGGTGAGGGTTGTTGGATTTGGTGTGTTTTGCAAACGATTTGTGTTCTATGTTAATTCATCGGTCTTGTTTGATTTTGTTTCCGCAGGCACATTTTCAAGAGATTTCAGCGGTTTCGTCAAGAATCCGTTCTGAATCAACCTTCGCTGATTGATGAGTGTCAGGGGCGTAGGCTCTGAATCGGAATCATCTGGTTGTTTTTTGGCCTTAGATTTACATTCTGCATAATTCTGGTGCACCAGCCGAGCAAGCTTTTCGAAAGAAAGAAGTTTGTTCTGCAACTTTAATCATAGTTTATACAGGTGAGAATTCATTGTTCGGACTCACAGATCAGAAAAACCAGCTGTGCTTTCAGGATTTGGTTTCATCTTCTTGTTCCGATTCTTCAAATTAGAAATTGGTTTACTCCATTTGTTCATAGATACTCAAATTCCTTTTTCTTTGTTGTTTTGTAATCTGAGGCTAAGGCAAAGCAACTCTTTTCTGGTTTTGATGTTTCGGTTTTTGGTTGTAAAAGGCAGCCAGTTTTTCAGAGACAATGCGTCGATTGCCTTTAGTTTTGTCTGAGGCGGCGCTTGATTTGGATCCATAGTTGGGGTGAAATCTTTGTTCCTATTTTCTTAGTTTCGATTTTCTGTAATCTTCGTCGTCAGCAAGAATTTTCAGTTTTGTGAACTGGACCTTCATTTTGGGGAAAACTCTCTGTTCTTCTTCTTCGTCTTCTTTCCGTTTAAATTTTTTCTGGCTTATTTCCCGGTCCAGCATTTGAAAATAGTAGTCCCTCCTCTTTACAATTCATCCCTTTCTTCTATGAATAATATGCGTTTGGATTGGAGCTCTTTGCTTTGAAGTTTTTGTTGTTGCTCTTAGTTCTTCTGGAATTTGAACGACCAGCAAACACGAATCGTGTTGTGTTTAGTTTCCCAGAAACCGAAGAAAAAGAACAACGATGGATACGAAACCACTGAATATCTCTGCTCTTTCGTCTATGTCTAAATTCATTTCCAGAAGTCAATTATTCAATCCTAATCTTCTTCCTATGTTTGGATAGGAACTTGCCTTTTTTATTTGAATTCTGGTGGTGCGACTTGCTATTGCAGAGACCCACAACCTCATTTCCAGATTCTCCTTTCTTTCTTTCTTTTTTTTCCTTCAATTCATACTGTGCATTTTTCTTTTTTTTACTTTAATTACGGGAGTTAATCTCGGTTAAAATGTCAAATCCGGTTTAATCAACTGCTGTGATTTGTGGTGGACAGGTGTACAAAAGGGAGATGGAAAGAGACTGTGTGAGGCACCCCAATATTAACGACTCCAAGAATTCTAGAGACAGAAGCGGAGGGGATAGGTCACTGCTGTTGAGATCCAGTCCTGATAAAACGACGACGTCCGAGTTCGTTTTACAGTGGGGTAATCGCAAGCGTCTCCGGTGCATGAAGATCCAGGTTAAGGACGACTCCAGCGGTGTCCCGGTTACCCGAACCACTGTTCGGGTCGACCGCCGGGTCATTCGATCCGACAAAGACTCGTCTAATCAGCCCGCTAATAGTAACGGGTATTTGAACCTCCGTCAAAGGCCGTTGTCGCCGCAACAACCGCCGCTTCAGCGCGTTCTCAGGTGACCACTTGCTCCTCCCTCGCTTTTCCTTTTTGTTTATTTGCTTTTATACGCGATGTTGGCCGCGTTTGAGATTGACGCTCCGCTTTTAGATGGGTTTGTTGCCGATGTATATTGTCTTGTCTTTTTCATTTCGTATGGTAGTTGTGGTGGGTGTTGCGTTTAAATTAGTGGCGCGTGGATCAGCTGCGCGGGTTTTCTTGTCGTTTTATTTTTGGGATAATGTGATGGTATGTTCAGATTACAAGTAGATTTGTGATAAAAAGAAGAAAAAGGAAATAAGTTTGTTAAGATAAGTGTTTGTTGCTCCAAACCAAATAAAATAAAAATATAAAAGGAAGTGTTTGTTGCTATCTGATCATGCTTAATGAACTTTGCCTAGGGTTTTTGAGAATAGATTGTAATGTGATGATTTTGGGCTTGAACATTCCAATCCACACTCCAATTGATGAAGTGGATGCTAATTATTGGGTCCAATTAAGCCAAGTATAATTGGAGTAGGTTTTAAGGCAAGTAGTATAAAAACAAGATATACTCTTACGTATTTTTGTTACCGGGTATTTTCGTCGTTACCGGATAATACCGGTGTATGATAGAAGCTCTCCGGTGAGCTATGAGATCAGTATTCGTGCTAAAACTTACTTGGGTTCTTCAGCTGAACTTGAGAATCTTAGAGCTCAATGTCATTCAGTTACTATCTTTCCGTTTATTTGTTACCTTATTTAGAGTTTGCTGATTGATCAGTATGCTTTGCATATACTAGAGTAAATTGAACCACCTTCTTTATTAAAGGAATAGCTGTAGCAGGCATATAGTCCCTTGCTCACACCTGATTGCAGCTCCTATAGCATCTGATCCATGAGACTGATCCATAACGACCCGATTCCATGCTTCTCATTGGACTTGAAATCTTCCTCCACGTGTCCACTCATATGCTACTTTCCACCGTCGGATGCTCAATGCAACCTGGCCCACACCCTACTAGATCTGGACAGGTACCCCAATCCAACGTCCCAAAAGCAGCCGTAGAAACAGCTGTCTCTCTTTATACAGTGCACCCACATCTACATCACAACATCCCCTTCCTCTTTAATATCTTTTCATTAAAAGAAAAATAAAATTAAACAAGCTTCCTCCTCCTCCTTTAAAACCCGAGGAGAGTACAAAGGTCCCCGAAGAAGCCAAAAACCACGCTCATTTTCTACGCAGAGCCCCTAGTGTTTACAGTTCCTGAGCCTTCTCCCGATCTAGATCGCCCAGAGGTCAATCCCGTAATTTCCACACCACATACAGAACTTTATTTCAATATTTAAATTAATTAAACCATGGCCTTTTCATTTGATATTATGATTACCAAGTATTCTCATATCTCTGTGTTGGCTATTATTGCAGAAACTCGGAGACCTCAAGTGCATCAGCCATGAGAGCCCATCAGAGCAACGGCGGAGCTGCCAGGGGGATTGTATCGCCTGACAGGGGCGGTGGTGCGCACGATAAGAAAGGTACAGCTAACAACCACAACCATCACAATCACCATAATGACAATCATCACAACAACCACAAGTCCGCCGCGTCTTCCGAGACGGCGCACGATAGCAAGAAAGGCGGCTCGTCTTCCGGGAGCGGCGACGCGGCTGCACCGCCGATGGTGTGGCCGCCCAAGTTCGTGATTGCCTTGACCAACAAAGAAAAGGAAGAGGATTTCATGGCCATTAAGGGATCCAAGCTCCCTCAGCGACCCAAAAAGAGAGCAAAGTTCATCCAACGCACCCTCAACGTAAGCTTCTCTAATTTACTTTCTTCTTTTTTTACTTGCATTTCATAGTTTAGTTACTAAGGTCAACTGGGTCTAGTGCCAATTGGTTTTTGGATCTGGAAAGAATCCCATTTCCATGGATTGGATTGTTGATTTGTATTTACGTAATTGTAGTTGTCACGAAATGTGGCTTAGGCTGCTCTGGGTAGGACTGAAAAAAATCAGATAGCTGGGGGTTAAAGTAGAAGCAGCAGTAGTTGGTCGGGGTGGAAATAGAATAAGAATTTTTTGGTATTAAAATTCTTTCTAGGGTGTTACAGTGACAGCGAGGCCCGGCATACACGTGTGATTTATGCCACCTAATAATAATTTCAAATAAAGTCTGTTCACTGTCCGGAGCAAACGACATCGTTTTGGTCGACGTTGATTTGTGGACGGTTGTGATTTGACAGGTTCCACCGGATATTTTTAGTTAGTGGGGCTTTAACTGGGCTAGCCGACATAAAAGCGTATGTGAGGTTCACCTGATATATGGGCCCGTGTGCCGTGAGGTTTGGATTTTGTAATATCTTTTCAGTATCGGGGGTATTATAGGGTTTTTTGACTTGACGATAATGTGCCAATGTGGCTTGGACCGCACTGCCAACTAGAGAGGACAGGGGGCCAAAAGCACATGGCTTTATGCTCGTTATTGCGCGCCACGTGTTAGATACATTATTTTTGGAATTATTTGCCACTTTTTATTTTCCTATTTTCCATGACCATTTCTTTCTTTCCTTGTATTATTGGCTTGCTTTACTTCCAAGTTATACAAATTTGAAGTTGAGAATGTGACTAATATAAGGTTGTTGATTGTAGCTGGTAAGCCCGGGCGCATGGCTGTGTGATCTGACCCTAGAACGGTACGAGGTCAGAGAGAAGAAGATTTCCAAGAAGGTACTGAATGTTCTTCATTTTAGACGTTCATTCTGTGTCCTTTGATTTTATTTTTATTTACGAGGGGTTTATACGTTTTTTGCGTGATGCAGAGACCGAGAGGATTGAAGGCGATGGGCACTATGGTGGAGTCAGACTCAGAATAGAAGCGCGGCTGTTAGCGAAAGAAGAGTGTTATAGTGTATTATAGGATTGTCTTGATGACGGCAAAAGATCTTCTCTGATCTGATGAATCTGGTTTTGTTTAGGGTTTATATGGTCAAGAAATTGTACAAGTGTGTAAATCTTTACCTTTCAATCCATCATAATAATGAACGGATTCATTTCGGGTCGTGTATACATGTGTCTCTCTTGCTGTTTTTGATTAATCGGAAGAACACGAGAAGATCAAGCATCATTATACGAACCGATTGACAAAGTAAGAATTAACTCCAATGCCTCCCCATATACATGCAACTTCATGAGGGTTATTACTAATAGTGTTCATCAAGACTTTGAATAGGTCATCTGTGGGAGTTGACGTGATTTCTGAAATGGGGGAGAGTTTAGTGTTTGGTGTTTGACAATAGTGTTTTATTACTCGGAGTCATGTAGAATGGATCGATGGAAATTGCATCTTATTATGTCACACTCATTGACATTTCAGTTTCTTATTATTGATGAATCGATAATCCTATTGAAGAAGGCATAATTACGTCGCTTGGTTCCACAAAATGAATACCTTTAAACCTGCGATTGCTCCTGAAAATAGACCAACTCAGAGGGAAAATGTAATAGACCAATAGACCAACAACGAATCGAAGGCTTAGCGGTTTAAATTTGAAACTAAGAAGTGAGAACCTAGTTAAACGAACGATTTGGGATTGTACGTAGTAAGGTTCGACACCACAAGCCAAAGGCGCAAACATCTGTTCTCGGAACAAAGTGATGATTGACGGTAAGAAAGAACATAATAAGTTCAAATGAATAAATTATTGAGGAAAATTCAGCAACGGTCCCTAAACTATTGTGCCAAGGCCAACTTGATACCTAAACTCTAAAAAGTATCAATGTGATACCCAAACACTGATTTTGACGTCAACGACATACCTCTCGTTAATTTTCATGACAGAGACGTTAGTTTGCTGACGTGGCAAGGACATGAAGATCAAAAAAATGTTAAATGACCAATTTGCCTTTCGTTCTTTTTATTAATCATTTTTTAAATTTCTTTTTCTTCTTTTTTGTTCTTCATGTTCAACCTCGCCAAAAAAAATTATGGGTTCACGACCGACCTCTTCTCTTTTTTCTCTGCTCTAACGGTCATTAATCAAACCGTGATTTTCTGATTTATCATCTCGGGTTGCCATGATAATCAAACCATCAAGCTTTTGGGGTTCTTGTTTTGTTTTACAATATATTGAAGATCTGAGATTCTCAAATCTCTATCTCATCCACCACCGTGTCCACGACCTCTGGGGCTCCGAGGAATCAAAATCGGCCTCCAAGCTCACTACAATAGTTATATACTCCTACCCTTTCTTTTTTATGTTGTAAATTGTAATATACTTAGCGGAGTGATTACTATTCTCTTGATTTTTTTTTTGCTGATATCTATTGATTCTTGGTTGATGGCTGATAATGCATGCTTCGCCCACACTAAAATTATTATTATGTTATGGAATCCAACTAGTATATGATTTGAGGTTTCAAAATTTCCCATGGTATTGAAATATCAAACCTGAGATGTTGTTAGTTATATAATGAGTGATGGGGAACCCAGTATCAACTAGAGGATTCCCAATATTCCGGTCCAAATTGGGCCATCGTCGAATTCCTATTCGGGTTATGTTGGAGATGAGTTTGAGATTGGCTCACCGGCGACGAGGGAGGAACGTTCTGGAGATAAATGTCAAACCTTGAGTTTGAGAATGTTTCAGGAGATTCAGAAAACAGAAGATCGCAAAAACTCAAAACAAATATGAATCCGATGGCGATTCCGATGAAAGTGACGGACCATCGATATCCACGTCCGTATCAAGAGTGTTGGCCTGTCGACTATTCTCACTTGCCCAACACACACTCTACTTGATCAATGCCACAGAGAAACAATGTGAGCAGGTCGTGGTCTGAGATATTTAGCCAAGAGTCGTGGAAGAAGGTGGTTAAAATGCAGAAGCCTGCTTGAGACTCCTTAACACTTTCCTCTTAGTTAATCTGATTTGCTCTTTCTTTCTTTTTTGAATCTTTGTTTGGTGTGGCTAGTTGCAATTCAAAACAAAAACTATTTGGATTTGGAAGAGAAAAATATGATTTTTTTTTTGTTGAAAGTCTATTTTGTCCTTTTTTTAGAGACTCATGTGTTTGCCACGTCAGCAAACTATAGTCTCCGTCATGAAAATTAACGGGAGGTATCTCGTTGACGTCAAAATCGTTGTTTGGGTATCACATTGATACGTTTTAGAGTTTAGGTATCAAGTTGGCCTTGACACGATAGTTTAGGCACTGTTGCTGAATTTTCCTCTAAATTATTTACTGATTTTACTCATAGTAATAATCAAATTGACGTAAAGCCATGCAGAAACTTATACATCACATAAATCCCGATATAGATCCATCCATTACAATTATTATGAAACGAAACAGAAAAGCAAACCTTCAATCCACACGACTCCAGGCCGAAGCAACCAACTCAAACCATGAGAGCAGATCCGAAGACGAGGCCAACTGCAGCGGCGATGAACGCAGACACGAACGACAGAGAGATGGAGGCTGCCGGGGAGGTAACCGGTGCAGGAGCATGAGCATGACCTTCATGGGCCTGAGCTACGCCGGCGAGAGAGATGACCATAATGAGCACGGCCATGAGAGCCATCAAGGGAGCTTTTGTGCCTGCCATTGTCTTTGTTGATAATGAAAAGCTTTTTAGTTCTGTGAAGTGCAGAGGCAGACTGCGATTCAAAAATGATATTGTGAAGGTGATCATTGTGATGGTATTTATAGCAAGGTGGATCGACGGAGTCGGGGCAGCACGTAGGGCAGGCAGCTGCCCGCTTCTACAAGCTGACTCGGGGATTATGAACTGGCATGATCGAGGTCAGAGAGAAGAATTGTTCCAAAGAAGGTAGGTGCACAAGAGTGATAAATCGTACAACTCTCTAAATATTGTACCATACATTGGGGGGAGGCTAGGATGAGTTGATGCATACCATGCATCAACTATTTTAAAATAATATATAAAAATGAAGTACATGTTGTACAAGTAAACAAATCATCCAGTAATATTGTGACGTGTGTAAAAAAATTACAATTTTAAGAACCTTTTAACTATGTTATACGTGAATTGTTAAAAAACTTGTAATGAGGGTCATAAATGTTGTAATTACTTAGTTTGCTACTGTAATTACCACTAAATACGTTAAATGTGGTATTTGTAGTAAAAATATCATGAATGATGTAATTTACTTTAAAATGACTATAATTACATAAGAAAGAACTATTTTACAAGATTAACAACTTCAGTTAATGTATGTCTAATTATTAATGTTTACAATATTCGTTGTTACTAGAGATAAAATTATTGTTATTTTCGTAAAAATGATCGTATTCCAAGTAATATCAAGAATATGACTATATTTACCAATTATACCTTAGTTGTTGTAATTTATAGTAAAACACATTGTATTATAAGTAATTATCTCAATCACAACAAAATTTACTTAAAGTAAGGTATTAATTACTAGATAAAGGACTTTATTACACAAACAACTTATTTACCATATATACATCAGTTTTACCACTATTACGACAATTTGTTGTCAGATTGGTAAAATAGTTCTCGAACTTGTAATGGAAAAAATTACTACAAATACAAGCTTGATTACTACTTTTTCAACAATTCGTCGACTTATGAATCAAATGGTTCTCATACAAAGATTTACCATGAAATCGACATTAATTACTACTTTCACCTCAATTGTTGATAAACGATGTAAAAATGTCGTCACATAAGTTAAAACTTCTTAAAGGACATGATTTACAATATAAACATCTTTATTACATCATAAGGGTCTCAACGACGATTTACTCATATTAATAATATTTTACTTGTATTACAATACATTTATTGTTTTATTGGTATACATGTTCTCTAAACTTGTAACATGAAATTTTGAAGACTTTGTATTTTTTTTCTTTCTTTTTTCTTATTTCTGTTTTATCCCCACCTTCTCTCTGCAACTCATCTTCCCCGATGAGCAATGACCATAATCAACTCATCTTCCACACTTCCTTTCCCTCTCGATTCAATCCCTCACGACCTAGCTCTTCTTCAACTCATTCCCCGAAAACGAGCTTCATTCCCCTTTGCTGGATTTTCATAGATCGCCTCCAGAAGACTCTTCTCAGCCTCTCTCTCTCTCTCTCTCTCTCTCTCTCTCTCTCTCTCTCTCTCTCTCACCATCCCAATTCGATTTGAAGAATGAACGAGTTTGGTAGGCCTCCTTGTTAATTGATGTTAGCTAGGGTTTTTCGAAATTTCCGATCAAATTTCAAGGGTAGGCCTCTTTGTTAATTGATCTAGGGTTGTGTTTGGAATTGTTTTTCAATTCGATTTAGGGTTGTTTTCAATCCGGTTTGGGATTTTTTTTCCAACTCGAATCGGTTGTTTTACAATTTAATTTCGGGTTGCTTTTCAATTAGACGAAGGATTTGTTCATTAAATCGATGGCTTCTGATGCGATTGTGAACTCCTTGTCTCTTTGGACCTGTAAGTCTTCAATTTTCAAGTTTGGGTTTCTATGTTTTACTCTTGAACGACCGGTCTATTACTTTCTGGGTTATGAATTTTCAGTCTTCAAGTCTTCAATATCCTCGAACTCAAGCAGCAAAGCATAGAGGTCTTGGAACTTGGTAAGTTGCTGGCTTGGTTTCACTCTTTGTTACTTTGTTTGATTTCTGGGTTTCAATTGAATCAATAATGCCTTGTTATATTTTTTTTAATGGAAAGTTGAATTAATTTTTAGTTATGGTAGTGTATATAGATGATAGAGATTGACAAACTCTTTGGCAATGCTGAAGACTCTCTGTGTGCAGTTGGGGTTCAATCTAAGAAGACTCAAAGACGGTCTACATTGAACCCATTTATACCGAATGTCTGGAGGTAGAATCCTCTTTCTAGACGCTTAGATGTTCAGTTGATTTTGTTTTGGCTTCTCAGGTTACTGAAATCTGTTAGTGAACTCTGTTACTTGTATGCTTGCTATGGAAAAGAAAAGGAGACACACACATAGATAGTAACTGTATGCAATTCACTATATAAATTTTAGCTGAAAATGAAGTTGATATCACAGCTGCGCAGGAAGCTGGATATGATAGGGCACTAATAGCTCGATTGGCCCTAAAACCTGGGAAGGCATGTGTCTTACTACTCTCTTAGTTAAAGCACTGAATGATTTCTTAATCCCAACTTTGCTTGCTGTATTAGCATCCTACTTTTTGACACACTGATATCTATCTCCTCCCAATACATTGACCAATGCTTCTTGTAAAATTTGTGGGAAACCATCAATTTTAATCTCCAAATGAGCAATAACATCCCGGATCGATTGAACTTCATTTCGGATGGCAATAACATCTTCACTCTTGGTTTCCTGACCTCTGAAAGAGTAAAGCTTCGCAACAATAACTCTTGGACTATCATAACCTCCTTTGTCCCGAACAAATTTAATTAATCTGCTAGAATTTTCCTCCCCCCATGAAGCAATAATGGGCTTTGAACAATCGACAATTGATCTTCCATAGCCAATGACATTCACTACCAGAAAATGGGTCTTGGGCGACGAAACAAAAAAAACCGGGCGACAATTTTTTTTTTCGTCGCCTAAGGGAAAACTTAGGCGACGAAAAAAAAAATCGTCGCCCAAGGAAAAAAAATCGTCGCCTAAAGTTGAACTTTAGGCGACGAAAATAAAATCGTCGCCTAAGGCTAAATTTCGACGAAACAATATTTCGTCGCCTAAGATATTTATATCGTCGCCTAAGTTTTTTAATCCTTAGGCGACGAAACTCAAATATATCGTCGCCTAAGTATTTTATTTTTTTATTTTTACTTGGCCGACGAAATAAAAGAATTTCGTCGGCCAAGAGTAATCCGAATAATTAAAATAAAATGAAACACATTTAAATTTCATTGTACAGGATTTTTTATTTTTACTCTTGGGCGATGAATTTAACAAATATCGTCGCCCAAGTATTATCTTGGCCGACGAATTACCCTATTTTCGTCGGCCAAGAGTAATCCGAATAATTAAAATAAAATAAAACACATTTAAATTTCATTGTACAGGATTTTACTCTTGGGCGACGAATTTAACAAATATCGTCGCCCAAGTATTATCTTGGCCGACGAATTACCCTAATTTTGTCGGCCAAGATAATCCGAATAATTAAAATAAATAAAGCACATTTAAATTGTAAGGTAATGTTTTTTATTTTTATAGTCCCGTCAGCGTCTCGTCGATTGGAAACTATTCTCAGTTGAAGGTCCGGCCAGATTACGTGATTTGGAGGGTCGAACCGTTTCCGTCCGTTTAGGGGTTTGACCGCGCCGATTGACCGGACGGATCGAGCCCTTATCTTTGTCCGATGGAGCTAAATTTTTTCCCACCTACGTAATTCGTTATGCTGGTCATATCTGACGGTAGGTTTTCAGTTCCTCTTCTCCGATCACCAAACTCACGTTATATGTACTAATGTTGTATAACTTTTTTATAGTTGAGTTTAAGTGTCGTTTTGAAGACAACGTATACATAGAGGCCTCAAACGCAAAAAAGTCGTGAAATAAGATATGACCGGAACAGTGAAATACGTCAACCCGTGAAAAATGAAGATATTCCGGTAAAATTTCGGTGCCGGTTGTTCCGGTCAACGAAATTCTCTTATTTCTACCTAGTGGTAGCCCTATCCCGGGTATTTATTTTTTACCAAATTTTTATAGCCCCGTAAGCGTCTTGTCGATTGGAAACTATTCTCAGTTGAAGGTCCGGCCAGATTACGTGATTTGGAGGGTCGAATAGCCGTTTCCGTCAGTTAGGGGTTTGACCGCGCCGATTGACCGGACGGATCGAGCCCTTATCGTTGTCCGATGGAGCTGAATTTTTTCCCACCCACGTAATTAGTTATGCTAGTCATATCTGACGGTAGGTTTTCAGTTCGTCTTCTCCGATCACCAAACTCATGATATATGTACTAATGTTGTATATCTTTTTTATGTAAGTGTTGTGTTTAAGTGTCGTTTTGAAGACAACGTATACGTAGAAGCCTCAAACATAAAAAAGTCGTGAAATAAGATATGACCGGAACGGTGAAATACGTCAACCCGTGAAAAATGAAGATATTCCGGTAAAATTCCTGTGCCGGTTGTTCCGGTCAACGAATTTCTCTTATTTCTACCTAGCGGTAGCCCTATCCCGGGTATTTATTTCTTACCAAATTTTTATAGCCCCGTAAGAGTCTTGTCGATTGGAAGTTATTATCAGTTGAAGGTCCGGCCAGATTACGTGATTTGGAGGGTCGAATAGCCGTTTCCGTCCGTTTAGGGGTTTGACCGCGCCGATTGACCGGACGGATCGAGCCCTTATCGTTGTCCGATGGAGCTGAATTTTTGCCCACCCACGTAATTCGTTATTCTGGTCATATCTGACGGTCGGTTTTCAGTTCCTCTTCTCCGATCACCAAACTCACGATATATGTACTAATGTTGTATAACTTTTTTATACAAGTGTTGAGTTTAAGTTTCGTTTTGAAGACAACGTATACGTAGAGGCCTCAAACAAAAAAAAGTCGTTAAATAAGATATGACCGGAACGGTGAAATACGTCAACCCGTGAAAAATGAAGATATTCTGGTAAAATTTCGGTGCCGGTTGTTCCGGGCAACGAATTGTTCTCTTATTTCTACCTAGTGGTAGCCCTGTCCCGGGTATTTATTTTTTACCAAATTTTTATATCCCCGTAAGCGTCTCGTCGATTGGAAACTATTCTCAGTTGAACGTCCGGCCAGATTACTTGATTTGGAGGGTCGAATAGCCGTTTCCGTCCGTTTAGGGGTTTGACCGCGCCGATTGACCGGACGGATCGAGCCCTTATAGTTGTCCGATTGAGATGAATTTTTTCCCACCCTCGTAATTCGTTATGCTGGTCATATCTGACGGTCGGTTTTCAGTTCCTCTTCTCCGGTCACCAAAATCACGATATTCTGAATTTTATGATAGAACTCTTGGGCGACGATTTTCTTCATCTTGGGCGACGAGATTTATAGTGAAGAACATCGTCGCCCAAGTAGAGTATCTTAGGCGACAACTTCAAAAATCGTCGCCCAAGATTATCTTGGCCGACGATTTTCAAAAAACAGGGCGACGATTTTTACAGAATCGTCGCCCAAGAACGCCAATATAAAAGGCAAAAATTCGAAACCCTAACCATTCGCGCAGCCGCTCACAAATCCAAGCCCTCTCTCTCCGAAAATCCACCGAAGCCCTCTCTCTCCCTCTCTCCGACCCCGACCCCGCAACCCGACGCCGACCCCGACGCCGACCTCGACCCCGACGCCGACCCCGACGCCGACCCACAATTTAAGGTATAACCCTAAAACCCTAAATTGGTTATGTTGATGAAAATTTTAATTGTTGTTGTTGTTGTTTAAAATTGTTGAAATTGTTTGAAATTGTTGAAATTGTTTGAAATTGTGAAATTGTTTGAAATTGTTTGAAATTGTGAAATTGTTTAAAATTATTTGAAATTGTTGGTGAAATTATTGTTGTGTTGTGAAATTGTTGGTGAAATTATTGTTGTTGTTGTTGTAATTTAGGAAATTAATGGTAAATTAGGGTAAATTTGTGTAAATTATGGTAGGATTTTAGGGTAAATTATGGTAAATTGTGATGTAAATGATAATTGTAAAATATTAGGGTTTACGGTTTAGGGTTTAGGGTTTAGGATTTGTGGAAATAATTTGTAAATATATTGTAAATGATTAAATAATTTTTGATTAAATAATTAAATAATATAAATTATAATTGTAAATAATTATGGTTATTTTTGTTAAATAAATTATAAGACGGTAAAATATTTTTAATAAATTTATGGTTATTTTAAACAGGATGGGCATGAGGAGAACTTCTGGACAACGTCTGGGTGCGAGGAGCCAATATTCCTCGGACGGTACCTCAAACAACCCGTCGGAATCACCGTCGGTCGGGTTTCCGTGGCAGATGACGACCCGACATACGGCGCTTAGGGGTGGAGCGAGCGGCTCGCATTCTGCTAGGCAGCCGGGTCCCGCAGCGACGGCCCCTCGTCATCCAGAGATACTTCCCCGGTCGCGATCTATCACCGCCCCCACACAGTCGTCCCCGACCGACGGTGATGGCGGGTCATCCGGGGTCCCTACGGTGCCGTCCGGCCTCTTCCTTCCTCCGACGATACCGGCGATACCTCGAGTCGATGAGAAGGGTCGACCGATTCGGGAGCAGCTCCCGCATGTGGCACCGCACGAGGCCTATATCTACAGGGAGTTTCCCACGCCTCTTCATCCCGTGAGGGTCTCCGAGTAGGCGGACGGAGACGAATCCGTCGGCTCAGCCTCATCCTCAGGTAATTTATTATTACTGTTTTGTCGATTTTAAATTTTTTTTTTTTGTAAAAATGTATT
Organism: Fragaria x ananassa; assembly: GCA_034370585.1. NCBI lineage: Eukaryota > Viridiplantae > Streptophyta > Magnoliopsida > Rosales > Rosaceae > Fragaria > Fragaria x ananassa. Next base: position 5,209,648 of record CP139769.1, on the reverse strand, counting down.
ATTAATATTAAATTTGATTCACAATGTCACAGTCGCCGGAACGAGAAGGCGGAACAGGAGAGGCACCGTCAGCAACAAGGGACTCGATAGGGCGGTCGAGTCCGCTGGACGGATCGCCATCCCGTTTTCCAACGGGAAACCGGTGGACGCCGTGTTGGGAAACCGGTACACGCGCGCCGCGGTAGGCACCATCCGTTCCAGACTCCCTATGTTGTGGGGAGTCTGGAGCCAGGTTCCTGATGGAGTGAAGGAGATGCTCCATCAGTCGATGTCGGTGAGTTTACTCGATCAATTACTTTTTTTTTAACTAATAAATTATTTAATTATCGAAAAAAATACTAACAAGTGGTAATGCAGCAATGGTTTGTGGTTCCCGAGGAGGGACGTGACTGGGCGGACAAGGCCCATAGGGAGAGGTACCTCTATTTAATAATTTATTAAAATTTTTATTTTAATAATATATTTAATATTTTTTTTGTATATGTAGGTTCAAAGAGTGGAAGCACGACCTCCGGTTACACTGGAAGCAGTACGGGAGCGACCGTTCGGGTACCCCGAAGGAGTTCGAGTATCGGGAGTACGAGTGGCGGTGGCTTCTTGTCACGCAGTTCAACGACCCTCACAAACAGGTAATTCGTAAACAAATTTGAATATTTAATTAGTGAATTAATTATAATTGTATGTTTTTAAATATTTACTAACGATAATTTTTTTTTGAAGCACCTCGCCCGGGTGAACGCTGAGAACCGGCAACAGAACACAACCAACCATCGTGCCGGTTCGAGGCCGTTTTCGGCCATCATGGACGACGTGCGGCGAGAGCGGCCAGAGGAGAACCCCTATGTGGGGACCTTTCAGAGGGCATATCCTCATTCTGAGGAGGATCTTGTAAGTTCCTTATATTTTCTAATTTTTAATTTTAATTACATTTTATTAAATGTATATTAATATATTTTTTTAATATATCCAATTAGGCGAGGGTGAGGGAGGCGGAGCAAGAGGTCATGAGAGGCATGGTGAACGACACATGGCCGGGCACGGCAGAGGATGACATGTCAGAGGCCATGTCCAGGATCGACACTTCAGATCCTACCGTTGGGGCGCGGATTATGGCCACTGCCTTCGCGCAGCGTTCCAACAGCTACTACTGCCGGGGTATGGGAGGCGCTGGAAAGGGGATCCTGAAGACGACGCCAGGATTTCAGCGCAAGGGAGCCGCCGGAGCCTCAAGCAGCAACAGTCGGCTACATGATCAGTTCGAATGTCTACAGTCTGAGCTGGAAGCCCAAAGAACGAGGGAGATGGCGGTGGCTGCGCATATGGAGCGGGTGAATGAAGTCACCAATGCCAACCAGGCGGCTATGGGACAGTGGATGACTGCCTGCATCGCTGCACATGCGGCCGGACTTGATATTCCGCCCATGCCTACGCCTATACCATTACCTCAGTGGCCCCAGCCTCCTCAGCCTGACCAGCCGCCGCCTCAGGACCCTCCGAACGGGAATGATGAGTTAGATTTCGAGTTTCTCCGTAGGTAGATGGACTGAATTTTTGTAATAAATTATTTATAAATTTATAAATTTGTGTTATTTTTAATTAAATTTTAGTACTAGAAAAATTTAAAGAAATGCCGAAAAAAAAATTCCAGCAAAAATTAAAAAAACATTATTTATATATTTAAAAAAATTATTTAAATATTTTTTAAAAAAATTTAAATATATCTTAGGCGACGAAATTGCTAAATCGTCGGTCAAGGACTTACCATATAAGACGACGAAAAAAAATTATCGTCGCCTAAGATGTAGTGATCTTAGGCGACGAAATATTTAGTTTCGTCGCCCCAGGTTATAACATCTTAAGCGACGAAAAAAATTTTCGTCGGCCAAGGTGTTAAATCTTGGGCGACGAATATTTTTGGGCGACGATAAGAATATCTTAGGCGACGAAATTCATGTCGTCGCCTAAGAATTACTCTTAGGCGACGACGGACTGAATTTTTGTCGCCCAAGTTCTTGGCCGACGACGTCTTGGGCGACGACATGTCGTCGCCCAAGTACTTAGGCGACGAATTTTTTTAACAGGGCGACGATTTTTTTTCGTCTCCCAAGATCAATTTTCTGGTAGTGATTGTAATAATAAAGCTGTAGGAACAACACACATCCACAAATGTATTTGGGAGACTTCTTCTGCTTGTACGACCGTACACTTTCTAACAGAAAGTTAAACGAAAAGCTTGCCCAATTTAGACTTCTCATATGTTTTATATTCTTCAATGGAAGAAGGAACTTCATTGGTATCTGTGTATAATTAGACTTCTCATGTAGTTTATAATGTCATTGTAATCTTTTGAGCCGAGTCCCACCCAACTGACCCAAAAGTCTCAAGTGTATAATTCTTGGGCTGACGTCCAAGCCTAAGTGACCAACTTTTATGTCCTTTTTTTCCAACAAAAAGAAAGAATAGTCTTCAAAACGTACTTTTATGTTCTGCACTTATATCCATAACAACGAATAAAACAATAAATAAATAAATAAAAAGACCATCGACACAAATTTCGTCTAAAGTCTAAACAAATAAAATAAATCAAAATCTATTCCGTCGACGATTTTTTTGTGGGCATGTCGTCTTTGTGTGTCCATAGTCCTTGTACCAACTGCATTGTCGAGATTTTTTAATGTTTGGGGACTTTTCGGTGCCTTTGGTCTTCACCTTAATTGGATCCTTTATGATATTAGTACAATTCTCTGGAGTAGCAGCGTTTTCGTTTTCATTTTCTTTTTCTTGCTTCAACAAGTCTGATAGTATGGGTTCTAATCTCATGAATTCTTTGTTCAGGATGTCGGTGCCCTCTTTTGTTTTCGATGCGAGATAACATAGTTTACTTCCAAAACAATTCAAATCGCCGTACCTGCAATAAATATGATTCACCAATAGAATAACAACATCATCAGACAAAAGAAAAAAAATGCAAAAACAACAAAGGAGCGACATTGTCAATTTAAAATCTAAACAACGATAAAATAATATAGTATGAACTATGTACCTTGCAAACTCTATAGATTCTTTAGGTACCTCGCATTCAGAAAAAGATGTCTGCATATCAACTTTTGCAGACTTCGTCCACCTCTTCAGCACTAAAGACGAAAAAATCTTATTAATGCGCTCGTGTTTCATAACATTAAATATATGACAACATGGGATCCCTTCACATTCAAACAGTTTGCATGAGCATTCAATTCTAGGATTGTCTTTATCCTGGTAGTATGATGTCATATACTTGTTATGTGGCTCCTCATCGTTGTAACTAGATGATACGTACACACAACATGACCCAAATCGGAAAGTCCGAGATATTATAAGATCGCCAACTCCGATAATCTCTTTACGTACAAGCTCAAACACACTATCAGTGAAGACTATACCTGCGTGATGTTCCAAATATTCAAAAACAACAATAAAACATGGGTAGAGGTATATAACCTACAATATTTATGCACATACTCAAAACACATTAGCTTTGAAAATATTACCTGCATGATGTTCCAGATTTCGAAGTGAAGAAGTAAGAACATGAGTCGAGTTATTTGACTTGAAGTCCTCAAGCACACCTTTGAACCTAAGCCGTAATAGTCCTCTATCAAGCGCCGGAACAAGTTCGAATAACTTCACACCACTTTTCAAATAAGGCTTCATATAGCTGTGCATACCCTCACATCTCTGAGTGCTTCGCATACGTGCAAAAAAATGCCCACTAACAAATGCCTCGGCCCATAAGTGCCGCTTTTCATACATCATATTAACCCAATCTTTGTTGTGGAGCTTATGTCTGTTAACCATGGTCGTCCAACGTCTTTCAAAACCATATGGAGTTACTTCTTCCCACATACAACGACGAAATTCAGACAATGCTTGGTCTAAGTCTCTTGTAGTTCTGTCTAACACCAAAACCCATGACCTTTGCATAAGCGTAGTAAAAAGACTCGGCTTCCTCCATAGTCTTAAATTTCTGCCCTTTAATGTCTTCGGTAGACAACTTATCATACTGAACACCCTTATATTCCATCTCATTACCGTCACTTTGTTTAAAAGCTGAACGTTCATGCGGTCCATCCATGCCTGTAAAAGAAAATGAAAACAAAAATATATTAACAAGACAGTAGCACAAACCAAGCATTGAGTAGACTCTCGTACTAAAAGCTGCATAAATAACAAGATATTTATCAAGTACCAAAACATTATCATTCACCAACACTGAACTTTTTATTAACTGAAGCTAGAGCACAAATCAACACATTTAAATCTAACAAGGGTGTCTTTCAAAACGACTTCATTCTATACACAAGTACGTGATTCAGAATCTAAATGAACTAGTCAAAGCACTAGCAAGTAGCAACTACCAAGCCTCATCAAATCTGTTCAGTTATATTCATCAAAGTACCAATACTAATCAAGGTTTGGTCTGGCTGCGTTTTGCTCCAAGGTTATAATCTATTGGATCCATTCAATTACCCAGAAACAAAGACTTCATAAACAGGAAAACCAAGACAATTCATTATGACATAGAAGAGAACAGACTAATGTTTTTAATTGTATATAACCGTATACCATAGAAACTGACTGAAGCATTTGATCGAACAGGTGGTGCGCATCAAATTTTAAGCATTTTGATTCAACCATATTATCAAATAACACACCAAGACACACACCAAGACCAGTGGAATCAGTACAAGTAACGCACCAAATTATCAATTAAATACCCACAACATGATCTAGCAGCTTTCTGATACCAAAAACTCATACCCAATTGTCATCGAACTAAACTGATATCAAATTGATTCTAAACAAAAACCCAAACACCCAACAACTAATTCATACCTTAAACTCTTCAAATTGAGGAGAATCTTCTGATGTGGAGAACTAGAGATGAATGGGATAAATGGATGAAAGAGGTACCCTCCCAAAAAGAAAAAGATGTGTCTGTCAGGTTCAGTTCTTCTTAGTTGGGTTGGGCGAGTTCGACCAAAAATGCTATCCTCTTCTCGAAAGCTTCGCGAGGACTACTTTACGACGACGGACGACCGCCCATTGGGGTTTACTGCACAAGGCCCCTGCAGAGGAAAAGATTTATCCCAGCGAATAGAAGATGCTCTCCTCTTCTCTTCACTTTGGGTTTTATCCCAGCGATATGTTTCTAAGAAGTATTGGTTTAATCAATTCTTGTAATCCCGTCTGAACAAGAATTATAAAACCCAAAGAATCCCGTCCCAACAGAATTGATTAAAGAATCCCGTCTGAACTAGATAAATACTTCTGTTCTCAATCAATTCTGTTTTAATTATATTTTTTATATATAAATTATAAAATTACATGTTACCTGGTAAACAAGTTACCAATATTGAATAATCTAAGCCGTTAGATATATTCAAAGTTTTATTATATCCAACGGTTAAGAATATTCAAAAGAGTTGATGCATGCTATGCATCAACTCACCCTAGAATTTTCCCATACATTGTACTGGTGTTCAAATCTTCAAGGGCACTCATACGGGATCTCAACGCGTAAAATTTGTGACATCAATTCTATATATTATGTCATTTAAGTAAATAAAATATTTATTTCCAAAACAACAGTATGATATACTACTGATTTTATCATTTTTATTTTTTTTTGGACTTTAAAGGTGAATAAGTGATATTAATGAAATTTATTCGGTGATGAAAATAAATATAGAAAATTTCATATTACATATTGATATTGTATAAATTTAAAGAATGAGGCGGATCCGTGACATACAAGATTATAATCAAAATTATAACCAGAATATCAGTCATTAGATCTATTAACAACTAACGGTTAAGATTAATCATAAAATTAAATCTTTTTTCTTTTCTTTTATTTAGATAGATTTCATAAATTGAATTAAAGAAATGTTTCTAGCAACGTACTTGGAAATTATACCATTTTTGCTTAATTGGAAAGCACAAAAAAAAAATCATCTCAGGGGCGTAGCTGGTGGGGGGGTAGAATGGTCATTTGACCTCCCTCAGTGTCTGAAAATCAAGCTCTGATAGGTTCATGTGTCAAAAACTCTTCTTATTTGACCCCTATGTCCTTTTCTTTTTTGGTCTGAAGTTGACCCCTTACGTCAGAAAAGCAAAGGAACAAAGATAAAAACTAGTTTAAACATTAACACAATTATCCACAAATGTATAATTTACATTAACTGCACAAAACTCTAGTTGATCAAAACAATATATTTTATAAACTTTTTTTTTAATTTTCTCCTCGTATTCTCTATGTGTCGTTCTACTCTTTTTTTTTCTTAAGAGAACACTATCGTTTTTTTGTTCTATATAATTTACAAACAACAAGTTGAAAAATGTTATTGTTTCTTTTGTATTTTGGTAGATTTATGAAACAAAGCGGTGTCGATTCTTTAATCTACTACTATAATTATATACAATTTATCTAAAAGAAAATTAACAAAAATGTATGTAATGACCATTTTGGCTTGTGATGAATGAAAACTGCACCCGATTTATATTTGATTAAAAAAATCAATACATGCAATATATGTTACCTATTGAGATTTTGATAAAAAGAATCGTTGTTATATGCAATAGATTCTAACCCTCCTAATTATGGTTTCTGGCTACGCCACTGATCATCTTGAACCCGTTGACAAAGTATTATGATCACTGCTCATCCAATCTTCGACAATATATATATTTGACTTCTTAAGTTTGGTATAACCAATAAGGGAACTTTGAGGATTTCGATTATTGACAATATTGAAACCAACCCGTCACTAGAAAACCCTAAAATGGTGCTCCTTTGTGAGATGACTTGCCTCCTAAACCCCTCTCTACAGTTTAGGGTGATGAAGCAAAAATATCAACGTTGGAATCCACCAACGGCGACTTGAATCTACAAATCTGGTTTTATCGAATACATGAGAAGTTTCTCAAATCCACGAGAGAATCTGGAATCCATCAGAGAATTAAGATAAATTCAAAGGTTTTTATTAATATCAAAGCTGACGACTACAACCGATTAACCATCCTTATATAGGAAAATAAACCTTAAGGCAACTAACAACCAAGCCTAAAAGCCCGTTAATACACTAGAAATTTCTCGAATCCACGAGAGAGTTGAGATAAACTCAAGGGTTTTTATTAATATTAAAGTTGACAACTACAACTGATTAAGCGTCCTTATATATGAAATAAACCTTAGGGCAACTAACAACCAAGCCTAAAAGCTCATTAGGTTAAAAGAAAACAAAAAATAAAATAAACTAAAAAACCTAAAATCATACTAAATGCTAAATCAGACTAATATAACGATATCTTTTGGTCTTAATCTGATAGAGCTCACTAAAGTGACTCTTGTAGATCTTGTCGTTCCCATTCCGGAAAAATATTATGCGTTTCAAACGGACATTCTAGTCAAAAGTTACTCTAGATCATATTTGCTTATGGAAATCAGATTTCACACGAGCAACCTGAAAAGTCCAGAAAACATTTTCTTGAATATTCCAGCGGTTAGCAATCTATTGACACAAAAATTACCGATTTTTAAATCATTTTTTTATATTATTCGCCTCTTCCTAATTCTTATTTTTTTATGTTTAAATTTGACATGTTCTCGTCATACGTCATAGTGTTTATTGTTTGAGAGTCGAGTAGAGCCAATACCGACGTGCTAGAATGGTGTGGATCATACCAAGCTTAGGGTGGCATGATGCGGGAAATAATGGATCGTTCAATGACTTGTGAGTCAAGTTCGATTGCGAAAGGAAAACATAGTGGCTAAGATGTGGAAGCTGAAAACTACAAGTAGCTATTGACTCCTTAATTGAGACTAGGTTAGGCCGTGACTAGTATCACGTCCAAGGAAAAAAAACAAACCGGGACTCTCTTTAGCTGACACGCTATTGACAGATTCTTCATCATCTTCATACTCCCGTGGTAGTTTTGGTTTCCTTTTCATCTCATTGCAGCTGTTAAGAAGAATATGACAACCAAACTCTCATCCAAGTAAATTAAAACTTTCATACCCTTCAGCGAATTGAAGGGACACGTCTAAGTTTAGACCCTCTTTAGTGGCCAGTATTTGATGTATTATGTGTGAATTTTGTTTCTAAAACGTCATTATCGTTACAATGTGAACGTTACATGCATCCAACTTGAACTAAACTATTGCAAAGGACACACTCATATTAAGTTTAATCGAATTCCAAATCATAAATTGGGCGGAATGTAGCACAATTTAACGTCTGTAATGTTAGACTACGACACACCAACCTTCCACGATGGGTTCTCAAAATGATTCGAACCCCCCATTACAGCGTTTTGGTTATGATTTCGACTTCAAAGAGGTTTGAAGCCCTGGTTAGTGGTGATGACAATGGTCAGCATTATAGCTCCAATCTCGTTTTCAAAAGTTGCATTACAGTTTCAATTTCAATGGGTAGAAACGGGTGCATTATAGTTTCAAACTTTCAATTTCGATTTCAAAGGAGTTCGAAAACAGGTATGGGTGGTGTGGTCCAATTCATTGCTGCACATTAACCCCTACCAACGGCAACGAAAAAGCAAAGCAAGCAACACAAGGGTGACAAATTCTAAAATGCACAAGAAAGATGAAGTGGGGTTTCATATCGAACCACATGCCTTTGTTGGTGATAATATAAAACAGACTTACCTGCTCCACTCGCTGCGTTAATCGATTTCTTTCACAAATTTAAAACCAACTTGGATACGCTGTTTTATTTAATCACCTGAAAATGGCAAATATGGTTGTGGAATTCTAGAATCACCGGTTGGAATTCACAGATCCATGAGAAATGAGACCAAATTTAACAATTTGGATAGCGGAATTTGATATGAGAAGCCAAACAACACCAAGAGAGAAGACAAGAGATTAAAATGAAAGAATTATTTACTCATAGTAATAATATATAAAGATCCACATAAAGCCCGTAGGACTAAACAAAGCAGTGCATTGCAGACGTGTATGCACCACAGAAACTCATATCTCCGATCAAATCCCTATAGATCCAAACCACCACAAACTACTAAAAATTCAAACACCGCTACTAATAATAATAAAAATAACCAATCGGAATAATCCAAACCCCTCTACACCACCCCATCACCCGAGCGCCGAGCCAACAACTCAAACCCTGAGAGCAGATCCGAACACCAGAGCGATGGCGGCGGCAACGAGACCAGAAACAAACGACGGGGAGATGGAGGCGGCGGGAGACACAGGGCTGGGAGCTGGAGCCTCAGCGGCCTGAGCAACGCCGGCGAGAGAGATGACGACGACGACGACGAAGACAGCCATGAGGGCCATCACTGAAGCGTTGGAGGCGGCCATTGTAGATTTGGAGAGAGGTTTGAGATTTGTGAGAAGCTAGGGTTTCTGATTTGCAGAGTGAGATTCGGAAATGATAATGGTAGTGGTAAGTGGCCGCAGTGATGGTATTTATAGCACCAGGTCAGGGTTTCTTCGGGCAGCTGCCCGGCCTCACAGGCTGGCTATTGGTTTCGTTTGACAGCTCACGGTGGTCCCCACCGGACTTTTTTAGGGTAACAAATGTCGCGTGAAGCGAGTGATTTCCTCTCGGTTTACTGTTGGACGACGCCGTTTTGAAGACGTGCCTTAACAAGAGAGGTTTGCTGTGGGAGAATAGAATAATAGTTTCCGCGGGGAATTTAGCTCGCGACGCGCTTATATATTACGCGCGAATCAGAATCCGAAGTGTGCTGCGGAAACGACGTCGTGGTTGGCAGGCGTTTAGGCCACGCGGCGGGTATTTTCGGGTTTTTGGTTTTTGTTTGTTTAAAAAACTATTAAAGAAAAGACCCGCCTACAATGGGGCAATCAGAGTGGTTACAGCGCACCAAAACATTACAAAACGGAAAAGTGGTTAGGGTTGCGTGACTTTTTGTGATTAGGGCCTTCACCCAACGGGTAGTCGACACGTGGAGAGTGGGAAAAGGACAGACTGTTTAATTTGTTTAAGAAAAGATATGACAGGTGTAGGGTGGAGATTTGATTCTGTTTGCTTCGGATATTTTTCGGTTCGCTTTGGCACCTTTCGTCGTTGGTCTTCGTCCCAAGATATGAGTTTTGAGGGGCGCACATGCATCTTCGAAGTTACTACAATGCCCTTTTGCGGCGAGATATTTTACCACTTTATATTCGGTTTTTATGTCAATGATTGTGCCTACAAATTGGTGGAAGAAAAGGTGACTGAGTTTTTATTTACTGCGCGGTAAACATTACAAAAGGGAAAACAGAGTTAAAAACATAGAATCACACTCAATAATGATGTATATTATTCTAAATTCGGTACAAAAATGTGAAGCTTGAGTATTTCTGAATTGGGTGCTACTTATCTGTACATATAATACTGTTCTGGACAGTGAATTTTGCCAAAGGTGTATATATGTGTATGAAAGTGAAACCCAACTAGTAAATATCACAGCAGAGGGTAAGATTTCGGTGTCAGCTTGTTCACCCATGGGCTGGAGATGTTGATTTTGGCTGTGTATGTGTTAGAAGCCCAAAAACTTCGGTGCTAAATGTAAGAGAGGTTCCATGGCACTGGGAGCAAATTTTCTTGCAAAGAGAAAGCACATTGTAGAGTTTTGGTTGTTGTAAGTGCAGCGATGACTCTCAAGCATCCGCTTCATGAAATCCTCGGTGATATCTCCTCTGCCGAAGGTAGCAGGGTGAGGTCCGCCCCTTGACCAATCCACCCAAGTGATGCTTCTGTTTGCCAGCATACTTCCTGCTTGAATGGTTAGCATGGTGGGGAAGTAGTGCTCGTCCACATAACACGCTGGTCTGCAGAACTCTTCAAATTTTGGGTAAAATTTTGTGTCTTCGACGATGGTGATAGCAAGCTTCCGGTTAACTTCAAACCACTGGGATCCCTTACGCCATTGGGTAATGTACACTTCAGGAGCCATGTTATCATTGTAGCGTCCTCTGCCAAACGGGCCATGGTCATCAAATGCACCCATGTAGCTGTACTTGGACTTCTTCATGTACTCGTAAACCACAGTGAAGTTATAGAGGGGAATGCATGATTCAGAAAGAAGAATGAACCATTCATTGGATATATCAAGCAATGCATTAGCAAGAAGTCTCCTCTCAGCATCACACATACTCATCCTTCCCCATTCGGCCACCTGTTGAGGACAAAAACTAAAATCGTTCATATATATGTTATAGCTTTGCAAGATATAGTGTCTGAACAGCAACCAATCTACAATATCAACAAGGCAAGCACGAAAAAGTTTATACCACCTCAATTCTTTTTTTAAACTTGGTGTCATTGCCAAAAGCCACAAGAATAGAATGATCCTGAGATAATCTATAATTTTAAGCTACCATAAATCAAGATTTTCTCTTTTGTTCCAAAAAAACCAACTAATTTTTAAGTGAGAAGTAAAAACAAGCAGAAAGTACACAGATGGCCTCCTGATGCATATGAAAGAACTTGTATATGGCTTTTATGTTCCTCAAACATCATCCCTCTCTACAAACCTCAGTTCTATCACCCAACATCATTAACATCAACAGTAAACCCAATCTTCTGCATAACCTGAAGGTACCACCCTGATCCAAACAGAATCTTTGACATTTCAGAGACTTCCAGTTGTTTATCATCAACAATTCTAAATATGCTAGGGCCCTGAGGTGAGGTGAGGTATATTCTTGTATAGTTTACAAGAGCAAGAGTCAGAGATGAATCAAGAAGGTACCTAAGGACTTGTGAAAATTTGAGTGAAGAGTGCTTTACATTAGCTGTTAAACACATACTATTGTACCAGATGCATTTAGGTAGCTGTGTTTTTCTTGTTATAGACATCTCTTGTAATAATTATAAATGAGGCCAATACTCCCAAGAACAAAAGTAAGCATAAACACAAAGAGGCATCAAAGTTTTCTAATTCATAGATTTGCAAGTCAAATCCATTGATTCTATTGAATTTGCAACTAATATAAAACTCTATTGATCAAATAGGGCTCCTCCCTTCACTCAGAAATTCAGAATGATGGTTTATATCCTTAATCGCTATAATCTCAGTACTCCTTTGTACCCTAAATTTCTTTCATAATCACCAAAAATCATCATCTCTTGAAAAGAATCATTCCTGATTTCTTTGCTTATTAAGAGTAAATTGATACTCATTGAAGAACATTAAGTACAGCATGCAATCTCATAAAATGAATATAATATAGACTGATACATACCTGGCTAGGAATATGTCTCTTATGAAAAACCGACGAAGCTGGGAAATGGGGTTGAAATGATGGCAATGAATGAACATAGATTGAATAAAGTCCTTGATGCCCCTTCAGAAACCTCTCCCAAATTGGTGCCAGAGGCAAAGGTCCCTTAGTCAAGAACATAAGCGCAATCTTCGGAACTCTCTCAAAAGGATAGTCCTTTCTCCTAGGCGTCAAAGAAGCCCTCCACAACAGTTCCTTGTCATTCATAGTGTGCATCAAATTCGACGGTGGCTTAATCCATCTATCCAAGCCAGTTGGTTCCTCAAAACATGGCTGGATGGAGGACGTGACTGAAGTCATCACGTTACTAATCCCAAAATGCCGAATGGTGTATATTCTAATCACTGAGAAAGTAATACAGAAAGCCAGAAACAGCACAAATAACTGAAGCAGCCGAATCGGCAATGCCTTGGTTGGGCTTGTCCTGCCAGTAGTAACTCCCGGGTCCTTGCCTTCCTCCAATGGCACAACCCTTGATTGCATCACTTGCATCTTGAATCACAACACAATAAAACACACACCAAAACCCAACCTCTATGCTGATTTCTACAAAATAACTCCAATCCTCAAACCTCTGCAACCTAGTTCAAAACTGAATCTTGCAACACAAACGGTAGAGTTGACTCGAATCCAAACATGTCGGAATCTGAATCTCTTAGTTCTCTTCAAAACAAGTATAAATGGATCTGAAACTAATACTAGAGCAGCCCAAAATCAACTTCTAGCACATGGGTCTTTCCCAAAACAAAGACTCCGTGTCAAGAACCTAAACAAAGATCTCGGATTGATTGGCTGGTGAAAAAAAAGTAAAACATACCATATGAGTTTGACCTTTGAAAGTGAAGGCTGCTGAACTGATGAAGACTTTGGATCCTTGAGAGCTTGAATTACGCCAAGAAATTCGGGAGAGAAGAATAGGATGACGCCCAGCAGAGAAGACTTGGGAGAGTGTCAAGGTGCGTGACCAATAAGCTCAAATGATGAGCATGGAGTGTTTGTGTGACGAATTACATGTGGGGGATTTGAGACTTTTGATTTGATTATTGTTTTGTGGAATCTGGGAGATTTAAGTTTGAGGATGTTGCACGATGCGAGTGAGGGAGAAGAAAGGGGGTTGGCATTGTCGGGAAGCGTCTATCGCGCCCGTGAAATGTAGGGAAGGCCAAGTTCGGTAAAATCTGGTCTATGCATATTTACGTGTATATGTTTCTAAAATTAAAAATTAAATGATAACATCTATCCTTTTTCTGGAAAAACTATGGATGCCTTTTTATGGAAAAACTATGGATGTCCTTCCTTAAAATATGCCATTATCATCATTGTGTTTATGTAGTATCGTGTTAAAAAAAAATAAAAAATCAAGTATAGATCAATACAAAGAAATCTAAATAAACATGAGAACGTCGTTTCATTGAACGCGTATATAAAAAGAAAAAATAGAATGTCAATTCAGAAGAACAGTGATTTAAAGGAAAGATAAACGATCAATTTGGAATGGCCAATTCAATGTATACACACAAGGGAGAGAGGGTCAATTTGGAAAAAAAAAATGCGACCAAGCAAAATGATGTAGAAAAGATGAAGAACAAAGGTCTGAGACCTCTCCCAACACTAACTTCGTCGGCGAAGGTGAAAAGAACATTTGGTGACGACTAGGGAAATGAGAAGAAGTGAAGAGGAGAGATGTAGAACTAGAGAGAAAAGGGTGAGTGTCAAGGAATCCATGCTATTCATATACGTTTTGAATAAACATGCTTGAAAGGCTGAAAGTTTCAACGATTATAGTTCACTGCAACTTCATGAGCTATAAAAATAGGTATGAAGAGTTTGGTAGGATTCCAATTCATCAGAATACACAAGTCATAAACAAACTAGGAATCTAAACAAACACATCCATAATCAAATATCAGCTTCTTCAAAACTCAAAACTCAACAATGTGCAAAAGCATACTAAAGTATTCAACATCTATGGCGACAATCATATATATGTTCAAGATTACCTTGTTTCCAGTTACAAATTTCTCCCCACATTACAAACAGTTCCAATTTCTTCTCAAAACACCAGTGAGATGCACATATATACCTCCTACCAACGTAATCACCTCTAGGAATAGGCCTCCAAACATTAAAACTAGAATGGAGACTGGAAATCCTAACCAGAAGCTCTTCACTCTCATCGTATTCAGCGAATTACCCTTTCGACAAATCAACGTTGTCATAAGTTGTCCCTGCTACCTATAGATTCAAACACCAGATTAAGTGTACATACGTTCTAAGAGATTTAGTGTTCTAACATTCTGTAAATTGAAAGGTTAGAATCAAAACTTGAACCTTACTTTAGACTATATCAGATCAAAACATGCTATGAACTAGTCTATAATATCTGTATGTTTTGCTGAGTACTTTTAAGATAGAAAGATATCTATGTATCTGGAAGTATACATAAGCTTTGGGGCAATGGAGAGTCTCCAAGTACCACCTCACAGCTTTTAGGTTCGTTTTAACCCCCTCCAGCTTCTCCAAAATCATCAACCTGAGTGTACTTCGGAGTTGTGAATATGTAGAGGTTGAACCATGTACTTGGTTCCAGAACTTGTCAAGGCTGCCAGTTTCGAATATCAATGATAGCGCTGTACTAGCTGCCCTGTGGACTAGTTTATCATCATGGTGCTCTAACAAGTCCATGAAGAAGGAAATAGCCCCTTTCCAATAGGTTTGGTGAAGTCTCCATCCTTCCATGGTCGTGAGAAGGAACAACCAAGAACGTATGGCAGCAGATAGAACCTCGGCCGAATGCTTCTTTCTGTTGAGATCATATCCCGAATTAGATTTAGGGTATATAAAGTCCCAGATAACCTTCATAGCTGCTTGAGTCTCCTCTGAGTTAATGGCACCAAAGAAAGTCACAAGACCCAAACAGTCGAGCATATTTGTTGTGTTGGGTCCAGCTTTCTGCAGAGAATATTTGGTGGAAACTACAGATAAGAATTCTGTGTAGATTTCGGACATCTTCTCCTGACAATCAACCACAATTGAGAGCAAGCTGACGACTTTCAAAGCATATTGCATCTCTGTGGCAGAACCCTTCCTCACACCATGTAAGCATCTGTAAAGAAGAGTAACAACAAACCTCCTATTCAGGTCATCCTGATCTAAATTTTTTTTGTTCAGTACAGTAATTGTGGTGGCTAGTGCCTTCTCTCGCTCTTTTCCCCTTTTGTCATACAACTGGTCTAACATGGAAGAAGATAATTTGGCGCGTGCAGTGGTCGAAGGAATAGCGCCGTCCTCGATTAGTCTTTTGTTCGCCTCAGGTCCTATGACATGACGCTTTAAGGACTTGGGTGTTTTCGTGTCCTCGAGCAGGTCATAAAGCTTGTCAATGGCGACCTCGTCGATGTCGCGGATGATAACAGCTATAGGATCAACTCTTTTATTCCGGTGAGTGACTTTCTTTCCGGGTTTCCCCTGGTAACCTAAAGACCAAGAAATCATTCTCCCTGCACAGCTTGAAGGCCGGGAAGCAGCACCGCAGCCTCTGAATGAAGGATTTGTTGTGGTAATCCAGGGCTGATACTGCTGAGAATTCAAAATTGGTTTTGAAGATTTTTGGCATGGAGAAGTTGGTAGCTAGTGCAGGGTGGAACCCTTTATATTTAGTTTGTCTATAGTTCTTATTGTGGAACAATAGTCTGATAAATTCTCCTTTTCTTATTGGGATTCCGATTCAAACTGCATTCCTACTCCATACTGGTCAGTATTGGTTCTGGTGTACTCTTGATTCTGCTCTGAAAATTTTCTTCTGATAAGAGGAAAAGGGGTGGAAAACTAGAGGTATGAGCGCCAATTAAGCACAAGTATCAAATCTATCACAAATCGAGTTCAACATAGTCTTCAACCTCAAGCATACTTCATTGCTCTTATATCAGAGTCAAGTCTTTGGTAGGACCTCACTTCATCAAACCAAATAAGTCTAGCAATTATGGAAGCAACACAACAAGAAACATCAGTCAAACTTAAATTCTTCGCAAAACAATTGAGATTATGGAAGTGCAAACCACAGTACCCAAATTCCAGTTCCATGGATTATGCAGTTATCAGTTAATACACATGTTCTCAAGCTAGTTCAGCAAATCGTTCAGCAAAGAGACATGTCCATAGAACAATTTTCAACACGTGACATCTAAACATCCATGAACACGTGCAAGTCCCAGGGTTTGTATGATTCTATCTTATTCACAAGACAACAGCAAGTCCCATGTACCAAACGTCTCTATAACCACTCTAGTTTTTTTGCACAACAAAAGAAGAAGAGGGCTTGGAGATCATAACTGGGCACTCCCCCTTCTCATCATATTCAGAAAATTCATCCTCTGACAGGTCAACATTGTCAAAGGTTGTCCCAGCCAACTACACAACCAAATCGAAGTTTAAGTCAACAAAAAGATATGTATCTGCCACAGTTGGTAACAGGAGACAAATAAGTAAAACATCTGAAGCTGAACTTTCTAATGAAACAATCTCCCGTATCTTCAAAAACTCAATAAAAAGATGATTCTAAAAACACAATTCATCATTTTCTTCTGTTTCCTTTACTTCATTCTAACTTTGATTCTCAACCCAAAATCATAATCTAATCTCGTACTGGGTTAAGGAAGGGGTGGATATCAGAAGCAGGAGCTTAGATTACGATCTCACAAGCTTCCTAGCGAAAAGAGTATTTATCACATTTAGCAGCACCTTTTTCAGTCCTGTCAATATGGGATGTATTTGTTACTAGATTTACCTAAGATGAGAGATGTTTCTACATCAGGGACTACTTTGAGTACTTTCTGGAATTCCCAAATCTTCTTGAATATGCTACACTACTCACATAATATGAATTAACCTGAAGGGTATAATATTACAAAGACCCATTCTCACACACGTAAAGCTTAGGGAACCCCTTTGTCCTTTAAATGTACAGGGCATTATTATGAACACATGACACATCTTTTTGAAGTTCCTCACCTACATATTATGTTTCTACACACTCCATGACAATATCCAAAGATAATAAATAGTTCAGGCAATAGTTTTTTGATTTGAAAAAGAAATCAAATAAAAAGAGAGCTTAACTAATATATATATAAAAAGGCATAATTGCCAATTTGCTACCCTAACTGCAAGAAATCTGAGTGTGGGAAAGAAGTAGAAATCCAATAAGGAAAAAGGATAGATAAAAAGAGGAGAAGAATGCATAACATAATCTAACGCATGCTGGAATTCATTGTAGTAAAAGCTGATTCAGCTCAACGGGCATCCACCATGTAAAAGTAAGATGAAATGTTCAAATATTCCACCAGCTATACTCATGCATAATAGAAAGTGCATTGTTAAGAAATAGAAGCATACTGATCGAGCCTTCCACCCGCCACCAAAAACGTAATCCACAGGCTCATAACCCCTGCATTCGAACACCATTACTGGGGTAGACTTCCCTGCTTCACTTAACTCCTGAGTTAATGGTCGACCACGACCAGGCACCATCGTTATGGTTCCTTCCCTGCCACAAAACTTGCACTGCAAGAGAAAACAAAACGCAAATCACCACACTGACAATATCATTATATTCACTAGTGACATTATAGCTTACCGAAACTGATATATGCACAATATATCACAAAACAATTTAAAAAAGAAGAAGATATAACTGTTGGGGTTTCATTTCCATTCGATTATCTCATCCGATTAGATGAGAGGAGGGTTTTACCTTCTGAATGAGATTAGTGTTGCCCTTGCCCACCGGAAGAGGAACGGACTCGCTCAAGCTCAAAGCAGTTTCCTTCTGAGTCAACTCACCACAGCTCTGGCATCGCAGCTACAAAATCCCAATGTTACATGAATCAGTAGACAGTAAAAAGCTGTGGTAAAAAAGCAAGAGGATGATAATACCTTGAAGAGATAGGTGAATTCGGGATCATCGCAGCCGTTTTGGGCTGAAGCTCAGTCAGGTTTTCGAGCTCGGCCGTTATCCGTAGCGCCAGGAGCACCATTTCTCTCCGATTTTAGGTCAAAGCTTCTACTGGCCTCTCAGTTATAGTTGGACTTCAACACTTTTGGGCTTTTAGAATTCTGATGGGCTGGCCCAGGTCCTTGATTTATTTCCTTTTCTGGTCCGGAGGCCGACGACGTCGTTTCGTATCAAAGTCAGACACATGAAACAGTCAAGACTACTAACTTACTGCGATTCAAATTTTTAACAAGGAAAAAGGAATGAATGGAAGGTTAATCATGCGAATTTGCAGACATACGTAGTTGGCTGAAATAATTTGAATGTCTTCAAAGTTATGTAAGCAGAAACATATATAAATATGCACAGTTAGTTTATATCAGATCAAATTTTCATTTCTTCATTCTTGGTTTTTAACAGCAGATTAAATGGGTAGACAGTTGAGTTGGGGCGGCCTGATTAGATTGAGGGGAATGGTAATTGTTCTGGGAGTTGCTCTAATTGGATATTTTGGGGTACTTGGGGAGAGTAACATGTTCTCTAAACAGATGGTTTTGGAAGTTGACAGAAAATTAAGCCAACTTAGAAAACCTGCAGTTAAAAGCATTCAGGTACTTACATAATCATGTTATCCCAAACTCTACATGTTCTTCTTATGCCAGCTAGTGTTGGATCATCCTGCTCTATGGTTTGATCTGTAGAGTGAAGATGGCGATATCATCGATTGCATTGACGTTTACAAGCAGCCAGCGTTGGATCATCCTGCTCTCAAAAACCATATTATCCAGGTAACCCTTCCCTCAACACATTTGACATGTCAAGTACTTATGAAAGTTTCCTACGTCAACATGTGTGTATGATCGCTATGAGTGTGTGTGACTTTGAAGATGGCACCTAGTTATGATCCGACAAAGGAGACAGAATCGACGATGACCAAGTTCGAAAGACTAGAGAGGAAGAGGAACCAACAGTACTCTTCCATGATGGTGACACAACCATGGAAGAAGAATGGAAGCTGTCCGGAAGGAACAATCCCGGTGCGAAGAATCAGAAAAGAGGACCTGCTCCGAGCTAGCTCGGTTGAGGCCTATGGAAGGAAGAAGCATACATCTTCTCGTCTTCATCCTTTGCATGAGTACTCTAGTACTAGTGACAGCAACAGAACTGTGTACCTTCAACGAGCAAATCACTCGGTACAGAAATTATTCTGATACGCAAATTCAAGTGTTTCTTATTTAGTGAGTTGGTGTTATATAAGATGATGAATGACAACGTTTATATTACAGAAGGCAATTCTGCTTACAGAAGGGTACAGATATAATGGAGCCAAAGGAGATATCAAAGTTTGGACTCCTAACGTTGATTTCGACGATGACTACTCTACTTCTCATGTTTGCCTCATCAATGGTCCTTATTGGGCATACGAGAGTGTTGAATCTGGATGGGCGGTATGTACATGCTAATGATCTGTCACAACCTTTCACCATTCATAATCTTAGTTAAGCTAAGCGCGCAAAATTCAACTTTTCTACTTCATGCAGGTGAATCCTAGTGTATATGGAGATGGACAAACTCGATTTATGGTCTATTGGACAGTAAGAGTTGATCGATTTGAATCACTCATGACTCCCAGGCTTGGTTAATTTTCCAGTGCTAATAGTAATTATCTGACTTGTTCATGCAAACAGGTCGATGGTTCGCAGAAAACAGGTTGCTTTGATCTCACTTGTCCTGGATTTGTTCAAATTAGCCATGAGATTGCTCTCGGTGCTGCGATTTACCCAATCTCTGTCCGTGACGGCCTTCCATACGAAATCATTGTCTACATCTTCAAGGTTCGAAAAACATGTACATGTACATAACATAGCATGTGATATGTGACGCACGAACATTGGAAGTGTTATATATGTTGGCAATGTACATCAAGATAACATTTCTTAGTTTTCGTTTGGATTTTTTAGGATCCCGTAACAAGCAACTGGTGGGTGCAATACGGGGAGAAAATCAACATCGGATACTGGCCGCCGGAGCTGTTTGTGGCGTTGCGAGTGCACGCAGAAGCGGTGGAGTGGGGAGGTGAAGTGTATAGTGCAAGAGTGGGTACTAATCCACACACAAAAACAGGAATGGGGAGTGGACAGTTTCCTGATTTCTTTGGGGATTCAGGGCTCATAAAACGAATCAGAATTCATGACAATTCAGCTGAACTCAAATTCCCGGAATGGGTTGAAACTTATACGGACGAGTTCAATTGTTATGACGTTGATTATGTTTCTATCTTGAAGATCCTGAGTTCTATTACGGAGGGCCTGGAGATAATCCCAAGTGCCCGTAATCACTACTAAAGCTAGCTTGTTATGGCATTACTAGGAGTGACACCACTAGCACTATGTGTAACAATGTTTCAAATTTTCAATTACAATTTTTGTTTGACAAAAATTCACCATCAGACAAGGCCAATGTGATACCAACTTCTTAAACCTACCAATGCGATACCCATACTTAATTTTCCCTACCAATATGAGGCCGGAGGCCATATTCCGTCACGTTGCCGTGTGTTTGGTCACGTGTCGCACGTACCCCTCCAGAAAAGGGCAATAATGACATTTCACCTAAATGAAATAAGAATCGAGTAAAAACTCGAGTACACCCTCCCACTCGAACAACCATCTCTCTCTGCTCCAACTCGAGTATATACGCTCCTGAAATCGCTATTTTTACTTTTTTCACAAAGATTTGATTCGAAAGGTGGAAAATCATTGATTCACTGACCAGATCAAATTCGTTACGGGACCAGTCCTTTTGTTGGGAATCTTGGGCTGTAAAAAGTCATGGAGGTTAGAAAGATGTTTGAGATTTTCAGAGAATCTGGACCACCAGCACAAAACAGTAAATTTTGGAATCTCTCTTGTCATCTCCCTTTATAGTAATCTTCTGACTTTAGTCCTTAATCTTTGTCTCATACTGTTGATCTTGTCGTTATCGAAATGTTCATCGAGTTTGGGGGTCCAAATATATGTCTCGAATTTGAATCTAATCTAATCGATTTGAGTTTTCTGGGTTTTTAAATTGTGGTGTTTTTGGACTGATGTTGAAGATTGTTGACTCCAAATTAGGGTTTCATCGATTAGGTCAAAAATTGGTTTTGAGTTTAGGGTTTAATAAACAATGGATTTGAAAGGTGATCGATTTGTGTATTCTGGGTTTTTGAATGGTTTTGTTCTTGGACTATTATCGAACATGGTTGACTTCAAATTAGGGGTTTTTTTCTTCTTTGTTTTGGTTGAAAACCCCAATTCAAACTGCTTACAGTACTTGGCCTTGTTTGAATTCTAGTTTCAGAACACTTGTATGCAATGGAGATTTTCCATGGAGGTTATTTCGACAAGTAATTGGATATGACGAAGAAGTATAAGGTGCCCAGGTTCAACAAGACAGGGGGCAAGATCTATTTGGATTGTTTGAATCCCGAGAAAATTTTATGGGTGGAGATGAACAACATTGCATATGTGTTAGGATACAGGGAGCTGCCAATCTCGTACCACTTCAAACAGTCAATTTCATGTATGCCTTTTTAGATATATAGAAGGATTTTAATGTTGGTTTTTAAAGGACATGTTTCAAGATTATTTGTTAGCAGATAAGCACAACAATATTTCTCAAACTGCATGATAGAGATGCATAAAAGTACCAGAAGGAAAAACAAGTGCAACTGATTGAAAATGGAGGAGAAAATGAGGTAGGAGAAATCAAATTTATGCGGGAAATGAGTTTTTGAATAAGTTTTTGAACGCATGGTCATTCCAGTAAATTTATCTTTTTCTAGATGGGCACTTGACCAAACACACGGTGACATGACGGAATATGGCCTCCGGCCTCATATTGGTAGCGAAAAATAAGTGTGAGTATCACATTGGTATGTTTAAGAAGTTGGGTATCACATTGTTCTTGTCACAAGAGTTTAGGGACCGATGGTGAATTTTTGTATTTTTGTTTATGGGTGAGAGTTATCCTTTTTCCATACTTTGCAATTAATGTGAAGAATCTAACGCCATAATTTGCAATAAATCATGGGAGAAGCCTACAATAAGTAATCGGAGACCATACATAGTCAGCATCGAAGTGAATTGTATGAAATCTTCTTCTTCTTTTTTTGAAATATTATATAATAATCTTCCATAAGAACCAAATTAATATACATTAACTGTTTGATACGCATGTAATGGGAATGTGACATGTGGATGATCAAAGACATCATATAACTGACAAAGTAATTCACTAATTGTCATCACTCTCTGTTTCCCTGGTTCTGGAGTAAGGAAGGAAGAAAGAGATCAGAGAAGATGGGAAGGAGGTCTATAATGCTTTTGCTAGCAATGCTGGGTTTGATTGTTCATAATGGTAGTGAAGCAGTAGATGTAGATGTGAAGGCTAAAGCTAAGAAACATTTGATGGAAATTGGTAACAGGTTGAAGCTTCTCAATAGGCGCGGAGTGAAGAGTGTTAAGGTCTACGACTTCTATATCCCATTAATCTTACTCTTAGCATTCTGTTATCTCACTAAGGCTTGATTTGATTTATGTTATCGACTTATTTTCTGATGGTTTAAGCCCTCGGGGTTCACCTACTTGTAGAGTGAGAATGAAGACATTGTGGATTGTGTTGACATCTACAAACAGCCTGCTTTTGATCATCCAGCATTGCAAAACCACAAGATTCAGGTCTGTTTTTAGACTTCAATCATTACCATATTTTTAATTTCAATTCGTTATTAGCAGAAAACTATTATTGATCTGTTTTCCAATTTTGATGTACTAATAGATGTGTCCTTAAAATGCAGATGAGACCTAGTTTTCAATTTGCATCACAGGCTCCTAGTCCTAGTCCTACTCCCGGTCCAAGCAGGAGTCCTGTACAAAATGATCATAATTCATCTCAGCTTATCTCTCAATATTGGCAAAGGAGTGGAAGCTGTCCAGATGGAACCATTCCCATTAGAAGAATCCAAAGGCGAGACTTGCTAAGAGCTGCTTCGCTTGAACGCTTTGGAATGAAAAACCCAGCACCAAATTCCTACTCAACCAGTGATGATATAGGGACTGTGTACATTAACAAAACCAGAGTGGATCTTGGTCCTCAAATCAATCGCTCTGTAAGTGTCACTAATGTCAATGTTAAAATTGATACTACTTCTTGAAGGACTTGTGAAATTATGTTTGCTATTGCTATATGAACACCTGCAGGCTGCGATTCTTGTGACTACTGGATACAGTTACATAGGAGCTCAGGGAGATATAAATATATGGAATCCAAAAGTCGAGTCACCGGATGAGTTCACTACTGCTCAAATCTGGCTTAAGAATGGACCTGGAAATGCATTTGAAAGTGTTGAGTCGGGCTGGATGGTAAACCCAAAGTTGTATGGTGATTCAGCTACTCGACTTTTCGTATATTGGACAGTAAGTACTACATGAGTATATTGCGTTACAATATGAGATGCCCTTGTCTCACCATTCTATTGCTAATCTCAGGTGGACTCATACAAATCAACAGGATGCTTTGATCTAACTTGCTCCGGATTTGTACAAACTAACAAAGACATAGCCCTTGGTATGCCCCTAGGACCTGTATCAAGTGAAGGAGGACCCCAATATCAAACCACTTTCAGCATCAACAAGGTTTGCACCCTTTTCTTTGGTATATGCTTTCTTTTCACATTGGGATACCCGACTAATGCGACCATTCCATTTCAATGTTGAAGGATCCAAACACAGGCAATTGGTGGCTACGTTTGGGTCAAAACGTCCCGGTAGGATACTGGCCGCCAAGTCTCTTCTCCTATATGAAACAAGGTCCCGCAACATTGGTTGAATGGGGTGGGGAGGTGTATAGCTCCAAGGTGAAGAAGACTCGTCCACACACTGCAACTGCAATGGGAAGTGGGAATTTTGCTTCAGGCTTAGATGGATATGCTTGTTACGTGAAACAAGTGAGAATTGTAGATTATTCAATGCAACTGAAGTACCCAGAATGGGTAGGCACTTTCGTAGATGAAGCATACTGCTACTCTGCACAGAACTATGCTCAGTCTCTTGCTCAAGAACCTACATTTTACTTTGGAGGACCTGGTCGTTATTTTATGTATTGCCCCTGAAAGATGGATGCTCTAATTTCTTGCCATGCTTCTGAAAACATTGTTCAATGCTTGTCAACTGTGTTCCATTGATATGATATCCTCTAGTTAAACAACGCTGAGATTCAAAAGCAAGTCTATGCCAGATAACTCAGAAGATGTGGAAGTAATATCATACATTAGATTACACTGGTCTGGTTGTGCCTATCCAGAGATTTATCTACACATAAGAATACAATATCACAACATCAAAAAATATGAAAGAACAAAACATTTACAGATATCATAACCCGCAAAAGGGTATCGAGCAAATGATGAAGCCCACACCAACTTCGATAATTGAAGCCAATGTCATTTACCAGAGACGATACGAGCAATAGACTTAGTCATACTGTTTTCTCTCTTCTTGTATAGATTGGAAAATTCGAGCAGCTGATGCGGTAGCAGATCTAGGATTGTGCGGCACAACTCTTATCACTCGTGTTGCCTGGTTTGTAACATGAGGTTGGTGAACTCGCTCTGGAACTGCTGGAACCGTTGGGAAAAGTTGAAGTGCATCACTTTCACCAGCAGTTTGATCCGTAACAACTGGTGCTCTGTCACCATGACTATTAGCAGTACTTCCTTGTAACTCACTAGGGTTTGATGCTCGAGACTTCATGGCATGAGGAATAGCTGCATTTTTGGGCGTTGGCATATTACACGAGCTTTGATGGTGCAAATTAGAGTTTCCTGACAACTGATCGGTTGGACCATGCAAACCAGGTCTAGCAAACCAATTCATTTGTTCAACAGCTGAGCTTGACATTGTGGGATTCATGACAGACATGCCGTACGGAGGAATGGAGGTAGGATGAGGGACAGGGAGAACCCCCATTCCTTGATGATGAGGTCCTGGAACCCCATATGCTGGTTTAATGAAGTTGCCCGTCATGGGACTGGAGCCAAAAGGTCCACATCCTCCACAAACTGCTCCGACAAATCCAGGTCCATTATATGGCTTGTACACGAGTCCTTCGGAAGGAGACATTACAGGAATTAAATACTGATAACCAGGTGGTTGATGGAAGCACCAAGGAGCTGCTTTATTGTCAGCAGGCAAAGGTTCTGGAGCAGGCGGATTCCCTACATATGGTACGTGATGCGAAGGCTGGCTACAATTTTTCACAGAAGACAGAGGAGCTTTTCCAACTGCATTTTCAGCAGAACACTCCATTTTGTTATTTGACTTCTCAGACTCATGCTTGCGCTTTAGTAGTAGAGGCTTTACAACATAATCTGCTGGGAGTTTCTTTGCAGGAGAACGCCTTAATGATCTGCCTAGGAAAGCACTATCTTCAAGCAAAAGATGTGGAGATCCAGCAATCAGTCGTTGGACCTGTGAGATCCAGCAAAAGAAAGCTAAGCTTCATTTTTTAATAAAAATATGGCTGATTTCATAAAGAACCCAATAGCATCAAAGAAGACGAAAGATTTTAACCTTGATGAGTCTATGCAACTCAAATACTTGCACCGCAAACAATCTTTGCTGACTGTAGAAAGTAACAAGAGTCGAGTCAAAAAACAAAATTCAAAATACCAACCAATAGAAGGCTTGAGAAAACACAGATATTACAGGCAAAATGAAACATGAAAGAAAAATAATGCAAAATCCAAACACTGGAAGTATACATAGTGGAAATCATTACACAGCTAGTCTTCATTTCCCCATATGTATAGATTGCAATCACTACACAGTTCTTTGTTTATGGCATAGGAAAAACACCAAAAGATTCGATAATGAAAAGAAAATAAAATGAAAATGTAATGATTACAATCTATACATAAGGGGGGATTGTCATATTCTATAAAGCAAATGAAAAGACAACAAAATCCCAACCCAGCAACATTTTCCAGCATAGGAAAACAAAATACTATAGATGAGATGTAATCCTCCTCACCACCATGTCCACCACCAATTCCACATTGTGAACTATTCTCCAAGATCCACCCAATGTAGTCCCAAGGATAATCCTTCATCACCTGTTCTCAGAGCCCTCAAGTGCTATGAAAGGAAAACCTCAGTGGTTAGGGGAAACCCCGTGCATTACCCAACCGAGACAGGAACACCAGAAAGGTAGATACAAAAGGGCAATGAATAATGAGATGATACGCTGTCTCGGAGGTCGCCGTGCACAAGGTATACTAATAAGACGTAAATTTCCCTGCTATAAGATGACCCATATCCACCATTAAAATGTTATCGAGGGCTTGTGAAAAAATATAAATTCCTGTATAGAAGGGATCCCGGGACTACACGCTTTTGTTTTTCAAGTCAAAAACATCTAACTAATACACAAAAAAAATGAAAAAATTAACATGAAGAGTGACCTTACATGCTTCACCAAATCGGAAAGGAGCAACCAAATGGAGCAGATAATTAAGAAAATAAAGACTTACTTGACAATTGCCTTTCTTGCCTTCCAGAAATGTTTCTGACCTATTATTCCTACTACATCATCAGGAGAGATGTCCATGCCAGATACAGAATCCACCATGGAGGTCTCAGAGACATCATCACCTTTGTCTGCATTTCCCCTTTGGGGTGAACACGTTCTGTATTCACTGTTATTATCAGGCTCATTGGGACTGCTAGGATTTTCCCCAAAACGAGAAATACTTCTTGCCTGTGAAACAGTTCCCTTCTCTACATCCCTTGTGGACTCAAGGAGACCATCACCTTGTCTAGTGTTGTTTAGTTGAGTCCCAGATCTGGAGTCTTGTTGTAAGCAAGCATCACTATCACAAGACCTGTTGAAAGTAGGAACAGGATGGTCTTCATACTCTTGATTTAGAGAAGTATTCACATTCATAGGAATATCAACCCTTTCTCTAGCTGGGCTAGATGCGTTGCGATCCTCTTCAGTCTCACTTCTAGATTCTCGTCTTAAATTGAGACTGGGGGAGCTACTTTGTCTTTGATCCTTCTTGGTAGCACTTTTGAATATTATTCCACGGTCAGAATGAGACTGGCTGAAGGGAGTAAGTTTTGCCTTACCAACACCATTTTGAGTTCTACTTTGACATTGACCCATCCTTGATTGAAATACAGGAACCATAAAATCATCTTCATCTCCTCCCCTCTTTCTTTGCTGGGGTTGTACCGAAGCAGTGTTCACATTTACCCCATCAGACTGGCCAGAGTGATGAGTAGGTGCAGCCGGACGAGCATGAATAGGAAAAAGCAAATTTCTTTCAGGACCATTCCCCTGAAACCATGAACTCTACCGAATCAGATATGCCATGATCACCTTCTCCAGCTAATACACAAACTTGACATCACATTCAAGAATAAACAATTCTATTTCCCCTCTTAACTGCAGACAGGTTGCCAATTTCCACTATATTGGTATTAAATGACAACAAACAAGTATAGCTATAACCGAAGCCACTCGATACAGGATAAATCAAAGTATATATATAGTTGACTACTGTAAAAACATATATCCACGAGAAAAAATAAAACAACACAAGAACCTGAAGTTCATAACTAACAACTCAAAAAATTACCTGATTTGAGAGAGCCGGCGATCCCACACTGCTATTGCTGTTCTGCTTGAGCGGCATAGCGCCGTGGTTGGACCTCTGAGAGGGTATGCTCAGCTGTTCGTATAGAGCCATCTTGTTCCTTGGAGGAGCTCTTGGCCCTCCTTTATCTGCATCATTCACATGGAGCCTTGGGAACATTGGTCCCATAACCTTCTCATCATCTCTACCTCCTCTCTTCATCTTTCCAACTAGAGACCAAAAAAACCCTCTTCTATTCCAGCGACATCATCATACCCAATTGCAAATACTCAAAATTACTGAGACCCAAGTAGCTCAAAGTAACAGAACTCAAAGATGACAGATTGATAAGGGATCTAAGAGTACAATGGATCAAATTGGAACCCGGTCGGGGAGAAGTCAAAAACTGTATCTTTTAGGGAAGAGAGAGAGAGAGAAGAGAGCTAGTTTGGGAGATGGAGGAACAGGAGCGAAAGCGTGAATTGAGGGCAATAAAAGGATCGGGAATAATCTTACCAGGAAAGGAAAGCAGAGAAAGAGATTGGGGATTATGAGTGGGAGAGACTTATTTTAGGGATTCTGAGCTCCGCAAAGAGAGAAAAAGGGTGAAAAAGTGCGGAGATGTTGGGCCCTTTGTGGATAGAGGTAGACGCTTCTTCTTCCACCCCCAATGAGCACTTGGCACTATTATCTCTTTTTTGTGGGGATTTTTCTATACTCTGCCTCGTCATCTTCATGTTGTTGTTTCATTTTCTCTCTGTCTGTACATAATTGGACTCGAGTCAGTCTCACCCATCAGCGCATGGAAGTTGAGATCTTATCTCTCTGGTCAAACAAACAATTATACATCATCGTTACTAGAGTTTCCGGAAGGATTGAGAACCAAACCTCATTTTTGGAACACCAACCCTCTTCAAATGTTAGTATCATAAATTTTACTAAAATGTATGAACGTTTCGCTCAATCTTTAATATCTAGATTTTTAGTGATCAAACATAATTTGTGCAGCTGGTTTCTAACGAAAATTCTTACATACACCAATGTATAAGTGAACAAAGTATTTATTAGAAAATCTTAACCGTTGATATTTATACTTAACTTTTTATTTAAATATTAAATAATAGGATAAATGTAATTCAACGGTCTATTCATCTTGGTTTAAGTGCACCTTGGTGCTTTGAATCCTCTCTGGGTTTCTAATGACCAGAGAGGATTCAAAGCACCAAGATGCACTTAAACCAAGATGAATAGACCGTTGGATTACATTTATCCTATTATTTAATATTTAAATAAAAAGTTAAGTATAAATATCAACGGTTAAGATTTTTTAATAAATACTTAGTTCACTTGTACCTTGGTGTATGCAAGAATTTTCGTCTAATGACGCTACACTAAAGACCTGATTTACCGATGAATAAATTAATATAATAGCTGAAAATAAATATACTATTTTAAATTTTTGTTGACCAAAAAAACAAAAACAAAAAATCAATTATATTTAGTGTTTGTATAAAAAGTGAAAAAAGAAAAATGAAGTGAGAGGTTTTGGTTGCAGTCGTTCCGATCACATGGCTTCTTTACCTTCTCCCTACGTTCCTCTTTCGCCGGACCCAGGTCCGATCCGATTCCACCATCCCTTTTCATTCTTTCTGCTTTGTTTCTCTGGTTTGCAATTTTCAATGTTATGATAGTGAGATTGAGATTTTATAGAGAATGTTAATGTGTTGTAGGTGAAAGGTCAGTGATACATGAAGCCCAGTTTCCACGGGTGCCTATTCAGATAGTGACGCATGCGTCTCAGCTTCCTGCTGAGTTTCTGGAGCCTTGTGCTGAAAGGCCCTTGGTGATTGGGTTTGACTGCGAGGGAGCCGACCTGTGTCGAAATGGAACCCTCTGTATCATGCAGGTATATAATGCAGTATGATCATACTTCTGTGTGTCTACTTTTCGGAGTAAATGTTTCATCCAACCCTATTTATTAGTCTGAATTCTAAACTTGGGTATCAACATTGCTGAAGGAAGTACTAAAAGAAGCAGTGAAGTTTCGTCTTTTTTTCCGAATTGGGTGTGCTTGAATTTTCGTGTAGTGTGTATAACATGTAGTTTAGGTTCTTTTTAGTACGGTGTTCTACTTTTTTATGCTGAAATGCTGAAGTGTTTTTTTTTTTTTTGCCAGCTTGCATTTCCAGATGCTATATATCTGGTGGATGCCATTCAGGGAGGGAAGATGCTAATACAAGCCTGTAAGCCTGCACTGGAGTCTAGCCATGTCACAAAAGTTATTCACGACTGCAAGCGAGACAGTGAGGTTTTTATCTGCAACCCAGCATGTAGCATATTGTAGTAAATACCTCCATTGCCTTTATTGAGTTGTTGGTCCTGTTTTGTAGGCCTTGTATTTTCAGTTCGGCATCAAATTGAACAATGTTGTAGATACCCAGGTGAGTACCCTTTACTGTTGCCAGAGCTTTTGAAAGATTGTTGACAGTATAGCATTCATTTGTAAGGGGCTCTTTCTCTATTTTTGTTCGCTTGTTAGCAACAATGGTAGTTGGGATAGTTGCATACTATGAGTGCAGAGATAATGTTCTTGTACCAAGTGTTTTGAAATTGCCTTTCCTGGTGTTCAGATTGCTTATGCGCTGATAGAAGAGCAAGAAGGTCGGAAGAGATTACCAGATGATTATATATCATTCGTTGGCCTCCTCGCTGATCCACGTTATTGTGGTATATATATTTTGTGGTATCTATTTTTGTTTTCTACTTTGATCTTAATTCTTATGATTTCAGAGAGTGTCCACTTAAATCTATAGAAGAATTTGATCAGAACTCCATGTTTGAAGTATTGGTTCCTTATATTATGTTCCGCCTTGCTAAATGTTTTCTGCTTTTCTGGACAACTTATGAGGCATGGGTGCGTGTGCATCGTACTCTCAATTTTGATCTATTCACTGCGGCTTCAGTTTTCATGTTGATACTTGTAATGTAGGAGTACCTTATCTCGAGAAGGAAGAAGTCCGGTTTCTTCTTAGGCAGGTTAGTATATGTTTTGATTATACATATAAAGAAGTTGGAAGTACCTTCTTAATAGTGGTAGCTGATACTATACTAGTAGCTTAGGAAACAGGTATGAGAATACAACCTGACGAAAACAATGTTTAGAATAATTTTATGGTGGTTTGGCTCTTTGAGTATTATTAACAAGACATCAACCAGATAATTTAAGTCTGTATATTTGGTTAACACATTATGCCTTCGACCCATCATAATGATTTTAGATAAATTCGAATCCAGACCTGTAATTATCCCATTACAGGCGGAGGTTATATTGTTTTGAACTGATACTTCTGTGAAATGACATTTACCTGTATATGTACCGTACAGGACCCCAACTTTTGGACGTACAGACCTTTATCTGAACAGATGGTTCGTGCGGCTGCAGATGATGTCCGCTTTCTTACGTACATCTATAACAGGATGATGGGGAAATTGAATCAACAGTCATTATGGTATCTTGCAGTTCGTGGTGCACTTTATTGTCGATGTTTTTGCATCACCAATAATGATTTTTCTGACTGGCCACCTCTCCCTTCCATTCCAGGTCTTGGATCCTCCTTTTGACTATATTTAAAGTATTCTAAGACTTAGATTTGAATTGTTTCATGCATATGACTCAGAAATGGTAAAAGATACATAATTCTAGCCCAATTAACTTCAACCGAGCATTGTGTTCTTGCCGACCATCACTCTTTGACGCTAATATTTGACAGATTATAATCATCTGGACTAGATTTCTAGCCTGCCAAACTTATTGCATGTTCTGGTTGTATATACATTGGACCACTAATCACCCAACTAGCTCTGTAGCCTGCTAACAGTAGTTATAACATTGGAGCACTTTGGAGTCTGCATTAAATTGATACTCGTTTGTTAATTTTTCCTGCAGATGACCTACTAGTGGATGGCAGTGCGCCTGAGGAAGAAATCCTTTCGGTTCTTGATG
The DNA here is from genome assembly GCA_034370585.1 of Fragaria x ananassa. Lineage (NCBI taxonomy): Eukaryota > Viridiplantae > Streptophyta > Magnoliopsida > Rosales > Rosaceae > Fragaria > Fragaria x ananassa. The sequence continues at coordinate 5,177,658 of CP139769.1, read as the reverse complement.
TTCCCCCAGGAAAAATGGGACGTGTAATTGGGAAAAGAGGGGCTTCCATTCTGTCAATAAAAGAATCTTGCGAGTATATATCTATCCATAGTGTCTGAACTGAGTGTTTGTTCCATTTCCTGTTTGTGTTGGGATTTAAATGTACTGTCCCCTGCTTATTTAGTTTGGTTGAATCAATTTTACAGTGCGGAAATTCTCATGGGAGGTGATAAGGGCCCGCCAGACAAGGTCAGTTCACTATGAACAGCTTCACCCATGCATATATTTGATTGGTTTTTACCTCAATCAACCCCAAAGAGAACCAAAACAACCGGGTCAGCTGAGATTTATTTATTTGGTTTTTGATGTAGGTGTTCATCATAGGACCAGTGAAGCAGGTGAGGAAAGCAGAAGCCATGTTAAGGGGAAGGATGCTGGACATGTACTAAGAAAAACATACAATCTATCGTCCTATCAACCTTTTCCTAAAAATAAATAATAAAAAGATTTGAGGATTTGAGATGATTTTCTTCGTGTTTGGTTATTAATTTTTTATCCTATTGGGTAGTAAATTGGTTAGACTTTTGGTAGGAAAAATCAGTTCATCAACAAAATTAGTACTAGAGTACTAGCGACCGGAATCAGTTGGAAATGAGTAAGAACATAATTGCAAAATCAATCTAAGTGCACAAGATTCTGTGGTCAGACAATAGATGTGTTGCTTGAATCTCATCATTCATTGATGGGAGATGACGATCAAACTGAGGACAGCAAAGGAAGTTGCACAACTCCTCAATGGACCAACTTTGTTGATGTCTCAAATTACATATTTTATGTCATCCACTGAAATTTATATTGGAAAGCTATCAACATCTTCATCCTTGAATAATACATTCCTCAAATCCCAACATCCGTTGATTGAGGGTAATTAACACATTAAGCACACACCAAAAGAAGAGAATGACAAATTTTTTGGTCCGGGCAAAAGAATATGTAGACTCCAAAAATGTTTCTTACCGCTACTTTTGGAAACCACCATATGAATATTGTTGACCGCTACTGAGACTCGAGAAGAAGTCATCATCTCCAGCTCCCTGATATCCAGACTTTCCGAGGCCCATCCCTGATCCCATTGCTCTACCCATGTTAAATGAAGTTGGGGGGCCTTTCTCCCTTTCATCTGCTCCGTCAGTCAATCCACCCACAATCCCCACATCCGCCAGATTCACCTTCTTGGCTGCAAGAACATGAAGTGAAGGGAGAATTACAGGAGCAGCCTAAACAAGCATGAAGGTAAAAACAACATATACATTATGCTGGGGACAGTTATATGGATATACTTACGGCCAGTTATATTAAGATCAATCAGTCCACGGCTAAGTGAATCGGCCCAAATGCCAGATTTCACCTGTAAACTATCCTTCTTGGGTGGTGTCTTTGAGTTAGCTGAAGATTTCCTATCCAAACTACTGTGGCTGGCAGCATTGCCAGAAATTTGAGAAGGTTCTGAAAATGTTGAACCAGAGTTCGAGGTGAATCCCCCCAAGAAATCAGATCCATCAAAACTGTTCATTGGAACAGCAGCAAAGGGATCAACAATGTTGGTGTTCATCGGTGCTGGACTTGTGGACTTTGTTTCTGGCCGCATAACCGGAACAGGGGCCGCAAAGAGGTCAATCGGTGAAGAAGCCGACTGAGAAATGGTTGGTTGGGAAGCAAATAGATCAAAACCATTCTGTAAAAATTGTTAACACTATGTAAGCACAAAAGTCTGGAACCAGTTTGAGAAATACAAATTTATTTCACATAGAAATCTCTGAAATCAGGTCCTCCTTAATTTCGAATCATGCAAAATCTTTTCAAAGTGCTTAAGCAAAACTACCAAATTAGGATATATCACATCTTCCCCCCGTAAGCAGCGGACTTGACTATGTTTACCCATTACCCATACCCATCTTTGTTATTGTTCTGTACCGAAAGCTAAACTATAATATCAAAAACAGTGGCACCGTGCACACTCTGTCAGCCCGATGCTAAAGTGATCAAAACAAAATCATGAAATTAAATTAATGTAAGGTTATTCATAATTAACATATACAACTACCTCAAAAGACAGCTATACGGTCCCCCACGACAATGGACTACAGAACTAATATCAAAATTCAAGCATATGACCGACTAAAAGACACTTTATAACAACCCTTAATGACATTTAGTGAACACTAGCTACGTTTAGAAAACTGAGATGTAAGAGCATCTGACCTGAGTTTGAGAACTTGCTCCAGTTGCTTTCTGGGGTGGTGCTGATACAAAAGTTGCATCTGCAAATGCTCCAGTTTCAGCCTGGGTTGGTGCTGATACAAAAGTTGCATCTGCAAATGATTCAGTTTCTGCCTGTGGTGGTGCTGATACGAAAGCTGCATCTGCAAACAGATCACCCTCTGCTGAACCACTATTCATGCCAGGCTTCTCTTCAGGAACAGATGCTGGAGCATCCATGAGATCACCAATCAAACTATGTCCAAAAAGATCCACTTGGTTCGAGCTTCCGGCAGCAGCCTCTGTTGAAAGTAAAGGAAAATGAAAGGTTAACCACTAAAAGAAGAAGAAAAAGCCTCTAATTCAGTAACCACGTTTTTTGAAAAGAACAATAAAAGCATCATCAGTACATTCACGAGATTACTCATTAATCTAAGAGCAAACACCCATATGGCACCAAATCGATTCTAGCTACGAGACATGTTACAAATGCACAATTCTGTCAACATCTGCCCAACAAGCAACTGACACTATGCTACCAATTGCACACATATACAAATATACGTACTAGTAGTAGAAGTTCCTCGTGGATCAAAATCGTCTTCAAAATCATCAGAAAGTACACTTGCGGTCTGACTCAGATTTGAACTGTACTGTTCAGGGTCATTTGTCTTATATGATGATTTTTTCACACTGGATGAAATATTATCCTGATCCTTCCTGCAAGACGAGCGTTCTGAATCAATAAACTTGCAAAAGCAACCAACTTATCATGACAACAAATACTGAATTTGGTCTCTTTATAAGCATATGTGCAAGGAATGTGTGTGTGTGTGTGTGAGAGAGAGAGAGGGGGGGGGGGGGGGGGGGGGAGGAACTTAATCGAAATTTTTATCAGTAACAACATTCCATCATGGCATTAGTCTCGAGTCATATGTGCAGCTAACCTTATTCCGGTCTCAGTTAAAGTTGTATACTTGTATATATAGGATACTGGTATCTAAGAACTTACAACCAATCATGATCGGTTTAGATACCTGCTGCCATATCCCTTCTTTGAGGAGCTCTCTTGATTTTCACTTGTAACCCCACGTCGTGACCTACTTGAGCTTTTCTTCTCAAACTTGTCTTCATCATATTGATCTCTGTCCTTATAGCTATCCCTGAACCTATCACCAGATCCGACAGCACTTGAACCTCCATAACTGCCACCACTAAACGAGGATGAAGTGGCTGAACCTGACTTATATGAAATCCCAGTAGAAGAAAGTCCAACGTACCTAAGTTGGCAAAGTGCTAATAGTTTATAAGATGACCAACAAATCAAAAAAATTCCATAAGTTTTAGTAAACTTGAAAATTTAGTCCTCAGATAATTAACTTACTTGTCCCGGTTTGCAGCAGCTTTATTTCTAATTTCCTGTATTTTATCTTTGTTATTCAAAAGGGCCACAATGTTTTCAGCCTTCTTCCTCACATTTATCCCCATATCCTTCCCACTTGGCTCAACATATTCAAAAGTTGAGAGTGACTACACAAGCAAAAAACAAAGAAGAAAATAAGCATTTAAGCAAACTCAACAAATGTCCTGACTTAATGTTTACCTATTTTCGCAAAATACACGAAAAATTCCTTACTGAGATTTGGAAAGTGTGTTCTATAATATCATCAACAGCACGCTCCGATCCATGTGACACCAGATACTCTATGACAGCCAACGACTGATACAGGAATAATTTCAGTTGAACGATTAAAAAAGCCCATGAACCAAGGGAACCAGAACATAGAATTATGAACATCAATAAGCATCACATTTGAATAGTACCGATCAGTTTCTCACCTTATAGACATAACGCCAGTCCTTGCCTGTCTCACCCAATCTTGTCCATAAAACATTCATAACCATCTGACATTCGGAACTGAAAGATGACAATATTCCTCAAGTCTAAGTACAGTGAACCATGTTGCTTCTAAATTCCACATAGAGCTATTAAAGAAAGCATTTAAACAATGCTTATGCCAAAAAAAATCCAGATAAATAGAGTACACACTAACAATTTTTTAGTGGCTTGTGCGATCTCCGCCAATGCAGAGCCATGCGGACCCCAAGGCTCATTATCCGTTGCATCCAGTACCTGTGTTATATCATTAAACACAAACTCATATAATTCAAAAAACCAAATATAGAAAAATTCATGTAGTCCACAGTTAATCACTTATACAAAGAGCGGGGAAAACACAAATATTGTTCGTATCAGCCACTTCAGCTCGTGTATTCAAAGTAAAGGCAATATCAACAAAGCAAATCACACAAAGAGTTGGAGATTGAATAACTTTCTCCAGTGACCTCTCCTAACAATACGGCTAGACTCTCTGCCTGAATGTATCTCAAAACGAAAAGTCACAAAGTTCTATACAGGACACAAACTAGTAAGTGATTGTACACAAAAATTCGATTTCGGATCTTATAAACCTCTTCTCATAATGAAATTCGAAATGAAAAACCTAAATGTTGAATGTGATTATACGCAGGAGATCAATTTTTTTACCTTCTGTTCCATCTCCGGAACCTTCAAGACCTTAAGATTCACCTCCCTCTTTCTACACAATGAAAAAAAACGAGCAATGTCAAATTCAACTTCAAGTACAATCCGATAGAAATCAAACCTCAATGGAAGGATTAGAAGCTTACATTTCCCGGACAGTTTGATCGAAGACCTTCATGAAATCCATGATCGAATCTGCACAGAGAGGATCGGATCAGAGAATTGCGACGGATCTGATCGAATTGTGAAAATTGAAGTCGACGGGATCACAGAGAGGAAAGAGAGAAAGAACAAGCACCTCTGAATAGGAATGAAGAGATTCAGATCTTGATTGGCGTGCGATTTAGAGGAGGAAGAAGGATGCAGACTCAGGTGTTCGTTTTGTGGTTTTAAAACTGTGCACAGATAGAGAGAGGAGGAGAGGATTAAACAGGGTAAAGCCAACGAAGCTCTGCGGTGATGGTTTTGGGTTAAAAATTATTTTCGTACCAAAACGGGAATGTAAAAATGAATTTTTCTTCATTTTTGGTTATGCGAGTTATTGGCTGGAACTGTTAAAAAAATTCTTTAGAATTATTAGGGGCACAAGTTCATCATTGCCAACATTATGATGATAAAAAAAAAAACTTCAAGAAAAAAATTAATGATAATGAATCATGTAAATTTGTTGCTTTCCTTTGAAACTCGATTATATAATTAGGTAAGAAACGTATCTGAGTTTTATTTGGTATTATCGACATCATTCGATCATGTTGGAAGGATACCTCATTACACAAATCGAACATATTTGCATAAGCATACGTGCTTAAACAAGGCTCAAGCGCAATATAAATTGACAAAATAAACGATTAATCTGAAAGCACATGAAATGCATAAAAAAAATGAGTGTGAAATTTGCACTTTTCATTTTATGATATACACTCCTATTTTTTATTTTTTGTTAAATATTTTTTAAAAAGACAAAACATATGTTCTTAAAGAAAAACTTTAAATTACAAAAAAAAAATATATAGATTATAAAATAAAGAATGCAAATTTCAATTCCGAAAGAAAAATTTGTCTGATCCTAGACTCATGTCCGAAAATAAGTTCAGTAAAAGAAATTTAAAAAGAAAAAATGAAGAGAAGTAAAAGAAATTTAACAGTTCAGTAAACCGCTATTGAGTAATTGAACCGCCACACCGCGGAGTCCCTTTTCTCCACACGACGAGCGAATAGAATCACGGTAAAGTCATCGCTCATTCGTCTGTGACACTATCTTTTCTCACAGCCCCTTCAGCAACTGCCCTTGTCGTTATAAAAACGGAACTACCCACACACCCCTTCTGGTAAACTTGAGAAACTACCGATCCAGTCTTTATCAGTCCAGCTTTCCTCATTTCTCAGACGAAACGCTCCGACCCGAATCACCGACCCGGTATCGAAATCCCAGGCAAGTGTTCTGCTTCATCAATCTGTTTTTTTTTAATTTTATAAAGCCTGGAAATTTGACCGTTTCTTCTTCTATTTCAACGCTGCGGGTCAACTCAACTGTTTGATTTCTTCTGCAGGGTTTATAAGTATTGTGCTTTTCTCGTTTCTGAAATCAAATTCAAGCAAAAATGTTCCGAAAAGTGTTCGGGAAGACCAAGCAGGATGCTAATCCCCTGCCAACCTTGCACAAATTGAATGAGGTATAATTTTTTCTGCTCTTAATATTTGTATAAACAATTTCTTTTTCAATTTCTAATTACTCAGTTGAAGATTGTGTATTTAATCAAGAAATGTATTTTAAATTATCAAAGGCCTGCCCTTTTGAAATTGAAATTGTTTTAATCGACTGATGTTGGCATTAATATAATTTGTTATTATTTAGTTTAGGTGATCGCTAATCGGTGATGATTTTTGTTGAAAATCTGTATTTATCTGCTGAGGTTTTGATTGATTAATGGTGTAGACGCTTGAGATGCTGGAGAAGAAGGAGAAGCTCCTTGGGAAGAAGGCAGCTGCAGAGGTCGAGAAGGCGAAGCAATTTACTCAAGCAAAAAACCGAAGCTGTAAGGCCCCTTTGTGTTGATTGTTTTGTTTTCTACGAGTTACTGATCATAAGCATATGTTTTGAGAAACTGGGATATTAGCTTATTTGGATTTTGAGAATGATTTTATTGATTTTCTTGAAATGCATTGTAATGGAATTTTCATCACATGTTTAAGCCTACCATATGAGTAAGGTTGTGGATCATGATCTTGATATACGATTCTCTCAAGTACAAATGTAGGTTAAGAAACATACGAGTGTGCCTGTGACTGTGAGTTTGTGTTATGGCCACATTTTAATTGTACTATTTGTTGCTACTATACAGCGGCAATAAAGTGTTTAAAGAGGAAGAAGCTTTATGAACAGCAAATTGAACAACTTGGAAATTTCCAACTGCGAATTCATGATCAGGTACCATTGAATTTCTTTGAATTCTGATGAAGTGTCATATTTGAGACTTGAGCATGAATGCTTATATTGTACTGGGTTTGTAGATGATAATGCTGGAAAGTGCAAACGCTACAACAGAAACGGTTGACGCATTGAGAAGTGGAACAGCTGTAATGAAGGCCATGAACAAGACAACGTAAGTTACATTTTGACCTGCATGCTGTTCAATTTATGGCATATGTGGTTCATCAGTGCCATACTAAACCGCAAATTATGATATCATATGCAATGATCCCATGCTACAATGATGGCTCTTACCATTAAATGCAGTCACATAACATTAGAGCTTCACTTGTAGTGTGTGTTTGGACATACTTTCTGATCTTCTCAGCTTTGTCCTTTTATGTACAGAAACATTGATGATTTAGAGAGAACAATGGATGAGATCAACGACCAAACTGAAAGCATGAAACAGATTCAGGAGGCACTGTCAGCACCTGTTGGTGCTGCAGCTGATTTTGATGAAGTAATGCATTTGAAAAAAAAATTAGTATTTGCATTTGATTCTATGCATTTCTGCAATCCAATAGTCCAATGCTATTCAAATTTACTTTTTCAGGATGAATTGGAAGCAGAGCTTGAAGAACTGGAAGATGCTGAATTGGAGGATGAGCTTTTCCAACCCGCCACAACTGCTCCTGCAACTTCAGTTAGTGTAGATGTCCCAGTCGGCAGGCAGCCTACCAGACCAGCTCCTCAGAGAATTAACCGTGAGGAAGATGAGCTCGCTGCATTACAGGCAGAGATGGCCCTTTGAGAGGTTATTCCATATCCAGGTGATCATTATTTGTCTTGACAATGAAACCCTTGTAGTTAATCATTCAACTAACTGGTGCACTCGGTAAATCTAAATTCTCATAGAACTTGAGATAAATTCCGATCTTTTCCAGCTGTCGTTGAATTGGGGTAGTTTCTCGGTCATTTAGAAATATGGAACTATACACGACCTATACCTTGCTAAGACTCATTCCACACTGTGACCCTTGCATTTAGATTTGGATGTTGACTACCAATCTTTGTTTAAGTGAACCGTAATTTGTGGAATGAGTTGATTTTGAGCCATCGCTGTGTACCCTTGATTTTCCAAGATTTCTCCTCAAATCGTAATAATGGTGTTTGAACTTATAATGTTGAGATTTATTGAAACTTCGGGTGATCATATTTTATGTCATCTGATCTGATGTGTTTTGTTGATTTATGTGCAGTTATTAGCATACACTGGGAGAACGTTAATAAACTGAGTTATTGATGATGATACTGTACCACTTGGAGTCTGCAGCCTAACTAGAAAAGTTTTATTACTACATCAGAACGCATTGTATAGATAACTATTTACTTGTAATTTACTTGGTCAACTAGTACTCAATGACCAAATACTGTATATTCTTATGAGTTGATGTTGTCTTTTTTAAAGAGCTAGTATTCAGATTTGAGAACCTCTTATTGGTTCAAACAGTGCGGAAATCATGTTGTAGTTTTGATTATCATCTTCTTTTTTGTTCCAAAAGGTTTAGGTGAGAGCTTGTTACGTTACACCACAATTGTCAAGGCAAACCTGCAACCTCAACCTTGAAGGACTGACAGTGAACACGTACATGCATTTACAGATCATCTCCAGGTATGGATTTCCACGGGAGAATTTACAGATCGCGAACCAACGAGACCTATTGGTACCAGGGATCAAACTTAAATAGGGTCTCCACCACAAACATGCCCTTGCCAACTGAGCTAAACCTCTTTGGCAGTTTTGATTATCATCTTTGGCATGCCGAGCTTTGTTTATCATCTATGTCGAGGAATCAATATCGATATTCAAATCAAAATGTATGGATGCATACAAGGGCAGATGTCTCATGAAATAGTCAAATATATAGATCATTGAGCCATGTATTGACTGGGTAATATGCATGCAGGAGCAGGAAGAGATGCACACGATTGTCACATATCACACACCTATCATGTATTGAAGGATTCAATGTCAAAAACTATAGAACAATGAACATAGTGTTTATATATGACAAATCTGTCATCATCAATAGCATAAGATGCGTGGGAAGTGTGAAACATGCTTGCAAATTGTCAATATGCTCTACTTCAATAATGCAAACCATAAAAGTATAGGGGACCTCAGTCCATCAACTTATGAAGTATTTTTCCTCAAAATAAGAACTTGACCATTGTTTTCCTCTAGTATTTCAAGTGCAGTTACTGGTTTTAGTTTTTACTTTTTGACTAGCAAAAGAGCTGTTATTGATAAGGTTTATCTATTTCTTTGACTAGGAGTAACACTTGTCTGTCATAAGAAGAGCGTGGTTAATAAATGGGAATGTTTTCTTAATTTTATCCTATGGATTGCAATTCCTTCTAGTTTGATTACAGACGAAAGAAGAAACGGGGAATACAGATTTGTTTTCTTTCTGTTTTTCTTTTCTGATAGGAACTTAACAGCTTACAGTCAGCTATTTCCATGCACTTGCTCTTCCTGAAATAGATGAGGAAAAGAAGAACCTCAGTATGAAGATCCAAAGAGCTAGCTCTTGTTCTTCCTGAAATAGATGTGGAAAAGAAGAACCTCAGTATGAAGATCCAAAGAGCTAGCTCTTTCTATTATGGCAACATTCATCCCTACATTACATAATCCACATCAGTGTGGTTAAATGTGTCCACCCTTCTTTTGCTGCTATACAAGCCTTGATTAAGATACAGGACGAAAAGCCTTGATTAGGTCAATGGTTGCTATCTGACACTTATTAACGTTTGTCACCAACTAAGTACGTTCATGGCAGTAGGATTACACATATACTTATAGTTCTTAAAGCTTATGCACTCAGTAATGCAAGTAACTAAGTGATGCTTCATGAAAGAACTTTGTGGTCTTGATGAATATCTTAACCTTAAACCTGGCCTTAAGTCATACTTCATTATATAAGCTTAATAGATTAGTTAAAGAACACTTGTCTCTTGATTATTGAAGGGACAGAGTTCTGGGAACTAAAATACAAAGAACACAGAGTACTTGACCGTACAACATCCAAGTTTCATATTTTATTTTAGTTGCAGCTTTCAGACGGTAGCATTTGACATCAGTAAGACTTGTTAAAAGCACAGGGAGGTCTCACAATTTGCAACGCGTTTTGTTGGTTAATGAAGATAAGAGGATGAAAATTACCATGATGTTTCCAAATATTACTTTATTTTTCTTTTCTTCAGGTTGCCATATAACTATGAAAGTATAAAAGTGAGTTTTAGATGTTGCTGAGTGTGACCTGTGGATTATAATGCAGTGATGATGAACTCAAACTTTGAAATGGTGTAAAATGGGGCAGATAGAATCTTATGGTTATTATTTGAGAGGGACATGTTCAATCTCAGAGCTTTGAATTCTTCCATGAAACTTTCATGACCCCTGTGAAGCTGTGACTCGTAAAGAAAAAGGCAAAATTGCTGAGGCCACCTGCACCCCACATATCCCACAAGTTTGATCATGTTCATTTTTATCTACAAGATCAAATTGGCCCAATTTCTGTTTACCCGAAATAGTAGTCTGTTCCAAAATCTTCACAGAAGCACAAAGTAAAGGAGGAATACTTGTTCATGATCACAACGGTACTAGTCATTCATTGAAATTTGATTTACATTATGTTCAACAGAACCGAAGAAAATAACCAAGACAAAAGGTTAAAGAAGACCTTCCCTAGCTAGCTATTTGATTAGTGTTTACCCCCCATTTCTCTTCACTATCAATTGGTTGAAGATAAGCATTTTCATTCAGTCTTTGCAACTTGAATTTAGTATCAGCAGAAAAAGAAATCACCATCCAAACTTGTGGAGCAAGTTGGGTGAACAACTTCACTGGCTTTTTCTCCAAACCACATCTGATTGACAACATCGTAAGTCAATCCTCCAAATCCAAAATCCATTGATATCCCAGCAGCATCCTCATTTATAAAGCTATTTCCATGTAGTAAACCATTGTCAACTGCAGCAATTGAAGAAGAATCTGAAACACTTGAACCATCTTGAGACATTGAAACAGAAGTTGCACCATATTGTGAATAACCCATGAGCTTGGAGTTGTACAATGGATTTGGGTACAAGCTTAAGCCTTGATCATAGGCATTCAATCCAGAATTAGAATCAGATACCATCAATGTGGGATGAATTTGTGTCTGAAACTCATCACTGGTTTCAAGTTTTGGAGCACAAGGCAGTGTGAGTGGGGAGGCATTTGGGTTTTTGCTCTCTTTTGCTGTAAGACTTGGTTTTGCAGGCAGAAAGTACCTCTTCTTCAGTTTGGTGTTCCAATAGTTCTTCACATCATTGTCTGTTCTTCCAGGCATTTGAGCAGCTATGTATGACCATCTAAATTGTACAAAATCCAAACTCAGAACCAAATGTTACAGATTTTAAGCAACCTATCTACAAAACTAGCATAGATTTCAAAAAAACTTGCCGGCTTCCCATTTGGGTGTAGAGGTTACAAATAATGTTGTCCTCCTCTTCAGTGAAGTGTCCGTGTTTGATCTCTGGCCTCAGATAATTCAACCACCGCAGACGGCAGCTCTTCCCACATCTCCTAAGCCCTACATCAACAGGGCCAAATGTTAAAACCTTAAAAGGAGTTAAAGCCAAACTCTTGTTGCGGAAATTCTTAACAAAATGAACAAAACAAGAAAGACCCTTTAATAAATTTACCAGCTTTTTGAGGCAGATGAATCCAATTGCCACCACTTCCATGAGTCTCAAGGTAAGTCTTGAGAGCTTCATCTTCCTCAGGAGACCATTGGCCTTTCTTGACATTAGCTTTGTCACAACATGGAGCTCTTCCCATGGTGAATAACTCGATCTCTTAGTTTACTGTCTTTAGTGTCTTCACTCTCGGAAAGCAAACAGACACAGAGACGAAGAAGATGGAAGAAAATGCAGACACGCAAATGGTGCTCCCAAAATTAAAGCAGTACAGGGGCTTCTGGTGGGAGGAGAGGGTTTTAAAGAGTGTGACAAAACATTGTAATAAAATATAGAATTGAAATTTATTTAGTCTTTGTAGTTTGAAGTCAAATCTGTTTAGTCTTTATGGTTTTATTTTAATCTGAATAGTTCTTAAATTCACAATTATTCATCTAAATAATTCTTATGATTTTATTTTAATCTGAATAGTCCTTAAAATCACAATTTTTCATCTAAATAGTCATTCGTACAATTTTCTCAGTTAAAGGCCATAAGGAATATTTGGATGAAAAATGATGATTTTAAGGACTATTCAGATTAAAATAAAACCATAAGGACTATTTGGATGAAAAATCCTAACTTTAAGGACTATTCAGATTAAAATAAAACCATAAGAACTAAACAGAGATCGATTTCAAACCACAAGGACTATACAATATTTTACCCTAAAATATAATATAAACAATTAACCTTTGTACGGTTTTCTCCATTTTTTATTTCTTTTTTATTTGTACACTTGTTTTCTTGTCTTTTAAGATAGAGGCTTGGTCAACTTTTTGACTGTAGATTCTCATTTGTCACCCTCATTTGCCCCTCTTCCACAAAGATTTGGGTAAACACCATACCAAAAGAATAGTAAAAACTTTGGAAATCGCGTGAATATGTGTTTTGGTATAATGAGGAAATTTTACAAATAATATCTCAATTACAAGTCATTCATTACGTTAGTGTATCAACTTCAAAAACTATTAGATTAATACCCCAATATCAAAATTCGACCTACTATTAATAGATATTGTCTTTAACTGTGTTAAGCCTTCATCTTCTTTGAGATATTTTCGTCTCTTGTTGTTTTAGATGTACTGGGTTTCTTTGTTTTTGGAGCAGACAACTCCTCTCTCTTCTTCTCTCTTCCTCCCCTCACTCCTTTGTACCCCAAACAAACTTTAGTCTTACACACTTATGGGTTTTCGCTTTGGTTTAAACTTTAAATTATCAATTTGCTTGCTAGGTTTTTGTATGAAACATGGAAGGTGAGGAATATGAGTTTATTGTATTGCATGGATAGTTAAAAATGCTTTATGGGTTTTTGCACGGATTGAGCCAGAGGGTATTTAGGTTTCTGGCACGGATGGAGCCAAAGAAAAAATCATACAGGCACAACCAAAAAAAAAAAGAAAACGAAAGGACAAAACTGTCCTTGAGATAGTTTGCACAACGATAGACTTAACATTGTTATTGATGGAGGGTACGTTAATTGTATTGAGATTAAATGTTGAGGTACTGATTTAATAATTTTTAAATTTAGGACATCAAAATGAAAAATGACATTTAATTCGGGTACTACTTATAAAATTTCCTCTGGTATAATTACGATTATACTCTGCCTTAGTCTTTAGTTTATCTCTAAACGTAAGGACTCTAGATGAAATAAGGATGGAGAATTAACAATGCGGTATCGCTCCATTTTGTGCTGACAATGTTCGAAAACCACACCAGAAAACACAGTGTGGATTAGGATCCCAACCCGCATTAACATGGATTGGATCCGCGTTCGAAACCCTAAAGCGTAATCCAAAATTTTCTTTCGAAATCAAGTATGTGGGTGCATAGCTGTATGTAATAGGCAAGGTGCATGTGCTAGCAAGTCAGAAAGTCCACCGCCAAGGGATTCATTTGTTGGAGTGAATGGTTCAACTTAACCTTTTAAAAAGTAATAAAGTTTGAAGAATTGTATTATTTGCTATCTAAATTCACCGTGAACAGTGACTTCTACAGGCTTGGACAATACTAACAAAATTCATACAAGGACTGGAAAATGGTTAAACTTCAAGAGGGTTGGAGCTTCTTTCCCTCTTTTTGACTTTGTATTGTCTTTTTATTTTTCTCTTTCGAAAGAATCCATATTTTTCCTTGCAAGTTGTAACCTCACCAAGTCATTCACCTTTATTTTATTTTCCTATAACTGCGTTTGTTTTACTTCAAAGGCAGAATTTGAACATCCAGCCCAACCCTTTTCAGGCCCAGTACGTAACCAAAGCTGGGCTCATGTACAGAGCTTTTTTTTTTTTTTTTGGTTTATAAAAACTAAACTAAACAATGAATACCATTTTGTTCAGTGGTATAAGTTTTTTTTGTTGAGGGCGTGAATTCGATTCCTAAGATACAGGCTATATTTGAGTCATTGATCTGATAAACAAACAAACAACTACAATGGGAAGGTTATACCTCTCTATAAACAACAAAATCATATAAGTAATGAACAATAATGAATAAAACTTTCAGCTAAATGGAGTGTGTTTATTATCCTACCCGAGTAACCATGATTATTAAAACACGTGGATTTTGAAAAAAAAAATAAACAAAATTTTCAACTCTACATACATTTTGTGTTCTATCATACACTTTAAAAAGTGATAACGACAATAAACATATTCTTATGACCAAATAAAATTTCAAAACACGTGTTTTCTGAACTTTTATAATGGACAAACGATACAATGTGATGCATATTTCGATAGACATTGTTATTAACTTTGATGGTGTTGATCTATGGTCACTTATCAATGATGATTATATGTATTCTACGCTAACCACCAACTTTAGCACCAAACATTTTCGTATATGATAGAGAGATATGGATAACCATGTTTTGTAGATAAGAGCTCAGCTGTTAAGTCCACATCGATCACTTTGTACTGCAACACCTCCTCCTCGCCAAGAATGTTAACATTAGCGTACTATTATTATATCTCACGAGCTGCAGTGTTGCCAAAGATTGGCATCATAGATTGTGAACCAAATGCAGATAGCGACTATGTATCCTCAGTTGAGGAAATGTCCAAAGATGTAAAGACAATTACTATGAAGGGATATTTGTCTTGTTACTACACAGTAAAATGTAAATTTTCAAACTAATATTTTGCTATAGGTAATGTATTGACCGTAAACTTTCATCATGAAATAAGAGAATGTGCGAAGTTTAATTCATAGTCTCGTAAAAGAGTGAAGTAGACTGTATGTTATTTTAGATTAGATACAATGTTCTACAAGTCTATAATTACTCAAATACCATTTGAGGCTTTCCGGAAAAGAAAGAGGAAAAATTTAAAGAACTATATCTACTCACCAGTATACGGTTACTAACTGACCAAGAAATTCATACTCAATCATCTTTAGATTTACATCTAATAATTAAAAACAAAACAACTTTACTTAAAAATAATTATCTATATTATTATATTTACATCCAAAATGATGGTTAAACATAAATATCATTGTCAGTCTGTGAACAAGTGAACATAACTTATTCACTCACAAGTTAACGTTGATGTTTCATATTTTGAAGCACAGACTAGATGGTAGTCATTTTGAGATCGGGTTAATTAGCATCATCTTACGTACAAGTTTATAACCAAACAAAGGCAAATGCCACCGTTCTCAAGTGCCTCTGTGAAGGAAGCTTTTGATGGTAATAGGTAGACCCACAAACTGTGAAGATGAGCACGCCGGTACCGGATTATTCCTCCCACCTTCCACCAAAGTAAAGTTCCAAGACGACGACAAACTCAACCAAACCTTTGGAATCACCGTCCACTTTGTCCCCCCGTTTTCTATTCTTTATAATTACTCGTCTTAATCCTATCTCTTCTCTGTTTTGTTCTTCGTAAATCATAACAACACAATCTCAATCACAATCATCATAATAAGCTTCCAACTTCATTTATATTATCAGAAAGAATCATTTATATTATCAGAAAGAATCTGTAGCATTAGTATAACAATATATTAAACCAACACATATAGTCGAGTTAGTAAGAGAGCCTACACTCATACAGGTGTGAAACTCCCACACAAGAGAAAGAAAGGGTTAACTCATTATCTATTTTCGATGATTAAGAGAAAGAAAGCGTTATGACATGAACAAACGAAAACCCATATACTAGACAGAAAATCGAAGAAAGCATCAACTCATTATCTATTTCCGATAACCAAGAGAAAGAAAACGTTATGACATGAACAAATGAAAAATCATATACTAGACAAAAAATTGATCTTATCAGATATATATATCTCATGCAATATAATGATAAATTAGAAATCGATGTATACATTAACTTTGTATAATCGTAAATTTAGAGTATTTTTAGTAATGCTAACTATTTTTAAGTTAAATTTTAGTCAAATTAGCTAAAATGTCATTTTGACTAGCCATTTTAAAAATGTAGTTACATCAATGTTTTTTATTCTAGCTAGCATTACATCAATGTTATTCTTCATATAGAAATTAAATAATTTTCATATATTTATATATCACATAAAATATCTTACAAAAAATTCATTAACTTATAGCTAGTTTTATCTGAGTTATCTAATACTTAAAAATCATAATAACTCAAATTTAACTGATCATCTAAAAAATTACATTGTTTCATCAACCAGATACAGTGTTTTAGATCATAGTACGTCTCGTCGAAACCTTCACATCAAAGATAATGATTTTTTTTTGCAGATAAACCCCTAAAAAAGAATTGTCAAACAAGTGGCACCATTTTGGATAAATAAAAAGATTTCCAATGGATAAGGACTAGCTTATCAGCTTCGCAGCCACGTCACTCCAACCAATCTACAGGCGGGGTTTTGCCCTTTAACTATTTAATCATCACGCTTTATTTATCAGACTACAAAAAATACGCTTTAATTATCATTTTAGTGATACTCAGATTAATTAATTAATGTCAGGCTTGTAGAAAACTGAAGCATCAAAATGAAATCTCAAAGCTGCTCATTGTTCATTTGTTCTAGATAAGATTTGCATTTCATTTTCATAAATATCTTAAAAAAGACTCCAAGTATAAGGAGCAGGATTGTTCAAGACAAAACCCTACTTTATTTGGAATCCATGAAAACCCAGAGACTGAATCTCATAGTTTCCTTAAATGGAAATGGATAAACAACAAGGCAATTAGGGCAAAGATTATCCATTCAACCAAACCATGGAGGAGAATACCAAACCATTGGAGGAGAATTCATCAGAACTGCAAGAAGTGAACTTTCGATTTATTAAAAGCCATGAAGAACAAGTTAAACCCAGGAATATGAAACAGGAAACTTACAATAATAACAAAGCAACCGCTTACAAATTCATCGGCAGCCCCAACAAATCCTTCTTTATTGTTCGATCTGTACAAACTACAGAACACATTTCTAATTTTTTTTTTGTTGGGTTTCTTGCTTTCTTCTTCCTTGTTCACAGTTTGGTTCACATCAACTATTTACAGAAAATGAACCAGAATTACAAAGGAAATGAAACCTGGCAAATATATCCACAGCAAAATGAAGTCAGAAGAATCAAAGACCGCCGCATCAGCCAAAAAATGAATCCCACTGCAAAACACACCAACTCCCACTTAGGTCTCGCCCTCACTCACCAGCTCCGAAACCCAGTCCACATCAGGACCCGAGAACCCAGTTGGGTCAACCCGACCCATCAAGTTCTCCTTACTCAGCTTCGCGTACATTCTCGCCCTCAGTTCCCGCCCGGACTCCACCCTCTCCATCGCCGGCTCTTCCACCAGCGAGTGCTCCCACAGATCAAACGGGCCTGGTCCGCAGCGACCCGAAGTGCGGGTCGGAGTAGAAGGGAGACTAAAGAAATCGGGTCGGATCAGAGGTCCGCGGGGAGATCCGACCCACGAAGGCGGGGTGCTGCTCATTTGCATCTTGGCCAGCTTGAAGTTGCGCATGGACGCCACGAGTTCATTCACAGTGCTGAGGCGGAGTTGCGGGCTGTTCGGCGACATTGGCGGCGATTCCGACGGCGGAGAAATTGGAGGCGACGTGGCCGAATCAAATAACCCCACCCCGTGAGCCCTGGGGCTGTGACCTGGCAGCACCCGGAGCTGTTCCGGCGTGTGGGCGAAGAAGCAGACACGGCGGGGACAGGCCATCCCGTCCTTGCATGGCTGGGTCCGGTAACGCGCCGGGTGGAGCCAGCACTCAAAAACACCATGAGCAAACTCGCAGGAGTCGCCTTTGGCGCAACTGCCCTTGCGAAAGTCGGGGCAGGCCGAACCCGAGTAGTGGTACTTCCTCGGGTCGCGGCGGCGGGCCTTCTCGCCCGGATGAGCATATGGGCACTCGGTCCAGTCATGTGACCGGCCACGTGCGCAGCGGCGCACCTTGAACTCGAACATGCGGAACTGGTCGCAGGAGACGAGAGGAGGCATGTCCGGGTCGTCGACCAGTGGTGAGTCGGACTCGTTTGACGGGAGGAAACGGTGGAGAGCCGAGAGCGAGTCGAGGAAGCCGGCATTGGCGGAGGAGGGGCTGCGAACGGAGAAGGGTGACCCGAGGGCGGAAGTCGGGTCGTCGAATGGGTCCCATGGAGCGACCTTGAGGGTTCGGTTCGGGTCTCCGAGCATCATTTTTTTCGTTTTGGAGTTTAGGAGAGGAGAGAGAGTGGAAATGCGAGAAAGGAAGGAAGGCGAGTCTGGTGATTTATAAACTGTTTTGGGAGAGAGAGTGCCAGGTAGGCCACATAGTCACGTAGTGGGGTTTGGATTTAACCGTGGTGGAGTTAATATTACGGTAACTGCGATTAATTAACTCTTTGATAAATATCTAAATCTACCAGCTATGGTGGAAGAGGAAGAAGAAGATGAGATCAAACAAAAAGAGATTAAAGCCGAGTAAAGGGCCCTTTTCCGTTTTTGCGAACACAATTAGAAGTATGCCCATTGTTTTGGTCAGGATGTTGTCAGTGTGACACCAACGAGGAGGCAATGTGCTAAATTGATTCCTACTCTGCCTTCAAAAATAGATAATACAACTAATCAGTCACGAATTTAATTGATATAGTCATATTCAATGTTGTAGTTCTTTTAATGTTGAGCGAGCACGTAAAATGTTCATCGTAAATGTTCGCTGCCCGAAATTGGTTGGAGTTGTTTTGAATACCGCGGTTTAGATTAGCATCGGTTAGAATTTCATTTTTAAAAGCTGGAATTTGTAAAGATTGGTATAACATATTTTCATACTGAAACTCTTCATGAAAAATTCAAAGATAGGAGAAAAATATCAGCATTATTGACCTTGCATGTGAGAGTTATAATTTTTCCGCACATAGATCGATATATATTTTTTATGATATTATATTATGAGAATATTAAAGTTGAAGTGGGGGATAAATGGGTGATCAAGTAGAATAATATAAGATGGAGCAACGGGAATTGAGAAGCCATTAAAGATTTCAACTAGGTAGATTATGACTTATTTTAACTCTAAGAGCATCTGCAGCGGAAGCAGATCTGAGCACGAGCAAGAGGGAAAACGGCGGGCCAGCCCAGAAAAGAGAAGAAGCAGGCAGAAAAGAGACGTGCAGCGGTTGACTATGGCGAGGGAGACCGCTCGTTGACCGGGAGCTCGAGCTGTTGCTCGAGCAAGCTTTGCTCGCCGGCCTGCTCGTTCTGTCTGGCGGAGCCCACGCACGTGGGTGACGCCTGGGTTTGTTTTTTTTGTTTTTAGGCGCGTGCAATGCACGCCCATTAAAGATCTGAAAAAAAGGGAAGGGCCAATAAGAGCTTGACACGTGTCCACCCAATTTTCAGATTTGGGCCCAACGGTCAAGTTGATCTGGACTGTCCATTTAAAATCCAAAATTTGATCGAACGGCCCAGATTCAAAGGCAACGGCTATGAAGGCAAAAAACAGACAGATTCCATTTTTTGGGGAAATAAACCCTAAAAAATTGCAAAAAAATCCCAAAAAATTGCAAAAAAATCCTAAAAAATTGCAAACAACACCCTAGAAAATTTCTATAAATACCACATCAAATTCATTCACTTGACACACCAATTTGTGCACAACAAATTCATCACCGAGAATCTTATTCAATTATTTAAAAGATAACAACACGTGTCATATACATATTGGTTGAAAATCCACCCAAAAATAATTATTTAAAAAAAATTAATTCATGAACAGTAATTGGAGGTGCTATTTATTTGCACTGCTGCACACAAAATCTAAACTGCACCTTCTATTTGCTACACCTCCTCAAATAGTACCTGCTTCTCCTCAAATAGGAGGAGCAATCCTCTTTTACCGCTGCATATGCTCTAAAGGTAGGCTTCGGGGGTTTTATGAACTCACGGGCAATGGCAGTGGTTTGGACCGTTAGTTGATATGAGAACCAGAAAAATGAACAAAAGCAGTGAACCAGTTTGGGTTGGGTCGAATTGAAATCTGATTTTGATTTGGTGAAATTGAATAAAGAGAAGGCCTGACAAGTCGGCAAAAAATGTAGGACACCCATCTCCATAATCACGGTGGGGCATTATATGGTACGTGTGATCTCAAAAACCAACAACATATCTGTACGGACAGCACGTGTAGATGCCTCCGACGATGCGTACACGTGGTTAGCTGGCTACCGAGGTGGCGCTCCCATACATTCGTCCTCACTCAATGTCCGTCTGCCTCAGGAGGAGTTTAAGCAAAATTAGCTGAAAAAAAGGCTCATATGAAATTCGTGAACGATCAAATGGGGCACACATGGTGACCCGAAACAACCGATTAGTTTCTCATAAGTGTAGATATCCATGTATCCAAAGATTCTCATGAACAATGTGGTTGGGCGTTTAATTATTTCATCTTACTTACTTGATAAGATGTTTTATGATCTCATGCAAAGATGCATTGAAGCTTACTTTGTTACGTAAATATTGTATCGATTATATAATCGATACAATATTTATATAATCCATACTTTATTGATTCGAATCGTTTATAGATTTATTAACTTTAAAATTGAGCTACCAATTACCAACAAAAAAAAAGTTCAGTTTTTAATAGTATCTACCAAATTTGGTATTTCAATTTTGAGCTATTGTGTTCATTTCTTAGGAATTTTCCCCCTAATATTCTAAATTTGATTAGAATTTCTAATTACATAGAGTATCCTTTAGTCAACCTTAGATCATCCCTCGTTACATACAACAAAATGCCTAAAACCATGGGAGGTCTTGTACATATAGCATTTGCGACTACCTGATTTGTTTGGAATAAAGTAATAAAAAATAGCAAATAGGTTTATAATATTGATTGATATATCGATTAGGGCATTTAATATTAAACTATTATTTGAAGGTAAAAATGATAAAATAGTATTTAAATGTTCCACATGATATATTACAAGATAAGATGGTCACCTCAGAACATCTTAAATGATAAAAAAAATTACTATTTTTACATGACAATTCTACCCTTCTATCTAATTTAACCCTAAACTTATTTTTAATCGAGATCTCAGTTTCGTCATCTCTCTCTCTCTCCCCTATCGTCGACATGGATCGTGAACAGAGCTCCGGTATCCGATTGCAAATACATGCACTCCATTGGAGATCTGGCGAACACTACTCCCCCTCAACTGATACCTCCTCTCCGGTGCACTCAACCGCCACATCTCTCTCTCCATCTCCTGGTTCGTCGCTGACGGATTTGAGAGAGAGAGAGAGATAGAGAGAGAGAGAGAGGTGGTGATCTGAAATGGATTTGAGATTTGGAAGAGAGTGGATTTACCTTGAGAGGGATAAGGATTCGACAGTTTTCGTTAGTGGCATATATTGTAATTTTATTTTTATTTTTATGGGTAACGCTTACTTTAAGAGATTTAAATAGGTGTACATTTTTATCATCAATAAATATTTATTAACAGTCTTATTATTTGTTACTTTTGAAAATACATTTTTATTATTGGTCCTATAGATTAAGGTGATTTAATTATCTCTAAAAAATTTAAAGAAGCACTACCCATTGTTATTTGCATTGAATATATGCAAAAGGCCATGCTTTTGGAACTAGTGATGTTAACTTGCATAAGTGGATAATCATTTCCTTAAATCCCATCCCTTTTGGTGCAAGTTGCAACTTAAGATAGTAAAGTTTAGCATATAATTGTGATTTAGTGGGGTTTATAGAAGACAAATCTCATCGGGCCGTGTTTTAGGGCCTCGTGTTCAGTCCATGTCACTGTTGTATGGGGCAAAATCATATATTAATTCCAAAGATAAAGCAAAGGATTAGTGTGTAGGTTCAAACTCGTAACATCTGGTCATCAAAAGCCTCCTACTATCAAATCTTGCATTACCTATTTAACATTTACAATGAATTCTATCATTATTCGGTAAACTTGGCAAAGAAAATCAAGGGTAGCCACATGCGGCTGCAGGGTCATCCCTCAGGGTTGCACGGTATGGCAAGCACGTCTTACTCTAGAACTATTGTCGTGTGGCCTCTATTACTTTTCTTATATGAAAGCGGATCAAAATTTCACGACGAATAGCATCAATATCGCCGGTTGGAATTTAGTTAAGTTTTCTATACTAGAGGTCCAAGATTCGAATGAGCTGTCTCTATTAGTAACAAAAATATGACATCGATTTCATTCGTTCCAGTCGAGGAAACGAAAAAAAAAAAACAGAAAATAATAACTGGGCTATTCAACCGGGCTCAACCTTTTCATCGACAGAAGAAAAAGAAAATTGGGCTCACCTCCTTCAGAGAACATCGGTTTCTGAAAGAGCGTCCATTAACATCATCAGTCTTGCAATCAAAGTCTACCAAGCAAGGAATAATAAACAAAACTTGTAGAGCGTCCATTCCAATTCAAGCATTACCATTCTGCAAAACAAAGCAAAACCCAAACAGAAAGCTTGGAGCTTTGTCCTTCCCACTTCCCCAGAAAACCAGGAACACAAACATTCTGATCATATTGGGAAAGAGAGTCGTTAGTTGCTTTTAAGGATTAACAAGAGTTTGAGAGAGGCTGATTGGTTAGTTGGTTGGCCCCGCGCTTTTCGTGTACTTCACCCGTAAAATTCAGTTGGGGTTTTAAGTGGTACCAGTGCTTGTGTATATGGTACTGTCTATAAATGAGGAGGCTCTTAGCCTTGTGCTGCAATCGTTTTAAGCATAAGCAAAACCAAAACCAAAACCATCCTCAGGTACTCATTGGCTTCTCTTTTTCTATGTTATTGAGCAAAATGTAGTCGCTATTTATTTGATTAATTAGAACACATTTTCATTTGGTTTTTGTGGGTTTTGGTGTTGGTGTTGGGATAGAGATCCGAAGGAGCCATGGAGAACCAAAAGACTGAAAATGCCGCCGACGGTACAAAGGTTGGTTCTTTCTTTGGCATTGGGTTTACTTTCTATTTTATATTGTAGAATCGGATGTGTTTGATTTTTGTTTTTGCTTGTTGAGTTTTTGATAGCTTGAAATGATAATGAGGGGTTTAAGAAAGCATCAAACTTGAGTTTAATTATCCATTATTAAACTTGTGCAGAATGTGAATCAAGATATGGTAAATTCTAGTATTCGTGGTACCAATATCATTGTGAACCATGATTTCTGTGGAGGGCTGCACTCATGGCACCCCAATTGCTGTGAGGGCTATGTAGTATCAGCTGATTCTGGCCACCCACAAGCAAATTCGGCTGGCAATTATGTGGTTGTTACCAATCGGAAAGAATGCTGGCAAGGATTGGAGCAGGATATCACTGGGAGAGTGTCCCCTGGTTCCACTTACTTGGTTTCGGCTTCTGTTGGGGTCTC
Source organism: Fragaria x ananassa (assembly GCA_034370585.1). Classification (NCBI taxonomy): domain Eukaryota; kingdom Viridiplantae; phylum Streptophyta; class Magnoliopsida; order Rosales; family Rosaceae; genus Fragaria; species Fragaria x ananassa. Next base: position 5,153,841 of record CP139769.1, on the reverse strand, counting down.
AGGTCCTCTTGAGGGATGTGTGGATGTCCTGGCAACAGTGAAAATGGAATGCCAAGGTTCAGAAACTACGTATTCATTGGTGGGGAGGTAAATGTCTTTTCTTTGTTTCTATTAGTTGGATTTTTGTGTTCTTTATGAAAGAAAGAACTTGTTTTTAATAGTTGCAATTACCCCTGCAGAAGTTCTGTATCGAATGGGAAATGGGAAAAGTTGGAAGGCAAATTTACGCTGTCAACAATGCCTGATAAGGTTGTGTTTTACTTGGAAGGGCCTTCTCCTGGTATTGACTTGCTTATACAATCTGTAGTCATCACTTGTTCCAGTCCAAAGGAACGGCGGGTACTCATTCTAATTCCTTTTTGTTTCCCTTTGAATGACTTTGGTCTATTGTATCATGATATAAGAGTAGAAGTGTAGCTATAAACAAGAAGTACACAGCTAATGTTAGTTCTATTGATAATCAAAAGTTATTTTCTTCTTTGCCTCTCCTCATATATAAATTCTACTTGTTAATGATTAATTATTATCGTTTCTAAATTATCCTCATATCCAGCACGAAAATGCCATTGCTGGAGATAAAGACATAGTTCTAAACCCAAACTTCGAGGATGGCTGATAGGAGCACAAAATGCTACGTTTATAATGTATTTCCGACCCTATTTAGCTATGTAATTCCCTTAACAATATTCATATTAACTAAGTTTGTGTTTTTAGGTCATAAACAAAGCCAAGGAGCCCAAAAGAGACAAAAGAGGAGAAATCTTGAAGGAAAAGGAATCCATGTTGTGCAAGGAAAGGAATCAGAAAATCTGCCAGAAATCGTCAGTCAACTTCGACAGAAGATTGTGATTAGCTCACAATGATCCAGGAGATGTGCCATATATCAATGGAAAGCTACAAGAGTCTACTTTCCAGAACTTTTTACGGATCGTCAATACCTATTTTGGAGAAGAAGTTATGACCGTTTGAGTGGCCGAAGGTCAGTCTGCCCGAATTTCTAATTTGGATCAAAACTTCTATTTTGAGGCCCAGACCACATTGGTAAGCCCATGGACGAGTTTTGAGGGTTTTATAACCCTAATCACAGCAGAGAAGATGAGAAGATTAGAGAGGAGGACGAAGAGATTAGAGAGGAGGCAGCGATCTCACATCATCAGAACCTCCATAGTTGCAGACTCGCACAAGGAAGCCGCCAAGCCATCATTGATTTCTCCATCATCCACGGTTTATCTTTCCTTTGTCATCTTTTATTCTCCTTGTGTGTTTTTGCAGCCATGTGTGGCTGATTTCTCTTAGTTAGGGGCGAGGTTTGAAGCCCCAAGAATGTTTTAGATATTGTTTTGAACCTTGGTTTCGAATTATTAAGTCTTTCAAATTGTTTATTTGGTTTTGGTTTATGGAGAACTCTTGCTTGTTTATGTTCATGTATGCGCAACATAGAACATTATGAACTTGTGAGTGGGGCTAGAATTAGGTTGTTTAATCTCTTAAACGGTTAATACGGCTTAGTTCAAAGTAGTAAAACCTATAGGACAATAGGTGAAACCAAATAAAAAGGATTGCATGCTAGGTAGGCGTTCCACACTAGTTTTGCATACTTGTTCAATCAAACTTTCATTGATCTTAATGCTTAGAATAATTTGTTGATAGGATAGCGTCTATACCTTGATCGGTTATTCTAAAGGCTTAGTAATGGTGCGTTCATCTTGCTTAAGTGTTCAAGGGAAGTAATAAGGACTTACGCAGTGCGTTCACGGTTTGTTCTTGATTGATACCGATTTGTGACTTAATGATTGAAGCTTTGGTTGTTAACATGTCTTGAAACATACTTGGTGGTGGATTTCCAAGTCTCTAATGTCTCATCCATCTGATCTTTTCTGATTTATTTTGTTTCTTTGTTTTCTTTTGTTTATAATCACAAAACCCCATATCTCTAGTATTATCATCTTTTGTTTTATCTTATTTTGTAATTAACGTAAATTGTAAAGGTACCCTCAATCCCCGGCTTGTAACGATACCCTTATTTGCTATATACTACAATTGACACAAAAGGGTTTTAATTGAAACGCCCGGTTTCGGTGGCTATCAATTTTGGCGCCGTTGCCGGGGATTGAAAAATCCCTAGCAATTTGCGTTAATTCTTGTATATATATTTTCTGTCTTAGTAGCTTTCAAATTATATTATTTATTGTTTTAGGATTTGTGATTTAGTTTTGTATATATTACTAACTATTGTTTCTGTTTTGTTTTTCAATGTGGCATCAACCTTACGAGGTGTGTTATAGATGCTCCATGGTTGGCCATTCAACGGAGACATGTCCAGGCATTCAATATCAAGGATACTATGATCAAAATATGCTTGGAGGATTTCAAGACAACCAAGGGCATTGGAATGATTACTATTCACCTCCACAGAATACTGTATGGGATGATCCTCTTTATTCTTCATGGAACACCAATTCAGACATGCAACAAGGATTTTCCAATGAGTTCCAAGATTCTCCATATTCATTCCATGACTACTGGACACAAGCACCATCTTATCAAATCTCAGATAAGTTAAATCATTACGATGAGATGATCAAGTCTATAAATGAGATGAATGAGGCTCTAGCTGCTTCAAATAAAGCTTGGATTGAGGAGCAAGAAGATTTCAATGATAGTTGGGAAGAAACTAAAAGGATTTTGGACAGCTTAATATCTCAAGAGCAACCATCTTCGTTGATGACAACTCCACATGAACTTCCCGCAACTTCAGCTCCATGTCAACCTCATGATTTAATATTTTTTGAGGATGAAGAAACAGATTTGGAGGAGTCCTATGAAGAGCCACGCGATGTTGAGACTTTTGAGGATTGCTTAAAAGAGGAGTCCATCAAAGCTCCTACATTTGGACCTTTATTGCTAGTATATGGAAGACCACATGATTCTTCACTCCATCACTCAAGCTCTACACATGTTCTTCCTTTCGAAGTATCATGTGAGTTTGTTGAGCATGTGGATATGGTGGTACCTGAATGTCTCAAATCGGATAAGGAGATTCTTGTTGTGATTGCGAATAGTTGGAGACAATGGAAGAAGAGAAAGAAAAAGAGAAGCTTCATATCTTATATGTCCATTGCTCCTAAGTTACTCAAATTGCTACCAAAGGACCATGAAATATCTTTGAAGAGGGTCAAGCATTTGATCGAACCGCGGCCTAAGCCTCCTGATTATTCTTGTTGAAAAGCCATTGGGAGGCAACCCCACTGTCTATGCTTTCTCTATTTTGTTCGTTTTGATGTGTTTTGTGTGTGTGCAGGTGAGAGTTGAGAAAAGTTGAAGAAAACTCCAAATTCAGTTAAACAGTGCTCTCGGCAAAACAGTTCTTCCGACTTTGGAGGGCTACGGTTTGCAGATCACAGAACCTGGGACAGTGTGCTTTATATGAAAAGAAAGATCTCTGAGTCTAGTTTCTGTAGGATTTTACAGAAGTGGATTTGGAGACCCGAGTCATTCTCAGTTTGATGTTGAAGGCAGCAAGGTCACTGCCAGGAAACCAGAAGTTGTGCAGTACAGCCGGGAAAAGGTCAAAACAGGGGATACTTCCAGCCATGCTGTGGAGGAAAGCTATATATGTCTGAAAAGCTTGTTGAATTAGCTTCAACTTTTCTTTGAGGCGATTTAACATTCCGGCAACAGAATGCACTGGAAATCAGGTTTGAATGAGTAAAGGTCTGTTTCTCAGCTTTTGTGTGCAAACTATGTTTTTCTTCTAACTTTGCAGGGCTGCCATTTTCAATCCACTTGGAGTTAGGAAACGTTCCACATATACAAAAACAGCTAGAAACACCATCTTTCATCTCCAATTGGAATCTCAGACATTGGATGCTGCAATAGGGACTTATATCAGCTGGAAGTTGGCTGCAGAGTACACAATGGGGGAGCTTTTCTCACCTTCTACCTTTTGTTTTGTTCACTTTCCTCTATACATCTATTATGCATTGTTTGATCTATATTGTTCTCACATTGTGGACAATGCGTAGTTTAAGTGTGGGGGAAGGGAATGCACACATTTTGTGTTTTGTTTTGTTTTTGTTAGAGTCAAAAATTAGAAAAGAGAAAAAAAATTTGTTTGTTTTTCTGTGTGTCATCATGTCTTTCAACTATCTAGGATGAGTATATATCTCTGAAATTATGGCTAAAAGAGGATCACAAAATTGAGATGATGTTAAATTAATTCTTTGGTTAATTATGATGTATACTAAGCATATGAGTGTGTAGTAGATGTGGTTTTTCGTTGACATTGGTACAGAATTTTGAGCATGTTGATGATGAGTTTTGATTCATAATTACCCTGGTGAGAATTTGAGCTTTATTGTGCTATTCTTTCTGAGTGCTTCTTGAATAAATCATCATCTATTTTCTTCGCAATGTTTAGCGATCTCATTATCTTTCTCCTTGATTGACTGCTTGCCGCAGATTAAGTTTAACGGACTCTAGTGCTAGAACTCACTTTTGTGCTAGTCGAGACTTTTATCGATATATGTTCTGATTTTGGAAGGGATTAAAATGACTTAGGATTTCCACCATTGCCAAATTGCCATATGTCCCTATTTGTGTGCGTTGCACACCCCTTAGTTAACCCCTTTGAGCCTACGTTAAGCTTTTCTGTCATCACCCATGTAATCCTCACCTTGAGCTTAGTATAGTGATATCTCTACCTTTGTCTTTAGGGCCTAGTAGAGCTTATTTTGTGATGTATCGTATGGAAGGATGATGAAAAACAAGTGTGGGGGGAAAGACTTGTCAAAAGAAAAAGAAAAAGAAAATAAAAATTGTTGCCGAAGAAAAAAAAAGGAAGTGAAAAAAAGTATAAAAAAAAAAAAACAAATGTGGCGGCACTAAAAAAAAAACAATGATCGATGAAAGTATGGATTAAGTCTCTCTTTGTGATGGAAGAGTTTGCTTTAAATTGAAGACCTAATGATGTGATATATGGTCTTTGTCCTCATTCATGAATGTTTAATGGTGATCTTATGGCTCTACTAGGTTTTTAAGGACGATTTGTAATTCCGTATCCTTTGTTTCATTAAACCCTAGCCTTGGCCAAATTTTAACCTTGATAAAGTTCTTTTATGATCCAAAAGATGGGCAGCCATCGATCTGTGGAGATTGGTTACAAAAGTTGAGCATATGGGTTGGTCCGTTTGGCAAGTAGTTGATATCTTTCATGAGATCTTTTTAATTTCACAAAGTGCGTTTCTTTCTTTATATGTGAGCCTACTTGTTTGTTTATTCTCTCACATATATACATTGAGTGAAAAAGCTTTTAAGCATTAGCCATGATTCTGAGAGAAGAAAGAGTGGTAATCCTGTGAGGTTGAATCATACTTGTTGGATACATGCTGAGCTCCACCCATCACCATTGTCACCCCCGTGTCTTACATGTTTATATGCGGAGTATATGTTTTAATTAACTCTCGAATTACTCATAATTGATTTTTGATTGAGTGCCAATCTTGATGCTATGAAAGTAAGAGATTTCTGAGACAATAAAGTTGAAGGCATAGTTTGTTTTGAGTCTTTGTTTTAGATTTTGCTAAGGGACTAGCAAAAGCTAAGTGTGGGGGTATTTGATAGGAGCACAAAATGCTACGTTTATAATGTATTTCCGACCCTATTTAGCTATGTAATTCCCTTAACAATATTCATATTAACTAAGTTTGTGTTTTTAGGTCATAAACAAAGCCAAGGAGCCCAAAAGAGACAAAAGAGGAGAAATCTTGAAGGAAAAGGAATCCATGTTGTGCAAGGAAAGGAATCAGAAAATCTGCCAGAAATCGTCAGTCAACTTCGACAGAAGATTGTGATTAGCTCACAATGATCCAGGAGATGTGCCATATATCAATGGAAAGCTACAAGAGTCTACTTTCCAGAACTTTTTACGGATCGTCAATACCTATTTTGGAGAAGAAGTTATGACCGTTTGAGTGGCCGAAGGTCAGTCTGCCCGAATTTCTAATTTGGATCAAAACTTCTATTTTGAGGCCCAGACCACATTGGTAAGCCCATGGACGAGTTTTGAGGGTTTTATAACCCTAATCACAGCAGAGAAGATGAGAAGATTAGAGAGGAGGACGAAGAGATTAGAGAGGAGGCAGCGATCTCACATCATCAGAACCTCCATAGTTGCAGACTCGCACAAGGAAGCCGCCAAGCCATCATTGATTTCTCCATCATCCACGGTTTATCTTTCCTTTGTCATCTTTTATTCTCCTTGTGTGTTTTTGCAGCCATGTGTGGCTGATTTCTCTTAGTTAGGGGCGAGGTTTGAAGCCCCAAGAATGTTTTAGATATTGTTTTGAACCTTGGTTTCGAATTATTAAGTCTTTCAAATTGTTTATTTGGTTTTGGTTTATGGAGAACTCTTGCTTGTTTATGTTCATGTATGCGCAACATAGAACATTATGAACTTGTGAGTGGGGCTAGAATTAGGTTGTTTAATCTCTTAAACGGTTAATACGGCTTAGTTCAAAGTAGTAAAACCTATAGGACAATAGGTGAAACCAAATAAAAAGGATTGCATGCTAGGTAGGCGTTCCACACTAGTTTTGCATACTTGTTCAATCAAACTTTCATTGATCTTAATGCTTAGAATAATTTGTTGATAGGATAGCGTCTATACCTTGATCGGTTATTCTAAAGGCTTAGTAATGGTGCGTTCATCTTGCTTAAGTGTTCAAGGGAAGTAATAAGGACTTACGCAGTGCGTTCACGGTTTGTTCTTGATTGATACCGATTTGTGACTTAATGATTGAAGCTTTGGTTGTTAACATGTCTTGAAACATACTTGGTGGTGGATTTCCAAGTCTCTAATGTCTCATCCATCTGATCTTTTCTGATTTATTTTGTTTCTTTGTTTTCTTTTGTTTATAATCACAAAACCCCATATCTCTAGTATTATCATCTTTTGTTTTATCTTATTTTGTAATTAACGTAAATTGTAAAGGTACCCTCAATCCCCGGCTTGTAACGATACCCTTATTTGCTATATACTACAATTGACACAAAAGGGTTTTAATTGAAACGCCCGGTTTCGGTGGCTATCAATGGCTTGACTAATTGGACTGGAAGAGGCTGCCAAGTTGTTCTACATGACTCGATGGGAGATGGGAAAATCGTCCCTCAATCTGGAAAAGTTTTTGCTGCTGCAACAGAACGAACACAGAGCTGGAATGGCATTCAGCAGGATATTACTGGTAGAGTGCAGCGAAAGCTAGCTTATGAGGCTACTGCTGTTGTCCGGATATTTGGTAACAATGTCACTAGTTCTGATGTACGGGCTACCTTATGGGTGCAGTCACCGAATGGTCGTGAACAGTATATCGGCATTTCTAAGTAACTGACTTTCTCTATATCTCTTTCCTATCAGATTTTGATATATTTGTCTCTTCAATAACTATAGAATTGTATTTTGTTACTATGTCAAATTACAGTACACTAGTCAGATCACAAAATATATCCCTTCCCTTACTGGAAGTTGGTTTGATCTAAAGTGTACAGGCAACAGACAAGGATTGGGCACAGTTGAAGGGGAAATTCCTTTTAAACGGATCCCCATCCAAAGTAGTCGTTTATTTAGAAGGTCCACCAGCAGGAACTGATATTCTTGTCAATAGTTTTGTTGTCAAGCACGCAGAGAAAGCCCCTCCGTCTTCTCCACCTGATATTGAGGTTAGTGGAATAACTAAAATTTTTCTATCTACAATTATGTAAGCATGTTTTCTTGGAGCTGAATACTTGGTACATAAACGTTAAATATGTGTTTTTGTTTTTGTAGAATCCTGCTTTTGGTGTAAATATTATTGAGAACAGTAATCTAAGTAATGGCACCAATGGGTGGTTTCCTCTTGGTAATTGCACCTTGAGTGTGGGAACTGGTTCACCGCATATACTTCCTCCAATGGCAAGAGATAGCCTTGGTGCTCATGAACCTTTAAGTGGTCGCTACATCCTTGTAACCAAGCGCACACAGACTTGGATGGGTCCTGCTCAGATGATCGGTGACAAATTGAAACTCTTCTTGACATATCAAGTATCTGCTTGGGTTCAGATTGGTTCTGGAGCAACTGGTCCACAAAATGTGAACATTGCACTCAGTGTGGACAATCAGTGGGTGAACGGAGGCCAAGCTGAGGTGGGTGACAACAGATGGCATGAAATTGGTGGTTCCTTTAGAATTGAGAAGCAGCCATCCAAAGTTATGGTGTATATCCAGGGTCCTGATTCAGGTGTAGACTTAATGGTTGCTGGACTTCAGATATTTCCTGTTGACAGACAAGCAAGATTTAGACACTTGAAGAGGCAGACTGAGAAGGTATAATATGGGTTGTTAGCTCATTTGCTTTGTAGGCAGCAATTAAGTACTGACAACATGACATTAGTATAAGCATCATTAAACTTGTCTCACTGTATATATACGATTCAGATTGGGTTTTCCTTAGCTTCTTCTGATCTATCAATTGTTTGTTTCAATGCAGATCCGTAAGCGTGATGCTATCCTGAAATTTTCAGGTTTAGACTCGAGCAGCGCATTTGGCAGCTACGTAAAAATTAAACAATCACAAAACAGTTTTCCATTTGGGACATGCATAAGCAGAACAAACATAGACAATGAAGATTTTGTTGACTTCTTTGTGAAAAACTTCAACTGGTCTGTATTTGGAAATGAATTGAAATGGTATTGGACTGAACCTCAAAAGGGAAACTTCAATTACAAGGATGCCGATGACATGGTGGGCTTGTGCATGAGTCACTACATAGATATGCGTGGCCATTGTATCTACTGGGAAGTGGTGGACACGGTGCAGCAATGGATCCGTTCATTGAGCCAAAATGACTTGGCAACTGCTGTCCAAAATCGAGTAACAGACCTTCTCACCCGCTACAAAGGGAAGTTCAAGCACTATGATGTCAACAATGAGATGCTGCATGGTTCATTCTATCAAGACAAATTGGGTAAAGATATCCGAGCCAACATGTTCAAGATGGCAAACCAATTGGATCCATCTGCACTCCTATTTGTGAATGATTATCACGTCGAGGATGGATGTGATACCAGATCAGCACCAGAAAAGTACATTGAACAGATCCTTGATTTGCAACAACAAGGTGCCCCTGTTGGTGGGATTGGAATTCAAGGACATATTGATAGTCCAGTAGGTCCAATTGTTTGTTCTGCTCTTGATAAGTTAGGTATCCTTGGCCTTCCAATCTGGTTCACAGAACTTGATGTGTCATCGAGCAATGAATATGTTCGTGCAGACGACTTGGAAGTGATGCTTAGAGAAGCATTTGCCAATCCTTCAGTAGAAGGCATTGTCCTGTGGGGTTTCTGGGAACTGTTCATGAGCCGTGAAAATTCGCATCTAGTGAATGCGGAAGGGGATATCAACGAAGCCGGAAAGCGTTACTTGCAACTCAAGCAAGAGTGGCTGTCTCATGCTTGTGGACACATTGACGAACAGGGACAGTTCAAGTTTAGAGGCTTCCATGGAACATACAGTATAGAGATCGCTACCGCCACCAAGAAAGTTCTAAAGACATTCGTTGTTGACAAGGGTGATGACTCCCCATTTGAGGTTTCGATTGCACTTTAACTCTGCTGCTTCTCTTCCACATTCTCAAATTTGTCTGCCATTCTTTTCAATGCTCCATTTGATGTATATGGGTTTGTAATTTCTGATCACTGAAATAAGGATATGATACATCCACAAATACATACAAAAATATCAAAGTCAGATCAACATCAAACAGATTACATTAAACATGGTATGTTACTATGCATAATTAACACTGATCCATACAATGATTTGGGAGTCCAAATTATCATCAAGGGTCCAAACCCAATATGCCTTTTAGGAAAGAAATGGCCCCTCTCAATCACATCGACTGATAGACACGCACCATCTGCTACTGGTAGTACTACCAGACTATGAGGGCTATGATTATGACTGCTTGTTGTAGTTGGAGACTTAAGAGTTTCCTTTTCTTCTCTTTTTTTCTCTCCATTGGTATGATTATGCTGAAGGACCCAAACACAGTCCCATCCCTGTCCCTAATTACCTGGTTACTCAGGACCCCATATCCCACATGGGTGCACAGCAAGCCTTTCTTTCCGTGGTGCACATTCACCGTTGTTCTTATGCCCCAACATGATCTTGGCCAACAACACTATGCTTGTTTCCTTGGTGTCACACTGTGAGTTACTTGTGGTCCAATCACGCAAATTCTATGTGAACCAGCTACTTATAATGTTCTTGATGAAACTAAAACAAGAATCATGCTAGGGTAACGTCATTCGATTACTTCATAATCTATTTGACAACTTGTCGAAAAAGAAAAAGAAAAAGAGTATTACGGGTAATTTTGATCGAATCTTAGAGTATTACGAGTAAATTTGATCAAATCTGAGCTAGGTAGGCTGTTTCAAAGCCTAAAACAAGCTAGTTGGCACCTGACAATTTTACTCGTGAGCATATGCAAATTCATATTTCGAAAGGATATTTTTGGAATGTAATAGCATGGAGATTATCTTGAAACTACTTCAACACCATTCTGTACATGAGCTAGAAATGAGTGGAGCGAAAATTGTAGTAGTGTTTAACTTGTTTTTTTACCTCCATTAGGTCACCTTAACACAAGTTGAAATACTGGAGGGTAGCATTACTTTTACCCCATTATTGTCTGTATATATGTATATTTCATGAGGTCAGATTGGAAGAGATCGCAGTCTGAGATATGGTGGTCAGCATCAGTAGAGTTAACGTTTGATATGATGGGGAGTGCTGGGTGGGTCGCAGACGTATCAGAAAGTTGACAGAGAAAACTTCTCTTCTCAATAAATTAAAACTGGAAGAGCTAGAGAGAGGAATTTATATATAAGAAAAGGAAAATAGTAAATGAAAAATAGCTGATGGATGGATGGAATGGTGGAGACGTGGAGTAGCTGAGAAGGGAAAGTGGGACACTGGCAGAGCTGTTATCATGTCTCCGATACACTACTGCACTACTGCATCGGGAAACAACTCCCGCGCTGTTCTCGCGCGCCTTTCTCCCCAAACGACAGCGTTTGGAGGCCCCCCCCCACCCCATCATGCACCCACCCACCTAGCTCTCTCTGATGATCTCTCTCTCTCTCTGTTTGAGAGTGAGAGAACCCTCCGCCCGATACTCTCCTCTGTCTGTCATTAACCAACACTCGTTACCATGGTTTCCAGTGTTATGTAGCTCCCAGGTATAACTTTCAAGAGTTGGGTTTTTTTGGTTACATTAGCTTGAGGCTTGAGCTAATTGGGTAGAGGCTAGAGCACACCGCAAAGTAAATTGTAATCTCTAATTGTTTCGGGGAGCCTGATGAAGTTTTAGTTCTAGTTCTAGCTAGCTTCTTTGACAAATATATCTACTCAATTTCTTTCATGCACTGTTTAATTTATTTACTAAATTCTACAGTTGTTTCACTGCTTCTGTTTGAAAAACTGTGTCACCATTCTGTTCATGTTTTTTGGTAGGTCTTCAGCCTACTGGTATATATTTTCTCTGAAGTGATCGATCAAACTACTACTAGCCCTAGTTATAGCCCTGCTACGTACCCCAAAACCCTATTTACCTACACAGTTACATACATTATAATTAATATTTACTGTAAGTTGTCTCGTCTGCTGTTACGGTACTCAGCAAATGGTAATTTAGTTTTGATTAGAGCTACCCTTTTCTTAAACAAAAACTTGCTACAGACATTAGGCGGTTAGGCCAGTCACTGGCTTACTGCTATTCAGGATCATATCACTTGACTTCAGTATAACCTAGCTAGAATTTTGTACATTTAGATTAGATTTAGATCTGCCTATACTCCATTGCTTTTGTTTTTTTGGGTTTTGGTTTTGTGAAACTGTTATGCAGTTTTAGTTAATTACTAAGACTTTTTTCCGTGGCAGACATATAAGCAGATTAATTACCTAGCAATCACTTACGTATGTAATAATACTTAAATCAGGTGTCTAATTAAAGTAAGCTTTTGACTGTCAAAACAAATTATTATATAGTTTACTGTTAATTTCTGAATTATAAAATTAAACGTTCGTTCTGGAAACCTATATGCACACACATACAAAGTTGCTCCAGAAAGGAAAAGCTCCATGTACCAACAGATTCATACTAATCAACAATAATATGCAAGATTATATATTGGAATTAAATTAGATTGAAGATGAGAAGTTGATTCGTTCCATGGCATAAAGACAGAAGAAAACGAGATACGTTTCTTTAAATTATTCTAAACTTTGAGTATTTTTGATTACGCTAATCCTCATTCTCTCTTGACATCTATCAAATCCGACACTTAAAAAGCTTAACTTAATCAGACAATCAATATTTATTATTCCAAACAATGTAGTCAAATAAGCTCAATTCTAGCTTAGTGCTTGTAACTGTGCGATTGAAACCTCCATCTAAATATGATATTTACCTTAAACAAAAAGACAGAACTTTTATTCATGACTCACTTTCCTTGCGACTCCTCAACCGATCTTTACCATCATAATTGTAATTAGAGGCAAACAAAAGTGGAATAATTTGCTTAGCTTTCTAGCTAGCTAATAAAGCAAATGATAATTGTGTTTACTGTGGTTTGTTAATCACGTTGTGCTAAGCAGCTGGGCGGGGACTAATTATCCCAGATAGGTACCACTAATACAACTTAGTGTGGACAATATCTTTCCACGCACAGCTCGTTGGTTTGGAATCTCAGCCAAAACCATGGTGCATATATTATATATATCTCTTTGGATGCCCTGCGCGCAAAGAGTTTGATTGGTTGATTACGGTAGTATATTAAATTTCCCCATATGCTTTGAATTAGCTAGGTTGATATTATTTGTGTTTGTATGTAATTGTTGCTAGATTAAGAATAACGACATAGGGGTCTGATTTTGTTACGGTGTAAAATTAGGAACCAAGCTCAATTAAGAACTTGTGTGAAACATCATTTTTTTGTGTACATGGAAATCTCTATCATGCATAATATACTTTATGTAGGGTTTTAATCTTTAATTTCCTTTCAATATTGATTGGTTCAAGTGTGTCAAAAAATTACATGCAATGATTAAGGCAGGGGGTTGTTGTTAATTATATATATATATATATATATATATATCCCTCTGCCCTGCGATTCAAAGTTGTGAGTGAGTTGACAGGAACAGCTCATTCATATGATGATGAGAAGATGGCGATGTGATAGGAAAAAGGCAGGCACTAATAATAGACAGTCGAACAACTGTAGAGCAAATGCAAATTAATTCGGTCGTATAATCTAATCTTAGACTTAATTAAGTATCTACCTCAAATGAATCTATTAGTTGTTTTTTTTACTTTTATTAATAACTCGTATAATATTGTAAGATTTAAACTTATGATTTTAAAGTTATTAATTAAACATTTTAATCACAACTTACTAACCTCAAATAAATCTATTAATTAATTCAACCCCAATCTTGTAAGGGTAGAATCCAAAAAAAAAAAACCAAAAACAGAAATGTAATACTGCACTAATTGGTTTTACGACGAGAACTTGCCACGACACACAACGGATTTAATTTGCTAATTAACTAGTGAGGTTATAAATCTATAATTATTTTCGTTTCAAGTTGTACTTAATTAATTATAAGACTTGTGTGTAAGCTTTAACTTGGGTTCCATATTCTGCTATAGTTTTTACCAGAGGTAAAGAAACACTACGAAGTCTATTTAATTCGATAATATCAGATGATCGAGCATTTGGTTCTGTGAATAAAGAAAGAATTTTCGGCTGCACATATGGTCAACATTGTTTGGGAGCGACTGAGGATATGAAAGTGCGAGCACTGCTGCATGGGGAAGAAGCAAAGGAGCAGTGGTGACCGGTGAGTGAGCGAGACTGTGAGTGAGCTAGAGAGAGAACAGTAACAGTGAAACAGTAAGTGGTGGTACTACAGTAGAGCGAGCGAGCAAAGCAGCCCTGATACTGGAGTACCAGTAGAGTACAGTCTCTCTGTGTCTGGGTGAGACGTCCAATCCGAGCATTCAGAGTTATCTGGGAAGAGAAAGGAAAACAAGAACAGGTGGACATGGCCCCGAAGTACTAGTAGCGCGCATCTTTCGGGGGTGTATTCTAACCTAATAGAAAACTCCATTCCAGTCCCCAGTGGCCAGTAGTGACATGCAGTAGGGTCTCTCTCTCTCTCTCTCTCTCTCTCTCAGTTTGGCTTTTTAATTATCTGGGCGCGTGCGTCGTGCACCTCAGAATCTCAGATAAAGCGGAGGTCGTCGCCGCCAGCTATAAACTGAAGGAGTTAGAGGTCGCATAAACTGAAGTTCTAATTTGCGATCACCTGCAGTTGTTATATGAAGTTCTAAACTGAGGGAATGATAATAATCGTTGCATTTGGTCTTTTACCGTAATCTCTTTTACTGCTCGCTTAATCATCCCTCTTCTCTACCTCGACAATAAAACAATGCTCGTGTTAATTTAGGACTAATTGCTGAATGCGTCAATCAGTCAGTCATATTGTACACACATGCTTTTCCTGCAATTCAAACTGGACATTACTTTAGTCCCATACATTACAGCACACCAGGTCTTCATTTTACCGGTTATCCTTTTCAATGAACTCATCCAGCAAGGGTAAGGTATTGTTTACAGTCCATAAACCAGATATGAGATACCTCAAGAAGCTTGTCATAAAATTACTTTTTACAGTAAAAATAAACGAGGGACATTGCTTATTTTCAGAATTTTGAGAAAGATAAAATTCCTTCTCCTATACTTTATGCTTGATACTAAAATTGATAGTTATGCGACAACAAGTCAATCAAATGTTTTTCATTATAAATTCTTTTTAAAGACGTGTCGATTTGTCGGCAGAGCTAGTTTAGTCAGCTGCTGAGATTTCTAACGGGCCTGGTTTGGTTCGTCTCCATGGAGAATATCAAGGATACGGTTCCATGTTCATGTATTTCAAGTTTTCAACTCTGCAGTAATCTGGTTTAATCAAAGTAGAGAGATGAACATGTAATAAACCAATGATAAGTGTTCTAATCAACAAATAATTATTATTGGGGTTAACTGTGATCTTACCGTTTGGATAAAGTTGCTAATTATATATATATATATATATATATATAGTTTCTCAGCTGTAGACGTCTGTATTTATTCTTATGGTGCGGATTTCTATTTTACACTCATTTTTCAATCGAATTTTCATATCTCCACCGTTTAGTATTTAGATACTAATGTATAGATCATTTCTAGAAAATTTCAGCCAATTTGATTATTATTAAGGCACTCAAAACTGTGTTATTCTGTTATAAACATGAACGGTTCAAGTTCGACAGAATGTCCAACCATTGTTTTAATCGAGTTTGAGTGTTTTAATGATAATCAAATTAAAACACAGTTTTGAGTGTTTTAATGATAATTAAATTAGCTGCATTTTGCAGAGATGATCTATACATTAGTATCTAAAGACTAGACGGTGAATATGTGAAAATTCGATTTAAAATTGAGTGTAAAGTGAAAATTCATACCGTAAGAATAAATGCAGACATTCGCACATGAAAAAATGTACGTATGTGTGTGTATATATATAACATAGTACAAGATTTGATCTTACTAAATTACTAAATTGAATTAGTACCCTAAAATTGCGCCTGTCATTAGTGTGATTTGGTTAATGAGACAAGGTTGAGGGGGCTACACTTAATTTTTCTTTTCGGGTGTCCCCGTTGGATCTAATCTGAGGTTAATTGTTAATTATAACATAAAAAGATAGTGTGAATATCACCTCCCACTACTTATATAGTAATAAAAATAGAACTCAAAGCGAAGCAAGTAGAAACGAATTTCTCAATCAAAAAAAGGTAGAAACGAATTTTGATAGAATAACTAGACTTTTAGTTCAGTAGTACATATATTGCACACACATCAATAAAGTTCAGCTCAATCGAAGAAAAAAGAAGAAATCAATAAAGTTCAGCTGTCCTTTTTTTTCTTCCTCAATCGAATAAAAATGAATTATTCCAAATCAAAGACGAAGGATAAAAATGGATGAAAGCTAATGTACGTATTCTAATTTCCGAATGGAAGGGTTACCTCATCAGCCATAGCTGACTGTAGTTGACAAACACTAATGAGAAATAGACAAGTGATCAATTAAAAAAATTAGGCTGCGATTTAAAAGACATTGCAAGAGGGTTTTAGTATTTTGATGGACACGTGTTCATGTCTCATTGGCTTGGCTGTGGTTAGCTATGCCTAACCATGTCTGGTTAGATAAGTAATTTCCTTTCTAAACTATCAAACGGTTTTGCCAAATTTTTGGCGACTAATATAAAGTGTTTCCTCCTTATAGAACAAATTTATAAGCTAGCCTAACAAAAGTAACGTTTGTTAACCTAATGTATGTGTGCTTAGTAAACCAAAAAATTATGTAATTAATCCGGTAAAATAATGAATGTGACTCTCCTAGATTTACTTATCATATTATGAAAATAGTTATGTTTTCTTATCCAAAATGAATTATATATACATTTGTATTCCTTTATACACAGAGACTTAATTCATCAGTAAATTACACAGTATAGTTCATTCTTTTAAATTTCTCTACAACAAACATAATACAGGTGAAAAAATCTTATAATTAAAATAACTTGATTAATCACCAACATGAACTACCGAGAAAAATAAAAAATAAAAACTCTCCATTCTCTCTCTCAACCCTAGCCATCATGGCTTCGAGATACTATCAAGGCGACCATTTTTGTCGAATTTTCCTTCTTTTCCTCCTCTCCATCAAGGTCTGCTATGGTGATTCGTGGTAGTGTTTGTTCTAAATAGATGGTTTTGGTAAAATCAATTTGGTTTGGCTTGAAGTCGTCCATGGAAGCTGTACGTTTAAGGTGTGATGTTCTTTGGGCGGCTATGTTCTATGGTAAAGCTGGCCTTTTAATAGGCTGTGTTGTTGCTATGGAACCATGGATCTCTGTGATGGCGTATTGGGTTTTCGAAGGAGGCAGCGAAGCTTGTATCAATGGCAACAACCATGATGCTGATGTTAGTGATGACGGTGATGCAAAAGTAAGCGGCGATTATGATGACTATGATTTGGTATCTTTTCTGCTAGGGTTTTCTTGAGTTTTAACAGATTGGGTTTGGCCATACATACTAGACCTAGCTAGTTCAAGTTTTATTATTTCAAGCCTGATTACTATCCCAGCAATTGTTAGTAACATGCTCGTTTTAATAAGTGAGTATGATATGTTTAGTGAGTAATTCTATCTTACATCCATTATAGCAATCATGACTTTTTTTTCTTTATGTGTACACATGGTAGCGAAAAGACATGTAATGACTACTCTAACGACTAGCTTTAGTATTCTTCTATAAAAATTGAATAATTTTATTTATTTTTTATTTTTATTTTTTTAAATGAACTACCGTGATACCGAAGAGTAAGGGAGTTAAAAATGTGTCTGATATTATATGGATAGGAAAATGATTTTTGGTCTTAATTAATAAGACCTAAAATTTATGGTCATAATCTTAATTGGCATGTTATGCCACCTAGACATTTTATCAATTAAAAAAATTATATCATGTCGTTCTTAAATAAAATATAATCTTATCCTTCCAAATCTAATGGCTCTAGATTATTAATTTTTTATTAAGAGAAATTTTTTGTCTTTCTTTTATAATTAAAAATATATATATTTCTAACATTTTCTTTCTCTTTTCCTTTTCATCACTATCATGCTTAGATTGAACATAACATATAGTGTGAAAATTCATATATTTATGAGAATATACTTGTTCAAAAACACAAATTCTTATGAAATATATATATATACATATATAATTTGTCCAAGAGAAAACAATTTCATCCAGGAACAAAATTTTACATATATATAATTCGTCCAGAATAAAGTGTATATATATATACGTACACACGTAATCAAGAAATTCGATAGATATTTTTTTAAAATTTTAATCATTTGATACAGAATATGGGATTATATATAGATATCATAATTTTAAACTACAAAAATAAAATATTAAAAAGGAACTAAATTTCGATTCACAAAGATAGAAGGAGATTTTAATAAATTTACAAAATTGATTTATATGGTATAAATACCTAATTTGGTATATATGATTATTAACTTGGTCATTATTATTAATAAATTTATTAAATTTGGTATATAATTAAGTATCTCTACTATATAATAAAGCCGCGCGTTCAACAAATTAACCAAAATGTGAACTGCCGATTTTACCTAGCTATCATATTACATTTACAACGGTAAAAAGATAAAAAAACAAGATATAATGAAAAAGGAGATGATTGAGGAGAGAAGAATAGGAAAGAGATAACTGCAACGGGTGAGAGTACTTATAACTGTCAAGAAACTCTTCAGTCCCCACTGCCCACTAACTTTATAAAATGAAAAAAAAGTTACAAATAAGAAAAAAATAACTACTTATTAAAAACGTTTTCCACAGGCGAATAAATGCTAGTTTATATTAAAAGGATAAGAAAAGATTATATATTAGTATGTAGCATCAATTAATTATTAAGGTTAAGATTGTATTTTTACCTAAAAATAAAATAACATAATTTATTAAATTGATGATGTGTTTATATGACATAACATGTCAAATATGATTAAAGTCATAATTCTTAGACTTTATTATCGTCCTCTAGCGTTACCATATATGGATATATAGAAAAAAATGAAGTAAAAACTTGTCGGAATATCTTACGCAGGAAAAAGAGAGAGAGAGAGAGAGAGAGAGAGAGTAAAGGGATAACATATTGAATTGAGAAATGAAAACGCCAGCAAATAAACGAGTCAGAGATTGAAAGGCCCCGTGAAACAAAGGTTAAAATCAAACATTGAGAGTGAAGCAGAGAGACATGGAAGAAAATCTCCCAATATAATCTAATCTAATGTCTTGCCTTATCGCTAGGTCTTCTGTCATATCTTAGCTTTCCACCATTTTCAACTACTTTTTTCTAGCAACAAAGAACACTAGACTCTTCTTCAGCCACATCTCCACCCCCAGAATCGTTGCAGCCGCCGGTTCGACCGGCCGCGCCATCCGGCCAACTCCACCCCCCTTCATCTTGATCCTTCTCCTTTCTCCATATGCCAAAGGAAACTCTTTGACGGTTATAGCATGCCCTTATTCTTGCCCCTAGCTTAACCTCCATAATTCCATGCTTTAATTGCACATAAATATTATTTCCCATTTACCTTGAACAAGACCTGCAGGCCATGCTTAGGAACTTAGGGTTTCAACTTCTTCCTTTCATCGTTTCTATTTTAGTTTGATTTGCTTAGGGTTTTCGGTGCTTAAATCTTAGCTGAAATCCTGTTCAAAAAAAAAAAAAAAATTTAGCTGAAACAATTAGTTGGAAGGTCTTTGAATTGGAAATGGAGGAATACAATAACGGTGATGAAATGGATCATGAGAGTCAAGGCACTCCTAGAGGAAATTTTCTCTACGCTTCTCCAACTCTTGGAGGTAACTACGGTAGAGCTGCTGCTGCTGCTGCTGCTGCTGCTGCTGCAAGTGATCATAATCAGCAAAACAACACCTTTCATCTTCAATCCAGCGGCGGTGAGTGTTTTCCGTCCACACAGCCAACCGTGAAAACCGAAGCAGCCGGAAGTACTTCCCAGCATGCTCGTCACAAATTTCATCATCCTCAGTTTCCTCCCCCTTCATTAGTATTGTCAAGAGGTCACAGTGATCAGCAGCTTCCGGTTCAGCAGCAAAACGAGAATGAAGTGGAGGCCATCAAAGCTAAGATCATCGCCCACCCTCACTACTCTAACCTCTTGCAAGCTTACATGGATTGCCAAAAGGTATATAACAACACATGACTCTTAACTAGTTCTAATGCTTCTTTTAATTATCAATCCTTTGCCTCTTACTAGCTGTATTATATTTTTAGGTGGGAGCTCCATCTGAAGTTGTGGCTCGTCTCTCAGCAGCGCGCCAAGAGTTTGAAGCACGACACCGATCTTCAGTCCGTTCGAGAGATGCTTCTTCAAAAGACCCAGAACTCGATCAGTTCATGGTGATTATGATCCAAGTGTCTTCTTCCTCCTTCCTTTTTTCCATCTCTCTCTCTCTCTCTCTCTCTCTCTTCTCGCCTCAATTAAAATTTGGATAATTAAACTTGTTTAAACAGGAAGCTTATTATGATATGCTGGTTAAGTATCGGGAGGAACTATCAAGGCCCATACAAGAAGCAATGGATTTCATGAAGAAGATCGAAACTCAACTTAACATGCTTGGCAATAACAGCACCACCACTCCTCTGCGCATCTTCTCGGCCTCTGCACTAGGTAATTAGTTAATCACTGGATTAGATCAAACAGTACTTGGCCTTAATCACTCTCAGATTTTGGTTTGTCTGTTCTTGATTCTTGAAATGGTAGCTTAGTTAATCGAGTCTAACTGTTGTTTTTCTCTTCCTTGAGAACCGTAAATTAAACCTGTCAGAGATCTCATTTGCGACTCTGTCAAATCTGGTGTTGAGATTTGAACGCAACTTTGACCCAGATTCCGTCTAATAGTGTTTGCATTCCAAATGCTGAAGAACGCGTAAGAACAGGAAGATGATCGAAGATGAAGATGGAAGAAGCAACAGCAACCAGTAGTCCAGTACACCTACTCTTTTCACGAGAGGATTAATTAACAGAGACATACCGTACGTAATCATGCACGAGCTCAACAGTGTGATTAATTTAGGCTTAATTAACCCTTTGCTTAACTATATTTTAAGATTTCATTAGAATATTGATATGTACACATTGGGAAAGAAAGGAGTAGCAGGTTTAGACAAACGCACTGTCGAACTTGGATCGAGAATATATAGACAAATACCATATATATGTAGGTGAATATGGTTAGATTCAAGCAACCAGTGTCTGACAATTCTGGTTCATTCTTATTTCTCTTGTTAGGGTTTTGTTTATGTAGTATTGTGGGATTTACAGATACCATGTTTGCCTAGAGGTAATCATTGTGTTCATTCCCATTCCCTTCTGCCAAAATGAAAATCTATATCTCTCATTCGGCGAGTTCATCGTCCTATTCCTCACTGGATATGCTAAAACTGGTTTTTATTTTTTTACAATAATTTTCTTTTGGTCTGCTATTTGTATTCCAAAACCTATGAATAAACAAGACATTGCATCCCTATAGAAACAATAATGTAACAAAGAACATAGGGTTTAGGGTTTAGGGTCCATGTCCATGCTATTCTAAGTCCCAGATTTGACATCTCTTACTCCAGAAGAATTAAAATAGGGAAAAAAATCTGACAACTCTTGCCAATCTGACGAGGAAACTAGTCTTTGTTCATCTCACATAATGCAATTTTTTATATGCCTAGTTAATCTATATGCTGGATAATAGCGCTTAGTGATTTGGTAACGGAGTCTGTTTACTAGACCTGTAATCTTCATATTAACTTGATAAACCCTCTTAATACTTGGTTGTCATGGGCTGTTGTAGCCGGAGTGGTGCCTGCTGGCCTCTCCCATTATAAAATTCATCATCTACTGGTTTCACTAGGAGGCAGAAAGTGAGAACCTTAGATGAGCACATGTATTACTGGGATTGTATTCCAATTTCCGAGATCTTCTGAGACTGTTTTCGAGTCTTTTAATCTTAATAAACTGACTTCTTTATATCCATCCCTACTTTTCTCTCATGATGCTTCTCTTGATCTTACACCCATTTCTCATATTTCATTATTCTTGTTATCCTTTTTTTTTAGCATGCTGTTCTAAGTTTTCCCCTCCTTCGTTCTTCATTTGATTTGGATGTATGTGCCGCCCTTGGTGTAAAAGAGAATTGCTATGGCAATTGGAAAGAAGAAAAGTAGATCGGTAAAATGAGTGGAATGAATATGAGTGAAATATATAAGTAGCTTATATAAGATGTCTTAGATCAAGCTATAAGATATAGTAAAAATATATGCGGGTACATAATACTATAATTCAAAAATTGCATCGACGCGATTAAGCGAAGTTGCTTATGCATGTTCTTAGGTTTATGTGATCTAAGAAGTAGCGGATGTGATTTAGTATCCCGATTTGTTTATCAAGATTATTGGCTCATTAATGTTTTCTAGCATAAGTTTACTGCATACCTTTGTTTCCTGCTTATCTTGATACGTAGTTTAAGATGACATAATGCATAAACATACACAGATGACAAGTGTGACGGAAATGGTTCGTCTGAAGAGGACCAAGACAACAACAGCGGTGGAGAAACAGAAGTAGCCGAGATTGATCCGAGAGCTGAAGACAGAGAGCTTAAAAACCACCTGTTGAGAAAGTACAGTGGTTACTTGAGTAGCCTCAAGCAAGAACTATCCAAAAAGAAGAAGAAAGGCAAATTGCCCAAAGACGCCAGACAGAAGCTTCTCAGCTGGTGGGAGTTGCATTACAAGTGGCCATATCCTTCGGTACCTACTACTCGACTATCCTTTAACAATCTCTTGTTTTGGGTTAAGTTGTCGATCAGACTATAAATTTACCCGTTCATGTACAATGCAGGAGTCGGAGAAGGTGGCATTGGCAGAGTCGACAGGTTTGGATCAGAAGCAGATAAACAACTGGTTCATAAATCAAAGGAAGAGGCACTGGAAACCATCGGAGGACATGCAGTTCATGGTGATGGATGGCTTGCATCCACAGAATGCAGCAGCCCTCTATATGGATGGCCACTACATCGGCGATGGTCATTACCGGCTCGGTCCCTAATCATCATATTAAGCAATATTCATGTTAATTTGAACTCCGCGTTCCTGCCGGATTACTTATTCATGTGACTGCTCAAGCAGAACATGAAATTAATCAAGTTGGGCACCTTATATAGTTTTGTGATTTCTATCTCTACAGTTGGGTGGGTAATGTTCTTCGTACATTGTCAATCTGATACGATATGTATATATTTCTTTGATCATTACAGTCAGTGTTTGAAGTTCAGCATGACGTTTCAGGTTGATAATCAGCAGAGTAAGCTGTATGTTTGTGATTTCTTTTGATACCTCTCATATATAACTATCTAGTATCGACTTATCTATCATTCATGGGTATGCTTGCAACCAAAAACAAATTAAATACAAGAAAAGAGATGTGCATGCAAACGGCAAAGTCATGATCGAGGTCTATGACCATAAAAGTAAGATGTGTAGATAGGTAACTATTGCAAGTATGATCTGATTCATCTCTAAATTTCAGATTCAGATCATCCTACAAGGCCCGGATTTTTTTATTTTTATTTTCCAAACCTACTGCACAATACATATATAGTTCTCTCTCACTTTAGATAACTCAATATCCCAATCAACAAGCAAGACAATTGTAAACTCAGGGAGGGAAATGCCTTCGTCAACTTCTGAATAGAGAAAGTGAAGCATTTGGTAAAGTGGACCTTCTGGGATCTTACCCTAACGCTTACAGTGAAAGCTTCTGTTAGTACATAGCCAAAATACTTGGCTGAGCCGAGAATAAGGTGCAATTACCCGGTCACCGAAGATCATTCCAGGCAAGATAGCCCTGGTAAGTCCTTCACGGATATCCAAGGAGTGAAGGGCCGGTAACAAACCGCTTGCCAAAATCACTCTAGCGGCAAAACACCCCCAAAAGGGAAGACACTACAAATGTTAACAAGTAGTCCCACATCAAAAACTAAGGCCAAAGTGCCCAACCTTGGCCTATAAAACAGGCACAAGCTCCCATCAAAGGTACACACAACTCTCTCCCGCACTCCCGTACATTGCAAAGAGCCCAAAGCTAACTTAAGCATCGGAGAGTCGAAGACTGGGCCAACCCAGTCCCGACTTCCTGACGCTGTCACTTGTGCAGGTTCCGAGTGCAGGACCAAAGGATTCTACCTCGCCCCGGCTCGCGACCTCTTCCCGGCTCGGGACCTTGGGACGAAGCATGTAGAAACAATTGGCGCTAGAAGGAGGGGCCCTATCTTGTGGAACTCCCATTTGACTCGGCACCATGGTGGAGATCATTGATGACCCTACGGACCCTGGCACTCAAGCAGAGGAGGAAATTTTCCAACCCGGCGACACATCCCTTCCCCAAACCGGCAGTACAACCCCTGTTAGCCATCCCGACCCCACCACAGCCCTTGAAATCCTCAAGCAAGACTTCCATTCGTTTCGCGAACAAGCGGCGAAAGAGAAGGCATAAGCGGAAGCGTACCGGGTACACATCGTCGAGTTGGAGAAAGAACAATTCTTGCTCCGCGCCATGTTAGAGCATCGTAACGTGTACGACAGCTTGGACCGCGCGGCGCGAGTTGTCAGAACCTCGGACCCCACCACTTCTCTCCCTAATCAAGGCCAGGCCGGTTCCATGCTCCCGGGAGGGCCTAACCAGATCGTATACGTATCTCATCCCCTAACCATCTCCAATCCCCAATGACCCCCTCCTGCCACATCAGCCTAATCCATCTACCCAACCTATCTCCACTACAACCACTGTCAACCCCCTAACCCACCTCTTGACATGCCAACCCGCCAGACAGTCACACAGTTAGCCTCGCGGCTTGAAGGCGTCGAGAGTCACGGGGCCCAGCGACCCTTGTTCTCTGGCTATGGACATCGCCCAAGCCCCTTCACACCCCGAGTGCAGATGGACAAGCGGCCTCCGGGAACCAAGCCATTCAAGATGGACAAGTATAAAGGCACATGAGACCCTCATCTCCACCTCGAGACATTCTTCTCGCTATGTAGCTCCACTAGCCACAGCGACACTATGGTCCAGAATGGGCAACTCCAATATTGTGCTCCCACCACCGGCGCTAACACCTTTACAGTACATGGCCAGATTCTAACCCTGCATGGTGGAGCCCCACGGTTCCCCCCACGCCAGCCTTCAGTAAAACGGCAATGCACGACACCCTCGGAAATCCTAGATATCCAACGCGGTGTCACGATCACCCCATCAGCATGAGATCAAGTGACATTCCGCAGAGGTGAGGATACCATAAATTGCCGCCACTGTGAGCCATTCATAATCAATGTGCAGGTGGATCATTACAGGTGCCACAGAGCTCTAGTAGACACAGGGGCCGTCGTAAGCGTCATGTTCTCTGATTGTTACAAAGGACTCCGAAGAGACCGAAATAAACTGTATCATAACCACGACCCCCTGGTCAGCTTCTCTGGCGAGATAGTGCAACCGTTAGGCTCAGACCGCCTAACCGTTGCGGTGGGAACTACTCCTTGCCGCTCTTCCATTACAGCCCGCTTCCTCATAGTCGATTGCCCCTCGTCCTATAATCTTATCTTAGGTCAGGACATTCTCTGGGGACTGTAGTGCTTCATAGCCGGTCACATGCTTCGCATGAAAATTCCTACCCTAGGTGGCATCCTGACAATTCAAGGGGACTGAGCAGCCATTGAGCATTGTCATCTTAACGCCATCCAGCAGGGGCGCGGAGCCTATGATATGTTGCCTCAGCCCCTCGGAGCCCATAAATGACCCCCGGGACGACCCAGAGGGGAATGGAAACAAGAGATCGAGCCCCGCGGCCTAATCCAGCGGAAGACACAGAATGGGTGTCCTTATCACTCACCGACCCGGAAAGGAAAGTCCGCATTGGCTCAAGTCTCGGCCCAGAACTTTGCCACAAGCTCATCGCATTCCTCCAAGAAAAACAAGCAGTCTTCGCTTGGTCCTATGCCGACATGCATGGGATCTCCCCCGACATCATCACCCACAAACTCAACATCCTCCAAGACCACCCCCTGTCAAACAAAAGAGACGTGCCTTCCACCCAGACAAGTATCGAGCTATCCAAGCCGAGGTCCAGCGGCGCAAGGAAATCAAGTTCATCCGTGAGGTCTCTTACCCGACATGGGTCTCCAATGTCGTCATGGTCCCTAAACCTAACGGCAAGTGACGCATGTGTGTTGACTACACGAACCTTAACAAGGCCTGCCCCATGGACAGCTTCCCCTTGCCACGAGTCGACCAATTGGTTGATTCCACAGCTGGCTTCAAAACGCTTAGCTTCCTCGATGCCTACTTGGGCTACAACCAAATCAAAATGCACCCCGCCGACCAAGCTCACACAACCTTTGTCACCGACAAGGGACTGTATTGTTACGAGGTCATGTCCTTTGGCCTCAAGAACGCGGGGGCGACCTATCAACGGCTAGTTAACGCCCTGTTCGAAGATGAAATTGGCGAGATCATGGAAGTGTATGTCGACGACATGTTGGTCAAGAGCAAGACAGAGGACAACTATATTGCCAACCTCAACAGAGTATTCACTAAACTCCTAGAATACGGGATGCGTCTCAACCCTCAGAAATGCATCCTTGCTGTGAGAGGCGGCAAATTCCTTGGCTTCATGGTCAGTGAAAGAGGCATTGAAGCCAACCCGGAAAAAGTCCAAGCCATCCTGGACATGACTGCCCCGAACTCCCTGAGCGAGGTTCAGTGCCTTACAGAACGCCTGGTAGACCTGGCACGTTTTATTTCCCGCCTCACAGACAGGTGCAATCCCTTCTTCCAACTGCTCAAGGCCCAGCATAAAAAAGATATCACTTGGGGTCCGGAGCATGATGCCGCCTTTAACAACATAAGGGCATACCTTGCCACTGTTCCTCTCTTATCCAAGCCAGTCCCCGGCGAGGTGCTTTACCTGTATTTGGCTGTTTCTGCCACTGTCGTCAGTGCGGCGCTCACACGCCATGCCCATGATAACGAACTCCTAGTTTATTATTGTGGCAGAGGACTCGCGGATCCAGAAACTAGCTATCCAGACATAGAGAAACTTGCTCTCGCCCTCATCACTGCCGCTAGGAAACTCAGGCCATATTTCCAATCCCACACAATCCATGTACTCACCAACCAAACTCAGCGGAGCAGGAATCATAATCACGGACCCAGAGGGTCACTCGTATGAGTATGCCTTCCGATTTGAATTCAAAGCCTCCAACAACATCGCTGAATATGAAGCTCTTATCGCAGGCATTCAACTCTGTCGAGAGCTCGGAGCCCGACACCTTCACATCCTCAGTGATTCTCAACTCGTAGTCAGTCAGGTGGCAGGGGACTTCAAGGCCAACCAGCATAACTTGGGATCCTATAAAAGTCTCGCGGGGGCTCTTCTGCAAAACTTCACCTCATATAAACTCACCCAAATTCCGCGAGTAAAAAACTCCAAGGCCGACGCCCTTGCGAGACTAGCCAAGGCTCCTCCCGAGTCCACACCACCTGATGTGCACATCGAAACACTCGACAAGCCTAGCATCTCAAGAGCCTATTAAAAATTTTTGGCCCTTGAGCCCATGGAGCAACCCTCATGGATGGACTCATTCATCGCTTTCCTTTCGGATGACACCCTGCCCCAGGACAAGCATGAAGCACAGCGGCTACGCCGCAAAGCCTCCCTTTACTTACTCAGAAGTGGAAAGCTATATCGCCGGGGCCAGTCATGTCCCCTATTGCGATGCCTACCCACGGCAGAAGGGCACAAAGTGCTGAAATCGCTCCACAGCGGCATTTATGGGAACCACGTGGGGGTCCGGAACCTTATGTTCAAAACACTTCGAGCGGGGTATTATTGGCCAACCCTAGAACGTGATGCCATGGTGGTCGTCCAAACATGCCTTCAATGCCACAAATTTGCATATTTTGCACATCACCCCCCAGTGCCCCTCTCTGTCATCATCTCGCCCGTCCCTTTCAGCCAGTGGGGACTCGATTTCATAGGACAGCTCCCCACAACCCCGAGACAGTTCAAGTACGCCATTGTCATTGTGGATTACAACACAAAATGGATTGAGGCAGAGCCCCTCGCCACAATCACCACTGAAAAAGTAATCAACTTCATTTGGCGAAATCTATACTGTCGCTTTGGAGTACCATAGGCCGTAGTTACTGAAAACGGAACCCATTTTGACAATGACACATTCCAGGGATTCTTGTCCGCTCAAGGAACATTAATCTTTTATGCCTCCCCAGCACATCCCCAGACCAATGGCCAGGCAGAAGCTATAAAAAAACTCGTTAAGCAAAACCTGAAGAAACGCCTAGAAGAGGCCAAGGGTTTGTGGGCAGCAAAGCTCCCAGACGTTCTCTGGACACTCCGCACCACCCCCACAACGGCCACAGGGGAGTCCCCATACCTCTTGGCTTACGGCACCGAGGCAGTGGTACCGGTGGAAATAGAGGTCCCGAGTGAACGTGTCACAGCCTATGACCTTGAGAGAAACGCAACAGGGATACGACTTAACATGGACCTCCTAGAGGAACGCCGGGACAAGGCATACCTCCGGACCATCAATAACAAACAGAAAATAACCCGATACTACAACAAAAAAGTCGTCCCCCGCCCCCTGAAGGTAGGCGATTGGGTCATGAAAGAGGTCATTCCCCACCCTACTGGTCTCAAAGCAAAATGGGAGGGCCCACTCTAGATAGTTGACACTCCTGGACCCGCCACATTCTATCTCCGTGATTGTGATGGTTGCGTGCTACCCCACCCCTGGAACGCTCGCCACCTCCATCTCTATCCCAGTTAACCAATTTTAACCTTGGTGTCGTAGCCGTTACTTCATTGTTTGTGCTTTAGCCCAGTAGCGGCTCCAACAATGTACACTTCGCCCACTAGCGGCTAAATCTAAATGCAATGAAGTGCTTTGTCCTTCCAACATGCTACACTTCATTCCCGCAATGCATGGCCACAAACCCATTCGCCCCGTAGCGGCCCGCCACGCCATTAGCACGGTTCATCTCGCCCACTAGCGTGACCTGCCCCGCTACCTTAACCCTAACCAGCCTGACAACAAATCTCTTACCCTAGAATCCCTACCAACATCACAAAACACCACCACATATAAATCCAAAGACAAAGAAAGCGACAAATTCATTCCTTGAAACAGCGGATCCGCGCGTAGTGGCAATGAAGCTGGTTGCAAACAGCCGAGCGCTCGCACCCACTCGATCGAGGATGAAATTGCACAATTCCCAGTCTGAAGTTTATAGAATCACTAAAACCCTAAACCGCAAATTAAGGCTCACCCACAGACCCCACCAACCAATACGGACAGGACAAAGCCACGTCGCCTTTGTTTGTTGCAAAAAAAAAGGGGAGGGGGGGCGCTACGACACCTCGCCAAATAGCGTAAACTGCGTCACCCCGTAACGGGACGCAACACCAATAGCACGAGAGTCTCATCACTTAGCGCGAACTAACTCGCCCAGCGCTAATAGCGCGTGAGTCTCGCCACTTAGCGCAAACTAACTCGCCCAACGCCAATAGCGCGAGAGTCTCGCCAACTAGCGCGAACTAACTCGCCCAGCGCTAATAGCGCGAGAGTCTCGTTACTTAGCGCGAACTAACTCACCCAGCGCCAAGAGCGCGAGAGTCTCGCCACCTAGCGCGGACTGACTCGCCCAGCAGCGGCCCACCACGCTAATAGCGCGAGAGTCTCGCCAACTAGCGCGGATTGACTCGCCCAGCAGCTGCCTGCCACTCCAATATCGCGAGAGTCACAAACTAGCGCAGACCGACTCGCTCAGCAGCGGCACGCAACGCCATTAGCGCGTTTCCTCTAGCCACTTAGCGCGAACTGCGTCGCCCAGAAGCGGCACGCAACACCATTAGCGCGTTTCCTCTCGCCAACTTAACTCAGAACTTCACCCCCGTCACCTCACGACCCTCGCGTGGGGACTTGGGGACTCGGCACCATGCCTCCAGCACCCGGGTAAAACCTATTCTCGGCATCTAAAGAATAACTCCCCACCCAAGAGCTCTCTCGGACAGGGGACTTGGGGACTTGTTAGTACATAGCCAAAATACTTGGCTGAGCCGAGAATAAGGTGCAATTACCCGGTCACCGAAGATCATTCCAGGCAAGATAGCCCTGTTAAGCCCTTCACAGATATCCAAGGAGTGAAGGGCCGGTAACAATCCGCTTGCCAAAATCACTCTAGCGGCAAAACACCCCCAAAAGGGAAGACACTACAAAGGTTAACAAGTAGTCCCACATCAAAGACTAAGGCCAAAGTTGTCAGGACCCGCCCCGAATTTCACCCCGAAACCCGAGATGAGTCCTGCGGGGACCACCTCCAAGGAAAATTTACCGAAGACTCGGCAAACCTCCCTCGAAAATGGACAACCCTAACTTTAAAAAAACTTACGAATCACCTTTTAATCCAAAAACAAATAAATCTTCAGCTACACTCCAAAAGTAGCCAGAATACAAACATAAGAATTCCAATAGTATTCAGAGCTACTAAAAAAATAAAAAATAAAATACAACGGAAGCTACCAAACTCCTAGTAGATTAAACAGGTAACCTACTAGCGAAATGTAGCTGATAGCTGGGTCACTATGCCTCGACGTCTCCTGCTGGACCTCACGCGAACTCTGCAGACTGGGCATTTTAAAAACGAAGAGCCCAGGGGAAAATATTTAACACGTCAGAGTGAGTGGACAAAACTGATCTGACAACAAATAAATATTTCCCCAAAAGAAATGCTTTCCACAGTGGCAAAAATACGAACACCACTGGAACGATTCTGAACTGGGGTCCAGCCTGGCTAGAACCCCCAAACTTTAAGAAACTGCCTCTCAGGCCTGAATATTATATATATAGTATGTATGCACACTCGCCTGACTCTTGGCATGATATCTATGAACAATTTGAATAAAGTAGATAACATACGAAGCTACTATGCTTGCGTCTAACGCTCACATCACCCCACACCGGAATTGTACCTCGCATATGGGGGAAAGAGGCCGAGTGGTAATATATATACGTGCTTACTCCTTGTACGACATCTTTGAATAAATAAATGCAAGAATAGCAAGTCGCACATGGCTACGACACTCGCGTCTAACGCTCATGTCACCCATACCGGAATTGTACCTCGCGTATGGGGGAAATCACGTATAGCTAGCTAGCATTTAATCATATACATACTATTCTCGGAATTGTACCTCGAGTATAATCCACCGAAATTCTCAATTTCGGGAAATATCCAATAACAGAAAAATCAATCAAATGATAAAGCATTTAAGATATAATATTCAAAACAAAGGTCCACTCACAACTTAAGCCTAAGCCTGACGTCGGTCGGAGGTCTCCTCAACTCGAGCCTCCTCACGTCCTGTTCCATACACATAAAACCTTAAATGAAACACCGACGTTTAAAAGCAAAACATGCATAATTAAATATGCTTCGCGCTCAACCAAGCCTAACACTCCAAAATCTTAAATCCACTGCCAACCTCAAAACTCCACAAATTTCACCGACATCCTCAAAATCACATTCCACTAAAATAAAATCCAATGGCCGGATTATAAATTAATAATCCGCCAAAAAATACCAAACTTCAACAAATCTTAAACCTATCCAAAACTCCTCCAAAAATTCTAAAACTTATTCCATTAAACTCCTCACATTTTTCTCCACCAAAAACATTTTCTCGGCGGCGGCGCCGACCAACTCCGGCGACCTCCGATGGTCACCAAATTTCGGAAGCATCTTCCTCTCAACCTCCTCTACAACATTCCTAACTACCACAAACTCCAATTCTAAGCCTAAGCACATCAATCGAACGGAAAAACACAAAAAGCCCTAGAAATTTCAAATTTCGATTTCTCCTTACCTAGCTCACGACGCAGCGAGCCCTTTGGAGGGATTGAAGCACGGGAGGAGGGCTTCCTTTTGGGCTATTGCTCGCCAGATATGGTGGCCGGAGGAGGGAGTTCCGGCGAGAAAACCGATTCGGCAGCCGGGGCTTTCGGGCGGCGTTTCTCCCTCACGGCGGTGCTAGGGAGGCTGCCACCGGTCTAGAAATGTAGCTGGGAGGGAGACCGTTCGAACGGGACCGGTCCGGCGGCGAACGGGGGCCGGACGGCGGCGGACGGTCGGCCTGAAATTTCCTGGGTGTAGAGAGGGAAAAACCGGGTGCGGGAGAGAAAAAACGGGAGAAAAGAAAATGAACTTGGGCCTTTAGCCCACCCGGTCCAACAACCCTCTATAAACCCAAAATCCAAAATTCAACACCCCAAAATAATACCCCAATAAAATTCCTTAGAATAACTCCCTCAAAATATTAGTCCCTCAACACCCTCTGGGGACTAATTAAAATACACACTTAGTGACGAACACGGTAAAAACTCTTATTACCGCTATGCTAGTAATTAAGGTAAAAATTAAGATTCGGGGCGTGACAATTCTCCCCTCCTTATAAAAATTTCGTCCTCGAAATTTACAAACTCGCTACTCAAAGAGATAAGGATACTGCTGCCTCATCTGCTCCTCTGGCTCCCAAGTAGCTTATTCTACTTGGTGGCTTCTCCAAAGCACTTTGACGAGCTGAATTGACTTGCTCCTAAGCACTTGCTCCTTCCGGTCGAGAATCTGAACCGGTTCCTCTTCATAGGACAAATCCTTCTGCAGACTAGTCGGCTGCTCTTGCAGCACATGAGAAGGATCGACAATATACTTGCAAAGCATGGATACATGAAACACATTATGTATCCTAGCTAACTCTGGAGGCAAGGCTAATTGATAAGTAAGAGAGCCAACTCGCTCTATTATCTCATAAGGCCCAAAATACCTCGGACTAGGCTTCCCACGCTTGCCAAAACGTACTACCTCTTTCCAAGGAGATAGTTTCAGAAACACTCAATCATCTACTTGAAACTCAAGGTCCTTCATGTGGACATCGACATAACTCTTTTGCCTACTCTGAGCAGCCTTGAGTCTATCTCTGACCACCTTGATCTTTTCATTTGCAAACAGCTCAGCCAAATTATCAAGCGAAATCTTCTTTCACACCGGCAAGAAATGAGCAGATTTAGTGAGTCTATCCACTATCACCCAAATACCGTCATGCCCTTCACGGGTACGAGGTAAACTGAAGACAAAATCCATGGTGATGTGGTCCCATTTCCACACTGGAATAGGCAACGGCTCAAGCAAACCTAAAGGTTTCTGCCTTTCAGCTTTCACTTGCTGACAAATCAGACACCTACTCACAAAAGCTGCAATTTCCCTCTTTATGTTAGGCCACCAATAATAATCCTTCAAAGTCCGATACATTTTTGTGCTACCCGGATGAGCAGCATATGCAGAACTATGGGCTTCCTCCATAATCTCACTCTTCAACTCTACATTTCTTTTTGGAACACATAGCCAGTTCTTAAACAATAGAGTCCCATCTCTTCTAACTGAAAAATGATCGGCTGCGGCTCCATTCGAAGCTCTTTCCATCAATCGAACTATGGAAGGATCATTACACTGTGCTTCCCGCACTCTATCAACCAAAACTGGCCTCACATGAAAACTGGCTATCAAAGCACCCACTTCATCCACCGCTAAATCCACCCTTGTAGCCCGCAGCTCACAAAGAAGTGGAACTCGAACCATCCTCAAGTGAAACAAAGACACTGAGGGATTGCGACTAAGAGCATCAGCTACCACATTAGCTTTTCCATGATGATACTCTATCGTGCAATCATAATCACTGAACAACTCCATCCACCTTCTTTGCCTCAAATTCAACTCCCTTTGTGTGAACACATACCGAAGACTCTTGTGATCGGTAAAAAAATATGACACTTGGCTCCATAAAGATAGTGTCTCCACAACTTGAGAGTAAAAACCACAGCTGCAAGCTCTAAATCATGAGTGGGATAATTCACCTCATGCGGCTTCAATTGCCTAGAAGAGTAGGCAATCACTCGATCATGCTGCATCAACACTCCACCTAGACCTCGTCTAGAAGCATCACAAAACACCACATACTCCCCACTATCGTCTGGAAGTGCCAAAACAGGAGCACTAGCCAAACGATCCTTTAACTCTTGAAAACTTTGCTCACACTGATCTGACCATTCGAACTTGACTCCCTTTCTGGTCAATCTAGTTAGTAGAGCTGCAATCTTCGAAAAGTCTTGCACAAATCGCCGATAGTAACCTGCTAACCCCAGGAAACTACGAATCTCAGTCACAGTTGTGGGTCTTTTCCAATTGGACACCGCTTCCACCTTCTGGGGATCCACACTAACACCTTCAGCTGAAACTACATGACCCAGAAAACCCACCTTATCCAGCCAAAACTCACACTTGCTGAACTTGGCAAACAACTGCGCATTCCTCAAAGTCCGCAAAATCAATCTTAGATGTTTGGCATGCTCCTTCTCACTTTTTGAGTACACCAAAATAATATCTATGAACACTGTCACGCCCCGAACCTTCAGTTTTACCTTTATTACTGGCATAGTGGTAATAAGAGTTTTTATCGTGTTCGTCACTAAGTGTGTAATTTAATTAGTCCCCAGAGGGTGTTGAGGGACTAATATTTTGAGGGAGTTATTCTAATGAAGAAATTTTGACGACGGTAAAAAATGGTAATTTTTGCTAGTAAAAGGTAATTTTATTGGGGTATTATTTCGGGGTGTTGAATTTTGGATTTTTGGGTTTATAGAGGTGTTGGACCGATTGGGCTAAAGGCCCAAGTTCATTTTCTCCCTCCCGATTTTCTCTCTTCTCACCCAGTTTTTCTCTCACGGCACCCAGGAAACTTCCGGCCGACCGTCTGCCGCCGTCCGGCCTCCGTTCGCCGCCGGACCGGTCCCGTTTGAACGGTCTCCCTCCCAGCTACATTTCTAGACCGGTGGCAGCCTCCCTAGCGCCGCCGTGAGGGAGAAACGCCGCCCGAAAGCCACGGCTGCCGAACCGGTTTTCTCGCCGGAACTCCCTCCTCCGGCCGCCATATCCGGCGAGCCATAGTCCAAAAGGAAGCCCTCCTCCCGTGCTTCAATCCCTCCAAAGGGCTCGCTCCGTCGTGAGCTAGGTAAGGAGAAATTGAAATTTGAAATTTCTAGGGCTTTTTGTGTATTTCCGTTCGATTGATTTGCTTAGTCTTAGAATTAGAGTTTGTGGTAGTTAGGAATGTTGTAGAGGAGGTTGAGAGGAAAATTCTGTCAAAATTTGGTGACCATTGGAGGTCGCCGGAAAATGGCTGCCGGCCGCCGCCGCCGGCGCCGCCGCCGGTTGGGAGATTTTAATGTTGTTAAATTTGGAATATTAAGGGGAGTTTATTGAAGTGAGTTAAGGAATTTTTGGATGAGTTTTGGATAGGTTTATGAATTTGCGAAGTTAGTATTTTTGGCGGTTAATTTATGTAGAATCCGGCCGTTGGATTAAGTTGTTTAATCTGTGGAAAGGTGTAGTTACGGCTGCTGATTCTAGGGTTGAAATGTGGTCCATTTCGAAGTTAGGCAATGATGAGCGTGTTATTGGCTCTCGGTTAATTTCTGCCTATTTTGTGTAAATATTGGAATTTCGGCTGGGAACTTAATATTATATTTGGAACAGGTCGTGAGGAGGCTCGAGCTGACGAGGCCCCAGATCGACGTCAGGCTTACGCCTAATTTGTGAGTGGACTTTTATTTTAAATAATGTGCATGCGAAATAATTTATGTGATTAGAGAATAACCGAAATTGAGAATTTCGGTGAGTATGTATATATATCCATAT
Source organism: Fragaria x ananassa (assembly GCA_034370585.1). NCBI lineage: Eukaryota > Viridiplantae > Streptophyta > Magnoliopsida > Rosales > Rosaceae > Fragaria > Fragaria x ananassa. Next base: position 5,118,207 of record CP139769.1, on the reverse strand, counting down.
TTGGATGATTATGAGAATAATATGTATATGGGGGAATGCTAGCTAGCTATACGTGCTTTTCCACCATAATGAGGTAAAATTCCATTATGGCGCAACGTGAGCGTTAGACGCAATCGTTGTAGCCCTATATAAAAATAATAATTTATATAGGGGATATGCGCGTATATTTATACACCGTGCTTTTCCGCCATACTGAGGTAAAATTCCACTATAGCGCAACGTGAGCGTTAGATGCAATCGTTGTAGCCCTATATAAAAATAATAATTTATATAGGGGATATGCGCGGATATTTATACACCGTGCTTTTCCGCCATACTGAGGTAAAATTCCATTATGGCGCAACGTGAGCGTTAGACGCAATCGTTGTAGCCCTATATAAAAATAATAATTTATATAGGGGATATGCGCGGATATTTATACACCGTCTTTTCCACCATAATGAGGTAAAATGCCATTATGGTGCAACGTGAGCGTTAGACGCAAGCGTTGTGGCCTTGTGTGAATTTTCTATTGTGTTTGTTGTTTCAAGAAAATTCATACAAGGGATATGACGAGTGTAATACATACATATTTTATTTTAGCCTGAGAGGCTGTATTTTATTGAGCGTTGGAGACTGGCCGGAGCCAGTCATGAAATTCCAGTTTTCGTGTTAAGCGTTTTGAGCTGTCGCATGCAGCATATTTTTTTTATGGAAAAGAAAAAATTGGGAAAGCATAAAGAATTATTTCCTTTATTTTATTTTTGTCCACTCACTCTAACGTGTTCAAATGTTTCCCCTGGGCCCTTCGTTTTAAAATGCCCAGTCTGCAGAGTTCGGGTTGGACCTAGTAGGAGACGAGGCATAGTCACCCGCATTTCCACCACTTTTCATCAGTAGGTTCCTGTTTAACCTACTTGTGGTTTCGTTTTCCGCTAGTGTTTAGTAGCTCTGAATACTTGGGTTTAATGTATATTATTTCGGTTGTGGGTGAAGACTTGTTGACGTCTTAGAATATTTGTTGGAAGATTTATGTTATCTTTTGGATAATTATATTTAATGTTTGGATAATGCTGTGTTGTTGGTGGTAGTTGTATTTGGGGAGCACGTAGGCTCCAGGAGTTAAGGTTGGATTAAAATTTTTGGAAGTGTTTGCAGGTTTTCTTTAGGAAGGGTTGTCCATTTTCAAGGGAGGTTTTGCCGATTTTTCGGTAATATCTTCCTTGGAGGTGGTCCCCGCACGAGTTACTCCGGGTTTCAGGGTGAAATTCGGGGTGGGTCGTGTCAAACACGATCACGAAGCGGTCAAGATATGGACTAAACACCCTATTCATGAGATCCATGAACGCCACGGGTGCATTAGTAAGTCCAAGAGGCATTACCACAAACTCATAATGACCATAGCGTGATCGAAAAACAGTCTTGGCTACGTCACTATCCCGAATCCGCAACTGATGATAACCAGATCTCAAATCAATCTTTGAGAACACCGAGGCACCTCTCAACTGATCGAACAAATCATCAATGCGAGGCAACGGGTACTTATTCTTCACAGTGACTTGATTCAGCTTCCTATATTCAATGCATAGTCTTATGGTGCCGTCCTCCTTCTTAACATATAACACCGGAGCACCCCATGGAGACATGCTAGGCCGAATAAAAACCCTTGTCTACTAACTCTTGCAATTGAGTCTTCAACTCTTTCAATTCTGCTGGAGCCATTCTGTAAGGTGCCTGAGAGATAGGCATAGATCCAGGAAGCAACTCAATGGAAAAGTCTATCTCCCTTACAAGAGGCGAACCAGGCAAATCCTCGGGAAACACGTCCGGAAATTCTCTTACTACAGGAATGTCTCCCACTTCCATCACTCCTATACTTGCATCCACAACATGAGCTAAGAATGCCTGACAGCCTTTGCTTAACAATCTCCTGGCAGCCACAGCTGAAATCAGGCAACTCGAAATCACATCTCTTTCCCCCTGAAACACAACCTCCAATCCATCCGGGCTCCGAAACACCACTTCTTTTCGGAAACAATCCACCATATCTAAAGGGATTAAATCTGACTTAAACTGAGCTCCTTCCACCAAAACTTCACAACCACTAAACACCCAAGCTATTCTCATCACCTCACCAGAGGGAAGAGATACGTGCCACTCGCCTAGAAGAGACGATGATGGCACATTGGCATGGAGAGCGAATCTACTAGACATGAATGAATACGTAGCTCCAGGGTCAATTAAAACAAATGCTGGTTGACCAAAAAATTAACAACGTACCAATGATGACATCTGGGGAAGTACGGCCCTCCTGCTGGGTCATAGCATGGAGTCTACCACGAGTCGCGGGACGTCCACGCTGACCACTCCCTTGCTGAGAACCACTCCTAGCTGCTGAACCTCCACGAGAACCACCACTAGAGCTTCTCGCTGAAAACTGACCGCCTTGCTGAGAAGGAGCGGTCCTCTGTGCCAACAAAAGACAGTCTCTCCTGAAATGATCCAGACCTCCACACTCAAAGCATCCAGAAGACTGCTGCTGACCAAAAGAATAAGCCTGACCACCAGAAGATCCCCATTGGGAACTACCACCAGCACTAAACTGATCGGCCTGTTGCCTGCCCAACTGGCTCCTGGAGGGTCTCCTAAAACGTCCTCCAAATCTACCTCGAGAACCAGAACCTGATCCTCTACTACTACCACTGCCGGCTGAAGATCCAGAAGCTGATGAGGAAGAGGCCTTCTTCGATGGACCCTGGCTGGGACCACCGAAATCTCTGGGCCGTGCACTAAAAGTTCTCCTGGTCTCAATGGCCATGGCTGCAGTAACCGCATCAAGAAAAGTCGGGTAAATGCCACCGACCATCTTGTCTGCATAAACCCCGCTAAGAGCTCCAACAAACATGTCAATCCTGGTCCTCTCATCAGGAATCAAATAGGGCACATGGTAGCTCAAGGAAGTGAACCTCTGCTCAAACTCGATGACACCCTCATCACCCCCCTTCTTCATGTTCAGGAAATCCGACTGAATCCTGATACGCTGAGCGTGACCGAAATACTGACCCAAGAAGAGCGCCTTAACTCCTCCCAAGTCATGTCTTGAGCACCACCACGATTTCTGCTAGCAAGGATCCACCAGTGATGCGCTGAGTCATCTAGAAAAGTCACTGCCATCTTCACTTTCTTTTCTTCCGGCAGTTCGGTGCTCTCAAAAGCCATTTCCATCTTATCTAACCAAGCGTGCGCATCAAGGGGTCCCTTGGCGCCCTTGAACTCAATTGCACCAGCATCGAAGATTATCCTTCTTCTTCACAGACCGAGGCTGCTGAACTCTATCTAACACACCTCTCAGCATGCTCCCAATCGAATCAACCAATCCTCAAACCTCATCACCCTCACTGGCGTTGGTCGAGGAAGCTACACGGGGTCGGCGCCTAGGAGGCATAGTACCCAAGGGAAGAAGATATTAAGTAGTCTGTCCATAAGACTAACAGAACTATCACACATACCCAATAACACATAGTATCAAAAGCAGAAAACTGCCGATGAATCCGCCGCGGTCGGATCATCACTCTATAGACACTATGGCTACTTAGGCAAATACGATAGTGAATAAGAAACAGAAGATGAAACCTAGAGCTCTGATACCAACTGTCAGGACCCGCCCCGAATTTCACCCCGAAACCCGAGATGAGTCCTGCGGGGACCACCTCCAAGGAAAATTTACCGAAGACTCGGCAAATCTCCCTCGAAAATGGACAACCCTAACTTTAAAAAAACTTACGAATCACCTTTTAATCCAAAAACAAATAAATCTTCAGCTACACTCCAAAAGTAGCCAGAATACAAACATAAGAATTCCAATAGTATTCAGAGCTACTAAAAAAAAATAAAATAAAATACAACGGAAGCTACCAAACTCCTAGTAGATTAAACAGGTAACCTACTGGCGAAATGTAGCTGATAGCTGGGTCACTATGCCTCGACGTCTCCTGCTGGACCTCACGCGAACTCTGCAGACTGGACATTTTAAAAACGAAGAGCCCAGGGGAAAATATTTAACACGTCAGAGTGAGTGGACAAAACTGATCTGACAACAAATAAATATTTCCCCAAAAGAAATGCTTTCCACAGTGGCAAAAACACGAACACCACTGGAACGATTCTGAACTGGGGTCCAGCCTGGCTAGAACCCCCAAACTTTAAGAAACTGCCTCTCAGGCCTGGATATTATATATATAGTATGTATGCACACTCGCCTGACTCTTGTTATGATATCTATGAACAACTTGAATAAAGTAGATATCATACGAAGCTACTATGCTTGCGTCTAACGCTCACATCACCCCACACCGGAATTGTACCTCTTATATGGGGGAAAGCGGCCAAGTGGTAATATATATACGTGCTTACTCCTTGTACGACATCTTTGAATAAATAAATGCAAGAATAGCAAGTCGCACATGGCTACGACACTCGCGTCTAACGCTCATGTCACCCATACCGGAATTGTACCTCGCGTATGGGGGAAATCACGTATAGCTAGCTAGCATTTAATCATATACATACTATTCTCGAAATTGTACCTCGAGTATAATCCACCGAAATTCTCAATTTCGGGAAATATCCAATAACAGAAAAATCAATCAAATGATAAAGCATTTCAGATATAATATTCAAAACAAAGGTCCACTCACAACTTAGGCCTAAGCCTGACGTCGGTCGGAGGTCTCCTCAACTCGAGCCTCCTCACGTCCTGTTCCATACACATAAAACCTTAAATGAAACACCGACGTTTAAAAGCAAAACATGCATAATTAAATATGCTTCGCGCTCAACCAAGCCTAACACTCCAAAATCTTAAATCCACTGCCAACCTCAAAACTCCACAAATTTCACCAACATCCTCAAAATCACCTTCCACTAAAATAAAATCCAATGGCCGGATTATAAATTAATAATCCGCCAAAAAATACCAAACTTCAACAAATCTTAAACCTATCCAAAACTCCTCCAAAAATTCTAAAACTTATTCCATTAAACTCCTCACATTTTTCTCCACCAAAAACATTTTCTCGGCGGCGGCGCCGACCAACTCCGGCGACCTCCGATAGTCACCAAATTTCGGAAGCATCTTCCTCTCAACCTCCTCTACAACATTCCTAACTACCACAAACTCCAATTCTAAGCCTAAGCACATCAATCGAACGGAAAAACACAAAAAGCCCTAGAAATTTCAAATTTCGATTTCTCCTTACCTAGCTCACGACGCAACGAGCCCTTTGGAGGGATTGAAGCACGGGAGGAGGGCTTCTTTTTGGGCTATGGCTCGCCGGATATGGTGGCCGGAGGAGGGAGTTCCGGCGAGAAAACCGATTCGGCAGCCGGGGCTTTCGGGCGGCGTTTCTCCCTCACGGCGGCTCTATGGAGGCTGCCACCGGTCTAGAAATGTAGCTGGGAGGGAGACCGTTCGAATGGGATCGGTCCGGCGGCGAACGGAGGCCGGACGGCGGCGGACGGTCGACCGGAAATTTCCTGGGTGTAGAGAGGGAAAAACCGGGTGCGGGAGAGAAAAAACGGGAGAAAAGAAAATGAACTTGGGCCTTTAGCCCACCCGGTCCAACAACCCTCTATAAACCCAAAATCCAAAATTCAACACCCCAAAATAATACCCCAATAAAATTACATTTTACTAGCAAAAATTACCATTTTTACCGTCGTCAAAATTTCTTCCTTTGAATAACTCCCTCAAAATATTAGTCCCTCAACACCCTTTGGGGACTAATTAAAATACACACTTAGTGACGAACACGGTAAAAACTCTTATTACCGCTATGCTAGTAATTAAGGTAAAAATTAAGATTCGGGGCGTGACAAAAGTGCCCAATTTTGGCCTATAAAATAGGCACAAGCTCCCATCAAAGGTACACACAACTCTCTCCCGCACTCCTGTACATTGGAAAGAGCCCAAAGATAACTTAAGCATCGGAGAGTCGAAGACTGGGCCAACCCAGTCCCGACTTCCTGACGTTGTCACTTGTGCAGGTTTCGAGTGCAGGACCAAATGATTCTACCTCGCCCCGGCTCGCGACCTCTTCCCGGCTCGGAACCTCGGGACGAAGTAGGTAGAAACAGCTTCTATGCGAGAGAAGCACCGAATGATCTAGCTTAGGACCAAGGGGTGTCATGGCCTCCCTATTTTTGAAAGATGTCAATTAATTATATGCTATTAGTAAGATTGTATGGTTATTATTATAATTGGCACCTTCAAAGTTTTTGAAAAATATCAATTAATAATATTTTATCAGTAGGATTGAATGGTTATGATTATAATTGTATAAGTCTAGCTTCATTTCCATGTAATATTAAGATTATGAAAAAACAATAATATTACTTTCAATTAAAACATAATTTTGTCAAACGATTTAAAATTATTATATATATCTTTTTACGTTTATTATATTTCGGCTCCCCTAAATCTACAGTTCTGGCTCCGCCATCGGAGAAAAATGTTATACTATTTGAGATTATGACTTCAACGCTGTGTTTCAGGTGAGAATGAGACTGGGCTACTTGGATAAGCCCAACGGTGGTTTAGGCCTAAAATAACAACAAACATAAAAGACTGAAAAGTTTATCACTGAGGTCACCCAAAAATCAATTTGTTAACGGGTTTCTCTATCATGCCATATGATATGACATAACTATTACAAATATATCTAATTGTATGACACATGAGGACTTTTGAAAGGTAAATGGTCATTACATAATCATTTAGTTGCTTATTCAATCAATGATAACCACACATTTTGTGAGACTTGTTATACAATATGATATACTAGAATTTTCCTTTGTTAACATCTCAAATTTCGAAGATGAAATGTACGAGGGGTGCAGTAGAAGTTTGCTATTATTCTCTTGTGATATGCCTAAGTGGTCGTGTCCTACGACCCAACTATTTTTGACGGTGTAAGTGAACGGTGCATCCTTAATCATTCATATATGAGAGCTATCATGCATATGTATGTATTAGTGTACGTAGATACACGCCTTCTACATAACATCCTCTTTTTAAAACCTTTGTTAACTAAGCCATAACTTAAGTATAGCCACGTTAATCTGTTACTTGGGCGTGAAGAGATATGAGATATTTTTTCTGTAACTGATTCCGTACCTAAATACACGAACGGGATTACCTTACTCTAAGCCCTAAACCCTAACATTTTAGTTTTACCTTTATACTAGAATACTAGATTGATATATAGCGCAGCCTAGCTCAGGCACACTGATATAGGGATACTTTTCGATCGAGTCATTGTCCAATAAGCCAAACTTAAGCTATAGCAGTGCTGCTTGCTACTTTGTACCTGGTGATCTAGCTAGCTTCAGCTTCATGCATGCATCCATATATGTATATGTTATGATAAGGTTCCGCATGATCCATATCCCATATGCTTGCTATCTGTTCTTGATAAATTTTCTTTTTTGAACAATATATACCTCCGGTCTTCTTATTAATTAAACTATAGGATATATATTATAGTCATATACATGTTTCTGGTAGACTTGCAGAGATAGATAGATAGACAGACAGAAAAAGAAGAATATCTTTTTCACCAGATTACGAATTAGATTTTGTCTCCTTCATCATCCAACCTAACACGGAACAACCCAGCACTAGCTCTAGCTGAATTGAACCAGCAATCATATCCATCGATCCCCCATCCCTTCCCGGACCACATCCCCATCGTTGTTTACAATTATACAAGTGTGATAATGATAATATGATGATAGGCCTAACCCTAAACTTAGTGGTATATTCCATTTTCTCATTTTGTCCCAAAAGTGTTGCAGATACATATAATTTAATCATCACCTAGATTGAGTTGGATATTATTTGATCGATCATGCTAGCTCTAAACCCTAATTGGTGCGAAGGCTACCTGATTAATTAGTTAATCACCATCGTCATCGACTCGATCGAAAGCCTCGACTTGTTCTCCAGCAAAATCGGGAAGCTAGAAAAAACAGTGGACTAGTTCGTGTCTTTCTAATTATGAAGCTGGAAACAGAAGAACATATATGATTAATTAGGACTCAATCCATCGATGACACATATGATTAACATTATCAATGTCACTTAATTAACCTTTGATTGCCTTGTCATTGTTCACAATAATTTATATATTATCTATATATAGCTAAGGCTTTCTAGCTTACTCATGTCCTAAGCTTCGTTTGTCATTTCTTTGTCTTTTACGTAAAATATACGTCAATATTATAGTACTTCCAAATATATCATTGTCATATTTCGAAAATAGAACGAATAGTCGGTTTGTAATACTTGGAAAGTATCCCTTTTCTTTTTCCTTTCTTCATTTCTTTATAGAAACGATTAGCTTTACTTACCCTTTTTTCATTTTTCTTTCTTACCTATAAGAGTGTACATGATACAAGGTTTCATACGTCAAGAGGATGACTTTGGACCCAAACATCCAGTGGAGTACTTTGAACTCTCACATATAGATGATAAACATGTAAATTTCAACCAATATATGCATCTACATCTACCTTTCTTTTTCTTTTTAATTGGATTTTTTTTATTTAATAAAAAATTCCCATCCCTTTTCTTTTTTCTTTTTTCTTTTTGGAATTGTTAAAGGATTCATGTCGACATCTTGATTTGTTTCAAGGTAGCTAGGCTAGTGGAAAAGATGACAACCAATATTGAATCTTCTTTTTCCTTTTCATATTGCACATTTGCACATAACAACATATTTTCACCATTTTGATCTTAATACGAATCATGTGGAATCAAGCAAAACGTACAGATTAAGTTAAGCCAAGCCTTGTAAGCACGAAAACACCTTAATTTGTTATTGGTTTTTATTTATGTTGAATGTTGCTCGATCTCTATTGATTTCATTTCATTCACACTTCAAAGAAATATTCATGCTCCAAAATATATATCAACTACTGTATAAATACCACGAGAACAATGCGCACCTTCATACTGCAGTTTTGGATTTACCATTTTGTGTTGTTGGCCCCCAAAAGATTCATTGAGAAATACTTTAACACACAGGAAAAGACTTAGTGGCATTATGAACTTGGTTAAACCTAGCTAGCTAGAGTTGTCATTGAATATGTAGTAATAATTAATTAGATAAAGCAATAATCTATGTAATTTTGTGACTTGATTGATTATTGATCGAAACGTAATATTTACAGATACGTAAATATAAAGACAAAAGAGACTAATAATTTCAATATACGCACAGTAGCAATTCATATCTCTACAATTAATTTGAACTATATGATCGATCATCGATGTATAGGTTGCCTCTAGTTACTAGCAAGCTGTAGATGGATGAGTAAAGGGGTTGAGAAGGTGATGAGGCTTGGATACTCCATGATGATGATCATCACCAGCAACAGCGCTTGAACCGTTGCCAATTCTTTCACTGCAGGAAGGGCACACGGTGAGGGTAGCCGTCGGAAACTGCATGTAAAATGGCGCCGTTGGTGTCTGTTTCATTAACTGGAGCTCTTGTAGCTCCTTGTGTAGCCTCTTGTTTTCTTCTTTGAGAGTCTCGCAACATCTCTTTAACAGCTCGGAATCCGCTTCAGTTTGCTTCAACTTAGTCCTACACAGAAGCCATTGATCGATATATAATTAATTAATCAGATAAGTCTTTCATGCATGGAATATTATGTTTCATGGAATGAAACTACACACCTCGCCCTTCTGTTCTGGAACCAAACTTCTACCTGTCGCGGCCTTAAACTTAGATTTCTGGCCAGCTCTAGTTTTTGTTTCTGATCATTGTAATATAACCAGGAATATCATTACATAGATAAACACGATTATATATATGATTAATAAGTAAATGAATTAATATGGATAAAGATATTACGTACAGGATTGAGAGTGGTGTGTTGTTTGAAGCTGTCTTCTAATGTGGCAGATTGTTCTTTTGTAAGTCTGAGTTTCTTTCTGGGACTCCCTGCCTGATCTTCATATAGTTCCTCGCTTACTCTCTCTACCTCTTCACCGGAACCCGGTATATCTCTGTCTACCCTCTTGAAACTAGACGAGTTAGAAAACGATGAAACGGCTCCGCTGGGAGAAGAAGAATTAGACCCTCTAGGTCCTGCCTCATCTGATGGTCCTAGCGTGAGATCAGACGGCAGTAGTTGGTCAAATTTCAAGTGTGGTTTCTTCTGGTTTTGGTGATGATGATCACGATCGTGGTTTGCTGCTTTGTCATGGCAGCCTAGGCTGAGGCCAAGCTCATCCAAACCCATAATCGATCCAGCTAAAGAAATTGAAGAGTGGGGAGTAGTAGTAGGAGAAGGTGTGCGGGAATGGGATTATTTAAGCGAAGGAGTGACGAACCGTGTAAATTAGTTTGTGGGAATTTTAACAATTATTCTCCCATGTCTCTTTGTCCTCATAGGTTGACTATGAATCACAATTTCAACAAACAAATTAGTTCTCTACTAGTATAGTCTATCATTGTTGTCTATGCTTATGTCTCTATACAACCATAACGTAATATAAAGCATGCGTGGAACCACATGGAATGTGGGTATACACAAGAACGCATAATCAAGAGCATGATTCAGCATTTTGTTACTTTTCTTAATTCCATCCTCTTTTTTCTACTTAATTTTCACTTTATACATCGATCTATACGGGAATTGTTTGTTGGGTGGTTCGATATAATTATCTAAGTATTTTAGAGAGCTTTTGATACCCGTATAGCTAAATCTCGATAAATGTTAAACCTTAATATAAAAAAAACTACTAGTCTTTTACATGTATATTTGCACGTAGGTTTACAAAATGAGAGAAGTTTAATTTGAACTGCTCCACTTAAAATAGAATGAATCTAATTATCTTAATTATTTCTTAGATAACTGCTTCACTAAAAATAAGAGCAAATCACGTATTTTTTTTCTTCTTAAAATTTCAATGGCATTTTACGGTTATACCCATACAAAATTATTTTTATTTCTTTAAGAATTTTCTATTACCTTAGTTTTTTGAGTAATTCAAAAAAAGACTTTACCAAAAACACTAAAAAAGTGCCTCATTTTCTAATAGTAAAGATATAGATAGACAGTTACAAATATTCTCACTACCGTGACCTAGCTATCTGACTTTGTTATAGAACTTCAACACGCAGCATCTTTTGTGAAGATAACTGATGAGAAATGATAGCAAATTGTACGGCTAATCCACCGACGAATCTACAAGTGCAGTTGTGCAGCCCCGTCTTTTGTGTGAGTCATAAGTTAAGACGTAGTAGCAGTTTCTTGACGAGACATTTAACCGTCATAGTGATGCACTTTTTACCTCACTTTATTCTGTTTTATATTTGGCCTAAAGTCTTAAACAGTGGCTTTGTTCTTCAAATTCACGGATGGATCATAAGAAAAGAGTATGGAAAAGTAGTTAGATAGCTTAAAAGATTAACAGAGATGACGATTGCTTATGAGAATCTTAAGCAATCCTTCATTGACAAGTTTGCTGGCTAGTGCGATCGAAAAGAGCAGAGCAAATAGACAGATGCATATTGACTTTGACACAGTGGACAATCTATTAACGATTCTGGTACCTAAAAGATGATTGGGAATAATAATTAAGGATTAAGTTAACAGATTATTCCTTAATCAGGGTCAGTAATTCCCAATCCTAGCTGCAGCCACGAATTTCTGTCATAGAAGTTTCGACGTGTCTGTCGTTGATGCCGACAAGTGGAAAGGCGGCAAGAACAGGCTAGCTAGTGGAACCCGGCAATGATTTTGCATGATGAAGCATTTGGATTGATTCTAAAGAATGACGGATGTTGGTGTGAACTAAAGAAGGAACTGCAGAGAACTACAACTACTGCAAGTCTAATTATAAGTAGGGTTCTTTGCCGACCTGCTCTGATGTGCTTAAGAATATCCTTCACTAAACATGGTGTAATTAAACAATGAAGATGGTCGGATGGCAATAGCCGCGTCTTAATATTTAGCTCGTTCGTATAAGATTATCCTATGTGGGTGAGGATCAAAGTTCAGTATACGAAAATATACGATTAGATTGAAAATTTACATTTGTCCTCGATCTCCTGATGATACTATAAGAGAACTCAACAAGTACTGGTATATGAAAGAAAACAAGCTCTAAGACTACAGAGAAAAGTTTAGCAATATTGATGGGGTGGTGGATGGATGTGAGTGAGCATAATTGGGAGGAGGGGGTGGTGTTGGAGATAAGGTTTCAGATGTGTTGCTTCCGGGAATTGAGGCCAGCCGACCAGTGAGAGTGTGGGGTGGTGCTCCTTGTTTGGCTTTTCCACGTATCCTCGATCCCTTTCCTTTCTTTCTTTCTTTCTTTCCCATACCAACCATCCATGTCAATGAAGCCTCCACCAGTTTTGTCTCCATTTCTCTCCGGCACCACCTTTTGTTTGTAATCTACGTAATCACTGGTTTACCGTTCATGAGTAGCCAGCTAGTTGCTGTCTAGCTATACAATTGCTAAGAATTATCATTAGCATTTACTTGATTCATATGCTTTGAATTATTATATATAAAATCATGAAATGATCGTAGCAGTGTTATAACTTATTACATTTAAAGGGAAAGAACTGAAAGAATGGGAAGCTGATATGTCTCTCCAATTAATATATCTCAGAGAGAGAGGTAGAGAGACCATGAACTATTGAATCACTCGATCACTAAATAGGATCGGAGGTAAGATTACAACGGGGCATAGATGATAATAGATTGTATGGAAATGTCAAATCTGTGGGCATTAAGCTATATATATATATATAATAAATTCGAAGTGAGATGGGACAACAAGATTAGTCTAGTCAGACTAATTACCTAAGCTAATTAATTAATTCATTTCCATGAAAATGATCACCACAATATCTATGAGATCGAGCATCAACAAACCCAATCGACTTTCCCGAAAGCAGAACCGTTGCTTACCCCCACACTGATCGATCTGATCGCATTATCGATCTTCAATCTCTGATACACAGGCCGGCTTACTATTAATTAAGTTACGTGGGATTGATTACTAAGATTGAAGCATAACTTATTATTTGCCTCCAAAGTTACAGATAAACTATGTCATCGATCGATCACCAGCCTAACCATAGCTTGGGCCGGACCAAGATATAATGGTTTTGAGATGATCGAACTCATAAAAGATAATGGTTTTCGAAGGCAGATGAACCATGCATGCATGAACCTGCATGCTGTAGAATATGGGCAATTTCTAGAGGGTATTGGCAGAGGGAGACCCGGGGGGCCAGACCAATATCATAGTTGTGTGTGTGCATGGGTCATCTAGGGTTTGTCACAGAGGTTGGGATTGAAGGGTTTCCATGGAAGACATGTCCTTGTTGAATTTGGAGACGTAATTGATCAAATACATGTACGACGAGAGGTGGCAAACGGGCCGGCCCGCCTAATCGGGTTTCGGATCGTGTTTGGGCCAACACATGACGGACCACTTCTTAACGGGTGTTTTGGCCACGATCCTCAGCGTGCGGAGCAAAGAGATTGTAGCAGTCAATGTTTCTAGTGATGCAGGCGTGCCACCTCGCGGACGAGGAAAGAGTGATGGATGTGCGTGTGAGATCTTAACTTCTTAATCAGGCGGGAGGGTTTCAGGTGCCACCTCAGATGAGGAATTACGAGCACAAGGCGATCGATACTCACGGTATATCGCGAGCAGAGCAACAAAGGGAGATCAGAGGGATCAGAGAGATTGTGTGTGTTTTGCTTCAACATGGAAACGAAGGCAGAGCTCCGGGAAGCGTTGGAGGTTTCAATAAGGTTGAAGGTTTGTATTGTGTTTGAGTAATTGTGTAGAGAGTGTCCTCTGTTGTAAATCCTAGAGCCCTTTATATAGTGGAGCTCGACTTGCGACATAAGATAATCATAGAAACCAAGTCGGACTCTGCAACGTAATAACACAAGGACACCATTCCACCCACGCGAACCAAACTTCTTGTGACACATGTCCAATTCGCACATTCCATTTAGTATAGGATACTGCTACCGTGTTGCTCAATTATAGGAGCAATCTTATCCCGCAGGGTGTCACAGTCCATGTAGAAAACTAATCTCGCGCGGGCCGCGGACTCAAACCATCTCGCGGGCTTTAGTAGAGCTTTTTATATTAAAATGGCTACAGGGATTGGCTCGAAGCATGTCAAAGACTGGTAAAAGTCTTCAACGATTAATATAGTGCGCGCGGACTCCGCATGTGTCTTCCTCGCGAAGTCTCTCACACGGAAAAGCGAACCAGTTCGTCAGCTCGCCATGATATATTTTGCCTTGCCTAGGACTTGTAAGCGAAGTACTAATGCACCTTGCCTACGCGCGAAATCATTAAGTGTGCGAGCTCCCTACTCCGCCCGAAATCATTCCGCGTGAAAGCTTTGTGTTTTGCGCGAAGTCCCTAGCGCGTGAGATCTGTAGTCCGCGCGAAGTCATCTCGCACGCAGACCTTGTAATTCAGCTCACGTGGTCTTGCTGGCGGGCCATTATTTGTAAACTTAAAGAATTTGGGCTCGCCAGCTGTGACGCGGGCCAGGGACGTAATTAATAATCACATAGACATTTTACAGTCCAGTAAAGTATTATCACTTGTGTCAGGACCCACCCCGAATTTCACCTTGAAACCCGAGGTGAGTCATGTGGGGACCACATCCAAGGAATATTTACCGAAGGGCTCGGCAAACCTCCCTTGAAAATGGATAACCCTAACTCAAAAGAACAGAAATCGAACCACTTAATTAACTAAAATAAATAAAACATTCTCCGCTACAACCCAATTGTAGCCAGAATAAATTTAACAGAAATCCCAACAGTATTCAGAGCTACTAAAAATTTAAAATACAACAGAAGCTAACAATCTCCTAGTAGATTAAACAGGTAACCTACTGGCGAAATGTAGCGGATCAGATAGATGGGTCACTATGCCTCGACGTCGCCTTCTAGACCTCACGCGAACTCTGCAGACTGGGCATTTTAAAAACGAAGAGCCCAGGGGAAAATATTCAAAAACATCAGAGTGAGTGGACAAAAGCAAGTCTGACAACAAATAAATATTTCCCCAAAAATACTTTCAAGAAAATGTTTTACTCAGAAATTCTGAACTGGTGTCTAGCCTCGCTAAACTCCCAAACTTTAAGAAAGAATGCCTCTCAGGCTATAATATCATATATATCAGTATGTATTCACGCTCGACTATCTCTTGTATGATATCTATGAATAAGCTCGAAAAATAGATAAGCGTACAAGACTACGACGCTGGCGTCTAACGCTCATGTCACCCCATATTGGAACTGTGCCTCAGTATGGGGGAATCGTCCGAGTGGTATATATACATGCTAATTCCTCGTACGAATTCTATGAATGAATTCAAAGAATAGAAAGTCGTACAAGGCTACGACGTTAGCGTCTAACGCTCACGTCGCCCCATACTGGAATTGTACCTCAGTATGAAGGAGGATCACGTATAGCTAGCTAGCATTTAACCATATATATACTATTCTCATAATCCACTATATATGAGTATAATCACCGAAATTCTCAATTTCGAGAAATTTCCAACAACAGGAAAATTATTCAACAAAAAGCATTTAAAGCATATTATTTAAAACAAAGGTCCACTCACAAAATAGGCCTAAGCCTGACGTCGGTCGGAGGCCAAGTCAGCTTGAGCCTCCCGCGTCCTGTTCCAAAAACATAAATAAATCCTTAATTAATACATCGACGCTTAAATAAAAACAGGCGAAATCAAAAAGGAGCTCCGCGCGCTCAACCAAGCCTATCGCTCAAAATCTTTATTCCACTACCAACCAAATAAATCTCCACAAAAACTTAACTGACATCCTCTAACACCTTTCACCTTTCTAACCTTAAATAATCACGTGGCCGGATTTTAACTTAATAATCCGCCAAAAATACCAAACTTCAAAAATTCCCAAACCTATCCAAAACTCCTCCAAAAATTATAAAACTCATTCCATTAAACTCCTCATAAAATTCTCTATAAAAACATTTTTCCCGGCGGCGGCGCCTTCGGCGACCTCTAATGCCCACCAAAATTTAACAGCACATTCCTCTCAACCTCCTCTACAACTTTTCTAACTAGCACAAATCACAATTTCAATCCTAACTAGGCCAATCAAATGAAAACAACAAAAAACCCTATAAAATTTCTCTCACTGATTTCTCCTTACCTAGTTCGAGATGGAGGGAGCCATTTAGAGGGATTGCTGCACGGGAAGAGGGCTTTCTTTTGAGCCAAGGATCGCCAACTATGACGGCCGGAGGAGGGAGTTCCGGCGACGGAAGCCTTTGGGCAGTCGGAACTTCCGGGGTTGATTTCTCCTTCACGGCGGCGCTAGGGAGGCTATCATCGGTCTATAATGGAAGCTGGGAAGGAGACCAATTAATTGGGACTGGCGTGGCGGTCTGGGGCGGCCGGACGACGACGAACGGAAGCTGGAAAGTTTAGACAGAAAACAGGTCGGGGAGAGGGAGAGAGAGAGGGAGCCGCGCGGAAGAGAAAGAGAAGGAGCGGATTGGGCTTGGTCCAAAACCGGCCAACCCAATAAAACTAATACCCACTCCAAAATTCAACACCGAAAATAATACCCCAATAAAAATTACATTTTACTAGCAAAAATTACCATTTTTACCGTCGTCACATTTTCTTCTTTCAAATATATCCTTCCAAATAATCGTCCCCTAACACCACTCTGGGGACCAATTAAAATAAACACTACTGACGAAGACAGTAAAATTCTTATTACCATCGTGCTAGTAAATAAGGTAAAAATTAAGGGTTGAGGCATGACAACTTGGACAAAAATGCCCTTTGGCTCAAACATTGCCCCTAGGCCTTGAGCTTCGGATTATCTAAGCGAAAAGGCCTTATTGAACACGTCGCGAGCGGGTGTGTATCCCGATGTAAGATTGGCAAAGCGAACCGTGTCATCTCTCTGGTGAGCAAAAGATTGGCGAGGCGAACTATTTAGAGAAACGGATCTCGCCAGCCTTGACGCCCCGCGTGCATAGGCTGTAAGAGAAACTTAAGTGACTTTGGTCGAATTTATTCTGTATGTCATGCTTCTCCCATGTATGTACCTCCTTCACTAGGCGACAAACCTTCCACTGAGATTGGGTAAAGGTCTCTACGCAACTGTTCACTTGGAAAGCAGGAAGTCACTGTAGAATCACATATTCACCTTATCTCTAAGGCCCAGATCTTGGAACAAAGTTCTGCACGCAAGACACCTGTCATAGGCCTTAATTTAGGGCCTCTGAAATATGTCTCAATCTTGTACTAGTCTGTTAGTTAGACTTTGCACGTTTATAATGAAATGAAGAGAGAAAAACAAAAAATTTGCACGACTAAATTGCATGTAAAATCTAACTTTAGGGCCTCTGGAATAGACCTCAATCTTGTACTAGTCTGTTGGTTAGACCTCGTATGTTTACAAAGAAATGAACTAATTACGTGTTTCTTTCTCGGGTTGCCCCTAGTGGGAGGCGGCGGAGGACTAGTGCGATGGTGCGGAGCACTATGAACAGTTAGCGTGGGGCAGGAGGTGAAGGATCGGTGAGCTCCCAGACGCTAGCAATATGACGTTGTAAGAAACGACTATTAATAGGATTGGGATGGAGCGTGCCATCAAGGTCGCGCAAATGGAATGCCCTCTTGGGCAATATGCGATGAATAATGCAGGGTCCTTCCCATCGTGCAGACCACTTCCCGCAGCCTTCGGTCTTCTCTCCCAACGGTAACACAGCTCGCCACACCGCTTGGCCCTCGGCAAAGCTCCGACCGCGGGTAACCTTGTCATAGGACAGTGCAACGTAATGCTTCTCAAGGATGAGATTGTTGAATACAGTGATGCGGTGTTCGTAGAGGTCTTCAAGTTCTTGCCACATCACCTGGACGTAATCGTCACCAAGCAACTGGTGTTGTTTCTGGACGCGAAGCGAGGCGACGTGAACCTCAAGAGGAAGGACGACATCATGACCAAACATGAGAGCATATGGGGTAGTAGCTGTCAAACCGCGCTTGGAAGTCCGGTAGGCCCATAAAGTATGATAAAGCTCTAAATGCCAGATGCGGGGGTTTAACTCTAGCATCTTACGCAAGATACTGAGGATAACCTTATTGCTTGCCTTCACCTGACCATTAGATTATGCATAATAGGGGGTGAAATGCAAGAGTTTGATACCATAACCGGTAAGGAATGTGACCATAGAATCGGCCATGAAAGCGGTCCCCCGGTGCGTCACAATGCACTCCGGAATACCAAAGCGGGAGATAATGTTGCAGAAGATAAAGTTGTGAACCGAGGTCGCAGAGGCAACCTTGAGTGGCTCGGCTTCAACCCACTTGGTAAAGAAATCGGTGTCCATAATGATGAACATGTGCTGCTCTGAGGAATGGGGATGAATGAAGCCTACAAAGTCTATCGCCCATCCTCGACCTAGCCATGGCTTGATAATCCGCTGCAACGGAATGTTGGGAATGTGTTGCACTGGTCCGTGAGCCTGGCAATCCTGACACCCTTTGGCAAAAGTAATACAGTCCTTGAGAATTGTAGGCCAATAGTAGCCGTGGCGACGGATTAACCAACGCATCTTTGGGCCTGCTTGATGCGAACCATAAACCCAGGAATGAACCTCGCGCAGCAGCCGTTTCGTCTCGTTGCCATACACACAGCGTAAGTCATTACCGTCGTCACCGTGCCGGCGGAGCTCACCGTTACGCAGCACAAAGTTGAGGGCGAGGAAACGCATTTGCCGGGAATGAGTGGCATCATGAGGGTTTGTGAGGTAGGCGATAAACGGTAGCCGCCAATCCTCATCGATAGGGTCCAAAGCAGCGACGTCAGGAGAGTCTACCTGATATTGCCCCTAGCAATAAAAGACGGGAGAGTGCGTCGCTCGACCTTGAGCAGCCGCTCGCGCACTCCGTCTCACAAGCTGAGGCTAGAGGCAATCTGTGCGAGCTCATTCACCACGAAGTTGAACTCGCGTGGAATGTGTTCAATGTGGACGTCATCGAAGCGGTTTAATACGTCAAATGCTTTCTGTAGGTAGGGCTCAATGAATGAACTCAAGCACTTGAACTTCTCCACCAACTGGTTGACGACCAATAAAGAGTCGCCAAATACTTGAACCTCGCAGACCCCTAAGCCCAGCAAAATCTCTAGTCCGATGATGAGCGCCTCGTACTCCGCTTGGTTATTCGTACATTTGAACTCCAGCTGGAAAGAGTAAGAGAAACAGTCGCCTGCAGGGTTCTCAATGGCGATTCCGGCACCTGCGGCGAGTTCAGTACGTGATCCATCAAAGTAAAGAGTCCATGGAGTAAGGGAAACGGCAGCGAATTCTAACTCGCAGAACGCTGTTAACTCGGTTGGTGGGTGATGAGCGAGGAAGTCCGCTATGGCCTGTCCCTTGACTGCTTTTTGAGGAACATAGTTCAAGGAGAACTCAGACAAAGCCAATATCCATTTGCCTATGCGTCCTCGAAATATAGGGCGGGAAAACATGTATTTGACAAGGTCAGACTGAGCGATCACCACCATGGTAAAAGCCAGCATGTAGTGGCGGAGCTTGCAACCTGCAAAGAATAGGACGAGACACAACTTCTCCATTGGAGAGTAGCGCGTCTCGCAATCAGTTAACTCCTTGCTAAGATAGTAAACGGCGTGTTCAACCTCGTTTTCATCGTCTTGTGCCAAGAGTCCGCCAATGGATAAATCAACAACGGTGATGTTGAGTTTAAGCGGAACGCTAGGGCGAGGGGGAACCAATACCGGCGGGTTCGCCAGGTAGTCCTTGATACGATTAAAAGCCTCTTGGTGTTGTGGCTCCCATACGAACTCGGTTGCCCCCTGGAGCTTTAGGAGAGGTGAAAAGGGTTGAACCTTCCCTGCCGCGTTTGAAATGAAACGGCGGAGGAAGTTTATTCGCCCGATCAGTTGTTGGAGCTCCTTCTTAGTTGTAGGAGGTGAGGCGTTTATTATAGCCTGCGCCTTGTCTTTAGGGATCTCGATACCCCTTTGGTGGACTAGGAATCCTAGGAAGTCACCTGCTTCCGTGAAGAATACACATTTGGCGGGGTTCATCTTCAGGTTATGTCGTCGTATCCGCATAAAAACCTGTCGGAGGTCTTCGACGTGCGTCTCCCGCGTTTTGGTTTTGACCACCACGTCGTCTATGTAGACCTCAATCAACTTTCCCAGGATGTCGTGAAAGATGAGGTTCATGGCGCGCTGATATGTTGCCCCCACGTTCTTAAGTCTGAAAGGCATGACAACATATTCAAACGCACCTGCAAACCTTGGGCAGCGGAAGGCAGTCTTATGACGATCTGCTTCGGCAACAGAGATCTGGTGGTATCCAACGGTTCCATCCATAAAGGATAGTACTTCATGCCCCGCAGCCGCATCAATGAAGAGGTCAGCAACGGGCATGAGGTATATATTCTTAGGCGTTGCGTTGTTGAGGTCTCGGTAATCAACACAGACACACATTTTGCCATTCTTCTTGCGGACATGAACTACATTAGATATCCATTCGTTGTATTTGGCCACGCGAATGATACCCGATCGATGCATGTTCTCAATCCCCTATTTGACCGCGATCTGGATCTCAGTTCGCATGAATCTTCCATCTTGGCGGACTGGACGTTTGTCAGGATAAATAGGCAGCCGGTGACAGACTAAGTCTGGAGACAAACCGGGCATGTCTTCTTATTTTTCAGTGAAGCAATCCCTATAGTCACGTAGTAAGGCAAGCAGTTCTTCTCGTTCTTCCTCCGCTAGCTTAGCACTGATGGAAATGAGGAGGGGCTTCTCTGCAGTCCCAACATCGACTTGTGAGATGGGGTCGCAGACTTGAGGTGGTGTGTCGTCCAAGGCGGCGGGAGCTAATTGAATAACTTCCTCCTTGGTGTCGGTATAATCCACTATTTCATCCACGTATTCCATGGTCGCGACCTTATCGTAGGCTTCGCGTTCGGCCCAGTATGAAAGGAGTCTTTCACACAAGGACTCGCCAGCCTCGCGTGCTTCTTCTGAGGACGCACTAGACATTAGAGGGTTGAAGGGGATCCGCGATGGTGTGAGAACGTTGTAAATTGTCCTTCGCCTGGGTGAGTCCCCATCGCGTTAAGTTGGAGGCCGTGACCCCATAAGGGTGACCTTTGGAGTCGATGCCTTGAACATCCAGCGGGACTAAGTCAGTGTTGTAATAGCGGGCATCATTGAAGTTGGCCGAGACGGAAAAAGGACACGGGTCCGCTTTGATGAGGACCGCCTCGCATGTCTCAGTATCCCAAACCATGAGTTCTTGGTGCATAGAGGAAGGCACGTAGAAACTTCTATGGATCGCGGCCTAGAATCATGTTGTAGGATGAGGAGCATTCGACCACGAAGAATGTATAGACCCGTGATGCTGGACCCACCTTGACTTGTAGAAATAACAAGCCTAGAGTTCTAGAGACTTGTCCGGTGAAGTTCTTGACTGTCAACGACGTGGTTTGGATCATTAAGCGCGGGATACGAAGGAGTCCCATGGTGTGGGTGGTAACGACATTTACCGCAGCTCCGGTATCGACCATGACCTTGTTGACCATAATCCCTTCAACTTCAACCGAAATGTATAATGGCCTCATGTGAGTGGCCATGTCTAGGATCGGTGTGAAGAAGGTCAGAGTCGGTATGCGTGTGACGCTGCTTGTAGCCTCCAATGGTGGAGCATTCGCGGCTTCCGCTAGGACTTGACACATCTCGCTGCTGCAAGGCGGGGATATGTCGCAGACATCGTTGCTACTGTCTGGAATATCCGCCGCGTTGCATGTTGTGTTTGGCGAAAGAGCATATCTTTCGGATATGAAAAACACCATTCCGACTTGAAAGGAAAATTGCTTACTAACTGGGATCAATGGAGCTTCAACTATCCCATATTCGCCTTCGAGCATTGTGAATGTGCTCTTCACAGAGTTGACCTCTTCGTTCTCAGGCCATGCAGAGACTTCAAGCATGTTACAGGTGAATGATTCCTCTTGCCCTTCTTCTTGGTCTTAATCTAAATGAACATGAGGCTCGGAGTGGGCTTCGTTGTCCGGTGAGTTTCCACCGAGAAGTCGGGCCATCTGCTGGGTGAAGTTAGGGCTAGCAGGAGCACTATCAGAGACTGGTGGTGCTTCAGTCTCCGGCTTCCGTGGCCGCCACACGAGCTTGGTTGATGACTGTTTGCCTTCGGTTGTCTGCTTACCCACGACTAGAGGAACCTTGGCAGTACCATCTTCCCTTGTTCTAGGAGAGGCTGGGACTTGTGCTTCCCTCTTGGCCTCCAACTCAGGGTCAGGTTGTGGTCGGAGCCGATGTGATCGTGGTGGTTCCCTCCTTGCTTCAGGTTCCTGGCGAAGAAGTTCCCGGGGCCGTGATGACCAAGTCAACTTGTGCTTTGGTTCAGGCTCTGAGGTAGCGAACAGTCTTCGCTTTACTAGAGGAGGTGGTTCCCTTCTTCGTTCAGTCCCTGGCGAGTGCATGTGCCTTGGTGAAGTTAGTGGTTCCCTTCTTTGGTCAGACTCTGATGATGGCCTGCGCCAAGAGGGCTGTCGATCCCTTCTCCTTTCTGGCTCTAGAGATGGTCTTTTCCTTGCAAGGTGGAGATCCTGCCTTGGTGGTACGGTGAGGCAACAAAAAATACTTGCCTTTGGGGCAGGGTCATCTGTTACCTGCGCACACACCCGTGGTGGCGTAACAAGTGGCCTTTGGAGTATAGCTCGCAGGCCTTCGGCTTCTCTCCACATCTTTTCAGGTGTTTGTGCAAGTTGCGAGGGTCAGATGATGCCATTGTCGACAGCTCGCAAGGCATGCAGGATGCTGCCATACTTCTTCTAGAGCTTACGTTTCCTGGATTTGATGATGGTAACTGGTCTTCCCCCTTGATGCGTGTACCATATCCCTTCCTTGATTGCTGATTTAGATGCCGGTGGAATGTAAGGATCGGTCAAGATACCTTGACGAGGGCTTGGAGCCTCATTTTCATGGTATTCGCTGCTGGAATTCGATATGTCCATTTCGCTTGAAGCTGGAGACGAAGGTACTTTCTCTGTCCAATGTGATTGGACGAACGTCTCTAAGTGCTTGATCCTCTGTTCCAGCTCTTCGCAAGTTTTTGGGCTCATGGGCTGGAAATTCTCGGCGGGGGATGGTTCATCGTCCCACATGATAGCTTTGCCCTTATCTTTCCTTGAAAGGCGATCGGGCTGCGGTCTGGTGACTGACCGCCTCGCTGGGTCACGTTCCCACTCTGGTTCGCCAGCACGGTATAGTCATTTGCTGGTCTCTTGCGGTTTCGACCTAGCGGTTCGTGCAGGCCTACATTTGGAGAGATTTCCAATGTGATCACGCACTGGCCGATACGAGGCCAAGCAATGTCAGCAGTTGCGATCATGAACCCACCTTTGTCTTCAAAGTGAATATACTTGAGGTCGAGCCAGTCCTGGATTTGTTCGCGAAGTTGGTAGCACTCGCGGGTTCTATGTCCCCAGCTATTATGGAACTTGCAGTGCATGCGGCCCTCTTTGTATTCAATGTAAGCTAAGGCCCCAACCACTGTAACAAGTCCATCATCGATAAGGTCGTCTAGAACCTCATGTGCGAGGTTGACGTTATAGGTGTACTTGCGAGATGGTCGAGCTGTATCAGCATTGTCCTCCTCGCGGCATCTCTTAGATGCTTGACGTGAATTTTCATCCTTTGGGTGGTCAGACAAGTCCAAGGTGATTCTTCGCTGGCTTGGCTTTGGCGCGCGGCGGCGGCCGTTCTCCTCTGGGTGGTCGTTCCAATTCACTTCGACCATACCGACCACGGCTGGAAAAGGATCCACATCCACCAGAGAGGCTGAACTCCCTGGCGTCTACAGTTTCAAGGCGTCAGAGTTCAGCCAGGTCTGTAGCTGGTCGGGGAGCTTTACACAGTCATTGGTGTCGTGATTGTGGACGTTATGGAATGCACAATACTTCTTGTCCTTCAGCTCCTCTTTAGATAAGATCTTGTGATCCAAGCGCACGTACTTCGCCTCGATCAAGTCATTAAAGACAAGATAGGCGTTTTTCGCGTCATACGTGTACGACTCGTATTCGGGCTTGGTCTATGCAAAAGATTAAATGGTGATTGGCTCGCGGGTCATTTTGAGATTCTTCTGTTTGTGAGCCAATGACTTCCCAGTCAGTTCAACCTTTCCGACGTCTTCATAGTCCTGCGCGGCCTCTGTCTCTTCCTGTCTCTGGTAATAAGGATCGTACGTGGAGGATTGGAGGCTTACTGCCCCCACTGTCCTGTTTCTTCTTGGTACGTATGTCCCCTTGGAGGCATTTGTCTTCTCATCTATTTCATTGAGGATTAGCTCATAACTGCCGACCTTGTTGATTAGGTCGCCCATAGATGTGAAGCACTCCCCATGGTGCTTCAACCTTTGGAGATGCTCGAGTCCACGGACAGCCAACTTAATGGCTTCTTGCTCAAGTAGGAGGAAGTCACACTTGGCCTGTTTGATCTTGAAACGCTGGAGGAAAGAGACTCCTGACTCCATGCTCTGCTGGCTCATTTGAGTGAGAGAGTTAAGGCTGGCTTCTGGCTCGATGGTACCGTAGGTTTCCCGGAACAATCTCTCCATGGTAGGCCAGTCCGCAATGGATCCTGGCTTCAACCTAGAGTACCAACTGAAAGCAGCTCCGGATAGAGAAGTCCCGAAGAGCTTGAGCTTGAGAATGTCATTGTTCCCGTATTGGCCACACTGAACTTTGAAGCGAGCCATATGGGTTGCTGCATCTTCCTTTGTTTCCCCGGAGAAAGTAGTGAAGACGATATTCTTGAAGCCATGGGGAAAAAGATACTGCGCCACACTGTCTGGGTAGGGGTCACGATACTGCAGATTAGCATCACCTTTTCTGGTTTGCTCCTTGATGATGGAGGAGACAAATTGGTGCTATTCGGTTGCTGACACAGGCGTAGATTCGCCCCCTTCTTCATGGTTAGGCCATGCAGAAAAACTGGCGGCTTGACCAACGTTCTTGGGAGTTAGGCTGGAATGAGCAATGAACGGGTCTTCTGGCATCCCAGTACCTTGGCGTGGCTAGTTGGTGAAACCCTTGAAGGGAATAGAAGAGCCATGCAGGAGCGGATTCTTTGAAGTGTCAGCCCCTAGCGTGAACTGCGAGGTCTTTTGAGCCCCGACTTTTGGATTTCCCTTGGCGCGGTCATTTGGTGGGATGTACTTGGATGTCCCCTCGTTCGTGCTTGTGCCAGTAGGATCTAGGGCAGGATTCTTTGATACTTGTGTCCTTATCCAGTCTTCAACTTCAAGGACCCGCAAGCTCAGCCGGTCCTGTTTCTCCTTGAATTCGTCTAGTTTTTCTAGACTGTTCTTGCTTCCGAAGAATGAAGCACTCTGCTGGTCATGCAGCTTGGTATCGTGATCGTCCAAGTGGCGAGTCTGCTCATCCACTGTCGCACGAGTGTGAGACAGGATCTCTGCATGTTGCTTCACTGTCTCTGAGTTTCGGTCCAAATCCGTGCGGATCCGCTAGAGACTACCTTCAACGAGGCCCTTGGTTTCCATGAACTTGCCATCTAAGTGGCCACAATCCTCACTAAGTGTGGTGAGTTTGTCATGGTTGGCTTTCCAAAGGGCTCTGTCTTGCTTGACCTGTTCAATTAGGTCAGCGACGCTTTGTTTTGTGGCCAGACCTTTCATCTGACCTTTGAGCTCCGTAAAAATCTAGAAGACTTGCTCTATGGACGGAGCAGAGCCTGTGTCTTGGGTCGACTGAGAGCCTGCCATGGCGGTTTCGCTGAAGTCTGGATTGCCAAACATAGCGAGAACCTGCTCTTGAGTAAGGGAACGGCAAGCCGCGCTGTTATGGGGCTTGTCCGTAGTGATTTGTGCTTGAGACAAGAAACCTGAGGCTTCGTGTATGGTGTCTCCTCGGATTTCCCTATATTGCTACGCTTGTACTCTCTTGTCCCACTGGGTGTGCCAATGTTTTGGCCACGATCCTCAGCGTGCGGAGAAGAGGGATGGTAGCAGTAAATGCTTCTACTGATGCGGGCGTGCCACCTCACGGACGAGGAAAGAATGATGGATGTGCGTGCGAGATCTTAGCTTCTTAATCAGGCGGGAGGGTTCTAAGTGCCACCTCAGATGAGGAGTTACAAGCACAAGGCGATCGATACTCACGGTATATCGCGAGCAGAGCAACAAAGGGAGATCAGAGGGATCAGAGATATTGTGTGTGTTTTGCTTCAACAGGGAAACGAAGGTGGAGCTCCGGAGAGCGTTGGATGTTTCAACAAGGTTGAAGGTTTGTATTGTTTTTGAGTAATTATGTAGAGAGTGTCCTCTGTTGTAAACCCTAGAGCCCTTTATATAGTGAAAGTCGACTTGCAACAGAAGATAATCATAGAAACCAAGTTAGACTCTGCAACGTAATAACACAAGGACACCATTCCACCCACGCGGACTAAACTTCTTGTGACACATGTCCAATTCGCACATTCCATTTAGTATAGGACACTGCTACCGTGTTTCTCAATTATAAACTCCTATGCGAATTGGAATTAGGAGCAATCTTATCCCGCTGGGTGTCACAGTCCATGTAGAAAACTAATCTCGTGAGGGCCGCGGACTCAAACCATCTCTTGGGCTTTAGTAGGGCTTTTTATATTAAAAGGGCCACAAAGATTGACCCGAAGCATGTTAAAGACCGGTAAAAGTCTTCAACGATTAATGTAGTGCGGGCGGACTCCGCATGTGTCTTCCTCGCGAAGTCTCTCACGCGGATTAGTGAGCCAGCTCGCCAGCTCGCCTTGATATATTCAGCCTTGCCTAGGACTTGTAAGCGAAGTACTAATGCGCCTCGCCTACGCGCGAGATCATTAAGTGTACGAGCTCCCTACTCCGCACGAAATCATTTCGCACGCGAGCTTTGTGTTTTGCGCGAAGTCCTTAGTGCGCGAGATTTGTAGTCCGCGTGAAGTCATTCTGCGCGCAGACCTTGTAATTCAGCTCACGTGGTCTTGTTGGCGGGCCATTATTTGTAAACTTAAATAATTTGGGATCGCCAGCTATGACGCGGGCCAGGGACGTAATTAATATTCACATAGACATTTTACAGTCCAGTAAAGTATTATCACTTAGACAAAAATGCCCTTTGGCTCAAACAACGGGATCGAGCTTGGGCCGGCCAATTTACTCATATGTAAGGCCAGACTTGACCCACGGCCCAAGCCCATAACGTGGTTGGCTGTGCTCGGGTCGGGCCCATGAACGGGCCGTGTCGGGCCCGTTTCGTGCCGGAAATTGAAAATAGTCGAGGTGAATATCTTATACCACAATTTCTACTCTCATAATCAACTTTTAATTATACATGATATGATTACAAACCAAAACTAATTCACACAATCTATTGATCATTTTTTTCTTTGTCAACAAACTAAATAAATAAGTGATAAATGCTCATTGTTCACAATTAACAAATTTTTAGACAAAAACTTTTTATGAGTCTAAGGGAATCCAAATTCATACTCAAATAAATAATTATAGTATATAAATTTATTGTTCACACTCAAAACTAAGTTTATTATTTATAAATATATTATCTTCATATTAAAAAAGAAAAAAAATTATATTTTATAGTGGGCCGGGCCATGGGCCTCAAATTATCGTGCTCGGGGCCGAGCCGGGCTCATGAACTCATTTTTCTTGGCCTAACCCGACTTATTGGAATAACGTGCTTGAGCCGTGCCGGGCCGCTTTTAAACCTGTCGTGCTCATACTTAACGGCTCGTTTGCCACCTCTATGTATGACAATCCAAATCGAAGCAGGCATATAACATGTGGGTGCCCCTGTCGGCCATTATGACGCAGTAGAAGTATGGATCGAGGGCTAAGGGTTAGTTTTGTATTGCTATGACTTTAAAAAAATAACTGCTGCTATTGTATTGCGAAAATAATCAGCTGTGAATTAAAACAGTTTTGTGTTTGGTAAATATTAGTTTTAAAAGTACTACCAAAATAAAATTTATTAATTTCTAGTGTTTTTAGTGACAGATGTTTTTAAAATTAATATGTATGTTGCTTCTAAAAGCTATTGCCAGTAAAAAAAACTGTTTTTCTTTCATTTACCAAACACTAAAAAATCTAAAAATTCGGATAGAAACTGATTTTTTTAAAAACGAAGTTTTACCAAACTAGGTCTAACAAATATTACGTCCCAAATAGATGGAGAGTTCTCAAGCGAAGAACAATAAGAGAAGAACTCTTAATGGTTTTGATTAAAATTGATAAACGTACTGGCATGTCTGCTACCCAAAAGGGTGTGCTTATATAGGAGAAAACAAATCCTATGATGATAACAACCAAAACCAAAAAGCACACGGATTAAAATCAAATCAAATCGAAAACAAATTAGAAAATATAAAATGTTGGAAATAAGTAAATTGTTGTTTTAAGGCTCAAGATGAACTCGGATGGCCGAAAAAACCCAAAAGTTGTGGCGAAGTGCTGAGTTTGACTCGTCTCGCCGTTCACATTCCAAAAGGATATAATAATTAGCATTCCAACCCCAAACGTCAAATATGCAGCTTGCAACCATCAATATGCTGCTCAATCTTCTCTGCCATCCTCGCTACATCACATTGTCTTGGTGACAAGATTTGAAGGACTTATTTGACATGCATATATGAAATAAATACCAGATGGGTGAGGGTTTTGTGTGGTTAATTGCTAGCTATATCTGGGCTTCGATCAATGCGATGAACTTGGCCATACATACGTGTTCCATGATGACACGACTCACTTGACTTGGATACCATTGTCATCGATCATCTATGTACGTATTATTAGGATAGGGATAGCAAGAATTATTAGATACAAAATAATTGAATACCTGATTGAACAAGGAGATAATCTTGTGCTAGCCAGCTAGCTGCTCAGTTTTATAAGTTCTATACTTCAATCTATTCCTATGAAGATATATGATACCGTGAAATTTATACAATATTATAAAGATCGAGCCGATAAATTAAGATTAGATGACCCAGATGATTTCGATTTCTTGCGGCAATATGAGATCCTCTCTTTATTGGAGAGGATCCAGAGTCTACAAATTCAAGTTTCTAATGAGAAGACATGTGGCCATTGTCTATGAAATATTTTGAATATTTCACTATAATTAAACATGAGGTGTTTTGGAATATATTTAAAAAACAGAGATACATAATTAGCTGAAGATATTGTGATTTTCACGTTTGCCCTCCCTAAAAATTTCGCATGAGGAGATGGAGATCTATCATGTTTTTGTCTCTTTACTTTTCAGCAATTATTATGTTTGGTGATAATGCAATCTTTGTTTATAAGCCGGTTTGTTTTTCGTTTATATGAAAATGACAACAATGGAGGGAGATAGCAATTGATCAATCAGGAAACAGTAATGTGTGATGTTTAATTTGGATTGATTTGTATCCAATCCATACTGCCTGAGGCAATCAAGCCCAAAAAGTTTCAAATCCATGTCAGTTCAGGCCCAGATCAATACATCTCTCACGTGCTTGTCACGTGCCCATTTGCTCTGTTTCGTACATCCCAACCTATCACGCGTACACTTGTCACCGTAGAGCAAGAAACCCAACAACGTTTTCCGATCAACAACAGGTCAACAGTGATCACTCATCGGAGAGACACACAGATGAACATGGTCTCCACTCCCGGCCTCGCAACTGCTTTTCCTACCCCGATCGCAACTACAACTCTCCGCACCTCCAAAGCTACTCTTCACCCCCGTCCCTGGTGTTTCAAGGCACGCACTTCTGATGAGTCTATTGATTAGTTCATCTAATGAAAATGTGTTGCATGTGATTACTTCATTTGATGCAATGTTTTGCATGTCTTATTGTACCAGTCTTTAATCACCACAAGCCTCAGAGCCCTTCAGTCTTATGCCTCTCCCTTTAGGTATACTGTCCCTCATAGTTTTGCTTACAATTGATTACGATTTTGGTTGAGAATGTAGTAAAGATTTTTTGTTGTTGTTGTTGTTGTATGGAAAATTGGAAAGAACAGCCAAGTGTCTGAACTGCCTGATATAAGTTGGGACAATGTTGGCTTCAACAATCCTATGACTACGGATTATATGTTTACTATGAAGTGTTCTGAAGATGGATACTTTTCTGATGGTGGGTTACAGCGTTTTGGTAAAATTGAATTGAACCCAGCTGCCTGTGTTTTGAACTATGGCCAGGTAATTGTTACTCTTTTATACTATCAATCATGTTCACTTTAGTCCCGACTTCTCAATTTATGTGCTTGCTATGAGACTGGGACAATGTAGCTGTTTAGATTCTGAGATTCAATTTTCCACTATGATGCATCTACTATCTTACTACAATGAGTATTTGCTCCACATGTTTCAAAAGTTGAATTATAGTGAAAAGTAAAGTAGTTTCTTTTTGTATTGCTGTTCAGGGAGTAATTGAAGAATTGAAAGCATACAAGAAGCTAGATAATTCTATGGTACTCTTTCGCCCAGAGGAAAATGGATTGAGGATGAGAATGGGAGCAGAGCGCATGCGTATGCCTGCACCAACTGTCGAGCAGTTTATGGAAGCTGTGAAACTTACTGTGTTGGCAAATAGACGTTGGGTAAATTTTTAAACATGCTTAGTGATAAGAGAGTCCTGTTTGAAGCGAGTTGCTTAGTGTAGTTATAAAATTCTATATGCCTCACTCACTATAGGTTCCCCCACCAAATAAGGGCTTTCTACATATCAAACCCGTACTGATGGGGAATGGACCTGTTCTTAGCGTTAAACCAGCTCCGGAATTCACCTTTCTCATATTTGCTACTTCAATGGCAAACAACTTTAAGGTAAATTGTTGTAATTTATAACTATCTTTAAATTCATAATTTCTTTAACACTATTCTGTGTATAGGGTGCATGATTTCAACTAGTTTTCCTTTCTTGAAAAGGACTTTATTTGAAGATACTTAGTTCAACATATCGTATATAACTTTGATCTCTGATGGCAACAACAGGAGGGACTGCAACCAATCAACTTAGTGGTTGAAAATAAAATCCATCGTGCAGTTCCTGGTGGAGCTGGAAGTGTTAATGCCATAGGGAATTATGCTCCGGTAAACACACACATATAGCATTTGGTTTCTTACTTATTTTACCATGTCGGTCTGTCTATTGCTCACTATGGTCAATGTGCATTCTGACCGTTTTTAACTTACTACTTTAGCTGCGTCGTTCACAGCATTATATAGAGTTCGTTTGAGTGTTTTCTTTTTCCAGATAGAGATTATCTGTGCTTGCATAGGAGTTGGGATTGATGCAGTATGGTATACTACATTATATAGTTGGTTGTTCAAAATAAGTGATAGATGTACTCAAGATTAAGGATTTATAGCATCTAGATGGATACTGATAAAGTTTATTAATTTTCATGAAGGTTTTGAAGGCACAGGTGGAAGCAAAAGCAAATGGTTTCTGTGATGTTTTGTACCTTGATTCTGTTCACAAAAGATATGTGGAACAGACTTCCACTGCTAACATCTTTCTAGTGAAGGTACATGATTGAGGTTGAAGTACTGACCTTTTTGCTTATCAAGTAGTATATGGTTGAGGAACTTGTGAGGCTGTATCATTTATTGGATTATATAAGAGGTTGATTGATGTTATTCTTAAAATGAACTTTTATATAGGACAAAATTATCTCCACTCCAGCACTGGAAGGGACAGTTTTGCCTGGCGTTACACGCAAAAGTATAATTGAAATTTCTCAAAGCCAAGGGTACCAGGTATGTATTCTAGAATCTTTGATGAGTGGTTGAGAATTAAGATTCTTCAAAATTCCAATCTACTTGTAGTATAGCGAGGTCTCTACTGCCACATACTTCTATGCTTTTCTCGTCATCCTTATATTTCCTTACTTCTATGGTTAGTCTTCGTCATCAATCTGCAACTAGTTCAGCTGGAAGCCTGGAACCACAGGTTTCATTTCCAGCTTGAATACATTGTATGGTTCCTGTATAACCAGCATATCACCTAGACCTGTCTTAGTTGGCTGCACTTTTGATTGGTACTTCCTTGTTGTCTCTTTGTTCTTTTAGGATGATCATTTGAAGTAGGATTAAGGATGTTTTTTTCATTGTCAATACCACTGATTGGAGAAATATGTTAAATTATAATACGAGGAAAAGAACATGATTATCTGAGTAGAATTATTTGGACTAATTACGAGTTTTTGGCCACTGACAAGTTCAACCTATGAACCCCATGTGCTGCCAGCGCCAATAGACGTTCACATATTACTTTTACATGGTACTGATGTCTGATGGTAGTAAGCTACTTTTAGCAACATTCTCTGGTTTTTTGAGTTTTGCTTACATTCATCCTAAACCAGGTTGAGGAGCGCCCTGTGTCAATTGAGGAGTTGCTGGAAGCTGATGAAGTGTTCTGTACTGGAATTGCTGTCTGTTTATCACCTATAGGCAGCATAACTTACATGGGAAAAAGGTGATCTTCTCATATTGGTTCCCTGATCTAACAAATTGAGTTGTAGCCAAGATCCTCTCGTACCCAGTCTTAAAAATGCGCCAAGTTCATTAGTTTCATGGACTTAATTAGCTAGTCGTAGAGCTGAGATTTCTCTTCCCTTTGCAGGGCGTCTTACCAAGAAACTGGACTTGGTGGAGTTTCTGAGAAACTGTATCAGGCTCTTCCAAATATACAGAAGGGTCTTGCAGAAGACAATAGGGGTTGGACAGTAACCTTGAAGTAGCAGAATATACAGATTATTATGGTGGAAATTCTTGTATGCACGACGTATTTACTCGACGCAATCTTAACTGTTTATAATAATTCATATGTCTGACCACCATGTTTTTATATATATTTTTTTAATGATGACCATCTATGTATGTATATATGTGAAGATATACACGACGTATACTGAAAATATACTGAAAATAAACCGTAAACAAAACTTCCAACACCTGTTGTCTTATTATGGATGCTGTTTAAAACTTAGGACAAAACTTAGGAGTCGAATTGGAATGGGTCAACCACCAGTGTCACCACCACGTTCTTTTACCAGTTCCCATGCTCTTAGGCAAGAAGACCAAACACCTGAGATTCTTGCTCGGAGAAATCTCTATTTCAGTTGGATTGTTTTGGTCGAGAATTGAGAGCGGGTGGGGAACAAGGAACCATGATTCGAAGGACTGCATGTTTGAGTAAGCTGGTTCGATCTGTTAAAGTTGGCACTTCGTCATCTTTGATAACCAAGGTGAATGTTCATTTCATTATTGGATCATGCATGCTGTTCTTTCTTCTGTAATTCCCTTTCCTTTTGCTGAAATGTTGGAATCAACATCCTCTGTTTTCCTCTGTTTCACTGTTTTATGTTGATGAATTGTTGATGATGCTGTTATTGAATGTTCATTGCATTAGTTTCATTAACAAAGACACATGATTTTGAGATTTGACTGTTGATCATTTCTTCCAACTATTTTGTTTAGCAGCTTGATCATCGTTGCTTTGTATCAGCTGCTTCTAGCGGAAAACAAGCGTGTGAAGCATCTGTATATAGGTAAATGGTTTGCCATCATTGTCTTTAAAATTGCTGAAAATAAATATGATAAATTATAGGATACTCTTTTCAACTCAATCAAAGTATCTTACACTGATCAGTTTCTTGATTACTACTTTACTAGCTATACCATGGTTTCTTACTTGAAATATGATGAAACTTATTGATCGAGTTGTGTGTAGTTTGATCTTCTTTTGGGTTACTTGGACTGCAGTGAATTTGGTAAGAACGAGTATGCCGATGTGGATTGGGATAATCTTGGATTTGGCCTAGTGCCAACTGATTACATGTACATGATGAAAGGCTCCAGCAATGGAATATTCGTACAAGGCCAACTTAATCGTTATGGAAATATTGAACTCAACCCTGCTGCTGGAGTTTTGAATTATGGACAGGTTAGTCCAGTCTTCAGCTTATAAAACTCATATTCTTTAGTTCATGCCTAGATTATAGTCATTATACAAATCCAACTTTTCAGTCAAATGATTCAATACATTCTTGACAAGGCTCAATTAGTATCCTGGTGGACACATTAATAGACAAAGCTAGGCTAGTGATGATGCTTCCGATGTTGTTTGTTTTCTTGTCTTGCCACTTAAAACATATTCATAGTTGGATTAAAAAATCTCAACAGGGTATATATGAAGGGATGAAAGCATTCAGGAAAGAAAATGGAAATCTCCTTCTCTTTCGTCCAGACCAGAATGCAATGCGAATGAAGATTGGTTCAGAAAGAATGTGCATGCCTTCGCCATCCCTTGATCAATTTATTGATGCTGTGAAGCAAACTGCTCAAGCTAACAAGTGCTGGGTAATCCTCATTTTCATTTGACAGAAACAACTTCGATTTATTTTTTAGTGCATTCTATTGCTATGGTAGAGGACTTGTGTATAGTATTTACAAATTTGTAAAGGTGTTCCTTGATTTGAAGAATAGGTTCCTCCTCCAGGAAAAGGGTCTTAGTATATTAGGCCTCTGCTTATAGGAAGTGGTCCTATATTAGGTTTAGCCCCATCACCTGAATACACATTCCTTGTATACGCTTCACCAGTCCGCAACTATTTCAAGGTTAGGATAACATTTCTCAGTTTAATTTGACTACAGCATCAATCAATGACAGGAGAATAACATCATATGCTTCCCATTCTTATAACAGGAGGGTTTTGCACCTTTGAGCATATATGTCGAGGAGGAATATGATCGTGCCTCTCGTGGTGGGGCTGGAGGAGTCAAAAGCATCACCAATTATGCGCCAGTAAGCAAAAGTTTTTTTTATCTTAGATGATTGAAGTCTAACTTCCTATTGTGACATTAAATTGTCATTCCTATGTAGGTTTTGAAGGCACTGCTCAGAGCAAAGTGCCAAGGATTTTCTGATGTGTTATATCTGGACTCAGTAAATAGAAAGAATCTGGAGGAGGTCTCTTCTTGCAACATTTTCATTGTCAAGGTAACTAGTACGACTCGTGTACTTGAAGAGCTATATCACAGTTTTGTACTTAAAATTGACTTGGCACATATCTTGTGCGTTTGTTTTCCTATTCATGTGCGTTTGTTTTCCTATTCATAGGGCAATGTTATTTCAACTCCTGCAACGGCAGGGACTATACTATCAGGGGTAACTCGAAGAAGCATCATTGAAATCGCTCGTGATCTTGGTTACCAGGTGATTTTCTTTGCCTGCAAGTTCCACTATTCCCAATTGAATACTTGCAGCTTAACCATTGCTTGTGTCAGGTTGAGGAGCGTGCAATTCCAGTGGATGAATTGAGTGAAGCTGATGAAGTATTCTGCACAGGAACCGCAGTTGGTGTTGCTCCTGTGGGAAATATTACATATAAAGACAAAAGGTACCATTCTATGATCCTCAATACTTCCCTTGTAAGAATTATTGAAAGAAAATCAAGCTGAAAACCGATTGATGACTTCACTCTTTTGCATGGCAAAGCTCATTCACATATTTTACTTGCAATTTAGCTCATGTAATTGACTCATAATCATATGAATGCAGGATGGAATACAAAACAGGTGCCCAAACTGTTTGTCCACAGCTCTACTCGACTCTCATAGGAATCCAAACGGGTCGTATTGAGGATAAGAAAGGCTGGATTCTCGAAATTGATTGATCTTTGTTTCAAAATAGAGTGGAAGATGTACATTGTCATCCTCAGTTTATCACTAGCTATGTTTATAACCTCAATTGTTGACCACCATTATCTTAAGCTTTACCATTTTGTCATTCCACAGTAAACTCTACTTTGGATTAATAATTCATTAAGAAAAATAATCAGAACCGGATACACAAATATTATCGAAAGCTTAATAATCATTCATCACTCTTTTTTTTTTTTTCTGTCACATTTGCATCTTCTAAAAAATTGAAAAGAAAAAGAATAAAAAATTAAACAGAATAAGAAAGGAATGAACAAAAAGAAGAAGAAAAAGAACCGGGCCTCATGGGCCTTCAGAAACAATGAAATTAGTTGGGCCTCACAGATCATTTTGGTTCAAAATCCCATAAGAGTACGGGCTACATGCCTACATATATATTGTTCAAAACAGGTAGGTCCATTACATCAAGACGAGAGGTAAAGATGATGTGCTGGTCGCGATTTATTGAACACCTTTGTTCTTCTGTAGTAGTTATTCAAAGAAAGCATACAAAACAAACAAAAATTCACAAATCTCAAATGCAAGGGAGTCATTCTTAGACCATTTATATATGCGGATGAGCTAGCTAGCCAAGTAGCTATGAACATTTTTAGACAAAACCCCAAAAGAGAGGCAGCGCAGACAAATTAAGCACCCCTTCTTGGAATACCTAGCTTGCTTAATATTTGTGGCTGCGAGATTATGCACGACTGTCAAGCACTAACAAAAAAAAAGACATGCAGAGAGAAAGAGAAAGATCGAAGATTGACGAGCAACACAAAGCAAAGGTCAAGCAAGTGACGCCATGGATTTGACAAGCAAGCTACCAACTTTGAAACATACCTTGCATCTTAATAATGGGACTAGTGTATCTCTTGAATTTTATTTTATCAAATGAAAACAAACAAATTGTGAAAATTTCAATAGATTTGTAGTAGTACTTGCATACATCCATTATTCATTCTTTCGTTCATCATTGACATAAAGATATAGCTTCATATATATAGTTTTCCACCGGTAGAGATCGAAAACCATATATCCAATACTATAGGTCAGTTTAGGGTCTATATATATATACACATCTGGTACTATGATGTTGATCCTAGCTAGAAACCACCCATCATCATCGACCATTCATTTGGTTTCTCTTTGGTTTGCATTCTTCTTCTCTTGTTGGTCACCTACCGAAAAGGACCAACATACTGATCTCGACTCATTCATGATTTCGACTTTGTTTTCAGTCTTAGCTAACAGCTGCTTGTCATTTTACTTCTAGAGTCCTAGCAGTGTAGATCAAGATAACTATATCATATAAACAAATTGAACTTAAGTTAACTATTACAATTTACAAGTTTCATGAGCAAGTTCATTTTGGTGATTTTAGGGCTTGGGGAGCTAGGGTGAAAGTATCACGTACAACTCCTCCTCAAAAGGCACAAATATAACTGAAAGAGAGAATTTTACATACAATACCATAAGTAATTAAAGCTCATTCGTCATCTCAGTATACCATATCTATAAACTATCACATTAGTATCTCAACATTTAAATTCAACACAATTTTCATATCCTCTGCCTATAACACCGTTAAATATAATGTCATGAGAATTATCTCATGGGCATTTCGGTCTTTCCTTTTTTTCTTTTTTTGTTGTTTTTCTTTTCTTAGGCTAATTATTCTATTCTTCTTCTTCTTCTTCTTCTTCTTCTTCCATTGTATTCAGTAACCTTTATCTCTCTCTCTCTCTCTCTCTCTCTCTCTCTCTCTCTCTCTCTCTCTCTCTCTCTCTCTCTCTTTTCGCGCCTCCCACCTTATTCTCTATCTTCAAAAACCCTGTATGCATCTCTCACAATAATACTTCTATCATTACCAAGTGAATCCTAGCTAGGCTTTTATATGAACCATTGATGGATTTGACGCGATTGCTAATTGATTGTTAAGAATACCAATGATGCAAGAAGGGTAAATTTTTACCTTAATTTTTAGAATTTCAATTGGAGAAGATGAAGATTCTTTATCAAGATGTGAAGATGATTATAGAATCAGAAGCTATATGAGGATGCCAGATGATCATTGCTTGATTTGTTTCTAATAAAGCAAACAATTGATAAACCCCTTTTGGGCACTGTAAAGCAAGGATCCTCAGCAGTAAGCATTTCTTACCCTAATATCTCTTTCTCTATCTTTTTCTGTTCGTCTCGGGTCTGTCTACAAGTGGTATTTGATTCCCATCAATGACACTTTGGTTCTAGAGTTGAGAAATTTGGAATTGGGTTGGAGGGGCATTGAGTTTTGAGGTTGGATTGAGAATTTTAGTTTTGAATTGAATTGATGTAGATAATTCAACATTTCAGGGTTAAATTTTGACAAAATTGAGGAGAAGGGACTCGGGTTGGGTGGTGAATTCATTGATGAAGGGTTTAGTGATGGATGATGGTTGTGGATTGTGGTGGGAGCATAGGTGGTTAAGAAAATTTTCTCAACGTCAAGTGAATAGATAAATGGAGTTGAGACATGGAGAGAAAACAATATCTTTAAAGAAAATATAGATTTAACACTGTTATGACGGCATGTACGAAATGTGGTCTGAGTTTTAAAGTTAGGAGAACAATATGATAGTTTTTAAAATTGATATGCTAAAATGATGAATGACTCTTAATTAAGGCATCGTGTGTAAAATTTTCTCTAACTGAAAAGGGTGGCATATAATTCCTAAATTCTAACCATATATATGAACAAGGTAATCTATTTGAATTTCCCTTGATTCTCAACACATGTAATTAATCAATATAGTTATACGGTATGATTAGTGTATATGATATGATACTATATATTAAAACACCAATGAGGAGACATATATATATATATATATATATATTATATATACAATATGGTGCCATTGCATGTATAAAATGTTCAAATTATTAAAGTGTGCCATGTACAGAAGTAGCCAGCTAAAAATGGATGGTGAGGATGAGCTTGTTGGACTTGTAGTTCCAAGAGAAAAGAAAATTAATCAGGTGGTAGCAGCCCCTGAATATATGAATAATCTGATGGTATAAATGAAAAGTGATATTCTAGAGAAAGAAAGACAAGAAGAAAATCCGTAGCTTCTCCCATTCAGCCATTCTGGCACACTCTTTTCTCCCTATTTTCTATTCAAACACACTCAACTTTCTCTCTTCTTCCTGCCACACCCTTTTTAAATTCCATTTGGCCTCATTCCGGGAACCATGTTTATCTCCTTTAGTTGATCACCATTTTATAATCTCTCTCTCTACCCTCCTCTCTCTCTCTCTCTCTCATCATAAGTTTATAACAGTACTTGAGTTGTTGATCTTGTGGATTAGCTAGCAGCCTGGATCTCAAGCTTGATCTCTTCGAAGGAATCAAAGATGGGGAGAGCTCCTTGTTGTGACAAAGCAAACGTGAAGAGAGGGCCGTGGTCACCTGAAGAAGATTCCAAGCTCAAGTCGTATATTGAACTACACGGCACTGGTGGTAACTGGATCGCTTTGCCTCAAAAGATCGGTATGCTTATCTGCTTCTCATGATCATATATGGTTTGTTTGAATGGAATTATAGGTTGTCTGACCTAGCTGTGACATGAAATTAAGTAATTAAGTATATTTGTTTTATGAATTAGGGCTTAAGAGATGTGGGAAGAGCTGCAGACTCAGATGGTTGAACTATCTGCGTCCAAACATCAAGCATGGAGGATTTTCTGAAGAAGAAGACAACTTAATTTGCAGTCTCTATATAAGTATTGGAAGCAGGTACACAATTACATAACTTCCTATTTGCTAGCCCTAATTCATCATTCAAATATTAATTTTAATTATCTGTTTGTATACTGGGTATACCATTATGTATATACAGGTGGTCTATAATTGCAGCACAACTGCCTGGAAGAACTGATAATGATATAAAGAACTACTGGAATACAAGGCTGAAGAAAAAGCTTCTGGGAAAGCATCGCAAGGAACACCAGGCTGCTGCACGTAGATCCGCTGCTGGTCTAAAACAGCAAGAAATTATTAAAAGAGGTCTCATCATCAGTAATGGGAACAATAACTCCATGGTCAATAATCATGTGGCAGCTGCTGATAGCCAAAACCCTTACTGGCCAGAGCTACCGGTGATCCAAGAACCATCGATACCAAATTACTCATCACCAAACCAAGAAGTAGCAGTACCTTCTTTCAACGACCATGTGTCTATCCGAAAACTTCTTATCAAGCTCGGAGGAAGATTTCATTCAGATCATCAAGACAATGTTGTTCAACCTAAGATCCAAGATGTGTATTCCTTGAATGTCAATATTCAACTCCCAGTTGATGATCAATTTCCTAGCTCAACGCAACAGATTTATCATGAAAAGTCTGCAGCAAATATGCACTCATCTGCTAGCCCGATTGCAACTGTTGCCAGCAACAATATCAGCAGAATGAACGATTACAACAATCACATGGGTAATGCTGGAGATGGTGATGCTATGAACATGTTTCAAGGAGGGCAAAGTAGTCACTATCTGCTGTCGAACGAGCTCAAGGACATGGTGTACAACATTGATCCAGAAAAGTTAGATGGGCTAGAGTTCTTATACAGTGATGACATAATGATCATGATGAATGAAAGACCAATTAGCAGTACAACTAGTACAAATACTAGCTATGGTACTGATCAAGGTACTATTGGGTGGAGTGGTCCTGAACAGATGCAGCTGGTTTATCCTCCTCCTCCTCTAGCGGCCTCCGGCTCAGACTATCATGAAGGCATGCAGAGATTGATAATGCCTCAAGAGCAATGCGCTAATTTCTGCGGCTTGAGTAGTTACCCTGGGGCTGGGGTACAATAAAGTCATGATGACCGGTGTACATTAAGTATTGTAATAATAGATATGGTAGCATTAATAGTGTATTGTCCCAAGAAACCCTAATCTTCATCTGATTTTTAGGTCTGTTTTTGATGTGCCATGATTGTTCTACTTATCTATATATACAATGGTAGTATTTTGAGTGAGCTATTTGATCTGTCTAATTTTCTGTAATGTGAATTAGATTTTCAGACCTAATTCCTCTCTGTTAATGTTGAATTAGGGTACTGCAGCTTGAAGTCCTATATATGATAAGCAATACTACTAGTTGACAGTGGGGATCGGCTAGCATTTCTTGAAAGAAGTAATGAACAAGAAGGAAACTAAAGGGTATGCGTTTTTCTTGTACTTAAGCATGCATTTCGATATATAGTTATGTTGGTGATCACAATGTTCATTCGAAACCCGTTAGAGAATGATATTGGCACCTTGCTAGTTAACTTCTTGGAATTTGCTTGTTCTCTGAGTAATATGCTTTCAGAGTGACTAATATATATACATGCATATCCGGAACATGCACTTATGCACGCTAATCGTTGTAGCTTCCAGGACTACATATACTAAACAAACTATGACTCGCATAATAAGGTCACCCCAGTTTGATTAGAGAGCGAGAGAGGATAAAACTTTTCGAACTGATTAACCAATTTCATGTGCTTCATTATGTAAGAATAAGTATATTGTATAGCTTGATGTTACCAAATTCAAAAACGTCGGGTATGATGTTTCATTCATGTGCATCAGTGCAGCAACCTGAACCTAGCTAGCTTCTCCAACTTGCTTATAAATCCTTGACAGCAAAATGCATTAATCTAGCTACAAAGTTTCGGTTATTATGATAATGAAATTCATGCTAAGGATTCAAACATTGAACATTAGTAGTCTTGTTGCCATGGACTTC
Organism: Fragaria x ananassa; assembly: GCA_034370585.1. NCBI lineage: Eukaryota > Viridiplantae > Streptophyta > Magnoliopsida > Rosales > Rosaceae > Fragaria > Fragaria x ananassa. The sequence goes on along the minus strand of CP139769.1, from coordinate 5,076,572 downwards.
CTTGTATAAAACTAGTGCAGAGTTGCATCAACTTTAAGCTATCGTCTCTCCAACTTAATTTTTTATATATAAAGGTAATATTCGTCTGTAAAATGCATATTATTCTAGAGAGCTTCTATTAGTCTGATATTCTGATTATGCATTTCATACTAAGGATTCAAACATTGAAGATTAGTACACTCCTGGCAAGGCTGAAGGCTATGAAAAATTGAAAATAGAAGTAGTGAAACCCTGTCATATACCACTATATATACTAACGAGCAAGCTTGTTAATTAGACGGCCCTAGCTTTCCCTCTATAGAATGCTTTTATGATCGATCAGCAGCTACAACTATATACTCATAAGTCATAACGTACTAATAGCAAACAGTGTAGAATATCTAGTCTGGTAGTACTGACAGGCCGATTCATGAGTTTATAGTTTGGCAGAGTGAAGATGAATGCATATTCTTTTCTAATTTACAGTTACTTTATGAGAGCTTGAAAGGCATGAAACGGAAAGACTAGTATCTACAATATGCATGGTAGAGAAAGTTTTATCTGATGAAGTACAGTGATGATCCTACAGAGTTTTTTTTCTTTGAAAAGTCATGTGCAAATGAGCTCCATCGAAAGAGATTGTTACCTAACAAAACTCAGATCAAGTGCAGTAACTATCAATTCAGTCGATCAGTCGATGAGATCGAGTTGCATATATATATATATATACACACACACACACACACACATGTGCTTTGGCCATGGATGTCAAGTCTTCAGTTAATGAATTAAGCAGCTTCAATCAATCGTTATCATACAACAGTAAATTTTTAATTTCTTGGATGAATAGGTACAGCAGGCAGTTTCTCATCCATTAGCACATTGATTTATCTAAGTAGATTATTGTTTAACTGCTACCTTAGTTTATTATTACTTCCAGCTATCTAGCTCCTCTCAAATCTCAACCAATGCAAGTTCCTAAACCTAATCAATCACTACTATCTCAAGTATACAAGATCTTAGGTCGAACTTATTTGTTTTTTGCGTTGACTCCTACAAGGACAATGGTCGATTACTCGATTTGAATTTAAGTATTTCTTCTGTGTTGACATTGCAACATACTTTGCAAGTTTGGTAAGCAATGTCCACGATTCGTTAGAGTGGGTTGACATATATATTTTGAAATTGGTAGCTAGCTAGCTGCTTCATCAAGCTTGGTATTCGATCAAGAATCCAAATGTTGGTCTCGTCAAGATCGTAGGGGTTGATTTCATTATGTAATTAGTAGTTATTAATGTTTGATAATATACACACACTGATATACCTCGGTAGTTACCTTTATTATTGATTGATAATTCGAAGGACTATTCTAATCTCCTTTGTTGCCCTAAGAAAAGGGTGAATAAAAATCAAAGGTTCACAACATTGGAAAGAACCTTTGTGCTAGCTAGGAAGAAATCCAGCATCCACTTGTATGCACATACAGATGACCTAGCTGATAATCCTCTTATCCTTACACAAGACACACACACATCCCTAAATAATTAAATAGCCTTAATCGATCGGGTGATTTCTTAGAATAATGTTCACCAAAGAGCAAGGAATGCGTGAATATGTAAAGTATTCATGAATCAATGTGTTGATTTAAAAACCTTGAAGTTCATACATACATGTGTATGCATAAGTGTATCAGGTATTTGATCCAATGGTTGGAACTGATCGATTCATCAACTGATTCCTAAGCTCATCACTGAGATATGTTAAAGCCGTTGTAAGAGATAAAATATAGTTAGCCTCTCAAAAATAGAATATTTCAAGGAATACAATTTAATAAATGAGCATAAGGTGGACATACAGAAACTCCAGCAAACAAAATAAGGAGACATTACCAGAAGTTCTGAGGCTTATGAATTGAAAACTAAGCTAGCTAGCTAGTCTTGCATACATATATATATATATATATATATATATATATATCCATCTAATTCTTCCTGTAAAGTAAGAAGGAATATCCCAAACGAAGAAGAAGAAGAAGTAGAACAGAAAAGTCCTCGAAGAAAAACCAAGATCATATATGACTTGTAGTGCCACATAAACATCTGCATCATCATTTCTATATGTAATTTCCGTCAACTTGATGATGATTTAGAATATAAACACCAGAGACATCCGTGATTGAGGCCCAAGACAAGAACCAAATGACGACTTATGTCTCAACTTTTTCCATTCTATAATCTGGTAATCCACCCTCCTTATGTATTCAAACCCTCAGAAACATTTATCGAAGATTCACAGAAATCTGCTGCAAGATATTTAATATCCTGTGTGGATTTGAATATGTAACAATGATAATGACACTCACTAACATGAAAAATTCTTGCTAGTTTGTCGTGCTGTTGAACCAGAAAAAGTTGATTCCATGTATATATAAAATGAGTTTTCAGAGAGAATACCAGTGAAAAGACTGCAAGTCACTGTAGAAGATTAGAGGGGTGTGATCGATGATTCACATTATACCATTTACGAGGTGGACAAGTGCATATTAGTAACATGAGTTTTTTTATTTTTTTTTATTTTTAAAATTTTTATTTTATTTTTAATTTTTAAATAGAGTAACATGAGCTTAAGAATGGTAGAGATTTGAACATTGTGACATAAATAATGTTGTATTGAGGAATATCTGTTAGTATAGAACTGGATCAAACAAAACACAAATGAAACAAATAATTCCAATGGCTTGGTGCAAAAACATCAATAAGAGAAAAAACACCAAACAAGATTATTCTATTACAAGTAGTAATTCTCACATAACTACAAATACTTATATCTGTTTACAACTCTCACTTCTCACACAAGTGAACAACTATCACTTCTCACACAAGTGATTTATACCTCTACAAAGAGAAAGTGATTCATGTCAAAGACATTGAGACTTTTAACACACTCAGTTTGTTCTAGTTCTTACACACAACTAGATTTGAGAACATAAACATAAGACTTAAACACTCTTAGTTTACTGTCAGTTGATTCTTCCACAATCAGTGATCCTTGGTTCTTTTACACAACCAGTTGACTAAGTCCTGCAATGCAGTTAGCCTTTTCTTATCACCAGATTTCAGTTTCCACAATCTCAAATGCAACATGTATGCAAGCAAGAAGAGTGAAACTTAGTCTATATCAGATACACACAAGCAGTTTGTAAGATGAGCATAAATATCAGATCAACATCTAGACAATGCCAACACTGTCTTTTCTCAACATATACAAAAAGCTGTCTGTTTTTAAACACAGCAGAAGCAATTTATAGAGTGTGAAACACACCCCCTTAACTGATGTCTTTCAATGACATTTCATTTCTGAAAAGATGCAATCAGGCCACTATTATTTTGCACTTTCCAAAACTCATGCAACAGTTCCATGCTATAACATAGTCATCGGATAAATCACAAATCAATTTCCTAATCACGCACAAACAAATGATTAAGCACACACATATATAAGATCATATATGCTTTAAGTTCTATGCAGATAGGCCTTCTTTAGAGCACCTGATAAGGAAACAATATATTCTATAAAAATCCAAGATTATGCATATAAATCTCTTTAAGGCTCCTGATATGGAAGTTGTCAAAGAGGAGACTTTTCACACAATTTCGTCAATCAAGAAATCTTAATCTTGAAAGTTAGATCAACTTACAATAAATGAGATGTCAACATCTCATTACCTTGATTCTTGGTTGGTACCTCTAATTATATAGAACTTTTGATCAAGAACCTAGACTTCTGGCCTTTGTATCGCTTTTTCTTGCTTCAATGGGAATTCTTGTATTGAATAGGAATTGCCAATATGTCAACATTCTCCCCCTTTGGCATTGCTATTCAACACAAGATCAAGACCTAAAAAAAAACACAAGTTCAACACAAATATACAGAAAAAAAATCTTGGAGATTGTTAGAATCAGTTTCCATCCTTTTCAAAAATCTCCAAGAAAACTTTTAACACAACCTTCAAATAAACGTAAGCATAGTTTTAAGGAAAATAAAATAAACAAACTTGTCTAGGACTTAGGCACTTACAAAATCATTATACTGAGTGTTCAAGAACACATTATTCAAATAAAGTTTCAAACAAAAAACAAATTGCTTGATCTTCTTCTCCCCCTGAATAGCATGCCAAAGAGAGGATTACCATTTGCCCCATTCATGTCACTTGTCATCTGTATTGTCCTTGTCAGGACCTACCCGAATTTCTCCTTGAAATCCGGGATAAACCCTACGGGACCCACCTCAAGGAAAATTTTATCAATTTTTTTTAGCATAACCTCCCTTGATAATGGATAACCTTACCTGAAAGAAAATCACTAAAACCAAACACTTCTAAAACATTTAAATCCACCACTCTTGGAGCCACCCGCTCCCTTAAATAAACATCCTCCACCACCTCAAACTCAAAATAATTCTCAAACAATTTTCATAAATTTAATCTCTCAAACAAACATACCCAAATAAATCTTTTTCATCACTCCCAAGTGGAGTCATAAGCTCTTAACACACTTTAATAAAAATTCATTTAAAACATCTCATGGTTATCAGAGCATCTATTATGAAATGATAAAATACACAATAAGTTAAACTAGTAACCTATAAAGAAAAACTGGATGAGGTGGGAATTATGACACGCCTCCTATCCTCGCCGAACCAAACTTTGCAGACTGGGCATTTAAAAACGAAAGGCCCAGAGGAGAAGCATTTAAAACGTTAAAGTGAGTGGACAAAAATAAATAACAGAATATGAAGCAATGATATCAAATCTATGCTCTCCCATAATTTCTATTTAAAAAATACTTATGTATGCTACTCTTGGAAATTCTCTATAAATATTTATGAATAAAAATGATGAACCAATCCCATTGGTTTTCAATAATAAAAAAAAAATGGGGAAGATGTTTCACCAAAACGATGATCTTCTCAGGCTATAATAGCATTCCACGTTAAACGTCCGACTCACTTATAGTGAGTAGCCGTTAATAATGTCTAGCTAACAAATAATATAAATTCTGATCGATTACCTCCCAGATTATAATAGCGTCCCACGCTAAGCGCACTACTCACCTATGGTGAGTAGCCGCTAATAATGGTTAGCTAGCAATAATCAATATATATCAACCCTTTATGGTAAAGTAAAATAACGAATATCAAGAATTTCACTTCCCTAAAAACAATATAAAATCTATTGAACTCAGTACAGTTCCCAACTGTACCTAGAAATATTGCGTAATAAAATAAATCACTTGACGTGTCCTACATGTCAAATAAAATGCTCAAAAGAGTTCCCGAAAAATAAATGAAACTCATTACTTCAATAAAATATTAATTCTCCAATATGCCTTTGAAAATTAAATAAACTCTAGTGCATGCATGACATTCAAATCAAAGGTCCACTCACAGTGCTCGGCTATGCCTGCCGACGACCCGAGACTTCCTCCAAATGATCCTCCTCACATCCTGAACAATAAATAATATTCATTCCCAGACTAAATTAAAACTTCAATAAATAACCCACAATATTAAGGGCCTAAAATTAATCTTCTTTCTTGCCTAATTTCTCCATCTTTAATCTATTATGACTCAAAATTCACCATCATCACCGATATCCAAAAATTAACCTTAGAAGAATTTAAAACTGGCTAACCCAACTACATATATTTTATTCTAAACACCGCCAAAATCCTTACCCATTGAAAAATCTCAAATCTTATCAAAACTCCTCCAAAAATTCCAAAATATACTTCATTAAATCCCTCTCATTAATACAATCTTAAAAACATGAAAAACAGCCCTTAAGGGGCGGCGCCGCTGCCTGCTCCGCTGGTAGCCGTACTCCGGCGACCTCCAATGCTTCTTAAATTTTAGTACAACACTCCTCTCAACCCACACAACAACTTCCTTAACTAGCACAAAATCCATTTCTGAGCCTAACTAGGTTAATCGAACCAAAACCTTAAATTGAGTCCTAGAACTTCAATCATACATTTCTCATCACCAAGATCGAATTAAGTCTATTCCCTTTTAGGGATTACTCACCTAGATGAGGGCTACAAGATGAGCCTAAAATCCCAACCTATGGTGGCCGGAGGAGGGAGCTCCGAAGAAGTAACAGTCGGCTACGGGGGAGCGGTTTCCTCTCGCTCGACCGCATCCTGCGTGCGATCTCCGGCCCAGGAAGAGAGAGGAGGTGACGGGGGTCCGAACGGTACCGGTTCGGCGGTACGTCCCTGGCGGCTGAACGACAACGAACGTGAGCTGGACTCCGGCGGGTCGGGGTAAGTTTGCGGGAGGGAGAGAGAGAGAAGAGAGAGAGAGAGAGAGAGAGAGAGAGAGAGAGAGAGAGAATGGGTGTTGGGCTTCTCCACACCCGGTCCAACTTAAAACCCCAACAAATAAACCCACTAAATTTTTACCCCCTTTTTACCAACACAAAATTTACCCTTTTAGTTGATAACTTTTCCATGCTAACTCTGATTTTAACGCATAGCATGTCTACGAACTCGTAACAATGTCTTCTACAACTTTCATAAAGAAAGTTTTCCCAAATTCTAAACGGAAGAAAAAATCAATTTTAAGGTCCTTAACAGTAAATAGTTAATTAATACGAAAAAAGACCAAAATAATACCAAAGTAAATAATCATAAAATAACTTAAAAACCGGGGTGTGACAGCCCTTGTCTTTCGGCTCCCATGGATTAAATGGCTTTTTGGGACAAGGCTCAGCAGTGTCAGACTCCTGCATGAAGTCCAAGAACGCTTTGCAAGTGGATGGTTCGGCAAAGGATGATTTGGGAGCAAATCCAGGAGGAACGTCTGTGGCTGCAGATTGAGGAAGACGCAGAGTGAGTTCGTTGATCCTGTTGTAACGGATATAAGAAAGAACACAGATTTACGTGGTTCACTAACGATGTGTTAGCTACGTCCACGGGCAGAAGGAGAACAATTTTATTATCTTGAGGAAAACACAGAATCACACAGAATACATTTAGGGTTTGGTCGTTTATATACTAAACCCTAAACCCAATATACTAAGCCAAACAGGAAACCATAACCCAGCATAACATGGATTCGTGGGCCTGGGTTCAATAATGCCGATACTCCCCCCACTTTAGCCACCCGGATGCGAAACGGGTATGGGGTTTTACACAAAAGGCCTCGACATTAGTGTGTATGATACCATTCCTTATAACCCAATGATAACTCTTCACGTTTCTGATGTGGGATTCCAAATGGCTCTAATCTAAGCCACACTTTTTCCAACAATCTCCACCTGGCGTGATTCGAGTCATCTCAAACTGTCTCACGATCCAAATTCCAATAGCTCCACCTTGATCACAACCATCTGAATCTTGTGATCCCAATCCAAACGGGAGCTCCACCAGATTGCAACTCGATCCTATGAGACACCAAGTCCCAAGCGTCGCCTAGGCTCTGATACCCCTTGTTATGCGGAAGCGGCCGACGGGTCCCGAGGGTCCCATACACACGAGTCCAATAATGTCGATACTCCCTCCACTTTAGCCATCCGGATGCGAAACGGGTATGAGGTTTTACACAAAAGGCCTCGACATTAGTGTGTGTGGTACCATTCCTTATAACCCAATGATAACTCTTCACGTTTCTGATGTGGGATTTCAAATGGCTCTAATCTAAGCCACACTTTTTCCAACAGATCCTCCATCCCATAATCAACACAGCTTCAATGAGAGCACCAATCTGTGTCTGAATATCTTGTGCCCAGTCGCTTGTCACCTTCTCCAAGGAGTTGAGATACACAATGATTTTGTCCGGATCAAAATCGTTCTTAAGAGGAACCATAGGACGACATGGCTTCCCTTCATACCATGTTCCTGGAAACGTGTTCGCCTTATGAAACTCCGGATGAAATCTTGGAGAAAGTGGTGGGGAGGGTTGCTCGTCGATCAAGAGAAGAAGGTGGCACAACCGGTTTCCCAATTCAATCAGAACTGCCTCCAGGAATCATTGGTTGTTTGTCCTTTGCCATGAGAGTTTGACAGTAAACTGAGAGAGAGACCTGCACACAAAACTGAAAACCCAAGTGAAGTAATAGCGTGAAGATCATGAAAAGACAACCACACTGATTTATAAGGAAGTAGCATAGATATTGAAAAGGTAACTTGGTTTCTGAAAAGGCACGTAGCAAATGGACCGAATTATCAAGATTTATTTCCAAAACAATCCTAGAATCACTCCACAGCCTATATCATTCTTGAACTCAATTTGCAAGACCAGAAAAAAAAAACATTAGATAGATGCAAAACTCAACTTTTGCTATACAAACTCTGTATCTTCTCTCATTAGCAAAGTATTGATATATGATAAAGGCAAAACACACAATTAAGTGGAGAAAAAATATTGTCTGATCAAAATAAACAAAGATGAGTCATCAACTAGTTGTATCCATGTATGCCTCAGCAGGATAAGAAATGTGCCAAGTGATAATTAAGAACATACAAGAATGTCGTGGCGTGGTTGGTTAAGGTGGTTAACTAACAACTTTGACGTCATGAGTTCAAATCTCATTGACATATGTATGGTGTGTGAGTTATTTAATAATTTTTTTTTAAAAATAATAATTAAGAACATACAAGAGTATTTTCTGAAAGGAATCTTTGTTTACCACAATTTTCTGTCAATGAACAACTTTGGAACATGTGACCAAGCCATTCATGTTTCTTCCCAGTGCCTTATATTTTTCATCACAACCAAGACATGTATACTTTAGGAATAACTTGGCCTTACAGAATTTTTGAATGTGAGGTTATTCTGTTTTTGCCTCACATATGTCAAATGCAGCAGCTGTCAAGACCCGCCCTAAATTTCACTCTGAAACCCGAGGTGAGTCATGCGAAGACCACCTCCAAGGAAAATTTACCGAATGACTCGGCAAACCTCCCTTGAAAATGGACAACCGTAACTCGGAAGAACAGAAAAGAACCACTTAATTAACCAAAATAAAATAACGCTCTCTGCTACAACCTAAAAGTAGCCAGAATAAATTATACAGAAATCTCAACAGTATTCAGAGCTACTAAAATTTAAAACACAGCGGAAGCTAACAATCTCCTAGTAGATTAAACAGGTAACCTACTGGCGAAATGTAGCGGATAGATGGGTCACTATGCCTCGACGTCACCTTCTAGATCTCACGCGAACGCTGCAGACTGGGCATTTTAAAAACGAAGAGCCCAGGGGAAAATATTCAAAAACGTCAGGGTGAGTGGACAAAAGCAATTCCGACAACAAAATAAATATTTCCCCAAAAATACTTTCAAAGAAAACACTTTACTAGCGATAGCTTAAAAGCTTAACTTAAAAATGCTGAACTGGTGTCTAGCCTCGCTAGACTCTCAAACTTTAAGAAAGAATGCCTCTCAGGCTAGAATATCATATATATCAGTATGTATTCACACTCGACTATCTCTTATACGATATCTATGAATAAGCTCGAAAAATAGATAAGCATACAAGACTACGACGCTGGCGTCCGACGCTGGCGTCCGACGCTGGCGTCTAACGCTCATGTCTCCTCATACTGGAATTGTGCCTCAGAATGGGAGAAACGTCCGAGTGGTATATATACGTGCTGATTCCTTGTACGAATTCTATGGATGAATTCAAAAAATAGAAATTCGTACAAGGCTACGACGCTGGCGTCTAACGCTCACGTCGCCCCATACTGGAATTGTACCTCAGTATGAGGGAAAATCACGTATAGCTAGCTAGCATTTAATCATATACATACTATTTTCATAATCCACTATATATGAGTATAATCACCGAAATTCTCAATTTCGGGAAATTTCCAACAACAGGAAAATTATTCAACAAAAAGCATTTTAAGCACATTATTTAAAACAAAGGTCCACTCACAAAATAGGCCTAAGCCTGATGTCAGTCGGAGGCCTCGTCAGCTCGAGCATCCTCGTGTTCTGTTCCAAAAACATAAATAAATCTTTAATTAACACACCGACGCTTAAAGAAAATAGACGAAATTAAAAAGGAGCTCCGCGCGCTTAACCAAGCCTATCGCCCAAAATCTTAATTTCACTACCAACCAATAAAACTCCACAAACTCTTAACCGACATCCTCTAACACCTTTTACCTTTCTAACCTTAAATAATCATGTGACCGGATTTTAACTTAATAATCCGTCAAAAATATCAAACTTCAAAAATTCTCAAACCTAACCAAAACTCCTCCAAAAATTATAAAACTCATTCCAATAAACTCCTCATAAAATTCTCAACAAAAAACATTTTTCCTGGCGGCGGCTGGCGACCAGCTCCGGCGACCTCCAATGCTCACCAAAATTTAACAACACCTTCCTCTCAACCTCCTCTACAACTTTCCTAACTAACACAAATAACAATTTCAATCCTAACTAGGACAATCGAACGAAAACACACAAAAAACCCTAGAATTTCCATTACCGATTTTTCCTTACCTAGCTCGAGATGGAGGGAGCCCTTTGGAGGGATTGTTGCACGGGAGGAGGGCTTTCTTTTGAGCCAAGGCTCGTCGGCTATGGCTGCCGGAGAAGGGAGTTCCGGCGAAAAAACCACCATGGCAGTCGGACCTTTCGGGGTTGATTTCTCCTTCACGGCGGCTCTAGGGAGGTTACCCCCGGTCTAGAATGGAAGCTGGGTCGGAGGCCGACCGTTTGGGACCGGTGCGGCGACGAACGGAGGCCAGATGGCGACGGGCTGGCGACGGGAAGTTCCAGCAGCGGGAGAGCTCGGGGAGAGAATCGGGAGGGAGGAGAGAGAAAGGAGAGAGGAGAAGAAAAATGGGCCTGGCCCAACCCGGACCAACACCACCAAATATACCCAATCCAAAAATTCAACACCCCAAAAATAATACCCCAATAAAAATTACCTTTTACTAGCAAAATTTACCATTTTTACCGTCATCACTTTTTCTTCTTTCGAATAAATAATCGTCCCCTAACACCACTCTGGGGACCAATTAAATTTAACACTTACTGACGAAGACAGTAAAATTCTTATTACCACCATGTTAGTAATTAAGGTAAAAATTAAGGGTCGGAGCGTGACAACAGCTCCCAAATTAGTTGATTTTAGGGTACTAAATATTCAAGAGATATCCCAATGACATCAATACTCAAGTGTCTGATCACTTAGCCAATTCCAGCTTTGATCAACCTCCATGCATATCACCTTTTTAAAGAGGCCATTATTTACTGTAATCAATCAGTTGCAATCACATTTTTCATTATTTGAAGCACTTTGTTTTCAATAATTTCACCATCTGAACAATACCAAAACATGTCTGTTATGTGTGTGTGCTGGCAACAATAAACATTTCTGATCAAGGCATACATACATAAATTTTTTTTATCAGATTCGCACAGTGTGTATTCATGAGCAACCATCTGATTTCTTCATATCATCAAGCTAAGATCAATAATCATATGTAAGCTTTACAAATGCTTTAAGAACCATTTGAAGAGTTAGACAAGAGGATAATGATTTTTGCAAATGCCTAATGCATTCTTGAGTTCTTCAAATCTAGCAGTGGCTAGAGGTTTTGTGAATATATCAACAAGTTGTTTATCAGTAGAAATGTATTCCATTTTCAAAATATTTTTCTCAACCAAATCTCTGATAAAATGATACTTGATAGCAATGTGCTTAGTCTTGAAATGTTGCACTGAATTTTTTGTGATGTTGATTGCACTGGTGTTATCATAGAGAATTGTGAACTTACCTTGAGTCATCCCATAATCTCTTAGCATATTTTGCATCCACAACATTTGTGTACAACAACTACCAGCTGCTACATATTCTGACTCAGTTATAGACAAAGATATACAATTTTAGTTTTTGTTATGCCATGCCACCATATTATTTCCCAGAAAGAAGCATCCTCCTGATGTGCTCTTGCTATCTTTAAGGCTTCCTCCCCAATTAGCATCTGAATAGCCAACAATTTCTGCATTAGTATCACAGGTATATCTAATTCCATAAGAGGCTGTACCTGAGTCATATCGAATTATTCTTTTGACATCAGCTAGATGAGACTCCTTTGGATTAGCTTGGAACCTAGCACATACTCCTACACTGAATGAGATATCTGGTCTGCTTGCTGTGAGATAAAAAAGACTTCCTATCATGCTGCGGTATAAAGTTTGATCCATCGATTTTTCTTCTTTATCATCACAAAGTTTGACTAACACACTCATTGGATTTGTAAGGCATTTCTTTGCCTCAAGATCAAACTTCTTCACTAGGTTCTCAGCATACTTTGATTGAGATAGAAACATTCATGTATCATGTTGCTTCACTTGAAGTCCAAGAAAATATGTTAGTTCACCACACATGCTTATTTCAAACTCAGTAGTCATAACAGAAGTGGATTGTTTAACCAAAAAATCTGAAATAGAGCCAAATACAATATCATCAACATATATATACTTGAGCAACTATAAAGTATTCTTTTTCAGTATGCACAAATAATGTTTTATCTACCTTACCTCTTGCATATCCCTTACCTACCAAATATGTAGATACCCTGTCATACCATGCTCTTGGAGCTTGTTAGCCTTCTTCAATTTGTACACATGATCATGATGATGTGGATCTTGAAAACCTTTAGGTTGTTCCACGTAGACTTCCTCCTCCAAAAGACCATTCAAAAATGCAGTTTTGACATCCATCTGATAGAGCTTGAATCTTGGATGACACACTATTGCTAGCAGTAATCTTATAGATTCAAGTCTAGCTACTGGTGCAAAAGTTTCATCAAAATCCAAGCCGTCAACTTGTGAGTATCCTTGAGCAACTAACCTGGGCTTTGTTTCTTACCACATTTCCATGCTCATCACTTTTATTTCTGTAGATCCATTTGGTTCCTACAACATTTCCTTCTGTTGGTCTAGGAACTAGATCCCATACTTGATTTCTTGTGAATTGGAGTAGTTCCTCTTGCATTGCCTTGATCCAGTCATCATCTGTAAGAGCTTCATTCACATTCTTAGGTTCAATAAGTGAGACAAATCCAAAATGTGAAATAATATTGATATTTTCCTGATTTTGATTTAGAAAACATACCAATGCTGCATACTCAATTACCTTTTCCTGAGTTCCTCTTCTTCTGGTTACAATACCTTCTTGTATGTTACCAATCACATCTGTCATAGAATGATCCTTTTTGACTTGTCTATATCCAGTTCTTGTTTTAGGCATTTGTTGGAGATTTGGATCAGTTGACTCATCATCTTCACTCTCCTCTGCATTCTTATCATTCAACTTAGTTTGATCATGGTTGTCAGTTATACTGTCAACTAAAATCATATGTCTATCAAAAACATCATCCACAAATACATTAATAGATTCCAAGAAATAATTTGTTTCTTTGTTGTACACCCTATAAACCCGGCTATTTAAGGAATACCCCAGAAAAATACCAATGTCACTTCTTGTTTCAAATTTTCCAAAATATTTTCTATCCTTGAAATGTAGCAAGGATTTCCAAAAACGTGAAAATGACTTACATTAGGTTTCTTACCTTTCTACAGCTCATAAGGAGTATGGTTAGTGCCAGGTCTGAGCATTACCCTGTTAATGGTATAACAAGCTGTGTTGATTGCCTCAGCCCAAAATTTTTGACTTAGTCCAGAGGTATGCAACATCACTCTTGCCATGTCCAGTAAAGATTTTTTTTTTTCTTTCAACACCATTTTGTTGTGGAGTGATAAGAGCTGAAAATTCATGAAAAATGTCATTTTCATGACAAAAGTTAGCAAAAGCATTGTTTTTAAACTCGGTGCCATTATCAGACCTGATTATGGAAATCTTCATATTTTCAGATTGCTTGGCATTTGTGATCACGTAGCTAAGACCTTTGAATGACTCAAAAGTCTCACCTTTATCTGTAAGAAAATTTACCTAGGTGAATCTTGTAAAATCATCAACAACAACTAAAATGTAACTCTTTCCTGCATGACTTTCATATTGAGATGGACCCAATAGATCCATATGTAATAGCTCCATCGCTTGAGAAGTAGGAATTGAGTTGATACTTTTATGTGTAGACATTGACTGTTTCCCCATTTTGCATCCTCCACATATTTTATCTGTTTTACCTCCGAGTTTTGGCATTCCTCTCACAATTCCTTAATTCAACAATTTTAACAAGTCCTGAAAGTTTACATGACCTAGTCTTCTAAGCCAAAGATTGAAAATTTCTTCTGTGGAACTAGTTCTTATGCATTTCTGCACATCAAGCAAATCATTAGCTAGCACGTGATAACAGTCACAACTGACTTTACTCCACCCATTATGCAGTCTCCCTTGTTATTCAGAACTCAACATTTTTCCTTGTTGAACTAGACATCTTCAAAACCATATGTCAGTTAATAACACTTAGAAGATTTGTATTCAACTCTTCAACATACAATACATTCTCAAGATTTGGAATATTTGGTGTATTGACAGTTCCTTCTCCTTTGATACCAGCTTGTCCTCCATCATCAAATGTAACAGATCCTGAAATGTTTTTGTCAGTGAAAAAAATAAACCATTCTTTGTTACCACACATGTGTCTTGAACACCCACTATCTATGTACCACACATCATTCTTCTTGCTAGATAAAGCAGTCAATGCAACCAAACAAGTTGCCATGATATGAGTTTCATTTGAGTAGATTGATGCGCTCAGGCAAGAAGCCTGTATTTCCTCCTTCTCTTCACTCCTTGATCAATTCTTCACTCCTCTTCTTTCCTGCATTCTTTCCTCAGAAATCATGTTAGACATTTGACGAATAAGATTCATATGTTCATTCATTTCTTTCTGCAGTATTTCAAATTTATCAATTTTTGTAGGAAACTGAGGAGATCTATTCATGCAATTTTGTCTGATATGACCCATCTGACCACATTGATAACAAGTAGGAATAAAAGACTTTCTAGCAACATACCTTTTCTCAGCAAATTTAGGAATGTCAACTTTTACCTGTTGTTTTTCTTCAGTTTTCAATATTGGTTGTTCTTCCTTTTCATCTTTAACGAACCTTGTGACTTTAGAGCTTTCACCAGTGTATCCAAGTCCAAAAGTATCCTTATGTGACTTACCTGCACTGAGAATACTTGATGCTATCTTTGAGCTTGTCTGAAATTGACTAAACTTTTCTCTTGACGTTCTCAACTCATCTTGCAACAAAAAAATTTCAGTGTTTAGTTCATCAATTTTTTGATCTTTTGACTCTATTTCAGTTTTCAAATTTACACTGCTACTGTTAATTGACTCATTGTTCTTAATCTTGGCATTCTTCAACTCAGTTTACAATTTTTGCACACTGTTATAGAAATCAGTTTTTTCATTTTCCCATGACTCCTGTTTGGACTGCAGCATTCTTTCAGTTTCGTCCTTCTGTTCCTGGAGAAGCTTCACCTGTTTCTTCAAGACATTATTCTTGTTGATCAAAATTTTTGAAGCATTTTACAGTTGCTCATACTTGTCATCCAATTTTCTCCTGTTAAAAAAAATCATCATCACTAGAACACACACTATCAGTATCCGAAAAAGACTCACATGAGTCAAATCTAATAGAAGAAACAAGAGCAAAATTCCTTTTCTCCTTTTCTGGTTGTAAGTTCATCATCACTATCACTCCAAGAAGAAACTTTTAGTGCCTTTTTCTCACCTGCATCCTTTTCTTTGAACTTTTCACATGTTCCATTCTTTCTATTTCCACAGTCTGTTGAAATACGACCATAACCATCACATTCAAAGCATTTAGGTCTATAATTTTTCTTTTCAAACTTGTTATGACCTCTGGAGTTTTTCTCAAACCTATTTTTAGAATTTTGACTTCTTCTTAAATCATAAAAAAAAAATTTAGAAGAACCAGAATTTAGATTATTCCTGGATTTCAAAAGTTTTTAAAACTCTTTTGTCAGCAAAGCATAATCAACATTTTCATCTTCCTGATCAACTTTAGAAGAATTTTTCAAAGCTACACTTTTTTGTTTCTTGTCAGACCAAGAATTGTCAGAAATCATTTCTAACTCAAAGGTTTTAAGGTTACTCACCAAATCCTCCAGTGAATATTTATTTAAATTGTGTACCTCCATGATAGCTGTCTTCGTGGGAAGATATTTCCTTGGCAATGCTCTGAGGAACTTTTTTACCACCTTGTGCCCCTCAAAAGGTTCATTCAAGCTCTGACATTGACATGTAATGTTAGTTACCCTTAAATAAAAATCATCAAGTAACTCATCCTCACTCATTTTCATGTTTTCGAATTCTTAGCAAGAATTTGAAGCTTCTGTATTTGACAATCTCACATCCTTCATGTGCAGTAACAAGTATGTCCCAAGCTTCTTTTGCAATATCATAGTACTGAATGTGCCTTCTTTCTTTGACACCAAGCAGTGAATAACGCATTTCTAGCAACATAGTCAACATTACACAAAACTTGTTCATATGCTGACCATAAGTCAACAAATTTCAGTTGAACTTCAGATGTACTCTCTAATTTCACAATTGGAGGTTTGTAACATGTCTGAATGATTTTCCATGTCTTCGCATCCAAAGTGTAGATAAAGGTCCTCATCATGATCTTCCACTGAGGAAAATCATCACCATCAAACTTAAGCAGTTGATTTACTGCATTTCTTTCCATTTCAAGTGTGGATCTGCTAGACACCTGCTAGCACCTGCTCTGGTACCAAATATTAGTAAAGAAATGGATCAAACAAAACACAGATGAAACAATTAATTCCAATGGTTTGGTGCAAAAACCTCAATGAGGGAAAAAACACCAAGCAAGATTATTCCATTAATCTTTAAAACTTTACAAGTAGTAATTCTCACACAACTACAAATACTTGTATCTGTTTACAACTCTCACTTCTCACACAAGTGAACAACTATCACTTTTCACACAAGTGATTCATGTATCTCTACAAAGAGAAACTGATCAAAGACACTGAGACTTTCAACACACTCAGTTTGTTCTAGTTCTTACACACAACTAGATTTGAGAACATAAACATAAGACTTAAACACTCTTAGTTTACTGTCAGCTGATTCTTCCACAATCAGTGATCCTTGGTTCTTTGACATAACCAGTTGACTAAGTCTTGCAATGCAGTCAGCCTTTTCTTATCACCAGATTTCAGTTTCCACAATCTTAAATGCAACATGTATGCAAGTAAGAAGAGTGAAACTTAGTCTATATTAGATACACACAAGCAGTTTGTAAGATGAGCATAAATATCAGATCAACACCTAGACAATGCCAACATTGTCTTTTCTCAACATATACAAAAAACTATATGTTTCTAAACACAGCAGAAGCAATTTATAGAGTGTGAAACGCTCCCCCTTAATTGATGTCTTTCAATGACATTTTGTTTCTGAAAAGATGCAATCAGGCCACCATTATTTTGCACTTTCCAAAACTCATGCACCAATTCCATGCTATAACATAGTCATCGGATAAATCACAAATCAATTTCCTAATCACGCACAAACCAATGATTAAGTACACATATATAGGATCATATATGCTTTAAGTTCTATGTAGATAGACCCTTCTTTAGAGCACCTGATAAGGAAACAATATATTTTATAAAAATCCAAGATTATGCATATAAACCTCTTTAATGCTCCTGATATGGAAGTTGTCAAAGAGGAGACTTTTCACACAATTTCCTCAATCAAGAAATTTTAATCTTGAAAGTTAGATGAACTTACCATAAATGAGATGTCAACATCTCACTACCTTGATTCTTGGTTGATACCTCTGATTATATAGAACTTTTGATCAAGAACTTGGACTTCCGGCCCTTGTATCACTTTTCCTTGCTTCAATGGGAATTCTTGTGTTGAATAGGAATTGCCAATATGTCAACAATATCAAATAATAGAAGACAACAATCACAATAGAAATATTGCAGTAGATTCACCCTCAGTAACATAAATATAAAAGATAGCAAGAAATTAAAGAACATAAAAGATTTACATGGTTCGGTTTAGCCTACATTCACAGAGCAGCATGGACAAATTCACTATCAAAGTTTGAGAGATTACTAAGATTACAGACAACAAACTCGCTCATACCTCAACCACTGCAGTTAACTGCACCATATGCTCTTGTCCTTTCTCGTGTAAACCGCCACAACAGTTACAACCTCTACTCTTCCACTTCTTAGCAGCCTTGAATAACCACTATAAAATAGAAATAGCAAAGGAGAATAACGAGCCACAAAATAACTTTACTGTTCCACTTTCTTAGTTGTATCTTTTTTTTAGAACTAATTTCAGTTTACCTCCATCAACTTTAGGTCGATCATCATGTTAGTCTTTCTTCTTTCAATTTCATCAAAAACACCTCTCAATTCCCAATTTATATCAGCCGTGTCCAAACCTTCGTTCTCTATCTAATTCCTCCGTCAAGTGATGACGTGACATCAATAAGAAAGTCAAATTCTGAAAAAAAAAACATTTCTGATCATTTTTTCCATATTGATACACATCTACGTTCCCATCACAACCTTAATGATTTTGATGGGATTGAATGTAATTTGTCTATTTTGCCCTTTTTTTCGTGGGCTCAGCAACTTCAAATTTGGTTTTCTTCTTAATGTAAGTCATTACATGACGAGAAAATTGAATGAAAAACGGAGGTTTGGACACGACTGATAAAAATTAAAAGTTGAGGGGTGTTTTTGATGAAATTAAAAGAAAATGGACTAACATAATGATCGACCTAAAGTTGAAAGGGATAAACTGAAATTAGTCCTTTTTTTATGTCGAAGTACCGCTCCTACCCCTCACCAGTGGTCCGTTCACTTGTTCTACGGCATGGTACTACTTGGTACTCTGCTTCCGACGACTCCTTATGATCAGCGGTGCCAGATAGTTGGCAGTAGCGAAGTTTCATCTCTCAAGTTTTACAAAGAAAAAAAATAACTCTCATGCTGGCCGGCCCAAGGAGATTTACAAAACAAGCCCGTTTGAATGAATCAGAACTTCAAAATTGTGCGTTATTTACAATATACTATTTCCGAGTGACCTGCTTGCACTGGTCCTAAATTGTTCATCAGGAAAGAGCCAAAAAAGATCGGCGCGAGGAGGACGCGGGGTGAGGTGAGGCCAGTGAGGCGGGGCGATGCGAGATGTGTGAGGCGAGGAGAAGACGTGGCGAGGAGGAGACGTGGCGAGCGAGGCGAGGCGAGTGAGGCCGCGGGGTGAGGTGAGGCGAGGTGAGTGAGGCTGTGGGGCGATGTTAGACGAGTGAGGCGAGGAGAAGACGTGGCGAGGCGATACGAGTGAAGCGGGGTGAGGCGAGAGGAGTCAGGCGTGGCGAGTCGAGTGAGGCTGCTGGGTTAGGCGAGGCGAGGAGGACGCGAAGTGAGGGAGGCGAGCGAGGCGAGTGAGACCGCGGGGTGCGGCGAGGCGAGGCGGGATTGTCTGGCGAGGCGAGGGTAGTCAGTAAGGTAGGGACATCAAAAACAACAGAATAAGCCTAAGTCTCACTGTTCACATGAACAGTGACGGGCTTAATATCAATTTCTATATCAATTTCTCATACTTTTCAGTTTGATAATATGCTTAATATCTTATATACTATGACACAGATTGTCCCAAAAATTGATGACACTCCAAACTGTTCGAATTAACTATCTCTATATCTACATTACATCATCATCAATATCTCACTTCGTCATCACTAACGTAATCAACCGCGCCTACACCTAACGCGGGCACAAATTCTAGTACTTGTACTAGATCGCAACCCATTATTGCCGAGACTAATTTGAAATGCTAGTAAGGTCCTGTGGAAATCGGAAATATGCCCATGTTACATCAGCTAACTAAAACCCTAGAGATTAGAGATGAGGAGAAAACGCAGGTGATAAAGGAAAAGGCAAAACCAGAAGGCAACAATGGCGTTTCCAGCGTCTCTTTCATCGCCTTCGTCTTCAATCCCAAAACTTCCGGTACCCTTCTTCTCCTTCTCTTTAATTTCACATGCCTTATTTGGTTTTCCATAATTGATTAGTTTACTGGGAATACCTCAATGCTTGATGCAATATTTTCGTTCTCTGTGTTTGCTTCAGCTTAATCTCTCTAAACCCAAAACCTCCCAACCCCAAAAATGCTTAATATTACGTCTCCCTCACAAACCCTTCCAGACAAGTTGTGCCAAAGTAGTGTCAATGTCCCAATTTGGTGAACCAAATAAGGGACACAATCAAGCTCTTGAAATCAAGGTTGTGAAGGAGAAGCTTCTGGAGGCCATACCCGTCACAGTTAAAGAGCTTCCATGGAAGAGAGCAGCAGACATTGCGCTGAAGCAGCTGCTTTGTCTTGGGGAGAAGGCACTCAAATGGTGCCTTGTTGCTTTTTTTGTGTCGAGCTTCTTTTCAGATGTTATATTTTCGATCTCCAGGAACAGAGAACTAGTCTTACCCTTTGGTCTATTTGTGCGGTGCTTCGTTAGTGACATTTTGAAGGAGGCATTGCAGCTAGTGCTTCCCATTTCCGAGGAGAAGGGATTCGAAAAGCACCTTATTGGAATCGGCTGCCTTTTTGCTGCTGTCAAGTTCATCTCTTATGGTCTCCCAATACAGGCGCAGGTGATAGTTCTCAATGTCGCAAATGGCGGGTTCCTGCAAGTTTTGTGGCTCTGGAGAGGTTTGTTTGACAGAAGTGATGTTGGTAATAGTATCATGGATGTGAAAATGTAATTTGCCTCTGGTGATGAAATAGAATTGTGCTATTTGCTTGGATGTGAAACTGTATGACCTGCGCCATATGCAGTAGCTGATCGGATTTTGTGGGGTTGCAAAAAAGTATCAATGTAATTCAAACTGTTTAAAGATTCAAACTTGAGTCAACATCGACATTATCAAGAACATGGTTTACAATCTTAAATGGTATTGAACATAGATAATCCAATATCCTATAAACAATTGAACGCAATGGTATACCGTATACCCACTATCAGCAATTCTTTTGAACCAAGCAATAGGCATCATTACAAACCACAAAGGCTGCGAAACACCTCTAAACTATCTAAATTTATGTCATCAAAACTGAGAACTGTACAAAAGTAACAAAACTGGAGTTGCTTTTTAAGAATCCTATTAAAGAAAAGAAAACAGAGTCCGGCTGTACGCTTGTGGAGCTCTGCATTTCGTAAGGTAATGTTTCACTAGTGTGTAGTCTGTACAACGCTTTTTCTTGAAGGTATATCCTTTTCTTCATGCAAGCGTTTCATTCCAGAAGCACCATCAACAGCGAGTTTGAATCAAAAGAAAGTAAATTATGCACCGCGAAAACTGAATTTATATTGGCTCTGGGGCTCCAAAAGTGCTAGCAACGGACCAGTTCAAACTTACTTGGCTGGGTTCTTTTCCTGAAAATTAGAAGCAAATGAAACCAAAAATTTAAGTGATTGATTCAGGATACTGGAACTCTCACAAGTGTCATATGAATCAAACCTGGTGTCACATTCTCTTGATCCTGAATGCTCTCTTCTTCCTGGTGATGATATGAGCCTGCCACACTCGTGTCAGGAGAAGTTGAAGGGGACTGGCAATAGGCTGCATGCAACTGTTGATGAATCTCTTCAGTCCTCCCATATTTTTCATCTTCCCGATCCATCTCAATAAGAATCTGAGAACAAACCATTCATCAAGCTTTACTCATCAAGCTTTAAAAGAGAAAACAATGATATCGTTGAATAATCTGAGAACACACATAAGGTTCACTTTGAAAAGTACCTCCGCAACATGGTTCTTGAATACTGGATGAAATCGTTGTTGACAGTACTGATTAAACAAAAGAGTGAAAATAACCAGCGGAAAAGTGAAACCTGATGATACTGGTGATTTTCTTAATCCAAAGACACCGAGAGCGATTATTTGCATCATAATCAATGAGAAAATGATTGTATTGTGAACCATAGGCCATAAATGTCCCCCACTTTGATACTTTGTTATATAAACATTGATAATCTGAAATATATAAAAAATGTAATATTATTATTAGTCTCTATAGGTTCACCATCAACGGAAAAGTGAACAAAAAAATAATATCTGAAGTGTAAAAATCAATTGACCTCGATGGATAAAGAAGAAGAAAAGAAAAGTAAAATACAGCACATGAACAGAGACCTACAACAGAAGGAATGCTATAATGTTTTTAAAACTGTATATATGTCTGATAAAAAGATGCCAAATCTCTACTGCTCAGGCTACATTTACAGGAAGAGCATGTATAGAAACTGGAGCTAACCATGTAATGCAAAAGGTTATGGAAAGCATAAGAGAGTTCCTCACCTGGTTTCGATATATAAAATAAGCAAGTGTGAAGTAAATGAGCAAAAAGGGCAATATTAGGGGAACCAAGATGGAACAGGTGAATCCAATGAACCCAAACAGCAGGAGTCTAGGAATTTCTGTATGATACGGAAAAGACATTGTGTCAATAGCCCAGTCTTTCATTCTGAATATATATCTTCGGATAAAGTTGCAAAGAAGAGGATATAGCTGCAAGAGTTCACATGCCAAGCTTGCCCAACCAGATGTAAAAACATAAGTCATGAAGAATTTAGCCTGCAAATGAGAGTGCAACCATAAATTTAGTATATAAGCTCTATACACGCTGAAATACAAGACTGCATAGATTTAATTCATAAAAGTCTAAATTATTATCTCATAAACTATTATCCCCATCAGTTATTAAAATCAAGAGATATTGAAGTTTCCATGATATGACAATCAATTGAAGAAATTAATGAGTATTACCCTTTTCAAAGTATAACTGCATCAGATTTTGACAAGTAGGCACGTGAAATAGTCTGGATAAATTAGAATAATTGGCTCAAAAATAGTTATGCATCCCATTAAAATATTAATATAGAAGGGCATTGCACCTGTGCAGGAATTGCGCTCGCAAGTTGTGGAGGTAGGTCTTTCACACTATCCAATTTTTTAAATACACTGAATGAATCAATGACAGTCCCAGCAAAGATGTTCATAACAAAGACATTCCAGACAGTGAAGTATAAGATTTTGAAGCATGCACTCTTTTTCCTCCCACTGCGGGAGATAGAACCCTCCAGTGCTGAAAGAAGCATCATAATTGGTGGAACTGTATACAGAGCCAAAATTAAAACCACACTTGGTAGGTAACCCGTCATCACCTGGCTTATAAATTTCCTGCACATGAGCCATATATTAGTTTTCTTGCAAAATGTATCAGCATCATTGGGAATCTAAAGTTAGAACAATCTTTCTTTGATCTTCACAACATGAATTATACCCAGACAGAAAATACAAAGCGCATTAAACCCAACAATATTAGTACACTGAATACATATGTATAATATAAGGGAAGCATAATAGGTTAATAACAAAAACTCTTGTTGAATGTCTAGTTTGTACTAAATCAGAGTTGCTATCATTATGTAAAAGGGCATTCATGAATCGCACAACTATTTCAATGAAATGTTTACTCTATGCAGTTATACAGGTAGAATACAATGAAATTAAATGATAAATCAGAATATTGATGGTCAGTTAATCCAATTAAATGATTCCAATTATAACAGAAAAAAAAACAAGGGAACAGCTATACACTCATAATTACTTACTTCTTAAGAGGCCCTTTCAGGAACGGTAATGCTTTTTGTAGCTTATCTGCATGCGTCATTCCTTGAACGACTGTGACAGGAATAAGAAACACAAGCATAAAGGCAATAGAAGCCAGAAGTGTAGCTATCTTACGGATCCACAATTGTCCATATGGTATCCAAAGATTTGACCAGTAGACATCTTTTGGCTCTGGAGCCAGCTGTGTCACCCATGACATAGGATTTGATGAGTGAAGAACCTGTGATGTAGCAAGAGCAGCATAGCGAGTCTTGAAAAAGACAAAAGCAGCAGCACACACCTGTAAAAGAGACCCGACATTTAGGCTAAATTTGCATGTTTCCCACATAATATTTTGGCTTAGTCATATCAAATGAGGAAGACAAAGCAGAAGAAATGGTAATGTGCAAATAATGAATTAGTATAACAAAAATGCAAATCAATCACACAACAAAATGACTGTTAATGTTCAAGAAACCAAAATATCAATAACATGAATGATATATACAGACAATATTTCCATAAGATGGATGGACAACCATAGGTAGCCATATATACCTGTTACATATTGATAAGAAGTAGGACTACCCTATATGCTTCTCACCAGTCAAATGCAATGGTCCTAAACACATGAATAGTAAATATTTCAAATTCAGACACTAATGCATCAAGTTTCATAAGATTCAAAGTATATCAGATATCATGACAAACCTACTCTAAAGGGCTACAAAGAATGTTATGTTGGAATGTCCTTCAAAAATCATTTCCCAACCATTCACCTCATCTACGTAAAGAAAAGCAGAAGGAAAGTATTTTTCTGATCAATAATAGACTGAGGGTCCTCTTTGCCATTCTGTGCTGTTCATAATGTGCACTGACAGATATGTAATTTGAATTATGTAGGAAAGATTCATTCTCAGGTCTATGATTCTATAAAGTGAAGCTTATTTATCAGCCAGCAACTGGTAAACTTGAGGGCAGGTCATAATTTCCCTATTCAGAATGGGACTAGGAACAGTAAGAATGGCATAAACCAACCCTAACAGAAATCTATCATGTCTGCTTGTGCTTATTTGTCAATTATAAGTTCACAGTAAACTCACATGGATACCAACATATTTGATGAAGACACTAACATTTCTTACAGATAGACAATACAGCAATTGCAGTACACACAATGAACAACCAATTTAAGCGCAGTCGATCAGATACAAAAGAAAAAACCAATGCACACATAACCATATTTTGTATATGCATGCATAACAGTAAACCAGAGCTAGAATTGGGACCAGAGTTTGTGACCTTTCTTTTCAATTCAACCCCACCATTGTCAACAAGGGATGACTTCCCTCTAGAACTTTCCGATTCATGTGAGAGAATCTGAAAAGAATCGGAATTTGCTCCACAAAAACCACAATGATATAAGCCTGGTTTATGGTTCTGTTCAATAGAAACATCCTTCAAGATCTTGCACATTTTCCCTGCATTGCTCTGCAAAGGTAAAGAGGATGCCATTAGCAATATACAAGACAATGTATCAAGGCCATGCTTGTAATGATAGCAGTGATGACTTTGCAAGGCAAAGTTAAAGTAATAGAATGCTTTGCAGTTCATGAATTAAAGAAATTTTAAATCAGATTGCTTAACAACAGAAAAATAAAATAATCAAGAGTCACATACATACCATCAGTTTCTGAACTTTACCAGATCGATACACCATTTGGTGAGACAAGTAGCTTGACTCATAATTCCTCATGAAGAATTTTCTTACTGAATCACTGTAGGTTTCTTCCTGAGACCAGGGAATAGCACGAACAACAACTGTAAACTGACTTGGATTTAAATGGGATCCAGTAATATGTGCCAGTCTCATTTTAGTGATGCTCTTATACTCCTACAGAAATACCAAAATAACAATAATATCTATGAAACCATATTTACACGAAATACTACAATTTATAACAACAAAACTAGATGGGTTATAAATCCTTACGATGTAAAGGAGAACACAAGCTGAAAACGTAATAATGTACAATGCGAGACAATGGGTCCAGAGCCTGACATGAAGCAGGACAAAGAGAAAATAACCAATAAGAAACTAGTTCCGGGTTGTATAACTAATACAAGGTAATAGTAAATTGACTCCTCAACGTGAGACAAATAAAGTAAAATTTTCTTGTGGAGAGAGAGAAAGAGTATTAAAGTCTGGCAAAAAAAAGGGCATATACCAACTATCTAAACCTTAGTGCAGTGCATACATTGATCTGGAATATAAGACAAAAATTTTCTTTAAAAATCAATCTAATCATCAAGAATATCCCATACCACTTTGAACCCTGTCGAACATTCAAGATGGTAAATACTTCCAAGGTTTCATAAGGGAGATCCTTGTGGTCGAGCACATTCCCTTGATAATTTACTGGAAGCACTATAAGAATGCATGTGACGGCAGCAATGGAAAATATCCGGAGACTGTCAATGGAGAAAGGAGTAGGCGAAAGTGAGAAATCATAAATGCAATCGGTACAATTGTCATTCTTGTGAAAAACTATGAGTTTGCTTACACAGACATAGACCATAAATTAACAGCAAACATATTGGGGAAAAAGAATAACAAATAATCCAACACAAAGAATGACAAATGGAGATACAATAATATGCAACAATGAAGTAGTTATTTAAATAGATACCGAAAGTCTACAAACTTAAATTAAAAAATTTCAACAATCTGCCTTTTACACATACTGAAGATTCTTTTAATTTAGACTCAAAGTCAGGTAGTTTCTTTTACAGTCATTTTGTATGTTGCACACCAAAGATATTATTTTTTATTCACGCAAATACCTTCATGAGTTATGAAATAACAAAATGTCCAAATGCAGTGGTTCATACCCCTACTAGCAGCAAGAACAACTATAATGTCTAACACAGAGTTCACCCATATAAAATATAAGACAATAAACTTGACATGACATTTTGTACAAAAAACTTAGAAGAGGCTTGACTGACCTGAAGACAATTATCCTCACAAAAACAACACTATCCAAGCCAACATTATTCAGTATTTCTTCATCTGTTGTTTTCCAGGCTTTCACAATCCAACTAGCAGAGGGAACAAATCTATCCAAGCATAATGCATTACTTTTCCTTGCGCCAATTGAAAGCCTTCGCCCAAAGTAGACCCTAGCTTGGCTCGGTTGCTTTCTCAATATGGAATATAGTGAAAAAACTCCCACACACACGCCTATATTAATTCCAGCAGAAGTCCCAAGAGCATTCAGATCCATCTCAGACTCTCAGTCCACTTTTATCTCCTCCTAGCTCCAAGTATCTCATCGCCCGATAAAACAGACACAAAAACGACTCAGCTACTTCCCTGCAAACTTTCCACCTATTCGAAGCAAACAAGTTTAATCCATACATCACACTTCCTTCTCAACCTCCAAAATCATAATGATATGAGCATGAACAAACTTGCGATTTCTTCCTAGTCACTAACAACTAACACATACTAAATAATTTTTATCTTCGTTCTCTTATGAACGATGAAGTAATGCAAGAATTCAATCACGTGAAAATTGGAGTACCTGAACCAATTCGAAGCCCGAATTGCGCGACGGCGACCGGAATCAAAGCCTTCTACGACGCCATTGCCGTTGCCGCGCGTCGACAAACTCTGGACGAAAGAAAACCCCAGAAATCGAAGCAGAGAGAAAAGAAAGGGAGCGGTTTTTATTTGTTTTGGTTTTGAAGAGAAAGAAGCAGAGTATGATATTGGTTAGGGAACCAAAAAAGCGACGAACCAACTTGGTAGGTATATTATTGTATGCTACACTCTTCTAGAATATTTGCGGGGAGTACGGTTCTCCACGTGGAGGACAGCATTAGGTCGGCCCAACTGTCCTTATCAGCAAACGCCGAATCGAACCCAAACTGTCAGCTTCTTCCTTCTATTATTCTCTCACGGCTCTATTCTATTTTTAATTCTGTCATGACTGCTAATCTGTGTGGGCCTGGGTTTTTGAACGCTACGGATTAAGTTTGGGCTACCCGTACTGATCTACTGGATCTCGGCCCAGTTATAGTTAAGAAATCCCACATTGAAATAAGTTGTTTTGTTTTGGTGTTTATAACTTTATATAGGCTGATGTTTGAGTTGTTATTGCCGAGCCTTGTAGCGGGGTTTGTAACTAAACAGAGCATTGAAGTGATTGACGTGTGGGGTGCTTGGTCAGATAAAGTTTGGTTGTTTTGGTTTGTCACACTAAGCATGCTCCTACCCTCGGGTTAGAAGGGCCCTTTACCCTAAAAGGGTGGGCAGCACAACCATAAATTGTAAATCCAATACTGAAATTATTAGGAGTTGGATGCTTTCTCGCATCCCACAGATCGTGCTGTCGGGAGTTGAGTCCTCGAACCACAATCACTTTTTTGTTCCCAACATCATTTAAACAAGGGAAAATTTTAAAAACCGGAGACGAAGTATTGCTCACTGATAATTAAGGTCAACCTACTTCATAAAATATCACATTAGTACATAAAGTTGAAAACCCGACCCAATTCCTATCAACTACTCCGTTAGTTTGACTTGTCTCTTAATGGATTATTAAAAACAAAACCAAAAGAACAAAAAAATGAGCACAAAACCAGAATGTCACGACCCGATCAGTTCTTTTTCTCTTCTGTTTTCCAAAAATCAGAGCCTTTGTTGTTTTTGCATGTTCATGGTCTGAAGATGCACACGGAAACCACACCCAACAAAAACCATGAAAAAGATTGCTCACCACCAAATGCATCGATCAAGTCGATCAAGTCAAAAGTAAAAAGGACAAAGTGTTCCACAAATACAAATTCATCTTTATTTCCCCAAAATTCCTGCAACTTCGAAAGAGCCACTAGTGTGTCTTCTCAAAAATATAAAATAAAAGAGCCACTAGTGTGAGATCCACCCGGAGCTTCAATTTATTTCTATACTAATCAGTAAACAAAAAGGATCTATTGTCAATCCTAATCAAGAAAATTTTCTATTTCCACATTTTCTGTAAACCAAGAACAATGCAACCAACTAAACATTGATAAGAGAATCAAGCCCAGCACTTAAATCAATGATGAACTACGATCAAAGTCAAGTTGAGCCACAAATGGTACTAAACTATCAAATTGAAGATGAAGGTATAAAGTTGTTGGCAATCCTTATATAGAATAAAACACAACTTATGAAGCCTAAAATAATTGAGAGATTGGTCTTGCATATCTGAAAAACAAGTTGAAGAAGTAGAAGAACCAACATGATCTTATGGTCTCAGGTAAAACATGCATATGCATATCACTGTTTTTCACATAGGATAGTTTTGAGTCTTTTGTCTGTTTGGTTTGTTTTCAAAGAATATGTTATATTAGTTTAATAGATTCTTATTTTCTTTCAAATTCGAATGGACAACTGGGTTGAGAGAAGTGTCTTGGCGCTTAAACCAATCTAAGGGTTGAGATCTTTTGTTATGCCAACCCGTGACTAAATGGTTTGATGCTCAAGGCTCCAGCTTGAATTCTATGATACGGTATCCTATGCATTACCATAGATTTTGTTACAGGATTACCACGTTCTCCAAAAGATCGAGATGTCATATGGGTGATAGTGGATCGACTAACCAAATTGGCACACTTTTTACCAGTCAAGGTAATTGATTCTACATAGACCCTTGGTAAATTGTATGTAAAAGAGATTGTGAGACTACATGGAATTCTTGTTTCAATCATATCTGACAGAGATTCTAAGTTCACCTCTCAATTTTTGGGAAGTTTGCAAGGAGCATTGGGCACTCAGTTACATTTCAACACTGTATTTCATCCTCAAACCGACGACCAATCAGAAATGACCATTCAAATTTTGGAAGACATGCTACGAACATGTGTACTGGACTTCCATGGGAGTTGGGAAGATCATCTATCATTAGTGGAATTCGCCTACAACAATAGTTTCCGATCAACTATAGGAATGGCACCTTATGAAGTATTACATGGGAGACCTTGCAGATCACCTTTATGTTGGACTGAAGTGGGTGAGTCGATTTTACTAGGACTTGACTTGATACAAGAGACCACCGAGAAGATAAAATTAATCAAGCAATGTTTACTAACTTCTCAGAATAGACAAAAGAGTTATGCAGATCAGAGAAGGAGGCCGTTGGAATTTAATATTTGTGATCATGTATTCCTTAAGGTATCACCTCGCAAGGGTATCCAAAGATTTGGATAGTCTGGAAAGCTATCACCAAGGTTTATTGGACCTTTTGAAATATTAGAAAGAGTCGGAGATGTAGCTTACAAGTTGGCATTACCACCTCAACTTTCAGGCATTCATGATGTGTTTCATGTCTCGATGCTTTGAAAGTACAACCCCGACCCATCCCATATTTTGGATTGGAATGATTTGGAATTAGATGAACAATTGTCATTTGAGAACAGACCAGTCTGAATATTGGATCACAAAGTGCAAAAGCTACGTACAAAGACTATTCCTTTGGTCAAAGTGTTGTGGCAACATGGAGATGTAGAAGAAGCGACATGGGAATTGGAAAGCGAACTACACAAGAAACATCCTGAACTTTTCTAAGATGGCAGTATAACTTAAATTTTGAGGACGAAATTTCTTTTTAGGAGGGTAGATTGTGAAACCCCAAACGTAAAAAAAAAAATAAATTATTTTTTAGATTGCTGCTTTGTCTTATTTGAAATGCTGATTCACCTACTTGCTAGCTTATGTCTAACATATGACTACATGCAGCCAATCACAAGTGAAAGTTTGCAAACCTCAATCAGACTTGTGGGTTACAAATAGCTGCTGAGTGAGCAACTTAAACTTGGGCATCAAGTTTAAAAACAACTACCGGCACTTAAAGATAAACTTCAAGTGTTTTTACATTAATATGTGACAACAAATTAATAGTTAGATAGATAAAAGTCTAACTAAGATAGGCTAAGGAAGATACATGTGGCAAGTATAATGATTACTTTCCCTAGTATAAATACAAGTATTGATCACCTGAGGAAATTAAAAAAGCAGAGTTCAGAAACATAGAGAAAAGTTATAAGAAAAAAGAAACTAATGAAGGTATGAATCAAAGTACTAGTGTCTAGTAATAAAGTTTCAGCTTTGGTAAAATAGGTTTGAGGTAGGGAAAGTTATGGAGAATCTCTTTGTTTTATAATCTTGTTATCTTGTTTTGGAATTGTACATGTTGTTTGTTAAAGATGGTTACTATGTTTAGCTTTTCATCGTATTATCATCTGATCTTATATCAACATCATATTATTATTTAATCTTATGTTGAATAAGAAATTAATGAAGTTATGAGGTTGAGGCTATTACTAAGAGCATCTGCAGCGGACATAGATCTGAGCACGAGCAAGAGGGAAAACGGCGGGCCAGCCCAGAAAAGAGAAGAAGCAGGCAGAAAAGAGACGTGCAGCGGTTGGCTATGGCGAGGGAGACCGCTCGTTGACCGGGAGCTCGAGCTGTTGCTCGCCGGCCTGCTCATTCTGTCTGGCGGAGCCCACCTCACGTGTCTTTTTTCTTAGTGAGGTTTTTATTTGCTCATCGGGTTTTTGTTTTCATTGGAATTTTTGTTACAGTAAGGATGGAGCTGTTCATGGATTGTCTGATACCATTGTGGGTGTTGTTGGAGGAGGACAGCTGGGTCGAATGCTGTGCCAAGCAGCTTCCAAAATGGCCATTAAGGTCACGGTGTTGGACCCAGAAGAAAGCTGCCCTGCTAGTAAGCTTGCCCATCACCATATGGTTGGTAGCTTCGATGATAGTGCCACTGTCCAGCAATTTGCCAAAAGGTTCGATTTTTACTGAGTTGGTATTGTGTTTGCTCAAGTTTGAAAATTTAGAGCTTTGTTTTTGTGATTGAAGCGAGTATAATGTTGTGTTTGGTGGTTAGGTGTGGAGTTTTGACTGTTGAAATCGAACATGTGGATGTGGAGACATTGGAGAAGCTTGAGCAGCAAGGAGTAGACTGCCAGCCGAAAGCCTCTACAATCAGAATCATTCAGGTTTGTTTCTTCATTCTGCCAATGACTTTTCGGATTAAGTTGTTCTACAATTTTCACTGTATTGTGTGGTGTACTAACATATGGCAAATGCAGATGGATGATCTGGAAGGTGCCAAGAGGGCAGGCGACCGCTTTGACTATCCTCTGATGATAAAGAGTAAAAGATTAGCTTATGATGGGCGTGGAAATGTTGTTGCTAAGAGTGAGGAGGATCTTACTTCTGCTGTAACAGGTAACATTCTCTTTGATGATCGCTTCCTTGTTTTCTGTTGTCATGATTTTAATCTGTTATGTTTACTGCTGTTGAATTCAAGAAGTAGAACCTTTGCCCTTCTTTTACTCTCTAAGTTTGTTGCAGCTCTTGGAGGGTTTGATCGCGGTTTATATGTTGAGAAATGGGCTCCTTTTATTAAGGTTAGTGTCTAGTGTTTATCATTTTGTGAATTTACTATCCACATTTCTCTGCAACCATTTCAATTGCACACTTATTGATAACTTGTCACTTGAGGATCAATATATAGAACCAACTAGTAATGCGACATTGAGTATTTTCCAATTGTTTAGTTTTACTGGTAAATAATAAAACATTTTGGGGAATCTAAATGCAGGAGTTGGCTGTCATTGTTGCTAGAGGAAGAGACAATTCTATTGTATGCTATCCGTGGAAGATTCGAAAGTTGGCCACTGATATTGCATCTAGAGCTGTTAGTTCATTAGAAGGAGCTGGTCTGTTTGCAGTTGAGTTGTTCTTGACAGTGGATGATCAGGTACTATTCTACCTCTCATAACAACTCTACATTTTATTTGTTGTTTATTGGGTTTTTATTTTTGCTTCAGATATCTGCTGAATTCAACCAAGTTATGCATGTATTCACTTCTTTTCAGATTTTGCTAAATGAGGTAGCTCCTATGACCTCACAATAGTGGTCATCACACAATTGGTTGAAAATCCACCCAAAAAATAATTATTTAAAAAAAATTAATTCATGAACAGTAATAGGAGGTGCTATTTATTTGCACTGCTGCACACAAAACCTAAACTGCACCTTTTATTTGCTACACCTCCTCAAATAGTACATGCTCCTCCTCAAATAGGAGGAGCAATCCTCTTTTACCGCTGCATATGCTCTAAAGGGACCAGCAATTGTCTGTCTTTGTATACATATAGAGAAAGAAGTCTTTTCAATGTTTTATTGATAAAATGATCTCATGGCAAGAAGACACTGGTGACCAAAGCTAGTACAAGAGTACCAGTTTGAAAACTTAACCTATATATGTGCATACACTGTGTTTATTGAAATGACATGAGATTTGCTCTACTGAGTTTATGGCTCACCCCTTTATGAATTTGTGCATATGTTACTTTTTGAGGGATAAAAATTTAATACCTAGAAGGGATGAAATCTAGGAGAAGTAAACTATGGCCTACTGTTTTTTTAAATTTGTATTTATGTAATAAGGCTTAGTCTATAAGTTTTCTTTCATGTTTGTTGTAAGAACAATATTTATGAAATAAAGTTTACTCATTCATTAAGTTACCTCTAATTCAAATGTTTTTATATAACTTTTACTTGTTAAAGGTTCTCTTATCTTTGACAAGTTAAAGTTATTCACGTCCTTACTTGAAAATAAACATATATATATATATATATATATATATTTTAAATTTCTGAGTTAGGGTGTGACACTCGGCCACCGTCAATTGACCTCGGCCTTCATCAACCGGCCTCATCGAAGCCTCCTAATCTCAGCAATCATGGCCGCCGTGATCGATGTCGTTATAAGAGCTTCCTGATTGCCGCCGTTACAAGAGCTCCCTGGTCGCCGCAGCCACCACCACATCCTTGAGGGCTGCCGTGAATGACTGCATAATCATGATCCTAATCTATTCGATTTTGGTCTAGAGTCAACGAAGTGAAGGATCAGATATGAGATTGATTACAAAATTGTCGTCGTCTTCGGCCTTTCTAGCGAGTAGCGGAAGTTTTATCTCAATCTTGCTCTCACTGCTTCCTTCACATTGCCAAAATCTCATGTCTCACGTCGGCAGAAGAGACATCGGTGGAGGTGTTCTTGATATCAGTTTCATCGACGAGAGTCTCTGATTTTTTTCTTCTTTTCCTAAAGTCTTATCCAATTCCTAGTCTTGCTACACAAATGCAAGATTGGTTAGTATCCTAACCTAATCTAATCTAGTCTAATCCAATTTCAAATCCTATTCTAATCTTGTCTAGCCTACCAAACGTGCCCTAAAGGTTAATCCTTGCTGACTAGAACAATATCTTTTGAACGAAACGGATTGTGTTTAGTCCAACTCGACTGTAAGCCCAAAGGAAGGAAGGCCCAATTTCTTTTCTTATTTGATAGGAAGCGGTGGAAGGCCGGGGAAAACAAAACCAAACACATAAAAAATCAGAAGTCCCGATACAGATTTTTTGGGTTTGTTGTTCTCTGTTGGTTTCAAACCCTAACTATGCCAAAGAGGAAGAATCGCTGAATCCGATACTTAAGCTCTATTTCGCTGAAAATGAGCGGCGACGATGATGACCGGAAACGGAGCAGCCAATGGCCGCGGACGCCGGAGAGGCGTTATCAGAACAAAGAGGAAGACATGAAGCTCTGGGGGATTTTCATCTTCGGCTTCATTGGCGCCACCGCAACTACTTTGGCGGTAAGCTCCATTTCCTCTTTTAACCTTGCTTGATTTGTGAATGCGAATCCAATCGGAAATAGCTTGGGAAATTGAGATTTGCGTGGGAAATTGGCAGGTTTTTCAGCTACGTAGGACTGTTGATTGGGTCTATTCTCAGGTAGATATCGATTTTGATGAATTCGAAAGCCTTCTTGTGTGTGTTAGTTCGAGTTCATCAAGTTTCAAGTGAGACCTTAGTTAATGTCTATTGGAGTTTACTTGGAATCGATCCGCTTTTCGTTTTTTTTTTTTTGTTTCGAGTTAAATTATGTGTTAGGTTGGAAACTACTGGAGCTGATCATGTTTTGTGATTGGATTGCAAAAGTTGTTCAGATCACAATCAACATGGAGAGGAGGGAGTGGTGGTACGCATCGGACTTCTTTCCAGGAGGAAGCATGGAGAAGATATAATCGGCGGTTGCAAGAGGAGTATGAAGAAGAATTGGAGAGAGTGGTGAGTTTTCGTACTGCATTTTTATATCTCGTTTCGACTTAATATGCTTTAACAGTAGTATTTCTAAATTGACTCATGGGTTTTATGTATTGTATGTAGGAACGTATAAGGCGTATGCAGAGTGTGTTCAATAGAGAGAGGAACAAATACAAAAGGAGCTATGAGAGCTGGAGGGAAAATGGCCAGGGTCAATATCATCAACATTTCCAAAGAGACGATTGGTATTGGAAGGCTGAGGCATCCTTCAAAGACAGAAGGAGTAACTACAGGGAAACTCCTAGAGAACATAGCAACTATTTGCTATCGCAGCACTACTCAATTTTAGGCCTTGACAGGTAAAGTTGTTTACATAAACCTAGATATGTTCAGAACTGGAAATGTTGCCAAACAGCTTTTTCACTTTCAAGCAAAATGCAGTAGTTTAAAGATATCTCACTTTGTGCGCAGTAGATTAAGACTTGATCACCCTTGGTGTTGGTAATTTGATATTTGGGTGATATACTGGAGTTTTTGGTTATCCAGTCAGAAAATATTTCTGAATTCACTTTTCAATTTTGTCCCTTGTGTAGTTTTCATGCATTTTCTCAAATACTTTATCTCATCAGTAGCATTAACCTTGACATTTCCCTCTTGTTTCTCAACAGGTTTAGAAAAGCACCTTACACAGATGCTGAGATTAAGGTATTCCCTGCTTTTGATATACTGTCAACTGTTAACTGCTATCGTCTCCTTTTTTTCCTTTATGTTCTGTATCTTACCCTTGATTTGATGACTTCAACTTGCTCCTATATTACACTTGACAGTTCACAGTTCATTGACTTGAAAGAGATGTTATGGTCCTATTAACTTACAAATTCTTGGGAATAGTTGTTTTTTCTTGATGAAAAATTTGAAAATAGAACTGTTGTATTTAGTAATCACAGGATGTTTATCTCATAGTCATAGGAGAGCTTCATAGAGAAACTAAGTTATTTCTTTATTGTGCTTGTTTGTTTGGTTGCTTTGTCCTCTTATCCTCATTTATGTAATGATGCTTGCAGACAGCATTTAGGACCAAGGCAAAGGAATTTCACCCGGATCAAAACCAAGATAATAAAGGTGTCCATCACTGGCTGTTACCCAATGTTTGTAAGGTGTATACCAATACTATGCATTTGGCTTATCTGAAGGTTATTGCTTGTATTCTTTTGCAGAGGCTGCTGAAGCGAAGTTCAAAGAAGTGATGGTGTCATATGAGGCCATAAAGAAAGAGAGGGGAAACCTATGAATCTGTTTTGTTGGGTACAGATTTATGAATCATCAAGTGTACTGGAAGCACAAAGGGTCAACAGGGCACTGCATTTCTATACCTTACTAGTCAACAGCAAACAACCCAACTGTGGAGTAGAATATGTTCACATTTTCAGGAGTTCTCGTGGAGAGCAGCTCGAAAGTGAGTCTGTAATATTGTATAATAATCAGTAATTTTTGATACACACATCAAGTAGAGGAGGACTGTGTCTTTGGAGTATATGGTTTTATACATGCAGAGGCATTGTAATATATTTGAATTACTTCTCACAGAATGTACAACGTATATGCTTCTCAATTCTGTTGCTAGTGCTGTAACCATTTATCATTTACAAATCTTTCTGACATCCTTGTGGTTAGTGATGAAGCCACAGATTATTATGCAATCATCTTCATGCCAATAATGTACTTTTCCTTTTGGCTATTTTTGTTCTTCCCATGAATTTCTTGTGAATTTCATACAGGATCGGATCGCAGAGATCAATGTCAGTAAAATGAAATTAAGATCATAGACGTCCAACGCAATCACATTAGAACACTAGAAGTTCTGTTTCTTTTTTCTTTTGTTTGGGGTCAATTACATACTCGAAACTAGAAAGAATGAACTCATGAAGTCCTATGACACAAAATCTACTTCCAATGATCTATTATCCATTGCATGCATTGAATTTACTTATCATCCGCAATTCTGCCATCATCTTTCTTTCTCATCTTTTCACTTGAGACGGGGGTTCTGTAATACGCTGGAACTGTTGCAGGAAAAAACATTTGCCTAATCCCTTCTGCCTTAATTATGGGGAAAATGATTCCCGAGGCACTCTGCAGCGAAGAAGCACATTTAGAACTCAGATAGAAGCATCTCTCCTACTCTATCGGAAACAAACGATAAACAGATTACTCACAGAGATTAGTCTGGCACCAACCCAAAGGCGTTTAGGTGACGGGAATGGCAGCAAAAGTCGACCAACACCATATACTGCAACAGCAAAGAAATGGGTGACCAAACTCAAGGGGCGAGGGTTTAGTCCTGAGAGTAGAGAGACTGGTCCCATAGAGAATACACCTCCGAGACTCAGATAATCAAAGCATGCCTGGCGCATTTCCTTCCTTGCTTGATCAGGAGAAGATGAAAAGACCTTATAAAGGGCCCCTGCCAATGTATTTATGGTGGATGCCACTGGCTGCAAATTAGGGGATTAGACAAACTGATTTAAGCTTTTCCCATGTTTTAGAAGCCATAAAATATAGTTCTAACTGGTAGAAACAGCAACTTTGAAGCACCAGCATATCAACAGAACTTACCTTCCGCAGTGTGTAAAAGGATTCAAGATATTTGGATAGAGTAGGTGCATCATTTAGGGTGCACAAAGGCCTGAGAAGATCCCGGAGCACAACAATATCAGACAATGCCACAGTCATTCCTCCCCCAGTTAGAGGGTGGCGCATGTTGAATGCATCCCCCATCAATAAGGCTCCAGGAGTAGGATAGGGAGCGGCAGGCATGCTTCTGTTTGGCATTGTCCTGATGTTACCTTTATCAACCGCAGCTACAAAGGCATCATAAATTTGAGGGGGAATCTGCAGCAGTAGCGTAACATGATCAGCCTCAGGTATCATGCAATGAAAGTACAGAATAATGCCTCATAAAGAAGTACCGCAAAAAACAAGAGTTAAAACAAAGTCTTTAAATTGTATGTCAAGTGTTATCTGGATGGAAAAATATTAGTGTACCTGAGGAGCCACCACAGTCTTCAAATACTTGGTCATTTCACCATTTGAAATGGAAGGAACCTTTTGTCCAGGTACATCAACCAGACAGCGGACCTCTGTACTACTGATCTGATAGAACAAGATAGGGGAAGGGTCTGCTAAGATAACATGCCCGTGATTTGCATGTGGAAGATCACAGTTCTCCAGAATCAGACCAACAAAACAAGAAGGCACATCCACCTGCAAAACACAATACTAATGAATAAGATTCTAGGCATTAGCAAAAAAAAAAAAGTCTGATCTAAGTCATGTTGGATGGTAACCATCCAAACCTCACCTTAGGATTGCAAAGAG
Source organism: Fragaria x ananassa (assembly GCA_034370585.1). Classification (NCBI taxonomy): domain Eukaryota; kingdom Viridiplantae; phylum Streptophyta; class Magnoliopsida; order Rosales; family Rosaceae; genus Fragaria; species Fragaria x ananassa. Next base: position 5,038,332 of record CP139769.1, on the reverse strand, counting down.
AGCGCCGCATGTTAGAGAAACAGCCATCACAAACAATGGTAAGAGGTGCATATGCTGTCATCTCTTGACCAGTTTTAGTCTTGTATTGCACACCTTTAATTGTTCCCTTTTCTTCAAGCAGAGAAGTAACTGTTCCTTGCTCCAATTGCACACTGAAGAAGGAAAAAGGAGAGATCTAACAGTAAATAGAAAGTCCTCAAAAAAAAAAAAAAAAAGAGTTAGCAAAATCATCAGAGTTTAATGACCGGAAATAAACAGTGGAAAGACCCCAACATTTAGTTTACATCAACCAAGGGATAACAAATATACTTGGGAAGAGTTGCCGCCTTATCTCGCATCCTCTGTATGAAACGGCCATTATGGAAGCTCCTCCCAGACACATCTGAGTGAAATTTCTCCAAGGGGTAAGAGAGCCTAGTATTTTTCCCGTCCTTGAATAGAGCATAACCAAACACTCGCTGAGCATCAATTTCCTCCACACAATCTTCAATGAAATATAACTTGGTCCATTAATTCTACTGGACTAAGAGAAACTAATACAATAAAATCATTACATATCCACATGCTTAAAAAAAGTTGAGAATGGGAGTACCTTCAAGTCCCAGCTCAATTAATTTGAGGTAGCCTCCAGGTTGTAACAGTTCACCAACAATACGGTCTGGCTCTGTCAAGTCTCGTTCAATCACATGCACTCGACGCCCATCCTGTATTTCAAAATACTTTTATTAATTTGCAAGTCTGACAAAATAAAATGTAACAGCGAATTTCCTTTTGAAGAATGATATCTCCCTAGAACTAGCATGGCTAGAGTAAGACCAAAACCATTTGAAGCATGAGTTCAATTGAACATGGATAATACTAAGTTACAAACCAATGGTGGATTACAGACAAACTAATGGAAAACTCTTATGCTTAATCATGGCACAAGCTGATGTGTATACTATCAGGACATAAATGTATTTCAATCTTGGAACTTACAAAGTCCCTTATACTTTGTTACTCCTTTTGCTGGTGTAGTCTTCAACTTTATGTCTGTTTGTTATCAAAAACGAATAGTGGCCTAATTCAACTGTTGTTTACAGTATAAAAAAATGTAAAAGGTCAAGCACAAAATATCAGCAAGAAAAATTTAGGCTGCACCAAAGCTCTATTTTAGTTATAACCTCAATAGTAGTGAGCTTGGATTCGGTCAGTAAAGAAAAATACACAAAACTGCAGGCCATGTAACTACATGGATTGACAAATGCATGGGAATAAAATAGATTCTTGCTTCAACACATTTCCCTTTTGGTAGGAACAATGTGTCAAAATCAGACTGTACAGGTATAAGGCGTCTGATTTTGACTACTTCGTTACAAAGCCGTACAACTTTGTCCTTTACAAGCCTCAGTTCTAGCTAGTAGACAATTTCACGAAATAAATAATCATTCAGAGGCATTATTAGAAACAATAATTCAAAATTACAAACAAGAAAAGTACAAAAGAATGCATATTTTCATCCAATACAAAAATATTGCTGATTTTCACTTTTGAAAAGTTCATAATCTTCAAGTATTGTTGATGAGAATAAAGAACCAGAATTTAAGTTACTCTCTCTGTCAAGAAATTGAAATATCCTTCAGTGTTTCCTCCATGATAGATTGAGGTTTATTAATAACACGAACTTGAAGCATCACATTCTGAAACTGTTCATAACATGAAACTATTCCTTCATGCAATTATCGGAACAACTTTATTTGATTGTGCCTAATAACAAGGTTTTGAATCTTTACTTAACACTAATCATCATAATAGAATGTCATTCAAACACAAAAATCACGAGAAGAAAAAAGAAGGTATCAAATTGTTTACCGAGAAAAAATGAATAAAGGCAGAGAAATTAACACCTTTCCGAGAGTGTGAGCCAGAGCAGAGCCGGCAACACCGGCTCCGACGATGATGACGTCAACTTCGCCGTCAGCCGATCTGCATTCCGCGTCTGAGACCGTGAGGCAGCCGCGGCTTCTCTCCTCCTCCTCCAGGGAAGCTCGGCGATTGTTATTGCTCCGCCTCGTCGCCACCGTGCCGTACACCGCTATGAGAGCTATGACTGAGGCAAAGATCCAGGCCAACAGGTACTGATCCACCACCATTTTGCGCTAATGCGAATCCGAGACGACGCGTCTCTCTCTCTACTTACTCTGTTCTTTTCTCTTTTATAAATGATTCATTTTAGGTGTTACACTATTTATAGGGCGTCACAGCTCACAGTTACTGCCTTCTGTTACCTACAGATCTTGAGTACAAGTAAAATGAAATAATGTCATTTGAAATTCATCTTTTATTAGGCTAGCAAACAAACAAGTCACGGTTCATCGAGTCAGACTTGTATACATAAATAATCAATCTCAACAAAAGAATTAGAATTAACCATGAGATAATGACGGAGGTTACTCTATCAATAACATAATCAAAAGAACTTTGTTGTTCATGCCACACTTTGTTTAATGACTTAATCTTTGCTTTGAATTTGGATTCATCGATGACAGTCTATTAGGTGTTCCTCTTTTCCTTTCCAAAAGCAGAAAAGGTGACGGTCCTCCTAATGCACTAACTTTTGTTAGATAGTGTAGTTGATTAGGGTAGTAGGTAACTAAACACCAAGATTCTGAATTTTAGAATTTGGAAGAGGCTTATTCTCACGTCATACTTTAGTTTACATGATCAGTTATCGACCAAATAAACTTTGCTCAATCATCATGACATCTAAATTTAAGAGTTGAAAACAAAACGACTGCATCTAAAGTTCTAAAGGTTGAACATAAATGTCAGCAAGATGAAAGTGGGTTTTAGATAGTGAAAAGGGTCCGGCCCAAAATGGGGTAACGGGTCGACCCAATAACCAACCCAAAGTCCAAATTGATTCCCAGAAACGCAGAAATTAAAGCGGGAAGCGAAACCCTCTTGAAAGCGGTTATGGAATTCGAGTGTTCAAATCTGAGTCTGTGGAAGGAAGCCCTCTCTTCCTACCCATGTCGCATAGAATCTCTGAACAAACCCAACTTGGTTTCTCTAGATGAGTTCTACCGCAACCAGCTCCAGCCTCTCCTCCGCCGCCGGAACCCTAACCCCCACCTCACCACCTCCGAGCTCTCCGATCTCATGCGCTGGAAGCTCACACGTGGCAAGTGGCGGTACCTCCTCGTACTCTCTCTCCCTTCATTTCTTGAATCTTTTGAATTCTAGAAACTTGCATATATTAGTGTGTTTGTAAAGAGTGTTTGTAACTGTGAAAGGCCGAGGTTGTTGGATTTCGTTTCGGCATTGGACGATTCGGTGGTGAAATCGGCCTCCGAGAAAGCGTTCCGGTCGCTTCCGGATTTGTCAAAGGCGGTGAATGAGCTAACCGTGCTCAAAGGCGTGGGTCCGGCCACAGCCTCGGCTGTTCTTGCAGCCTATGCGCCGGAGGTGGCGCCTTTCATGTCTGACGAGGTGCGTTTTAGGGTTGTATGGTGTATTTCATTTCGGTAGTTGCTGTTTGGTTTTGGATTTTGAAGTTGTGATGATGGTGATTGATGGGAAGGCTATGGAGGCGGCTCTTGGTAATAGCAAGGACTATTCTCTCAAGCAGTATCTGTTGTTTGCGGATAAGTTACAGAAGAAAGCGAAGGTCAGTGTTAAGGATGACCGTTACAGAATGCTTATCGTTGTGATTATAGTCATTTCTTGATGAGGGCAGTGTACTTGCCCGGTTCTGTAGAGCATCATCATAGATGAGCCAAGTTGTAAATGCTATGGTCTTTGGGAAGAGGGAGTGTGGTATATGAAATTGGGTTTATGAAACAAGAGCAAATGTCTTAAGTAATTCTTTAACCTTATGAAATTGCTTCAGATATCTCTTTGTTAGTTAGATTTGCAATAACTAGCTTGGTGGTAATCATAACTTTTTTTCTAATCATTTTTATGGCTGAACATTGTATGTGAGACTGAGAGTACATTGCATCTATGTGAAGTAAATCATATGAAGTATGATTAAATGTTCTGTTACCATAAGCATTTGATCTCTTGGAGGATTGTGTGCAGGAATTGAGTGCAGAAGGGGAAACCTTCACACCATCAGATGTAGAAATGGCTTTATGGAGTTGTGCTGTAGGGGCTAAATTGCTATCTTCACAGTCAGATCCAGACCCCAAAGTTACTGATAAAACCAAAAACCCCAAGAAGAAGAGAAAACGCTGATGTGCTCGAGTTATAACATTGAATAGATCCCAAATGAACTGTATCAGTCCAAGACCATTATGTGTTGTAACATCTGTCTCGTTCTTCTACTTTGTGTAGAAACGCAATTCCGAAATTTCAGTAACGATGCAACTTCATTGTTCAACTTAGTGGAATCTTTGCCATTCTATCATTTGTGCTGGCGTATTATAGTACTGTTGTACTGAAAAGTTCTCTTTCGAGCCTGTTGGGTTTTGCTAAAAACATCAAATAATATGCTAAATTGAACTGCTGGTAATCAGGTGCTGGAAGACTGCAGATGAAAGTGATGGAGTAATTTGCAGATCTGGCAAAAACGTATACAAAACAGGAATGGAGAGGTTGGGTGATACGCAGAGGTTCTGAAAGAAACCAGGTCATGAAAGCCTGTTGGGTGATACACAGAGGTTCTGATATGCAAACATGCTATCGGGGTGCTTAGATCTTGCATATAGTTTTGAACTTGTGTCTGAGTTACAGATGTTATGAATTATACTTGGGATTTAAGTTCCTGGGAAATGTAAACCATCTGATCTACATATGTTATGTAAACCTTCATTAAAAACTAAATCGCACTGCATTTGAACTAACAGAACCAGACATTCCCCATATTTGGGTCATCACGAAAAGAACCTCACAATACTCCCATCGCTTTCTGTCATCTAATTTAACTTCAAATTGTCACAAACCCTTTACAGGCAACATTAATGTCTCCCGCCTTCAACATGGAGCCTACCTACGAGGAAAAACAAGAGATTTCAAGCACCTGCTGCAGGGAAATACAAAGCAACAGCACTACTACCATTACAACCAGTAAAATTCAGCAACTAAGTTGGGGCAACTCTCAGCCAGAACAACACCCAACTCAAGTTCAATTTCTTGAGGGATTGCATCGTAGAGGTTGCTATGAGACTTCATAACAACGTTCATGTGGGATTTAAACAAGAAATCAATCAAGCCCACGGCTCATCAGCAAACTTCACAATTCTGCTAAGGCTGTCAGGAATGGTTTCTTTGATAATATTAGGCAGGACGATAGACTTGAGTGACTGGCATCCAAGCACCATGTGCTCGATATCGGACAACCTAAATTCATGACACATGCGCAAATCAAGAGACTGTAGACACCTGTGACCAGAAAATGCACGAACTCCGGCGCCAGTTACATAGGAACCACTTAAATCAAGAATCTCTAAGTTGGGGCAATTCCCAGCAACGAACACTATGCTTTGGTCCGGCACATTGGTCAACCAACTTCTTGAGGGATCGATTACCAGAAATTGCAGCTATAAGTCCTATAACTCCACTATCAGTGACACCAGTTCGGTACCCGCAGCCTTCCAAATCCAGCTCTTCCAAGCATTGCATATTCTGCAAATGACAGAACCCGGAGTCTGTTATATCATAGCATTGAGCAAGCACCAATGTCTTAAGGGTGTTTGAGCAGCTTCCCTGTGCCAACAATGTCAAACCATTGTCCGAAATCTCGGCATATTTTAAATTCAAATAGCTCAAACGAGGGCATAGTCGCCCAATTGCTTCAACCGCATCGTCATCGACCACCCTGCACAATCCCAAATCCAAATAAGTCAACTTCTCATGAGCCAACTTATGTAGCCACCTCTCAATGCTTACAAGCCTTCTCCCACTGAACGAAACCTTGGACAATTTCGGAAGGCCGCCGCCACTTGACAGACCATAAAGACCGTTGGTCGGAAAAAACATTGATAAGAATTCTGTGGTGCTGAGATCGATGTCCTCCAGTTTGGGACATGTTTGGGCTATGAATTCGAGGTCGGCTTCCTCCTCGATAAGCTGGGACGTCTGGAATGTAACTAGATTAGGGAATCGAGGAAGTCCTGACGGAGAAAACTGAGTCGGAGTAAAGTGAGTGACCTTCTGGTTAGACCTTCCAGTGTGAACCATAGTTTGCAGACTTCGGAGACCCGTTTCCGATCATCCGGGTCGTTGACCCGTTTCAGGATCCGACCTAATAAATCGTCAGTCAATTCAGAAATCTCCACCATCTTCCCTACCCTGATCGATTTTCTGGTTCCTGGGTTTTGAGCACAAAATTTAATCACTTATTAGGTCCAGACTTCCATTGTTCAACTTGTTGGTTTATGAATTAGATCTACCCGTCTATATATTTTGTCAATGTATATGAAAGTTAAAAATGTGATGTCAACCACAATTACCTCGACTGTAAATATAGAAAGACAACTGCATAACCAAGACAACACTGCTGATATATACAACATTTCAAGGTGCTGATGAATCAACTAGATAAAGTTGCTACTGACATCTACACAAGTTTCTTTAGTTAGAGCACTATAACAACAGAACACAACTCAAACCTCGCGAACAGCATAAGATTTCAACTACAACAAATTATTGCACACAGCACACAAGTAACATCGCCACTAACATTACAACTAGTAAAATTCAGCATCTCTAAGTTGTAGCAATTCTCAAAAAGAGGAACAATGCTTCTACTAGAGACATTAGACACCCAAGTTCAATTTCTTGAGGGGATTGCATTGCAGAGGTTGCTATGACTCAAGTACCAGTGACTTTATAACAACGTTCACGTAGGATCAAAACATGAAATCAATCACTCCCAACCACCAGAAATCTTTGATTTGATATTTCAAGCCCCGTTCACTTGAAGGAGTTGGTTTCGTATTTTCAGGGCTTAGGGTTTACTATAAGTCCTTGTTTACTTGGTCATTAGTCAATAAACCCTAGACTTTAGGAGTCTGTTTAATAGGGTTGTTTCGTTCAAGTTGGTTAGTTGTGCTGCTATACAATAACAGATATGTAGGAGTTCAGTTTCAGATGTAAGACTATTTAAAACCAAGATTGTTGAATAAGATGATGAAGTCATTCAAATCAAAATTGTTTCATTTGAGTTCGTAGCACTGTTCTCACTTTAACAATCTGGTATCAGAGCCCCCACTGGGCCTGAGAAAAAGAAGCATCAGCGTTCTTGAGTGATACACAGAAAGATGAATGAAGAGAAGATGAAAGTTCCGCTCTTCGATGGTCACTACTATGATCATTGGAGTGAGCTGATGGAGAATCTGCTGAGATCAAAAGGGCTATGGAGTTTGGTGGAGAATGGCTTTGAAGAGCCAACTGCTGGAGCACTGCTCACTGAGGCACAGAGGGAGCAGCTCGAAGATGCAAGAGCCAAAGATCATAAAGTTAAGAGGTATCTCTTTCAAGCAATTGATGGAGTGACCTTTGAGCAGATACTTGACAGACGCACAGCTAAGAATGTGTGGCAGTCCATGAAGAGCAAGTTTAGAGGGAATGATCGTGTCAAGAAATCAATCCTTCAAAAATTAAGGAGGGATTTTGAAGTACTGGAGATGAAGAATAGTGAAAGCATCTCGGAGTATTTTGTTCGAGTTATGGCAATAACGAACAAGATGAGAAGCAATGGAGAGGAGATGCTGAAGTAAAAGGTGGTGGAAAAGGTTCTCAGAACTCTCACAGAAAGATTCACATACGTTGTGATATCCATAGAAGAATCCAAGAACACTGAGTCCATCTCAATTGATGAACTACAAAGCTCACTTGTAATTCATGAACAGAAGTTTCAGAGGCATGACAAAGGGGGGAGAAGATCAAGCTTTGAAAATGAGTCATTGTCTCGTCCCGACTCTTAAATTTTACCTTATTTACTAGCATAGTAGTAATAAGAGTTTTACCGTCTTCGTTATTAAGTTTATAGTTTAATTGGTCCCCAGAGAGATGGTGGGGGACGATTATTTCGAAGGAATTATTCGGAGGAAGAAAATGCGACGACAGTAAAAATGATAAATTTTAGCTAGTAAAAGGTAATTTTCATTGAGGTACGTATTATTTTGGTGTGTTAATATTTAGTGTTCGGTTTTTTTTGTGTGGTGTGGATTTAAGGAGTTGGGCCTGTTTGGGGAGGCCCAAACCATTTCTCCTTTCTTTATCTTCTCTTCTCCCTTCCGCTTCTCCCTCCCGTGAACTCCCCCGACTGCTCGATTTCTCCACCCGTGCCAGTCGTCGTCCGGCCGCCAAGGACTGCCAAACTGGTCCCATTCAGACCCTCGCCACCTCCTCTCTCTTCTTGGGCCGGTGCTTGCGCACGGGACGCAACCGAGCGGGAGAAAACAGTTGGGCGACGCCGACTGTTGCTTCGTCGGAACTTCCTCCTCCAGCCGCCATATCCGGAGCTACTTGGCTCAAAATGAAGCTCTCCTCCCGTGCATTCATCCCTCCAAAGGTTTCACTCCCTCTTGGCCTAAGTAAGGAGTTTCGAGCGGTTGAAATTTTAAGGCTCATTTGTTGTTTTTGTTTGATTACCATGTCTAGGCTTGGAATTGGTGTTTATACTAGTTAGGAAAGTTGTAGAGGAGGTTGAGAGGAAGGTGCTGTCAAATCTTAGTAGGCATTGGAGGTCACCAGAGTTGGCCGGCGGCCGCCGCTATGAAGTGGATTTTCATGATTTTAAATGTGTGTTGTTAAGGGGAGTCTATTGGTATGAAGTTTAGAATTTTTGGAGGAGTTTTGAATAGGTTTTGGATTTTTGAAAGATTGGTGAGTTTGGTGGTTAATGGGATAGAACCGGACCGTTGGTATTTACTTTTTTTTGTTTCAGAATGTTAAAATAAATGAAAGAAGGCTGTGGTTGGAGTTTGGCATGAATTCGATGAGCTTAACCCTAGAAAGGGTAGTGGGTTAGGCGGAAGAGTTTTGGGTTATATATTTAAGTGTTATTTATTCTGAAATTAGAGTTTGTCCTAAGCATGGTTTTTGTGCCAAGATTTGAGGAGACCTCGCTTGAGTGGCGAATTGGATTTCGTCCGGCTTGTGCCTAAAGTTGTGAGTGGACCTTTTGTTTTTAAATAATATGCATGCAATGATTTATTGATAAATATTTTCTTTTATTAGAAAATAAAAAAAATTGAGAATTTCGGTGATTATATATTCATATATGGATGATTATGAGAATAGTATGTATATAAATAAATTCTAGCTATACGTGTTTTTCCGCCATAATGAGTTGAAAATTTTATTATGGTGTGACGGGAGCGTTAGACGCAATCGTCGTAACCTTATATAAATATAACAATTTATATAGGGAATATGCGCGTATATATATTCACTTGTGCTTTTCCGCCATAATGAGGTAAAATTTCATTATGGTGTGACGTAAGCGTTAGACGCCAGCGTCGTAGTCTTCTATGAAATTCTATTTTTCGTATTTATTCATAGAATTCGTACAAGGAATATGACGAGTGTAAATACATACTGATATATATAATTTTAGCCTAAGATGTCATTTTATAAAGTTTGGGAGTCTAGCGAGGCTAGGCACAAGTTAAGAAATTGGTTGGAAGTTTGATGTACCTTACTTCTACTAGACCAGATTTGCAGTTTGTGGTTAGCTTGTTAAGTCGTTTCATGTCCAGACCTACACAAATGCACTTCAAGGCAGCCAAGAGAGTTTTGAGGTATTTGAAAGGAACACTGGACTACGACATATGGTACAGTCGAAGTGAAACTGAAGGACAGAAGGTTTTTGGGGAAGATGCAAGTGATGGGGCTGCAGGATTAAGAGTTTATACTGACAGTGATTATGCAGGTGATGTTGATAGAAGAAAGAGAATTTCTGGATATTTGTTTCTGCTTAGCAATGGAGCAGTAGCTTGGTCATCAAAGAAACAAGCCATTGTAACTTTATCAACAACAGAGGCTGAATACATTGCAGCTGCATCATGTGCATGTTAGGCTATTTGGATGAGAAGAGTCCTAGAGGAGCTAGGATACAAGCTGGATGGAGGCACAACACTTCTGTGTGACAATGCTTCAGCAATCAAGTTGTCAAGAAATCCTGTGTTTCATGGAAGATGCAAGCATATTGATATGCGTTTCCATTTTTTGAGAGACTTGGTTAAAGATGGAGTGATCGTATTGGAACATTGTGGAACAGGAGAGCAGATTGCTGATATTCTTACAAAGCCTTTAAAGCTGGATCGTTTTCAGAAGCTTCGAGCTGAACTCGGTGTTTGTGCAGCATCAAGTAAACTAACAGTTAACTCAGATTAGTTTAAGGGAGGGAATGAAGGAGTTGGTTTCATATTTTCAGGACTTAGGGTTTACTAAGTCCTTGTTTACTTGGTCATTAGTCAATAAACCCTAGACTTTAGGAGTCTGTTTAATAGGGTTGTTTCGTTCAAGTTGGTTAGTTGTGCTGCTATACAATAGCACATATATAGGAGTTCAGTTTCAGACGTAAGGCTATTTAAAACCAAGATTGTTGAATAAGATGATGAAGTCATTCAAATCCAAATTGTTTCATTTGAGTTCGTAGCTTTAACATCACTTGCATATTACCACGTACAATTGCTATGAATAAGAAGCTGAGGTTCTACTTGAACAAGGGAGAAATCCAAATAATATCCACTACAACGGAATCATTTCTGTTTCCATACAACTACAGGATTGGTGAGAAATAACTAGTCGCACTAACACAATTTTTTTGCAAAAGCAGATGCAGGTGAGTATAGTCACTGTAATTTAGCATTACTCAACATAACTCATGAAACACAAACTAGTTCAAGTCATACTCAAATAACATCAAGAAAGAATAGTGAACCAAAGTAGAGAAAGCAAAGTTGACCCTAAACACAGCTCCACCACAAAATGATCTTGTAGATAGCAATGTCATTATAAGACAGGTTAAGCACCAGAGGAAGAAAACCTATACAGCCAAGCTACCGGTACTACAACAGCATATTAAATCCACTTTTTTCAAGCAACACATAGTCCGCAAATGGGAGATCAAGCAAAAATTGCTCAACTTAAATCAATGAAAGAACTTAACAAACAACCCGGTGAAGTTGAAGCCATCTTTACCGCTCGTCAACCAACGTCAGAGTTATATGTAAATCATCAACCAAGATCAAAATTCTGGTAAGGCGTTCCGGAATCGGCTTTTTGATGATCCACTTAGTCAGGACGAAAGACTTCAATGACGGGGCATCCAAGCACCATGTGCTGAAGCAAAAGACTCTAAGCACATGTGACCTGAAAATGCACGGATTCCGGCGCCAGTTACCCTAGTACCACTTAAATCAAGAAACTTTAAGTTGGGGCAATTCTCAGCAACAAACACCATGCTTCGGTCCGACACATTCCTCAACCGACTCAAGTTCAACTTCTGGAGGGATTGATTTCCAGAGATTGCAGCAATGACTCAATGGCCTTCCAAATCCAGCTCTTCCAAGCATTGCATATTCCGCAAATACGCCACCCCCGAATCAGTTATATGATAGCATTTAGCAAGCACCAATGTCTTAAGGGCTTTTGAGCAGCTTCCATGTGCCAACAATCTCAAACCATTGTCTGAAACATCGGAATACTTTAAATTCGAGGTCGATGGCCTCCAGATTGGGACATGTTTTGGCTATGAATTCGAGGTCGGCTTCCTCCAAAAAATATCCGCAAGTCCGGAATGAAACTAGATTCGGGAATCGAGGAAGTAACTGACGGAGAAAACTGAGTCGGAGAAGATTGAGCGACGTTCTGGTTAGACCCTCCACTTTTAACCATTGTTTGCAGACTTGGGAGAACCGTTTCCGACCACCCGGGTCGCTGACCCGTTTCAGGATGTGACCAATTAGATCGTCATTCAGTTCAGAAATCTCCACCATCTTTGATTTTCTGGTGTCCAGGGTTTTGAGCAAAACAGGGTTTATCATTATCATTATATATAAAAAAAACAAATAACTAAAAGAAACGGCTTGGGAGGTGGGCTGGGCGGTTTTAAAATCGTGGTGATAATCGGGTGTACCCCCTCGGCCCAAAACCCGCCTAGGCCAAACCGTTACGTCAACGAATAGGTTTAATACGACGTCGTTGCCTTTCTTTCTCGGAATGCTTATGTGGTTTGTTTGTGCGCGTGCGTAGAAGGTTTTGAGGAATTGAGCTCTCTAATCCGAGACTGGTGGTTCAGTTTTAGTAGAGCTGGTGATGTTTATTGGATGTGGATTTGCAATCAAAATAAAGAGAACTTTTTCAAAGTATGATCAGATTTGCTAGATCTTATTCAATATGGAAATCTGACTTGCTAAAAAGAAAAGAGAAAAGTTCACCATCGGTCTCTCAACTCTTGTGGCAAGGCCAATGTGATGCCCAACTTATAAAAACTACCAATGTGATGCCTACACTTTATTTTTCGTATCAACGTGGGGGCTGAGACCATATTCCGTCACGGTACCGTGTGTTTAGTCACGTGTCGTGCACGTGGCTCACCAAAAGAAGGTCATTTTACTGAAATAACCCTATTGTTTCTTACGTTTCTCTCTGCTTTACTTTTCTTCGCCGTATTCTTCTTCTCCTCGTTCTTTCTAATCCGGATCCATCCCGTCTTCCCCTCCCCTCCGCCTCCCCCAGCTAGGCTGCCTCTAAATCCCCCAAACCCCCCAAGAAACCCTACTAACCCCTCCACACACACAGATTTCTGCTTTCTTCACTCAAAAATCTGGCCAAATCATCTTACCTGACCAAGTCCCTTGGCAACTTCTCCGACATTGATTCCACTCCATTCTCCACCGCCACCTCCTCCTCCTCCTCCTCCCTCCAGCCCGTCGCCCTCCCCATCCCCACCACCATGTCCAAGATTCAGAACCCGACCACGAAGACGGCGATGGCGCATGGCTTAGTGGGCCTGTCGAGGGAGTCGTCGAAGAGGTGGCCGAGGTCGGAGGAGGAGGAATGAAAAATCCTTGTAGATTGACTAGTTCAGGTTTAGAATGGGCAGTGAGTCTGCTTATGGATGTTGCTTTTGTTACTCTTGATAAGTTGCTGGAACCCATACACCATGTTTGCTTTGCTGCAGGAAATGGAGATTCCGCCAGAGACCAAAGCTCATCTTGGTCGGCTCCTCTCTCGTCGCCATCGCCATCTTCCTCATCGGCTACGCCGCCGACCTCGGCCACCTCTTCGGTGACTTCCTCGACAGGCCCACCAAGCCACGCGTCATTGCTGTCTTCGTGGTCGGGTTCTGAATCTTGGACGTGGTGGTAGGGACGGGGAGGGCGACGGGCTGGAGGGAGGAGGAGGAGGAGGTGGTGGTGGAGTAAAAATCTAACGAGGGTTCGAGCCGCTTGGGCTCTCTAGGGGAAGAATCGAACTGGGTTTGACTGAAAATCAATGGAGGAAGTAGCCTTACCAGGTATTGCTTTGAGCTCGTAATTGGAAGAAGAGTAGTCCTCGAACTGGGTTCTTAGACTTAGAGATTTGCTCTTAATATTCATGGTTTGATCTGCAAAATCAATGGAGGAAGTAGCCAGAGTTTGGAGCAGCAAACTACCAATTGATGGAGTTCGAGTTTTTACTCGATTCTGGTTCCAATTAGATAAAATGTCCTTTATACCCTTTTTTTGGTGAGCCACGTGCGCGACACGTGACCAAACACACAGCGCCGTAACGGAATATGGCCTCAGGCCTCACGTTGATACGAAAAATCAAGTGTAGGCATCACATTGGTAGTTTTTATAAGTTGGGCATCACATTGGCCTTGCCACAAGAGTTGAGGGACCGATGGTGAACTTTTCTCAAAAGAAAATTAGACACAATGAAGCTATGAAGTATAAAACATGAGACAACGATAAGAACAATACCCACAAGAAAACAATCATGGGTATGTTCGTAAAACATGTGTTACTGTCAATCCTACTTGCATTGTTCGTAACTATGTGTGATGCTGCAACAAACGCTTTGTGCATGTTAACATCACTAATGATTTGTCTCCGATTCGGCGAGGGATTCGCACAAGTCTCAACATTCACTGTAAAACACAGAAACACGACTTTGGTGATAAAGTGATCCCCTATGGATCGTCCTTTGAGTTTGTTTTTTCACCAAGTATAATTAGAAGGAACACCAGATTGGAGTGCGATGCAGAATGGGTTGGTCTTATTCATAGCTTCACTGCATACAACCAAAAGAGTCCAATACTGAACATTGTTTGCCGATCAGGAATATGTTTGTGGAAGATAACGAGCAATGAATTATGTTACTTTAACTACTTACGAAGGGAGTATGACTGTTGGGCAAAAATTGTAAATATATATATATATATATACCCAACATAAACTCATCCTTATCTTATTAATTAAGATAGAGCTTTTAATTCCTTAATTACAACTCTTGTTTTCAAGGGAAAACCTTTTGATTCTAATTACAAAGTGAAAAACGGAGCATGTGTGTCTTTGGAGGGGAATTTGGCTTGGAAAAAACCAAGGATTTGATTTTAGGTGTGGTTGTGTCCAGATTTAAATTCAGACTGCCTACATATCCAGTAAAGTGATCAAATCATTGTAGTTCAAACATTTGGAATTTAAATGGGTGAATGACCCATTTATTTTGAATTTGTGTTTGGGATATTTGTGAGGGTTTAAAGCCCGTGAGTTTGGTTCTAAGAATTTGACTGGAGTCATTTGGACTGGCCGAATTTGACTGTTGGTGTCAAGGATTCTGTTTAGAATTTTGGTTGCATCTAGTGAGTTGCTAGATTGCCTACGTATCCCCTTGAGGGATTTGAGGGATCAAACCGACCGTAGTTCATTGGGGTTTGTATGCCTTGTGGCTTAGTGTCAGCTTTGGGTTTGACAGATGTATTTCTGAATCCGTCAACTGTATTTCTTGTGAACATCCAATTTGGTAGAGGTCCGTTGATTTGAGTTGTGCATCCGCATGTGTCACCAAGAGGCTTGAATTGCCTTAGCCATAGTTTTTGATAGTGGCGTAGGTGATCTGCAAATCCAGTCTCCACGTGTAAGCGGACTCCCCCTTCACGCGGACTCCGCGTGTATGGTTGTGACCGGACTCCACGTGTATGGTTGTGAGCGGACTCCACGCATATGCTTGTGAGCGGACTCCGCGCGTATATGCTTGTGAGTGAACTCCGCGACTTGCTTCATCTTCTGCATGGAGGGATCACGCCTTGCATGTGACGTCATCTCGCCTAGCCTGGACTCCTAATTTTGTGAAGCCATCACGCCACGCCTTAGGGCTTCTATTTTGACGTGAAAGTCATCTCGCCTTAGTGCTTTGGCGTGAAAGTCATCTCCCCTTAGGGCTTTGACGTGAAAGTTATCTCGCCACCGTTCAGGGCCTCTGCTTCGCGCCTTAGGGGGCTTCAGCCTCCTCGCGAGGTCTTCTTTACAAGTGAACTCTGCTTGGCTGGACTTTGTTGCCTTTTCCTTGATGAGGTTGATGAGATCGTATGAACCACATAACTCCAGACGTCTTTCCCTATTCATGTCAGCTTGATACCGCTTCGATAATTAATATCCTTTTTTATAGATGAAAATCGAATGTGGTTGGGAGTTGGACTTGAAGAAACTGCTCCTTTATAAATTGAGATATGTCGTCCCCTTTTCTTTGATCTGCCCAAGGATTCTCCAAGTCGTCAAGGGTAAGTTCATGTTCTTCAGATTCGCGTTACTTGTTTGTTTCCTTCCCCTTGCATGGCTTGTTATGCGAGATGCAAGGCCATGTATTTGTTGTAACAAAAGGAGGGGGCGAGGTCATCTTGCCTTACGCAAGATAGTCCCGCCCCCCTGTTTAGGGCTTTTGCTCCTAACCGAAATCATCTACCCGCGCCTTAGGGGTTCTGCCTTCCGCCGCGCCTTAGAGCTTCCTCTTCTATGCGAGGTGCAGGGTCATATTTTTATTATGACAAGAGGAGGGGGGCGAGGTCGTCTCGCCACTGCTTAAGGCTTCTGCTTCGCGCCTTAGGGCTTTGAGGCTTGAACGGTATTGGGGCTCCACCGGAAACAAAGGATGAGACAGAAAGATAAAGTCGCTGCAAAAAAGAAATAGAGTTAGAACGAGAGCTCCACCTTCTTGTTGTTGGCTCGCCGGTCTTCCTCTGCTTTTTGCTTCGTCTGTTTTCTTCTGCTTCTGCTTATGCTTCGCCTGTTCTCTTCTGCTTCTGCTTCGCCTGTTCTCATAGCCGGAGTGGCGACTGTTAAGTTGATAGAAGGAGGGGTTGGATTTCCACGGTTGATGCTGAAACTTGAGGACCAAGCATCGTTTTGGAAGCTTTTCACTACCATTCCCATTCTTGTCACTGCCTATATCTGCCACCATAACAGTAAGCAACTTGAAAACTATGTTCTGTTTGGTTTTACTGAATACTTTCACTGCCTCAAGTACATTAGCCTGCTTGGTTTGTGTTGTAAGTGTTGTTTTTACAATGTCACTAGCTGAGGTTATAATGCTAGTACTTAAAATGCTAGCTTCACTTGAACAAGTTTGGTTGGTTGAAGTCATGCATACCTACTGGTGTTAGTTAAGTTTTCATTGTTGAGGTTTTGATTTCTAAGAAGACATTGTGATATCAGACTCATTTCAAAACCTGGCAAGACTCACTGGATTGTCATTGATTCTCATTTCTGCAATGCTGGTGTATAGCATGTAATCATAAGACTGCTCAATACAACAATTTGTCGTCTTTTAGTTGATGACTTTCTTAATATACATAAATGCAGTTCATCCGATTGAGAATGAGCTAGTAGACCCTAATCAGATGAAGTCAATAGTACGAACGTCACTTACATTTTGCTCTTCCGTGTATGTTGCGACCAGCTTCTTTGGTTTTCTTCTCTTTGGGGATCAAACGCTGGATGATGTACTGGCAAATTTTGATGGTGATCTCGGAATTCCATATAGCTCATTTCTTGATGATATTGTTAGGGTGAGCTATGGCCTCCACCTGATGCTTGTTTTCCCAATTGTATTTTTCTCTCTTCGCCTCAATTTGGACGGGCTTCTCTTTCCCTATGCCATTCCTATTGCCTTTGACAATCGAAGATTCTACTTGATAACAGCAGCATTGATGGGTTTTATCTTTTTGGGAGCCAATTTTATTCCAAGTATCTGGGATGCCTTCCAGTTCACAGGTGCTACTGCTGCGATCTCCGTTGGTTACATATTTCCAGCTGCCGTTGCCCTCAGGTAAGCAAGCAACAACGACTATAATGATCGAACTTGTGATTTGTGGTAATGTTTGGTATTTGATAAAATCAGATTGCAAAAATAAGAGCTTAGTTAGTACTAATTGATTTTTTCTGAATGAGAAGACCTCCTTTCTTTGATTTGAAAGCCATGCCTTCTCCATTTCTTATGATGTGTCAAATAATGAACAATTCCAAGTATAAATGATATGCCTTATACGCAATGCAGGGACACTCATGGAATTGCAACAAAGAAGGACAGACTAGTATCATTGGTGATGATCCTTTTAGCAGTCTCTTCTAGCACAGTGGCCATCTCTAGTGACATTTACAGCTATTTCTGTAGTAACAAAGGAGCAGCACGAAGCTGACATACGATTATCATTTTCTTTTGTGTTTTTGTTGTTTTTACTCGGAAAAAATGTACTCATTCTTTTCATCAGAAGTAAAAGTAGACCATTTTTTTTTCTCTGCTATCTTCTTACTTCTTCATGAACCATATACTACTGATACCCGGGTAACATGATAAATGAGGACGGATAAGCTTGGAAGATAAACTAAATTTTGAAGTTCAAAGTAGATTGTGCTTTCGAGTTCGAAATAGATTGTTCCTCGCAAGGACAGTAAAGATTCTTTAGTGCAAAAATGTTTCTCCTTGTTTTTTATCTACTTTGTTTATTTGGGTTTTAAGCGCAGTGTTTCAGTGATGTTCCTCTGCTATCATTATCTTAAAGATCGAGGTACTGGGATTGAAGGGAACCTATGTTTCAGCTCTTCTATTGTTTCTGTTGGACTAGACGTGTCCAGTGGGCTTTTACTGTCTTAACCCATCAATGTTTTGGAAAAGTGTTTCTACTTTGTACAATGCAAGTGTTGATGCTCCATATTTATATGAAATAATTAGTTTTTCTTAAGACTTGAATTAGTAATTTTCTTAAATGGAAACCGCATCATTCCAAAAGTGAATAAAGACGTAGATTCATGTTATATAATTTATGATGTTGGGGGATTGTGGCTGGTGTAATTTGATCATTACCGAAGCTCGTTGTGATCCATGATCATCACTCCATCAGTGCATGAAGATTTGATATTCTAATGAGTAGATAGAGCTTCATTTCTTGTTTTGGCTTAAGAATGACGCACCCAAAACCCTAACACCGACAGTAGTACTCATGATATGCAAACTGCTCGATCGTTGCTCATATCATCGTTTCCTAGCATGCTTATGGAGTTTACGTCCTCATCAGCATCATATATGCTTACTTGTATAGTTTGGTTTCACCATCAGTACTTACATAAAACACGAACAGCAACTTCAACAAACAACACGATGGATGCATCATGCATACAAAACCCAGCTACACCGATATATCAACCATATTAAACCATAGATTCTCAATCACTTGAGTCAGTTTAACATATGATTTTGCATGATGTCACTACACAGTGCATAACTGGTTTGGTATAGTTATATCTCAGTCATCGCATTCATTTCCTTCATTCTTAATGTTTAGAAATGTCTGTAAGTTGAGATATGTATACAGATCAAACTGGGGCAGGTTTGATTCAATTCGTAGTGATTGTAAAACGAAACAGACAAGAACAATATTAATAATAAGTTTAGTTACACCTAGCTAGGTTAGTGTATTTGATGTAACACTTATATATTTATAGTTAATTTAATCTGAACTAATATATCAGTTTTCATATACAGTCATTGACTGAATCAGACGAATCAACTTTTTGAGAAGTAATTAGTGGATCACGTACAATAGAAAAGGTCTTCTGTCTTCTCGCATAAGAGTTAATTAATTTGACACATATATGTTGGCACACAACAACAGAGATGGTCCTGAAGGACGAAGGCGACCTCTGAATAGAAACAACTCTGTATTCAATATCGGACACAAAGTCATGTTACCCGTTGTGGCCACGCTAATTAGTACCTTGCTAGTTGCTACTTGTCAATATTTGAGTTCCACAACTGGAACTAGCAATTGAATCTTCTTAATCTTGGCATTATGTCAAACTAAAACTAAACTCATGCGTGTTACTGCGTTATATGATGTATGTTTTAACCACAGCTCAAATGATGGATTTGAGTCATTTGACTATATATGTCTAGATGTCATGACTGATCGAGATTGCTTTAGAATAGTACGACGGCTTGACTTTCCGGAGTTTCCAGTCATGGACGCAGTACATACGTATTAACCAAAAGAATTTCTCGGCTTGTCCGGTTAATTATTGATATTTCATTATGATAATACATTAACATAGTGTAGAATTACATACCTATGATTAGCCAGAGATCCACAGACAAAACTACAATAGGAAGAACAATGGAGTTCGACGGTTTGAGCATACTCAAAAGTCACAGAGGAGGAATAGACAACGAACAGAGAAGAAGAATGAGAAGACATGGACATCATCGAGAGCTCAATACAAACCCCAAAAGAGTATCGTCACGTTTGCAATTCATATTGGTTTGATTAGTTAGTTTGAGTCGATTACAATGACAATGTCAATTATCGGTGGACATTTCCAACTCCCATTTTTTCAATGCAACCCCATATTTCTATTTTCACGTAGACCTACCCCCACTTTTCTTTCATGTGTCATATTATCGTATAGGCAACTTATGCGTGGTGCATTTGACGCAACTCGATCATTTGGACACCTCTTTTGATTTTGATTTTTTCTTTTAATTCTAGTGGGTCAGCTTCAAAATTTATTATTTGACAATCCCCCTTAGTTTATACTTATACGAAATATCATTTGACAGTCGATTATAAAAATCGTTAAAAAAATAAATAAACAAAATGATATGAGATCAAGGTTATTGTTAGTTTTTTGCAACCGTGTCATTTTCAACATAAAGTGTATGCAATCTAAAATGAATGGGCAAACGACTTAGTAAGTTCGACTCACGAAATACTAGTTGTAGCATTTGAGTTATTTACCCGATAAATAAAATATATGTTTTTTCTTTCAAGTTTTTATGCACAACAGTAATTTTACAAAGTTGCACGATAAAATAAAACACGTAGCTTAAAGAAGAAAGAGAAAAGATGTCAAACGGCACAATTAAATAAGTTTTTTCCTAATATCAGTATGAATCATGTTCACTTAATAATCAACGATCACATAAGTAAACATGCGTACTGTCGAACTAGTTAGTTTATCTTCATTGTTTGCGGTGATAAAAAGCTTCCCAACCTGTACATTCTGCGTTGATGGGTTTATAATAGTAGGTGCCACAAATTTACCCTTCGTATAGTGATTAAGAATTTCATAAAGCCACAACTGTCGGTTTTGTGTACCTAGACACCACGTACGTTCATATATTGATTATATATGGTCTGAAACATTAGGGTCACAAGTTACACCATATATTATTGTGAGTATGTGTGACATAACTAGTATATATGATCAATTATTCATCATATAGTATATCAAATTTGCAATAAACCGTCCACTTGGTCATTAGTGATTGTAAGCATAGATTATTCATGGGTTAAGACCGGTGCTGTTTGATCGCACCCGTCACCTAACCCTCGATTAGAATCTTAGACAAAGGTGACGCCACTATATTAAGGCCCTACATGTTTAAACAAAGTCGAAAACATGCAACTTTTACGTGTTTAAAACTTTGTTTAGTTGGCTAAAGCTGGGATTAAGGAACTTGTATAGGATTCTAGATTATGTGTATTCAGGTGGAAAAGGAAGTATAATGATCAAAAGCACTTAGGGGTTTGGGAGAGCTGTCATCCACGTACATATATAGTTGTTGATTATGATTTGTAATTGGTTGTTCCGAATTGACGTTTAGAAAATACAATGTGAAATCTTATATGAAATGTCTTGGTTATGATTGTTACAGATGATTCTAAAATACAGGCCCGGATTTGATGCGAGTCCGAAGAGGCCGTCGACTCAAGGCCTGGAGCTCTAGGGGGCCCAGAATTAGACAAATCACTTCTCTCTCTCCATTATTAAATACAGTCAAACATTTTTTACTGCAATGAAAGAAACAAAGCAACGGACTTGCATGAATATAAGGGGCCCAACCAACTATATATACATATATAATATCACTTGATATATTTTGAGTGAAAGAAATAAGTAAATATATACGATTTAAGTTTTCGGAAAAGAAAGTCTATACAATTTAATAAAATTACTACTTGAAAATTATACCCAAAAAAACGTAAATTTCTAAAATAAGATTTATAATGTAAATAAAATTACTAAAATATAAATCATAATCCAAATATTTTGGATATGTAGTTAAATTTTGACTTAATAGATTTAGTTTGTGAAAATTTTTATTAAAAAAAAAAACTAGATGCAAACTACAATTTGAGGGCCTAATTTTGAGAGTTCGACTCAGGTCCGAAAATCTCAGGTCCGGGCCTGCTGAAATATAGTCGATGTTAGTGGTCATGTTCAATGAAATGTTTATCAATTTATTTTTCTTTAGTTGATGAGGAAATCATTGTGTCATTAGTTAAAATAAGTCTATATGACAATATCGACCGTACTTGTTTTACTTTACCTTCTGAATTAACCTCAAAATGCAAATTTGAACACTAAGATTCATTTGCTTGCCCCCAACACGTAAAAATCACATATAACTGGTGCAAATTATTAGCATGTTTTTCAGACGTTTAACAATGCATATTATAAACATGAGGCTCTGATACCATCCTTATTGCTAGGCATGCTAGCAATAATAAGATAGAGGTATGACCAGAGTTTATAAGAACTATGGATTCAATTTCAACCCTTAATTCAAACACTTCACTAGAAACAATGTTTATTCCCAAACATATCATTTCAACATATTTTCAAGATACTGGAGTAAATTAAAATATTCAAAAGGTGGTTTAGTCATAAAAAGTTTATTAAGAATGTTAATTTGTGTGATTTTATTCTATAGATGAGTCATGATCATTAAATTTGAAACTTGAAACTTGAAATATGATCCTCCTCTTCTTTTGCACGCAGGAGGTTTGGGAAGATGAGTATCATCAATTATTCACTTATCAGTGATGATTATATGTTTTCATGAGATGTGACGCGGTTTAATTTGTTAATAGGAAAATAATTTTTGGTATGAAGTTTTAAACACTAAATAAAAATAATGTGCTGGATCCATGACCGAAAGTAAGAAGCAAACAGATAAACATATACGAGTTTGTTAATATAACATCATTATAAACAGACAATCAATCATCATTTACGGAAACATACATGTAACATATTGAAGAGTAGAGTCAATTCGCAAGGTACTGCTGTACATGCTACTGATATATACATCCCATTGCCTATGTTTGTTCAACTATGGTAAATTAAACTCGCCATTATTTCAAAAATCATGTGCAACTCGTTCTCCGGCAATGACATGTCCTTTTCTACCTGAACAGCCAACGTTTTCCATGAATGGAGGGGAGTAACATGACACGCCGGTGAGCCGGAAATCACGGACAGGAAGCTCTACGCTCGCCACGTCACAGCCGGCCGGTGCTTGGCAGCCTGTCACTCACATCTAAACTGACCACCGCCGCTCCACGCGTCTCATTCTAGTTTCTCCGCGGCACAACTCTTTATTAGTAAAATCCTGTTCGGCACGTCACTCACGTGCGGTGAGGATATAATCCAACGGCTCACATAAGTTCTCCGGCAAACAAACGGCGGCAGTTGCATTTTTTACTGTGTACCAGTTTCGGACAGTGAATCTGAAATGTCGGTTTTAGCCCTTATCCAGAAGGCATGAGCTTTGTGCTTTTGTCCCAGTCCAGTCAGTCATCTTCTGGCAACAGTGTCGTTGTGCTTTTTATATATATATAGTAATATTTAATATTTTGAATTTTGAAAAATGCGGGCTTTTTTCGCTCTCACTTTCGGAGATCATGTTCGGGTGCGGCTCACCAGCATGGACTACTTAGTAGTCGCGCGACCACCGAACCACACACGCGCGTTACCAACCTAGTACTCCACAGAATATGCCCAAATTATCCCTGTTCATAGACTAAGACTTTTGTCGGTGGCAATTTAAAAACCAGGGTATGAGGTTAGTTTAGACTATTCATATTTGCCGAGGAATTTTAATTTTTTACTGGCGCGCAATTCGAAAGGGAAGCGCGTCACTCGCACGTTAATGTGATTTGACATGATCAAAGAAGCTTCGGCTCTATATATATGGAATTCTTGCACTGGCATCCAAAGTACAATGATACATTTCTCTGGCTAACCTACAAACAATTTTGATATCTTTTCACTAAATTTCGATTTCACATGCCCCCATCGTTATACTGGGTAGAAAATACAAAACATGTTATCATTTCTATATTGGATAAGTTTCATTTCTATCAAGAAAGCATATCAAAATATATTATGTGTTATAATATCACGGTACATATACCAAATGTAATATATATATAATCAACTAATTTAAAGTTAAATTTCTCATTTATGGATACATGATCTCACGATCATTTAAAATTATCAATTAGCTTATTATATTCATAATTTTATATATCTAATTAAAGTTGTAATATTTAAGTTACTTACCTCGTTACAAAAAAAAAGTGAATACATTATAATGCATATGAGACTATGGTGATTGCATCACAATGTATGAGCATTGTAGTATTGAGTAACTAATTTAGGAGCCTTTGAGGCTTTGACTACAACAACTATAGAATATTAAGGTCTCGTTTGTTTCATATAAAATAGGCATCAGGAAATGAAAGTTAAATTGTTCTTTTATTACGTTTGGGGAAGCAAAAGGAAATGAAACACTAAATTTCAAAAAGAAGAAGAGGAAATGAAACACTATGCTAATTGAAGGGAAAATGTGAGGGGAAATGGTTCATTCCAAAATCAAAAGGAATCACTTTCATTTATTATTTCCTTGCATTTATTACTTACAACCTAATATTTTAGTATTATAATTATCAACTTCTTTGTGTTATCAAACATCGGAACGAAACGTTCTTATAAAATTTTATTATCGTTCACTTTCCCTTCACATGGGAAAGATGAATGAACTACTTTTCCTTCCATGAACTAAATTAGGCCTAAAGGTAAAATGTTTAAAGAAGGGATGAAGTGAACATGGTACAATTAGCCCATGAAAATTAAAATACCCTTTACATTCAAATCCTCTGCACATCCACATACATGATAATTGATAGTGCAGGATATCCATCCACCACACCTAATTTTCAATTAATACCCCTATTCAAAATGACACACACCACTTTGTGTATTTTGATTTTTTAAATTAAGTATTTATGTGTTTGGAGTCTCTAAGGGTTAGTTTGGTCTTGTTGTGATTTTAAAAAGAAATTGTTGTTGCTATTGCATTTTAAAAATAATCAGTTGTGAATCAAAATAGTTTTGTGTTTGGTAAAATATTAGTTTTAAAAGTGTTGTTAAGACAAAATATACTGATTTATAGTGTTTTTAATGACAACATGTTCAAGGTTGCTTCTAAAAGCTGCTGTCAGTAATATTTAATTTTTTAAAAAATTGTTTTTCTATAGTTTACCAAACACTATAAAATTTAAAAGTTTAGATATAAAATGGTTTTTTATATAAAAAAACGAAACTATTCCAAACGAGGCCTAAATCTAATGTTTATATACTATCAATGCCGAACACGATTTTTGTTGGAGCATGCCTTACAATATCAATTTCCTTCTATTTTTGGTTTAAAATTTTAATTTTTGTCTAGTACAACTCATGCATTTGAACCCTAAAACGCCATATTGAATTAGAGGTTGGGTCGATTTGTTATTCGACCTTTTAAGTTCAAAAATTTATAAGTTGGTTAAACAATTTTAAATCATAATAATCGTAAATGCCTAGAGACAATGAATAATCATACATTGGAAGGAAAATCGAAAATTACCCATAAGCCCTTTTGTTATGGAGTCTGGACCAAGTAAATTCTCAGACCAAAAAATCCATTAATCATTTCATAACAATAATAATATTAATAACTAGGAAAAAACAAGAGAAAAAGTTTTTGAGCAAAACCATAATAAATAAAAACAAAACCCAAAATACCTTTCGTTCACTTTTTGTCGCATCAAGACGCATTTGGTGGTTGTTAGATCGTCACCTTTGTCCTCCCCTTTGAAACAAGAATATTCTTATATTTCTTTTCTTTTTTTAGAGTGAAACAGTTAAAAAAAAAAGGGAGGGGGGCGAAGAAATGGTAAACAGACATTTCGTTGTCCAATTATGGGGTTTGAATTGAATTCACACGCGGAGCTGCCCACCCTGACCCGGATGGCTTTGGAACGCCGAGGGAAGCTTCCAGTTTCCACCACGCGCAAAATCTCAGTAAATTTCCCCCACCCTTCTGTAAATTCTTGATTATTACCCAGAGAGGTAAAAAGAAAATGCTTCATATGTAGCTGGGAAGGAAATTTAAAAGGGTAGCTAGGTGTCACGTCCCACTTTCGGGAGTGTCATCATGGGCGACACTGGTTGTCAAGCTGCATGGATATGCGGGGTTGCGCTCCAAGATCAAGGAGTGTAGGGGCATATGTGCAGTCCCTTTGGAGTTCAGGCAGGCCGACCCGGTTGAGTTTGGGGAGCTTGTCGCTGGTCGAGGACTTAACGCTGAAGAAGGGACTAGGCCATCCCTACACAAACTGGTCGGGGTCTGGAGCCGATCCCCTGACGAGCCCAAGGCAGGGCGAAACCAGTCGTTGCCTCGGTTGATAAGGCTGGCTCCCTGGCATGGGAGCACCGCATGGGTCAAGTGTGGTGGCCGAAGGGCTAGGCCCGTGACAAATGGTATTAGAGCCGCCTCGACAATTGTCGTCCGTTGGTCGCCGAGCGCTCACGCGTGTCATCGCGTTCCCAGAGTGGAGTCCCCGTGGGGAAGGGGTCGAGTAGGCAGGGTGCCTCAGAGGTTGGGGTTCGGATTGTGAAGATAGGCCTAAGTGGCAGAGGTGCTGCGGGGAGGTAATCTTACAGTCCGGCGCGGAGCATTGTTGAGCGGTCCATGGGGAAACCTCCCTTCGTCCTTCGGCATTGGCATTGTGGTGCGTCGTGGGAGTGCGTGCCGCATGGGGAAGCCGTGTACGAGGACGTACACCTTGTTTTGGTGGGGGAGAGTGTCACGTCCCGCTTTCGGGAGTGTCATCATGGGCGACACTGGTTGTCAAGCTGCATGGATATGCGGGGTTGCGCTCCAAGATCAAGGAGTGTAGGGGCATATATGCAGTCCCTTTGGAGTTCAGGCAGGCCGACCCGGTTGAGTTTGGGGAGCTTGTCGCTGGTCGAGGACTTAACGCTGAAGAGGGGACTAGGCCATCCCTACACAAACTGGTCGGGGTCTGGAGCCGATCCCCTGACGAGCCCAAGGCAGGGCGAAACCAGTCGTTGCCTCGGTTGATAAGGCTGGCTCCCTGGCATGGGAGCGCCGCATGGGCCAAGTGTGGTGGCCGAAGGGCTAGGCCCGTGACATAGGGCTTACGTTTATTGGTTGTTGCTGGATTTATTGCGTCTTCAAACGAGTTGGTGAAACCGTGAAACAAGAAAAGAAGGAAAATTTTCTCTCTGGAATCCAGGTAAATTTGTCCCTGCATCTATTGGGTTTTTAATGAAACCCAATCTCGGCGCTAATCTCTGATCCTGTGAATTTTACCTTCCAAAATTTCTGCTGGTGTTGTTATGTTAAAAGTAAATCGATCATTTCAGAAGCTTGAGCTGGGAACGTGGTTTAAATTCCAAATCAAAAAACCAAATACGTGTTGAGCTGTTACCATCTCTTTCACAAGATCATCATAAATTTCTTTTTTCTTTTTTGAGATTGTTCGTCTTGTTTCTTATTGCTTCGTTTGGGGCCTCATTTGCAAGCTGTACCTGAATGGTAGCACATTAGGCCTCAGCCCCCACACACACAGTCTCAAGCTCTCTTGTTCTTCTCCTCCTTCCTTTGTCTCTCTTCTCTCATATAAGACCCAAATGATTTAGAGGCCTGGTTTCTCTACCACGCGTCCATTTTCATTCTGACAATGAGATCAAAGTGTTAGCCTTCTCTTTCTCTGTCTTGTGTCCTGTTGTTTCATTCTCAAACGTTAAAATAAATTTGGGTTCCGAGATCCAAGCCGGGAATGGCGCCGTTTTGGTGGTCGAAAGAGGAGAGCCACCGAGGGACGCCGGTGGTGGTGAAGATGGAGAATCCCAACTGGTCTATGGTGGAGCTGGAGGGCCCCACCGACGAGGACTTCCTAATGGCGGAGTCTCCCGGCCGAGCCAGAGACAAAGGCCGCGGCAAAAACGCCAAGCAGTTCACTTGGGTCCTCCTCCTCAAGGCCCACCGTGCCGCCGGCTGCCTCACCTCCCTCGGCTCCGCAATGC
Source organism: Fragaria x ananassa (assembly GCA_034370585.1). NCBI lineage: Eukaryota > Viridiplantae > Streptophyta > Magnoliopsida > Rosales > Rosaceae > Fragaria > Fragaria x ananassa. Next base: position 5,010,697 of record CP139769.1, on the reverse strand, counting down.
TGGGCCTCGCCTCCGCCATACGACGGCGGGTCGCCTCCGGACGGACCGACACTGACCCCGACCAGGACGCCGACAGCGAGCCACGTGGCGGAAACCCGGCGGTGAAGTCGAGATTCTATCTGTGCATCAAGCTGTTTCTGTTCATGTCTCTGGTTCTGTTGGGTTTTGAAGTCGCAGCGTATTTTAAGGGGTGGCACTTGGGAGCTCCACACCTGCAGCTTCAGTACTTATGGGATATGGAGTTTGATGGGGTGAAGGGTGCTTTCGATTGGGTTTATTCCAAGTGGGTTTTGATTCGGGTCGACTATTTGGCTCCACCGCTTCAGTTTCTGGCCAATGCTTGTATTGTGCTCTTCATGGTTCAGAGCTTGGATAGGCTGATTCTGTGCTTGGGGTGTTTCTGGATCCGGTTCAAGAAGATCAAACCGGTTCCAAAACGCGGTCCTTTGGATCTTGAATCAGCAGAGTATGGCTACTTCCCTATGGTGCTAGTTCAGATCCCCATGTGCAATGAGAAAGAGGTAATCTTGAAGCTGAATTCAAATTGGTCTTGCTTTCTTCAGTGAGTTAAACTGTCAAGAGTTGGTTAATTTTTTTTTAAGTGATTATGAATGTGGTACTTGGAATTTCAGGTATATCAGCAGTCAATTGGCGCTGTGTGCAATTTAGACTGGCCAAAGTCAAGCTTGTTGGTTCAAGTTCTTGACGATTCGGATGACCCGACTACGCAGTTTATGATCAAAGAGGAGGTCCAGAAATGGCAGAAGGATGGGGCTAACATTTTGTATCGGCATAGAGTGATTAGAGATGGATACAAGGCTGGCAATCTCAAGTCTGCAATGAATTGTAGCTATGTGAAAGACTATGAGTTTGTTGCTATTTTCGACGCCGATTTTCAGCCTGCTCCTGATTTCCTCAAGAGAACAGTTCCTCACTTCCAGGTACCAAATTGCCATTGCTACTGATAATAGTCTCTGTTGTGTTGTAGTCTATGCAGTTATCAGGAAAACTGACATTGTGGTTGATATGAAACTGCAGTTAGTTAGCATTTGTTAAGATAACAGTAATGATCACATGCCTACGGAGAGTTAATTAAGTTTGTAACTTTTGGTGACATTTTCAGGACAATGAAGAACTTGGGCTGGTGCAAGCCAGGTGGTCCTTTGTGAACAGGGATGAGAACCTACTCACAAGGTTGCAGAACATTAACTTGACATTCCACTTTGAGGTCGAACAGCAAGTAAATAGTGTGTTCATTAATTTCTTTGGGTTCAACGGGACAGCTGGCGTGTGGAGGATAAAGGCTCTTGAGGACTCTGGTGGGTGGTTGGAGAGGACCACTGTTGAGGACATGGACATTGCTGTCCGTGCTCATCTTCATGGCTGGAAATTCATCTTCCTCAATGATGTTGAGGTAAATATTCTTTTGGCCCAAGTTATCTGTGGTAGAAGTTAAAATTTGACTGCCGTAGTTGTAGCCTAATGGTTCTTTCTCCTGTATGTGCGCCTCAGTGCCAGTGCGAAGTACCTGAATCTTACGAAGCTTATCGGAAACAACAACACAGATGGCACTCGGGACCTATGCAGTTGTTTCGCCTATGTTTGCCTGCTATCATCAAATCCAAGGTATATACTTTCTGCACTAGTTTCATGTTTAATTGGCTTTGTTTTCATATCTTCAAGATTTGTGGTGGATAATAGTTCACTAATTTATTCCCTTTTTTTGCTTGTCACATACAGATCAGCATTTGGAAGAAATTCAATTTGATATTCCTCTTCTTTCTGCTCCGAAAGTTGATATTGCCCTTCTATTCTTTCACCCTATTTTGCATAATTCTCCCCATGACAATGTTCATCCCTGAAGCTGAGCTCCCAGCATGGGTTGTATGCTACATCCCTGCTACAATGTCATTCCTCAATATTCTTCCTGCCCCAAAAGCCTTCCCTTTCATTGTTCCATACCTTCTTTTCGAAAACACCATGTCAGTGACCAAATTCAATGCCATGATATCCGGCTTATTCCAGCTTGGGAGTGCATATGAGTGGGTGGTCACCAAGAAGTCTGGGCGTTCCTCGGAGGGTGATCTTGTCTCCTTAGTTGAGAAAGAGCCAAAGCATCACAGGGGGGTCTCGGTTCCAGACCTTGCTGAAATGAAGGAAGAAATTCGACAGCAGGAGCAAAACGCTAAGAAGAAGAAGAAGAAGCATAACAGAATATACACAAAGGAGCTGGCATTGGCTTTCCTTCTTCTAACGGCTTCAGCTCGAAGCCTGCTGTCTGCTCAGGGCATCCATTTCTACTTCTTGTTGTTCCAGGGAATATCATTCCTGCTGGTTGGTTTAGACTTGATCGGTGAGCAGGTTGAGTGAGTGAAGACAAGAAGAAAGTACACAGTACAGTCTTTGTAGAGATATATGGATGTGGATGTAAACACAGTTACCACAGGCAAGAAGGATGGAAACAACCACGAATATATAAGCAGGAGAACTCGAGAAAGAAGAGCACCTGGGAGAAGATTGTAGAGGGATGAACCTCCAAGACTCCCCATTAGGTTCCACCCAGAAGAAAAAATATTTATGCTAAATGGACAAAGGTTGTCATCATGGAGAAGTATAGGGTACGATGTAGGGGATGCGGTTCAATCTCTTTTTTGATGTTTGCTTAATTCTTTTGTTTTTGTAGCAATTCTTTTGTAAGAAAATTTGTCCTTCAAATTCTCAAACACAATTTGTTAACGTTTGAGGCAGTCAGGCCAGATTGCCAGTGATGCTTTTACAAGGATGTCCAAAAGTTCTACCATCTTGTCATCTTCAGAGAAACTCTCACATTTCAACAACTGAAGGTTGTATTCATCACTATTGACACGACGTTTGTACATAACCCAAATAGGTTAACTAACCAAAGATGATCAACTCTTCTTTTTCCTAAAATTGTTCATAGAACATCTAATTATTGAACGGAAAGTTTATGAATTGAAATACAATTTGATCATTGTTCTCATTCAATTGAAACTAGGACAAGAGAGCCCAGATGGTTGATGCTTCAGTAACTAGTTGAGGACACCATAGTATAGCGCAGAGACTTGTTTCCTTTCTATAATCTCTGCGTGCAGAGAGATATGCAGTAGGTTTCAAGTTTCAGCCAAAGAACATTGCTTTGCCATATATGATACTAGTCTTTTCTGATCTATGATAATGGGCCTTGCAATCCTAGAACGGCTGTGGGGTTTGGAACTCTGGATAGCAAAAAGAAGAGGCCAAATTCCTAGTCAATTATGTTCTGAAGCATTCTGTTTTTATTTATGGAAATTTCTAATTTGTTATGTAATGTCAAAATGCAAATCTGCCAAAATGAATTCAACTTAAACGTCTGCGATACTGAAGATGTTTAGAACAAATTCTAAGTTTTGAAAAGAACCAAAAAAAAATGAAGGATTAGAGAAACAAGTAAAACCACATGGAGAAACACAAATCAAAATCTATTGCAACAGAATGGAGAAATTTCTTACATGAATATCAAATCAATCTGTTACTCCATCTATTTGCTTATAACGGTGCACTCTACAAAAAAAAACAATTCTTCCGAAGTTTCCCCCAAAAGCTTTCATGCATGGTCCTATTCTACAACACCAACAACAAACAATCATCTTCTTCACCAACCAAACTCTTGCTTTCTTGTCTGATTATACACAGTTCGGGATATAACAAGTCATCTTCTTCTGCTAAAACTTCGAAGAACACACAATTAGGAACTGAGACCCTATACAACTGAAGAAATATCTTTCTTTTCTCTAACTGAGTCAAATACAGTTAACGAAAATTTGAATCCTTGTTGGGAGGGAGTACACCCCCAATATCTGTTCCAGAGATTATAGCTCTGGTTTCAAGCGACTTGCTGCAGATGAAAAGAATATCAAGGTTAGAAGAATCCCTTACAAAACTTTAAAGTGATTGCAAACATGAAGTTTGTGCCGCCTACCATTTTGTCCCAAGCTATCGATATTCGAACTCAAATCAAAACCCATATGGAATAGACCTTGGAGCTCATTGTCCATTACAGTCTGCAACATTTATATACCTCAAATTAATATTTTCGATAAGCAAAAGAATAAGTGGAGCACTAATATTGGAAGAATCTAAAAATTACCCGAGGCATGGAAGGAAACTGTGGAGCTGTACTTGGCATATTTGGCAAGGTTCCCTGGAACATACCATGAGGGTATGGGTGGGAAGAGTTCATTCCAGGACTAAACCCGAAAATAGCTGCACTGCCATTCCTTGAATTCATAATCTATACAGAAGGCAAAATAATAATGAATTCTTTGTTCAAACCAAGTTCAGCTAATGGCAATGAAGAGTGTGATGTAATCTGACAATTTTCAGTAAAGCTTTAGAAAGAACTTACATCTTTCGATAGAATCCGTTCTATATCAATGTTCACTTCTGGATTAACTGTTGCAAGTTTCATTGACAAAAACTGAAACATAAAATAAAAGCAAACCATCACTAAATCATAGAACATAAGAAGCAAAAAAGCATGCACTTGGTCTACAGGTTAAATTGTTCAGTATAATTAGCGGAATTTTCAACAAATCCATACAAACATGCAGGCATTCATTACAAAACATAGAATTAATTTCTTATCCTAGTCTGAAGAACAGCATACCTCAACTTGCTGTTGCAGAGATTGCACATAGTTGATGATCTCATCAAGCATTACAGCCTTCCCAGTAATCTAAAAGATTGATACAATACCCATCAGTCCCTTCTATCAATTTAAAGATCATACAGAACATTCACTATCAAAAATATATACCTTATTGCACCCCGGAACAAGTTCTTGAAGCAATCTCATCCTCTCACTTATCTTTTCTCTTCTTACCTGCAGGTAGAAAGTTTTAATCCCTCAAGAACTTAATTAAAAAGTAAAACTTCCTTGAATTATCAGACATTGCAAGGAGAACATACCCTTTCTGCAAGGCTATGACTATTTGTAGCCTGACCCCTTCTGGCTCTCATATGAATGTAACTATCTTTTGCAGCATCTCCACTTTGGGAAGTGTCTTTGGTGTGTTTGCCTGCCTGCTTACCACGCAAATTTGCAGCCGTGTTTTCTTCAAGTTTGGTCTTTTTCTCATCTTGTTCTTTCAGATAACCAGAGCTTTCCCCAGACATATCCTTGTTAAGTTCTCCTTCAGCATTCTATATACACAGATAAAAGCAAAATGCAATTAACATCAATGGATCACTGTCCTGAAGAGGAACAGAAACATCAATATCCTAAGTCCAAACTGATAGTCTGATACCAGTTCAAGATTGCTCAATTTACCTTATTTGGACTGGACTCAGGAACCCGCTTCCTTCTCTTGCCATTAGGTGAAGATCCTAAAGCACCCTCTTCTGATATTTGGCGATCATCATGCGATTGAGCACCCATTGTTGAAGTCCTATCAATGCCCCCATCCCTGTTTGGGTTATAGTTTGCAACACACCCAGGGTTAGATATCCCAGCACACTCAGGCAGGCCAAAAGAACCCACCATTTCTGAGAAGCTCCCACTTCCAAAACATGGAAGCTTTGGAACCATCTCAACATAACTCGAATCAGATGGATATTGAACAAGGTGGGAAGTGCTACTCATTCCCTGAGTTTCCATCGCTATGGGGTAAGGAGGATTGGTAAATTCACTCTGAGAAGCAACTGAGGAACCTCCAAAGTTATCACTTTGACTCAATGAAACAAGCGGATCCCAACCAGAACCAAAGAAAGGATCAGGCGCATTTGAAGGCTTAAAAATAGAACCTGAACTCATTGCTATTCTTGAAACCTTTTCAGGCAGTGGATTGGTGCTCATCCCTGAAGAGGGACAATTCAGACTACCCTCATTCCTATGTTGGAACCCCATATCCTCATTGTCATGACTACCCATTTTGGAATTCAAAAGCTTAAATCTCTGAAACTCTGGACTCAAATGAATCCCCCACTCAAGACTAAAGAGTTGGAAGTAGAGCAGGGGGCTTTAACTAGAAATGGAAGTAAAGGAAATAAATGAAGGTAAAGGCAAAGTCTGTGGCTTTGATCAAAATTGACTGGTGATATCTTGCAGACTCAACAAGGAACAAGCAACCTTTGCAGCTTTATAGACCTGAGAGGGTGTTAAAGCAACAGATGCCTCTGGTTGCAGCATCCCATGGACACAAAGTGAAAGGATAAATACTGTGCACAAGGCATAAAATCTGATATGGCACCAGCTACACTGAACACTCTTCCTCTCAAAAACCCTAGGATCAAGCTTACTCAAATGCAGTGAAAAAAAAAAAGAAAAAGGAAAATGCTACCCACAGACAAGAAAAGTGAACCTTTCAGAGCATAAAGTAGACATGGACAAACAATGACATTAGCTAAGCAACAGCTCACCAGAGACTAAGCAGAAGAAAAAAGAAAGCAGATTCCCTTTTTCTCTTTAAACAAGAGGGACTGAGGAAGAGAGAGCTAAATTTCCATGTCCTCAACTCAATCAAACATCAATCTGATTGATGGAAAGGGCCAAAGGGGGTGTTTGAATCTCTTCAGCTATGACCACAATTGGGGAGTATCACTCCCAGCTACAAGCAATGAATATTATAATGAAAATGAGGATGGGGTTTCCAACTAAGTGTAAGTCTGAAATCAAAAACCCAATAAACACCCAGAAACAAGAAAAAGGAAAGTAACAGAGACCCTTTTGAAATATGCTCAGATGAGTATCCAGGAAAGACTCAAAGGCATCAAATTCTACTAGAATTGTGCAACAAATGAAAATGGGACAGGGTTTTAGTACAGTCCCCCTACTTTGGCACTTTGATTGTAACTTGAAAAGAATCAAATTCTTGGGTAAAAATGCCAGAGGAAAAGCCCAATTTCACCAATTAGGTATTTTTGCATAAACAACACAGGAAGCATCAAAATTTCCAAGTTTTATAGATCACAGACAATGTAGGGAGCTAGAAAGAGACACAGGGAAGAGAAAAGAAAGAGTGAGACTTTGCTTACCTGCCCAAGTTAACAGATGACATTGGTAATGATTTTAAAAGACAGAGAGAAAAGAGAAGGCTAACTACTACCAACTGCTCTGGTTGGCAAAAATTATTACAGAACCTAATAATGAATAATCTCTCTTTTCCCTTCCACACCTTTACTTTCAACTTTCTTTCTTTACCAAAATTATAATAATCCCCTCTCTCCCAGTATATTTTTCATTTTCCTTGTGTAATTAAAAATTGGTCTCTTCAAGACCAAGCTTTGCTTGCTTCCATCTTTGACATACCTTTCTTTTTTCTTTTATTCTTATTTTTTTACTGACACACTTGTCAACTATTCTAACAGACCTCTCTTTGCTGTTACACACTCATTTTTCTCAGTGCCAACTAACCCCCCTCCTCTCCCTTTCATTTCTTTTGAGAGAAACCTCATTATGCTCCTAACCTCCATCATCCTCCATCCACATCATTACCCCATCCTTGTCCCCACCCCATCCCCACCATCCATCTTCCCAACATGACAGGTGTACCCATCTCAGTGAGGGTGCATGGGGTGTGGTGTGCCTGCAGAGGATGGGATAGGAGGCTTGGTTTGATTTAAGGTAATAGAATAGTGAGGGGGTAGTACTTGGAGTCTTTCTTTTTACTTTGGAGAGGAACACAAGGAATAATGGAATCTAATCATCAATTTACCTCCTTGTCCTGGTACGGGTTTTCCAGCTCGAAGCCAACCAACCAAACCCAGTCAAACCAAGTTTATCTGGTCAACTCTCTCTCCCTCTCCCTCTCCTGGTTGTGATCTTGCTGGCTCTGCTCAAATTTAACCAATAATTATTCCGATATTATCGGGCTAATTTCCTCTCTTCCGGGGCCGTGATCAGATGTGACGCACGTAAATCTAGAAATGAATCGTTTAAGTATTGTTTAGCAAATAATGGACTGTGATTTGTGGTTCGCTGAGGAGGAAGTACTGGAATGAAAATTAAAATAGGTAGATACGATGAGAGGGATGGTGTACCTAACTGATCAGTGTGGGGGAACTCACACCGAAGCATAGCTCTCAGTTCTATACTTCTATGTCAATGTGGGGTTTTGGAGAAGAACAAGATCTTATTCTTCATTATTATTATTATTTGTGTTCCTTTTTTTCTTTTAAAGAGATTTGATTGGTATATGAGGTGATTTGCTACACTCTAAATTGACTTACTTGAATGTTCAAGCAGGTAAAGATAGACATCTGCTTTGGTTATGTTTGTGGAAATTGGAATCTTGATTTAGTATAATCATAGCATAGTTCTCAACTTTTCCTGATTGAACAATGTAGGTAAGGGAAGTCGGCAAGATGAATCTGTAACCGTATAAAAATAATTGACTTTGAGGGCTAGGCATGGGGTCTCCGTCCTTAACCTGTCAGTTGTCAGTGAACTGCTCCAGTCTCCTTTCGTCTTGTTAAGATATCAATCACACATCGGGAATATGAGACATAACATGTGGTTTATAAGGGTTTGAGCATCTCCACCCATTACCAATTGGTTTTGGATGTGAACCTCATACTACTTTAACATGGTATCAGAGCGGGTTACACACGTTCACGTGTGAAACCCAAATACCACACACACTTCACGTCATCCAAAATGTTGTCTATGTTTTAGGCTTGAAAATTTACCACACGTGCGAGAACGTGTTGAGATATCAATTCCACATTGAGAATATGAGACATTGTCTGTGGTTTATAAAAGTTTGAGACTCTCCACCCATTAGCAATTGGTTTTAGATGTGAACCCCGAACTATTTTATCACATCTATTCACTAAAACTACTCGAGCTGCTTGCTTGTTTCTGCATCAAAAACATAGATAATGAGCATGACGCATGGTAAATAATGTATTCTAACGGCCCTTGTTTTAATTTAGATTGAACATTTCGATCAAGATAAGTAAACCCATTAATTGAAATGATAGTTTACGAAACTTCCTCATGAAAAATGTTTGAAATCCCAAAACCCCACTAGTATTACGAATCACAATGATTTAAGTTGAGTTGTCACATTCATATGCAAGAACAGATGGGGATTAAGATATCTGAATCCAATTAGAACACATACAATGTATTAGACTGTTTGTACTCGACTTTTAACTGCATACGTGTGTTATTCATCTAAGCTACGTGAACAAACCCGGAACTCATAAACTCGAGCAATATATTATGGAGCTTGTTGAACATCAGCGATGCAAACAGCTGCAGAAGTTTGCTCACAAATAAGCAACATCATAGTCATTAGTAGATTAATTAGCAAGCTACAGAACCAGAAGCAAAAGAGAGAGGCTTAATCACGCGTGAGGGCATGCATTGAGGTTCTTAAATCTAATCCCAGATGGTCCACAATCCGCAAAAATGTGGTCCAAACCTGATTAGCAATGATGGGATTGATACCTAAGAGTAAGAGAATACGAATCTCTCGCAAGATTTAGCACCCAATTTCATAATTAACTACTCTTCTAAACCCCAAATGATCTGCATAAAAATATTGCTAAGCCTTCGCTTTACTTAGTTTATCACCCATGCTTCTTCTCTTTTTGGCCTTAAAGGTTTATACTGTCAAAGAAAAGCTTCTCCTCTTGTTTACAAAAAAGTTGCCACCCCCTTCCTTTTTCTAGTTTTTACAGAAGCAAAACCAGAAGACACTTCCTTCTTCTTCCATAGATGAGAAACCAAGAACACCAGCTTCTGCATCATTATATCAGAACACAGTTTAAGTACAATTCAATAAGTAGAAAACATTAAACATATTAGGGTAGCAGCATTATGAGTACAAATAATTAGCTCATTTTTCTTAGAAGGAAAAATTAGAAGGCAAGCATGCGCAGGAGAGAAGTAATGATCATCCTGATTTAGATATGATGCAACTCATCGAACCCCATGACGAAGGACCATAATAATCCAATTCTCTGGCAAAAAAGATAGGTCGTTTCTCTCTAGATATCTCTTCTTCTTCTTTTTTAAGCTGCATAGAGAGAAGAAAATCCAGAAGCTGTATATAGATCGACAAGAATCTCATAATGATGACTAGTTAAAAAATTAGCTGAGCATATATTCCAGGTCCGTACAGAAGTTATAGACTCATATTTTATTCTTGCCCAAAAGAATATAGTGATCTGTGACCCCCATCAAAATCACAGGCTCACAGCGAAGTCCAAAGAAACATGATTCATATTATGTATCTATCAGTAGAGCGTAGTATGTCCAGACTACTTTCTCAATCTCATTTCCAATGTGTCATAATTCAATCCACCACAAGCTAGTAACAAAGAGAACTGATGAAAAACAACTTCATTATGGCGAATGCAGAAGAAATAGGATAGCACACAACACAAGAGCTTGGAGAAACTTTTCTCTCTTAAGTGTTTTCTTCTATTGAATTGTGTATAAGGAAACTGAACAACAAGGCTTTTATATGAATGAAGGAAGATAAACATGGAGAACAGCAGCAACAGCATGGAGCAGCAGCAGCAGCATGGAGAACAGCAGCAGCAGCATGGAGCAGCATGGAGAACAGTAGCAGCAGCATGGTCTAAACTTAGAAAACTAGATAATCACCATGCTATAATCATGACAATCATGATGCAGCCATACTCTAAATATCTTCAACACTCCCCCTCAAGCTGGATCAAGGGGATTT